>OV277861.1:91674992-94108325 GCA_922989275.2 Gari tellinella | reverse complement strand
ACGGCGTAATTTGCATAAACGCATGACGAAATTAGTGCCGTTGATGTATAAAACACAGTCTGTACCAGTTACTAACTGGCTGGGGTCTTGAGAAGTAATCATGTTAAAGTGAAAGAGATAAACAAAGACCTATCAGAGAAATCTGGCCTAGGGAGATGACGTTAAACCAACCTGATGTTTCTGTGATGTTTCCATTGATAATCCATACTTAACCCTGGCACTGCCAAATTTACTGTCGGTTTGATTTGGTGTACGGCGATAACATAAGTGTTCTTAAAAACTGTTGACTGTGCCATTGCACAAAAAATTAAGCCAGTGGGACTGGAGCTTAATATTGATATGAGTGCCATAATTTTTACCCTGAACATTCGCCCAGTTACAATTAGTGCTGATGTTGTCGACTATATTGCGGTGAAAGGATTGAAAGTCTTCTTCACTGAAGCGCATTAATAAGGACGCCCTTGTCATGTGCCCGAAAAGAGCACATTATTGACCTGGACCCACTCTAAAGACAGTTGGCAGTCTATAACCGGATCAACAGGGCTGCCATTTCTCCGGATTTCTTTCCTAAATCTTCGGATTTTTCTTAATTTCTCCGGACTTACAGATTTGTCCGAAATATTCGGATGGTAGCTTAAATTTGTTGACTGCGCCTGAAGGCGCATTCTGCTTTATTTTCAATCTGCGTTATTTAGTCACATGTCTTTAAAACTAAAAACAGGTTCTTGGGTAAAGTGTTGAGGAGATAAAACCGGCTTCTCCTGGATAACCTATATGTTTTCTTAATCATTCAGCGACACGCATTACCCTACAAAGTATTTAGCGATGAAATAAGACACCTAAACTATTTTGGTAGAATTATTCTGCCCAATTACATATACTATCATGCTAAATGCCGATTGCATATATACAATGTTTTCAAGAACGAAACGAAACATAAAAGTATTGCAATGGAATACAACAAATGGCAGGTTCTTGAAAACTCTATAAATTGTTTTCATTCTGAACAGCAAACTATTTGGAACAGAATAGGCTCTAAACTATTTAAAATGAAAGTATCTGATTTGGCATGGACTCGTTTGTTTGGGAAAAAAAGCGTTTATCACATAACTTGCGATCTGTGAGCGGAATAAAGCCATTACAAATACCGTAATTTACTAGTGAAATATCGTTTGTTGGGGCTCCGACCAAACCTTTTCGTCCACAAGCGCTGCATGAGCGGGACACCAAATGATGTTATTTGCGATGACGTTAACGTAAACAACGTCAGATGTTGGCGAAAAATATACATAGTAGAAAGAAAACAAACTACAGCTTCGATTGATTTAAAACGTATTTGAAATTATTATGTGGTCAAAAGAATCTCACATTCGTGCACATTATTTATCATTTTAATAACCTCGTTGACTACAATTAATATGACGCTCGCCAAGGCTCGCGTCATATTAATTTTAGTCAACTCGTTTATTAAAAATAATAAATAATGAGCACAAGGCTCGCGTCATATTAATTTTAGTCAATTCGTTAATTAAAAATGATAAATAATGAGCACTCATGTAAGATCCTCTATATTTCCTTACTGGAACCACTTAAAAGTATGCTTCAGAAGAGCGTGAAGATAGCTAAATGATTTTAGTGTTTACAATTTGAACATAGTGCTAACCTGCAAGGAGCCAATGCTGAAATAAAATATATTTTCAGTCAGTTGCAATAGATGTTTGATGAATTTCGACAAGGTTGCTTAAATGTTGCCGTTTGAAGCGTCCCCGTCTTAAGTGGGGCTTAACCCTTATCCTGCGGTGATGTCGTCTGCTTTGAAATTGTCGTCTGCAAAGTTTGTTAAATTTAGATTTATACATTATTTAAGTTAATAAACCCAAAGACGAGTGTCAAACAGTTTGGATCCAGATCAGACGCCGCGTTACGCGGCGTCTGATCTGGATCTAAACTGTTTGCAAAAATCAATAAAGTCGTACCAGCAGGCAAAAGGTTAAAAGTGCAGGAACACAAATATAATTGATCCTTACCTCTGAATTATTACCGGCGTCTACTGCCATAAACTCTTCTACTTAATCCCTTCACTGCCATGACGTCATCAAATTTAAACAATTGTCGTCTGCTTTGATTTCTCAATTTCAAGGTTTAGGTTTTTTTTAGTTAAGAAATATTGAAGTGAGTGTCAAACAGTTTGAATCCTGATTAGACGCCGCGTTACGCGGCGTCTAATCAGGATTCAAACTGTTTGCAAATAACTGTTGTACTCGTGGTAAGGCAGTGAAGGGGGTAAAGTTATCGGCTGCAAGCGAAATATAGTTTTAACTTTGAAGATACCAGACACCCATCCAAAGAAAAATTGCATCATCCATTATAAAAGGATGGAAGAATCCTATTGAGATAAACGGGTTAAGAAAAAGAGAGACAGAATTTGGTTATCATACCATAATACATTTAATAATGAAATGGTGAAGTTGATGTCGCTAAACTATAAGGCACGTCAGTAAAATTTCCTGCAAAAATTAAAAGCAGAATCAAGTTCTACAGTACCTTACGAAAACCCCATGGGCGGTTGCAAAACGCTGAAACATTGAGAAATTGGATAATTTCTTCTAGAAGTATACATAGATGTACACGTCAAAATTAAGTTGTTAGCAGACCGTACTTTTGAAGACTACTCAGCGCCCATAAGGGATTACAACGGCAGACAATTTTGAAACAGACAAATGTTTAATATCTTGATGGTGATCTCTATTCCTGACTTAGTATCGTCTGCTTAACAATTGTCATCTGCTTTTGGTTTTACAATTTAATAGTTTTATCTTTTGACTGGGAAAATATATTATTAATACACATGCACCACTATCAAATGAAATTTGTTCACAACTACGGCAACTGAAATGCATCAAAACTGGCTGCAAGAACCAATACATTCACTATAGTTGATAGTATAACTTATACTTTGAATGCCAATCGAGTATTGATTAGTATTTACAAACAGTATGTGTCCAGATCAGACGCCGCGTTTCGCGGCGTCTGATCTGGAACCATACTGTTTGACTCATCTTTAGGTTTCCAAAATTTAAGAAATGCATCAATCTGAATATTTCAAAAGTTGCAGACGACAATTTTAAAGCAGACGATATTTCGACACCAGACGGGTTAAAAGATAAACGAGAAAACATTAAGCATACAGCGCTCCTGGGAAACATTTGTTTTTTCAGCAGCCGTAGTCGTCAAGCCTAATTTGCTATCGTTATACACCTGTCAAACAAGGTGGATAAAAACTAGACAAAAACTCCAAGGTTTTTGCTGTTGGCAACCCAATATATTATTTGTTTTGAATGACTCCGTGCATTGTTAATGTTACAGGATCTTTTCTATAGTCGATTTAATTTATAAAGTGATTGATAGTTGTAAGCCTAGTATAGAGGAGAAGACGTAAAAATTGATTGTTCCCGTTTAAATGCAAACGAAACACAAACGAAATGCATTAGAATGTAGAAATCACAATGTTTGAAACTCATTACTATTTTAATCTTAGTTACAAACAGTTTGAATCTTGGTCAGACATCCGGTTCCCTAGTATTTGATATGGCTAAAACAAACTGTTTTTCAATTGACTTAGTAAATCTAGCATAAACGCGTTGATTAGGAAAGAATAACATCTTCTCAACTTCCATACTGGACGAGTCTTAATTTGTTAGTAGGTCAAATCAAACAGTGGGTTGAAAATCGTAAGCTCGTCTTTTATAAAAATGAGGGAAAAGCGTGCACAATGACGCCCAAAAATAGCGTTTGCAAGCAGTGCTGATCAGACGCCGCGTAACGCGGCGTCTGATCAGGATCTAAAATGCTTCACATTATTTTTGAAATTGTTTCAGTCATACTGCCTTAAATGTAACTTTAAAACGGTATTGCAGACAACAAAATTGAATCAGACGAAAACGAAACGATGAAGGAGTAAAAATCTCTCTACTCATTTGGCAGCAAACGAGTTAAATAATCAGTATCAAGTATGGATTGAGACCTTATATTGATTGTTTGAAAACGGTCATCCTAAATATTACAATACAGAACAAGAAAATAATGAAATTCGTGTTAAACGTCTATTTTACCTATGAATGAATTAAAACTGTTATACGAGGTAAAACGTGGCCAAACGGAAGCAATCGGTGTCTGATATGGCGCCAAATTGTTGGACCTAATAATTAAGTATATAAAAGCTTGTTTATTTTGAATGAATATCTCTTTCTCTATAATATGAAGACATTTGCACATAAATTCATAGGTTTCTTTAAGTCGTGATCTTTTTCTGCTTTAAAATGTGTCATATGTTTTCAACGTTGGAACGAAACATGTCATTGAATAGTCGTAAACTAGTGGTTTTGTGTAATTTTTTCTGTAGGAAATGACAACGAAAATGTATCACAGAAGAAGCCGATTAGTACTTAAAGTTGAGAATGAACGTCCCTTGCCAATATAACGAAGACGTAAGACAATAGAGTGCATATACAGTCAAGCTGCAATATCTCGAACACGCTTAAGTCGCACATATCCGTATTCACTGCAAAAATTTATCATCTGCTTTAACAATCTCACCATCAAAGTATCGTCTACATTAAATTTTATAGTGTCACCTGCAATATTTAGTTAAGTCAGACTGATTTTTGACTGAAGAAATATCGATACGAATGTCCAACAGATTGGATCCTGGTCAGACGCCGCGTAACGCGGCGTCTGACCAGGATCCAAACTGTTTGCAAAATCGCCCTATACCGCCATTGACGAATCAAGGGTTAATTTGTGACATACACTCGTTTAACTTTGAAATACGAGTATGTTCGACTTATGTGATTATGCGTTACTGAAATGTAACTATAGACATACGTGAAAGTTCGCCTTATGCTTATTCGAGATATCGAAGTTCGACTGTAGTGGTGTCTATGACAAGACACTCCCATACTATAGTCAGAAAACAATATCCGCGATTTTCACATGCCTTTTACAGCTGAGATTAGTTTGCCCAGCATGAGCCTCTTCAATATGAGCAATGCATGTTGCTTAATGACACAGTTGAAATTAATTTATATACTTTATTAAGCTCATCAATAATGTTTGAACATGTTTTGACATCATTCGCCACTAGATGTTACTTCGGACTTGTACCGTATCGTGCCTCATCCTGCCAACGACGAGGTTTGCATTTGCAAACATAAACCTTTTCATGCGAAGCGCAACTTGGCTTATACATGTTATTGTAATATGTTTGGATCAGATCAGACGCCGCGGAACGTAATCTGTTTGCCATTTAGCTTCACCCTTTCGTCAATTGAACTGTATAATTTTGATTTATTACAGTGGAGAATCTGTTATTCTTTCCCGTTTAAACGCAAACGTACGCAAACGCAAATCTTTAAGTCGTAGAAAATAACAACTTTTGGACAATTCTGATAATTCTTGTTTATCTTGGTGGCAAACAGTTTGGAGCCTGATCAGACGCCGGGTTACCCGGCGTCTGATCTGGCTCCAAACTGTTTGCACTGCAAATAATAGTTTTAGCGTAAACGCGTTTATTGGGAAGGAATAACACATTCTCCACTGTACATGTAGAAGCAGGTGACACATAAGTATGATAAGCGTTAAGATCCGGATAAGACACCAAAAAAGTCAGCTTCTCCATGATCTCAATTGCTTGCAGCCCGGCTTTAGGTAGACAAATAATGTAGCCAATAAATTGTAAAAGAACCACTGGTTACATACAGTGGAGAATCTGTTATTCTTTCCCAATAAACGCGTTTACGCTAAAACTATTATTTGCAGTGCAAACAGTTTGGAGCCAGATCAGACGCCGGGTAACCCGGCGTCTGATCAGGCTCCAAACTGTTTGCCACCAAGATAAACATGAATTATCAGAATTGTCCAAAAATTGTTCTTTTCTACGTTTTAGTGCTTTGCGTTTGCGTACGTTTGCGTTTAAACGGGAAAGAATAACAGATTATCCACTGTACATACAACATAGTTAGACACAGACAATGATTAAACAGCCTTTGGGTTACAACTGACCCTTTAGAAGCATCCAACCCTACAGGAAACATTTCTTACAAATTAAGATTTGTAATGGTTTCTAAAATTGACAAACGCAAATCATGGCTGGTTATCCCAGCAGGTGGATACATGTCCAACTGATACACTACCATAACATAACACAAAATCTTAGAGACAGACGGAATCGGACAACGACCGTTAGGAAATTGTCCTGCATCCTGACAAGTGGATGATTAACCCTTTACCCCATAACCTGTTTCTAGTTTTGAAAATAGGTGCCTACTTAAAGCAGGTTGAAAGTAAATCAGAATGCGCCCTAAGGCGCATTCTGATTTACTTTCAGCCTGCTTTAAGTAACCACCTGCTAGAATTAAGAAAATATTCCTTCTGATACATATTCATGACTGTATAGATTGGAATTATTTTCTTCCGCGGAAGAATAAATCATATCAGCTAAAAGGCGCTTCTATGGGGGAAAGGGTTAAAGCAGACTGTAAGTATAGATAACGCTCCTTCAGTAGCGATTTTACTGTCAACCGTCTTTAAGCATACGCCTGTCTTTGGAACTAAGCTATGTATGTAGGAATGGGTTATGCTTCTAGCCATTTTGCAATGCATAAGTAAATCAACATTTTAGATATTTATAAATTTTAGTGCCTTTCTACACTGGAATAAAATAAGATACACAACCATGATGTCGGACTTTATCTTAATTTTATTTTAGTCTTGCTTCAACTTCTACCGTGCCAAGCACGAAATCCTTAACATTTGCAAACAGTTTTGATCCAAATCAAACGCCGAATTACTCGCCGTCTGATCTGTTGCCAGACTATTTGACAATGACAGTGAGGATTTTAATAAAGACCCTGAGTTTGAATTCTTTCCCTAGCGAATTTTTTAAAGAAGTAATATATATTCAGCATGAACAGAAGTAAGCAGACACCACCTTCCAACAAAACAGAAACACCTTCATTTTAGATGTATCCGGGTTTGAATATTCTTATTTGTTCTCAATTAACCCCTTCACTGTCATGACGTCATCAAGTTTAAATAATAATTGGTCTGCTATTATTTCTCAAAATGTTGACTTAAGAAATATTAAATGAGTTCAAACAGTTTGCAACCTGGTCAGACACCCGTTATGCAGTACATGTATCTGATAAAGATCCATACTGTTAGAAAATAAGGCAGTGAAGGAATTAAACGAAATTAAGCACAAGCAATGTTCAATACAACGACAACGGTTCGCATGCTGGGCATTTTGTTCCGTTAGAAGCAATTTTTGTCAAAAACAGGGTCAGAGTGTCAAACAATTTTGATCCTGATGAGACGCCGCGTAACTGTTTGCAAAGGTAATAATTGTTGTGAATGTATCCGCCGCTAGTATGCAAAAAGTTAGAAACGATAGGAGTTGTTTTCATCTGAGTGGCATACATTTCGGACGTCGCGTTGCCAAAACTGTTTTTGACACAGCATAAACGCGTATATAGGAAAATCACTCTACTGCACGGTTCATGCTTCAAGCTTAACATTTCGATTTATCCGATGTCTTGTACTTAAGAGTCAATATTTTTCCCAGTCAAAACATTTAAAACCGGAGCCTAGAAGCCCTATAACATACATGGTTCCTAACAAATACACTAGACATACAGAAAGCTCTTGATAGGCACATTCGGCATCACTTCTTTCCAGCATTGAACGATCGACCATGCACCTTTTTTGCCAAAGCTCTAGGAAAGGTGAGTATGTCAGTTGATGTTCATCTGAGGTCCGGCTTACGAAACGTCGTTGGACAAATATTGTCGTAAGTCAGATTCTTTTAAAAATTCTCAAAAACGATTCCAAACAGATGTCACAAGACAGGGTTAGATGGAGCAATATATATCAAATGTAATTGAAAGTTTTGACTTTCGACCGTGTTGTATCGTACGAACTTTTCTAAGACGGACCCAAATGCCTCGGAATGACCCTAAGCAGAGTCTGTGCTAATGTGCTACCACAATATAGGGTACGGTGGAAAAACAAAGGTTAACCCATTTTATGCGGGATACACTTTTAGGTGTACTTCTAGGCAAACAGTTTTGATCTCAGATCAGGCCCCACATTGTGGGGCCTGATCTGAGATCAAAACTGTTTGCAGCTCGTTCAGTATTCTTTCAGAAACTGCTAACATCTTTTGCAAATACATGTATTTGAGTTACATGTATACCCGCTGTAGATGACATTTTAAAATGGCCGCCAAATATTACCCAGCATACAATGGGTTAATGTTGGTCTTGTTCAGTACTTCCTTACAGTGGAGATGACATCATTCTTTCCCGACAAAAGCGTTCAAGCTACAATTATTTCACTTGTAAAGTTTGATGCCAGATCACACGCCGTTTGCCACTCAGATTCATATGAAACGGCATAGTCAAAATAGTCAAAAAGGGTTCATTTCCTACATGTTATTACAATACTTTCGCGTTTAATTGCGTGAACATGTGAAATAATAACGTCTTTTCCACTGTATTTTGAGTCCTAGTTTTCCTACGGTTTTGAGACGAAAGTGTTGTACAATCGAACCATAAATTGTCTGTAGAAGTATGCCATTGTCCGTAGTTATTGGCTGTTTTATGTTAACGTTCTTTGGCTGCTAGTTGCGACATTACTAGAATTTGTAAACAGCCTGAAATCCGATCAGGCCCTATGAAATGTGATGTGTGATCAGGATTAAAACTGTTCACCATCGTGTAAATGTTTCATAAGCAAGCGATATTGAAGCAGACGAAGGGTTGACGTCATGTTTACATCTAGACGTCCCTTAGGGATGATTCGGAGACAGGGGAACATTATGTTTGTCCTGGTTCTTTAACCTTTAGCAAGCCATGTTATTACCGTCTGCAAAACTAAACCGAGACACGTACAGTAAAACCTCTCCATTACGACTTCTTCACCCATGGCTACATAATACGCATTTTTACGTATTCAATTTATTCCTCCGCTGAAGACAATGAGATCAATTAATGCAATCATCAATACCCAGCATAAGAAAAAGTTTACATGTTCTAACAGATGATAGCTTAAAGCAGGCTGAAAGTAAAGCAGAATGCACCTTAAGGTGCATTCTGCTTTACTTTTAGCCTGCTTTAAGCTACCATCTGTTTTCAAAACAAGAAATAAGCTATTGTGTGATGGGTTCTATTTAAGGTGCATTCTGCTTTACTTTTAGCCTGCTTTAAGCTACCATCTGTTTTCAAAACAAGAAATAAGCTATTGTGTGATGGGTTAAACGAAGGCTAATTGATTGTACATACAGCTGATGAAAAGGTAACAGGTACATGTAAACACAAAGCGCGTAATAATTAATTCAATTTAATGGTTTTAATACAGAGGTTTTAGCAGAATCATTCCACCGATGAATAATGTCGTGTGTTCAGAGCCCATCTGTTTTTATTAAAAATTTGCCTATTTCCTGTACAGGACTGCCATTTCTCCGGATCTTTCCGAAATTGTAAGCTGAATCTTAATCTGTAAATTAAAGCAGGCAGAAATAATTGAAGCAGAAGGCGCCTTAAGGTGCATTCTTCTTTACTTTCAACCTGCTTTAAATAATAACACTTAAGAAAATAGAAAAAATCTTAGGATTTCTAGTGAGCATCTTATGGCAGTCTTGTCTGTATGTGTGCACATTACGATCAGACTGACAGTTTGTAAGCGTCAGTTCTGGATATTAACAATACTGCGCCATCTATTCAACGGCCCTCTTACGTCGACACTTCACGATGTTCCCTAAATAGGACAATTACGTCTAACGCTTTAACTGCTGTAATATCAAACATTGTCATCTGCTCTTTTTCTCAAGTTACATAATGGATATTTTGACAGAAAAAATACTTAATGACGAGTGACAAAGACCTTGAATCCAGATCAGACGCCACGTTATGCGGCGTCTGATCTGGATTCAAGCTGTTTGCAACTGGTGGCCATTTCCCCTGCCTATAACGACTCCCTCCGAACAACGCACACAATCTTTGTCTCCGATTCAGTGTCGTGGTAGAGAGGGAGCGCTGTACTTGCAAAGGTCTAAAAGAATCGTTTCCAACTTTCTTTGAACTAATACGTTATATTTTAACGCTAATGCTAAGAATTATGTGTCCATTGCAAACTGTTTGAAACCGGAGCAGACGATCTACACATCCGTCTGACCAGGCTGTAAACTGTTTACATTAAACATTTTGGAATTACAAAAAAGAAATGCTATTTTTGCAATATTTGGTGCATAGCATTTTGGTTTTCTTTGCTTTTAAAGCGAAGAAGGATTGCGTCTTCTCCACTGTATGTGTTTAGCCACATATTTAGTGATTTTCACGAGGCGGTAATTCTCACTGCCATGTGAGGAATCTGTTCACGGCATTTATTTTCATTAAAGGGGAGTTTCCATAGTCCCTTAGTGCTTGTTACCTAGTGCTTGGCCAAATATGAGCAGAGAGAGATAATTACCCCCAACGGAAGCTGGTTATCACCGATAAAAGACTAAATTGTCTCCTGTCTTAACCTTTATCATGCTGAATGGTGTCGTCTCCTGAAATATATCGTCTGTAAAACATGTAAAAAAAATTGAAATTTTAAGAAACGATGAATACGAGTGGTAAACATTTTGATCCAGATCAGACGCCGCGTAACGCGGCATCTGATCTGGATCCAAAATGTATGTAACTATTAGCCAAGTCACACTAGCATGATAAAGCTTAACTCTCATCCTGTCGAAATACCGTCTGCTAGGAAAATTGAAATTGTCGTCTGCCAATTTTGCCATTGTCAGAGTTATGCATATTTCATTGAGGAGCACCAAACACAAGTTACCAAAATGTTTTCAGTTCAGATTTGATGTCGCATTAAGAGCCATCTGGTCAGGATCTAAACTGTTTGTAAACAAAGTGTAGTTGTGATCGGAAGGCAACGGAAAACCATTTAGCCTGTCGTACAACTGTATGTTCCGAATTTTAGCTATATGTTTCTATTTTAATATTTAGTTATCTGCTTTAACAATAGAACATTACATATGAATTTCATACAGTTTGGATCCTGGTCATGGACATGATTAACTCGGTCGTTGATGCCGCAAACAATCTGCTTGCAGCTGCAGAAACAAGTCGCGTGAAACAAGATGGCAGACACGTTCTGCCATTGTCAGAGAATGCCTTTGTTTCGCCTTTAACCCGCTAAGGATTGGCGTATTTTGAAATACAAAACATTTTCAGCGAAAAGCTGACTCATAGGCGCAAACCAGACCATGGTGAACATCTAATTATTGCACCAAATATTTTCTTGTAAAATTGGTATCATTAGATCTGGTAAAATATCTATTTAACAGTCACACAAAAAATATACAGTGGAGAATCTGTTATTCTTTCCCGTTTAAACGCAAACGTACGCAAACACAAAGCACTAAAACGTAGAAAAGAACAACTTTTGGACAATTCTGATAATTCTTGTTTATCTTGGTGGCAAACAGTTTGGAGCCTGATCAGACGCCGGGTTACCCGGCGTCTGATCTGGCTCCAAACTGTTTGCACTGCAAATAATAGTTTTAGCGTAAACGCTTTTATTGGGAAAGAATAACAGAGTCTCCACTGTAGGCAGTCTAAATGTTAAGCATTACCTTTCCTTCTAACAAAGTAACAAAGTATATTGCATCTATTATGTATTTACATATTTTTAAATAAATGTGTTAAAAATTAAATGTAAAGCAGAATGCGCATTCTGCTTTACTTCAGTCTGCTTAAAGCTAGCACTTGCGAGGATAAAGATATTTTCCCTTATTGTGAATATTTATCGTTGTATAAAGCTGAACTATGTTCTACGGAGGAGGGATAGATAAAAGGAGTAAAATGCTTATCCATTGTGTAGTTGGTTATAGCAATAACCAGTTTTGAAAGTATCCGGTTTTCTTCGTTGAATGGTCTTTGAAAACAGGCTTTGTAGCCGTTCAATAGAAATTACATGGAGAGTTTGATGATAAATTAAAAGCCAAATCAAATTGAGCCGACATCTGGACGCATGCAAAGGCGGATATCCTTCTATTACAAGAATTTATAGTAATTATAGTTCTTATGATATAATTTATTCAACGGCGCAATTTAAATTGAAGATATAAACATCCCTTTCCGTGTTGTAGTATAACCTGGCTAAATAATGTCTGCAATGGTCTTAACCCATTTGTGCCCACGATCCCATATATGGGACATAGGCAAACAGTGTAGACTCTGAACAGACGCCACATTATGCGGCGTCTGATCAGAGTCTACACTGTTTGCTGATAGGAATTTCAATAGGGTTGACACTGTTTTGCATGGGAAAAGTGTAATCCTCACATGTACACTCTTATTAAATAACGAGTATACTCATGGCTAGGGTTGAATATGTTAACATACATCTTTTTGTAAGAACTGGCCGCTTAACAGAAGTTCGACAGAACTGTTTGTAAATGTAAGCCACGCCGCAATTGACAGACGTTTGGAGAACCCTCAACTTACAGTTAAAACCCAAAGAAGATGACTAGATTCTCCAAGTCACTTTATCACGAAATTTGCTGATAGGAATTTAAATATAAAACAAATTGAAAATGCAAATGTTGACCTGGCATCCCTTTGATAAAAAACGGACTAATCCAAAATATAAAAATGGAAGAATCCACTGGGTATAAATATACTGAGCAAAAATAGAAACGTCCCACCCTATTACAGGGCAATTTTCTTGAAAGTTATAAGGTTGATGGTAATAAAACCTATACAGAAAATGAAGTTTATTCATTTTTGAATCCATATCAGTTGACCTCATATTGCTGAGATAAAAATTTGTCGAGTGATGTAGTGAAGAAGTTGGTAGGGGTCAAAATAAAAAATCTGAATAACTGTTTGTTTTTTTAAAAAATGTTTATTTGATTATTGAAATCTCATAAAAAGTCCCAAATTGTATTCAATAAGATTAATATCGTGTACGACCACCGTTTGCACCAATATACGCACCATTTCTACGGCGTAACGTAACGTTTAATGAGAACGTCAGACATTCACTCTTGCTGTGAGGTCTGTGTCAAATATTGAATGCTGAATCTTAAATGTAATCAATTTGCGTAGTCTACCATCTGAATTGCTAAGTGTGAATCGAGATTCGTCAGTAAAAAGAACTTGGTACCAGTCAGTTTGCTTCCAATTCAAATGACGTCGTGACGACAGATAACTTAGCTCCACGGTGAAGTGTCGTTCAAATTTGACCGGAATATGGGCGTCATGCTCTGATTGGTTTAGTGTTGGATTGCACGCGATTACAAAGGTCTGTGATGACTCACCGTGTTCCCTGGCCGTTCCGGTGGCTGGAAAATGACGTAGACGTAAGTGCGTTAACGTGCCGTAGTGGTCAGTTCTGACGGAAGAAAAACGGGGTGACTAAGAAGAAAACGATTGTGAACAGTCCCAGCCTGACGGTACCGGGTCGCAAGCCTCTGTTTGGTCTTTCGACAGCAGCCGAACCAGCGGGCGACGTCAATGACCTTCATTGTCCGATTTCTTTCAACTTCAGACGAGCGTGGTATGATGCAAGGATTGAATTTATATGGGGTTTTTCAATTTTTTTATTAGCATGTACCGTGTGTTATTGTACGACGGTGACAGAATTATTTTATTGAAACGTGTGTACCGTGCACGTGCAAAAAGTGCAAATCATGATTCCGTTACGTTAACGGTTTTTCTCTGTGTTATTTTGTGAAAACTTTACACATGTGTAACTCCAACTAACCAGTATTCCACAAGTACATTCACTTGATGTTTAACTTAAATAACGTCAGATATATGTCCGTTCGAAACGTGGGACGTTTCTATTTTTGCTGAGTATAGGTTAAGAACCCCTCTTAGCATGCCAAAGCTAAAGAGGTTCATGTTCTAAAACAGCGTTTTGTCTGTGACAGCTGCTTTGCGTATTATGATATTGACTAACGCTACCAATTTTGAATTCAGAGCGTGTATCAAGGATACATGTTAGCGGCACTCCAAGGTTTTACCCCTACAGTTTCATGATTGCATCTGTTTAAAATAAATGTCGTCTATATAATTTTTCAAATTTAAAGTTTAACTTTCTTTAGAAATATTGAAAAAAAATAATATATAATACGTTTGGATCGTACACCGCGTTAACTGTTTGCAAATAATCATTGTACTCGGGGTAAATGAATTAAAGGCTTAATACATAATAACTTTGAATTCCGTCTAAAGACTGTCATATAAGAATTAGGCGGTCAGTCAATATAATACAAGTTCCAAAGGAACTGTAAGAAAATCCAAAAAGGAGTAGTATTTCGCACGATCAGGCTCCAAACTATTAGCCACTAAGTTTAAAATGAGTCGTCAAAACATTCAAAACGTTATCATTTTCTCCTTTTACTGCATTGTTTTTGCGTTTTAAGGGGACATAATATACAGTATGTCCTCTGATAGCGCCCGAGCGTCGTATATAAATTATCGTTGATTACAGGTTTTATTGTATTGTTTACACATCAACCAGGATATACCATTAGCTACATAGGTCAAAGAGTTATAGTTAACTCGATACAGTAAACCGTATGTTAAAAGGCTATTATTTGAAGGAGCATAGGTGACTCTACATGTAAATCTGTTTGATAGTTTAGTGCACAACAAAGGTGAAATAGGAGCTTTCTACTTTATTTTCGTCCTGCAAAAACTACTGGAAATATAAGTTTTAGCGTAAACGCGTTTATTGGGAAAGAATAACGCTTTCTCCACATTAACCTTTCACTGCCAGGACGCCATTAAATGTAAACAATTATCATCAACTTTTATCTTAAAGATTTGAAAATTTAGGAATTTTAACTGAAGAGATATTGTAATAAATATCGAACAGACTGGGATACTGATCAGACGCCGCAGTACGCGGATCAGAATCCAAACTTTTTGCTCCAATAACTATTGTTTTTCGTGTAAGATATTGAAGGGGTTAGCAATCTTAACATATTTCAAATGTAAGCATAATTCCTGATATTCCAGACATTCGGTGTTTCTATGAGAGAGTCCCTATCAAGTCGTTTGCAGTACGTATAAAGCATTCGAGATATGTGGGGGTGGTGAGAGTTCCATCCACTATCGCAAGGTCATCTGATTCTCGTGTGCGATTAGCCCTTCGCCTCTTCAATAGTATAGTCAGTTTTAAAATGAATATTTCATACCCTTGTTAACAAACAGAAATCTGACTGAGATTCTCAAACAGTAAGGATCCTGATCAAACGCCAAATAACCCCGAGCCTTATCTTAATCCAAACCGTCTGTAAAGTCAGGTAACACACGCTATGTATGATGAGGTTATCTTGATAAAAGGTTGCACTGATGCCCAACTCGGAGTATGACGAAATGTTTTCTTTTACAGTGGAGAAAAAACGTTATTCTTTCCCGTTAAAACGCAAACGAAATGCAAACGCATTGCATTAAACTGGGGAAAATGACAACGTTTCGAAAATTTTGACGACTACATGTATTTTTAAACTGAGTGGCAAACAGTTTGGAGCCTGACGTCTGATCTGGCTCCAAACTGTTTGCAATGGAAATAATACATTTAGAGTAAACACGTTTATTGGCAAAGATACATACACACTCTAAACTTCGAAAAGAGTACTTTTTATAACCAGAATACTCTAAAAACCTTACTCCTCAAAACAGCATAAACTTGACCACCCGAATCCGTATACAGGAAAACTCTAAAAACCTTCAACGTTAAATTTATCGAAACGTGTTTACCTTTTCACCAACGTATTGTCGTCTCCCTCAATATTGTTGTCTGACGTGTCGTTTGAAAATAAGTTTTAACGCAGTATGGCGCAATTCTTAACCGAATGTCTAACACTTTGCATCCTGATCAGAAGCCACTTTAAGACCGGAAAACGCTAAAGACTGACACATTTCCTGGAAACAAACATGTGTTCTGCTTGCCTACCTAACAAACAAAAGATAATACAGAGGTGATAGGGTAGTTGGCTACTTGATGCAGGACAATAGTATTACAGCAAGTGCCTCTTCGAGTATTTTTGTAACAGTTTGATCTACATTAATCTGGGATCTGTATAAAACGGATGCGAATGTACTTATAAATCATGTACAATGAACGATACATGTATACATTCCAAATCCTGCAACCTCTTTTAACCTATTACCCCATAAACACTACTTTTAACGCCTACAATTAATTCCTCCACTCAAGAAAATAGCTCCATCTGATACAGTCATGAATATGTATCATATGAAATAGTTTCTACATTCTAGAAGATGGTAGCTTAAAACAGGCTTAAAGTAAAGCTGAATGCGCCATAAGGCGCATTCTGCTTTTCTTTCAACCTGCGGTCCACTTTCAAAACAAGAACCAGGCTTTGAGACAATGGGTTAACTCAACTTCTTTCTTGCCTGAAATGATCGGTTTCCAGAGGTTTGGCTGTATTTACTGACTTCAGATTTCGTCGAAGTTCTCTGTAAGAGACTGGTTAGCAGATCAAAGGACGCAGATGAAGAAAAAAACATTCAAGAATACAAAACCCGTCTGGGAAACATTTGTTTTTACAACAGGCGTAATCGTCAGGCCTAATTTGTTACGGTTATACACTTGTCAAAATGTCTGATAAAAATCGTGTTTTGGCTTGTGGTTCCCGTTGCTCTCTGTGTACGGGTTATCACTTTGTAAACAGAAGTATGGTTTACTGGTTGGAAAAAATATAGTAGCAATGTAGTGCTTAATCTGGTAACTGCCAAGCGCAACATGACTAGTTAGTTCTTGAAAAATATTATTCATTAACCTATTACCCCATAGCCTGTTCCTATTTTTGAAAACAAGTTATTATTTAAAGCAGGTTGAAAGTACAGTAGAATGCGTCTTAAGGCGCATTCTACTTTAATTTCAGTCATCTTTAAAGTACCATCTTATGGGATATAGATAATATTTCTTATGGTAAATATTCATGAATGAATACAAAAGAGGAAATATTTTCATTATTGGATGAATAACTTAAAAGCGTAAAAGGCGTTTCTGTGTAGTGCTGAGTAAAATTATTAATCTATATCCACCTAAAAGTAGACATAAGTAAATCGTACAGACCCTAATGAGACGCCGGAAATTTCGTCGTCTCATCTACGCCTGTACAGTTTGTTATTTCGTATTTAAAGGTCAGCTGTATTGGTTGAACACTACAATGTCTAAATATAAGATCAACTTTGAACATATATAGACATCTTGCAGCAAGTACATAGTAGGAGCTCCTTGCAATATCAAGTCTTTAATGGGATAATGGCAGGTAGATGCTGTATATTTGTAAGCAAAGGTATGGTTGCAGCTACAGCATTCATACTTTCAGGAGAAAATGTAAGTCGTAAAAGCGATTGACCCTTTCCACGCGGATTGATTGATAAGTTGGGGCGTTGAAAAAGTTACACCACATGGAATTATTTGGCAAAGAAAAGACTAAACAGTGTATGCCGTGCAAAAAACTCAATCGTTCGAAAATTTCAGAATCATTTTCTTCTAAGTAGTCGACATTGTGTATTGACGGTATGATTTTGAATCATGTACAGTAAAACCTCTGAAAGTCCAACATTTAAGTACAGTAGAACCTCTCTATTACGACCACTAAAAAGAAGGTTATTTATCCGTTTAAAGAACAGGTGACAGCTTAAAGCAATGTGAAAGTGAAACAGAAAGATCCTGTAGGAGCTTTCTGTTTCACTTTCACATTGCTTTAAGCAGTCACCTGTCTTTAACGGCTAATATTTGATACAACTTAGTGGTCGTAATAGAGAGGTTCTATTGTACTGGTTTTAGAGAGGGTATGAACTGATCTGTTTCATTGTCAGTATTTCGTGACAGGTGGCATATTGATGCACGACAGCAGTACGGCATAGTTCTTCTTCAGTAGCTTTCTGTATTTCTGTTGTCTTGAATATACGTGTTCTTCCACTCTTAGAATTTAATAATGTCTAAATTGCGATACGTGGCTACCTATCGATAAATAAGTCGTGTTTGTTTAATGCATGACAATATTATAGTAAAGCATCACATCTGCTCCTCCGGTTTCTTCATTGTAGAGTATTAGGTGTTTGCTGCTAACTCTCGTCTAGTATTTAGCAGAAACATATAGCACCAACAATACGTTAGACAACAGTGACCAATCAGCACAAGTTTAACTGAAGTTAAGAACAGTAGAGAATACCTTATTATTTGCAAATTAATGCATTTAAGCTGCAAAAATTACTCTGAAAACAGTCTGGAGCCATACTAGACGTCGAGTTACACCTGGTTTTGCCCCCAAAATTTTGTTATTCAAATAACTTTTCTTGGTTTTCCAAAAGTTGTCATTTTCTACATTTCATTTGATCGCGTTTTATTTCGTTGCCCCGGGGAATAATATCATATCTTTAATACGTGTATTTGTTTTCTCATAAAGTCCCGCCATGAGATATACAAACACCAGTCATTACAAAGAGCATAGACAACGGCAAACCACCTAGTCTTCTATGCGGTCGCTGACCTAGGTCTAAACTGTTTGCAATATTCGAATATATGTTTTTCCAATGACTATAGCGTATTAAAAAGAGATAACAGGTACAACTTATATAAAGATAAACTGTCTAATATTGATTGATTAGTTACAACGTTGGTTTTTCCCTGATGTGCTGAAATTGTCTAGACATAATATAGCGTATTGGTACAGTGGAGAATGCACTATTTCCCTATAAACTTATTTATGTTACAATACTTACGTCTTTTTGCAAACAGTTTGGAGCCAGTTCAGATTCCGGGTTACCCGGCGTCTGATCAGGCTTCAAACTGTGTGCCACTCTAAAGATTGTCATTGTTAATTCATTCTGTTTGAGTTTGCGTTTCGTTCCGTTTAACGTTTCCTTCACTGTACGCATGGGAAAAGACATGAGGGGTTAACCCTACACAGTGATCATATCGCCTCCTTCAATATTGGCCCTTGTCTATACTTTTCAATATAATATTTAAGGCATTTTGACTTACAAAAACAAAAATTAAAATGGTAAACAGCTTATATCCAGATCAGACGCCGAGTAACTCGGTGTCTGATCAGGACCCTTACTGTTTGTAAATGCAAATACAGTCGAATTTGGCCGGTTAAGAATTAAAAGTCAGGGATGTCAACAAGTGATAAATTATGAACATTTGATATTTGCTTTTTTTCTTAAGCAGCTCTACCACCAAACAAACACAATAAACAAAATACGTTTTTTATGAAAAGTGAACATTTTATCTACATACTACAGTCGAACTATATAACCTTTAGAAGCAAAAATGCAATGATTATGAGATGCATAACGTTCATCTATACGCCACTGGAGTGATATGAGACTTTTAACCCTTTCACTCTCAATGACGTTTTAAAGCGCGTTTGCAAACAGTTTGGGTCCTGATCGGACGCCACGTAACGCGGCGTCTGATCGGGATTAAAACTGTCTGACACTCTTATCGATATTTATTCAGTCATACAAGAGGTGATTCACCAATTTTGAAACCCTTTAGTTCCAATTATAAAACCACAAAATAGGTATTTCATTGCAAAAGATGTTCAATCTAGGATCCTTGGAGGTGATAGATCAGTCTACATCGGATAGGTTATGACTCTATTGTCTTGCTGATTACAGACTGCTCAATTTGTCTCGACTCGTCCTGCACTGCTCGGTTCAGGCCTGCTAAAGTGTAAATGTCCTTTGCGCCATGTCCTTTGCGGATGTAGCAAACTCGGCGTCGACCATAATTCCCACCCAGAGTAAACCATTGCCTCATCTGTTGTCACAAAGTTTTTCCATTTACCTCACCTTAAACGTTTGTAAAGCTGCCAAAGACGTTGGCATTGTTTTTCAATTTGAGCTGCATTTAAGTTGTGTTATTTGCACGTTTTCCAAAGTTTTGCTTGCAGTGCATGATTAATGATCATATGAATTGTTGACTGATACATACCCAGTTGAGTTGCCATTTCACGTGGTTTCGGCGGGTTAACGCCTTTTATCATCATTGCGACTTTTCGAATTACCCCTGGATTTGACGTTTTGGACGTCCTCTGATTTGGTTCTTGTTTTGGCGGTTCGCTATCAACAACACACGTTTTACATTATGAGTGCTTTACATGATGAATAGTAGACTCAGAAACGTCGTGTCACTGACAAATTTTCTTTCGTTGTATATTTCTGTACGACATTTTCATTTTCAAAAGGTATATCACGATACCTTCTATTACACTGTCAATGTTAGGCATGCCCATGTTATAATCCACATTAAAACTGTCATGTTTCTGTAAAACGTAAGTGTATCAATACATACACGTGAGTTTCGCGCAGAAGTAATGTCCGACTAATCATAATCGACTATTCAAATGTGTTACAAAATTGGTGAATCACCTCTTGTACAACCTTAGATCTAACTTTGAAACGTGTTTTGCATACAACAAACTGAAGGACACGGCAATAAAACGGCGAAAGGGTAAATCTATCCCGAATTATCTGAACATGGAAGGGTTAAATGCGTTTTGTGCGACTTAACTACTGCCATACCAATGAAGCACCTTTTTGCGCATTTGATTATTTCCTACACTGAAAAAAGTAGTACCTATTACTGCTTTACCTTCAACATGCTTTATGAGATCACCTGTATTTAAAACTGAAATCAGGCTATTGGGTAAAAAGTTTGTAGTATGATAAGACGTTGGATTATCCTGCATTTGATCTGAATCCAATCATTTTAGTGAAATAATGAAACAATAGTTTAAGTATAAATGTATTTATTTGAAAAAGATAACGTCTTGCCTACGGCAAGACTTTACCTATACGCACATTTATATTATGTGTTTTATCTATTCCACAACAACAGTTTGATTCTGAGAGCATGGTGAACGTAACGGTTAAAATCCTTCATTAGCACTCGACTTATATGTTATCTTGCTCTAAGGAGCCATTGAAATCAAAGATCTTTTGGGCTATTGGAATCGTTGACCCGTGTAACCTCAAATGAGCAACTCGAGTTTCCAATTACGTCTTTTCCGTTTCAGACAATTTTACACTTGATTGATGTTTTCGAGAATGTATTGTAAAATGTAAAACAGTATAAATTCTGATCAGGAAACTCTAATAGGCCCCCGTTTTTTTTAATCGACCCTATTTACATTAGACATGTGCACTCTTCTCGGTTTCACTAGAATGTAATATCATTTTATATATTGGGAAATGTTGTTACACGTTTTTTGTGGGAAACAAGGTCAGACAAGAATATAATTACTGCCAACTGAAGGTTGTAGACGTCTTTTATAAATGCTTATCCCGCTAAATCATCATGTATACATTTTCTATTTTGTGATTATTTTCTGTCTGTTTGTTAACATATGTTTTAATCCTTTAATGTGCACTCTCAATGACTTCATGAAGCGTTTTTGAAAACTGTTTTGATTCCGATCAAAACTGTTGGCCACTTGTTTTGAAATTACGTCAGCCATTCTGTCTTAAATTTTACTTTCGAACAGTATTACAGACAGCAATAATGAAACAGACGACAATATGATGGCAAAGGCATAAAAATAGCACGATATATTTGATCATGGAGAGGTTATGGGAATGCTATCAAATTAAATGTCAAACACCTTTGATTTTGAAAACAAGGGGAAATTCTGCATGTTTTCTCATTCTACTGTAGGTTATTTAAAATACCAGTCAAGCTGAATTCCACATGATAAGGGTTACGACCTATTTCCGAACTGAAGCATTTTATTAGCAAATATCTATGATACGGGCTTTAAGTATGTGTTTGGATTGTATTTCTTTGCTTCTCCTAAAAGTCTTTATAACAATGGAGACAGAATGGCATCGACGATGCTCATTATTTTCACGTAACATTGATTCTTTTGCTGATCTTTAAGCAAACTGAACTGCATTTTATTATGTTAAATGAAGACGCTATGGCAATTATAGTATGCTAAATTCGAGTTTACTGATATTTCCACAACATTTTGGATCCTGAGTTACTCGGCATGCGATCAGGATCCGAAATGTTTTGACTCATGCATTGTTCTCTATCCCATATCAATGCAACTTTTTGCGACTATAATGTATTATTCCACTGTTCAAAACAACATTTCTTTTTTACACGGTCATATAGACATTTATGCACAATATGAAATATGTTTTATATCCTAGCAGACTGAAGCTTATACAAGCATTACAGTCGCATCCTGCTTTACGCATGTTTTCATCCTTTTCCAAAGTCAGGAGCATGCTTTGGGTTATGTTTTATTCATGAAAATGATGAAGAAATTTAAAAACAATAAAAACATATTATTTTACCCCCCCCCCCACACACACACACCACCACCACCAAGTTTCACAATTTACATGTACAGTGGAGAATATTTTATTCTTTCCCAATAAACGCGTTTACGCTAAAACTAGTATTTGCAGTGCAAATAGTTTGGAGCCAGATCAGACGCCGGGTAACCCGGCGTCTGATCAGGCTCCAAACTGTTTGCCACCAATATAAACAACAATTATCAGAATTGTCCAAAAGTTGTTCTTTTCTACGTTTTAGTGCTTTGCGTTTGCGTACGTTTGCGTTTGAACGGGAAAGAATAACAGATTCTCCACTGTAGGCTTTGAAGAAAGGGTAAACTCATTCACTCTTATATTTTATGGTTTGTTTTCAAAAGATTTCTGCTCTTTTCATATTTTGACATCAGACATTTTCTGCAGAAAACCAAACACCCATACAAGTGTCAAAGTGTTTGGAGCCTGACCAGAGGCGCAGTAACTCTTGATAAAGATCACAACTAGTTACAAAAGTATTTGCGCTATTGGCAATTTTCAAATGCACAGAATGAGTTATTAATTAAATTTGGTTAAAATAAGAATGAATTATGGCATAAAAACTGTGAAATGTATGTTTTTGTTAGGGTTACTGTGTCAAATCACCGCGGGCCTTTTTCCATTTAATTACACCGGGAAATTTAAAACATGGCCATGTATTTTTGTCAAATTTGTTTTCGGAGCTATATCATCTTTAATCAATAAAATTTATCAAAGCTGTAGGGTTAAGGTCTGGATCATATAAGAGAATATGTAGTTATTTTGTAACGTTTTATAGTTTTCGGACGGGTTAAGTTCAAGATATGTACTTTTATCAGCACTAGTTTAACCAACTGCTAATTTAATAACCACTTGCAACATTCGTGTTGAAAGGTACCCATTTCAAGCGATCAAAGACGTCCTATAAAAAGTCAACATCCATTATTAAGATGACTCAAAAGAACAACTGTTTTGTTTTTAAGACAGATGGTTCGTTAAGCATGTCCCTTGTGAACCTGCCTGTTCACGCCTTTACTAAATTTTCAGTGAAGCGTTGTTTCGCGGTTCTGCAATTTCCAGGTAGATGAAGTCTAGAGTATATTCTTTAACTTTGAAAGAAGATTGCTTAAAACAAAATGCTCCTAATGAATGGTTCTTAAAATGCTTTCTGCTTTACTTACAAATTACCTGAATTTACCATTTGTTAAAATATAGAAACTATTTCTTGTGATTCATAGTAATGACTGTATAAAGTGGCACTATATTCTGCATTGCATAAATAAATTAAAGATGCAAATATGCATAGCCATAGATTAACCAATTTGTGCCCACGGTCCCATAAACGGGACATAGGCAAACTGTGTAGACTCTGATCAGACGCCGTATTATGCGGCGTCTGATCAGAGTATACACTGTTTGCTTATAGGAATTTCAATATAAAACAAAATGAAAATGAAAATTTTAACCAGGCATCCCTTTGATAAAAAATAGACCTATCCAATATATAAACATGAAAGAATCCACTGGACACAAAAAGGTTAATAGGCTAAACTGTTCTCTGGTTATACCGCTTTCAATGAAGCTCTGATAATGGCTGTCTCGTATCCCTCCCCTATCTGGTCCGTGTGTATGATTCACTGTTTGGATTTCTACTTTCACTGGCTATATGTTTAACCCTTTCATGATAGAAACTGAAGTGGATGTTTTACCCCTTCATCGCCATATTGTAGTGACCATCTATATATTATATGTATCACTACTTGAATAGGGGAGGGTCGTAACTAATATTGGTAGAGATTGTGGCCTGACCCGTTTTCATGGAATTTGAAATAAAATATGGTTAAACTAAACTATTGTTGTCTGCAATAATGTTTCAAATCTAGAATTAAGACAGTATAACTGACATAATTTCAAAACAATTAGCAAACAGATTTGATCCTGATCAGATGCCGCTTTCCGTCTGATCAGGATCGATCCTGTTTGCAAACGTGATTTATGGCGTCGTTGAGAGTGAAAAGGGTTAAGTTTAGCTGTATTGTGATGGTTGGCTTATTTTATTATACACCGTATATAACTATGTTTTTATGAACCCTTTTCTACAGAAGCGCCTAAGACACAATTTTTCTAAACGTCTTATTCATATGTCCTTACAAACTGAATTATTTACATGTATTTCTAACTGAGACGCATAAAGTCCGTTTTTCCATTTCATTTTCAGCTTTTTCCTGTTTGCAAAACATATACTCTAATTTCACAAATCCCAAAAATCTTTTCCACAAAATTTCTTCAATTGTTTTGTCTTAGAAGAAAATTATTTCCTCACCTCACCTATCCCGTAACCGCGGAGGTCGTTGGGGCAGCAATGACGACTCGTGTACCAGCCTTCTCCACGCGTTACGGTCTTCCGCTACTGTTTTGGCTCCGGCAAGATCAAGGCCTGTCCATTCTTTAATATTGCATGTCCAACTTTTCTTTGGCCTTCCCTGTCTTCTCCCTCCTTCGACTGTTCCCTGTAGAATCGTCTTTGCAAGTCCATCGCTTCTCGTAACATGTCCATACCATTTCAGTTTCCTCCTTTTTATAATGGTGAGGAGATCCGTATGAGGTCCAATGGCTTGAGTGATCCGTGTTCTGACTTCAATATTTGTCACATGGTCTTTGTATGATATACCGAGAAGCCGTCGGTAGCACCTCATCTCCATCGCATTGATTCTCTTTTCTATCTGGGCTGTCAGTGTCCAAGCTTCACATGCGTAGAGAAAGATGGATATTACAAGGGACCTGAGAAGTCTGATCTTGGTGCACAGCTGTATGCCTTTGTCCTTCCATATTGTGTCCAACTTTGTGAGAGCAGCAGTGGCTTGAGCTATTCGGGCGATAACTTCCGGCTTTGATCCTTCGTCAGTGATAATGGCGCCCAGGTACTTGAATTTTGTTACTGATTCAAGAGGTTGTCCATTTACATGAATGCCAATTAGAGGGCCTGATGCTAAGGAGTTTGCCATCACTTTTGTCTTTTCTGCACTTATTTCCATTCCATAAGCTTTTGAAGAATCGTCTAAGCGTTTCACTAGACTTTTGCAAAACATATACTCTAATTTCACAAATCCCAAAAACCTTTTCCACAAAATTTCTTCAATTGTTTTGTCTTAGAAGAAAATTATTTAGCAATACTAAAAATTAAAATCGGTATATTATTTCTTTGTAGTCTAGTGCAGTTAAGAAGACGTTATACCAATAAACGCGTTAGCTAAATTCAAAACATCATATTCGTTGGACAGTTTAGGGTCATTTCAAACGCAGGACAAACCACTCAGATAACAATGATTCGTTAGACATTTTTAAATAAAAAAAGTCATACAAGTTATTGTTTTGCGTTGGCTTTGGTTTGCGTTTAAACTGGTATATAAACATCATTTTTCATCCCTGTATAGTTATGATTTTTTTGTAATCATAAGAAGTCTCATAATGACGCATTCTGATAGTTCGTAACCTTTATTTCGCTTTGGATGAATACATGTATAAGTCAAATGCCTATTTAAGTGGACATTGGCAAACAGTGTACCCTATGATCTGATAGATCACCGCGTTACGCACAGCTTCATCAGGATCTTCGCTGTTTATCATTTGAAATAGTATTCTGTATGGAAAAACACTGCAGTGTCTTTAGATTACCCTTGTACATCTACAATTAAATATTCCAGCAAGTATACGTGGAGTGATCATTGCAATAGCCCGGCATTCAACTCTTCCCACATAACCTGTTTGTAGTATTGAGTAAGGTGTCCACGTAAAGCAGGTTGAAAGTAAAGCAGAATGCGCCTTAAGCGCATTCTGCTTTTCTTGCAGCCTGCTTTAAGCTATCATCTGCTAGACTATAGAAAATTGTTTGTATGATACATAGTTATGACTGTATAAATTGGAACTATTTTCTTCAGTAAAGGGATAAACTTAATGCGCTAAAAGGAACTTATATGGGGGAAAGGGTTATACGGGTTAAAGCTGCTAAGTCCAGATGAGAAGCCCAATAATTCGGACTCTCATCTGTGTCCCAAACAGTTGACACTAGGGTCATAGAGCTCTATATTCTATTCGAAATTATAGAAATTAACCATGGAAATTGCTTCAAATGACAAAATATGAAGGCGACAACTGCAAAAAGTTTTTTTATGGTCGTTTAAAGGCTAATTTATCAAATATCTTGAAGAGCAAAATTACAATAATCCATTTACATCAAGAGGGATTATTTAACAAAAGCCACGCTCCCAGCGAGCAGAATTTGTAAGAAATAATGAAACCATTTTAAGTAACGAAACGGGGGAAATCACGCTAGCAGATGCTGCGATCTAACCCCATGGGAGATTTAAAGCCATGCGCGGGATCTACACACAATACTCTATTTTTATGATGGAGCAGTTGCCATGAGAAATGGTCCCAAAGTGCTTGTTAAGCAGGGTTTAACTAAATACTGAGAAGAAAGATAACAATTACACAAATGTAATCATGTTTTCGCCGCTAAAAGACTCAACATACTCCTGTCTTAATGCGGCATATTTAACCTCTTCACTGTAAGACCCGGCTATATTGCTATTTGCAAACAGTTTGGATTCTGATCAGACGCCGAGTAACTCGGCGTTTGATCAGAATTCAAAATGTTTGGTACTTAACTGATGCTTTTGCAGGCACAATGCTAAATGTCTAAGTTTAAATAAAAGATTGAAGAATTAGACGACAATATTTTGCTGACGGTATTATGGCCATTAAGAGGTTTAGCTTTGTTAGGTTCAATACAACCTTGGTTTTACGACCTGTAAAAAGACGATTGCATGCTATTGAAAAAAATAAGTTTAATATGACAACAGTACGAATACAAGCAGAATTATCATTAAAACATGTTTTCAATTTTTTTTTCGTATTGCAGTTAGCAGTCGCTCAGCTTCAACATTATACGAAACAAGTTATTTTGTATTTCAGCAATAGAATGGATGGGAGGTTACAGTATTTGGACATGTTAGCCTAAATCTCTACAGAAAAATATTAAATTCTCTCGGGTTCCGCTAGCAGAATATTTAATTGCAAATCTGATCGAAGCCGGGATGGTGTCGTGTGCAGAAACGTATGGTGCTGCAACATATTCAGAATAACAATTGGACCGCGAACAAATCTGCATGAGAACACAATATTGCACTCAATACATAAGAGCCCATATAATAGCATGACTAATTGCTAAAATGTCCCCATACCGATCGCGACTTTAATAGTTTTTGCAAACAGTCTGGGTCCAGATCAGACGTCGAGTAACTCGGCGTCTGATCTGGACTCAGACTGTTTGATGCTTGTCTGTAAGCTTTTCCAACTAAAAAATACATCAATCATAAAGTGACACATATTTCAGACGACAATGCCCAAAGCAGACAATAGGATGACAGGAGAAAATTTAAGATCTAAATCCTTTTCCTACTGCTTAATACATGTAGTCTGCTTTTAAATCGTCGTCTGCAAATGCCTATATTTTTATCAAAATCGTTTTTGTGGTATTCGAAATTGAAATTAAAAAATCTAAACACTTTTGATCCAGATCTGACGAAGAGTTACTCGACGTCTATTCAGGTTCCAAACTATCTGCAAATGTTAAGCCTAAACTAGTCATACGCGGCAGGAAGGGGGTGAAACGGACGCTTGATTTTAAGACAGATGCTATAATGAATGACAAGTATTTGAAAACAAAAAAGAAAATTGCTGATATTGTAAAACATGTCAGGCTAGTTAATGCACAAGAGACAAAGGAAACTAACGTAGTGGGAATCAGCATTTAAATTATTTTAGTGCCAACATTTTAATTTGATATCACCGGCAATTCTAAACAGATTTGATTTTGACAAACACAATTAACGCGGCATCCGATCCAGATCGAACTTCTCTGTTACGCATATGAGTGATTCTTCAATACAAAAGAGCAAAAACGTACTATATTAACTTGATAAAGGTCATCCAGTTGAGATGTGTAGGCAGATGATAATACACGATACAACGCTCCCTCTCTACAACGACATCCAATGGAAGACAAAAAAGTGTGCGTTGTTCGGAGGGTGTCGTAACGCGGCGTCTGATCTGGATTCAAGCTGTTGTCACTCGCCATTAAATTTTTCTGTCAAAATGTCCATCATGTAACTTTAGAAAAAAAACTGACGACAATTTTCAGCAGATGATATTGCAGTAGTAAAAGCGTGAGACATAAATGTCTTGTTTGGGGAACTGCAGAAAAAGTCGTTGTAAGGAGGAAATCGTTATAGAGAGGGCTGTTGTAGAGAGTGAGAGCTGTATAAGCAATGGAGGCGTTTAAACAGAAGAGGCTACCTTATTTTTTCCCAGTGTAAACGTAAACGAAACGTAAACGAAATGCAACTTAATGTAAATATTATGGTTTGAATTTTCTCACGATTTTATGTTATCTGAGGGGTAAACAGTTTGGAACCTAATCAGACTGGTTACCCCGGAGTCTGATCTGGTTAAAAAAAACTGGTTAAAAACTGTTTGCAATCTAAATAATATGTCCAGCACTAACGCTTTGCCAAAATATGTACTCTTCGTTTTTTTATTGCAATTTGTTTAGATTTCCTTTCTTTAGTTTTTAGAAACGGAAAGAAATAACGTCTCCTCCACTGTATAAAGTATTAACAATAGCAATATCATAATAACACTGTAAGGCACGAAACAGCAAACACAGCGACAAAATTCAATCAAGGATAATGACAAATCCAACAGCTATGCATTATTAAGAAACAACCTTATCATGACCTTTCCGTTAATAATTTGGCAATTTAGAACATATATCATCAAGCATAAACTCCTACCAACAAACAATACAATGCTTTTTTAGAATTTCGTTTCTAAATGTTTGTTATTAAAATCAAACGGCCGTGCAAATATAATATGGAAATCGCTATGAAATAAAATTTAAATTACAAAGATTAGAACAAGCACCTATTAAATGAAAAATGAACTCGTCCAATATATATTCATGGGAGAATCAAGAATAGGATAAAAGGAAGTGATAATCCTGGTCCTTCCAATATATGTTTTGGTTACGTAGGAACATGGCGATTATCATTAGAAGGCAAATGTTAGGTGCCCACGCAAGTGGGCTTTTATGTAATTGAAAAGTTAATGGGCTTACTACAGCAGGCTAATCAAGAGAAAGGGCAAGTTTCATAAACATGTATTTTTGAAATAATACTGTTACAACATCAACATTTATTGCAAGATACACAAAGTAGAACCATATATTGTACATGAAAAACAGCTCATATTCATGATAGTTCTAGCGTTTCATAGGTCAACTGTGTTATGTGTGTAATTATAAAGTGCAGAAGACGCTATTATTTTTCTAAAACGCTAACGAATCGCAAACGCATTTGAACAAATATAGAAAATTACTTAAAAATGTTTATTTTCAACTAAATAACAAACAAAATTGAGTCTGGTCAGACGCCGACGATCAGGCTCAAAACTGTTTTCAAAATAAATAATTGTTTTTGGCATAACCTCGTTTATTGGGAAACGTTGTGTGACAAAAACGGTAGTAGGTGAAATCCTGAAAATACATCTAATATCTCTACATGTACATCTCTTTGGACTCCTCTTTCCAAGACAATTCCAATGAGATATTACAAGACAGGATTAGATGGAGAATAAGATAATAATTAAGACTTTTACAATCTGACTTACGGCAAATTTTGTCGGACGCCGTTTCTTAAGATTGGTTTCAGGGGCACGTTTGATAAAACTTCGAATTACAAATGTTGTCGTAGGTCAGATTATAAAAGTCTCAATTATCATTTATTCCTCTATATAATCCTGTCTTGTGATATCTCTTTGGATTCGTCTTGAACAATTAAAATATACTTTACAGTTTGGACTTACGACCGTTTTTGTCGTACGAAGTTTTATGAAACGGGCCGCAGATGTTTCCTAGACGCTGCAGTTACAATATACTCCGTGGATCTGTAGATGACAAACTATGCAGACGGTTGCTGCCTATCGAGCTATAGTTAATCTCAATTTTACCAATTTTGCTTTTTATTATATAAATTGAGGAAATTGACATGAAGTCTATTGGCTGTAATGATTTCTGTTTCGATATAGGAGACAAAACTATTTTACTGAGAGTCATGGTGACCAGCAGATACTGTTTCGCTCTGATACACATTTATCAGGCAGAGGTCAAGATAAAGTGGAGACAACATTTTCCTTTCCCAATAAACGCGTTTAAGCTAAAACTATTATTTCTATTGTAAACAGTTTGGATCCAGTTCAGACGCCGGGTTTCCTGGCGTCTGATCAGGCTCTTAATTGTTTGCCACTCAGCTTTAAATGAGTCGTGAGAAATGTCTAAAAGTTGCAATTTTCTACATTATACTGCTACGCGTTTGCGTTTCGTTTGCGTTTGACGTGAAATAATAACGTTTTCTCAACTGTACACATTTATCAGAAAGAGGAAACAGCGTTATTCTTTACCGGTTAAACGATTATTCCAAGCTTATATATGTATATTGGCTTAGTTCAATTAGTCTCCAAACACGTACGACGGTTTATATATATTGTGTATACAGTGATTCCTCTCTACAACGACACCCTATGGGAGACGCAGAGTGCGTGCGTTGTTCGTAGTGAATCGTTATATGGAGGGAACTTTAAGACTTGGGTTACATTTGCAAACGGCTTTAATCCAGATAAGACGCCGCGTGACGCGCCGTTTTATAAGGATTCAAGCTGGTTGTCACTCGTTTTTAAATTTATTCTTCAACATGTCCACTTATTTGTAACTTTGAAAAAAGGCAGACGACATATTTAAGCAGACGGTATTGCAGTCATAAAAAGGTGGGACATAAATATCTCGTGTAGGTCGTTGCAAGGATGGAATCGTTGTTGGGAGGGTCGCTGTAGGGGGAAACACTATACATTTTCGTGTGTACATTGCGTGTTTTCTATTTAAACAATATCAAGAAACGGTGGAAATAATAACTATACTGAGTCATTATAAAGTTAATTAAATCTAACGATTCTATGATGGGGTTTAAATATTATCCGTTTCACTAAAGGAACATTTAATCTGATAATAAATATACAAAACTTCCTGAATGCGTACGTTCAACTTCATCTATGATCTCAATTTCACTATTTAAGTCTATAGGGTATAAGCGTTTCATGCTAATTAATTTGCGCTGCCACTTTAAATGTATCAATGAATTACATACAACAACGTCTATCCCATAACCTTCATTTTCTTTTCTTAAATACTGTAAACAGTTTGGATCCTGGTTAGACGCTGAGGACTTCGGTGTCTCATCAGGATTCAAACTGTTTGCAGTTAGTAGTATCAATTTAAAGGCAAATGGCAGCGAAGTCTGCTGAGGGAAACATAGTTGCCGGTTGGTTTACAAGGGGTCTACTGGCATTGTTAAGACTAAACGAAACACATCTCGCATAAATCGGCCCTATCGCTTCAGTAACAATTATCAGTAAATTGGTAATTGCTACCGTAATCCCAAATTTGGAAAGTACTATCGACCATTCTTAACTTTTTCCCCCCGATAAATTTAATTACTTCTTGGTCTCTACGCTACCAGTTATTTCAGAACAAACGTATCTTTTTTACGCCCATGCCTATTTCCGCGACGCCCCACACGGGAACTTCACCGTTCTTGGGGACCGTATATTAACCCATTCATGCCTAGGTTTTGCAATGAACTCTCCCTGTAAACGTAGTGGAATATTTAATTGTTTTTATACAAGGGTGATCAAAAGATACAACAGTGTTTGCCCATTCAGAAAAAAATATTTAATATGATACAGCAAACATTGCAGACCCTGATAATACACTGTGTAACGCGGTGTAACATCAGAGTCTATACTGTATGACAATGTCTACTTTTGTAGTCTACGCTAGGCTATGTAACTAAGATTGAACATCATCGAAATGCCTGTCGTTATGTGCTCATTATAATCGGGGTTTACTATGTCTTAACCACAATATTTGTGCTAATATAGTGTATGAAAAGGGCCCCGGTCCATTATCTTATCTGGGAATTATACTAAATATTTACATAAGAATGGTCTGAATGACTCGCGGATTATTAACCCCTTCACTGCCGTGACGTCATCAATTGTAAACAATTGTTGTCTGCTTTTATTTCATAAATTTTGATTTTTGTTATTTTTACTGAAGAAATATTGAAATGAGTGTCAAACAGTTTGGATTCTGATCATACGCCGCGTAGCGCGGCGTCTGATCAGGATCGAAACTGTTTGCAAAAATCTGCTGCGCTCGGGGTAAGGCAGTGAACGGGTTAAATGAAGATATTATACCGTTAATATTCGCTATAGATTACTGTTTAAATATGATGTTCTCGTTTTCTCGTCAAGATTTAACCTTTATCAATCTAAACGCGAATTGACAACAGACCAGTACAAACAGTTTAGAATCAGATAAGCCGGTAAGCGTTTCGGCGATTTGATCAGGAATCAACCTGTTCTTAATTTATATCAAGATTGCGTTAGTAAAAACACAACATAAACACTATGTTTGAAAGAAAAGGAAGATTACAATTTTGCCTCAGAAGATAATATAACAGGCAAATGGTAAAGTCTTGTGCAAGCATTGTTCAGGAGCATTTGTCGGTTTCTTTCATCTATTATATTGCCGAGTGATCACCTTTCATCTTTTATTCTCTCGATGACAGAGACACAGGATTATAAATGACAAATCGCTTTCAATGAATTTTTATCACGAGCAAGAATATTTTGCTTGGCAAATTTGCGAATTTTCAGATGCATGCTTGACAGAGGGGAACACCATTTATACAGGGAATAATGCAATATGCATTCCCAATAAACGCGTTTGCCCTGAAGCTTTCATTTCCATTGCAAATAGCTTGGATCCAGATCAGGCCCAAAACTGTTTGCCACTCAGTTTTAAATAGATCTGATTGCGTTCGGGCTAAGACGGGGAATAATAACGTCTATTCCCCTATATGAACAACGTTACTAGGAATAAACTCAATAACACATTAATTACATACTTCCCCTCTGAAGCAATAAATGGACAGTTCTAGTGGTCAATTAAGTCTAACCCAATTTGACTGCACATTGATATAGCAGACCTTGTTCGGAGTCCTCTGATCTGGGTAAACACTGACTTTTTAGGATAGGTATACCATACACTAGCTTACACCGTTTGCACCTCTATTCGTCACTATGCTGACGATGCCTTAGATTCATACAATGGCAAAACACGTTGCACACAGGCACAATGCATTACGGTAGATGTATATAGAAATAGTCAGCAATCTGAAAATGCTGATGATTTGTTCTATAACAATTGTTGTACGTACTTTCACATAAATAGTGCACTATGATTGTAAGAAATGTAATGGTAATCGATATATCATGTTATTTCAAATGTTTTATTTTTGACTGAAACAAGAGAAAATTTAATGTCAGATTCAGTTCTATGACTTATATGAAATAAATAAAAAAGCTTTTGAAATTAATTTCTCACATTTATCAATTATACACTTTCAGTTGTGTAATAGGTTTGCTTGGCGATATCTGATTGTCTCTGTTGGTGCCAGCCAGAAATCGTTAAAATGATTTATTCCCTGCAATGCCAAATGCACATATATATCGCTGCATGTAATTTGTGAACATTTTTAGATATAGTTTTCAATGTAGATAACTATTGTCTGTGTTTTGTTCAATTTCTCATCCTGCAAGTTGTTTACGTGATAAGCAAGATTAAATGGTACCTTTGACCTGGAACCTGCTGTGGCAAACTGTGTACTTTGTATTTAATTTGTAGTCTTAAATCAAAAGTCAATATTGTGTTACACGCCATTCAAAGATAGATATATGCTGACATTAAAGCACCTGCTACAACGTAAGCTGTTTCCGATGTTATAAAGCGTTTTAGTTTAGTCTAAGTTTATTGAAGCCTGTCTGATGATGATAAAGAACGTTTCTGCAAGGGATTAATGTATTAAATCATTGAGCCCTAGTGACGCATATATGCGTCTTTTACCAAAAGTATACACGTGAAGAGTACACGTGTCCTTTACAAACAGTGAAGTCTCTGATCAGAGGGCTCCTGCATGAGCCCTCTGATCAGAGACTTCACTGTTTGTAATCTTGCAATTTATTACCAAGAACAACCCTCAATAGTATAAAATGGACCAGCCTTTATTGCAAACTAGAATCGTCCATTGGAAGTTTCAGGGGATAAGGAGTTAATACTGTTTTATCAAACATTCACGTGTCCACTGTGATATCGATGACTCTTCAATTAATGGCCGTTTAGAGCAATGTGAAACTTAAGTCGAATATGGACTTGGTCATCACTGCTTGACTGCAACATGCATCTAAAGCATTTTATATAGCTCAACTCTAGTCTCCCAATCAAGTCGAGTCCATTTTTGTTAACGGTTTTGGATGTTTTACGAAATTCATTGTTGTCGAAATGTCAAATTCGTACCATTATAAGAACAGTATTGTTTGCAAAAGTGTCACAAATTCAACCTTTACGTGCAAAAATATATATCAAACCCTTTGCAAGACTTTTAGTAGTAAACAATTGATCATGAAGCGAAGCAAAGTAAATCGGATCTAATATGCACGAATGATATCAAATAGATATGGAAAATCTCGGAGATACATTTATCACGATATTAATTTTGCGGTGTGCAGTTGTGTGTTAGATGTATAGAGTGATATCTAGTTCTCTCTTTCAATGCCCCCTGGAAAGATTTAAAATTAGTTCCTTGTAAAGAAAGATGTGCACATTAATATTGCTGCATCCAATTTGTGGACTTCATCAAAGATAAGATTTCAATATACGCTCGTATATAGAGAGTGTGTGTGTTTGTTTGATGTCTCCTTCGGCAGAACGTTAAAATGTTAAGTAATGCTTCAGCAGTAATGTAAACACTAGTAAGATGATTATATGTTAGAAAACTTGTACTCGCCATTTCTATAAAAAAAAAACACTTAAAGTCACCGTTTATGTCCTTATATTACAATTGACTTTTCCCATCTACTTTCTGGAATATTTCATTGTTGGTATAAAGATCTACATAGGTAATTGAAATAAACTGCAGAAAAAGGACAGTATTTCTTTTCAGTTCACCTGTGAAATAGACAAAAGTACAGACTCTCGGAAGAGACGTTGCATATTGCGGCATCTCGTCACGGTCTACATTTGAACGATTCGACTTACTGGGAAAAGCGACGGTGCATATCCTTTCCACGCCCATAACGTATTAAAATATGTTGACGTTTATGGCACATTTTGGCTTCCGAAGAATGAAAAGTTATGATTCGCACATCGCGTTGGAAGTCTTTTCTGAAAGGCCAGGTTTGGCACTTCCTATTTCTAGAATATCAATGGTCTCCTGCAAATTGTGACACTTTCAGGCAGCATCGAAAATGTATCCAGACACAAATTTGCAAGATTGGAAAAATGCGAATGCCAGAGGGGCCGAAACGGTCCATCTTTCTACTTTCGGTTTAAAATGTACGCGACCTTTTTGTCCAAACCCGTTGTAATAGCACTCATGCTGGAATTCAGTAACACTGCCATGTCAACACAAAGCTCACAAAGCTCAAACTGAGCTCAAACTGAGCTCAGGATCCTCTTTTTTTTAAACTAATTCGCGCATTGCGTGAACGCGATTTAAATATAGCGCCTCTAAAAATATATTGTCACTTTCAGTTTCGTTTTGACACGTCAGAGTAGTTTTGAGATGTCAGAGTGTAGTGTGGCGCCCCTAAACCCAGGTTTAATCCCCCAGTGATTGTTAATAATTGATTTATAATTGATTGTTGATTGCTGCTGACCGTACCAAGGCGGGCTCCTATATTCACTTTGCTTTATGTTTGTCTTGCGTGTTGTTTTCTATTTAGTGTGTAGATGAGGGAATGGGGTTGCGTGTGTGTGTTTGTTTGTTATGGTATGACTGTTTAGTGTGTAGATGAGGGAATGGGATTGCGTGTGTGTGTGTGTGTGTGTGTTTGTTTGTTTGTTATGGTATGACTGTGTGTGTGCTCTGCTTGAGAGGTGGGTGTATTGTTTGTGTTGCGTTTCCTGCTTGAGTCTTTCGTATTTATTTATTCAGAAAATGAGCTCCAAACTAGTCCGGTAATGTTTGTGTTATGGGTACAACATCGGCCAGGCTTGCTAAGGATATGGGAAGAACCGAGATGCATTATTTTATTTTATATTAAGCAACTGCATGTGTATTGAAGACGGTCAGTAGGTCTTCTATCAAGTGACCGTTTTGATTCGGTTTGTAAAGAATACATGTATAAGTATTTTGGTTTCAGAACAATAAACTCTAAATAAGACTAGGCATGTTTAAATGCTATATTCACGATGGAAGATAGTTAACAAAAGCTCACTCAAACAAATAAGCTTCGCTTAACACTTAAAACAAATTGGGCAATTTCAGAAAATCAAACCGCAAAATGATTACGTCACCATTGGATTTTAAACAGTCTGGATATAGTTTTCAAAAAACAGTGTCCCGTAATGGGCTTTCTATTTTGCAAATGCCGTGAATCTAAACTTGCCCACCACAGTTAAAACCGTATAGCAAGTGAAATAATTATTTCTTTTAAGACAGTTGACAGAGTTGTGCATTGACGAACGTCAGTGCTGAACAGTCCTAGACTGACTTGAGAAAACAACAGGGAGAACCTGTTGAACTGATCAGATCCTTCAAGAATAGAAGGAACACGGACAATTTTACCGCGCAATGGTTCGTTTCCTTTATGGATTGAAAGTAATACAACAATCTAATATTTGAGTGTTAGTTTTTTAAGTTTGATATGTCCTTACCAATTGCTATTTTAAAGCGCCCATGTCTTCTTTACCTTTTTGCTTGTCCTGCAACTTGACCATTCGTAGAGGATTTGTAGAGGATTCTGTGCTGACTTCATGACAATCGGTCCCCATTTGGACGTGCCTTCAACTGCTTTCTTGGATGCCTTGATACTAAACCATGTCCACTTGTCTTGTTTTATCCACGCTTACTTGTTCTATTAACTGTTCGCTGGGTCCGAGGTTATAAAGCCTTTTCAAGCTGAGTCTGTAGTCTTTCTTAAGCATTTGATTGGTCAGATTTTAACCTAGGCTAAAATCTGACCAATCAAATGCATGAGAACACATTCAGACTCAAATCAAAAGCTTTATAACTTCGTAGCCCGGAGTATTGTATTTGTGAGGACTGATTAGCGGGAAACATGTCAAAACGAGATGGTATGTACATGTTTGCCGCTCCTGTCTCCTCCTCCATATAACTACTTTGGGGCATCTCTAAACGATTATTGTAATTATACACTGTGTTAAATACAGAGGACAGGTAAAAATGTTACCCAATAGCCTGTCTCTAGTTTTAAAGACATGTTAGCACTTAAAGCAGGTTGAAGGTACTTTCAATCTACTTTAAGCTATCAACTTGTAGAATATAGAAAACATTTATTTTACTACATGTTCGTGGTTTTTTAAATTGGATCTATTTCCTTCAGTGAAAAGATTAATTGATTGTACTAAAAGGTGCTTCTTTGGGAGGATAGGGTTAAATATAAAGAAAGTAAACCAGAAAACAGCTACATCAGCGTTCTGGTAAACTTTTATCTTACTTCAACTCATTGACCCCTGAAACTTCAAATGGACAGTTCCTGTTTTCCATTACAATGTAAGTCTGGACCACATTTTACTAATGACGTTTGATTTTAATACTATATTGATAAATGACAAGTATTGCACATCCTTCTCAGGTGTATCATTCAGGAGCCATCTGATCAGGGTTTACACGTTTTGTATAGGACAAGTGTACTCTTAACATGTACACGGATTAAAGGACACATATACGCACCCCTAGGGTTCACGGAGTTCAACAGCATTCAATCAGTGTTTTGTACAATTGGATTATAGCTATTTTTTGCACCGATCGCTTTGGGTAAAATAATTCAAAACTATCCATACTAGTTCACTCCAATGATTTTTATAACATGTATGGACATCTTAGCAATAGAACGGCTCGTTTATTCTGATGTGCTTTAATTTTTAAATGCTTAAACGGTAATGCGATATATCTACTTAATGTTCCATTGTCTCTGCGGAACAAAATTGAGATAATCAATATGGATCTTTGCAACATGGGAGAGAAACAACTAAAGTGGTTTTGCATGAACATTACTAGAATGCAAAAACACACGTATGCATTGTATTGTTAAAGAGCTGGTAAATGCAACGTGTAAAACCCTTCCTTCAGAAATCCTTTTACTCAAAGAACGCAAATAAATTGTAAACTGTTTGGAGTAATTGCACATCTAATCAGGTTCCAAACTTATGCAATCTAATATAGATGAACTGTGTCACGAAAAATATTATTGCATTGCAAACAGTGTTGATTAAGGCCAGTCGCCGCGTCAAAGACACGGCGGCTGGTCTGGATCTACACTGTTTGACACCCACATACAACTAAAGCATTTTTTATGGCTCTATAATATACAGTTTCTTGCAGAGTATACCAATTCAGGTACAGAACCTTGGATTACAACGGTATTTCGACTGTACAATGATGCAATGCAATAAGGCATGTATTTTCATGGCACGGCTCAGATGTTTCTTTAGTTGGAATGTCTAAATATGAAATTTAAAGTTCATTTTAAAGACAACATTTCTGAAGCAGTGATTTGATAAACCTCTTTCAGTGCCATGTTAACCTACTTACATATGCAAACAAATGATTTCTAAGTATTACTTTTAAAACTATCTGGCACTCACACAAATGATTTCTAAGTCATTCTTTCTGAAATTCTTAACTTAAGAAATAAAAGCAGACGATATTATTGCACTGAATGTGTAAGTAAGGTTTTCTCGTCTTATTGGCGGTGAAAGGGTTTACTCTTTAACATCATGATATGAAAATGGAGGGCGCATGTGAGTTGTCATAAAAAGTTAACTAACATTGATGCACACTAGATAAAAATGTCAAACTTGAGGAACGAAATTGCTCCCCGACCTATACTCATTTTACTGACATCAGTAACTCTTGTGCAGTAAATTCCCGATTTAACAACCACCTATATAACTTTCAATCTCTTCACTTCCTTTTAAAGACATACATGACCTAGTTCCGGTGATTACACTTAGTCAAGTGAAACCTGTGCAAGTTGTGCTGAATACTCTAATATTGCCTATGCAAAGACTCAGTGAAGCGTCTCATGAGAGATCCATCTCTTACTTTTGATGGTTTGATCTGACAACGCAATTGAGTTTGAGTACATACAACGGGTCGAGAATAATGTACTTAACAACTTTATACCTTTGGCTACCTTAAAACTCATGTTTGATCGGAAAACCGCAATCTGTGCATTGAGAATTGTGCCGTTATCAAGGAACATGAACTTCAACTGAAAGTCAAACGACCTTGTGCTCATGTTTTACAATAGGCGCGTTAGAAAACCAAAAAAAACACATTTGAATTTACTGTAACAGGAGTACTTACGTCTCGGTGTTAACCCATTACCCCATAAATACGCCTTTTTACGCCTATAATTTATTTCTCCACTGAAAAAATAGTTCAAATTGATACAGCCATGAAGATATATCATTAGAAATAGTTTCTATATTCTAGCAGATGGTAGCTTAAAGCAGGCTGAAAGTAAAGCAGAATGTGCCTTAGGGCACATTCTGCTTTACTTTCAACCTGCTTTAAGTGGTCACCTGTCTTCATAACTAGAAATGGGTTATGGGGTAATGGGTTAAATTACAAAAAGCAACCCAATACAATGGTAAACAGTAAATCCCTTTCGATTAGAATACGTAAACTGAGTGTCAAACTTTGAAACCTGTGATTGTCTAATGCAAAACTAAAGTAATATATATGTTATATTTTCTGTTTTACTTGTATCCTGTATTTAGCAAGTCCCCACTTTTCTCTACATGCCTTCCGGAATTACAATAAAAACAAGTTTTGCAATAATTATTGCAAAACTAATTTTATTGCAATTCTGGATGCTACAGGGCAGCGCTACAGTGTTTCCTCCCCACGACAACCCTCCGAACAAGGACTTCCTCCTTACAACAACGATTTCCATAGTTCCCTAAACGATACCATTATGTTTAACGTTTTTACTGTTGCAATATCGTCTGCTTAAAATTATCGTCTGCTATTTGTTCTCAAAGGTACTTATAAGTGGATATTTAGACAGATGAAATATAATGACGAGTGATTGACAAACAGCTTGAATCCAGAGCAGACGCCGCGTCACGCGGCTTCTGATCTGGAATCAAGCCGTTTTCAAATGTAATTCACGTCTTAATTTTCCTTTCCTATATCAACTCCCTCCGTGCAGCACACACACTATGTGTCTCATATTGGGTGTCGTTGTAGAGAGGGAGCACTGTTTTGTTTTATCGTTAGTTATGTCAGCACTTGTGGGCGTTAAACCCTCACACTATTTATGACGGCATAATCTAATAGAATTAGTAACAAATTGGTTATAGTACAGATTTTACAGGTTTCGGTCGCATGTGACATTCCGAGAAGTTTTATTGTAATCGATCTCGGCAATGCAGTTGATATGACATTGCAGTTGAACTACAGTGGGGAAGACATTATTGTTTTCGGTTTGAATGCAAACGAAACTCAAACGCTATACTTGTAGAAAATTACAACTATTTTTGATAAGTCTGACTATTCTTCCTAATCTAAGAGGCAAACCATTTAGAGTTTGATCAAACAACGGGCTACCCTTCATCTCATCTGGCTCCAATATATTTGCAACTGAAATGATAGTTTAAGCATAATACCGTTTATTAGGAACGAATAACATTCTCTCAGCTGTGTACATATAGAAATCATTAAGACAATACAAGTATGAACTTTACACAGGTGATTTATTAACCTATTCGCTGCCAATATAGTATATGTAAAAAAACTTGATGCCCCACCCCCTCTCAAATTAGACGTCCGTCCTGACTTCATATATACTGGTTATTGATAAACATTCATCGGTCTGACATGGTCTGTTTGCAAATACGAGAGTTTTCGAGGCAATAAATGACCCCTAGATAAGGGGAGTACATGTATTCCAAAAATAAAATATGTATTTCAGAGAACACAGGTAGGAGTTGAGATGTGTAGTATTGAAATCACTCATCCCTGGAACATCAAATAGACAATTTCAGCTTTCAGTTAAGTCAAATACATTGCTTGAAAGGTTCTCTTCACTATAATTATATTACAAAATTGCAAACAATGTAGTCCCTGATCAGAAGAATTCAATAGGAACCCACTACATCTGAGTCTTCACTGTTTGTTATTAAAGTCTTCGCAGGTAAATTGTTTTTGAATGACACATATACGTATGCGCCGCTTAGGCTTACTAAGTTAATATGTTGCTGTCGAATATAATACAGATCACGTAGCAAGCACAATACACTAACAATAGTACATGTGTGTACGCGTTTGGCATAAAACAATTCGAATCATGTTTTAAAGACACATGAACTGTTCGCAAATAAGTATCATTAAACACGACCTCTTTAAACAACAATCTGACTTAATCAGTTCGTTATCTCTAGCAGAATGATTTTTTAAAAGAGATTTCAATGAATTATTTCACGATCATCAGTGGGTGTTTATATGTAATATACTTCATAACATTCATGCCCTTCTAATCTAATATAACTGCTGATATAATAAAATGAATGTGTAAAAGCACAATATATACCACTTTTCCGGGTTATGATCACATTTGATATTTTCATTTCAGTTTAAGTCTATGCTATGTCTTAAATGCGGTTGACGTAGTTGTCTGGGGAATGAGACTTTAGTAGAAATCAACAATAAAATATGTCGTCTATAGCATGTCTCAAAGTAGATTTACCTGTCTTTTACATCCCAAGATAGGCAGAGTGGCTTAAAGTTTGGATGTTAGAATATAAGACTACATATGAGGGTTACTCAGTGTCTCATTTGTACTGAAGCAGTTTGAAAAAGTTACAACCGATGAACCAATAGTTTGATCAATACAACACAGATCATGTTCGGATCAAGTTAAATTCCTAAAGGATTTCGACCGAAACTTTACGCTTTCCATGGCATGAGCCAATCAAATCACACATGCCTTACACAACTGAATATTCACTGGTGGTTTTAATTTTTATCATGCTGAATTGTCGTCTACTTCAAATATGTCGTCCTATAAAAAAATCAAAATTATTGTTTAGGCATTTAAAACTGGTGAAAAGGTTGAAGATGAGTGTCAAACAGTTGGGATCCAGATCAGACGCCGGGTCATGCGACGTCTGATCTGGATCCAAACTGTTTGCGAATGTAAGCCAAATCGTGCTTAGCATGATAAGGGTTAAGAACAAGCGACAGCTTAAAGCAGGATAAAGGAAAGCTGGAATACAATGAACGATGAAAACTTCTGTATATATAGAGTAAGTGTATCTTAGCAACAAACAGTTGTTTTAAGAGTTCGAAACTTAAATTTGTAATGGATATAGTAGTTATAGCGTAAACACGTTTAATCTGGAAAATATAACGTCTACCTTTAGCACATCCCCGAACGTCTGTAGATAAAAGACGATACTATGGAATGCCGGTAACGACATGCCAATTGCTAAATGCTAAATGCTGCTTTGCCAGTTGCTAAATGCCAATACATCCAAAATAGCTTACTTTGATGAAATTGTCAGATCAAACTACAGCACCAGGCTTCACCAGATGTTGTCCTTAGACATTGCCGTGGAGGAAAAGGGAAATATTGTAGCATGTTGTCCCTCACAATAGATGCAGACATGTATAACATTATTAAGCAACTGGCAAGTGGCATATTGGCAATTGGCAAATTAGCATTATAGAACATATTAGCATTTAGCAAATGGCAATGTAGCAACTGGCAAACAAGCATTTAGCATCTAGAAACTGACTTAACTGGTCAAAACAGCAAATAAAGTATTGTGGGTTTATTGTTTACACTCATGAACACCATCTAGTCGATTAGACAGTGGTACAGTAAACATTTGACCCCTAAAAACACTCTTCAGTTAAAAGATATTAAATTAACGACAAATGGCACTAAGAATTAAGCAACTGGCAAATGGCATATTGGCAAGCATTTAGCAAATTGTAAATTAGCAATTGGCAAACAAGCATTTAGCAATTGGCATGTCGTGACCGGCATTCCATACAATACATGATTGGGAATACATTTTCGTTTAAACATCGAATAAATGTTTACCAACACGTCCGTGACGGGTAACAGGGTCCGCCTATCCAGTTGGTTTTGTAATACTTTAATCATTGTGTTCGAAAAGGAAGCACTAGGGCCGTTAGGGTCATCCATATCATCCATTTGCAGCATGTTAGTGTGGTTCAAGAAGTATTTACAATTGTGTCTATGGCGTGTTTAGTGAAATGTTCTAACCTGTTCGTTTGTTGTTTCTAAAAAGGATTGACCAACTTATTAAACAATGACTAAGTTTTGTTCTGATTAACCCATTTGTGCTTAGTGCCCCATCAATTGGACATTGGCAAACTGTATAGATTCAGATCATACACCGAATAATGCGGCTTCTGATCTGAGTATACACTGTTTATTAACAGTAATTTCTATCATAAATAACATGAGAAGATAAAATAAGACCAGACACCCATTTTAATGAAAATAATTACTCATCCAATATAAAGAAAACATGAAAGAATCCATTATAAAGTGTATTCAATATTACACTTAAGATTGATATAAGTAATTCACGCATTATATGAGAACCATTAAACTGGTGCATTCTTCGCGTGACGGACAGACACGTGCGTTGTCTCCTTCCATGTCATAAATACTGATGCATTTGCATTAACACCAAAATACAAAGTGCAAAGTATCGTAATAACAGTAAATAAGCGTGTGATTAAACATAATCATTATGGTAAATGAAACAGAAAATCGGAAGTATGGCGCCGGGAATCGACAAGACTAAAACCGAGTATCGCTCGTGACATTTCAAATCACATAGTTCTATTTTATCTACCGCCGGAAGCACCTTTTTGAAAAACTCGTTTACCTTAGGAGTTTGCTACAGATTGTTCATATAATTATGTTTTCAATAGTATGGAAATAGTCGGGTCATTATTACGTGTAATTATTACTGAACATCGGATTGTCATGCGGGGAAGCCTTCCAGCTGGCTTGCGAAAGGTCGGTGGTTCCACCCAGTTGCCCATGTGTGCCTGAAACAATGCTTAAAAGGTGTTTGGGGGTCTTCGTCGACCTATAATTAGGTGGACGTCCCGATATGACTTAAATACTGTTGAAAGCGACCAAAATTCATATCAAATCAAATCCAATCTGAAACTGTGCATAAACACTGGGGGCTAACTAGGTATTACGATCAAATGTTTTGCTACGAACAACTTATATGGGTATTATAATGATATTACTATACAGACTTCAAGGCAATACAAATATGTTATAATGACATATAGGTTGTCGGAGCAACACTTTTTATGATAATACGAGGTTGCCCCCCCCCCCCCCAAGTGATTATGAGTTTCTGGGGGCCTTCCTCCATCTGTATTTAGCTGGTCGTCACGATATAACTGTAATACAGTTAAAGCGACGAAAATCATCCAAATACATTGGTACATGCAATAGAAATTAGCGGCGACAAAGGGCCCGAATAGGGCTTACACTGTTAATAGTGAGGATTAAAACCCTAGGACTAACCCAAGTCCTTAGGACCGGATCTTTTCTGTTTGCTACTATGAAAGATGTACATAAATGGGTTAAAAGTAATCACTTGCCATTATCAATATTGTGTAAATAATTGCTAGGGGAAGGGCCGTAGCTATTGTTTTTGGAACTTGTGGCCCAACCCCATTTCCATGTTAAAATTTTGGAAATAAAATATGTTTAAACTGTACACTGTTAATCTCTAAATAGAGACAGTCGCATACAAGATATAATTTCAGTTTGTAATGTAGAAAGGAATTAGCAATGTTCATCCTTTCTCGGTTCCTCTATATTTCTATCGCTACATATGCATGCCAAGCTACCCGTTCACGTACAGTCGAACTTCGATATCTCGAACTCGCTTAACTCAACTATCCGATAGTTCGACACATGAACTGCATTATTTCATGCTCGGTTCAGTCAAAGATACCCATATTTGAAAGTTAAAACGTGGCTAAGCCACGTTTTAACTTTGAAATACGCGTATGTTCGACTTATGTAACCGAGTTCGAGATATCGCAGTTCGACTGTATATACATGTTTGGCGTTCACGTGTAATCCGTCCATCCCCCGTATTTTGTGCCTATGCAAATCCAGTAGCAGGCACTCCATGTTAGAGTGAGACATATATTACACCTCGTTAAAAACAAAAAAGCATACAATCAAAGGCAACAGTTAGACATAATCTAGAAATTTAGTTCGCATACGCCACAGTTAGCATCAATTTCTGCCATTACAGTCAGCAAGTATTGCAAGGAAATCAGATAAGCTGTAAAGAAGACGTTATTCTTTCCCAATAAACGCCTTCACGCCAAAGCTTTTATTTTCGTTACAAAACAAATATTGAGGCAGAAACAATTATTTCCATTGCAAACAGTTTGAAACCAGATCAGACGCCGGGTAACCCGGTGTCTGATCAGGCTTCAATCCCATTTCCAGCTAGATGAAAAAATAAATCGACAGACTTTTGAAAGGTTTTCTTGTTTTACATGTTTGCATTGTAGCTTTAATGTCTAGTTTCGTTTAACTCCTTCCTCCCTGAAACTTTAAATTGACAATTCCAGTTTCCATTTAAGTCTAGTCCATTTCTGACTTTTAAGGGTTGTTTTTGTCAATGTTTGGCTTTATGGCAAACAGTAAAGACCCTGATCAGAGGGCTCCGTTTGGAGCCCTCTGATCTGGGTCTTCACTGTTTGCTCAGGACAAGTGTTCTATTCACACGTACACTGTTTGAAAGGGACGCCCATATGCGGGACTAGGGAGCAAAGGGTTAAACGGGAAGAAATATCGTGTTATCCACTATACCCACAATTGGCTGTATACAATCAGTTCATACCTAGACCAGATGATGCGTTTAGAGCAAATATTTTAGGAAGATTGAGAGAGACAACGTGACTTTGAATTTTAGCTAGGGATCCGTTCCATATGCAAATATAACCTAGGATAGTGCAATAAGAGCGAGATCAGACCCCAGCGCCAAACTGTTTGCCACTCAAATTAAAATGAGTGAGGTTAAATGTTTGAAAATGCTTTCATTATCTCCGTTTTAGTGCAATGTGTTTGCTTGTCGTTTGCGTTTAAACTAGAGAGAATCATTTCTTCTCCACGGTACTATAGACTTTCTATTACGACGACAGTCAATGGCTAGCTTTCGGTGATGAATCCTTTCATTTCCATAAGCGTCATAGCACGCCTTTACTGCTTCCTCCACATGTATATGTATACAAAAGGTGTGTACGACAGGTGTACAACAGGTGATAGTTTAAAGCAAGATGACGGTGAAACAGAAAGCTCCTTTATAAACTTTCTGTTTTACTGTTACATTGCTTTAGGTTGTCACCTGTCCTTTATACAATCAAGTGTACTTTGCTTTATGTGGTCATAAAAAGCGATTTTACTGTTTACCCATTCAATGTGTTGAAAACAGGTTGCATAAAGCAAGCTGAATATAATCAGAAAGCTCCTATATGATGTATTTGGCTTTGTAATTAAGCAACCACCATGCTTTAAACGGAGATGAGTACTTGTTATTTTTGGTTTTGGCTATTTATGATTCACCTTTATTGAGTAAAGGATTTTGGGCTGTTTGAATGATGTTGAAACTCACACAGTATTCGTCTGAGGGTGCACTCTGCATTAAATTATTTCTGTTCTCCAGCGAGCTTTTAAAACATTCAATTAGTCTTTATAGAGTGGCGGTGGAGATGTTTTTGTCTGTACAGTGGAGAATCTGTTATTCTTTCCCAATAAACGCGTTTACGCTAAATCGATTATTTGCAGTGCAAATAGTTTGGAGCCAGATCAGACGCCGGGTAACCCGGCGTCTGATCAGGCTCCAAACTGTTTGCCACCAAGATAAACATGAAATATTAGAATTGTCCAAAAGTTGTTCTTTTCTACGTTTTAGTGCTTTGCGTTTGCGTACGTTTGCGTTTAAACGGGAAAGAATAACAGATTCTCCACTGTATCTAAAACATTATCTTTTCTCGCATGAGCGTCTACGAAACTGGCCTATAGTTTCATTGAAGTGCCAACTGGCGGCCAGAGTCATTGCGCTTTTAGTTGGAGATTTATGACATAAACATCAGTTTGACTGCTTTGTTCCAACGACCCGGGCACGCACTATGAATCAGATTCCACAGGCTTTTTGTAGGAGCTGAAATTGAAATGACAGAGAACTCGACAGGAGCCAATTCTTCCTGAGGAAAATATGTGGACAAAACTGACCATAAATAGGCCATTGAATAGCATGGCGTTATTCACTTAATAGGCGACCTTGTGTTCATTTAGCAAGAAAAGTTTGTCAAGCTGAGACGCCGAGGTACTCTGAAATTCTTACTGTTTTGCTTTTTCATTGCACTTTCCAAAGTTATCAACAATGATTATAGGTCATTTTATCGGCTTAGCTACGTTTTAACTTTAACCTGCCGATATACTGTTGTAAAATCCTTCCGTAACATCGTCTGCTTTAAAAGTGGCTTCTGTGAAAGCTATTACATTAATATGTATTCGTATTTTAATCAAATACACTTAAACACGATCGTTGAATCTAGACAAGACGCGGCGAAGCAATCGGCGACAAACTTTGATGATCACTTATCCGACACCAACCGCCAATAAAGCCCCGTTCTCACTTTTCGGTGTTGGTCCCCGCTGAGTCCTGGTTTAGCAAACCGGCAGTCACCGGGAGTCGCCGGGAGTACAACCTTGGTGGCACCGGGGACGACCGGAATGGTCCGGGATCGACCTTCTTCAGCCGACTGCCACCGGTAACAGCCTCGGATGTTTTAAAATGTTTACCGGGTACTACAACCGGGGGTCACCGGGACAGATAACCAGAACCGGCGTAATCCGGGGAGTGCCGGTGCAACGCCGGGGAACGCCGGAGCAACGCCGGAGCCTTACCGGCACATTCGGGGCGGCTCCGTGTCTCGACCGTGAGCAACAGGGGTGTTGGCGAGCAAAGAAAGTGATATTTAGGAAATAATATCGTCTTCGTTATAGTATAGAGTAACTTTAATACATTAAAACGAAGTTATTCTTTCTAAATAAATTACTTCAGGCTTAAGTTATATTTTCCAATACAAATAGTATGTAGCCAGATTAAACGCCGGGGCAACATCTTTGCAACTCATATCAAAATGAAGTTTGAACAGTCTTCAACATCATAATGTTCCACTTTATTGCATTTCGATAGCATTTCATCTCATTTACCCTGAGAGACAAAAGAGAATTGATGCTAATTCACGTTCGCCCCGGTTTATGTCCTTTCCGGTGAGCAACCGGGGAAGAACGGGGCGGCACAGGTGGTCACCGAAATACCACCAGCGACGACCGGGGTTACACCGTGTTATACCGAGATAAACCGGGAACAGGCCGGCCATGCAGCGTAATTACACTGGGCCAAACCTGGAAGTAAACGGGATAGTCCGGGGAGCTCCGGCTTCATCACCGGAGGTCCACCGGGGGAGACACCTGAAATATGAGAACGCAATTCATTTTTTCATAAAAAACGTCCCGTTTCATCCCGGTTAACCCCGGTCCACCGGCTATCTTCACCGGTACGTACCGGGACCGGCACCGGGACAGTGAGAACGGGGCTTTAGACAGGAGCACTGCAGATTTCGGACTCGCCGAGAATCTTTCTGTTTTAAATACATGTTGTTTATAATGTCGTAATACTGCTTTGTTTGTCCACGTTAATGCTACAACAGTTAAGAGTGGTTTGAAGTAATAATATCTTTTGCCTATCCAGTTGAATCCAAATGTTACTTTGTCGGTGCAACGTAATTGTTAAACAACACCCATACCCCACAGAATAAGTTTTAATATTACATTTAAAACGCTGCTTTTCAACAGAATATTTGTGTATGACATTTCATGATTTAAGAATTGAATAATTCATGACATAAATGGAGCAGAAGCTGATTATATTTCGGGCCGACTGCCTTACAAATGGAAAATTGATTGATTGAAATAATTGATTAATGTATGGATTGATTCACAGTTTTACACTTCTATTTTTCTCCAACTGACGAAATATTGGACGCGGCAGATTCATTGTGTCACAGATACAGTGGAGAAGACGTTATTCGACCCCTCTTAACCCAGTACATGTACCCAATAGTCTCTTTCTAGTTTTGAAGATAGATGACCATTTAAAGCAGGTTGAAAGTATTCTGCTTTACGTCCATCCTGCTTTAAGCTATCATTTGATATGGTATACAGTGGAGAAAACGTTATTCTTTCCCAATAAACGCGTTTACGCTAAAACTATTATTTGCAGTGCAAACAGTTTGGAGCCAGATCAGACGCCGGGTAACCCGGCGTCTGATCAGGCTCGAAACTGTTTGCCACCAAGATAAACATGAATTATCAGAGTTGTCCAACAGTTGTACTTTTCTACGTTTTAGTGTTGTGCGTTTGCGTACGTTTGCGTTTAAACGGGAAAGAATAACAGATTCTCCACTGTAGAACATATTCCTTATGATACCTATGTTTTATGGGGGTATTGGGTTAAATTCAAACGAAACGTGTATGCAATGAAATGAAATGGTGAGATTTACATTGTTTTGAAATTTCTGACTATTTATTTGAATCTTGGTGGCATGCAGTTTGGAGCCAGAATCTGTGTTGGCTCCAATCAATTGGAAATTGACTCATAGTGTTTAGCATAGATGCGTTTATTGGGATATTATTAACGTAGTAGACGTTTTCGCTGTAGACAATTCTGCAGATGTCTTATAATACAGTTAACACTCTAAGGAAGGAGAGATGTATTAAAAACTATTTCTTACCTAATAAAAAACACCCTGTCAGACATGTCTAGGTTGATGATGAGGTGATTTCGACACTGTCGTTTGATTAAGTTCAACACACCCTTACAATTATGGTGCCTGAACGTAGACTAAAAGTAAAGCAGATAAGGCGGACTGAAAATAGAGCAAATATACAGTGGATAATCTGTTATTCTTTCCCGTTTAAACGCAAACGTACGCAAACGCAAAGCGCTAAAACGTAGAAAAGAACAACTTTTGGACAATTCTGATATTTCATGTTTATCTTGGTGGCAAACAGTTTGAAGCCTGATCAGACGCCGGGTTACCCGGCGTCTGATCTGGCTCCAAACTGTTTGCACTGCAAATAATAGTTTTAGCGTAAACGCGTTTATTGGGAAAGAATAACACATTCTCCACTGTATATCCCTATTGAAGAATTCTGTTTTAGTTCCGACCTACTATTAGGAGTACATGTCTTAACTCTTTTGCTGCCAAACTATAATCGTGATATGTTTACCCCATCCACCTTTCATTGTCGTATCTTTCAATTGTCTTATTTGCAATATCGTTTCAAAGTAAAATTCAGTGTAGTATGACTTAAAACATATTGGAACGAGTGGCAAACAGTTTGTATCCTGATCGTAACGCGGCGTCTGATCAGGATCCAAACCGTTTGCAAACGCACGTTATGACGTCATCGAGAGTGAATGGTTAACGATGAATTGAAGCAATGGCAGATATGGATAATGAATTTTATACCCTCATGACTGAGAGTGATATTACAACTTATTTCCATAGCTCATAAAAAACGTCAGACATGTCTGAAATGATGATGGGATGACTATACTTTGTAAGAAGCAGCAAATGCATGCAACTGACTTTGGATGGCTGAAATAAGAGCAATAATGAAAGCAGAAATGAATTGTATCATGCGCACACCAGACGTGTTGCAATTACTAAAGCAGTCTAACTCAGCCACATTAATCATTTCAGGCCCAGCTTCTGGTCAAGGTCGACAACGGTAAACAAATAAGGCAATAAAAGTATGTGTATGATATTGAATGTTAAACAGTGTAGTGTGTATGTACAGTGGAGAATCTGTTATTCTTTCCCGTTTAAACGCAAACGTACGCAAACGCAAAGCACTAAAACGTAGAAAAGAACAACTTTTGGACAATTCTGATAAGTCATGTTTATCTTGGTGGCAAACAGTTTGGACCCGGCGTCTGATCTTGCTCCAAACTGTTTGTATTGTAAATACTAGTTTTAGCGTAAACGCGTTTATTGGGAAATATTTACATTCAACCTGTAAAGTCCTTATGTAATCCTATTAAAAAATATGCAGTCATCTGCCGATGAACCTACACTTCGAATCTGGATTTAACCAGTTCGGATTTCCCCCGTGCTATCCGTGGACTTCTTCAAATAGACTACATCGGGCACTTAACACTAAGCTCCCATTGGTCGACGGTAATATGACACTAGCGGAGTGATACAGACCCATAGGTCGTTGCCATCGCGTTGCTATGTGTGTAAATGGGTTAAGAAAACAACCGCGACCTGTAATTTTAGAATGTGCTTTGGCAATAGATATTCAAGTTGCACTGTTATTGGTTTGCCTTGTAAGTCATTTCCATTCCCAGAGAGAAAGTTTACTGGAAAAAATCCTGAATTTTTAATACAGTTACAGTACATGTAGTTGGGACTACTTTCTCAACATATTTAGAAACTGGAATGGCTATTACATCGACATTACATCTATCAAACCTCTTTGACCGGTATATGATAAATTCTTATACAGAAAAACAAATCTGGCCAATAAACACATTAAATTGACAAGACAGAAAATATAAATATAAATATAAGGAATAAACAACATCTCTTTGCCGCTCATGACGGTATGACTACATTAGCTTCGGGGGGTCCCTTCAAACAAGTGAATCCAGGCTTCATTTTGAAAGGACTCAAATAGGAATTGCCTGTTATCCAATCCTACTCTTTTTTAAACCAACCAGTGGACATACAAAAAAACGTTAATGTGGGGCAACACATCGCTTCCTTTAACCCATTATCTACCAAGACCGACAGCACTAACATTTGCAAACAGTCTGGCATGGCGTCTCACCAGGATCCAAATTGTTCGTTACTCATGTCAATATTTCCTATGTAACAATAATTAAATTGCAAAGTTTAAACACAAAAGCAGACAAAACATAATAAGCAGACCATTAGTAATGTAACTACATGTATCTGTCACCGACTGTATTACATATATGTGGGTACATGTATATCCCTTATAATGGCAGTGAAATGCTTAACAGTTCACATGTGTTTTCAACATTTCCCTAATTAACCCTTTCACTCTCAATGATGCCTAAAGGTGCGCTTGCAAACAGTATGGGTCCTCATCAGATGCCGCGTGACCCAAACTATTTGATACTCTTATCGATATTTATTAAGTTATACAACCTTAAATTTCACTTGTAAACGTGTCTTGCAGAAAACAATACTGAAGCATACAGCAGTAAAACGGTGAAGGGGGTAAAAATATCCCGAATAATTTGATCATGACAAGGCTAAAATATGTTTCAATGTGAATGCCCTGATTGTTAAACAAGCCATGATAACATATCCACTATCCTGAACAGACGGAAATTTAATGCAGGCCAAACGTATAAAAGTACTGCCCATTCAGAGATACATGTAACATTTGAAATGGTTTCTTTATTCTTGCAGATGGTAGCTTAGAGCAGGCCGAAAGTAAAGCAGAATGTGCCTTTATGCACATTCTGCTGGGCTTTCAACCTGCTTTTAGTAGCCATATCTCTTTAAAACTATAGAATCAAACGGTGTGGTAATGGGTTTATTCGATCAGTGAGGCTTATTATGAGCTACCATTGAAATAATTTGAATAATACATTTAGTTTCCTTACATAGGTTACATGTACCAAAATATTTAGATTCAGGGCTACCTGGACCCTAGGTCCCCCCCCCTTGGCGGACTTTATGAGACCTATACCATGTTAAAGGTGGAAGAATTCCCTACCAAATGGCACTTGTTGGATGTTAAACGGCCGCCGGATACGTCGAGAAATTAGTATTGACTATCTGCCCCTGAATGATGAAATTACTGCTTCTTTTCTCCAGTATATGCACTTATTTGTAGGGGTGCTAAGTGAGTTTCTCTATAAATCATTCTGCAAATGTTTCCGATTGTATGGAGATGGCATAAAATCATAGGCAAATAATAAAAACAACTTAAAAAATCCGAGATGGCTGCCGTCAGCCATTTTGTAGGCCATTTTGAAAAGATAAACAATACCCGGAAATAATTTGGCCTTGCAACTATGTGTGATACATGATTTCAAGCTAATTTGTGGTCGATAAGTTCATTTCTGGCGTTAAAAATGACTTTAGAGTTTGCTGGTAAGGTCAAATGATCAAATTATAGCAAAATGTGATGACATTGCATTGTCAAAATAACAAAGGTTTCGACATTATAATGCCATCACATAGTATCGTGTTTTTAGTAACGTGTTGTTCAAATTAGTAAGTCATTAAATGAACATACATGTAATACTGCTATTCACGTTCATGTCTTGAGGATCAACAATCAGTATACTCCTCTATCTTTCAATCACCCAAAGAATATACAAGAAGGTCATATATTGGTGAAACACGTATAAAGCCTGTTGTAGAAACTATTCCTTGAAGTGGATGACAGGATTTTATAGGCAGCATACTTTGCTAGTATCACATAGATTCAAGCTATCCCACCATCTAGGTCATACATGTTTGTTCAGTTCATTGAATTTTCTTACCGTCCTTCAATAGTTTCACAAGGAATGAAAGTCCTCCATAAGGCCAGACACATCGCCAATGCATGTCAGTCACCAGTAATGGTAGCCGATCAGCCTGTCTTCATGTTTGAAAAGAAACTTCAGTGGCAATATCCGCAGACATAACACGGTGAGGTAGCAATCCTTGTTGCACTTGGAGCAATGCACATTGGTCATTATGCTGCGATGAGTGAATTGAGTCTGTTTAAACTGTATTGGGAGGACAACAACACGCACTAAATGTGCTTGACTAGTGGCAGAGCTCATACCTTCAATGGCATCCATCACATTTTGAAACCAAATTGCGTACGACAGGCCTCAGTTTATGCACTGTACAATTTTTAGAAAAAAACTGAAGATTGATATTGCGTCACAAATGCTACTGAAATTTTGTCATCACTGCAGAATTTAGATTTCATATTGAACCGTTTGAATTTCTGATGTTTTGAGTTGAAATCCCTTTAATGGCAGATAATGGTAAACTGCTGGCCTTCGATAAGTCAATAGAACCCCTAATGTCGCGGAGAAGGTCATAGACATTTAAATGTAGCATGAAATACACTTTCTAAACAAACGAATTTGTTCCCAAAAGAAAGTATTCACTGTTAAAGTATCAACAGTTAACATGGCGTTATTACAAGAATTTTTGTCTGAAACTTTGAGACTTCCAACACGTTACAGTTACTGTATTATTACTTGCAACCAATTTGTCATGCAGTGCCAATGGGGTATTTCCTCACCAATGAAAGGTTTACCTATCCACCTTCCTAACTAAGAAAGGCCGTATGCATCACTGAGGCAAGAGTAAAAGTTTTGACTGCCCGATCTGGACACTCGCAGACCACTGATTTTATCGATGGTGCTGTGCTTGTCTAAATAGTTCTTCCAATAAGATCTGTGACCATAGGAGACTATTTCAGGGACGGGGTTGTGCCATATATTTGTTCTTATTTGAGAAAATTACAAGGTTGACATTATTGGTATGCTTTATCGAAGATGAGTATGACGATCAATTGGAACCCCGAAAAAAGAGCAAATAGAAACAGGAGGTGAGGGCAGTAGTCAACTTAACTTCCTAGCACTTTGACTGTTTTTTTCATTGTGTAGACTTGAACCAGCAGGAAATGTTCAATGAATTTGCAAAAACATGATGCATTGGTCATTTCAAAAAAGAAAATAGTTCATTTTTGCATCCTTCTCAAAGTTTGTAGCTCACCTGCTGATGCTGATGTGAGTATAGTGACGCATTGTACAAACACGGAAATTTATCGTATGTTATTTTTGTTTTGCATGTGGTTGCAGCTTCTTTTGCTGGTCATCACCAAAGTGTTTAAAAAACCCACCAAGTAACAGTGTTATTTTCGTACCATGCATTCTGGTAATTGAAGCGTTAGAACTGCACACTGACAAACTCAATGCTACATTTAGGATGTTGCACCAGTTCAAATACATTCAAGTGCATGCTATTAAACACCACTTTGGAAGAACTCATAATGGTAGATACCATACCATGCTTGTGTTGGAAGCATGTTAAGCGTGTGTGGTGTGGTTTTGAGGCATGCCAATACGTTTGTAAAATCTCTTTTATGCATTCATGCCTTTACAGGCTATGAAAAAGCAACGAAACGGTTGAAATAGATTTCGGAACCCGTGCTTGTGATTGCTAGAAAATGCAAACACGTTGAAGTACAACGAGAACACGTGTCTCTTCTTGAGCAGTTTTCCTGTCGTATATACCATCTAAATAAGCCAACATTTAATGAGATAAACAAGCTGCGTGTCAAGTCCACTGTTTTCAACAACAAAACCATCCGACCAAGGCCATTGCATTTTCTGTCAAACAGCGATGCCATTGATCTAAGCTTGTTTCCCCCTTGTCGTGTATCATTCAGGATGCACATTTTGCGTGCGAAGTATCTGTCCCTATTCTAGGAATTGGTACTGGAACATTTTGCAGATATTCCAAGCCCATATGTTTATAACTAAACGAGAGATGATTGCGGACAGATCACGTACCAACGGAAGTAAGGCAACAATCTGCATCCCGAGCTAATAGAAAACAAAAGCTTCAGCCACAGATAACGGCGACATTGTTGAAGGTGTCGACTACAACAACTACATCAACATGGCCTTTAATGAAGACAGTGATAGTTATAATTGTATGTATAATGTGCTGTGGATATATTGGTTAGTTACACCAAAGTTAAATTGTGGTGCTATGTTTTTCCTTACCTCGCCCGCACGGCTAAAGACTGGTTTCATGTCCTCAGTTGGATGAGGGAGGATATGATACAGCAACTGCCCAAACTGGGAGAGTGATAAGACTCCACAAAAAAGTAACACTATTACATTTATATACATGTATACACACAGGCGCTATATGACCATTTTATGGCACTGGTTTAACATATAATGAATAACATTTGACCCGGCTCTGCTCCAATATAAACAAGGTGTACAAATAACATTCTGACATAGTCATAATCCCGGTAGTATAATTATACCTTTTAATAGTAATGGTAATTTTCAACATTAAAATATTTTACTTTAGCATTATTCAGCGGCCTGTACTTATGTGAACCTTATATCGTTTTGCGGGGTGTCGTTGAAGAGAGGCAGCACCGAACTGAGAGATATTTTCATCAATGATTACATATTTTGCATTGATATAAGAATGTATACGATATATGATAGTATACCTATAGACAGAGCATATGTATATATCCAACGGTGCAAGGAAAGAAACTCAATAAGCTAGTTTTGCTTTCGTTTCAATCCTAAACTTTATTGTATGTTTATAATATGCATCTAAATATCTGAAATAAAATATGTTTAAACTAAATATTTTACTTTGAAGTCACATACTGCATACGTACTGAACAAAACCCAGCTGTAAGCGTGTGTTGTTTCCTTCACCAATCCCACCATCGCTTGGACGATACTTTATTTGATAAAGCCGTCGATTTTCGACTTATTTTTAGTAATTTCGTAAACATTTCGTGTATCAAACATTTACAACCTTTTTGTTGCAAAGTGAGAGAGATATTGATGATATTTTGGCTAACAAAGTGTATTTTCAATGTATTTTATATGTATATGATTTCATGTGAAGTGCTTTTGAACGCACAACTCCTGTGTGAAAAGAGCGCTATATATCTGATATAATAATATTTCCAATTGCGCATTAATATGCACAATCATGAAAATTCACTTATTAGCAAAACAACACATGAGACAAATTGTAAAACAATTTGCTTTGTTTAGGCACCATTAAAAACGAGTTAAATTACGATGTAGCGAATACATAACCTTATATTGCAACCTATATTAGTGTGTATTTGGGCTTTCCCCTCGCTTTGGAGGATATTTCATCATGAAAAATTATCGATTGCAAATGTTTTGTTGTAAATTTGTAAACATATTGTTTACCAAACATTTACAGCTTTCATTTAACAAATTGAGAGATATTGATGATATTAAGTTTAAAATGTTTGTTCTTTTGGCGAAAATTCATGCTTGTTTCCAATTGCTCATTAATATGTATATCTATGCAAATTAGCTAGTTAATCAAATCACACATCAAACAATTTGCATAACGATTTTCTTTGTTTAGACACCGTTGGAAACGATTTATATCACGATACAGCAAAGATATAACACAAAATTGCATCATATATTAGTGCGTATTTGGGTTTTCCCCAACCCATCCCAACATCACTTTTGGCGATATTTTATCACTAAAACTATCGATTGCGACATTTTTGTAGTAAATGTGTAATTGTATTTTATACAAAACATTTACAGCCTTCAAGTTGCTATATTTGGGAGATATTGATGATATTTACGTTGAAGTAGGTATATTCACTGTGAAAATTCATGGTTATTTCTAATTGCTCATTAATATGCATAATTATGCAAATTAGCTAATTAGCTAAATAACACATCAAACAAATTGCACAACAATTTGCTTTGTTAAAGCACCATTTAGAACGAGTTATATTATGATTAAGCAAAGATATAATACAATATTGCAACCCATATTAGTGCGTATTGGGTTTTTACCCCCACCAACCCTACCATCCATTTTTCCAATATTTTATCACTTTCAAACTATCGACTGCGACTTTTTTGTTCTAAATTTGTTCATATACTGTGTTTCAATCATTTTGAGTCTTCATGTTACAATCTGGGAGAGATATTGATGATATTTAGGTTAAAATAGGTGTATTTTTGTCAAAATTCATGCATTTTTTCAATTACTCATTAATATGCATAATTATGCAAATTAGCTAGTTACCTAAACAGCACATCAAATAAATCGCACATCAATTATCTTTGTTTAGGCACAATTTAAAACGATTTATATTGCCGTTTAGCAAAGATATAGCACAATTTGCAAAATGTATGTTCTACCTCAAAATCATGAGGGTTGCCATGGAAACGATTAAATTGTGCGCTTATCCGGCGACGATATTCCATCCAACAACCAGATTTCTTAATCGCAGTGTATATGCTACAAGAAAATATAGGTCCAACAAAGTCCGATTAGGGGGGAGGGTTTCACTTATTGGCTCATTACCTAATTGCATCTGCTATTATTTTATATAATGTGTCCTACATTGTGCATGTTTACAAATGAAAGACGTGCAATCCGTTCTTATTTGAAGGTGACATGGTTCTCAAACTGCTTATCGCTTACCCTATATTTGACAGAAATACATGAGCCGAGTGTGAAGGGTGTTATAATACAGGTACAAAGTAAAACATACAGGGCTTCAGTCTTTATCTATGCTCTATGGTTCATTTAAGAATGCCCACAAAACACCTGCTTCTCAGTATATATGTACAGTGGATAATTTGTTATTCTTTCCCGTTTAAACGCAAATGTACGCAAACGCAAAGCACTAAAACGTAGAAAAGAACAATAGAAAAGAACAACTTTTGGACAATTCTGATAATTCTTGTTTATCTTGGTGGCAAACCGTATGGCTCCAAACTGTTTGCACTGCAAATAATAGTTTTAGCGTAAACGCGTTTATTGGGAAAGAATAACAGATTCTCCACTGTACAGGTACATGCATTCAATTCGAGGATTGCCATGAGAAAACATGCCTTATGACATCGCAACGTTATACAGACAGAGCACCGTTGTGTATCTGAGTTTATTCTACACTGTCACATACCGTGTATAATACAGCTAAATAACATACTTTAGATGCATGTCTGTGTCAAATAGTGTATATCAAGACCAGCCACCCCGTCTTTGACGCGGTGTCTGGTCTTGATCTATACTGTTTGTGATGCAATAAAACAGGTTTTCTTATGTCACGGCTCATTTTCGTAGCAAATAGTGAAGTACGTTCGTAAAACAGTACTATAATAATGCTCATGCGTTTTGCGATACATATATCAGGGAACAAAACACGTTACGCACAATTCAAAAAAGAAAATGTGCTAAAGTTTTGTAATTGCAGGAAATAAATAGAACCTGTTTCCTTGTAAAATTTGTTAACAAACACTTAAATTGTAGAATATATATCTAATTAGAGTATTGATAGTTCCCCTGTGAGACCCAGTGATAGAATAGTGAGATTTTATTGAAAAGTAAATGAGCTCGAACTGCACTAAGTGTTATAAAACAGATGATAAAACGAGAATATGATGAAAGTGTTGGAATTTCGTTATTGTAACGTTTTCACTACATACAGTTCGACAATCAATATGGGTATACACAAAGTGGGTCCCAGTGCATTTAGTAATTACGCAACCAAGAAAAATCAAATTTCAATTACAGGAAATAATGTACTGTCGATCAGCGATAATTCGAACTAACTTAAGTCGAAGTTGCTCGTATTTCAAATTCTTTAAAATACACCTGTACTATTATCCCATTCAAAAACGCTCCATTATTTTTCAGGAATGGAGCGTTCGGAACAATAGGTCTCCATTACTTTTCCCTACACAAGTGTGTAATAGTTACACAATTGTGTCGGAAAAAGTAATGGAGACTTATTGTTCCGAACGCTCCATTCCTGAATACAGTGGAGAATGCGTTATTCTCTCCCAATAAACGCGTTTACGCTAAAACTAGTATTTCCATTGCAATTAGTTTGGAGTCAGATTAGACGCCAGGTAACCCTGCGTCAGATCAGGCTCCAAACTGTTTGCCACTCAGATTAAAACGGATACTCAGAATTTTCAAAAAGTTGTAAATTGCTCCATTTTACTACAATGCGTTTGCGATTGGTGTGCGTTTAAACGGGAAAGAATAACGTATTATCCACTGTAAAAAGAGACTGCTCTTAAGCGACCACTGACCGAATATGCAGGGTGATCGTTTAAGAGAGGTTGCCGCTAAACGCAGGACGAAAATAAAACAGAAGGCTCCTATATGAACATTCTGTATTACTTTTGTCCTGCATTAAGCCGCAACCTGTTTATCGATTTTAGTGGTAGCTGAAGACAGGTTTGATTGTGCATACAGTAAAATCTCCCTATTACTACAACTAATTCACTGTTTACTATTTGTTGTCTAAGGCCGGTGACTAGATCCATTCAAGGAAAGTGAAAGTAACACAGAAATTTCATTTTGAAGCTTTCTGTTTTACTTACATCTTCCTTTACCTGTCACTTGTATTTTATTCGCTACAAACGACTAGACACTTAAAACGAATACCCTTACAAAAAGCTTGGAATGTAATAAGACGCCGAAAAAGTTGGCGTCTTAAGAGAATCCAATCAATTTAACATCAGATTATAATAAATTTGCAAACAGCTTGGATCCAGCCCTGACACCAAATACGTCGATGTCTCATGTGGATCCATACTGGTTTAGACTTGATTAATAGATCCATATCCTCAAGTATACGTGTAACTGATATTGGTTAGCTTTCAAAGTGAAGCAGACGATAACTTTAGAGACACTACTGGCTTTGGTATACAATTACACCTCTCTATTACGACCACTTAACTAGGTTATTTTTAAAAAAAATGTGTTTAAGGCAGGTGGCTGCTTAAAGTAAGGTTGATGAAAAATAGAAAGCACCGTTTGGAGCTTTCTGTTTTACTTTCATCTTTCTTTAAGCCCCACCTGGCTTTTATACAATCAATTAGCCTTTTGTTTAGTAGTCGTGATAGAAGGAGTTTACTGTATAAATTGCTCAAATGGTGTATGGTATGGGTTGTAACCCGTACTTACAATCGTGACCATAATAACATGAACAAACGCCTTAGATCCAGATCAGATGCCGGGTAAGTCGACGACGGATCCGGATCTAAGATGTTTGACTAATGTTACTTAGAAGATATTTTCAAGCTGCTAAATATACACTCATACACAAGTATAAGTCCCATTCGAAAGAAAGAAAATCCAGATTATGAAATAAATCCAACGTTTTCAAATATTTTCCCGGTGTCATATTAACACATACTGAGTATAGCCAGAGAGGTTCTGGTCAGCCATTGTCTACGGTGATTTTACATGAAATGACCAGTTAAAGCACTGTACACAGTCATTGTACACGACATTCTTTAAGGAATGGAGAGTTATTTCTAATTGCTAGAATTTCTTGAAAAAAGCATGCTCATCAGCATGAGTATCACTAACAGTGCAATTACACAATATTTAGCTGAGGGTACAAGTGGGAATACATTTGTTATTTAACAATACTAAATTCATGTTAGGTGTATTTTAAGTGGGAGAATGAACTCGTATTTCTCCATTCCTGAAAAATAATGCAGACTCGGCCCCTTCGGGGCCTCGTCTCCATTATTTTTCAGGAATGGAGAGATACTCGTCCATTCTCCCTAACAAAACACCTCGCTCACACCCCTAAATATACAAAGAAGGAAAACATCTTTATTTAATTCACTGTAAAACAAGCACGCCCTGTAACGGCTTAATGTGGCGTTTTCTGACGTAATATTACTTCGATAATTCGTGCAACCTGCAATATAGTTTCACCTTGTAACCCCTGTGAAAACTAGTAACACATATATAAACGTCCTTTGCAACAATGTACCCGTGAAGTGTATGCCTGTCCTATGCAAACAGTGAAAAACCAGATCAGAGCGCTCCTATATTTGTCGTATTTTAAAACATTGTAACAACAATCCTAATGTACTAGACTAAACTGTCCTTTTGCAGTTTCAGGGAGGAAAGAGTAAAATTTCTATAATGCTATAAATAACTGCTGCCTGGGCAGCATATATGCTGCCCGAGCAGCATCTAGATGCTGCCCGAGCAGCATCTAGATACTGCACGAGCAGCATCTATACTTTAGACCCATTTGGTACACCATACAAATAATCGTTAGAGAACAAACATGTATTACAACATGTCAACATATTGCTACATGTACAATGTAACCCATTACCGAATAGCCTGTTTCTAGTTCTGAAGACATGTAACCACTTAAAGCAGACTGAATGCGCCTCTATTAAGATCAAGAAGAAGAACTTAATAAGCTATAGCTTTCGTTCTAATCCTATAATAGATAAGTTGTATATTGTATGTATACTGTACATTTTCTGAAATAAAATATGTTTAAACTAATGCGCCTTCAAGCGTATTCTGCTTTTAATCCAACCTCACGGTTTTATGCTACATGTACCATCTAATAGGATAAAGAAAATGCAAGTATTTTATATCGTGCATAATGGTGACTAAAGAACGCGGGATAAATTGTTCAGTGATAGAATGAACTGAATGCGTAAAATACGCATTATGGAGTAATGGGTTAAGCGTCCAACATCTGCGGAATCACAAAACTCTCTATAGACAGATTATTGTCGAATCCTACATCAGGATATGTTTGCTTTAATTTTGTCATGCATTGAGGTCCCTCTGCAATAACATCGACGGAGACGTTATTCTTTCCCAGTAAACGCGTTCTCCGAGGAACCGGCGTCTGATCCAGGGCTGCCAAAATTTGAACTAGAAAAATCCTAAAAGTTCCAATTTTTCTGTTTTGCAAGCGTGATTTCTTAATGCAGATTGAAAGTAAAGCAGAATGCGCCTTAATGCGCATTCTGATTTACTTTCAGCCTGCTTTAAGCTACCATCTGTCAGAATAAGCATCCAAAGATTTCGGAAAAATCAGGAGAAATGGCAGCCCTGCTGATCTGGCTCAAACTTACTTGCCTTTCAGATTTTAAAGGATTGTCAACATGTTCAATTGATTGCCGTTTCTAACAGTCCGCGCATTGAATTGTGTGCGCGCTTCTTATCGTTTAAACAGAAACAAACAAATTCTTCCTCAATCTAGCTGATTATTTTATTAAAGGCTGAACAGTCGTTTACAGTGGAGAATCTGTTATTTTTTCCCGTTTAAACGCAAACGTACGCAAAATCAAAGCACTAAAACGTAGAAAAGAACAACTTTTGGACAATTCTGATAATTCTTGTTTATCTTGGTGGCAAACAGTTTGGAGCCTGATCAGACGCCGGGTTACCCGGCGTCTGATCTGGCTCCAAACTGTTTGCACTGCAAATAATAGTTTTAGCGTAAACGCGTTTATTGGGAAAGAATAACAGATTCTGTATGCTTGCTGATAAAGATCTTATCGGGATAATTAAAACAGAAAAAGAAACAAATCGACACATAAGTAGAAAGAACGATAATACGACTGTGTTTTCTTTCCTAATATACTTTAATAGATTATGAAACGTATCTACAGGCCCGAGGCAATGTCTTGGCCAATTATTGGCAGGAAGTAAGTTTTTTTGTTACTGTCTTTCATTATCATCCAGCTAAAGGCATGCCACATGTATAAAAGATAAAATATAATTTACTCTGATGTCGCCGCTTAACTTAATAGACTTTGAAACTTCAAATGGACGTCCACGTTTAATTATATTTTTGCGATTAATTTAACATTGTTCTTCTTTTTGCCCCTGCCATAAGAGAATGGCATATTGCCCCTTGTTGTTATACAGTCGAATAATTTGCCGCTTCCAAGTTGGAAGTAAAATTGTTAGTTACATATCCTTAGACTTGTAACAGATAGTTTCTAATTGAATGTTTTAATTACAAACAAACCATAATTATCAGATACACTTTTACTCACGTTTACCAGATGGGGAAATAAAAACAATACAAAATGCTTTAGAAGAGGCAACAATCCGCCTGGGCAAAAATAGAAAAAGGAAATGTTCGACTTATAAAAAACCTGGAAAGGGATACATGTATCTTCCGCCATGCACGATTTAGGGAAGGACCAATATTCCGAAGGGGCAATTTGTCATCTACTGTATTAAGCTGTTACCGGTTTTAAAAACTTCCCTCTGTTGGCTAATGTATTATAAATGATTCAAATGCAGTTGCATATTTAAACAGAACAGAACAGATCTGTTCTGTTCATATTTAAACAAAATATATAAAATGCATTTACTCTTGGCCGACCGCTGAATTTAATTGCACCTGTAAGCGGGTTGTGTTCAAAAAGGTAAGTTGTGAAATATCTGCCCCCATCGGGGAATGGAATAATGATAAAGATCTTATCGTGATAATAACGACAAAAGAAGGACAAATAGAAACATTAATAGAAGAAAAACAATATGATTATATGCATATCTTTATAGATCTGTAGCATAAGACATCGAACTTGCCCGGGGCAATTTCGTGTCCAATTAATGAAAGGAAGAACGTTTTTGTCACTTTAATTACGGTATAGGTTTATTGTGTTAATGTTATAATGAAAATGTCATTATCTGTGCTTAATTGACCCTTTGTTTTTGTTAAATAGTAATTTGTAACAAATAAGTGAAAATGATTGAGTGGGAGAACCACGAGCGAAATCAGTAGAATCCCTCTATTTCGACCACTTAATGAAGTTGATATTTGGGTACAGTGGAGATGTTATTCTTCCCGTTTAAACGCAAGCGAAACGCAAACGAACTGCACTTACAGTGGATAATCTGTTATTCTTTCCCGTTTAAACGCAAACGTACGCAAACGCAAAACACTGAAACGTAGAAAAGTACAACTTTTGGACAATTCTGATAATTCATGTTTATCTTGGTGGCAAACAGTTTGGAGCCTGATCAGACGCCGGGTTACCCGGCGTCTGATCTGGCTCCCAACTGTTTGCACTGCAAATAATAGTTTAGCGTAAACGCGTTTATTGGGAAAGAATAACGTTTTCTCCACTGTAAAAGTAAAAAATAATAATTTATTGTGATTTCTAAGAATTCATTTCAATCTGAGTGGCAAACAGATTGGAGCCTGATCAGACTCCAAACTGTTTGCAGTAGAAATATTACATTTAGCGTAGCGACAGGTGGTTGGTTTAAACTAGATAAAACTTAGCAGATGTTTCTGTTTTATTTCAATCTTGCTTTAAGCTGTAACCGGTCTTCTATAACACCAAATGTTCATCTTTCCAATGTAGTAGTATAATCTTTATTTAAGTCTCTTCATGGTTACACAGTTTAAAACATCATCATATACATATATATACAAGAACCATGCCATTCATTATTGAATAACAAGAGACTATGGTATTTTTTCATGAAAACAATTAAACAAACAAATCACAGATAAGTTCATATGTGAGTATTTTATCAAATACTTACACGTATATTGTCCAATGGCTTGAACACATATTAAATATATACTTATGGTGTCTTGTGTGTAGAATGGCGGTGGATGTCCCGGCACATTCAAGCATTCACTTCCATCGCCATTGTACACTTAGACAGTTTATTGAACCAGCATCATAATTATAATGTCAGACACTTTTTTCAGTAAACCGGGTTTTATAAATCACAGCCTGATCATTGTTTTACAATCACATTGCACATATCCTTATCAATGAATAAGATCAATTTATTAGCATTTATGATTTAACTCATTCACCCTGAGACTTATATTTGGGCACCTCCATTTTCTAAAATCAGCCTAATCAGTTTATAGCTGTGCTTTGCAAACTGTCTATTGGTACACAATGGCAGACAGTGAAGACCCTGGTTGGATAGAGGAGTTCTACTGTAAAAAATTCAATCAAACTTATTTTCAGCAGACACGATATAAAATAAAATATTGGCATTATGTTTATTCTGCATTAAGCTATCACAAGGCTTAAAACAGTTTAAGGATAAGCAGACATATTTTAACCCGTTACTCCATGAAACGCGTTTAATGCATCTAATTTATTCGTCTACAGAAGAAAAAAGTTCCAATGTCGATCTTTACATTCATGAATATGCACCATAAGAAATACTTCCTATATGTTTGCTTATGATTTCTTAAAGAAAGTTGAAAGTAAATCAGAATGCGACTTAAGGCGCATAATGATACTGCTTTATACAATCAACCTGCTTGAAGTGGTCTCCTAGAAACATAATGTGGAGTGATGGATTTAAGAAGCATAGTGATGTATGATCGGTTAACAAAGCTTATCGGTTAATAAGCTCCCAAAGTATGTCACGACTACCAGCTCACCTCACTATAGCATCTGCTTATCGTAAACTTGACAGTATAATTATGACCTATCCCTATCTTCCTTTTTAACTGTTAATCGTAATAGAGTAATCGCTCGATAAATCCAATATAAAGAGCATCTTATCAATTGCCATTTTAATTATAACCATTGCCAAATTTCCATTATATCTCTGTGTCTACGTAACCAGTAAGTTTGCCACTTACATTTGAAATTCTGAACCAATCAACGCTCCGGCAAGTCTAATGTCATTAACAGTGTATTTGTGGTCAGTACACTTGTTCAATGTAAACAAAGTAGACGATCCCGGCGATCTTAAAGAAGTCATCTGGCCAGGGTCTATGCTGTTCGTTTTGTTTTAATATATTGTAAAAACCAAGTCTAAACAGTCAAAGATGGACTCTACTTAATTTGAAGATGGAATTGAGCACTGTTTGGTTGATGTTTCAGAAGATAATGAATTAAGCGTTTACGAATTTTGGTGGTACCTGTACATGTATTTAGGGCAGATTGAAGCTTAATTCATGACACTTGTAACACCGAAAGCTTCTGCATGAGCTTTCTGTTTTACATTTGAGCTGAATTAAGCAATGCTCTATTTTAAGAAAGACCCTTGTGTTTTGCCGCAGCAAGGACGATTATTTATTTTTATTTTTTTTGACTTTGTGGGTATCGTCTTAAACAAATGTTTTCCGTGAGCAGTCAAATTCGACACTCATGAACGCTTACATAGAGGCTCGGTTCCGATTGTCTAAGGCAGGCGGTCTGTAAAAGCAAAATAAGAGGGGATATGCTGCTGTAAAGTGGCACCTGTCTTAAACACGAATAAACGGCGATGTGATATCTGGACTTTAAAAATGTTCATTATCAGCAATCGGGTGTTCTATACACTGTATAACACTAGTCTCTCCCCCTCCCTCCCCTCCCCCGAAACAGTACAGGCTCTTGTCGATAAGAAAACTGTACAGATCCTAATTAGAAAGCTCCTTGAGAAGTTATGTGATCTGGATCTAGAATATATCTTCACTGTTTTCAAAGAGCGTCAAATTATGTTTGTTATACATGTACATAACAGGAAACAGTTAAACCCCCTTAACTGCCGTACGCCGAGTACGATTGTTATATGCAAACGGTTTGGATCCTGATCCCGCGTAAAGCGGCGTCTGATCAGGATCCAAACTGTTTTACATTCATTTTGATATTTCTTAATTAAAAAAACTCGTTAAAATAAGAAAAAGAAGCAGACGACACTAGAATTGGTGACGTCACGGCAGTGAAGGGGTTATGTTTAATTATAGTGTCTGGGAAAACAAATTTGCTATATCTACAGTAGACAAGCGGATTAATGAATGCAAATATGGCATCGACATAGTATCACAACTTAATGTTGACTTTCCTATGTACCGCTATTGTTATTGGACCTTGATCGGTTTCTTTCATGTACAGTAATAGATGAATTATCTCGTTTCATCTTCCATAATTTAAAGAACACGACTACAGGATTAAAATGACAAATCGCTTTCAAACCATTTTTGTCACAATCTTTAAACACTTAGAGTTTGTTTTTTTGCAAAATTTCACACGCATTGTAAAATGTCTTATACAGGGAAACTTGTAAAGCTTCATGCTTCATATAGAGTGTACGTCGCGGAATATTTCACAGTGTTGATACAGATCACTGTTGTAGCTGTTTCAATATGATATTACAGTCTGCTTAAAATGAAATCTGATTTTTCTGTCCGTATTAGAAATGTCATTTTGACTTAGAATCATTGAGACAAATGCCAAATCTTATGCTGTCACGAGTCTTTCATACCATCAATTAGCTTCCGTATTAGTTGCCGTAAAAGCAAGATGTTAATGTATAGCGTTGAAAGAGTATATGCTTTACTGTCAGTTTTCCAATATATTATTAAAGTATAGTTTGCCCAAAACAATATCAATAAGCTTTGATCTTAACAAAAAAAAAGATAATCAAATTTTCTGGACATTTTATCTTTGGTTTTCCAATCGCAATCGTCGACTTACTATATGTTGGTTGTTAAGACGAGGAATAAGCCGTTCCTTTAAATATCAGGACGTTAATGAAAGCCTAATTTTAACGGAAATTAAAACAATGGTGAAACCCACATTCGGAAATATTTGAGTAATACGTGTTGCCATATTCGTCTGGTAACAGTTCTTGCTAGTTTAAATTATGTTAAAAAATGTTTTAACTTAGGAAATATTTACGATAGTTCGTAATTTTTAGCTCCTATTGCAGCGAAGATGTTATTCTTTTTCAAATAACTCGTTTCCGCTAAAATTATTATATATATCCATTATAAGCAGTTTTGAGCCAACAGGCTCCAAGCTGTTTGCCACTCAGATGAAGAAAGAAATCTAATGTATTTATAAATACGTGTAATTTAATGTTTTTGTGTTTCCTTTGCAGTGTTTAACCCTTTACTCAATAGATGCTCGTTTTTACACGTTTAATTTATTCCTCCATTGAAGAAAATAGTTAAAATTATACAGTCATGTATATTTATCATAAGAAATATTTTCCGAGCGATATTCTGACAGATGATAGCTTAAAGCAGGTTGATAGTAAAGCAGAATGCGCCTGAATGCGCATTCTGCTTATCTTTCAACCTGCTTTAAGTTGTCACCTATCTTCAAAACATGCTGTGGGACAATGTGTTAAAATGAAAGCATAACGTCGTCTGAACTGTACCTATCTCTAGAGATGCTAATAGTTTACTACTGAACGATGGCTTAACACTAACGATGGACTGTATCTTCTTTCCTGTATCAATACACAGTTATATCTGAGCTTTCATAAAAACGATAATTGACAAGCACACTCATTTATGAAATAACAGGGAATCTGCTTGTACATCATCCATCATAATTATGTGAAAATGCCGGTGTGTGATAGATTCTCCGATGTGCAGGCCATCTTTATCAAATACCGCCTCTGTCAAAATACAGTAAAACCTGTAATAACCGACTACTGAACACATGGACACAAGATTTGAAGACAAATAATTACTTTATGCCGGACAAAAGTAAAACATACGGTTCTCTGCAAAGGAGCTTTCTGCGCTGCCTTTTTCCTGCATGAAATTGGCACTTGTCCTAGTTTAGTTTAAACATATTTTATTGCCATATATGTGTACAACCATATAACACAAGTTCATAATCATATTTACAAAATACAAATATAAGAGTAAAAGGGTAGGGCTACAAGTTCTACCAACAATAGTTACTGTCCTCCCCTTGTCCTAGATACAATGTAGAATACATTGTTCTTTCCCACGAAACGCGTTTACGCTAAAACTAATATTTCCATTACAAACATTTTTGAGTCAGATCAGACGTCAGGTAACCGAATATCTGACCAGCATCCAAACTATTTGCCGCTCAGATTAAAATAAATCGTAAGACATGTACAAAAAAGGTTGTAATTTTTCATGTAAGCGCATTGTGTTGTTTTCGTTTAAAGAGGAAGGATTAACATATTTTGCACTGTACAAGTAAATACGTTATCTTCCCAGTGATCGCTTAATACAAGATAAACTGTATTAGAAATAATGTTCTCGTTTCAATAATCTGTAACATGACTTAATTCAATCCTATAAAAGCAAGATCTGAAGAAATCCAAAACAAATTGATAGATCTAGTGTCACCAGAACAGAAATAAAATACACTTTATTCATAAATTCGCAATAAGATATTTTAGATGTTGAGGAATGAGTTCATTTTTAAGAATATATATAATATTATATTTAGCCAACTTTTCTCCTGGAGTTTGTAATCCTCTCAAGCTTTACCCATTTGTGCCTAGCGTCCTATAAATGGGACGGGCAAACCGTGCATACTCAGATCATACGCCGCAGAATGCGGCGTATGATCTGAGTCTGTACTGTTTGCTAATAGGAACTGCTATCAAAAATAGAATGCAAATGATAAATTAGATCAGATACGCTTTAAATGAAAAATAGGTTCATCAAATATATAAATATCGAAGAACCCAATTGACATAAATGGGTTACATGATTTTGAAGAAATATAACTGCCGCATGCATTATTTTGACACTGGGCAAACATCATACATTAGTGGCCGCTTATCACAGGTTATTTAATCCTTCATTACAGTACACACATGGATTATTTAGAAAGTTTTGGTAATGGACTGCAGAGAACATTCAACGAAAGTTGATTTGACAGTGGCTGCCGTTTATGACAGACCGATGCTGAATGCAGTGCGACAGTAATACAGACAGTTTTCTGCATCACTGCAGTCTGACGGTAAGCGGACTTGACCCCCCCCCCCCCCCGGCACGAGCCCCCGGTCGATTTTACGCGGGCGGACACAAGCCCCCCGCCTGTTTTGCGCGGGCGGACATGATAGTTGTTTTATAGTGTATAATTGTCGGTATAAAACTTCAAAACGTGCTTTTAAGAGTTATTTTAAAAAAAACTTAATTTTTTGCTATAAATATTAACGAAACATTAGTTAATTATCTGTCCGACCAGGGGTGCTTATGTCCGCCCGCGCAAAACAGGCGGGGAGAGGGGCTCATGTCCGCCCGCGCAAAATGGACCGGGGGGCTCGTGTCCGGGGGGGGGGGGGGGGGGGCTCATGTCCGTCAATCCAGTCAGACACCTTTCTCTGAAATCTTAAAACGTCCTTATTTTCCGCCGTTAGTTCGAAGCCAAGTCTGTCAACCTCTGATTGTTTTCTAGCTGGTTTGTGGAAGGTCGGTGGTTCAGTCTAGTTGCGAGTTGTGTCTGAACTGTGTATGAACGAATCTGGAGTAATCCTCCACCTTTAATCAGCACGGGACGTCGCGATATGACTGAAATACTGTTATAGCGACGTGAGATAAGTATACAACAAATAAAAATACAATTGACAGAGAAAAAAAAATAAACCCCTACTCATGAGAACCTAGAAATTTATTTGGTTTACGACGATTTATAGAAATCAAAGAAATAAGAACGTCATAAAATCAGCGATTTCAGTTTTTATACATTTACACTGCACTACGTAATTACTTTTTCGCATCATTTTGAAAAGTGTTTTCTAATATACATGTAGTCTGTGCAAGTGTAAATTACCACTCATATAATGTATAGACAGACAGTCGGTTCCCTTTGATCATGCATGCACTACAGACAAGCGTAACGTGTCTTAGGTGTTAATTGCGTCTCGTCTTTGAAAGTACATATTATCACCTCAATGGCGCAATGCACATAACCCCTCATACCATGAGTTACTGATTAGTTGCTGCTTTGTGATTTATGTACTTAATGTATGTATTTTGCCTTTTGCCACATTTCCCTTATATTTTTGTTCATCGCCAAAGGCAATGTACATAATTTTATATATTGCTGATGTGCTAATAAAACTGAAAACTGAACTGAGTAATACTGATTTATATTTAGCACTCAAGGAAATTTTCTTCTGACAATTTCATTAATTCTGCAGTAAGTCGCTATGTAGTATTACACACCATTTCTTTAAAGCCAAGTATCCCATGAATACCCTTCTAATTTATTCCTTCACTGAAGAAAATAGTTCCACTTTATAGAGTCATAAAAATGTACCATAATATAAATATTTTTCTATTTAATATATGTCCTAGTAGATAGTGGCTAAAAGCAGGTTGAAAGTAAATCAGAATGCGTCGCAAGGCGCATTCTGCTTTTCTTTCAACCTGCTTTAAGCGGTAAACTGTCTTCAAAACTAGAAACAGGTCATGAGGTTATGAGATTACAGTATAACATCCGAGGGTCAAAACAGTTTGTATCGCGACGAGACGCCAATTAACTATTTGTTTGAATCTACGAAAAGCGTGCTTATGCCAAAGGCAACATATATGCAATAATACCGGAAGCCTGTTGATTTTGTTTTGTTTGTTAACTTCCATTTCTGTCATCTATGGGCTAATTGGATGACCCAGAGGGAGGGGAGCGGATACAGAGAACCCGGGCGCGATGCCCTACCATTATTATCGAAATAGTTCTATAGGTCTTTTAGATACCAAGTGTAAAGCTCTCATACATCGGACTCATTGACTTCTGAAATGTTAGGATAGACTGGTTGAGTTTTCATCTAAGCCTAGTCCAATTTTTCAGTTTGTTAAAAAAATGTATTCTTTCTTATCTAATCAAAACAAAGATTTTGAAAATGAGTTTCCGCATAATTTTAGTTTTATTTGCATTTGAGAGTTGAATAGAATGGAGCCGTCGGCTACATGGAGAATATGTTATTTTTCGAGTTTAAACGCAATCGAAACGCAAACGCAATACTAAAATAGTAGACATTTACACTTATTTGATAATTCGACTATTCATTGAGTAGAAAACAGGTTGAAGCCTGCTCAGACGTCGGGTTACTCTAGTTTCTGATCTGGTTCCAACTTGTTTTCAATGGAAATAATAGTTTAAGCGTAAACACGTTTTTTGGGAAAGAATATCGTCTTCTCTTTTGTAAGGTGCCAACATCCTAAGTTTAGTATCAATCGGAGACTGCGGCAGTTTTATGCAGTTGAGGAGTGAAAGTAGATTGATTTAATGCATTATTTTCAAAACAAGAGACGCGCTCGAACCTTGTGTACCTTTCTTAAACGTAAAAGGTATTACATCAATGTCAAAACTATATCAAATAAATCTTGCAATTAACTCCAACAAAGATAACATGAAGACTGAACGCGCATTCTTACGCATTCACCTTTGCCTTGGTCTGACAATTAAAGTCGCATTAACCAACTCATGCCTACATGTTGTAACTCAAGCTCCTTGCATACTTGCTGGACGATTTCCTTAGATACATATAATACAATGGTGATCTAAAGACACCGCAGTGTGTGTCCGTCTTATCAGGGTCTACATTGTTTGCTACTGTTCAGTGGTGTATTTAGGTCAAGGTGAGTTAGGGTGTATTTTGTTTTGAGCCCATGACTATTGGGCACAGCAAATGTTTTGTTTTGTACTAAGACTTCCTCCTGTGTCTTTCTTCATAATTATGTTCTACTCTAAAAATTGTTTAATCTGGATGCCAAAAATAACATTTCCATGATTACTTTGAAGATACTGAGCAAACTCCTGGTCTGTTTTCTTATATGTAAATATCAAAAAATGCCATTGGCTTACTGATTTTTACAGAATACTTACAGAATTCAACCTTAAACGGCTTCTGCGATGTGCAATGTTTATGTATCAATAAAAAAGGGGATTTTTGAGCCGCCGAGTTAAAATTTTGCATTTAAACTATTGGCGCTGATGCCGTTAACGCAGTTACGTTACGTTATTTTGACATATTTGACGGTCCAGACATGCACGAGCAGTCACCGTAGACGTGAGCTTGTTATCTGTAGGCGTTAATGACGTTAGTCTCTACACTTCCGGTCAGAAAAAAAATTCCTCAATCCAAGCAGATATTGACGAACAACATGTTGAAATGCGTTACAGTTGGTGAAATAAGATATTTATCTTTAATGGTAGCTTATGTAAACGATTTTAGGGCACACGGGACGTAAAACGTCAATGACGTTAGCTTGGTAGTTCAGGTTGGCGCTGAATACAATATTTTGAGTGCTCTTGTGATTCGTACAATCCGCCTTCTCGACATATTAATTGTTTTCTGTTAGGACGATTGATGACCAATGAATAACCAAAGGCCGTGTTTACCAATGTCCCCAAACACGCTTCGGACGTGCAAAATACCTAAATCGTCGAATCTGGAGGTGTGACGTAACGTAGAGAGAGACTCAAAATTCAAGAATTCATTTCAATGCACATTCAACCTAGTATTTAAAAAAAACTATTACATCAGTGTGCCAATTCCTGTTTCGAAAATTATGAGTTTATAAAGTGGTCGGTTAGAAAATCCTCCCAGTGTGCAGTGCTCTCTCTCTCTACAGCGGCCCTTCCTACAACGATTCCCTTATAACAACATTGCTTGCCGATCTCCCACCAAATAAGATAATAATGTTCAACCTATTCACGGCTGCAATGTCCGCTGCTTAAAATTGGCGTCCGTTGTTTTTCTCAAAGTTACATAATGGACATTTTGACAGACGAAACGTAATGACCAGTGAAAAACCGGTTGGATCCAGATCAGACGCCGCGTTACGCGACGTCTGATTTGGATTCAACCTGTTTGCAAATGTAAGCCAATTCCTCTCCCATCCTTACTCCGAACAACGCACATAAGGTTTTGTCTCTCATTGGGTGTCGCTGTAGAGAGGGAGCACTCTAGTTGATTTTCCCTATTGAAACGTGTACAGTATTTGTTTCCAGAATTATGGTCTTTCAGCACATTACTCTTAAACAACCCTTTTTGCTACATGACTTCGGGTAAAGGTTAACCTATTTACGCCCAGTGGATTCTTCCATGTTTTATATATGGGATTAGTCCATTTTTTATTTAAGGGATGCCTGGTCAAAATCTTCATTTTCATTTTGTTTTATATTGACATTCCTATCAGCAAACGGTGTAGACTCTGATCAGACGCCGCATTATGCGGCGTCTGATGAGTCTACACTGTTTGCCGACTTCCCATATATAGGATCGTGGGCACAAATGGGTTAAACAGAGTAAAGTTTGGCCAATATAGTAATTCACGCACTGGTCGTTTAAGTATTCTAGCGACGGGTATTTCCCACAGTGATTACCATTTCAAACAGTTTTGACCCAGATGAGACGCAGCGTAACGCGGCGTCTCATCTGGGTCAAAACTGTTTGACACTCGGATCCTGTTTTGAAAAGATACTTACAATTATCTATTTTTACAACAATAGCAGACTACAAGTGTTGCAGACGAAACAATTACCCTGCAAGCAAAGAGTTAAAACAGGCTTGACCCGAACGTTTGCAGCATAGCCCGAGTTAATATGCTAAGACGGAATGTGTCGGTCGGGGCCAATTCTTTTAGTGAGAGATTTATAACATGAATATCTGTTTGACTTCTTTGTTCCAAACCCTCACAGCACTTAACTATGAAAAGAATTCCAATAGCCCCTTCTGAATCAACAGTAATTGAAACGACAGGGCACTCGACGGGGTCTAGTATTTCTCTTGCACACTTTTAATCCCAACACTGCCTTACCCCGATTACAATAGTAATTGGCAAAAATATTGGATCCTGATCAGACGCCGGTTAACACAGCGTCTGACCAGGATCCAAATTGTTGTACACTTATTACAATCTTTCTTAAGTCAGAATACGTAAAATTTAAATTCGAGAACTAAAAGCAGACGAAAACTGTTTAAAATTGATGACGTCACGGTAGTGAAGGGGTGAATGCCAATTTCTATCATCTTCAACCCTTTCAACACCATTATATCAGCTGCTTTAAAACAAATTCTGTAAACTATTTATGGATGTCAGACAAAAAGCAGGTTCAACGAAGAATTATTCATACGAGTGTGAAATAGATTGGATCCCTGTCCAACTGATACAAACTGTTTGTTGTCGAGCTAGGCACTAAAGGGGTTTTAAAAAATAGGTCAGCGAACAATATTTCTAGCCTTTGCAAATTGTTTGGATGGACATCAGAAGCGATAAAGGGTCTGCTCATGATCCAAAGTAGCCTGGGTTGTGCACAAGGAAATATAAAGAAGACATAATCGTTCTTTAGGACCAATCCTTAAAGTGCTTAGCACAACTTGGCTTATACTTGCAAACAGCTTGGATCCAGGTCTGGATCCAAACTGTTTGTCACTCAGATTAATAATTCTTCAGTTAAAAAATCAACAATATTTATCTTTTACAGACGATATATTTTAAGCAGACAACAATTCAGCATGGTGAATATTAAAGCAGACGACATTTTAGCAGATAATGTTAACTTCGCGTTCAAAGGGTAGTTGAATCATTTGGTGATTTGTTGGTGCTATTTGTACAGTTTTAGGCAAAAAGTAGTGCCGATAATTTTGCAGATGTCTGTCTATATTGCTAAGAAATATGTTGTGAAATTAGGTTTTCATTATCTTTTGCAAACTTTTAATTTCGTTTGTATTGGAAAACTATAATAACATAACACATTACAACACGCATATTGAATTGTGTGGCTTATGTCGGTCGGAGTTTATGTACACCTAACCTTTCACAAGTTATGTTGCTTCAACAATGCTGGCTGCAGCTTCTTTCAAATTATAGGTTATATCTCCTTAATTAAAGAAAACTAAGTACATATTTTGTTCGGTTTAGATCGGATCTTACGCCGAGTTACATACATTGTACTTCTTGTCATAAGTAAGTGCAGGCTTACTTGTCGGCGAAGCTGTTAAACGGCGCCTCGTAAAGTATGAGTAAGTACGGTTCTGTAAGTAAAACGTAGACATAATCATTGTGTGCCATATTCATGTCATTCAAAGTTCTTAAACAACATCAATTCCGCTGGTTTCGTGCACTGTCTATTGAAAAACAGTAGACCTTGTGTTAAACTTTCATTCAAAAAGATTATCAATTGGCAGTCTTACATTAGGTTGACAGCTTTATGTACATGTACAGTACTGAACCTTATTAAATAAACATTTTTTTGCGATTCGCTTGCAATTCGATGGCAATTCGCGATTCAAAATAGTCACTTTACCCTCGGGTAAGTTTGCCTGAATTGTGTATCTCACAAATATTCGCAAATATGCCTTCGTTAATTTTTTCGATTCCATTTTTGTCAGAACCGCTTTGGAAAAATCGGGTAAAATTATTCAAGGGTAAGATTCGCCTTTTGAAGCACCCGATTCGATGGCAATTCGCTTGCGATTATCAATTTAATTTAATAAGGTTCAGTAGTGTAGGTCAGAGAGCTCCTCCGCGTTACTTTTAACCTTACATACAGTGAAGAATATTCTTTCCCGTATAAACGCAAACAAAACGCAAACGCATTGCAATAAAACGTAGAAAATGACAATTTGTTGACAATTCTTTAAATTTATTTTTTATCTGAGTGGCAAACAGTTTGTAGCCTGATCAGACGCCGGGTTACCCGGCGTCTGATCTGGCTCCAAACTGTTTGCACGGCAAATAATAGTTTTAGCATAAAAACGTTTATTGGGGAAAATACCGTTTTCTCTACTGTACGAACTAGCCGTACGTGTACTTCTGTATTCAGATGTCGCCGAACACATTTAAATATCAGTACGAAGAAAAAACAATCTAACATGTGAATCTAACTTGAAATCATCCAACTTAAAATGTTTACATGATAACTTTTTAATTCAGTAATTACCAGAACAAACTAGAAATCTAGATTTATATCTATTTCCTGTCAAGCGCCTTCAATCAGACTTTGACCTATATTTCCACAACTCCAACAGACGAAGTTTGGCAGCCAACCACATTTCGAATTTAACCTTTTATCCCATACATACATGTACGTCTGTGACGCCTGGTATTTATTCCTCACTGAAGGAGTTAGTTCCACCTTATGTACAGTCATGAATATTTACCATAAGAAGTAGTTTCTCTATCCTAGCAAATAATAGCTTGAAGCAGGCTGAATATAAAGCAGAATGTGCCTTAATTCTGCATTACTTTAAAGTTGCTTTTCGTGATCACCTGTCTTCAAAACTAGAAACAAACTATGAGGTACGGGGTTAAACATACATGTACAGTATTTATTTCCAGAAATAGTTATAAGAACATGCACATGCGAACGAAGATCTACATAGACATTTCATAGGAAAAGGATTGGAACAAAAGAGTAATCTTATTGAGTTTTCTCTCCTTGATGATTGACCGAACAGTTAAAAATGTTTTAAATTTGAGGACCCCTAATCAGAAAGGATTAAATTCGGTATTTTACGTACAACGATCGACCATTCTCGTCAACTCCCGCCTTTACCATGGTTCGGAACAGGTCGGCAGTTGTCGAGAGTGGCCGGTCGCTCTCCGTATGGTTCCTAATTTGACTGACATTGACCCGATCTCATTAGAGACCCTCTACCTTAAGTGGCCAAAAGAATACATGATACATGTACATGTACAATTCTTTAAATACTGCAATGCATCGATGCAGGACAACGACATTGTTTTTAAAGAAAATTCGCATATTTAGGATTTCTTTTATTTGTATATGCAATACACTATTAAAGGTCCTATCCCTTGAACATAGAAGCGATGTTCTTCAAAGAGAACAGTTTAAGACAGATCTGACATAAAGCTGCTTTAAGCAGAATGGTGTTTGGATAGCGCAGTGGTAGCGAAACCCGCTTCTCACCAATGCGGTCTCGTGTTCGATCCCGGATCCCATTTGTACCTAGCGTCCCCATAAAAGGGACATAGGCAAATAATGTATACTCTGATCAGACGCCACATTATGCTACACAGTTTGCTGATAGGAATTTCAATATTAAACAAAATGAAAAATTAGACAAGGCAAAGCCGCAAAGGAAAAGACGCATATGATCCGTGTGATTCACATATATAATAACGTTACTATTAAAGGTGTTATCATTTTAACATAGCAGGGCGTTTCTTCAAAGTGGACCGTTTCAGACACGTCTGAAATAAAGCTGCTTTAATCAGACTGGGGTTAACTTTGAACCTACCTTAAAGACGGAAGTATATCGATCTGGAATTAATACACATTTTGTACTCCAAGGACTGACAGTGATATTAAAACTCATTTCTTACCTAATAAAACGCCTTGTCAGACATGTCTGGTGTGATGATGGGATGATGCCGACAGGTTTTCATTTCACATCAACAACAAACGTATAAAACTAGTCTCGAATATATCGATAAAAAAGACGACCGATATGCTCACATAGGACGAATTTGTATTGTAATAATATGATGTAATATTTAGACAGACACTTTCAATGCCAACTATACACACCAGTAAAAGTCTGTCATTAACCCATCTGTACCTCGCGTCTCCATAAAGGGACATATGCAAACAGTGTAGACTCTGATCAGACGCTGCATTATGCGGCGTCTGGTCAGAGTGTTCACTGTTTGCTGATAGGAATTTCATTATCAAACTAATTGAAAATGAAACTTTATATCAGTTATCCCTTAGATACAAAAGGATTACTAAAATGTATATAAGCGTGGACGAATCCACTGGACACCATTGGGTTACTACTACACATACAGTGGAGAAGACGTTATTCATTATCGTTTAAAAAACAAACGAAATGCAATAGAATTGTGAAAATTACAACGTTTGAAAAAGATGTTGACTCGTTAAATTCTTAATATCCAACCGTTTGGAGCCTGATCAGACATCGGGTTATCAAAAACGTGTTAATCGGGAAAGAATAACGTGTTTTCTAATGTAAGATGATTTCTATAATGTTAGCTCTACTACAAAATGGCTAGACAATTTGTCTTTCTTTTAAGGTGTTCCACACAAACTGAGTTTCTAAAATATGTGATCCTAGATCACCTTATCTGGAACAATGCTTTAATCCTCATTCGTTGCTAATCTTCTATATAATTGTATAAATCAAAATATATTCGCCGTACACGTTTCCTTGTACATTCAAACTCGTCGTAACGCAGGGAAAACCATCACACGAATATATTCAATTTAGCATGGATAGGTATTTGTTTTTAAAATCAAGTATTTCTCTGATGAAATATCTATTTCTTGACAGGTGCTCTTAGTCAGGCTTACCAAACGTCTCATTCTGACCTACATATTTAGAATTTTAGCTGACAAAGCGAGTATATGCAGGCAACACATTGAGTCGCAGATAGACTTTTATGTAGATGTCTTTTAACATGTTCGCTTATAGAAATGCCTTCTCACCCATTTACATAACCCTTATAGAAATGCCTTCTCACGTATTTACATATCCCTCATATAGATGCCGTTTCATTCGTTTACTATGTCTTGATGCATACAGTGGAGAAAACTTAATTCGTTCCCGTTTAAACGCAAACGAAACGCAAACGCAAAGCGCTGAAACGTAGAAAAGTACAACTTTTGGACAAGTCTGATAACTCATATTTATCTTAGTAGCAAACAGTTTGGAGCCTGATCAGACACCGGGTTACCCGGCGTCTGATCTGGCTCTAAACTGTTTGCATAGGAGAAAATAGTTTTAGTGTAAACGCGTTTATTGGGAAAAAATAACGTTTTCTCTACTGTATCCCTCATATAGATGTCGTTTCATTCGTTTACAGTGGTAAATACGCTATTCCTACCCACTTTATTTTAACCCTTTCATGATCACTTTATTCGGGTGAGTTTTACCCATTCATTACTTTTTTGTCGTCTGCTTGAACAGTAGATATATTGTAGTCTGAAACACACGTTTCAAAATTAGATTTAAGGTTGAACAACTGTATCGTCGTCTGCGACAGCACTGTTGTTTGCAAGACATGTTTCAAAGTTAAATGGAAGGTTGTAGGACTTAATAAATATCGATAAGAGTGTCAAACAGTTTGGATCCTGATCCGACGCCGCGATACGCGGTGTCAGATCAGGACCCAAACTGTTTGCAAACGCGCTTCAAAGCGTCATTGAGAGTGAAAGGGTTGAATTGAAGTCAATCGAACTGAGAAATGGTTACTATAGCTTAGGACTGACAGTGATATTAAAACTCATTTCTTACCTAATAAAACGCGTTGTCAGTCATGTCTGGAGTGATGATGGGATGATGCCGACAGGTTTTTAATTCACATGAGCAACAAAAACCATAAGACCAGTCTTGGATATAAGAGATAAAGTACGGCCGATATATAGGTTGAGTTTTCATTATAGGAATTCTTAGCAAGCACGCTATAACTTAACACACACTTTCAATATAGACTACAGTGGAGAAAACGTTATGCTTTCCCAATAAACGCGTTTACGCTAAAAAAACTATTATTTCCATTGCAAACCGTTTGGAGCCAGATCAGACGCCGGTTAACCCGGCGTCTGATCAGGCTCCAAACTGTTTGACACTCAGATTAAAATGAATGGTAATAAATATAAAACGATGTCATTTTCTCAGTTTTATTGCAATGCGTTTGCGTTTCGTTTGTGTTTAAACGGGAAAGAATAACGTTTTCACCACTGTATATATAAACACGTTGCAGTCAATGCCTGTCAATAGGACTACAGTAACAAACTCTCTATAACGATCGGTATCTGATCTGGCTCAAAACCGTTTGCGATTTGAATACTTGTTTTAGCTGCGTTTATTGGAAAATATGACTTCTATACTGTACCACTTCCCTTACGTATACTGTTATACAGTGTAACCTCTTGGAAAATCAAACACACGGTTGTTCTGCTTTCAAATACAGTGGAGAAAACGTTATTCTTTCCCGTTTAAACGCAAACGAAACGCAAACGTATTGCAATAGAACTGAGAAAATGACATATTTTTGATAATTCTGACCATTCATTTTAATACGAGTGACAAACAGTTTAGAGCCTGTTCAGACGCCGGGCTACACTACATTATATTATGTTCAAGAATTGGACACTAAAAGCATTGTACATTCTAAAACAGTTCATCCTTTCCATGACGACCAATAATAAGACAAATTATGGTTTGTATTACAGACATATAACAGCTTAAAGCAATAAACGGTAAAGCAGAAATGTCCCATATCAGCTTTCTGCTTTACTTTCAATATGTTTCAATCAACCACTTGCCTAAACACATTAAATTAGCCCGTTGGTTTATAAATGGCGGTACGTGTTGTACTATCTTATCTAGGAAATATCCTGTAACCGGACCTAGAAGCAGTTTAAAGGATAATATGGTGGAATTACTTACAAATGTTGTAGACGGAGCTTTCAGACAGTTTTCAATTTCGTTGTTTCATTTACGATTACATGTTCCATTCAGATAAATGTCTCTTTTCTCCCCGTAATAAGCACTAATGGTCCGTTTCTAATGACAACTGCGTTTTAACAACAATTAGAGCTCAGTAAGAGAATAAGTTGCCACATGTCTTATATATCCACAAATGGAAAGCACTGACACCATTCTATTTTTGTCTGATGTTTCCTTGCTGTATAGGGTGCCAATTACGTTCAAAAAGTAAATTATTTTTGCATTAGATGAAACATAAAAGAAACGAAAGCAGCGCGTCTTGCAGTAGTTCAACCAATGTTAACGTATTTACGCCCAGTGGATTCTTCAATGTTTTATATATTGGAATAGTCCTTTTTTATCAAAGGGATGCTTGGTCAAAATTTTCATTTTCATCTTGTTTTATGTTGAAATTCCTATCAGCAAACAGTGTAGACTCTGATCAGAATCTACACTGTTTGCCTGTGTCCAAAATATGGGATCGTGGGCACAATCGGGTTTTTAACCCTAAAAGTAAAACCAGCAGCATTATCAAGTGACGTAAAGCATTTGAGAATGACGTAGCCTTTACAGAAGGAAAGATGCAACTTAATATAACTTTCTAAGTGAATGAAGAAGTACATATAGAAGATTCAATACGACAGAGGTGACAGATATAATATTTGTTTCCGAATACAGACGAAACACAATTACAGCGCTCCCTCTCTACAACGGCCCTCCCGACAACGACTCCCTCCTTACAATGACCCTTGCCGCAGTTCCCTAAACAGGTCCAACCTATTCACGGCTGCAATGTCGTATGCTTCAAATTGTCGTCTGCTTTTTTCTAAAAGTTACATAATGGACATTTTGACAGAAAAAAAATAATTACGAGTGACAAACAGCTTGAATCCAGATCAGACGCCGCGTTATGTAAGCCAGTTTCCCTCCCTATAACGACTCTCTCCTAACAACGCACTATTGTTGTCTCCCGTTCGATTTCGCTGCAGAGAGAGGTAACGCTGTGTTACGTTTGAAAGATGGTGATCTTTATTAGACACGCCATAATTATGACATTATTGCAGGAATTGTACGAAATATCACAATACACAATTGTGTACCAACAGCGGAAGCGTTGAAGATAAAGGACTTGTGGTAGACGAAGCAGGTCATGATAGAAGTAAAAGAAAATAGATGCACAGTGGGCACAACGATACCTAAAGTAAATTCGGTAATATTTATCTTTGAAAACCGGGCCTTTTTGGACCGGGCAAAGAGTTTGGTAAATAGATGTCTAATTCAGACTCATTTGTGCCCAGTGGATTATTCCATGCTTATAATTTTATTGGATTAATCCAATCTTATCTAAGGAGTGTCTGGTCTAATAATTTCTTTTTCGTTTCGTTTTATATTGAAATTCCTATCAGCAAACATTGTAGACACTGAGTAGACGCCGCATTATGCCGGGTCCGATTAAAGTCTACACTATTTGCCGAAGTTCGGTACAGTGGAGAATCTGTTATTCTTTCCCGTTTAAACGCCAACGTACGCAAACGCAAAGCGCTAAAACGTAGAAAAGAACAACTTTTGGAAAATTCTGATATTTCATGTTTATCTTGGTGGCCAACAGTTACCCGGCGTCTGATCTGGCTCCAAACTGTTTGCACTGCAAATAATAGTTTTAGCGTAAACGCGTTTATTGGGAAAGAATAACAGATTCTCCACTGTACATGTAGTCGTGGGCATAAATGGGTTATACATGTTAATCAATTTTCCAACGAAGAATTATCAATGTCTCATGTGACAGGTGGGTGCTGAAATGAGCTTTCTGTATTTCTATTGTTTTGCATTAAGTAAACGCCTGTTTAAAATGAACTATCATTCAAATTATTTTAAGTAGTTGCAACCCTTTCTAATCCGGAAGATCTCTATAATCCGAACCGAGATTCTGATCTGTCCTAAATTCATGCCATTTTAAAATGATGCACCGGAATATGATAAATTAAGTTCATGACATCTTAAAACGATGCACATGAGTGTTATAAATGGTGTCCTTTGCTTCCTAAAATGATGCGCTTGGATATTATAAAGCGTGTGCATGACATCTTCAAACATTGCACATGACTGATATAAAGGAGGTCTATGACATCTTAAAATGGTGCATGCGAAATGGTAAACATAAGCTGACATCGCTATTGAAGAATATGATAGTACATGTACAGTGGAGAATCTGTTATTCTTCTCCCGTTTAAACGCAAACGTACGCAAACGCAAAACACTGAAATGTAGAAAATAACAACTTCTTGACAATTCTGACTATTGATATTTAGTGGCAAACAGTTTGAAGCCTGATCAGACGCCGGGTTACCCGGCGTCTGATCTGGCTCCAAACTGTTTGTATTGGAAAAAATAGTTTGAGCGTAAACGCGTTTATTGGGAAAGAATAACGTTTTCTCCACTGTATAGCAGCCTGGTGATTAATTAAACCTTTCATCCCCAGTACCGCTTTGGAGCGCGTTTTCAAACAGTTTGGCACCTGATCAGACGCCGCGTCAAGCGGCGTCTGGTCAGGACCCAAACTGTTTGATAATCAATTTCAAATTTCTTCAGTCATACTGTCTTATTTTTTAACTTTGAAACGACACTGCAGACAACAAAATTGAAGCAGACGACAACGAAACGGTGAAGGGGTAAAATTCTCCCGAATAATTTGATAGTGAAAGGGTTAATGGATGTCCAGATATGGTTGTGGATAACGCATCCTCTGTTTAGCAATAATGTCCCGAAGTCAATCCAGGGATGGGGCAGTTTGACAGGGGATACAATGATTGCCTGTTCGAACACTTGCATTTCTTCCGAAAACTCCGGTATTTTACCACAACAATTACCAGATACGCCATCATTTGCTTCATCGCTGATAATTGAAATAATGTTTGTTTCATAATCCCATATATGGAACATATGCAAACAGTGTAGACTCTGATCAGACGCCGCATCATGCGGCGTCTGATCAGAGTCTACACTGTTTGCTGATAGGAATTTCAATATAAAACAAAATGAAAACGAAAATTTTGACCAAGTATCCCTTTGATAAAATAAAATGACTAATCCGATATATAAGCTTGGAAGAATCCATTGGGTATAAATGGATTAAAAACAGTTTTGCAGTTCTCTATGTTTAACACGTTTTCAATTAGTTCTTTAAATATAGAATCCTTTATACGCTTTCCTCCAATATAAATCATAACAAATTTCCCAGAAATAACACAAGGTTTTAAGAGGTTGCTACAAAGAGTAATGAGTTTGAAATACAGGCCGTCATGTTATGCAGGGCAAATGTAAAGCAGAAAGCTCTCATAGGAGCTTTTTGCTTTCCTTTCGTCCTTCGATTAGCAGTATACTTATTGTTCTTCACAGGGATGCCGTTTAATACAAGTTTGTATTTATTTATGATCTTTTTTATCTCGTAAAAATCTTAATTTCATCTAAAACATTACGTAATAGTACTAGCGGTCTTTTCTAAAGCACGTGCTCATGTTATTTTACTGATATTGATCTGATAGCTATCTTATCATGATAATAGAGACAAAAGGGTGACAAATCGAACATTTATATTGAGGAAATTTGTCTTTTTTAACGACGAATTGGCAAAAACGAAACTTATCTCCACCCCCTTGGCGATCAGTTTGACTTGGATGGAGGAAGTCGGGGTTTGTCATTTTTATTATGGCAATGTTTTAGTGTTGTGGGGTTACAATGAAAATGTCAGTACCCATTATATGGTAATGCGTACAGTTAAACCTGATACAACGACTTGAGAGGCTCAACAAGGAAGCACTATTTTATCTAACGACCGGTTATTGCTTAGTGCTATACAAAATGTAGGAGCTTTCTGCATTGCCTTTGTCCTGCATTAAACTGTGGTGTTTTATTAGTACATACAGTGGAGAATCTGTTATTCTTTCCCAATAAACGCGTTTACGCTAAAACTATTATTTGCAGTGCAAACAGTTTTGAGCCAGATCAGACGCCGGGTAACCCGGCGTCTGATCAGGCTCCAAACTGTTTGCCACCACGATAAACATGAATTATCAGAATTGTCAAAAAGTTGTACTTTTCTACGTGTTAGTGCTTTGCGTTTGCGTACGTTTGCGTTTAAACGGGAAAGAATAACAGATTCTCCACTGTAAAACTAGACAGCCAACTTGTTTTCATTTGCACTGTACATGGGGTTTTACTGTAAATATTACATTAGCAGCAAATGGAAGAAAAAAACATGTAAATGGAGAAGAAGCCCATGTCGGTCGTTGCCAAAGAAAACACAGCGTGCGCCTTGTTAGAAGCTAAATGAAAACATATAACGTCAACAAGCTTCGCCATCATTTTCAATATTCCACTCTCACTCAGTGCTTCAACGCTGCTAAAATGAACTTAGAGCATAACACTTTAACATGCTAGGCAATGTTCTTCCCCCACATATTGCCATCCGTAACAATTTCTTGCCTAGAGTTTTCTTTCATCTATTTTAGTGGAAAATATATACCTTTCCGTTTAAACAAAAAACAATTAGGTTTATATGAACATACAGAAAAAGACCGGTTTGTTTTGCTACCGATTCATGCATTAAACTCTTGTTACATGTATTAGTGTTAGAAAGCTTGGTGCCACCTTTTATGTCTTCAGTTGTTTACAATAGACACCAATTCTTTAACCCTTTCACGGCCTTACCAAACAGTTTGGATCATGAAAAGACAACGCGTCGCGCGTTGTTTGATCAAGATCAAAACAGTTTGATATTCATGACAATATTTCGTAAGTCAAAATACCTGATTTTTTAATTTGCAAAATAAAAACAGTCGACAATTGTTTAACCTTTCACTCCCAATGATGCCTTAAAGCACGTTTGCAAACAGTTTGGGTCAAAACTGTTTAGCACTCTTATCGATATTAATTAAGTAATATAAAAAAGTAATATACCAAGTTAAAGTCTACTTTCAGTCCGAATGACCGCTCAGCCGACTGTACATATACAACCTTACATATACAACCTTACATTTAACTTTGAAACATGTCTTGCAAACAACGATATTGAAACAGACGACGATAAAGCGGCGAAAGGGCAAAAATCTCCCGAATAATTTGATCATGAAAGGGTTGATCAGGACATTGTTCAACATTTGAAACCATATTATTTTATATCTTCAGTTTCTTATTTGTTATCAGAATTAATAGATTGTTATGTTGAGCCTTTCACTGCCACTATGAAAGCATAACCCGTTTAATAGAATAGAACGGAACATATATTTTACTCACCCAGGTATTTACGTACATACAATATCATTTACAACATACTACAGTTTGCTTTTAAACACATCATTTGCATTCATTTCTAAAGTTTAGCATTTAGGCAGTTTGGCATAGGGCTTCCAAAGAATTAACAAATAAAATAACAAACTGATCGTCGAACAGTTTGAATCTTGATCTGACGCCGCAATATGGGAAATCTAATTTTTGATCCAATCCGTTTGCAAATGTTGTCGAGCTTAAAACTGAAGGAGTTAACCATCCCATATATGGGACATGGGCAAACAGTATAGACTCTGATCAGACGCCGCATTATGCGGCGTCTGTTCAGAGTTTACACTGTCTGCTGAAAGGAATTTCAATATTAAACAAAATGAAAATGAAAAGTTTGGCCAGGCACCTCTTTGATAAATAATGGACTAATCCAATATAAAAAATGGAAGAATCCACTGGGCGCAAATGGATTAACTAAGTGATAATATTGTGTCCGAGTAATTGAGAAACATCAAGTTGATAGTCAACTTATCTAGATCCAAAAGAATTGCAACAACCAGTCATCATTGGTTGAAAAGGAATGACACTTCAGTTGAGACCATTATAACTATCTATCATCAATATTAGCACTACTATAACCCTTTCTGCATCAACACAAACACGTAGTAGTCTCATACAATCATTGGTGACAAATATAGTAATTTCTAAAATATCAGGATATTTGCTTGAACAGCATCAATCACTATTATGACTAAAGGCTTTTTGGCAGATTACCTGCTATAGTTGGGAGGACGTTATCCTATCCAAAATAACACAACTGTGCTTCATCATTTCACTGCCTTGACGTCATCAGCTTTAAACAATTGTCCTCTGTTTTTATTTCCCTAATTTAAGGTATTTTGACTTCATAAGAAAAAGTGATATATAGTAGTGAGTTTCAAATAGTTTGTCTCCTGATCAGACGCCGCGTTGCGCGGCTTCTGGTCAGGAGACAAACAGTGTGGGAACCAACATTGTACTCGGGGTAAGGCAATGAGGGGGTTACATGTATACTAATTAATATTGCTCATTTCAGACAGTTTCTGGTCTGACTACAGTGGAGAAAACGTTATTCTTTCCCAATAAACGCGTTTACGCTAAAACTATTATTTGCAGTGCAAACAGTTTGGAGCCAGATCAGACGCCGGGTAACCCGGCGTCTGATCAGGCTCCAAACTGTTTGCCACCAAGATAAACATGAATTATCAGAATTGTCCAAAAGTTGTTCTTTTCTACGTTTTAGCGCTTTGCGTTTGCGTACGTTTGCGTTTAAACGGGAAAGAATAACAGATTCTCCACTGTATACTCAACTTACTGTTAAATCTGAGCATGCTCAAAATTGTTTGCCATTCAGATCAAAACAAATTGTCCTCTTTAAGGAGCATTCTGCTTTATTGCTGCTTTACTTCAAGTATGTATGAAGTGGTAACCTAGTTTCAACTAGAAACATGCTATGTGATAACAGTTAAAACTGGAAATTATTTGTTATGGTCACTGTAACCGGAGCTTGTTTATCTGTCATAAAGATAGATAGCAGTCCTTTTCCGTCTCATTTCGGATACATATTGAAGAAACTTTGACTCAAACACAGCGGATAAACCATGTGGTTAATACTGGTTATAATGTCATTTTATTATTGTGCATTTAAATTATATTTTTATATTATTATTATTATTATTATTATGCCAGATTTATATAGCGCTCTTTTAACAAAGGAGTTGTGCGTTTTGTTCTGTTCTGTCACGAGGCCACTCAGACGGACATCGTAGTTATACAGTGGAGAATATGTTATTCTTTCCCGTTTAAACGCAAACGTACGCAAACGCAAACCACTAAAATGTAGAAAAGAACAATTTTTGGACAATTCTGATAATTCTTGTTTACCTTGGTGGCAAACAGTTTGGAGCCTGATCAGACGCCGGGTTACCCGGCGTCTGATCTGGCTCCAAACTGTTTGCACTGCAAATAATAGTTTTAGCGTAAACGCGTTTATTGGGAAAGAATAACAGATTCTCCACTGTAGTAGGTGTCCTTGAAACTTGAAATGGGCCATTTCAGTTCCAAATAACGTCTAGTTTTTTTGTTTATTAGTCGTCGTTACGGATAGACTTTTAAAATTAATTGCAAAGTGGCAAACAATACTGACCCTCGTCAGAGGTATCGCACTGTTTGCAAAGGTCATATGTACTATTCACAGGTATGATGGTTGTAAAAGATGAATCTATCCATCTCTATTGCTCACTGGTTTAAGACAAATGCCAGCCTATGAAGACCAGTGTTATGCACAAAGGTGCTAAATTATACTGATTTGACGGCATATTTGAATGGGAGACAGTATAGTAAAACTTGTATATTCAATCACAAAGTTTGTTAATTATAAGGTGTTTGGCACGTGGCTGCTTAAGGAAAAGTGACAGTAGAACAGCTTTTTAATTTACTGCCACCTTGCGTTAAGCTTCCATGTGTATTTATACAATTATTTAGCCTTCGTTTTAGAGGTAGTAATAGAGAAATTTGTATGGCGGGATAGCCATTAATTAAGATAACTTACTAATTGTCTTCAGTACCCCTTGGCTAATAATCATACAAGTGTGAATTCTGAGCTATATCTGAAAACAGTTTGGATATCCGATCAGTCGCCGCGTATATTAATTAAATCAATATACCTAAGATTTAAATATCAGAAATAAAATTAGACGAAAATTGTTTACAGCTGATGACGTCATTGTAGTTAGGGGTTTAAGGTAGGTAAATACTTAACAAAAATAAAGCAAAAATATCCGGAACACTCTTCTGTTCTTTTATACTCTACAGAGATGCCACCTGGATAAAATACTGCTTAATTATCTTCTTTCTACTGATCATATGCAGTTTAGAAGACGTTATTATTTCCAGCTCAAACGCAAACAAAATGCAACAAAATGTATAAAATACATTTTTGATATCTATATCGATTTATTTTGATATACGTTGCATATAGTTTTGAGCCTGATAAGACACCAGGTTACCTGGCGTCTGATCTGGGTCCAAACTGCTTGAAGTGTACATTATGAATTCAGCATAAACATGTTCATTGGGCAAGAATGTATTCTCCATTATTCGAACAGTTTGTCGGCGCGCCTGCACTTCGTCTGATCATTCATGCGTAGCAGACACGCGTAACGACTTCCGTTAATTATTACATGTTAATTACCTTTGATCTCGGAAGAGGTTAATTAGTGGAAATTATCACCTAATGAGTAAAAAGAATATTTCTTTTAATTCCACGAGCAGTTTTACAATTTGATACACTAATTAAAATTCTAATATATCACAGGAAGTGAGGCGGCGGTGATTGGTGAAGCTTTTCGGCTCTCTTCTGATGTCTCTGTGAAATAATTCTTCCTCTTCAACGACATATTATTGTCTGCTTAAAAATGCTCCGTCAGATATTGTACAGTGGATAATCTGTTATTCTTTCCCAATAAACGCGTTTACTCTAAAACTATTATTTGCAGTGCAAACAGTTTGGAGCCAGATCAGACGCCGGGTAACCCGGCGTCTGATCAGGCTCCAAACTGTTTGCCACCAAGATAAACATGAAATATCAGAATTGTCCAAAAGTTGTTCTTTTCTACGTTTTAGCGCTTTGCGTTTGCGTACGTTTGCGTTTAAACGGGAAAGAATAACATATTCTCCACTGTAACTGGTCTGAATCCAAACTTATTGTTAGAGAATATCGGATGCAGGGCTGCCATAAATTGACATGAAAAATCCCAAGATTTCCAAATTCGCATTTTTCAAGTTTGATTTACGAATCGTACTTTTACCCCAATCGTCTGTTTCTAGTTTTGTTGACACGTTACTACTAAGAGCAGGATGGAAATAAAGCAGAATACGCCTTAAGGCGCATTCTGTTTTACTTTCAGTCTGCTTCAAGCTACAATATACTAGGGAAAAAATCCGAAGATTTAGGAAATATCCGGAGAAATGGCAGTCCTGTTTTTACCCCTAACCGCCACATTGTCGTCTGCTCCAGTATTGTTGTCTGCAAAATCGTTTCAAAGTTAGATTTAAGGCATAGCAACTGACGTTATTTCAACACAAGTGGCAAACAGTTCAGATCCTGATCAGCCCCGCGTTACGTAGCATCTTATCTCGACCAAAACCTGTTTGCAAATGCGCTTTATGACGTCATTGAGAGTGAAAGGTATATAATTATACGAGTCTGAAATGACGTCTTTGCGTCAACCACGCTTTGCGTTTGATATAACTTTCAGTCAACTTTATCGTGAGGTTTTAATCCTTCATCAACATATCGTCGTGTGTTTCAATATTGCTGTCTGCAATATCGTTTCAAAGTAAGATTTAAGCTGTATGACGGACGATATTCTGAAATGAGTGTCAAACAGTCAAGCTGATCCAAACGCATTGCAAATGTACATTTTGGAGTCATTGACAGTGAAAGGGTTAATTAACCCTTTCCCTAATAGAAGCGCCTTTTAGCGCATTCTTTTTATTCCTCCGCTAAAGGAAATAGTTCCAATTTATACAGTTATGAATATGTTTCATATGGAATATTTTCTTTATTCTAGAAGGTAGTAGTTTAAGGCAGGCTGGAAGTATTTTTTTAGCAGATTGCGCCTTACGGCGCATTCTGCTTTACTTCCAACCTATTTTGAATAGTCGCCTATTTTCAAAACTAGAAACAGGCTATTGGACATAAGGGTTAAGTAACATGACTAAGGAAACTATTGATATCAGCAATAAATAGCTGGACCATGATCAAATCGTTATACATGCGTGTAGTTGGATTACCCGTATTATAAATAGTTCTTTTTTCTCATGTTTTTCACCTGGAAGGCCTGAAGGGGGTTAGGTTTATATTTCAATTAAATCCGGCAAAATTATCTTTTCGATTATCTGATTCTCAAAATATTCTGTAGAATGATTTTAAAACTAGACTGGTAGTCTTTGGTGCTGAGTCAATGCTCAGTTGAAATTGTAAAGATTTATGATATAAATATCTGTTTGGCTGCTTTGTTCCAACGACCCGGCCACGCACTATGAACTCGGATGTAATAGCTTGTTTTGTGTGAGTAGCAAATGTACATGGAGGCGTCATTGACAGTGAAAGGGTTAAGCAACATGACTAAGGAAACTATGGATATCAGGGTCCAAGGCTATAAAGCATTTGAGCTGAGTCTGAGTGTGTTCTCAAGCATTTAATTGGTCAGATTTGAGCCTATGCTCAAATCTGACCAATCAAATGCCTGTGAACGCACTCAGACTCAACTAAAACGCTTTATAATCTCGGAGCCAGCACTAAATAGCTGGACCATGATCAAATCGTTATGCGAGCGTGTAGTTGGATTACCCGTATAATAAATATTTCTTTTTTCTCATGTTTTCACCTGGAAGGCATGAAAGGGGTTAGGTTCATATTTCAATTAAATCCGGCGAAATCATCTTTTCGATTATCTGATTTTTAAAATATTCTATAGACTGACTTTAAAAACTAGACTGGTAGTCTTTGATGCTGAGTCAATGCTCAGTTGAAATTGTAAAGATTTATGATATAAATATCTGTTTGGCTGCTTTGTTCCAACGACCCGGCCACGCACTATGAACTCCGCTGTAATAGCTTGTTTTGTGTGAGTAGTAATTGAAATGACAGAGCTATTGACAGGGGCCAATTCTATTTGATGAAAATATGCGGACACAGTTGACCATGAAATCCCCCTTTGTTCCTTGCATCAAGAGTCGATATTGTTTTCAGTTTTAAGCATTATCAACCGCCGGATTTTCCGAAGTCACTGAGCTGTGTGTTTAAGCGTAATCCGGCGGCTGATAATGCTGACATTATATTTTTACAATATACATCTTATCCATTTTAACTATCATTTTAACTATTATACAGTCATGAACATGTACCATACTAAATGTTTTCTATATCTTAGCTGATGGTATTCCTAACCGTTTCCCCATAGAAGCGACTTTTAGCGTATTTAGTTTATTCCTCCGCAGAGAAGAAAAGAGTTCCAGTTCATACCCTCATGAACAGTTACCCTAACAAAATATTCTGTATAGTCTAGCAGATGATAGTTTAAAGCAGACTAAAAGTAAAGCAGACTGTGCCTAAAGGCACATTCTGCTGTACTTTTAACCTGCTTTAAGTGGTCACCTGTATTCAATGTCATATACGGGTTATTGGGTATAGGGTTAAAGTAGACTGAAAGCAAATCATTCTGCTTTACTTTCAACCTACTTTAAGTGGTCAGATTTCTTCAAGACTAGAAACAGGCTATGGGATAAATTGTTAATATTCTTGCAGACAAGACATCTGAAGCAGACAATACCAATACAAATAGAAATTATTAACACTTGTTTATTTATGCAATTCCACACAGTCGCCTATATTTGACCCTTTCTATATTAACAAATTATAAGAATACCCAAATGTATTTCCTTTTCCTTATGTTTTCTGCTGTCATGAATTTAATGTTCATTTCTTTTATCAGACACGGGGGAAATCAACGAATAAGTAAGTGTGTAACCATCTAAAAAACGACGTCTGGGTTTTTTCTCATTGCCCTTTCCTTATCATTCATAAACAGTCTGGTGCTAGCCCTTATTGTGCTAAGCGCGACTTGGCTAATATTTGCAAACAGCTTTGATCCAGATCAGACGCCGCGTGACGCGGCGTCTGATCTGGATCAAAGCTGTTTGTCACTCACATTCATATTTTCTCAAGTTTAAAAATTAAAACATATCAAAATTATTCTCTTTTTTGTTTGTTTTGTAGACGATAGTTTAAGCAGACGATAATTCAGCATGATAAGGGCTAACGCTTATCATGCTTAAGCTCAATACGCACACTACATTCAGCGACGCCTCTCTATTACGACCACTAATATATATTTAACCCCTTTTATTGTCAAATTTATCGTGATGTTTTTACCGCTACACCGGTATAGTATCGTCTGTTTTAATATTGTTGTCTGTAATATCAATTCAGAGTTAGATTAAGGCAGCACGACTGACGGAGTTTTGAAGAGAGTGTCAGCCAAACATTTCTTGATCCTGATCCTTGTCTGTTTTAAAACAACAACACATGCGTATGCTTTTTTAATTGAACAAATAGTCAATACATATACCAAACAAGTGTGGTACTGATCAGACGCTGCGTTTAATTTTGGGCTAAACTTTCTTACAAGATTTTATGTAAGTCATGTTAGGTCATGTCGGACTCAGCATTATAAAGGTTTAGATAGAAATGCTTATCATACTGTAATACAAACTACTGACAAGCACCGTCTGCAATCATGTATTCAGCAATGTACAGTGGAGAATCTGTTATTCTTTCCCTGTTAAACGCAAACGTACGCAAACGCAAAGCGCTAAAACGTAGAAAAGAAATTTTTTGGACAATTCTGATATTTCATGTTTATCTTGGTGGCAAACAGTTTGGAGCCTGGTCAGACGCCGGGTTACCCGGCGTTTGATCTGGCTCCAAACTGTTTGCACTGCAAATAATAGTTTTAGCGTAAACGCGTTTATTGGGAAAGAATAACACATTCTCCACTGTATGTGAACCATTTTACAGTGAAGATGTTATTCTTTCCCGTTTCCTCATTTTAATATGAGTGGCAAACAGTTTGGAGTCTGATTAGACGCCGGGTTACCCGGCGTTTGATCTGGCTCCAAACTATTTGCAGTTGAAATAGTAGAATTGGCGTAATTTTTACGCGTTTATTGGGAAATAATAACGTTTTCCCCACTGTACCAATTTCCCCTCATATGTAACTTATTTTAGATGCATGGGACTAATGCCTAAACTCGTCATTCAATAAATTCGCCCCTTTACACCTCAATCATACTATTCATACACAATACAATATATTAGTAGTACCCAGCTAAAGTGGAGAAAACGCAATTCTTTCCCAATAAACGCGTTTACGCTAAAACTATTATTTCCACTGCAAACAGTTTGGAGCCAGATCAGACGCCGGTTAAACTGACGTCTGATCAGGCTCCAAACTGTGCGCCACTCAGATTAAAATGAATGGTCAGAATTATCAAAAAAATATAATTTTCTCAGTTTTATTGCAATGCGTTTGCGTTTCGTTTGCATTTAACGGGACAGAATAACCTTTTCTCCAATGTAGGAAGACATAGATATAAAAAGCAGAAGGCATTTACACGGTTTATATCCAGATGGTAATGTAAGGTTGGGTGCCCCTAATGAGATCGGGCAAATGTCGGTCGATATCGGTACCCTACGGAGAGCGATCGGCCATTCTCGTCAACTGAGCTAATGCATAATTCCGAATGGGTTGACAGTTGACGAGAATAGCCGATCGTTGTATGTAGAGTACCGATGATACTTTGTTTTGTTTTAGTATCTACCATCTATGGGCTAATTGGACGCCCCAGAGAAAGGGGAGCGGATACAGAGAACCCGGGCGCGATGCCCTACTCTTATTATCGAGTTCTCTGGTTCTTTTAGATGCCAAGTGTAAAGCACTTATACATCGGACCTCGGTTTATAAAGTCTCATCCGAAGGACTTGGTCCGGTGGGGGATCGAACTCGCAACCCCTGACGTCGAGTACCGATGATAGTCACAAACCTTATAGAAGGTTGAAATCTTGGTTCAGTGTTCTAGGATAACGTCTTACGAAGTATTCAAGGACAGGAACATTCGAATGAGAAGCTATGTCTGAATTTAAAAAAAAAACTACAGACAAATTAAACTTGTGCCAAAGAAGCATACAGTGGAGAATATGTTATTCTTTCCCGTTTAAACGCAAACGTACGCAAACGCAAAGCGCTAAAACGTAGAATTGGACAATTCTGATAATTCTTGTTTATCTTGGTGGCAAACAGTTTGGAGCCTTATCAGACGCCGGGTTACCCGGCGTCTGATCTGGCTCCAAACTGTTTGCACTGCAAAAAATAGTTTTAGCGTAAACGCGTTTATTGGGAAAGAATAACAGATTCTCCACTGTAACAGTTTCAAACATACAAATAATATGAACTCGGCGTTTAACGCTGAAGGATCCTTTGTGTCATTTTCAAAATTTGCTATACATTACTCATCCTAATATTAGCTACAGTGGAGAATGTGTTATTATTTCCCCATAAACGCGTTTACGCTAAAACTATTATTTGCAGTGCAAACAGTTTGGAGCCAGATCAGACGCCGGGTAACCCGGCGTCTGATCAGGCTCCACACTGTTTGCCACCAAGATAAACATGAAATATCAGAATTGTCTAAAAGTTGTTCTTTTCTACGTTTTAGCGCTTTGCGTTTGCGTACGTTTGCGTACGTTTGCGTTTAAACGGGAAAGAATAACAGATTCTCGTCTGTACACACTGTCTAAGCTGCCAAAGATGACGGATCCTTTAAATTTACATGTATTTTGCTTTATTTTCATTCTTATATCATTGTATTTTCCTTTGAATTTTCATCGACGTGTCTTTTAGTTTCATTCTCGTCATTATATTTCCCCTGAGACGTCGTATAATAGAAACTCTATCGTGTATAAAGAGGCGCACACCTCAAAACAGACGGTCTATCTAACCTCAGATAGAATAGCTATCTTCATTACATTTTCATTCTTCGTATATAAGACTGACAGAAGTATTTACCGTTCACATGCTACGCAATACTTAGAAGAACCTTCCAAAAAGTTTGGATCTTGATCAGACGCCGAGTAGCTCGGCGTCTGATCTAGATCCAAACTGTTTGCAAATCGTTTTTGAGTTTCTGCAGTTGGAAAAATAATAAAATTAAATTAGAAATACCCTGTAGACGACACGTGTTGAGATGACGATAATTTCGAAGTCGATTGTATAGGACTGACAGCGATATTAAATCCATTCCAAATCAAGTGAAATACCCTGTCAGACGAGTCTAGCGGACTTGGAGGATGATGTCGAAGACTTAGCCCCTACCCTGTCTTACCCCGAGTCCATTAGTTATTTGCAAACAGTTTGGATCCTGATCAGACGCCGCGTAATGCGGCGTCTGATCCGGATCCAAGCTGTTTTTCAGTCATTTCGATATTTTTTAAGTCAACTTTTATTACCTAAATTTTATATTTAAGAAATAAAAGCAGACGACGGTTGTTTAAAGCTGATGACGTAATGACAGTGAAGGGGTTAAATTTGATACAGCCTATCTTGGCAGGCCCGATCCTAACGTATTTGTATAAATGAAAACAAAGACAATAGTAAGAAAGAGAAAATAATAGACGTGTAGTGAATGATAGTAAAGAGAAAATGGTAGCAAGAACCGGTGAAAAAAGACTCGGCAAACAAAATAAGAATATAGAATAGTAAATTGAACGAACAAGAAAGGTGGTGAAAAACCTTTACAAAAAGTAAAATGTGTGCTGCGTGCGGCAGTGATGTCTGTGTTCAGGCATCATTCCCCTCCCACCAAAATAAATGTCTCTATATTGCCATTATAACATTATATAAAACTAGGTACATCCTGTATACATTTCGATGAATGTAGCCGGTTGATGGTAAAGTTTATTATTCGAGGGTAACTTTCATAAACGTTTGTCAGCCCAGTTGTTGGTAAATACGTTAGAAAAATTACATAGTTTGCAACGGTAAAGAAGGCCAGCTTTACAGTTTAAATGCAACTGAACTCAATCAGAATGTCCATCGAGTATTGCGTTAAATTCATACTTGAAACTATAGACCCAACAGTACAATCAGTCGTACAAGAACTGGTCTATGCAGTACATGGAATACAGTCTATTATGACAGAGCAATAACATGTACATGTATTAGTAATTGCAGTTTTTTTTTCTCTTCCTGAATATTAACGAATATATCTTGTTGATGGTGGTAGTAGTAGAAGTAGTGATGCTGCTGCTGCTGCTGCTGGTGATGATAATGATGATGATGATGATGGTGGTGGTGATTTTCATGTTGGTCTGCACTGGTACCTTTTGTCCTGTTTGATAGTTAACTACATTGTATTACGAAAGGTAAATATGCTATGTATCACTTTTTATAGCTTCAACTAAAAAAAGGGGCCTCCGTGGCCTAGTGGTATAGTCATTGTGACTTACATCACTAAGCTCCTCACCGCTGTGAGTTCGAATCCCAGTAGGGTCGTTCGGATTTTTCATGTGGGGAAGCCTTCCAGCTGGCTTGCGGAAGGTCGGTGGTTCTACCCAGTTGCCGATTTGTGCCTGAAACAGTGCATTAAGGGCTTCTGGGGTCTTCCTCCACCTGTAATTAGCTGGACGTCGCGATATGACTGAAAATCTGTTTGAAAGCGACGAAAAATACAAACAAAAAAATCAAAAAAAAATCAACTAAATAAAATGGAACCGTACAAATGTATATAGAAAAAATTCTATTCCGTATGGATTAAATGCGAATTTCTTAGCAAAACAGCAAAATTGTCGTTTTCAGAAAGTAATTTAATCGAACACCAAATCCATCTAAACTTATTTCTACAATCAAATTACAGTTCCAGTTTAGGCAGATAATTTCTCGTGTTCTTTAAACGTTTCTATTTCGATAGTTTCATTAAATATTTGCACTGTTTTATAGTGCGTTTGTCATAAATAATAGGGGTGTTTTAATGCAATTGTTACACGTAGATAAATGTGCATTATACAGTAAAACTCGTCTATTTACATGTAGTACCACTTTATTGTAAAGATTATTGGATGCTTAAGACAGGTGTCTGTTTAACCTATTTGCGCACAGTGGATTCTTCCATGCCAGTTTTATATTGGATTAGTCCAATTTTTATCAAAGGGATTCCTGGTCATAATTTTCATTTTGTTTTACATGTACATGTATATTGAAATTTCTATTAGCAAACAGTGTATACTCTGATCAGACGCCGCAAAATGCAATATATAAACATGGAAGAATCCACCGAGCGTAAATGGGTTAAACATCCACATTTTTCCTGACTGGTTCGTACCTAAAGACAGGATTTTACTACACATTCATTACCACGCCCTATCCATCTGATAAGCCTCAATGTTTTACTTTCATTTTCCATCATGTAACTGATTACGATATAAATAAGAAGAGTTGTTTAATTTATGCGTCCAGCCAGCTTTTCGTACTCGATTAAACTCGGTCTGAATACACATGTACAAAATGGGCATCAAAGAATACCGCCTGATCACATAAATTTGTCTGATAATATTTTACTGATTTGGGATTATCCGTGCCGTCAATATTGACCCAGGCTTCTAGTATTAAATTGATTATGACCAAACTGATCCGGCTATTATAACCCCCTGTCCCTTTACCCTAGCATAAGGCACAGCATAGAGATTAATCTTTAGCGGGTGAATGAAGTTGCAAACAGTTTGGATCCAGTTGAGACGCCGAGTAACTCGGCGTCTCATCTGGATCCAACCTGTTTGACAATCTCGGATGATATTCTTTAAAATAAAGTGGTGTTTAAGGTTTTTTCAGTACTTATTATTGTTGCAGATAGTAACTATTGTACATAAAGTGTGTCCAGTTTGATTAATGCTGCAGACAAAGAAATCAATTCTTCTTAATTACTATTATTTAGTCATCTAAATGGACAAAAAATAAATTAATTGATTGCATTGTGCAGACCCAGTAAATTAGCGGAAGCGATTCTGAAACAGGGAAGGTGATAAGTTTACAAGCTAAAAGTCCAATCTTGTATGTTCGAACATTAACACTTCGATGCTAAATTAATTCTCTTATAGTCGATAGAATCTTAAACATTTTAAGCGATATTCAATTACTGAAATTGTACTGTCCAACGTTTCTCTGTGAGTCAACATTCTCCCACCACTCACCAATGACTCAATTCATTGCCAATGCCATCTTCAGATGCAATCAGATATAATTCTGATCAGACACCGAGTGACTGAACAGAATAGAACATAATAAATTATATCTTATTACATTGGGGCATACAAGCACCATGAGGTATCAAGAAAAGAATCTGACACATACATGATCACGTGAAAACACAGTGGTTTTTTTTCACAAAGCAAAGAAGAAAATTAAACTGAAGTAAAACTATGTGGGTGGATCTGTGTAAATATAAAATCAACTTTGACTGGAGCCTTTTACTACACTTTTATCTTCCTCAGGGCAGTCGCTTTTATACATTGCATTATCTTTATTAAAATGTATATCTTATGAAATGAGTCCTTTAAATCTACTGCTCATATTACTTTTAAATCGTATCATGACAAAGAAATGACAAAGATTTGCAAACAGTTTGGAATATATCGGATGATGTGTCATGCAGCGTCCGACCTGGGTTCATATGGGTTGGCAAAGATATTCAAGTTTACAAATGCATAGTGCTTGATTATGAGGTACATAAGCAGACGACAACCCAGGAAGATAATGGTTAATCCGATCTGCATGCACAGATAGCATAGTTCCAGATCCCTGACCAGCCGTCCCGAGCACGTGCAGCTTAATCCTCAGGACGTTTTCATTATCGTCTGCATCAAGATTGACGTCAGTTGAATATCGTCTATTTGTATTTAGAGGTAGAAAACGTTTTTTCCCGTCGAAAATACCCGTATTTCAAAGTTAAAACGTGGCTTAGCCACGTTTTAACTTTGAAATACAGGTATGTTCGACATAACCAAGCATGAAATAATGAAGTTCATGTGTCGAAATATCGAATTATTCGAGTTAAGTGATTTCGAGATATCGAAGTTCGACTGTACCAAAGTTTGAGTCCGATATGGTTCCGAACTTATTTTGAGCATACAGGTTTTAGAATAAACGAGTTTATTATCAAGGAATAACATCACAATTGTACTATACATGTAACTATAGGAGAAGTTTTAATGCTTGATTTACACACTCAACTTCTAGCGCGCAAGCGGTGAAACCATGATAACCTTTACAAACAGTTTGGCTCCTGATGATACGCTGCGTTCGGTGGCGTCTGATCAGGATTCAAACTGATTGACTTTCTGACTATATTTTGATAAGAAATGTTGAATATTCTGTTTTGACACAGTAGCAATTGGCGATTGTTGCAAACGAAAAACATTCACAACATACAAAACGTTACTTCAGTTTTACCATTTTAGTATGTATCTTAATATTGCATTGGTTATATAAAATGATAATTATACAGGGTGTCCAAAGTCTCTTATAATTCTATTACTGCAATGTAATTGTTCTGAAGTATGTGTTCAAACGTGTGCTATAGTGTCGTCTAAAACAATACATGGCGTCTGTCTTTAAAACAGGTGAGTACGTAATGCAGAACAAAGGTAAAACAGAAATCGCCTATTGGAGCTTTCAGCTTTACATGTGTCCTTATTTAGAGATGTAGAGAGAAGGAACCGTTTTCAAAAAGTAGCCCCCCTAATAAAGGTTTGGCTGCAAAGGATTCAGATTTATAACTGAAATAATGATTACTACACTAGAAATTTCATGCGTTATTTTGTCTCCGAAATAAAAACAGCAAACCATTATCTCGAAGTAATTATTTCGGAATGCCTAGAGTTACTAAAACTAATGCATTGTAAATAATGCTTATCCCATAAATAAAATATGTTACGGAATTGTCGATAAAATTCGATTTTCAAGACAACGCGCAAATGTACCGTTTTATGTAGATCTATAGAATTTTAACGAACAATATAGGTTAGTATAAATAACAAACCCACTTCCAATGCTCGTGTACACATGCATTGAAAAAGGTTGCAAAGAGAAATAAACACAGGAAGATATTTTCCTTCTGTTCCAATGCTAAATGTTTGTATGTTTGTGAAATACATGTACATATTTGAAATAAAATATATGTTCAAACCAAACAGTTTGGATCCTGATCAGACGCCGATCGAGTTACTCTGTGTCAGATCATGGTCCAAAACGTTTGACGTTAAATCGATGAATTTTGATTTAATAAAGGTTCGACTAACTAAGATGCTGTACATGTATCTCCAGTTACTTTATTAACCCTTTCACCGATGGAAGCGCCTTTTAGCGCACATAACTTATAGTTTTTTACAGTCATAAGAATGTACCTAAAAATAGTTTCTATATCTTAGCTGAAAGAAGCTTAAAGCAGGCTGAAAGTAAAGCATAATGCGCCTTAAGGCGCATTATGCTTTACTTTTAACCTGCTTTAAGTAGTCACCTATTTCCAAAACTAGAAATGGGCTATTGGTTAAAGGGTTAAATCTGCGACCTAGACACGCAGGTAAACGTCCTTTGCAAACAGTGTATCTGTGGCGAGTACATTGCATCTTGTTCTATGCAAACAGTGATGACCCAGTCTTCACTGTCAGTCATGTTGCAGTACTTTGACAAAAACAACCACAATAGTAAAATATGGACTTGATTAAATTAGAAGGTGGGATTATTAATTACATGTTTGAGGAAGAAGGTTAGAGGTACAGTGGAGAATCTGTTATTCTTTCCCAATAAACGCGTTTACGCTAAAACTATTATTTGCAGTGCAAACAGTTTGGAGCCAGATCAGACGCCGGGTAACCCGGCGTCTGATCAGGCTCCAAACTGCTTGCCACCAAGATAAACATGAAATATCAGAATTGTCCAAAAGTTGTTCTTTTCTACGTTTTAGCGCTTTGCGTTTGCGTACGTTTGCGTTTAAACGGGAAAGAATAACAGATTCTCCACTGTACTTCTTTATTTCCCTTACCATACATTCATTAACTTGAATTCGCAAATGCGTTAACTCACACTATCATATTTTCAATTAAAATCCGTACAAAGCTAAATGATTCAGCATCAAGTTTTACTTGCTTTGCCGACAACGATAATAATGAATTAGACGATAGAGGTTTAGACCTTGTCAAGAAGACATTAGAGGCGGTGATTAGCGATAACACTTCAGTTAAATTATTACAACAAACTCGTTAACATTACTTAAGAGGCTGTTAAAGATATACACAGTGTTGATCTACTATATACAACGTAGGAACGTGGTGCGAAAAAGGTGGGATGTTTTGATTTTGTTAAACGGTGTCAAAACTACATCGAAACCCGTGTTAAGCTGCAACTTAAAGGGAGACGATGAAATATATTTCAAACCAGAACATCTCTGTTGTTTAATATATGTAGGATAAAAGTAAAGCAGAAAGCTCCTGTAGGAGCTTTCTGCTTTACTTTTATACTGCATTACATAATGGGGAAATCGTTAGACAGGTTAGAGAGCCGTAAAATAATGGTTGCTGAATACAGGTTTGACTGTACCGTTAAAATTTGAGATTTTCCAGATGCTTAATTGAGTGTTCAGAGGTGTGTCGGTTGGTGACAAAGTCAGGCTTGTCGCAGTTACAGATCTGAGATGTGATGGGTCACTAGACGAGTTTGTACGCTTTGCAACACTGGACAGCAAGGCCGGAGGGTCAGAGATAGCGACCAGACCATAGCAAAGCGTGCTCTGTAATAATAGCCGTCGGATCATAGACAAAGCTAGCAAATCGCCTCCGCCTTGTCATTGGCCATCAGCCTTATCTAAACACTGCAGGCAAATACCAGAAGAACACCGATATTACGAAATCGCTAAATTCGAACTAACCTGCATTTCTTAAGTAAAATTTTCGATATATTTCAGTTGAATTTAGTCAAACGTTTCCATATTTTGACGTAATTTAATTTCTTTACAACGTCTCAAATTTGAAATACGGGTAAATTCGACTTCAGTGAGGTCAGGTTATCTCGGTTTTATTGTGTTGCTAAAATAATTCAAGTCAGTGTATAGAGAAAACAAATCTGCAGTCATTTGATAGAAGTTTGCACATTGCAGAATCGGGGAAGATATTTAGAATAAATGACAGACGTAGGTAATCGATACTTCTTAATGTATAGAGACTGGTAGAAAAGAACGCTTTCAGGGCTGCCATAAGTTGCTATGAAAAGTCCTAAGATTTCCAAATTTGCATTTTTCAAGTGCGATTTTACGAATCGTACCTTAACCCCATAGCCTGTTTCTAGTGTTGTTGGCATGCGACTACTTAAAGCAGGTTGTAAGTAAAGCAGAATGCGCCTAAAAGCGCATTCTGTTTTACTTTCAGCCTGCTTTAAGCTACATGTACTATAAACTGGAAAAAATCCTAAGATTTAGGAAACATCCGGAGAAATGGAAGCCCTGCGCTTTTAGTCTGCTTAATTCCGTTGCAACATCTACTTCAGTCGAACTCCGATATCTAAAAGTCACGTAACCCATTACCCATAGTTTTATTTTTTATTTTTTCAAGATGTGTGAATACTTTGTGATTAGAGGTTGAAAGTAAAGCAGAATGCGCATTTCGGCGCATTCTGCTTTGTTTCAACCTGCTTATCATCTGCCAGGATATAGAAGCTATTTCTTATGGCACTATTTTCTTCTGTTGCGGAATGAATTAAATGGATAAAAGGTATATCTATGGAGTAATGGGTTAACTCGATTTTCCGAATTTCTCTATGAATTCACTTATGTCGATTTCTCTGCATAAAGTTGAACATAACGTGGCAATCGAGTTCGAGATATCGAAGTTAGACTGCATATCAAAATTATCCTGTGATAAAGTGGAATGTAATAGAATAAAGAGTTAATTTAGCAGCGGTATTTTTGTTGTTAGCAGATCATATGACACTAATAGTGTTATTTAACGTTTTGTTTGGAAACTAACACCGTTTACAATCTAGAAGTTAATTCACACATCGGTGACGATACACATCCATAGAGGTGTGTCATCGGCCACTGGCCACCCGTCAAGTGACCAATAGAAATCCGTCGCGACATTTCGCCGACTCGCAATTTCGCGACACACTCATGCGTAAAGTGTGAAAAACATATAACGTTAATGATATAGGTTTTATATCACTGGCGTGGAATGTTATCAAAGTGTCTATGTTAAAGGTAATTTCTACTGCAACCGCACTTGGGACAGTGTATTGGAAAAGTGGCAAAGAATTATTTTAATTTGGAATTGCTAGAGACAGTGAAGAGAGCGCATTCTGTTAGCGTCGTGTATTTAATCGGAATACGCGAAAGGGGTATCGGCGTACAAGGCGAAAGTGTCAAGCTGGGATGATTGCCGATAATCCATGATAGAGAGAAGTGCCTTAGATAGAAGTTTACAGCTGATTTACCTTGAATAAGAAGGGGTTGTTCACACCGCAAGTGGTTATTACAGGGCGGTCTATGTGTTAATTACTGGTTTATTGGATGTAGATAGTAGTAATTATTAATCAGACTAACATTGCTAATCGGTATTATATAATCTTGACGGTGGATGCTGAGTTTTATGTTAGGATTACATCTTCATGAATGATTGACATCCAAAGAGAACGTTAATTTTCGGGTGCGCTCAGGTGGTTCAGCTGAAGCAGAAAATCGGCGAGAAGCGTTTCAGTTTTGTATCGTTTTATCGCGTAATTAAACGGCAATCTATCAGCAGGGTGAATGAATTGAACCAGTCTGATATGATATAATCATAAACTCTGCAAAGTAGCTGCATATATTCAGAACAAGTAAATCGGAGAGGCAGATATCAGCTTAACCAGTGGTAACGTAAGACGAATAGGCTGCCAACAGAGCGGAACAGTTGATTAAATGATAACACTTGTTCGCCTGTCTCGCTAAAGCAGTAGGAGGAAGGAATACTCGTCAGTGAATTTCGGTGTTTCATAGCAGGCGGGTGGTAGAAAACGATACTAGTGACCAGTGTGAGTTTGCGTTTAACGAGGGGCAGCGAAAGTGGATAAACTTTATTACGAATAATTGTTATACGTGTTATCATTAGTGATTGGACGTGTTACGAGAAGCAGCATTAGATAGCGCTAAGATACGAGCAGTGTCGAATTGGAGAAATAGCGCTCGCTGGTTGGTTGGAAATACACCAGAAAACAGATGATTTAATAGTGAAAGTAGAAACTGATAGGTTGTGTTTACATACGCTCTGTGGATTTGAATGTACTGACACGCGGGTCAAACAGGTATGGCAAATTATTAATAGATGCTACGTCTTGACTTTTCAAAGGAATGTTTTAAACAATAGCGTGATTAATTGACAATCGTTTATGAGTGATGTATTTTTGTGCGGACTGTCGTTGTTAATTGAAAGGTGTGATCTAGACACTGACATGTTTTGATAGTGAAACATTAATCAGAGAATAGAAATAAATAACTAGTGTTTTTAAACTTAATGTTTAGTAGGTGTTAACTTGGATAAGTATGGCTAGTGTTTTGTCGGTGCTTATGGTTGTATGTACACTTGCACGATGGGCTGCAGGTTCGAACATCGAATTCCGAATACCAGAGGAGAGACCGGTAGGATATTATGTTGGGAATGTTATAGCTAAGTCAGGCATATCCAGGGATCAGCTCAAAGTGTCGCTCATGAAACAAGGTAACGGACATGAAACCTTCTTTGACCTCGACGAATTTTCGGGTAATTTAACAACGAAAAAAGTTATTGACAGAGAATTCATCTGCGAATTTACAGATTATTGTGAGTTGTCGTTAGAAATAGCCGCACAGACATCAAATAATGACGGATTTTTCAGAGTTATCAGGGCTACGGTTAAAGTTGAAGATATTAATGACAATGCACCCTTTTTTACCAATCCACGTCAAACTTTGAATATTTCGGAGGCGCTTCTGACTGGAGCCGCTGTACCCATAGATGGAGCTAGAGATAAAGATATGAGCGGACAATTCTCATTAAATAGTTATCAAATTTTCCCTACATCACCCGGTGTAAGCCTTCCCTTTTCTATCTCATTTTCGAAAAATTTAGACGGTAGTTCAACAGTAAGACTCACCGTTACCCAACGACTAGACAGAGAAACGAAAGACTCCTATCAAATACTAATTGTTGCAAAAGATGGAGGTTCGCCGCCGCTGAACGGTACGGCGCTTGTCAACATTTCAGTAACTGACACAAACGACAATTACCCGGAATTCGAACGCCCGTCCTATAATATTACGACGAATGAAGACGTGGCAATTGGCACTGTGATATTAACAATCCGTGCCACTGATCGAGATGCTGGAAAAAATGGCCATGTTCTGTACAGACTAAGCCCGCATCAGCAAGCGCTTAATTTGAATCATTTTTCTCTGGATGAGATTTCAGGAGAATTAAAAGTAATCAAGCAATTAGATTACAATTTTGGAATTCCTTACAAATTAATAGTGGAAGCCATAGACTCTGGGGACACTCGTCTCATGGAACAAACTTTTGTAACCGTCAATGTACGAGACACAGGAAATAGCCCACCGTCAATAAACCTCAACCTTCTCTCCTCACCCAACATGTCCAGTGTATCAGAGTATGCTAATATTGGTGCTGTAGTGGCCCATGTCGCCGTCGAAGACAAGGATACGGGACGTAACGGTGACGTCAACTGTACGGTGCTCAGTGACTTCTTTAGTCTACAGAGATACGACGTAAAGCAGTATAAAGTAATAGTGGATGAGACCCTAGACCGTGAGAGAGATGCCAGACATAATGTATCAGTACGCTGCGAAGACAAAGGGATCCCGCCCCTTAGTACCTGGGCAAGTTTTATTGTAAAAGTAACTGACGAAAATGACAATCCTCCCAGGTTTAGACAGCAACGTTATTTCAAAAGCATGGACGAAAACAACGATATGGGTGACAGAATATTAAAGGTGACAGCTTTCGATATAGACATAGGAGAAAACAGTAATATTACTTACAAAATTCCCTCGGAATACAGGAAATATGCCTATGTAAACCCCAGTACAGGGGAAATCATGGCCAATAAGGTATATGATCTAGAGACTGACACAGAAAAGACTGTTTCTTTCACAGTTACTGCTGAAGACCATGGCAGCCCAGCGCTTACTGGAACCACAACTGTTATGCTGACCATTGACGACATAAATGACCAGAAACCAGTCTTCGATCAAACTTTGTTTAGATACTGGATCGACGAGAATAAGTCTGCTCACACAACTGTTGGTAGAATTACTGCTGATGATAAAGATGAAGGCAAAAATGCCATAACCAGATACGGTCTCGAGGACCCCACTGAAAACATCCCTTTCAATGTTTATCCAGACGGAATCATTAAAAGCAAACGTGAACTAGACAGAGAGGTTGAACCAGAATATACGTTTAAAGTAAGGGCGTCTGATGTCGGTGATGCCAGAATGTTCAGTACTGCAACTGTGACAGTTTTCGTTGTCGATGTAAATGACAATGTCCCGAAGATTAGAGCACCTGCCCCTGGGAACGATACCGTCAACGTGCCGTATATGACGTCCATAGACAACGTCATTTATAAAGTATGGGCTGAAGATAAAGACGAGAAAGGTAATCTCAACTCAAAGCTCAGTTACTCAATGACTTCAATGAACAATACTAACTATTTCAGTATAAATGAAGAAACTGGTGACATAATTCTCTCTGCTTCTCTCTCCGACAAGAGTCTGATTGGTAAGACATTTACCATGCAAATAAACGTTAAAGATCATGGAACCGACGCCCAAATAGTCTCTTCATTGTTAAAGGTCAGAATTACTGTAGACAAGGGCCTTCCTGCAGAAGAATCGTCTAACAAGAATTTCATCATTGCTCTTACTGTGGGTATAATAACAATAGTTATAGCAGCCGGAATAATTGTGACAATATGTATTATTCGTCGGTTTGACACTAAAAAGAAAGAAAGCGGTAATCGTATGAAAGTGCTTTCTGATAATCTATATTCTAAAAACAACGAAGAAGTGGACAATATATACCCTCTTCAAATGGACTCCTCGTTTCCTGAGAAAAAGAAGAAGGAAGTGAGTTTCTCATTGGAGGACAATGGGGGAATGGAATATAACAATGGCATTCAGGGGAATGAAGGTCAAGGTCACGACAGTCTGGACCATATCCTGCTAGAGGTGAGTTTCTTCCTAATATATGACCAGGTGCAGCTAAACCACTCAAACGATGAAAGTGTTTGTTCGTATATTGGACCAGGTTATTACAGTGGAGAAAACGTTATTCTTTCCAGTTTAAACGCAAACGAAACGCAAACACAAAGCACTTAAACGTAGAAAAGTACAACAGTTTGACAATTCTGATAATTCGTATTTATCTTGGTGGCAAACAGTTTGGAGCCTGATCAGACGCCGGGTTACCCGGCGTCTGATCTGGCTCCAAACTGTCTGCAATGGAAATCATAGTTTTAGCGTAAACGCGTTTATCGGGAAATAAATTAGAATAACGTTTTCTCTACTGTATGTGTCACGACAATCCTTTCAAGAATCTTCCCCACAAAAGTACAGTAAAACCTCCATATAATTATTACGACCACAAAATAGTGTTATTTATTAGGTGTTTACGAAAGATGACTGCTTAAAGCAAGATGGTAGTAATACAGAAAGCTCCAGAAACCCATTTGTGCCTAGTGGATTCTACCGTGTTTATATATTGGATTAGTCCATTTTTTATCAAAGGAATGCCTGGTTATTTTTCAAAAAAAAAGTTTTATAATGCAATTCCTATCAGCAAACAGTGTAGACTCTGATCAGAGTTGCAGACGCCGCATGATGCGGCGTCTGATTACAGTCTACACTGTTTGCCTATGTCCCATATATGGGATCGTGGACACAAATGGGTTAAGCTGTCACCTCTCTTTTATACAATTACATGTTATAACTTGAATAAGCCTTCTTTTTAGCGGTCGTAATAGAGACGTGTCATTGTATACAGTAAAACTTATATCAAACTATAATTCATTTATAAAACGAATACAGACACCTCTAAACTAAAGACAACCTGGTCACTGCTAAAGGCAGGATATAAATAATACAGACAGCTCAGAAGAAGTGTCTGTATTGTCGCTATCCTACAGTTAGTAACCACGATCATGTTACTTTTGTTTATTAGACTCTATATTGTTCCTTATATACATGTTGATTGATTTAAGTTTTACTTTAACTGTACCATTTATTAACTGGATACCACTCTAACTCTTTTCCCCCCAGACAAGTGCTAATATCACATATCCAGTTATGTTTAAGACAGAATCATGCTTAAAACAATATGAAAGTAAAGCAGAAAACTTCTTTAAGAACTTTCTGTTTTACTTGCATCTTGCTTTAAGCCACATCCTTTGTGCAACAAGTTGAACAAAACTCTGTTTGTGGTGGCTACGTAATGAACTTTGGAAAGGCGTTATTAATTTACAGTATGGAAAAGCATCCAATAAAATATACCACGAGGAGACCTCGCATTTACCGACGACTCATCTGGGTCTACACTAAACTAATTCTGTGGGGATTGTTTTGGAAACTCTAAATGGGTTAATAATTTATCATATTAGAATTCATGGCATTTGAATAACAATCTCAGCAGTTTTTTTTTTAATTGTCTACCAAATCCTAAGTTATGACTCCTCATTAGAATCGTCTATCTGAGACGATTCTAATGGGTGGTTACATCATAGGGATTATAATATGCATTGACCACTTAACAAGGCCTGGGTTATTTACAAGCAATTTGTACCTGATCAGACGCATCCGATTTGGATCCAAAATTGAATACCATTCGTGATTTTTCGCTCAAATGACTAACCCATTTCACTCATAGAATTCACGTAGACGCCTTAGAAATACATTTGTATTTCTCTTTGCATTTCTTTCCTGTACATGTATAAAGAGCTAGTGATAAGTTTTCATATACAGTATTACCAGAATACGACGACTAAACTGTGTAAATTATAAGTTGTTTAACCTCATAGCCTGTTTCTAGTATTGAAGATAGGTGACCACTTAAAGCAGGTTAAAAGTAAAGCAGAATGTGCATTAAGGCACATTCTGCTTCACTTTCAACCTGCTTTAAGCTATAATCTTTTAGAATAGATAGAAAATATTTCTTATGTACAATACATATACATAACTGCATAATAGTGGACCTATTTTCTTGAAGTAAGTAATAAATTAAAGGCGTAAAAAGCGTATTTATGGGGGAATGGGTTCAGGCATGTGGCTACTTAAAAAGCAGAAAACTCCTTTAAGAATGTTCTGTTTTACTTTAACATTGCATTAAGCTGTCGCCTGTCTTTCATATAATCAATTAGTCTTCTGTGTGTGGCTTTAAGTGGTCACCTATCTTCAATCCTAGAAGCAGGCTATGGAGTAATGGGTTAAACATATCCAACCCACTATGTAAATGAGAGTATTTGTTAGCCCAGAGCTCCAGATAAGGGGAGTATTGCAAAAAATAAAATATTTATTCTGATTTAAACCCTGTGGTGTCGAGACGATTCTAATGAGTAGTACATGTATCACCATAGGATTTGGTACTGAAATGAGTGAGAAAATGATGAATTTGTTCAGTTTACTCTCTCTTATCTGGAGCCCTATTAGTCCATTAATTCATAGTGATATATATGATAGTTGCGTCATTTACAAACAGTATGTACAGTGGAGAATCTGTTATTCTTTCCCGTTTAAACGCAAACGTACGCAAACGCAAAACCCTAAAACGTATAAAAGAACAACTTTTGGACAATTCTGATAATTCTTGTTTACTTTGGTGGCAAACAGTTTGGAGCCTGATCAGACGCCGGGTAATCCGGCGTCAGATCTGGCCCCAAACTGTTTGCACTGGAAATAATAGTTTTAGCGTAAACGCGTTTATTGGGAAAGAATAACAGATTCTCCACTGTACTATGAAGAGTACAATTACACTGTGCAAACAGAGTAAACCCAGATCACAGGTCTTCTACAATATCCCTCTTATCAGAGTCTGCACTGTTCGTTGTGTTTTTAGCACATTGCACATATAGCCCCTTAAATAGACTAACATGGACTAGTTTTAAAAGAAAAAGGTTGTTCACTTGAAGGTTCATGGATATATGTGTTAAGTAATGAGAAATAAATAGTGGACATGGTGATATTTTACATAGATATTATACCACTGTTGGCCGTAAAATGTCTTACCACTAAAACGATATTAATTATTCAAACGATTCTGTTAAATAGAATTAAAGTGTTTTCCCCTCTTGGAGTTGTAATACTAGAAACACTGAGGAGACTAGAGGCATTATCTAATTTGTAGGAAACCTATAGATTATGCAAGCACAAATTAAGTTAGACTGTTATTTAGCGACAGTAAACATGGAATTGCAGCGGCAAAAAACAAATTCAAACCGAACTAACAAAATAATGCTAATATGAGCTACATGTTTATCAGGGAACGGACTTTCTCTGAAAAAGATTGTACACTGCTTGTGAGGATGAGAGAGAGAGAGAAAGGGAGTGAGAGAGAAAGACAGACATGCACATAAATATATAGAGAGAAAGAGAGAGAGAAAAAAAGTAGTAGTGGGAGGAGCAGCAGTAGTGGTGGTACATGTAGTAGTAGTAAACCGCCCTATTTCTATCACTAAATTGTGTTTGTTATTAGGTGGTTATGACAGATGGCTGTCACTGCTTAAAGCAAGGTGAGCTCAAAACAGAAAAATCCTGTAGGAGCTTTCTGTTTTCCACTCACCTTTCATTAAAACATACCCTTACTATACGATTATACTTGTCGTTTACAAGTAGTATGCCTGTGAGGTGAACACTTGTCCAATGCAAACAGTGTATACCCTGATCAGAGGGCTCCTTAAAGAGCCCTCTGATCGGGGTCTATACCGTTTGTCATTTTGAAATATATTTGTTAAAATCAACCCCAAATAAGCTAAAATAGACTAGACTTATTTTGAAATTGGAATTATCCATTAAAAGTTCACGGGTGAATGAGCTAAGCTGTCCAATGAACTTTTTAAAATCAATTTGTACAATACAGTAGAACCTCTCTATTACGACCACTAAAAAGAAGGCTAACTGTGTGTATAAAAAACAGGGGACAGCTTAAAGCAATGTGAAAGTGAAACAGAAAGCTCCTGTAGGAGCTTTCTGTTTCACTTTCACATTGCTTTAAGCACTCACCTGTCTTAAACGACTGATATTTGACACACTTTAGTGGTCGTAATAGAGAGGTTCTACTGTAAATGGTCGTATTAGAGAGGTTTCACTGTATTCAGAAGTACTATACTACGTCTTTGAGTAACCTAATTTAATATAGTACATGTAGAGTATTTCTACATGTCTAGTATTTTGTCTACGTTTGATAGAGTAAATTGAGTTATTTTTTACTGAATCATTTATTTCGATAGCTAATATAAACACACCAGAGCATTATATTAATCAATATTTTCATTTACTCACAACCAGTAATGGTGATATAGGTCGTTTGCAGTTAAAAAAGACACGATAAATCTTAGATATTTTTAAAACTAATGGACATATTTAAATCAAATTTTGCATACACTTATGATGTGCCTATACCAACTCTGACAAGGAAATTCAGAATTTTTGATAGTCTGACTAAAAACTTTTCTTCTTTGTTTTAAATAAATTTTGTGTCGCTGAAAATGGTCAATTACGTGGGGTGTTATTGGCTATTACCTTGATCACGTTTGTTTATATTGGAGAATATCCCCAGGTAAAATTACGTGCAAGTTGCTTCTGTCTGAAAGGTGAATCCCGTGCTGATATTGGTTGTATAGTTGTACAAAATTAATTGTGAGGCCCCATAATCCATTACATTTTTACTATGCCTAAATCCACGAACTCTTCACCAGGAATAAAGAGAATTGCAATTACTTTTCAAACCGAAGCTCTAACATTTCTACATAATTACCGTAATCCAGATAAGAGCGACACATTTTCACTCATTTCAGCACCAAATCCTATGGTGTGACTGACTACTCATTAGAATCATCTCGAAGAGAGACGGTTCTAACGAGTAGTCACAGCAAAGGGCTTAATTCAGAAGTAAAGATTTTAGTTTTGGAAATACATGTACTCTCCTTATCTGGAGCTTAATATGCATCAATGTTCGAGTTGTATTGCAGTACGTTTACGTTTTACGTTTCCTTTAAACGATAAAATAATAAAGGCTTTCGAACTGATCTGCATGGAAACAATCTGTTGAAAATTTGATAATGGTAAGTTGGTGTAGATCGTCTGGTATGAACATGTCTCTTCTGCTATTTATCACATTTAGTTATTTTGCGTTTTGTTGATAAAACTGTCGTATGAGTGGCACATGGTTCGGATCCTATTCAGATACGAAATGGCCCCGGTGACCGATTAGGATCTAACATGTTCGCCAAAAAAATTATGGTCGGTTAATACGTCTAACGTACCCCAGTCAGGGCCTCGTTTGGTTAGTTGTAAACTGTTATGGTATGCGATGGCCTAACGGCGAGGCGTTACCGGGTCGTGAAAGATAGGCTGTTGAATAACTTGAAATCACCCTTCGGAAAAGTGTCCCTTAGAAGTGTAAACTTTATATAGAAGTTATGAATAAAACTTTTTTATTACGAAGAGTAAAAAATTGTTCTTTTTTGTCAGAGTTGGTATAGGTATATCATAAATCTATGCAAAATTCCATTTGTCTCCGTTGTCTTGTTATGGAGATATTTGAAAATTATCGTGTTTTTTTGAACTGCAAACGACCTATACATAATTTTAAATGACATATTTCGATATTTACCTTACTTTCGCTTTAAGCGACCAAAGTCGACATTCAAACGATTTAGATCTAAAACAAACGCCGGTACGTTTACGCGGCTTCTGATCATGATCCAAACATCGTATAGATATTTATTTTGTCAAAACTTCAAATGAATGACATTTTCCATGAAACTGCAGACGATAGTTTGAAAAGGACCGTTAATGTTATTGAAAGGGTTTACCCTATAGTGTTGTATGTAGTATAGGAGTTGATACGGGTGACCGCAAGATATTTTAGGCTTGAACATTTTCACTATTTTCACCGTTAAATAATGGTTTGATAATTATATCAAATGGACGCTTACAACCATAAAAAAATTGAAAATCGGAGAGATCTTGAATTGGATAGAATATCTCTAGTTCATTGAAGCCGAACAGAAAAGATCAAACGAGATCTTTTTCTGTAAATGTTTTATTTCGATTATTGCCTTTCTCTTATATTCGATCAGGACTTTAATTAATTATTTGTTTGCGTCTATCGTCCAAAGAGGAAATGATGTCTTCTGAAGATAAAATCAGACCCTCCTTCGATAACATCTTTATGTTATTCGGTGTATGTGATAATCAGGTTTTGACTATATTCCGAGGGACTGGTCGTTTGCTTTCGTAATTTATCTGGCTGAGATCGCTTGTAGCGCTTCAAATAATGATTGATCCCCGTCGATATTTTGACACAGGTTTAAAACGAGACTGTGTCTCGATTTGATATTTTTAGATGCTTATCTGTACAAATTTAGACCTGAGGCTGTGTTCACCAGTAACCTGTCAAAAGTCAAACTCTAACTGTAAAATGCTCGGTATATATAAACAGTGAAACCTCACTAATGCGACCACTAAAAGTTTGTTTATTATTAGGTGTTTTGAGACAGGTGACTGCTTAAAGCAAGGAGACTGTAAAACAGAAAGCTCCTGTAGGAGCTTTCTGTTTTACTGTCACACTGCTTTAAACTGTTACCTGTCTTTCACTAAAGTAGAAGGCTCATAGTGCACTTGTCATATGCAAACATTGAATACCCAGATCAGAGGGCTCCTAAAGGAGCCAAATATGATCAGGGTATGCACTGTACGATTGGTAAACATATATGTCAGCTTCTGCAAGCTCTGGAGTGAGCTTTCTATATTACTTTCTTCCTGCTTTAACTTTGCTTTGAAGATGATTAACCATATCTCTATTTATATTGAAAACAAAACCTCCTGTGAATGGCTGTTCTATACCATATCAGGGCCCCGGATAAGAGGTAGTAAACTCAAGATTTCCAGCAGTTTCCCTATGATTTCTGCACGAACCCTATGATGTCACTACTCATTTGAGTCGTCTCGAAGAGACGATTCTAATGAGTAGTGACACCATAGGGTTTAGATCTAATTCAAAAATAAAAAAAAGTTTTTGAAATACTCCCTTTATCCGGAGCTCTGCCACATGCGGGCTTATTCGATTTAACATAAATATAGTTGAAAACGAACGGAAAAGACATGTCCCGGGGGAATATATTAAGAAATAAAAAGTCGTTTATTAGAGAGAAATAGGTAAGCAATCAACTGTTTTTACAGACTTCCTACTCTTTGTCTTTGGCTTGGCACATCACAAAGGCATATATAGCTGTACATTAAGCACATTATTGCGCAGGGGTTTCACAATTGATGCTGTTTAAAGGGTTCATTTAACACGACTTTCTAGCACATGAGAAGGAATGTGTTTAGTTACGGGCAATACGAAAAACTAAAATGTCACACATAACCCTTAAAAACACACGCATAAAAATTCAAACCGCAAAATTGTAATTAATTCCAAAGTGCTGGGTTTGTCTTTTAACAGATGCCATAAAAGTGAAAATTAGAAAGAACGCCAACGTTAGATTTTTGTCGCAGTTTTATTTTCGTTGACAAATTCACCCTGAATAGAATCTGACGGGAGATAGGGAGAACATAGAGAGACGTGTTCTTTAACTCACGCATATATGCGTCATTTGCAAACAGTGTACCTGTTAGGGATGCACTTGTCTTATGCAAACAGTGTTGACCTTGATCAGAGGGCTCCTTAACTGATCAGGGTCTACACTGTTTGTCAGTTTGACATATATTGTAAAAGTCAACCCTAAAAGTAAAAAAAGGAATAGACAAATTAAAAGCAGAAAGCTTTCTAACGTTTAGCCTGCTTTAATATGTTACCAGTAATGTTAAGTAACCTATCTGAAGCAATTCTAGAATAAGGAGAGTGAGAGAGAGAGATAGAGAGAGAAGGAGAGAGGGATATACATATATCTATTTACAGACATACAGAGACGGACAGACAGGCATACTGGGAGGAATATATAGACAGAGACGGAAACAAACACACAACTATACATACATGTACAGATAGACATTAAATCTAACAAAAAGACAGACAGAGACAGACAGACAGATATACATTAGACGGACATACATCCAGACAATTCGAGATACTGGTTATATAGAGGATAACTGTTTTTTTTCAGTGTAAGATCGAAATTTAATCCATTGAGTGAACATCAGAAGTTATATTTTCACGAGTGGCGAAGCCACGAGTGAAAATATAACAGTCTGATGTTCACGAAATGGATTAAATTCGATCTTACACTGAAAAAACACAGTTATTCTATTTATTTATGCTTTTAAGCCACTTTTTAAACGAAATTATTTAAAAATTGAAAGCGAACGTACATTATTTATCCCGTGTTGAGCCCCACGTTTTATGTCGAACACATGTGCGTGACAGTAAGCGGTATAATGACGTCACTTATTTGTTGATTTGACGTCATCCGAATGACTTCGTTGCTCCCGAGTTTGGATTCGTGCTCTTCCGTTGAGTAGTTCGCGACAAATCAGACTGCCGGAATTTAACGATAAGACACGATTGACTACGATTCTTGGGGAGCCCTACGGGGAAAATTCATAATAACAGCGATTGGTGATAATCCACTGCAGTGGATTACCAAGTGATCATCCACCGCTATTTCGTGGTAATCCACCGAAAAGCATAAATAATATATACTCAAAACGATCTGTAGAAGTAAGATTAAGACACACACAGAGAAGGAGGAAGACCAGGCGACAGCTATTCAGATATATATTACGCATATGTCTGGATTTATAATAATTTTCTATTACGATAATGGATAAAATTTGACTGATGTCTTCTTTCAAGAAAATGGATTCACAAAGCCTTGTCGACAACATTACTTCTTTATGGCTGATACTCCTATGCCTCTTTGTTGTTTATGTGATGAAAGCTATGTTTGTACAAAAACCCGTCAAATCCATTTTCGACAAGACGTCTGGAAAAGACAGATAATTAAACGACATGATCTATTCCATCTCCAAACCTTTTAGTTATATCTGGGACGAGAAACAAAAACTGTATGAAACCACAAAGCAGGGAATACGCTTAATCTAATATGGAAAATATGAATTATTTGAAATTTCCTAAGCGGGCATGCAAAATTACACAGAAGAAAATGAGGTGTTTGAAGTGGTTTCATCACAGAATATTGTGAAATTGGATGAAAAACAGGAATCGTTCAATCTACATATTTGTTTTCATGTCACTTTGAAATAGAACGACGCTAGACTAGAAAATACAGTAAAGTATAATCTCTTTATCTAACATGAGTGCATAACCCATAGAACCCTAGAAACGCGTATGCTCGACCTAATGAACCCGTGAAAAATACACTTGTCCAATACGAACTTTGTAGACAAAAACAATGAAGGTCTCCTTCAGGAGCTTTTTTCTCAGAACCCGTATTGTTCTAAATTTTGAAATACAATGTACGTTGTAAACATAACAATAACTGATAAAAAATTGGATTATATACGAAATTCTTGGATCAAGGCGTTTAGAGTATGCGACTGCTAAAACATGACGAAATAAGCTCTCACCAATACGACAATTTTGTTCTGCATTAAGTCCCCATCTTTCCTAAGATTGACATTGCCTTATTTTTAGTATCGCTTCAGATAGGTTGTACTGTAATTGGTACAGTTTTTGAAATTGAAGTTGTCATATCAGAAGAAATATTAAATGTACATTCTTTCAAAGGGCTTCTAGTTTTTGTTAATCAAATGTGAAAGAATAATACATGCTGACGCTTTATAATATCTCTTAAGTTTTGTGTTCTGTATGTTTTGTTTTTGTCTTCAAATTGAGGATTTCCGAATTTCATCTGAGTAGGTTTTTCTTTTAATAAGCTACATACATAATGTCTATTGCACCAAATTATTTGCCACTCAGATAAAAATAAATCAGTTGAAATGTCAAAACATGTTACTTTCTGCATGCAGTGCCTTTGCATCTCTTCTGCTTTTAAATAGAAATGCATAACGTCTTCTACTCTACTGCATTCCATATCATGCATTATTTCCATGTTACGTGGATGTTCTTTAATATCGAAAAAGATACTTATTACAAGTGATTAGCAGCTTTGCTCCAGATCTCGTCGTTTGATCTGGATCCAAACTTGTTGAAAAACATCAGCTTCGACGCGCCATGCACGATACTCTCTTAAAACAGTTGTAGTGCTTCTTTCTTGACCGACAAAACCTGCGCTAAAATTAACGCGATTCCAAGCATTGCATTTAAGACGACATGCGTCCCTCTGAATTGAAACATCAATAAGTGAACATAATCAGGAATAACCATTTGCATTGAGCGGTTCGCAGGATTTTCTAATCCAAACGACCCGCTTGAATGTTTCCATTGGGTTATTATTTCGACGAAGTGTTCATTTAATGACCCAGTAGGCACTATGAATAGAAACCAAATGCAAGAAAGCTGTACTCGCGTGCAGACCTGAAATGTATGAAAACCGGAAGTCCGTGTAATCCGAAATGCTTTTAACCAAAAATAGTCAAAGTCAATAGACGCTTACAACCTACACAATTTCCTATTAGAAAAACGGCCTTTGAGACGTTTCAATAATGATGATCAGTTGAATAGTTTTCGATCTCATTTAACTTGGTTAAAAGTAGCACGGTTGATGGGAAATTAAACAAGACAAGAAGAAATGAGGGACTCGGCCATGAATCAGTTTGGAGAGTAGAATTACCTTGCTGGGTCGAGTCGGGGATTTGTAGCAGTGTTTCTTCCTGCCTGGGAAATAATTGGCATTTTCATCCCGACCTACTATTACCAGTTTCGATTTCTCAGACTGCTATTTTAGAGGAAAATTTAGAAACAAATGAGCAAACGTGAACATCTACAATAAGCTGGCTTCCAACGCGAATTTGTGTACGCTTGAACGAAACCATGTTACCCTTACTCAGCTTTATTATAATATTCGCCAAAACTATGTCATGAAAATAGTTACAAATTCAATGTCATAATGTTAATATTTGAAACCTTAATCCAAGTTTCAAGAAGTTTTGATCCTGATCAGATGCCGAGTTTCTCAGCGTCTGATTAGCATCCAAACTGTTTGAAATTGCCAAACTCTAAATGCCTCTATTAGGATAAAGAGTTGTCTGCGAGGCTTCATTTAAATGGGGGCAAACAGCGTGTATTTTCCCTAATTTGCAGAGGAATTTACTGGATAAGTTCTCCAAATCCTCAAAATTCATTCCCTAACAATGGTAATTACATGTTCTGTAAAATCGAAGAACAATTGCCAAAAAGGGATAGGTTTCTTTCATTCTAATGAAAACAGTGGTCTGTATATGTGAGCATGAGCTTTTTAAATTGAAACGGATAACATCTTCTCGGTCACCAAAAGAGAGCAAAATTGCAGTAAAGAGGACTATTTTTTCGAACGCAACAGTCCTAGTAACATCATCAAGCTATGTTGAGACATATAATTAGAATCGTCTCTCAAATGCGATTCGTATGAACAGTTACAATATATATACAATATCATATCATTAATATACACAGATAATCAAGTTTCGGGAATTTGAAATCAAGAATGTCATGCTCGTAAAATCCGCTTAATACAGGGCGTAAATATAACTATTTTAGCACTTAAAGCTTTCATGGCCAAATTTATCGTGATATATTGGCCCCTTCGCTGTCATGTTGTCTTCTGCTTCAATATTTCTGTCTGCAAATATCGATTCAGAGTTAGAGTTAAGGCTGTATGCGGTGCATACTTTCTAAGCGAGTGTCAAAAAGTTTGGATCCTGGTCAAATTCCGCGTCACGCAACGTCTGACCAGGACCTAAACTGTTTGAGAAGGCGCACAATGGTGTCATTGCCGGTTAAAGGGCTAAACCTTTCCAATATTCATTATTTTTGTCACGTACTGTTGGACGCCTTTGCTAGCATATAAACTACAGGCATCATAGTCGCAATTTGTTCCGAAAACTTGTTAATTTTAGTAATTAGATTTCTTTGTCATCAATATCTATTAACGACCGACCTAGACGTAGGAAAATTATCTATTCGCTATTGTTTCATTTAAATTAATTAATGAGAAGTCTGATATAAAGGCCGTCTCATCGTTCCCTAATTATAGCGAAAGAACATCGCACATCCCAAGAGCATACAAATAGACAAAACTCTTTCAGTGGAGCAGAGACACTATTATTACTGTTGTTCCCCGTTAAAACGGTAGTAACCCATTACCCTACAGCCTGTTTCTAGTTTTTAAAATAGGTGACCACTTAAAGCAGGTTGAAAGTAAAGCAGAATGTACCTTAAGGCGCATTCTGCTTTACTTTCAGCCTGCTTAAGCTGACATCTGCTTATTATAGAAAACAATTTTTATGACTGTATAAATTGCACCAATTTTCTTCAATGGTGGAAAAAATGTTGAAAAAGGCGTTAAAATGTGTATTTATTGGTAATGGATGGAACGAAAACGTAATGAAATAAAATGTAGCAATTAATAACATTTAGGATAAGTTGACGATTTATTTGTTCTGAGTTGCAAACAGTTTGTAACCTTATGAGCTCCCCGCTTTAACTTTAAGCGAAGTAAATTCCAGCCAAGCCTATATTAATATATATTAATATATAATTCAGAAAACTCCTATTGGAGTCGTCTGCATCTACATGTTTTTATTCCACTTAATGGTCTGACTGCTTAAAAGAAGCATCTGTTTTAAACATTGCAGCTAAGCTTTCGAATGTTTTGATAATAAACCAATAGTCCATTGTTCGTACGGTTTCTTTTAAACGTTGATTAGTTATAAATACGGCAACAGAACTTGAGTCTAACCACTATTAGCAAGTTCTGAACAAAATACAGTCTTCGGTAATAAGGCATTATCCTCAAAGACCAATAGCAACTTCCAGTATTAGGTAGTCCCAGGCCCTGAAGCCTCTTTAAGCCGTTCTCTGGACTGTTAACCACTCCGCTGCAAAAACGACTCTGACGGTGTTTGCAGGCAGTTTAATTTCTAATCAGGAGCCGAGTTATTTTGGTATCTGATTTGAATCCAAACCGATTTTGAATGCTTAGTTTAGATTCTGAAAATGAAAATATGAGTATAAATTGATAATTCTCATTGCCATTTCTTTTGAGAATTTTGTTTCTTAGCAACCCGTTTTGGCAGCAGAAGAGTTAATGACTGATTCACTGACCAAGGGCTTGTTCTGGTTACCATGATTATTGTTTGACTGGTTCGTCAATTATCTTGTTGTATGAATACGTGGTTTAGATCTGGCTTTGAAGAGATAGTACAGTACTGAACCTTATTAAATTAACAATTTTTGCGATTCGCTTGCAATTCGCTTGCAATTCGCTTGCAATTCGATGGCAATTCGCTTGCGATTCAAAATAGAAACTATACCCTCGGATAATTTTTCTTGAATGGTGTATCTCACAAATGTTTGCAAATATGCCTCCGTTAATGTTTTCGATTCCATTTTTGTCACAACCGCTTCGGAAAATTCGCGTGAAAATATTCAAAAGTAGGATTTGTTTTTTGAAGCGCCCGATTCGATGGCAATTCGATGGCAATTCGCTTGCGATTATCAATTTAATTTAATAAGCTTCAGTACTGTACAATGTATCTTGTTCACCAACACTCAATATAGGACCAAATGTCGAGCTTGAAGACAAGTTGCACCTAAACACACTTTAATTGTAATGTAGGAAGCTACCTTAGGAATGTATGCATTAGTTTCGTCCTGCACCAGCAGTCATCTGCTTAAGACAAACATTCTTCTTTACTGGTACAGTGGAGAATCTGTTATTCTTTCCCGTTTAAACGCAAACGTACGCAAACGCACAACACTAAAACGTAGAAAAGTACAACTTTTTGAAAACTCTGATAATTCATGTTTATCTTGGTGTCAAACAGTTTGGAGCCTGATCAGACGCCGGGTTACCCGGCGTCTGATCTGGCTCCAAACTGTTTGCACTGCAAATAATAGTTTTAGCGTAAACGCGTTTATTTGGAAAGAATAACGTTTTCTCCACTGTACGTCACTTTTAAGAGAGGATATGTTATATATACAAAGAGTACTTTGAGATGCATACAGTGGAGAATCTGTTATTCTTTCCCAATAAACGCGTTTACGCTAAAACTATTATTTCCAATACAAACAGTTTGGAGCCAGATCAGACGCCGGGTAACCCGGCGTCTGATCAGGCTCCAAACTGTTTGCCACCAAGATAAACATGAAATATCATAATTGTCCAAAAGTTGTTCTTTTCTACGATTTAGTGCTTTGCGTTTGCGTACGTTTGCGTTTAAACGGGAAAGAATAACAGATTCTCCACTGTAGGCATATAATTAAACAGACGTCCATTGGTTCATAAAGTAAGTGCACTGTTTATGCATTTTTGTAATGTCTCTATCAGCGCCATATGTTTCAAAATTATCAGTTTACCACGTCTGTTAAACGTCTGTTAGGCGTTAGCAAGAGGAAAATGTATAAGTCTGTCTTAAATGTGGATGTTGGCTTATTGTTAGACAATCGTCAAGCAGAAACATCCGTTGTATCTCTTGCAGTTTACAATCACATTCATTAAACGCGATCCTGACTTTTCAAAGAATTGTCGCAAGATACCAGGGTTGGCATAAAACCCGGGTTTTATCTTATTGCCCAACCCGCCGGGTTTTATGGGTTTTAAGAGGGTGGGTTTTAGGGGTTTTATGGGTTTTATTGGGTTTTATGATTTTTTAGTTTAGAAAGATGACTATGACAGTAATCAGTCAAAACCTTTCTAAAAACCAATTGCTGGCCATCAACACTGATATTGATGAGAACATCATGTAAATGAAAATTAATAATAAGCAAAAATTGTTTCAACTATAAACGAGAAACTGACCGATGTAGATTTTCATTTTTGAGGTTGTAATCCCAGGTGGTTTGAAGCCAGGTGACCCCCTATCCCAAAGTAAAATCAAGGCATGTGTGTCTAATTACAGTCTATCACCTTTGTGGTAGAGCATTGACACATTTAGCACCTCTTTAGGCAGTAATTACAAAACAATTATCATTTGCTACTGAAATTTTATATTATTTAGAGGATTGAAATATAAACTGAAACAGAAATATAGGCAAGTCTTTAATTGTAATACTTATTTAATATCCATACAGCAATAGAGTGCATATATGCTTAAATGCCTAAGTTTATACTTGTATAATTATCTTTTTAATTACCCGGCGTCTGATCAGGCTCCAACGTGTTTGCAAAGGACAAGACGTATTCGCCACTGAACGCGCTTGTCTATAAGTACATTAGCGCGTCTGATCCGGATTTACATATTTCTTCAAAACACAGACATTTATACTGTGTCAGATTTAAAATTCGACTTTATATCTTGACATGATAAGATAGTCTTAAAACTGATGCACGTTTTCGCATTCCTAAGACTAAATGAGCGCTGAATCATTGGAGACTTATCTTTGAGGATAAATGTACGCAAGGCATGGCGTTGAAATAATCGCGGGAGGACTCATTGATCTCTGCAAGCTGGAAGCAGTTTTGTCCAGGGCTCCAAATAAGAGGGAGTAAATTGAACAAATCCAACCTTTTCTCACTCATTTCAGCACCAAACCGTATGGTGTTAAACTCATTAGAATGGTCTCTTCGAGACGATTATAATGAGTAGTAACACCATAGGGTTTAATGCAGAAATAAAGATTTTTAGTTTTTGAAAAACATGTACTCCCCTTATCTGGAGTTCCGTTGTCTTGAATTGTTTGGCTTTTTTTTGAGAATTGCGATATCTGATGGAGTCACTAGTCTTGACTATTGTTTCCAAAGCCCTCTATCCTATGTCCAATGAATCGATAACATATAATATGATACCTCTTTATATAATGCAGAAGCCTGCTTTAAGTTGGCTGTAGAGAAACAGTTATTTCATATATGAGCTTTCTGCTTTACTTGCATCCTGCTTTAAGCTGCCAGTTGAGATTCAACAATCGGCGAGTCTCTAGTTTAATGCAGTGATAAGGACATGGCACATGCACCCGAAGTAGGTTCCAAAAGCAACATGAAGGTCATTTGGATCATTATTAAATATTGAGTAACTCCGCATTTGAATAGGATCAAACTAGATACATACCAAATTTAAATTTGTCAACTTTCAGGCCATAGCAACAATTTTTTGAAAACGCTATCTTTGTGGCAGGTTCAAATATACATTAATATTGTTTATCCGTACCCCCATGTAAATCGCCCTCCGACATGCATTATAAACTGGTTTAATGTTCAGTTTTTACACACTTTTCATCTATATTACCCGCCTGCAACATACATCTCCAGCGCTTGTAGATTAAATCCCAGGCTATAAAACCGCAAATTGATATTGAGCTATTTAAGGATAACGTTTAAAATGCATTTGGTCTTGTGAAAAACGTTGTTCACAAACAGATGGGGGGGGGGGGGGGGGGCATTTAACAGACCAAGTGTTGGGGAAATTACTGTGCAATGGTGGATGGGTAAAGTGGTCAATATGATAGCTGTCAGTGCTATCCTTTGTTATGACTAGGGCATAAGGCTTTCCAATTTTAAGAGGGAATAGCTCTTCCTTTGTTGTCAACTGCATAAAACAATACCGGCACTGGCTCATTTTCATTTGCTTTCAAATAATTTGCTTGAATATATCGCCCTATTATTTCTCAAATTTAGATATGATGAAGTTTTGCAACAGTTTAGACCCTAACCAGACGCATAGTTCCTTTGTGTCTTATCTGTACCTAAGTTACCAATGTTACTGTACTAAGATTGGGATTGTTCTGGGAGGGATTATATAATGTAAAAACCAATGAATACGATACCAAAAATAAGTTAAATCAAATTTATAAATATACAAACAAACAAACAATGAAAACAAATTGAAAGTCCCAGGGCAGCAACAAAAGCTGAATACCTGTTCTCTTGTTCGTTTTTGGAGTTCATGAGTTTGGAGTTCATGTACATACACACTTATAGGTACTTGTATGTTTCGTAATCTAATTTTCAAACCAACGTAAATACGATTTGCGATATGCACGTGACGATGTCACTTAAAATTTCGAATAACACACTAGGCATATTCCGCCTCAATTCGGATGATTCCGCTAATGCCCATTTATGTTCCAGTCTTCCATCATATATTCCATGTAACACCATAAACTCCCAAATGTTGGTCTGCTTAAAACCATCGTCTGATTCTAGTTATCAAATGGAGAATGTATGCAGCTTGACTGAACAAACGCCCATGACATTGAAAATGTTGTCAAGCAGTTTAGATTCTGATCAGACGCCGATTTAATCGGCGTCTGATCAGAATCCAAACTGTTTGTCAATGGTAATGTTTCAGGATTTGAGCAATTAACGGATTAAAAGCTTTAGCGGCTGAGAAAATGCATCATCAGAGTGCAGACAGTGTATTTGTTTTTATGACGCTTTTACCCGTCATTTCGGTTCGAAGCCGTAGTTATGTCCGCAATATCTCCGTATAAAGCAGGAAAGAGGAACAACAAAGACTAAAGTAAATTAGCAGTTACCAAACAGCTTATTTTATTTTACCTTCACTGTCTGACGGCACAATCAAACCTGCATTAAGTGACCATTAAAACTAGAAAATGAACGGACAGTCTTTAACGGACAGTGCTTAACCATATTCATGTCTAGGAAATGGTTTGCTAAAACTTGTAGTCTGCTTTCTATTTCTTAGATTAAGTTTCATGCTTTTAACCAGTTATCCGTAGCCTGATTCTGGTTTTGAAGACAAGTGGCTTTTAAAGTAGATTGAAAGTAAAGCACAATGTGCCTTAATGTACATTCTTCTTTACGTTAATATGTAAAAAGGCATATCTATTTTACTACAAAGTAGTAGGATAAACTGAAGTAAACTTTTGTTGCATCTTTAGCAGATGACACCTGCAATGCCTACGAAATAATTAGTTTAATGCCGCATACACATATTTTGTAATGATGACAAAACACAAGTTTTAAATAACCTATGTTGTACCCCTCCTGACTTGGTTGAAAGTTCATTGCCTGTTTGGAATCATATGAAGCACTACCAGCAAATGTACAACAGATTCAAAGCCCAACATCATGGCTGGATAGGAATCGATCCAGAACATAGGGCCGTCAAAGCAAGTGTAATATGTTATTTACATCGTTTGCATGAATGCCATTTACCCAAGTTCGTAAACTCATTCACTACAGTACCTTACGCCTGTTACTCTAAAACAGTGAACCTCTGTATAATGACCACTAAAAAGAACGCTGAATAATTGTATTAAAGACAGAAGACAGCTTATATCAGGAGCTTTCTGTTTTTACTGTCACATTGCTTTAAGCAGTAACCTGAGGTAAACGCCTTAATATAATAAAACAATTAAAGTGATCGTAATAAAGAGGTTTTACTGTAATTGCAAATAGTTTGAATGCAGCATCTGACCAGGATCTAAACTGTTTGACAGTAATATTATGCGCTTTCTGTCACATTGCACCACTTTAGTTTTGGAATATAACATGCGATACATTTATATCAAGCAGACTATATTTTACAGCAAACTTGTGAAACAGGTTCAATTAATCTTATTGTTTCCAGACCAGACCCAACGTAAATCTATGTATAATCATATGCGATCTCACAATCTGTAATTCAGGTTCTCCATATATTTTTTCTTTTTATTTCAAGACATTAACAATACTATTTCGAGGCAGCTGGTATATTCTCTCGGACGTTTGGATTTAACATGTACCAAAACAGTCCAATATGCCAGTCGGCACGATGACAATTTAATTATCAGGCTTTTTAAAAGTTGTCATTCAAACGAGCGAAGAGCGGAACATAACCTCTCAAAACTTGTCGGGGGATAAAAACAAAAGCAATCCGAAATCAATACGCGTTCACAAGGTCCCCGGGACTATAGGATTCGAATTAATGGTCTGCGACTTTTCAAACGCCATTTTTGGTAAATCTTTGGCTGGCTGACAAAATTCTAGTCTGCATCTAGATATATGTAGAATAATCTATTAATTCTGCACAACGAACCATAATATGCCCAGTAGCAAATTGGCGTCTGTGTTTCGACGCCTTTGACTCCAGTTAGAATGTTTTACCCGCCGCGAATAGAATCTGAACTAGATCAAAATGACCTGCTAATGCCAGACTCGTAATGATTAGTTGAGAAAAAGCTATAAAATCTGATACGTGGAACAAGAAAGGGAAACTTTGGATGAATGTAAAACAGACATCTCCTGGGACTTGCCGGGATTCTGCTTAAGTCGAACACGTGCTTATTACTTCCCGTACAAGTAGTCTTTAGCCAATATATAAACCGGTTTTGTCAGATTTTGGATAGGATGTTTGACGGAGGCTTATGCTTATATGGCTCTAGGGTTAGCCCTTGGTCTACTTAGGCTGATACAGTCGAGAAGACTTTGTTCTTTCTCGTTGAATTACAAACCAAACGCAAGCCAATAAAATGAAAATAACGACAACCATTTTAATCATTTGAAGACCTTTTAATCTGAGTGGCAAACAGTTTGAAGCCAGGTCAGATCTGGATCCAAACTGTTTTCATTTGGCGTAAGGTTTTATTTTTACTGCGTTTATTGAGAAAGAATAACGTTTTCACTACGGTAGCATTTGGTCTGCAAGAATATCATCTGCATTGACTATACTCCTTGAAAGACACGATTCTATAGATATTCACCTAGTCACTTTAAATTCAGATTTTGATTCAAAGTTTTAAAAGCAGGTGATATAATTTATCATATGGAATAACAGTTAAGATCTAAATCAGACACCCGTTTACTCGTCCTTTCATCAAAAGGCTGTTTTGCACGTGAACGGATGTTTCCTCTGTAAAAATATTTTAAGTTTTGATTTTCAAAATGATAACGTATATTGGGCAGGGTAAAAGGTGTGCAATATTTATTAACTATGTTTGCTTCAATTAGGAAATACGCTTAACCCCATAATTTTATCCTAGTTTTGTCTGCTTTACATGCAAAATGTTTAAGGATGCTACATGTATTTGAAAATATACTGGAAATGATATCTGTGTTTTATGCTCAGGACTTCCAATGTGAGGATTAGTATCCTCAGTAGAGGCGTAAAATGGCGTATTTATGAAGTTAAGGGTTAAACGGTCACCCGCAGCGATGCCGTAAAACAGTTTGTGGGGTTCGTTAAGGCTTTATTGAGACAGGGTAGAAACAGAATAGAAGCAAGAAAAAATTGTTCTATGGGGAGATATGAATTTTAAAAATGAGTTTTACCGAAATGGTTTACGAACAAATTTTATTTGATCGTAGATGCTTTCATTCCATAACCCCTTTTTACTGCCATGACATAAATTTTAAACAATTGTCGTCTCATTTTATTTCTCAAAATTATAGTTTAGGCACTTTGGCATACCGGTAAAACATAAAGACAATGAGTGTAAATCAGTTTGGATCCTGGTTAGACGCCCCGTGACCCTGCGTCTGACCAGGGTCCAAAATCTTTGCAGATACGGTACATCGTACAGTGGAGAATCTGTTATTCTTTCCCAATAAACGCGTTTACGCTAAAACTATTATTTGCAGTGCAAACAGTTTGGAGCCAGATCAGACGCCGGGTAACCCGGCGTCTGATCAGGCTCCAAACTGTTTGCCACCAAGATAAACAAGAATTATCAGAACTGTCCAAAAGTTGTTATTTTCTACGTTTTAGCGCTTTGCGTTTGCATTCGTTTGCGTTTAAACAGGAAAGAATAACAGATTCTCCACTGTAATGCAATGAAGAGGTTATCTAGAACTGATGTGACCGTAGAAAGGTAACTTTATATTGTCTGAACTTAAACTATCTCTGTGAACAGTCTGATATTCGATTCCATTCGCATTTTTTACTTGTAATTCAGACTTTTTCTCCTCTAGGGCATAATGTCAAAATAACCACTGGCATAGATTAGTGGTAAAATTAGCATCAGAATTGTCCCCATCCATTTCTTGCCAGACGTTCATTTGTTGAATGAGCCACTTATTAACTTCGTTCACATAAAACTGGGATTTAAAGGCATTTTGAAACATATTATTCACAGAAAACAATGACAGGCTCTCTTCCCTATCGCCACCAGAATTAATCACCGTTTTCCACAAAAATCACCTGAAGGCTGGGGGTATTAACAGACTATTAAAATCACAGGGAAATTAGAATTAATACATGAGAAAATTACTCTCGGGGTTATTCACTTCTTGGAAATATTGTGTCTTCAGAAATGATGTCGACACGGAACGTGCTTCAGTATTAATCATTTCGCCCCTCATGAGTAAGGTTGCGATTCGACCTCGGGCCGATCATATCATATATAGTTCAGGTCTACCATAAGCTGTTATATTTCCCAGTGAAGCATTTACATGTGAATGCAAAGTTAAAGTAATATTTTTGACTGACTGAAATCTACATCTAACTGCAGTTCTTTTGTATAGTTATTATTTAACCAATAAACACGTTTAGGCTAAAACGGGTAGCTACTAAGAGTATATTAACCACACACACACACACACTTTTGCGCTTTTGGTTTATTCCTCCACTGATTAAAATAGTTATTATATGCAGTCATGATTATGTACCGTGTGAAATGTTTCAAATACGACTATGCGAGCGGAAAGTAGCTTAAAGCATGCTGAAGGTAGATCAAAATGAGCCATATTATATGATACATTGTATTGGTTTACTAGTAACCTGTTTTAAGACAGTGGTTCTTCAATACTAGAAATAGTATATGGAGTAAGTTGTTAAGCAGCGATTTGGTTTTCTCTTTGAGCCCATGATGAAACCAACAAACGTTCTTCGTACACTTTTCATATTCAATAGCAATCATTCACATAGGTTTTGTGTTTGTCACTTTTCCTTTCTGCAGTACATTTAATGAACATTACTCGACGTCTGATCTGGATTTAAGCCTGTTGCAAATGACAAATCAATTATTTGTTATGCGTATAATCGGAACCCACATCAGTACTTGGTTACAATTCTCGTTTAAGTTTCTTCCACTCTATTTAGCAAGGTCAAGATTTCCAGATACAATGTCATTGCTATGTCTTTATAGAATATCCAATATACATCTCCGTCACTTGTTCGAGCATTCGTCAAATATTCCCCCCTAGAACTATCATATAACATGATTGAACTGTATTTTTATGTAATATTATCAGACAATCCACCCTGTTGTGGCGCCAGATGTTTGACATGATTTGTTAACTGGTAAATATGATTCTCCAGTAACTATATCCATAGCTGGCAGCCATTTAACTCTACAGACAGACTTGTGCTAAGCGGTCAGTCTTTGTTGAAGCATAGATCGAACTAAAATATCGACTTTGAACGGCCATTCTTTTAACCCATATTAGCCCACGATTTCATGTATGGGACATATGCAAACAGTGTAGACTCCGATCAGACGCCGCATTATGCGGCGTCTGATCAGAGTCTACACTGTTTGCTGATATGAATTGCAATAGAAAACAAAATGAAAATGAAACTTTTGGCCAGGCATCCCTTTGATAAATCCAATATAAAACTAATCCAATACAAAACTAATCCAATATAAAACATGGAATAATCCACTTGGGATAAACGGGTTAAGAAACATGTATCGGTAGACTGTAGTTTACTTAATGCAAAATAACCATTAAGCAGTAATATTATATAATAACTTTATGCTACATGATTGTCTCACAGAAAGCTTCCATCTGCAGTATAAAAAGTCTTGTTAGATCTTCTTTAAGATGGTCGTTTAACACGAGTTTGACTAAAATATTTAAATAAACACGTGGGTAAAAAATATCATCAAAACAAGTATATTCAATACAGAAGTTACACCTTGAAATAAATACAAAATTGGGTATTGTAAACAGTATAGACCAAACTCCCAATGTGGCGTTGTGTTGAAGTATGCACTGTTTATAATGTTCGAAACTTTAATTTTACAAGAAAGTGCTATGAAATTCATATTGATCAATTTAATATGGAACAGCAAAATGCACCAGCTTTAACAGAAGTTAGTAAACTTTTAGTTATGTCTGTTGTGGTGACAACGGTTGAAAACTCTCTGGAATCAGCATGCACCGAGTAACTCATCGTCTCATTTGGATGTAGTAAAGTATGTCAAAATAGGATTCTATTTTCTGAAGAAATGATTTGCTGTATCGAAAGAATAAATAATATTGCAAACGACAATATTACATATCAATTTTAATCAGAAAACTATTTAATCCTTTCACTGTCTTATTTATAGCGTACTAAGATTTGTTTAAAAAAAAGTTTGTATCAGGAACACACACCGATTAACGCGATGTCCCATCAAAATTAAAAAATATAGCACTCGTACCCATACTATTTCCGTAGGCAAAATTGTCTCAAATCTGATTTTAATTTAAGAAAAACAAGCAGATGACATTTTTGAAGAAGTCGATATCCTGGCTGTGGAATGGTTAACGCAGGCCGGGCCAAGGGACGCCCAGTAATTGAGTGTTTATGACGATCCGTACAAGATATCTTATATCCATGGTCAATTACGTTATTGTCCAGTCTCTAGACCGACAAAGTCTGTCTTATCGATGGTCAAACAAGCTATTGTTATGCAAATGATTGGCCTTTAGTGGGGCTTTAGTGTTCTTGAACAACACTTAGTTGTACGTTAATTCTACAGTATCCCCATCACTGCAATGACGTCATCGATTTTAAACTACTGCCGTCTGCTTTAATTCTCCAATTTAAAGTTTTAGATATCTTGATTTCAGAAATATTTAATTGAGTGTCAAAGGTCTGGATCTTGATCAGACGCTGCGTAACGCGGCGACTGATCATACTCCAAACTATTTGTAAATAACTTTTGTCATCGGGGTGAGGCAGTGGAAGGGTTAATGTCTATAAAAATGACGCTAAACGGACGATATTTATGTTTAAAATGCGTGTACAATGTATATGTACAGACAAAACAGGGTGAAGATGAACATCAATTGGCAATATATTATACAGATTACAGTATAATGCACGAAATAATAAAGACGAAAACCTTTCTGGTTTAGTTTTGTCGTGCATTAAACTTTTACCTGTATTAAGTGAGATTATTTCTGCTGCAAATGTATTTGACGCCAGTATGAAATGCATTGCATTGCAGTGTTATTGTGTGTCCAATTTCCTGCACACATTGGTCGAATTTGGAACAGTTTGAATCCAGATGAGACGTCAAATAACTCCGTATCATCTAGACCCACACTGTTTGACAATCTGATGATATTTGTTAAAAGAAAATGTAAAATAAATCAACCTTTGAGATTGTTGCAGACAACGACCATTTCTAGATGACAATAACATAGGATACAGACGGCTAATGGCTAGGTCTATTCACGAAGCAGGACAGTAGTTCAAATCCTGGAGCACTCATTATTCTATAAACATGTAAATGTATAGGGAGGGGGCATGATTCGAGTGTGCCAAATTGGGCCCACTAATTCACCGTGAATAATGCAATGTTTGGTATTGTTGTTCTATATTGTCTTCTTATGTTTGCAACATGATATTTGACCACGGCCATCTGTTCCTATATTGTTAGCAAACTACCATGGCTGTAGGCCAATTCGCAAAGTGCTTTGGGTTTCTGTTTGCACAAATAGCAGTCGGAATGAGACCCCCGGTATACCAGCGTGCCCTTTTCAATCAATTTTATATGATGGGGTTAATTGTTGTGTCTTGAGGTTTAACCTATCCTCATAGCATGTAGTATATTTCAATTAGGTGAATGCTTAAAACAGGTTGAAAAGAAAACAGAAAATGATAATACGAACTGTACGATTACACTAAACATGTTTAAAGGTTGCCTTAAAACAATAGTAAAATTGTTCCTAGGGTTAATACGAAACAGTTAAAAAATGCGACAAATGTACTTCTGTTTATGAAAGGGCTAATGCCCTTATACTGCCGTGAAGACGTCTGCTTTAGAATTGTTATCTGCAAAACATATTCAATTACGATTTAAACATTATAATTAAAGTGATTGGAGACGAGTGTCAAATAGTTTGGATCCAGATCAGACGCCGCGTAACGCGGCGTCAGATCTGAATCCAAACTGTTTGCGAATACCAGCCAAATCGCAATCGATCGGACAAGAGTTGAGAGTTATATTAGCAAAACAGAAGATATCAATTGATGTTGCCAGTCGGTGGTGAGGTGTCAGTTATGTAAACATGGTTGCAAGGTTTACAAACTTTGCCGCCTAGTCTGAACAACCGTCAGTTTGTCTAGGCTTTTTATATTGATTTGTTCTTTTCAAGTTATGGAAATATCATCTTTCATTCGGCCAGTCTGGCATACAATATTTGGTCATTTAGATATGTTTTAAAACGTTGCCATTTTATATGACATTTATTTTTGTCGACGAGTTATTTGTCAGTATCCTACGTGTAATACCTTTATGGTCAAAAAGCAATAGTTTGTTTTTATTATTTAGATATTTAGTAAGTATATATGTTTTGAGGAAATGGAAATATTAAAAACAGTCTAGACTACTCTTCCATACAATGAACGCGATTCAGTCGAACCCGTAATTCAAAAGTAGATATCTAAGTTTTCACCTGTTTATTGTCAGTGTAGGTTCTGAAGTATTGGTAGTTTGTCATCAGTTTAAAGCGCCAGGCTGCTTCCTGGTTCTTCGAACACAAACTGTTTAAAATGTGCCATACTTAGAGACGTGATACTCCCTAAGTGTAAAAGCTAGTCTGTAAGAATGCTAATGCTCTATTTGCATACTAATATTGTGTTGTCTGTGTTGTGGCATTGGTAGTTTCTGTAAATATTCACGTCAATGGCAGCAAATAGAAATATGATATATGCATTTAACACATAGTGACTTTAGTACAGTGGATAATCTGTTATTCTTTCCCGTTTAAACGCAAACGTACACAAACGCAAAGCACTAAAACGTAGAAAAGAACAACTTTTGGACAATTCTGATAATTCTTGTTTATCTCGGTGGTAAACAGTTTGGAGCCTGATCAGACGCCGGGTTACCCGGCGTCTGATCTGGCTCCAAACTGTTTGCACGGCAAATAATAGTTTTAGCGTAAACGCGTTTATTGGGAAAGAATAACAGATTCTCCACTGTATAACATATATCGCGATATAGGAATGTTATAAATATCAAATCATTATATGACATACATGCATTGAACCATATTGTATGACTACTTATTAGAATTGTCTCGAAGAGACTAATCTAATGTGTAGTCAAAACATAGGGTTTGGTCGACAAATTTTGAGTTTTCATTTATCCCCTTTTAACTGGAGTCCTGATTATAATGCCGTGTATAATCAATCTCACATTTCATTCAGTGCATGAATGTGAATATAATACCGGGGAAAGAATGTTCTTATTTGTTCAGTCTGTGTACATGATTAGTTCAATACATGTATCTCCTCTTTTGTTAAGCCACTTTTAGCAATTAAAGAAAGCCCGCTAGAGTTCAGTCTTACTTCAAAACGATTAGGCTTGTATAGCCTTGCGTAGGCCGAACTTCACAGCCTGATGTTTGTTAATGCAGAACGATGGACCTACTCTTTCGCCTATCATCTTAATTTCGCTTGAAGCAATATCAGTACATCAGATTTTGTTGTTTAATTGAACTTCTTCGCAAGACACTACAATAAAGCAAACTGAGTATGATAGTAACATTAGATATTGTAACAACGAACTTCAAATATTGCCCGTTGTGTCTTAGTAACCAGACCAATGTTGTTGATGACGAGTTTCATATTTGTGCATGTGACAGTGTCCAGCGAAGAGTGACTAGCGCCAGAAGGGTATCAATTCTTAATAGCTATAGGGGACAGCTAATTTGAGAAATAACAGCAGTCGACACAGTTTAAACCATTCACTTGTCTTGTTGCCAGTACAATATTCATTTGTAAATAGTTTGGATCTGATGAGACGCCGCGTTACGCATTACCCAAATAGTTAACACGCATTATAATCGCTTTTTACTAGAAATACACGTACCACACAATTCAATGAGAAATAAAACCAGACGACAATTGTTTAAAATTGACGACGTCATGTCAGTGGAGGGGCTTAGCAGACGATATCCTAACAGTTGGTAAAGCTATTTCACACAGGGGTTGGGGTTGTCTGCGTGTGAGTAGCCTGAGCCACCTTTTTCAAAATAAAATACAATGCTAGACGTATTATATACATGTACTCATGCTCATATTACAAATCCTGGGCACATATCGTTTCGGTGATGCTTTTCATACATATAGAACATAATTATAGCGACTAAACGGTGTCAAACTGGAGATCTGATCTGTAAAAGGTAGTTGACTGCTGCAAGTAGGGAAGAAAGCAACTCAGAAAGCTTATACGGAATACTTATGTATCACGTGTTCCATACAATAGAGGAACTAGAGTCTTCACTCTAGAGTCACTAAATACGGGGTTGCCTGTAGTGTATATACATGTATAATTAATAAACCATATCATGGGCATCTATTTAGACAGATGTGCCTTACTTCAATACTGCAAGGAGTCAAATCCTTCACTACTCATATATTATATTCTTAAAATTGGGAAATTTCGACTAAATAGAATTCAATAAGAGTGGCAAATAACCCAAACTGTTTGCAAATGTTTATAAACGCTTTCGGGTCTGGCAACGGAGAGGTTAAGAAAGCAGCATTTCGTATGAGTTATGAGTCGGGTATTTTTACAAGGGTCCGAATTACCTCTGCATCAAAGTGTTGCAATGGCTCATTGAGAACGGGTATGCTCGTAACGACCCGTGCAAACATGGTAGATCAATTCATGATGGATGCACCGGTCAGTATATGGTACCGACGCATTTTTCTCCAAGGAAAACTGCCATTAATCTTGGCGAAATAAATTCGCGGAATTGCGTTAGGAGTCTCTTTCGATTAGGATGCGAAAGTTTGATGCCATGTTGCGTCTAGACTTGATATCTGATAGAGGAAGTTTAGTGATTGGTGCTAGGATTTTTCGTTGCTATAAATGTGTCTTGAGACGTAATTCAATGTAAACTCTGAAAACAAAACGTCTTCGGAAAACCGAACAATTATCTCTGTCCGTATACGTTCTAGATTGAAAGCAATTCATTGAAAAAAATGAATATGAGAGACAATCAGTTCAACTGAGATCCAGATCAGAACATGTCAAAACATACCTCGATAGTTAATGTCGGCGAAAAGGAATTGAAACTAAAGCCCTCCACTGCATTTCCCCGAGTGCAAGGTGTATTTGGAAATAATTTGGATTCTGAGTAACGCGGCGTCTGATCAGGATACACACTATTTGACACTCATTTACAAATGGCTTAAGTCAAACTAATGAAAGGTTAATTTCAGAAAAAAAATCAGACACCAATTGTTTGAAAATGATTACGTTATGACAGTGAATGGGTTAAGTGAACGCTAAACCTTGGTTGATGTTTGTCAGCTTACAGTGGAGAATCTGTTATTCTTTCCCAATAAACGCGTTTACGCTAAAACTATTATTTGCAGTGCAAACAGTTTGGAGCCAGATCAGACGCCGGGTAACCCGGCGTCTGATCAGGCTCCAAACTGTTTGCCACCAAGATAAACATGAAATATCAGAATTGTCCAAAAGTTGTTCTTTTCTACGTTTTAGTGCTTTGCGTTTGCGTACGTTTGCGTTTAAACGGGAAAGAATAACAGATTCTCCACTGTAATATACCGGGGTGTATTACACTCAATATTGTCATTTTGTGCGATATTTCTCCATCAAGATTATTATTGCAATACATGTTATTATTGTTATTATTACCTATCTGCTAAGTCATCGTGTAATATCATAGGTTGTCTGCAAATATTGGACAGTATGTGGGTATTCAATCTAACTACTGTGAAACTTATGTGAAGTAGCGCCTTAATAGAAGAATAGGTACATGTACCAGTATTTTATACAGACGACACCTAAATGCAGGACAAAGGTAAAGCAAAAATCTCATATAGCAGCTTTCTGCTTTACTAATATCCAGCTTTGAGTATTTGCATGTCGTTTAAGCGTTTTGTGTTGCTTAATACGAGTTTTTCTGTATATGGTTTTTCGCAAACATATCTGGTTTTCTATTATACACACTTAGAATTAATGATAAAATGTTCATAATAGGACGTTTCGGTTGATGGTACTGCATCGGGCTTTTGTATAAACGCCGTTAACATTGAATTATAGATGAAAGGAACGGTATTCATGGTAATTTTAGATATGTATCTAGGCAAAAAGCTGACACCAGGACGAACAAAAACACCTGAAACCATGGTGACAGGGGTTATCCTTAATCGAGAAGGTGTTACTGAATATTCCCTCACGTGTCCTATAAAAAGTAACAGTTCTACGTCTTTTCAACAACTTACCGTTAAGCCAGAATGGGAAAATATCAAGGCCGGCGACTTCTTAATACAGGGCGAAAGTAATGCATTAAGCAGTCATCTGATTTAAGTACCGATTAGGAGATATATTATGGTCATCGTTCAAGAGAGTGAGTACTGTACCCTAGTGAGAGAATAGCAGCCATAAGAGATAGGCTAAATGAAATTATAAGAAGTAGTTTAAACTTTAATTCTGTTTAAGTTGGCCAATGAAACTAGATAGTATGTGACACATAGGAAGTGGGTTCACCGTTTTTACTGCGCATTCTTTTACCCCCATATAATACTGTTCGACACTGAACGGTAAAGTCGTAGTATAACAACTATTACATTATTTATTTATTTCTTGTTGATGGTATTTGACGTTTATAATACGCTCTAAAACTGCCCTTTTTACGACCATTTACTAAGCCAAGACTCTTTTATTGTGTAAAAGACAACGATATGTGGCATAACCCGTTGCTCCATAAATACGCATCTATACGCTTTAAATGCACCCCCATGCAAGAGCTCCACTTAAATATAGCCAGGGATGGTAGTTTAATGCAGACTTGAAGTAAATCATACTATTGATAAGGCAAAACACTTTATTTGGAGCTTTCTAAATAAATCATATCCTGCATGTAGCTACATTTGTAAGCTGAACATCTGGCTATAACAGACTACAATGTCTTCGGTTGGTAACTTGATATGCCCTTATTTAAAGTGTTTGTTTCTACAACTGCTTTTGCATGGACGTTCAATTCAGGTCAGATATACACGAGACCGGAGTGCAAATCGAAGTAGGATGAAAGATGTTGCGTTTGTTTTTTATTCTGATGATATTATGTCCCGTTGATACAATGTTCTAGGGCCATATAATTAGTTTCCGTGTCCTCGGCGGAGCAGTTAATGTAATAGCACTAATATAATAAACACACGAATTGATTTCATGGTAGTTAGATTAGGGAACTCTGGCTTTGTTCTGGAGGAATCGGATAACCTCTTTCGTGACCCATGGATCCAATTCATTGCACTCGGTTGCCTCATCAATTTACTTTCTATTGGCTCTTAAATGAATCTGTATTTATTGTCCTAAACGACCGTTAGGACTGTAGGAACTGAGCTTTCCGTTTTTTCCTCTCCATTTATTTGATTTTTACTAGAAGCAATAAAGGGAGTGTTGTGTTCTGTAATGACACACATTGATGACTGGATATTTAAAGTTGACCCTTTCGTACCGGATCAAATAGCAATAGAGGTGCAGGATTGACAAAATATATACATGTACTTCATTTTCAGATACATGTATCATAACCCATTACTCAATAAATATGCCCTTTTACACCTTTAAATTCCCCCCAACTAAAGATAATAGTCAAACTTAGTTCAGTCATGAATATGTACGGTAAGAAATATTTCTATATCCTTTTGGATGATGGCTTAAAGCATGTTAAAAGCAAATCAGAATGGGCCTCAAGGCGCAGTCTGCTTTACCTTATAACTTGCTTTAAGTGTTCATAAACCTTCAAAACTGGAAACAGCCTATGGGATAATGGGTAATTCTATTTAGGCAACCAAACGATTAAGTAAGACTAGGAATGTTGCTTCTTCCTCTAGGTGGAAATTAATGACAGGGCTGCTATTTCTCCGGATTTTTCCTAAATCTTCGGATTTATTTTCTAGTACATGTTAACTTAAAGCAGCTGAAAGTAAAGCAGAATGTGCCTTAATGTGCATACTGCTTCACTTCCATCCTGCTTTAAGCAGTCACATGTCAAAAAACTAGAAACAGGCGATGGGGTAAAGGTACGATTCGTAAAATCGCACTTAAAAAAATGAAAATTTGGAAATCTTAGGATTTTTCATGTCAACTTATGATAGCCCTGTAATGAAGATTTTAGACAATTGTTTTGGCATCTTCATTATTCAAATGTCCCATATATCAAAGACATGCAATGGGGTGAATTTAGACTGTGTCTGTGTGTCTGATGCAAGGTCGCATTATGTGGCCAATCATAGTGGTATACACTAATTGCCAAAAAACGGTACTATAGATAACTAATTTAAGTTGAGATGTCTTTCAAAGATTAGAAACATAATTACACTGCCATGGCAACTGAGCAATTTCTTTTCAGGGCATATATTTAAACACTACAAGTACTTCTGGTTCTGCTATTAATTTGCTCGTAGCCACAGGTGAAAGTCTTTAAGTCAGGTGTCCGGTTATGTATGGTGAGAATATAGGAGGTTTCTGCGTTATTGTCACTTTGCTTTACTTGTCTCATGTCTTGTAAACTATAAGGAAGTAACGTTGGTTTATGTTTCTTACATGTAATAAAATGTTTATGCATTTCTATGGAAGACAACTTTAAAACAGTGCACACAGTAAGTCGGCCGATAGTATGCGATACAAAGGGTTAAGGTTCCGCCAGAGAATGTGAACTTTAATTAGAGAACCAGGTGTTACTGGCAAAGTCATTGAACCAAACCTTCAACTGTTCAGAGTCATGATATCGCCCACTTTCGAATCGTTGTTTGCTCCTATTTATAATATTCAAGTTGAATATTCTTTTGACTAAAATCCAAGGTTGTACCGGTATGTTTCAAACAGGCTGGATCCATATGAGACGCCGAGGAAATCGGCGTCTGATGTAGGTCCAAGCTCGTTGCGAGTAAATGGCGATGCTTTCGAGTTGACGTGAAGTGCTAGCTAAATGTTTTTGAAACTACCGTCATTCTTTCGACTAAAGAAATAAGAGAATTGTTAAAAGTAAATCACTGGCGTGTGGTCTCTTTTCGAAACCTTTCTTAAACGTTTTAAACCCATTATGCTATAGCATATTTCTTTCACAGCATGTTACAGTGGAGAATCTGTTATTCTTTCCCGTTTAAACGCAAACGTACGCAAACGCAAAGCACTAAAACGTAGAAAAGAACAACTTTTGTACAATTCTGATAATTCTTGTTTATCTTGGTGGCAATCAGTTTGGAGCCTGATCAGACGCCGGGTTACCCGGCGTCTGATCTGGCTCCAAACTGTTTGCACTGCAAATAATAGTTTTAGCGTAAACGCGTTTATTGGGAAAGAATAACAGATTCTCCACTGTACCACTTAAGACAGGTTGAAAGTAACGCAACATGCTCCTTAGAACCTCCTGTTATATGGTAATTCGAAGTTTTGTGTTGATCTTTATTAAGGTAATAATTGGACAAGTTTGAATACAAACGAGTGGAATTTGACACACTCATTTATATTTCGCGAGTAGTGCATATATCAATGTAGAATTCCTTTTGTTTTAACCGATTTTATGCGGGGTACACTTTTAGGTGTACCTCTAGGCAAACAGTTTTGATCTCAGTGTGGGGCCTGATCTGATATTAAAACTGTTTGCAGCAAAGTCAATATTCTATCAGAAACTGCTAAAATATTTTGCAAATATTTGAGTTATATCCGCTGCAGACGACATTTTGAAAATGGCCGCCAAATATTACCCAGCATACAATGGGTTAAAACAGTGTGGTATCGGAGAAAGCATCTCATCACAGACAACAACAAATAATCTTAAACTTGACATATTCCTGAAGCTTCCCTCCTGTAAAGTGTCTATGTTTCGTTTTCGCAGAGAGCAGTCAATTTATTTCCCCACTGATAGGAAGCTTTCAGTATGCATATTTTGTTTCAAAATGCCGGGAAAATAACTAAGCGTGTAATAGCCAATATAGCAGTTCCGGTTTTGTTTCTGAAGAGAGAAATCTTTAAATCGCTTTGCTGGCAATGGAATCATTTTGCATTGCTCAATTTTCTTTCAGAAATGCGACTTAATCGCTATAGAAGGCCCCCTTATTTATAGAAAATTGGCAAAATTCACAGGATGTTTTACGTTACCTATATGCTTTTAATACCTTTGGTTGGTAACGAAGTTGAAACAGATGCATTTCTGGTAACAATCTCAGCCACTATTTGTATGTTCAATGTACTAACAGTGTAATATTATGTGATTTATAAACAATCGCTTACAGGGTATAGGACCGCTGATTGATTCAGGCTTACTGGAAGTAAAGCTGAAAGCCACAAAGGAGCTTTCTGTTTTATTTTGTTTTTGTCTGATTTGAGCATTTGAAAATATAATAATATAAATTTCAGAGCTTTCTGGTTTACTTCAACTTTCTTTAAGCTGCCATCAGTCTTTTACACAATCAGTAAGCCTCCTTTTGTGGACGTAATATACACAGGGCTCCAGATTAGAGGGAGTGAACCGAACAAATCCAACATTTTCTCACTCCTTTCAGCTCTCACTCATTTCAGCTCCTCCAAATCCTATGGTGTTACTACTCATTAGATTCGCATCGAAGAGACGATTCTAATGAGTAATATCACCATAGGGTTTAATGCAGAAATATTTTAGTTTTTGAAATACTCCTCTTATCTGGAGCTCTGTATACGTTTAACAATAATATGTTTAGTAGAGTGAGAGGGAATATCTGTAAGATACCGTAAATACATGGGCATGCATTTCTATGAGGGGAAGTAGTTAAAGTCTGGATTTGCCATTTCAGTGGTCTTAAAGTAAGTCCAAACTATACAGTGGTCTTCATCGATCTCGTAGAGACAGAATGTCACGCGATCGCTGTAGAAGGAGCCTGGGTAAATAATAGCAGCAATTCGGCATGAGATACTTGCGAGATACAGTCAAATTTCAATAACTCGTACTCGCTTAATTCGAAATTACCCGTATATCCACATCTTATTTCTATAGCTCATTCTCGCGTAAGTCGTAAGTCGAACGTACCGGTATTTCAAAGTTAAAACGTGTCTATGCCACGTTTTAACTTTGAAATATGGGTACGTTCGTCAAAGAAGAGTTCAATATTTCGAGGTGCGATTGTATGTGTTAGATATTTGATTAGTAAACCCAATGATACATTATACACTTAGTCTGATATTGCTGAATGATCACTCGTCGTGTTTGTAAAAGGCCGAAAATGGACCCTCAATTTGGTTAAAAAGGAGAAAAATATCCGCTAGAAATACAATAGCGCTCAGGGATGATTTTCTGGCATGGTTAGATCAACTTGAAGAGTTATGGCCTGCTCTGTTTATTCTATGGCTTATTTGATATTACTTACAAAACTATTACACTTGTAAACATTATCATTCCAAAGGCGCATTTGTAAAAATGTTGAATTCAGATAACCTGTTGAAAAGAGTGTTTGACTTATTGATTAAAGAGCATAATCTCCCTCGTACTAGAAAGTTTTGAAAACCGAACCAGCTCTGTCCTCAACATTTGATGTAATTGCTAACAACCATTTTAACTAAAAACAATTAAAAATCGCTGAACATTTCAAAAACATCGCTTAACATCCGTCTGAACCTAAGCATATTGTCAATACATGCATTCGGAGGTTTTGCGGTATTGCAATTTTATTACTCACACTTTTATTTTCTAAAGAAATTAAACTGACTTTTTAAGCGATGGTTCCATATACGACTGTAGCAACATACAGTGGAGAATCTGTTATTCTTTCCCAATAAACGCGTTTACGCTAAAACTATTATTTGCAGTGCAAACAGTTTGGAGCCAGATCAGACGCCGGGTAACCCGGCGTCTGATCAGGCTCGAAACTGTTTGCCACCAAGATAAACAAGAATTATTAGAATTGTCAAAAAGTTGTTCTTTTCTACGTTTTAGTGCTTTGCGTTTGCGTACGTTTGCGTTTAAACGGGAAAGAATAACAGATTCTCCACTGTAGAAGAACAAGGTGTAATCGGCAGGATATATGTAGTACGGTTATATGTACTTTTGGTATTGCAACAGAGGTTAGGTTTGGTGTAACAAAGCTGAAACGAGTGCTATAAGTTAACCAGTAATTGCATTATCATAGTCTAGGGGGATCCACTGTCGTATATATTTAGTATAGAAGAGACTCGGTATAGTGGAGAAAAGGTTAATATGTCCCGTTTAAAAGCAAACGAAACGCAAACGCATGGCAATAAAACATAACAAAACAACTTTTCGACAATTATGGCTGTTCATGTTGATCTGAGTGGCAAACATTTTGGAGCCTGATCAGACGCCGGGTTACCCGGCGTCTGATCTGGCTCCAAACTGTTTGCAATGGAACTACTTTTTCGGCGGAGCTGACTGTTTTCTATTTAGTCACACTTTCTATTTGGCCACACATTTCAACCAATTACATTTGATCAGAAATTTAGAATTAAGAGCACCTGTTGAAACTGAATAGTCTGATTGGATAGTAGCCAGGGCTCCAGATAAGGGAATTATTTCCAAACTTAAAATCTTTATTTGTGCATTAAATCCTGTGGTGTCACTATACATTTGAATTGTCTCTTCGAGACAAAAAAAAATGAGTGGTAACACCATAGGGTTTGGTGCTGAACGGAGTGAAAAAATGTGATTTGTTTAGTTTACTCCCTCTTATCTGGAGCCCTGTAGGCTGGTCTATGTCCAATTACAGTTTTAGCATATGTGGACTGTGAGTGTAAAATTTAGAGATACAGACTGCACTGTTTACTACCACTGGGCAGAGATGTATGTCTCTGCACTGGGGTGATGCAATTATACTTCTATTTTAAGATATGACATCTGAAATCTTTTTATAGATATACAGAGGAAGCTAGGTGTTTTGTAATTGTTTACTACCAATTTGTTTGAACTGTTAACTATTTGTACACATTTACCATACATTTAAAGCAATATTATATATAAAAGTAATGGCCTCAAGTGAGTTAAACACAATCCTGTTGTTTCATCATTATTTACAAGAGTGGCAGTCGAAATTCAGCAGACTGTTGTATCTGTACATTTGTGTATGCTATAGTTTGTTTCAAGAAACTCTATGAATGAAGTTTGATATATAGAACAATAGATTAATGTGAGGATCTCCTACCAGTAGCTAGGATATGAGTTGAATTATTGTTCTGTTTTGCCTTTCTGTACATGATAGTTTTGCATTTTAAATAAAAGTTGCTGTTTCAATTTTTTTTGCTTTTCAATCCAAGATATTACAATTCTTTGAAAACCTCAATTTCATTTAATTTTGCACACCCAATTTCATCTATATAGCCTTAGTTCAACCACTCATTCCGCCGAATATCTTTTTTAAAGATATTTCTTGTTTAAGGGTAAACGCGTTAAATGGGAAAGAAAAGCGTCGTCTCCACTCTACTTACATTTACTTAGGGCACCCACGTGTTGTTTTCTACATGTTTCTCATTATCAATTCAAATCAATGAGTTTATTTTACCAATTACTCAAAATAAAGTTAGTTACGTCCTTTGCGCCTTTAATTTATTCTACCATTGAAGAAAGTAGTTCCAGTTTATAAAGCCATGAATATGTACCATTAGAAAAGGTTTGAAACTTTCTATATCATAGCAGATGGTATCTTATACATACTTAATGTAAAGGCACCCTTAAGGAACATTCTGCTTTAATTTCAGTCTGTTAAGCAACCATCTGTCTTGAATTCTGTAACATAATCTATCTGGCGATGGTTTAAAGGGACTCGCAACCGGATGGTGTACTTGTCAAAATAAAATAAAATACTCAAATAAAAGCAAATTTGTGGCATTATTTGGCTTCTGACATTAAAACAATATGATCAGTCCAAAAAAAGTCTCAAGAATCGTCACCGAATCTTAGATTTTTAGATATTTTCCATCGTTTTTCTATACCGACTAGTAGACGGTATAGTTTTTGTTGTTGTTGCTTCTCTACACGGACTCAGACATAAACACGAGCCGAATTGCGAAGTTGTATGCACTTTCGATCGCTACACATTGAAATACGTTAAATCGATTCGAGATAAACGGATAGTTCCGTGGTCCATTGGTCTAAGCGGTCTCCCCTATTTTGCCTTCTGTCCGCCAATGCCGGGCCCCGGGTTCGAATCCCACCATAGACCAATATTTTTTTTTATTGAAATACATTTTTTTTAAACAGAATTTCTTATCCTAAACTAATTCTTTACCATTTATATAAGCGTTTGACACATATTTACAAATTACTATTTTTAATGCACCATCTGGTTGCGAGTCGCTTTAATGTCCAATCTCACTTCTTCAATTAGCCACCAATCGGTTGCAAATGAAAGTTGCCTATAAATTCCATCAAATATTTCTAACAATAGTTTAACTGTTTCATACATTCATGAAATAATAACTGTCAAACACCGGTGTTTCAACTAATCAAAGGACGATATATGGATAGCAGTCAGCTTAATGTAGATCGAAAGAAATGCCGAAAGCTCTTTTAGTACTTTTCCGCTGCAATATATATTTTCGTCCTTCTGTAAGGTTCACTCATCTCTATAAAGTCCCTTGCTTCAAATATCAGTTAATTGTCATTGCAGATAGAATTGACTGTAGTTCTTAACTTTTCTTTTTAGTTTTACGACCTCTAGAACGAAGGGTACTAGATTGTACAAAAGACAGATGGTAGCTAAAAGCAAGTTGACAGTAAAACAGAAAGCTCCTTTAGGAGCTTTCTGTTTTACTGTCACATTGCTTTAAGCAGTCATCTGTCATAAACACCATATAATTAACAGGTTTGTGGTAGTAATAGAGAGGTTTTATTGTACTCAGGTGTACAAAGATACCTATATCACCCACCGCTGCACCAGATAAGGAACTGTAAGCGAGCCCTTCGTGATCAATGAGTGTGTGTTATAAACATGTCCGAGATTAAATGAAGAAGAGTGCAAAATTTCACTAATCGCACATAAAACTCGAAAACTGAACCCTGCATGGCCCCTTAAAATGGCACCTAGCAACCATTTAAAATATTTACTGCCGTCTGGATCGGCACCCACCGGGTTAACGTGATTTACCGGTGAATAGATAACAGGGTATTTAACTGCTGCGTGAATTGATAAACTCCTGTGATCGGTTTATAGTATTCGAACAAAGTCGAGAAGCAAACATTAACTGCACCTCGTATCACAATCCAAGTTAATGCCATCCATTGATACCCATATCCAAAGTATCTGTTTACAGTAACATCCCGCTCAAATGAGTTTAATGTTGTTGTTTATTTGTATTTAAGGAATATGTCTGCTTAAAACAAGATAAAGATAAAGCAGACAGCTCCTTTCGGAGCTGTCTGCTTTCTTTTTTATCTAACTTTAAGCTTGCTCGTCTCTTTAGCACTCACTACGCGTCGCATTTTGAGTTATCTCAATAGCAGAGTTGCGTTGTATATCCTTTCAGGTGCGCTATGGTAACTGAAACCGACATTTTGATGAAAGTGACATCTGTCAAAGTTTTGTCTTCTTTCTTAAAATTGAAACGATTCCTATAGTTTGTAATATTTAGAAGCGCTGACGTGTTCGTTAAATATATTGGATTCTGTGATTGTATTTCAGATTTAGATATCACAAATATGTCTTATGTACATGTATTCAAAGAGCAAGTTCTTCATGGTAAAGATTCACCAAATTTTGTATTTAGCTTTATAATGTAATCAGAAACAAATACTAAATATACTATGTAGTATCAGACATTTAGACAAATGGTCTCAAATAATGTAACCAGTGTAGACTCAGATCAAGCACTGCTTTGAAAATAGGTATCAGCCAAGGATATTAATGTATGTCTCTCGCCTATGTTAACAAGTGTTGTTGTTGTTTTGGTTGCTTTTACATTCAAATAGTAAAACCATATCAAAGTTAACTTTCTCAGCTTGTTTCTTTACCTTCTCATCTGAATCTACCTTATTTGCAATTTCCGAGGACTTTTACCATTGAAGCAGCTCGGTTATATTTTAACGCACGTGACTCTCGTGCCGATCACGTTTTATTCACGGGATATCGTTATCATTACCACGACTATAGTAGATCAGTGGCACATCTTAAGCTACGGCTTTGTCGTTCATTTAGGTAATAGAAACTGTCATTAAGTTAATCCACCCGCTATCTGTTTCATGCGATCGCGTTAAGGGATATTTACGTTTGCCTAAGATCCGTGTTACAAAGTATTTTATCCTTGCTGAGGATATAAGACCTAGGAATGTGATGTAAAATACTTGGTACAGTACAGTGGTTGAAACTGTACATTCAAAATAAGTGTCGTGGTCTTTGTTTAAGACATGTATAAGCTTAATGCAGTACGAAAGTAATACAGAAAGCTCCTTCAGGAGCTTTCTGTATTACTTTTGTACTGCATTTAGTGGACATATGTCTATAAAGATAACTATTAGTCCTTATTGTTTGATAGTTCAAAATAGGCTGAACTGTACAGAGGAACATAAAAAGATACTGTGGCAACATTTCAAAGAATGGACTGATTGTGTAGGAAATAGGTCAATGCTATATTATTTAATATATCGGATGGAAGTAATGCACAATCTCTACACATGACCTTTGCATTGTCAATTGTGTCCTTTTTTACAGCAGCCACCTGTCTTAAAATGAGAAATATGTCTCTGGTTTGCTGTGTCGTAACCATCATATGTGCTTGTATAGTTATGGTTCAATTTAGTATCGCTTGGTGTTATAAAACTCTTTGCTTATGTATAAATTACTTATAGCGTCAGCGTTTTCACGTGCCAAGCATTTCAAAAAACGATAAATATAATCATAAATCGTTTCTTACTAGACTTAGATGTTTGCATAAGCAAAACATACAAATTGTCGGAATCGCTCTGTTTGATACATTCAAGTAAATGGTGCAAAAAACGTTATGCGGCGTCTGATCAGAGTCTACACTGTTTGCTGACATGAATTTCATATAAGACGAAACGAAAATGAAAATGTATACCAGGTACCCCTTATATTACAAATGGACAAATCCAAAATATAAGCATGGGAGAATCAACTTGGTATAATGGGTTAAATGAATGGTCGCATGGTTACATTTTGACTGTATTTGTTTATTTAAACAGTTTGTACTGGTGAAAACTAGGCATTACATATTTTCGATTTCAACAGTCAGATACTGTTTGCAAACTTCTACTTCACAGAGAGTAAAATTCGCATCCGAATAGTTAGAACGACCTGTAATCAAGCTTTGTCTGAAGTTGTCTAGAACTATTGTTTTGCCTTCAGGGCACTCAAAGACACCAATGCATTTTCAAAAGTCAGCACAACATCACTAGTCTGAATATTCATAAAGAGTGCCACGTTTTGCATAAAACTTTCAGGGCTGCCATTTCTCCGGATTTTCCTAAATCTTCGGTTTCTTTTCAAGAACATGGTAGATTAAAGCAGACTGAAAGGAAAGCAGAATGCGCCATTAGGCGCATTCTGCTTTACTTCCAGCCTGCTTTAAGTAGTCACGTGTCAACAAAACTAGAAACAGGCAATGGGGTAAAGGTACGATTAGTAAATTCGCACTTGAAAAATGCAAATTTGGAAATCTTAGGATTTTTCATGTCAACTTATGGCAGCCCTGAACTCTGTCTTCGTGAGATGCAACCTTGAAAGCGCACCAGGAGTTATTTATCCAAACACGGCACGAAAGGTGATTTATTTTGTAGACACGGAGCGTTTTTGAATAATGCCATCAAATTGTTGTCTCCTAAATTACTAGATCTTAGCAAACAATGGGGGTCATTAAAGAGCATTACCCTAAGCAGTGCGACAGTCACATTTCAAGATTTATTTAATTTCAGACATTATTTTTTCATTGATGATAAATGAATTACTGCACGTTATATGCAACAAAACCTATTTTAAGAGGCATTCAAATTTAATCCCAATATCTACCTTTTAGCATACTGCAGCTAAGTATGGCGAAATTAAGTAAAACGGTCTTTTTGAGGAGTTCTACATTATTTTTCGACATCTAATGAGCACCTGTTTGCATCTATGTTTCTCAAGATTCTCATCAACTCTAAACGGTAATTCATACATGATATGATTTACTCTACGTTTGTTTGGTATTTGAAACAATAATGGTGTAATATTTGACTTGAGGTGTATTATCTGGATCTGTACTGTATACAACAATAGTATTATATTAGGTAACTGGTACTGTCGCTGATTTGCAGCATGGGTATTGATTAGACACCTGTATCCTGTATTTGTATTTTCTGAATAGAAATGTCGGTTCTCATGCTTCTATCCTGATAAAAACGTCCACCTCCTGACGGATTGTGCTGTTACAGTGGAGAAAACGTTATTTCTTTCCCGTTTAAACGCAAACGAAGCGCAAACGCATTGCAATAAAATGCTGAAAAGGACAACTTGTTGACAATTCTGACCAATTATTTTAATATGAAAGGCAAACGGTTTGAACCTGATCAGACGCCGGGTTACCAAACTTTTTGCAAGCGAAATAATGGGCTTAGCGGAAACGCTTTTGTTGGGAAAGAATAACGTTTTCTCCACTGTAGCAGACTGAGAGTAAAGTTACGAGAGCTTTCTTCTTTACTTTAAGCCTGCTAAAAGCGTCCATTCTATTTAAATACCGATAATTGAGTTTAAACCAATATTCCTGAAGATTTACAAATTTCACCCCTATATCATGCTAGAGAATCATAATATTCTTGTTTACTGCAAGTCTACCAATAAACGTTTTGTAATCAAAGAAAACAAAATTTTAATGTAATTGCGCTGGCATAATGGCAGCCTAACCAAATTCAGATAGAGCCTTTCAGGAAAATTTAAGCTGCATATTTATGATTTGATTGTAAATAGATTATTGCGGGGCAAACGTTGAGCAGTTTTTTGGTTGGTTCTATCTATTACCGACTGGTTTTGATCACGAAATATGTAAGAACAAATTCGTGCAAACAGGCGATTAATCACCAAAATGGTCGATACGCCTCGGAACAATAACGTTCGTAGAAATTACTGTCGCAATAAAAGCCAATTTTCTCTGACTGATGCTTTCCGCTATTACACGAAGCACCTTGTATAGTGCATAACGCAACATGTGCAGTTTGTTGTCATTTTCATCCGGGGAACTGGCGTGGGCTATAAATAACAATTAGTCGCGTGCCGCTGTCATGACAAATGTAAAATCGTAGTAAAACACTCTTTTACCGCTGATGTGACGAAACTCTAATGCTAGATAAATCATCAACTTAATTTCAATATTCCCAAATTGCAATAAATTTGAAGCTTTTTGCACAGTTATGCTATATTTGCATACAAATGACAAACGATGGTAGACACTTTTAACCCTTTTGCTGTTGCAATATCGTCTGCTTACAATTCGTCGTCTGCTTTAATTTCTTAAAGGTAGAATTCACGGATTCTAGCTGAATAAACGTTCACACGAGTGTCAAACAGTTTGGGCCCTGATCAGGAGCTTAACCCTTTGCAAAAGTCTTAACCGTTTGCAAATGTAAGTAAAGTCGTTCCCAGTGTCCAAGGTTATAAGCTTTTCAGTAGAGTCTAAAGTCGTTCTCAAGCATTTGATTGGTCAGATTTGAGCAAAAGCTCAAATCTGACCAATCAAATGCGTGGGAACACACTCAGACTAAGCTCAAACTCTTTATAACCTTGGACCCAGAAGTTGAAGAGTTAACACGTATACCACCCCACTCCATATCTTTTAGATGAAATGGGGGAATTGTGCAAGTGCACATACTCTCATGGGGAAACGGGCACTTAAAAAGGGAATATTGTTTTGGTCAGCCCGCATTTCTTTCTGTTATGATTTTCAATAGAAGCACTTTTTTATGAAATGTTTCTGTGTTCTATAGGAAACCAAAGTTGCATGAACGTTCGAAACGCATGCCTACATTATCGATGACAAAATTAATATCATTGTGCGTAAAGCTGTAGCACTTATTAAAGAATACGAGAACATCTTGTTTTAATGCTCGTTAAAGTTACGTTCAGGTTTTAATTTTATCGCCCCAGTCGACCTACATGAAAGTGTAACACATTTACTGATTTTCTTACTGTACGTTTATATGTTTTGTATGTTTTAATACATTTTGAGGCTGAGATTAAAAACAGCTTGAGCGGCGGGTGAGGCATGGTTTTGGTTCCTTTGTGATTTTTAAACACACTACTAAAACTTTTAAAAGCTGTTTACTTCTTAGCCAAATTTAAAAGACAATGCCACAGGAACCCATTATTCATGTACTTCGAAATGCTAAGTAAAATATAACTGAATTGAGAAAGCTGAATTGGCATAATCAGGGGTATTTTTCTTCTCGAGAGAGTGTATGGTTAAAATACGAAAGTACGTGATCATTACTTACTGATGAGCATATAATGATGTGAAACAACAGTTAAAACCAAGGGTATCTCACCCTCGAATTAGGAACATGGCGGTCATTGAAATAATAATGCTGCTTTTTGCATGACAAATGTTTTGCAGAAAACTCATTCATGAGTTTTCTGCATTACTTTTGACATGCATCAAGCTGCCATCGTTATAAACATATGTATTGCTGTACTCATATCTTACTTTGAATGTCTGTTTAATACAGGTGTAACAGTATATCAAAACCTCATGCTACGGATTACGCTTGCCTCTTCAAATAGACGATGTAGACTTTACAATTGGCCAATACGTAACAAACTGGTATTAAGTAGGATATATCTTCACAGCGGTGTCCTGAGGCCGCCTGGAAATCTGGGTACTGTTTCCATTAAGAGGTATTACTGGAAGGGTAATTTACACAAAATGTTAAACCTCGCCAAAGCTTTCATATTCTTTTCATCTCTCACGTGTATGAAATAATTCTTAACAACTTTCATCTTCCAAAGTCTGCATTGGTATAATTACAAACTGCACATGCGCGAAACCGATATAAACTAGCAATATGTCTAATCCGAAGCACCTGCGGGAAAATAAGATTAATAACTAACAACAGCATTTATCGTTTTAAAATACACTATAATGAAAATGAATACAGTCAGGTCTCCAGATAAGGGGGTATTTCAAAAACTAAAATCTTTATTTCTCGATTAAACCCTATGGTGTTACTACTCATTAGAATCGTCTCTTCGAGACGATTCTAATGGTTAGTAACATCATAGGATTTGGTGTTAAAACGAGTGAGAAAGAGTTGAATTTGTTCAATTTACCCCCTCTTATCTGGAGCCCTGTACAGTTAAACTTCTTTAACATGAGCTACCTCTCAAAGTAATACATATTGAAAGTGTAAATGATAGAAGACGGCTTAAACCAAGTTGAAAATAATGGAGCGTTCTGTCGTACATGCATTTAGCTCTATTTAATTGACTTGGATAACGAATTTATTTGAGTGATCATCATGAAAGGGATGGTTTACTGTATTCGTCTTTGAAATACAAAACTATAAAATAACTTACGATGGCTATGAAATACACGTTTCTTTGTTTACACGAGCATAAGTAAGTTGTGTTTTATTACTCATAAGTTGTGAAACTTGTATTACCAAAGTTTGCTTCAATTTTTAATTAACTTTGTATGTAATTTCACTCGCGGCAAGGTGCTATAAAACGATATAAGACCTTGTATTACATTATCTCCACATGTACAACCTGCCTTTTATTCACTAAATTGTTTCTTTAGATATATAAAGTTGTTTTGTACGGAGTTCCCCTTTATCACCATTAACTTAATTCATTGCCGTGACCTCATATGTTTTAAATAATTGACGCGTGCTTTTATTTCTCGAATTTATTTTAGGCATAATTATGTCCTATCAAGCGTCCGATCAGGATGGATGCAAACTACATGTATTAGCAAAAGACCAGTGCACCTGGTGCCCGTTTCATAAAACTTTGTACTACAAAGACGGTCGTAAGTCAAAACTTAAAAATACATTTAATTTATGATTTCTCTATATAATCCTGTCTCTTTGGAATCGGATTTTCAAGACGATTCCAATGAGATGTCATAAGACAGGATTAGATGGAGAAATGAATAATAATTGATACTTTTATAATCTGACTTACGACAAGATTTGTTGTACAATATTTATGAAACTGGCCCCGAAGTATGACAGTAAATTTCCGAAGATATTGCAACAGTGAGTCTAACCCGATAAAGGGGGGGGGGGTATGGCTTGCACGTCTTGTTATTGTTCAGACCCGCTCCAGCATCCAGGCTAGTGTGCAAGTGCTTTCATTAAATAACAAAACTGCATTATTCGTCGTAGCTTATATGGAAGAGTCAAGCTTAAGGCCTATACAGGAAAATGTTCAGGACTGAAAATTTGGGACAAAAGAAAGTTGGGACAATGGGAATCTTGAAGGCATTTTACAACAAAGTACATTCTTTTAGGGACGAACTCGCCTTCATACAATAATTGCATCTATGTATTTTGTTAAATTGCTGTATGCAATGTTAATATTCAATTCAGTTAACCAGTCGCAATAATATTGAATATCAAGCCTTGCAAACAAAGCGTCTTGGATCAGGGTATTGCTGCATTCTACAGGGCCCCAGATAAGAGGGGGTAAATTGAACAAATCCAACACTTTCTCACTCATTTTACCACCTAATCCTATGGTGTTACTACTCATTAGAATCGTCTCGAAGAGACGATTCTAATGAGTAGTGACACCATAGGGTTAATTGAGAAATAAAGATTTTAGTTTTTGAAATACCCCCCTTATCTGGAGCCCTGATTCTACAACGGACACGGTAGTGTTCAGTTGAAAGCGATAGTTACTCTGCTTCTATGTTGTTTGCAATATCTGAAACACATTTAAGTATTCAGGTACTCGTGTATGCAAGCCGTTATTGTATTTGGAGAAATTCAAACTGACTCCTAACCCTAACCCCAATAAAATGCATGTTCTCGCACCGCACGCCGTAACGCGGCGTCTGATCAGGATCGAAACTGTTTGCAAAAGCGCTTTATGACGTCATTGAGAGTGAAACAATTTAACACTGAAAACAAGCTAGGGGTGTCAGGGTTAACAGAACAAACACTGCATAAAGTAATTGGAATTTTGCGTTATACGTGAGAATATTGCAGCAATGCTTCTGTTTCTGTTAATGGACGAGTATGAACTTTCAGAACTTTTTTAAACTAATCCATCAACCGAATCCACTAGATCAGTGCATTGCATTATAGAGATTAAAGTGCATCTAAGAAGCCACAGGTTTCTTCTTTCAACCAAAGAGCCTCGATAATTATTACCGACTACGGTATATATTTTTTTAAATACAGTAAAACCTGTCTTTAGCGACCATTCTGTGAAAATTATAGAACCTTATAAATATTGTTACGTGTTTAATGCAGCACAAAAGTAAAGCAAAAAGCTCCTAAATGAGCTTTCTGCTTTACGTTTGTCCTTCATTATACTGGTCTTGATAAGAATGTGTGATCGGTCGTCTTTTTGACGGTCGCTTAATATAAGTTTATCAGTAAGGCAATGGCATCGTACTCAAAAATACTTTCTAAAATGCCATTAGCGTGTAATTTGCCACGTGTAACGTGGTATTAATTGCTCTTTAAATGCATTCTTTCATCTCATTTGAAGTTTTTATATCTCCGTGAAAAACTACCCCGAAAAATGTAATTTCACAAACGGGTACATAGGAAGTCTACAGTTGTCCTCGGCTGTAATTATATAGAAGATTTACACATTTCGTCCCTTCAGTATGCCTGCTTCGGTCATAAACCCATTCGCCCCAACGCAACCGCCGCGCTGAGATTGCCTGAATATAATTTGAGGGAGCGCGCAATTTGTTTGATTTGACAGGTTTACGAACATTATGATGACGTGATTAATTCTCCGGCCGTCCAAAAGCCATCCAGCGTGTTAAACTTGGGAAATAAACATGACATTAAAAGTGATTTCGTTTGTAAGATTAAAGGGAGAAAAGTCATGAACTCTGTACTTGTTAATGTCTTCTTTTCACGATAAATTTTGCATTTTGATTTGTTAAATATTGTTTGATTGGACCGAAAAGACCATCTCAGTCGTCGATATAGTTTGAGTTTAAGACATTTTATCGGTTATGGACATATATATTTACCCTTTTATCAACTAAATACTAATGCAATTTCCGTTCGGGTATTTTTAACCTCAAAGAAAATGCAAATGCATGTACACATGTTATATACCTCTTATGAAAGACGGTTTATAAATGCAGAAAAGAGCAATACAGAAAAGCTCCACTAGGATCTTGTCTGCATTAAGCTACCTCTTTGAACCTTGGCCAAGCATACTATGCACGCCCTTAGAAATCAAAGTAGACTTGAAAACGGTAAAGACACAGGTCGGAGTGTCCCTTAAGGAACCATCCGACCAGCGTCTGCACTGTTTGTCATGTTTACAGTACATTGAAACAAACAACCATAAATAGTAAGAAATAGATTAGACTAAATTTGAAACTTTGAACTTTCTTGAAGGAAACGGGTAAATGTTGTCGTAAGTCAAAACTTTAAAATACATTTAAATTGTGATTTCTCTATCAAATCCTGTCTTGTGACATCTTTTTGGAATCTTCTTTTCAAGACGATTACAAAAAGATGTCACAAGACAGGATTAGATGGAGAGATAAATAATTATTGAGACTTTTATAAACTGACTTACGACAACATTTGTCGTAAGAAGTTTAATGAAACGGGCCCCAGATGATTCTCCTTTTGAATGAGTCTACTTGAGTGCACTAAATACATGCATCTTAACCCTTTACTGATCGTAAGGTTTTTAACCCTTTCACTGCAATATTGTCGTCTGCTTCAATATTGTTGTCTGCAATATCGTTTAAAAGTTAGATTAAGGCAGTATAACTGACGTAATTTCAAAACAAATGGCAAACAGTTTTGATCCTGATCAGACGCCGCGTTTACGCAAAAATGATGTCATTAAGAATAAAAGGATTTGATACTGCTTACTGATCTCTTTTTGATTGAGTTCATAACACAATTTGCACTGTACATCGACCTGGGTCAAGCTTAATGTGTATACATCTACAAGAAACATGTTGATAGAATTATTAGTTTTTGTTAATACGAAAATAATTTGGATGGCACCAGGGAAATTAGTGAACATCATCAAAGAACTCAAATTACGGTGAACGATTTTTATCAAACCATAATATATAATGAAAACTAATATTATGAGCGGATTGCATGCGCGGATCTATTACAAAGCAGAGCCATTGCAACTGAAGACGTATGATGTCGACTATGCATACAGAATTCTTTTTTTAAAACCCTTCGCTGTCAAGTTAGAATATGCTTGCAATTTCAATCATTTTGGATCCAGATCAGACGCCGAGTTACTCGGCGTCTGATCAGGACCCAACTTGTTTGAAGCTGGTAGCGATGTTTCATTAATCAAAGATGCATGCAATCTTAAAACTGAGAAAATACAAACTGATTATAATTTATTAGTAGACGATACAATACAAGTGTAGAGGATTGTCCTACTTTTCCATATTACAGATAAATTTAACAACGATATATTCAACTGCCTCGGGTCCTAAGAAGTCATTGCTATTGTAAAGAAGGAGAGAAATATATGCATTAGATATCTGCTACCAGGGGCAGAAATCTACATACATTTATTATATAAACGAGCTAAATGCTAAATTTGTCAATACAGTAGAGCCTCTTTTATAAAAACTCCAAATAAATATCCTGCTTGTCTGTAGGCCTGCCGAAAGTTAAAGGCAAAACAAACTTTTAATATTCTTTTATAGTACTTGCATTAGTTTTTTTGAACAGTTCTACACTGTAATAAGCTGTTTCTGTATTTAACGATCTTTATTTGTTTTCAATAGTTTGTCGGGCAATAGAGTTTATACCGTTCTGATGTTATATTGGATAATATATGTCCCTATGACCTACGTTCAATAACCATTCAATGACGAAACACTCGGAAACTTATAAGAGAAAATAAGATTGTTAAAACTTTTCAAACTTAGAAACCCTTTTTAGCACTTTTAATGTATTACTCCTATGAAGAAAATACTTTATACAGTAATGAAAATGTGTCAGAGGGAATATCTTCTATACCCTATCAGATAGTAGCTTAAAGCAGGTTTAAAGTAAAGCAGAATACACATTAAGTCGCATTCTACTTTACTTTCAAACTGCTCTAAGTTTTCACCTGTCATAAAAGCTGGAACCAGGCTATGACAGAATGAAAATACCCTTCAAATTAACATTTCAAGATGATACAAACTTCTTTGATATCTATTCTAATCTCTGAATAAAATCAAACCTTCAAATAGGAACGATTTCTCTTTATTAATGTGTCAATCTCTATAAAGATATAATCACCATTGACGGATAGGTATCATTAAACGTGTTTTCAGTGACCACCCGATTGTGTACACAATAAATACATTACATATCCACGTGTGGCTCAATGCAGAACAAAGGTAAAACAGAAAGCTCCTATAGGAGCTTTCTGCTTTACTTATGTTCTGCATTTAGCAGTCACATATACAGTGGAGAATGTGTTATTCTTTCCCAATAAACGCGTTTACGCTAAAACTATTATTTACAGTGCAAACAGCTTGGAGCCAGATCAGACGCCGGGTAACCCGGCGTCTGATCAGGCTCCAAACTGTTTGCCACCAAGATAAACAAGAATTATCAGAAATGTCCAAAAATTGTTCTTTTCTACGTTTTAGTGCTTTGCGTTTGCGTACGTTTGCGTTTAAACGGGAAAGAATAACAGATTCTCCACTGTATATAGAGATCGGCATGATTCCGTCTGAAATTATTACCCCTTAATACACGATTGATGGAAGGTCTTTAACTTTTAACAGAAAGACAAGATTTGGCAGTTATAATATGACGACCCCTCATGAGTAGATTATAACCAAAACTTAATTAACTTTAGGCCAACAAGAAACTAGATATAAACACTTTAATGTGATAATATGAGAATCTTGACGTAATTCGAACGGACACGTAAATTTGAAATTAACCTTTAATCCATAGGAGTAAATGTAGTTTCACCGGCAAATTATGTCATTATTACCACCCATGCTTTCAATATTAGTTGAAATTACATGTGCAGCCAAATATGTGTTTCTTTGAGGAAGACTTTATTTTCCCCAATAAATTGCAAAATGGCAAACAGTTCAAACCCTGATCAAAGGGCTCATGAATGAGCCCTTTTACATGTATCAGGCTCTATAAACAGTCAATCTCTGAGAAGTTCAATGTATTTTATACAACTGTTGCTGCAAAACTAGTTGAAAAACTGCCCAAGTCTCTTGGTAGATTTGGAAGAGAATTTGTTTTGAAATTCTATGCACAGAAAGGGGTGATACCTAATAATTTTTCTTTTTCTATTTTGTCAGAAAACCATATTTTGAAGTATTTAAATAAACTTAGTGTGAATAAATCCACTGGACTTGATGGTATTCCTAGCAAATTTGTAAGAGATAGTGCAACTATAATAGCTTGTCCGCTCACGCATATTATCAATCTGTCCCTGATACAAGGAGTTGTCCCTGATGATTTAAAATCAGCACGGGTTGTTCCCCTTTTCAAGAAGAATGACAAAACAGAAGTGGGTAACTATCGCCCGGTGTCAATACTATGCATTTTATCCAAGGTGTTTGAAAGGGTTGTCTATGACCAGGTTGACTCTTACCTCAGTGAGAAAAATCTGTTGTATGAACTTCAGTCGGGCTTTAGAAAACTGTTTTCAACTGATACTTGTCTCATTCATCTTTCAGATTATATCAAATCTCAAATGGATAAACGTAATTATATAGGCATGATTTTACTTGATTTGCAGAAAGCATTCGACACAGTCGATCATTCAATACTTTTGATGAAATTAGAAGCTATTGGTCTTGGGCACGATATTCTTAAATGGTTTAACTCATACCTCTCAGAAAGGAAACAATTAGTTGATGTCTCTGGAACATTCTCTAACCCTCGTGATGTAACTTGTGGTGTACCCCAAGGATCTATACTTGGCCCCTTATTATTTTTAATTTATGTGAATGACATGTCTGCTGTTGTCAAAAACAAATTATTACTATATGCTGATGATTCTGCTATCATGGTTTCTGGTAAAAATAAGTCTCAAATAGAGCGAGAGTTGTCGGAGGATCTTGAAGTGGTTAATCAGTGGCTGGTGGATAACAAGTTGTCTTTACACTTAGGAAAAACAGAATCTATTATTTTTGGCTCCAAACGTAAGCTTCAATCAAATACGAATCTTAATGTCACATGTAATGGTCAGGCTATTCAGTCTACTTCGTCGGTCAAATATCTTGGAGCTACTATAGATCAACATTTAACAGGTGAAGCAATGGCTAGCTCAATTGTCAAGAAAGCTAATGCTAGGTTAAAATTCTTATACAGGAAACGGAGTTATCTTACTGAACATACAAAAAGGTTGTTAGTTTCAGCTCTCATTCAGTGTCATTTTGATTATTCCTGTTCCTTTTGGTATTATGGGTTAACTAAGTTTTGGAAAGACAAGCTTCAGGTTACGCAGAATAAGATTGTCCGTTTTGTACTCAATTTGGATCCCAGATCTAGTATTAAACATGAACACTTTACCTCTCTCGATTGGTTAAACGTTTCAAGAAGGGTCGACCAAATTGTTCTCTGTCATGTTTTTAAGATAAAAAATGGTCTAAGTCCTGACTATATGAGTCAAAATTTTACAGCTCAAGATACTGTTCATGCTTACGAAACCAGATCTAGTCAGACCGGTTCATTTGTACCCCCTAAGGTCAAAGGTTTTGGTCTCACATCATTTTCCTACAACGGATGTACACTATGGAACAAAGTACCTGCACATCTTAGAAGTATGTCAACTTTAGCAAAGTTCAAGAGGGGAGTAAAAGATCACATTTTAAGTCATAATATGAACATCTAAGAGAAATTTATTGGTTAATGGAACTCATATATACGAGTAAGTAATATTTATAATCATAAGTTAAGATTCAGTAGTGTAACTCATCTTTAAGTAATACTTATAGTCAAAAGTTAAGATACAATAATGTAAACTTCAGTGTATTGTCAATGATCTCATTCTAATATATTTTTACACAGATTTGTTTATCTTATAAGCAAACCTATTGTTATTATTTTAATATTGATAGTTTATTTCATACTTTTCTACGTCAGTCTTTAATTTTTATCATAATTAAGGGTAGGGACTGGTTTGGTAATTAACAAAATATACTCAGTATTATTTTTAATTTATTATTTAATCTTATTAGTTCATAGATCATGCCTCTCTATGTCAGACCATCAATATCAATAAGGACCACAATGGAAATAAGAGATGTCTTTTCTCTTTTTTGTGTAATCCCACGGGTGGTGAACAACATTGTTCCTCATTCGTGGTATTTATAATCCTTGATATTGATGTGACTGAAATAGTTCATAACACAACATATATATAATCATTGCAATTTTTATAAATTGTGTTTTGTTTTAAGATGTATGTGTGTGTTGTTAGCTATTGTCATGTTACATGATATTGAAATAAATCTATCTATCTACATTGTTTGCATTGGACATGTGTAGTCGTCATAGGTGATGCTACTGATTGTACATGATGAGTACAGTATACTCGTCGATAGTGCTTTTTGCTGATAAGTTAAGATACGTATTGTTGCTTATTTTGTTATAGTTCTTATAGTACACAATGACTTTGCAATATTTTCATATTCAAAAACAGAAATTGAGATCTATACATTATCTGTTACCGTATCATATAACCTTGGCCTTTACTCTGCCGTTACATAATATGTCTTAATATTGACTTCAGTTGGAATATAATAATTCTGATATATTTTCTATTCAAAGATATTAAATATCGAGTCTAAATGTGTTTGGATCGAAATCAAATACCGAGTCACTCACGATTTGGTCTCAATCTAACCTACATGTATTTACAAGTTATGGTTAAACCCAAACTTCGTTTGATAAATAATTATTTAAACGTTCCACAAACCACCTCCGCTAAAATTGACATATACTGTATACATTCTAAATATATATTCCTTCGTCATTGTATCAACAGGGATACCATACAAATGACAAGCAGTTTGGATCCTGATCAGACGCCGAGTTTACTCAGGATCTAAACTGTTTGCAAACTATCATTTCTTTCTTTCGCGTATACAGTTAACTTTAACTTAATAATTAACAACAGTCACGCAATTATTTCCTTTCTCTAGGATAAAATGTCAACGGGTCGTTTTCAATTCCTAGGATGTCTCGGTATCTTCTTTCGTTCCTCCCTTTCATCCATTAAGTCTTAATAAAGAAACGGAGAGGCAACGAAGCGCTCTAACTTTCACCAAAAATGTCGGAAAGTTGCATGCAATCGCTCATAAAACCCAGCCTTCTAGAACAAATTAAGCATTTGTAGGCAGAAATTTTATGTCATAAAGTAATGACTCTCTCAATTTTGGGGTTTTGAAATTCAAGTGCGCCTGCATAAAACGCAAGCCCATCAGGGAATGTCTTCCAAACACCGGGTCATGTAGAAGCTAATCTGACTTTGCACAGCTGAGCTGTGCAAATTGCATGTGAGTTAGAGATACAAGAGAATATTTCAAGTATATTTGTACTAAGATTCGTATGTGTCCTTAAACTCCAATGCAGTGACATTAGAATCGTGTCAGGGGATGCGAATACTCGTTAGAATTGTAGAAAAGAGTGCTCTAGTAAGTGACAGGCCGGATAGAAATACATGTAGATAGTATAAATTTTAAAATAAGAAACTGTTTAGACGTGCTATTATTCTTTACCCTTCATCCCATAGACTGTTTCTAATTTTAAAGGCATTTGTCACTGAAAATAGGTTGAAAGTAAAACAGGATGCGCCTTAAGGTACAAGTTTGCAATGGAAATATTAGTTTAAGCGTAAACGCGTTTATTGGGAAAGAATAACGTTTTCTCCACTGTACTTTGTGACCCGTATTTAGCGATATACACACTCCTCCATTGAAATACCGCTAACTACAGGTTTTACTGGACATAACCCTTAATTATCTGATAACCAAACGTTCTAACACGTACAATCGACATATTCATGCAACAAAATCCAGACTTAAATTGGTTAAAATTCAGGATGTGGCAGATCCATTGAAGCTGAAGCTGACAATGCGTTTACAAAGAATATTGCATAGTCATCAAAAACTCCGCCCACATCTGGATTAATAATGACGGTAATCAAACGATGTGTAAGAGATTATCACACGTTTGTGTGATGACTGATATAACTCCTAATCCTATATCTTCCGCGTCACAGAAAATAATAGTGGTTGGTGCAGTGGATAAAACGTTATTCTTTCCCGTTCAAACGCAAACGAAACGCAAAACACTTAGATGTAGAAAATAACATATTTTTGACAATTCTGACTATTGATACATGTATTAGGCTGAGTGTCAAACAGTTTGGAGCCTGGTCAGACGCCGGGTTACCCGGCGTCTGATCTGGCTCTAAACGATTTGTACTGGAAAAAGTTTTAGCGTAAACGCGTTTATTGGGAAAGAGTAACGTTTTCTCCACTGTATATTGGGAAGATTTTGGCATTGTGGGCCTTTTTCATAAACCATCGTACCACATATAATGCCTGTGAGATACCCCACCCTTGTTATTACAGCCACCCAAAATAACATCCACTGAAAATGGTGTTAACCCATTACTTCCGAGATTCTCCTGTTAACGTATTTAATGATTCCTCCATTGTAGAAAATAGTTATGCACATACTGCAGGTCAGCTGTCTTCAAACTATAAACAGGCTGTGAGGGGCAAGGTTAACGCAGATACCTGCTGCGTACAGGATGAAAGTTACTAAGAAAGCTTTCTGCGTTCTACTGACCAACCATCCGTCCTAAATTCAAAATAATTTATGGGTTTGCTACCCTCTCTGTTCTAATAATTTTGATTTACTACACTGTATCGCTAGTAAACAGAATCGTGTTTGATATACATTATACCAAAAGAATCCAAGCGCATCTTTTGATCTGGCTCGATGCTAGGGGCATACAGTGGAGAAAACGTTATTCTTTCCCGTTTAGACGCAAACGAAAGGCAAACGCAACTCGCTTAAATTTAGAAAATAACAACATTTTGACAATTCTGACTTTTGATATTAGGCTGAGTGGCAAACAGTTTGAAGCCTGATGAGACACCGGGTTACCCGGCGTCTGATCTGGCTTCAAATGGTTTGTACTGGAAATAGTAGTTTTAGCGTAAACGATCATACATACAGTGGAGAGGATATTATCCACACATCCCTCATGTAAATGCACTAAACGGAAATATAATTCAATAAAATATAGAAAGGGACAGGTTTTTGAAGATACTGACCATTAATTAAAATCTGAGAGGCATTGTAGACTTTGTTAGAATAGGATGCAAAAAGAAGTAGTTGCTGATTAATCCATTTGTGCCCATGATCCAATATATTGAGCATTGTGAGGCCTCTGATCAGAGTCTACACTGTTTGCTGATAGGAATTTCAAAATAAAACAAAATGAAAATGAAAATTTTGACCGGGCATCCCTTTGATAAAAAATGGACTAATCCAATATATGAACATGGAAGAATCCACAGGGTATAAATGAGTTAAGTCGGACCTACTGTTCAAGAATGGTTCGAGATTTTGATCGGGGGCCAAACTGTCTGACATTTGAGTTAAGTGGTAGATTAAGATGAGGACTGATACAAGAGTTTCCTGCCTTGACCCCGGATTAAGCTGTGTGATAGTGACAGTTCAAATCCACCAAATTGCCGTACTTTTATCGATGATTATTTCACCCCTTTCTTTTCAAGCCAAATATACCAGTGTTTTCAAATAGTTTGGATCCAGATCATTTTCCGAAAAACTTTGCGTCTGATCCGGATCCATGATGTGCATGTATGACACTGCACTTGGTGCTTCTTCTTTAATATGCCTATAAAATAAAACTGAGGAATAGAAGCAGACGAACATATTTAAACAGACGATATTATAGCAGTAAATGGTTTAATTGTGTAATCGTATTCTTATCGTGTCTCGTCCAATCATTACAGCGTTTTGATACGGGTTAGAGACTATTTTACGGTGGTTTAACTCTTTCAACGTCATTTTATCCTCTGTCAAAGTTGTCGTCTGCATTTTATTTTAGATATGGATATTTCAATATTTTACACGATGATAACTAATACGATTGTCCAACACTTTGGATTCGGATCTGGCACCGAGTTACACGGCGTCTGACATGGATCCAGATTATTCTACAACGGCGCCCATGACGCCATTGGCGGCCAAAGAGTTCGACTGATTGCTATGTTCGGTATTGTTAAATACAGTGTGTCAAGTCGTTAAAATGTTCCCTGCAAAGAGCTAGGTTAAAAGAAATTAAAAGTAATGACAGCGCTGAAATTACCCATTGTGCACTAAACAGACCCATAAATGCCTCCTGTACCAGCTATGCTCATTATAACCAATCCTAAGTGAAGCAGCTACTTAAAGAAGCAGAGGTCTCAATAAAGACATGCGCTCGAATAATGCTGTACAAAGGTAATACGGAAAGCTTCTAAATAAACTCTCTGCTTTACTTTTGTTTTGCTATAGACTGTCCTTGAATAACCAAACGCACGGTTCATAAAACATTGATAGAACAGTCTGTTTAATTCTGTTTTCATTTATTATAATTTAAATGCCTATATCGCCAACAGAAGTAGACATCGGCAAAAAGTGTAGACTGATGAGTCGCTGTAATTTGTGGGTTCTCATTTTCGTTTCATATGAAATAACAGGGTTCCAGGTAAGGGGAGTATTTTAAAAACTAAAATCTTTATTTCTGCATTAAACCCTATGGTGTCACTACTCATTAGAATCGTCTCGAAGAGACGATTAAAATTAGTAGTCACACCATAGGATTTGGTGCTGAAATAAGTGAGAAAATGTTGAATTTGGTAAGTGTACTCCCTCTTATCTGGGGCCCTGGAAATAATCCGCTGTATGGACAAAAAGTGCACTGCCTTTTTGAAAGTAGACATTATAGCAGTTGAATGGTTACAATGCTTTAGGCACATGTACAAAATGACCATCATGTCAATAAACACCGTGATTTTAACCCACACTAGATGGACCATTTTACGGGTCGGAAATGCTCTCAAGAGGCTCTTTGTCCATTAAATAATCATCTGAACCAACTGCTAGTCATACACTCGAATAATTGCACAAAGTTACAATGTACCCCAGCAAGCGGTCATTCTGGTTAATTATTAAACAATAAATAGATCGGTGACCGGCTATTATAATATCGTAAAAACAACGGAAACCGAATTCATTGGTATTTCGAGTACCAGTCTGAGATCGATAATAAACCAGTCTGATTATACGGCCATTGTTCCGTTGCATTCCTACATAGTTGTTTTCAGATGCCGCGCTTACTAATACCACATGCTGAAATCGAAATAATTACAATATATGAAAGTTTATGGAATGGTTTCAAGTCCTTAATTTGTTCCAGAAATGAGCAGAACAACACAGCAAGGCTACTGTTAACACTTATCACCTTGGAATATCGTCTGCTTTAACTTTATCACCCGCCAAAATAATTCAAATCGAGGCTTGAATTATTCTTTATTGAAGAAAGATCAATTACAATGGCAAACAGTTTGGTTCCAGTTCAGACGCCGAGAAACTCGGCGTCTGATCAGGATCCATACTGTTTGCAAATAAAAGCCAAATCGAGACTTCTGTGATGTGGGTTCACATTCGCGAAGGTAATAAAAGTTAGTAGGCATGGCTAACGTTGAAAAGGGGGAGAGCTAACATTGAAATGATAATTCGTAGTTATGGCATCATAAAACAGTAGGCGTAAAATTAAACGAATGCGGAGTGAATAATGCAAATAAAGTCGGAACTAATGATTAAGGCAAGCTGGTGATGACTGGCTCGGGCAATCAAATGGTGGTAAACGTTCGCAAACGACATTGGTTTGGTCACAAAAACCTGCTAGTCTCGGTAACTCGACAAATCACTCAACTAGTGGATAACAATCAAACATACCCTGTTAGAGATTGATACATGAGCGCTCCATTCAGAAGTTAAACAACTCTATTGAAATAGGAATGTAGTAGAACAATATTCCAGAACTGAGCGGAGTGCAACTCTTGATCTTGAAAGTCGATAGTGCTATTATTGGTTTGGCTTAGATCTGAACGAAACCGTTCGTACCCCTTTACAGCCAAACCCGTATCATCCGCAGTTTGAAACTAGCCACAGCTTTATCATGACGACATATTTTGACTTAAAGCCGAACATACGTACTGCAAAATGCTCACTGGGAGTTTTCTGTATTACTTCTGCTCTGTTTGAAGCATTCATCTGACTTCATATACTATCACTGAATATCTTTAAAATGTCTGCTCAACGTAAGCGCGCCTGTAGAGGGCAACACGTCTTATTTAACAAAAACAGATTCAATTTTGTTTTCAATTTCCTTTTAATATTCTTGAAGTCGGCTTAATTCAATATATCATTACTGCAAAAAACAAACGGGTCTGTGAACTGATACGATCAAGTCCTGGCTTGGGTGAAAACCGAGAAAGCCTTTTTTGCACCAGGAATATTTTTGTTGCTCGTATGTAATAAGAAAAGCTCCCGTTATAAACGTGTTTTTCTTTTAACTTATTGTATTCTCATAGCATGTGCAAACAGTTTGTAACCATATTATTCCCTACAAAATATCGGGCCTGATCTAGATACAGCCTGTTTGGTACTAAGAGTAAACAATTTCAAGATATTTAAGAGGAGTTAGTTCTAAAGTCAGTCATAGTATGTTGAGAAGAATGACGGATGGTTGATGAGTTTTGCCACTAAGAAACTTTATTTGATCATGCAAACGTTGAGACCTAGATCAGACTCTTTTATTAAAACTTTGCGTTGTATTAGAGAATTACATGTACATACAGTGGAGAATCTGTTATTCTTTCCCGTTTAAACGCAAACGTACGCAAACGCAAAGCACTAAAACGTAAAAAAGAACAACTTTTGGACATTTCTGATAATTCTTGTTTATCTTGGTGGCAAACAGTTTGGAGCCTGATCAGACGCCGGGTTACCCGGCGTCTGATCTGGCTCCAAGCTGTTTGCACTGTAAATAATAGTTTTAGCGTAAACGCGTTTATTGGGAAAGAATAACACATTCTCCACTGTATATATTATATTAACAGTACATGTATTTGAAAATTATATATACCGCTAAATGAAGAGATGTCTTTACAAAATGGCAACCGTTTAATGCAGACAAAAGAAAGAGTATATTGCATTACACATTTCTCGTATTAACTCTTTGAACCCTAGATACGCATATATGCGTCATTTGCAAACAGCGTACATGTGAGAAGACCACTTTTTCTATGCAAACAGTGTAGACCCTGATCAGAGGGAGGAGCCCTCTGAACAGGGTATGCACTGTTTGTCAAAAATGGGCTAGACTAAATAGAAAATTAGAATTGCCCTTTTTAGGTTTTAGGGAGGAAAGGGTTAAACCGCCATCTGTAATATGTATACACGTTAAATATATATATTGCCTCGGATAAGTCGATGAACACATGTTTGCCTCTATAGAATGTTTTGTAAGTCGACATACAAATTGATGTGTACAATAAGATATGTTCTCTATTTCAGCCCCCACCCCAGTACCAGCAACTAGACATACCCAAGGGTAAACTGGATGACTGCCATAGCGACATGTCTGGAGAGAGTAACGGGGACAGTGGCAAAGGCGGAAGTGACGATGACATGCAGCTGAGCAGTATGAGTTACAGAAATGACGGTAAGTCGTGTTTGAAGTTTTGCTATGCTCTCGATCTCTTTCTCTCCCTTTCTCCCTTTCTCCCTCTCTTCTCTCTCTCTTCTCTATTTGCCTCTCTGTACCCCTCTCTCTCTTGATCTATCTCTGTGTAAATATGTCTTTATGTGTCTCTCCCTGTCTTTATGTACCCATACCTCTACCATTCTCTCTGCCTTTCGGCATCAAATTAGAATAGTACAGCATGGTGAGGAAAATATGCAGCCAGAACGGGACTCGAACTAATCGCTCACTAAAATAGTATTTAAGCAGACCGCTTAAGCATATGCTGTATGTCAATGTTAATATTGTTAATTCATGTGGATGCTTATCGCAGAATGAATTTAAAACAGAAATATCCGTATATACTAACAGGGATATTATGCTTCACTTTCATTCTGTTCAAGCTACTAACAGTCTTAAATTTCGGCGAGGCCGTCTTAATGCGGTAAAGTGAGAGAAATGCGAAGGCGCCTCAGTTGGGCAAAAGGGTTAACCATGAAAACCAGAGTGAGAACACGTTTGTGATAATTCTTCAAGGGAGGGCGCTTGTTGTGTGTTCGTTTGGTATTTTACCAACAAGAGTGTGATTACATGTGGAGAGAGACAATAGAAAACACCGACTCATAAATTATTCATCTCAGAAAAAACTAACTTGGCCAATTTATAGCACTATTCCAAGTGACTAATAAGGAAATAACAGTGGCGTTTATCAAACACCGAAATCTTTAGTAGAGGAGTATTTTAACCCGTCATGATCAAATTTGTCGAGAGTTTTATGCCCCTTCACCGCCATAGTGCCGTCTGCCTCAATACTGTTGTCTGCAATATTGTTTCAAAGTTAGATTTAAGGCAATTTGACTCACGAAATTTCGAAACGAGTGTCAAACAGTTTGGGTCCTAATCAGACGCCGCGTCACGCGGCGTCTGATCAGGACCCAAACTGTTTGAAAACGCGCTTTATGGAGTAATTGAGAGTGAGAGGCTGAATGGTCTTAATTGTTGGTCATACAGATATGATTGTCACAGAGGCGACATCGTATTAGAAGTCACACTTAAATGGTTAACATTCTGTGTGTTATTAAGATGCACATGAATGATCTAGACATGCAGTATACACTGACTAACACCCTTAATTCATTAGTATTGAAGAGTACTTAAAGCAGGTTGAAAGTAAAACAGAATGCACCTAAAGGCACATTCTGCTTTACTTTCAGCCTGCTTAAAGCTACATTCTGCTAGGATGTAGAAAATATTTCTTATGATACATACTCATGGGTTTTATAATCAAACTTTTTTCTTCGTTCAATGCGATTGAAGTCGCTTCTATTGGGGTAATTGATTAAACCTGTAAATGTATAATCTACATTGAATGTCAAAACAAGCACCTCTTTTTCAATGATCGTGGGTTTTATTTACATTGACACAAGATCGGGAAATATATATACTACTTTAACGTGATATAAAGGCCCTGTTTGTCGTGTTAGTGACTTGTTTCCATTTCGTGCACCTGCCTACTGAAGTCAACATACTGTTTGTCATTTTGTTCTATGACATATTGAGGTCTTATCTCTCTAACACAATTCTTCCTGAAACTTCAAATGGACGATTCCCATTTCCAATTAAGTCTAGTCCATCATTATTTACTTATGGTTGTTTTGTGCAATATATTGCATAGTGACAAACAGTGTAACCCCTGATCTGAGAGTTTCTAAAGGAGACCTTTGATATGGGTATACATGTACCTTGTTTGCATTGACTGCTTAACCCATTACATGTACACTGTTTATATAGACGAGTTCACTCGTCGCTAGGGATCAGTGTGTTTAATCACTTAATTGCTTTGACTCGACTACACATGTATGATGGTTTGCAAACAGTTTAGATCCAACTCAGACGCAGAGTGGTGGCTGCTGTCAACATGCATAAACTCACAATTTAACAATTAAAGCGGGCACGTTTGAAGCAACGATTTCAATGGTTAGTGAACTAGTTAAAACGTCCTTTATTTCAAATGCGTAAGATACATAATGTTAAACCATTTGTGCCCACGATCCCACATATTGGACATAGGTAAACAGTGTAGACTCTGATCAGACGCCGCATTATGCGGCGTCTGATCAGAGTCTACACCGTTTGCTGATAGGATTTTCAATATAAAACAAAATGAAAATGAAAATTTTGACCAGGCATCCCTTTGTTAAAAAATGGACTAATCCAATATATAAACATGGTAGAATATACTGGGTATAAATGGGTTTAACCCACTTCAGCATAACTTCAAATACTCTAGTTGGGTGGCAATACCTTCTGTTACACGATTGCCACCCCTTTGATGACATGAAAATGAAACAGAATATATCAAAATAAGACTTTAGATGTTGGTCTTCCCGATTCGGGGTTATTACCCGCGTAATTTAACCCTTTAACTATCTGGTTGATCTTTGTCTATACATGTAAAGTGTAACATTTTGAGATGTTTCTCTTCACAAAACATCAATGCTCGGTTTACTTGTATGTTTTCCATTCCATTGGTTTAAAATTATCGCCGGATATTTAGAGTTTAGTAGTAGTAGTAGGCATCCTTCAGTCTTGCTAGACTATGGAGTTGTACCCGTAGAAGATGTGCGTTTAGAGTTTAGACATCATTTTAAACAATTTGTATCCTGATTAAACATCGAGTTACACACAAAGTTTAATTATGTTCTTTATATAGTAATGGTGTGCGTGTAAGTTGTAAACAATGCGTATTTATTGAGTAATGGGTTAAACAGTATTCTGCCTTAAACACAGTTGGATACAAGCGTTTTGCACTTTTTGAGTATGGAGTAAAGGTTTATGAGTAGGATTAGAGTATGGTTAAGACGCTGAGACAATATAGCCATGCCGTTTTATTACACCTAGTCATGCTGTTCATAATAACTCAAACCACAAACTCCATCGTGAATAGCCACATGTTCTAGCAGTGCACGATAATCTATCATACTATACGGTGCCGTTTTCATTATAGTATACTACAACTATTATAAATCTCATTAAACTTTAAAATGCTAAAACTATCTTCAGCTTCAAAACTATATTCTGCTGAATTTACAAAAGTAGATCTAATTATTCCTTTTGAATGGAAAAAAGCATTTGTCCGAATGTCAAACAGCTTGGATCCTTATCAGACGCCGGGTTAACCCGGCGTCTGATCTGGATCCAAATTGTTTGCTGATTAAGATAGAGTTGAGGTTAGAGCAGTGATTTTAGAATTGAGGTTTAGGAAGTAACGATATCCTGGTTCAACAAACGAGACGTAATTTCGTGCTGAAGTTTTAACTAGCATTAACTAAGTACTTAACCAATAAGTACAGAAAGTACATGACTTTAGTGTTTATTACCTTAACGTTCCTCCTGGTGTAACACGTCGTCGGCAAAACTATATGTATCAAACTGAGTTTTTCTTTTTTGTAAATGGGGAATTTAAAGAAATCAAAGTACTATTTCCAAACGGCGTGCATCCTGATCTAGATTATAATATTTCTTTCGTCACAATAGCGTAGTCTATGCTTCAAAATTTCCGCCCATAAAAATTGTAGATTTTTTTTTAATTTGAAGAAACCCAATACATTTTTGTTTGTTACTGTAATTGAACTTGCCCGCCATACATGTAGTACCTGGATCTAAAAAGATTGCTTACACATCGTCAGGGAGTAAAACATGGAAAAGTAGCACAACCTCCAAACTACGGGCTTCCTTAAACCGCACAACTTCAAAAAGGAACTAATTGCTCGTTTAAAAAAATTCTTCTTAGTTTCCAACCATTCACCGAAGAGATATACAAATTTCGTAGAGCAGGTGACTGCGTAATGTAGGACTATAGTAATGCAACATGTTCCCAGGGGAGCTTTCCGCATTACTATTGTCATAAACTATGCAACAACTGTTTTAAAGTATCAGTCATTCAACTTTTAAGTAGTTGCCAAAGCTTCCTTATCCGGAATCCTCTCTAATCCTAACGCCTGTCTATTCAGAAGGTTTCGGTTATTTGAGGTTCTTATGTTCATGTTCAGTAAACCTTCTATATTACGATGATAAACTTGTGTTAATTATTTGGTTTTTAAGGCAGGTGACCGCTTAAAACAAGGGGAATGTTAAACAAACAGCTCCGTAGGGAGCTTTTTGTGTTAAGTAGGCTTTGTAACCTGTCTTTTACGCAGTAAATTAGCCTTATTTTAGCGGTCGTAATTTAGGGGTTTAAATGTATACTATACAATTTTTGCAACGAAAATATTTTGCGTTAATTTTCCGTGTGCATCCCCGTGCAACGTTCTATTGTAAAGCATATAATACATATGTAAATTAACAAAATCTACCCCATCAGGATTCATGCTTTATATAGCTATTTGTAGATGCATCACATCATTTTTACGGGTATGTAGAGATAGCATTCAAAATAAGTGTTACCTTTGTATACCCGTTTTAATTAAACGTGATATATGATATTTTATAACATATTAAAACCGTTTTCATCTTTCGCAGAAGAACATACAATCTTGTGTTAAGTTATTATTCACACTAAAATGAAAAAACAGTATTTTATACCGTTGCTACTTGATGTATGAAAAAGGTTGAAGCAGGAAGCCTGTACGGGATCTTTCTACTTTAACTCTTTTCACGCTAGCGGCGGATATAGCTGCCACAGGCATACCATTTGCAACCAGATTGGATTCAGATGAGACGCCGCGTAACGCGGCGTCTCATCAGGATCCAAACTGTTTGCCATTCTCACACTGAATTTAAGAGACATTTTGAAATTCTTCTTTTAGAACAGAAGCAGACGACAAGTGTTGTAGACGAAAACATTACCCAGCATGCAAAGAGTTAAATATGTTTCTGCATTGACCAGTCCCATATCCTCGACAATCTCTAATCGTCATCAAAATTGCTATGCTTAGTATGCTTCTGACTATACAGTGAAGCCCCTTTATCCGGAAAACATTCAAAAGTTTTATTTTCGATTTTTAAGCCAATGCAGGAAAACATTAATACATAAAGCGGCCAAGTGAGCTTTATGTGTTACTTTTGTTCTGGGTTGAGTAGTCACGTGCACAAAAAGATCTTCAATAACCTTCTCCGATTGGTCACTAAAGAGAGGTTATACTGTGGTTAGTAACTTATTTGCCAGTGTTTTGGGACGGCATTGTAATAGAAACTGCTTATCACCCCATTTACTCTCTCATATACCTAAACCATTCCCAAAGGGTAACTCGACTCTAAATATACCTTCCAGAACTGTAATAGGCCAAAATTAACGCATCTAAAATTATCGTAAATTTTAGGATTTCTGATATCTACTTTGTCGTTCATTTTCTCTTTTTATACCCTCATAGATTTAGATATACAAACCGAAATGGGCAATTTTCAGACCAGTCTTCCAGCAAAATAGCATATCAAGTGAAACCTTTGCCATGGTAGCGATCATATTGACTATAATAATCGGTTGCCAAATATCTCAAAAATGATTATATTAGTTTGTAAAATGAATAAACATCAATAAGCATATCTGGTAGTTTGGATCATGATCTGAAACCGAGTTTTTAGGCGTCTGATCGAGATCCAAACTGTTTGCTGGCCAAGTCGCGCTAAGCATGCTAAATGTTTCGGCAAGCAAAATACCCCCTGTGTCAGGCACGAACATTGCCCGACGTTGATGTAGGAGTTAGGTTATACTTGAGTCCATAAATTGCTGGTAGTGCTACCAAATTATATCGTGCAAGTCAAAATTGGTACAATAAAACCTGTGTATAGCGGTCGATCAAGCCAATATGTTTTTGCAGCCCTGTGTAAAATGTTGCAGTTTAATGCAGGTCAAAGGTAATGATGAAAGCCCCTGAAGAAGCTTTCTGCATTGCTTTTTGCCCTGCATTATAAAGTTACAGGGTTTTAGTGGTCGTCAGGTTTTGTGTTTTGGTGGCTGTTCTATAATGGTTATATTGTAATTGACTCCAGCCTAAAATATCTTAAACAGAAATTAGATCTTACATCGCGTGCACACATGATCCGTTTTGTTTTATATTGCCAAAAATCTATCGACATATTGAAAATGAATACGGATCTAGATCACACTACTTTTGAAACAAACTCAAGTTAAAATGGTCATATTTCAGTATGGCTGTTTGAGCAATTCGGTGTCCATGTATGAATTATATAACACAAACTTCAAACCATATACATACACGTCTCGTAGAATAATATAGCACTTACAGGATAGCTTTACAGACAATAGACTCTGGTGTATTTTGTAAAAACTGTTCAGGATAATCAAGGGTATTAGTGGCTACAATAATGGTTTCCTAAAATTATATACATACATTTTCTCTTTCCAGAAATGAAACGACCGAAGGAAAGATGGGAACAAAGCAGAAGTCGCTCTCCGGGTATCCAGCTACAGTCGTTCCCCACCCGGTACACGCCCACAAACAATCCCATCCCTCAACAGAAAATCATTCCATTTCATTTCAAGAAAGCCCCGTCATATTCCGGCTCGGGCCCGGCCATGAACAATCTATCACCTGGAAGTTCGTCATACAGTGTTCCGATATATTACGATGACGAAAGTCGGTCGTCGTCGGGATTCCAAAGCGTTGATTCCAATTCAAATCTTAATTGTAATAATCAAGTGAGTAATGGAAAACTGACTTTGAACAATTTGAGAGACAACATACCCTCTGATTGCGTTGTATGATGAAAAGTGCATTGGGACACTTCGATTGACTGTGATAGTATTAAATATAGGTGCAATGCCAAAGGTGGTTCAAGTGGGTGTTAACAAAGGTTGAGTGTACTGTTTTCTCTCAGGGAAATGCAGGGCTCCAAATAAAAGTGAGTAAATTAAACATTTCCAACATCATATCATTCATGACTTGGCAAACCCTATGAAATTACCACTCATTAGAATCGTCTCGAAGAGACGATTCTAATGAGTGGTAACTTCATAGTGTTTGATGGAGACATAAATATGATACATGAATACTCACTTGATCTGGAACTCTCAATATTGTTCGTGTATTGTGTGCAATACAGTGCTTTCATCAAGACTTACAAAGTGACGATGGATATACCATTGATTCGTGTAAAGACTTAACTTACAAATCAAACATCGGCCATAGAACATAGTCTTCCTATCATGTAAATCATACTTTGAGGACCAAAACGGAAGTGACGTCATCAAACATTCGTAGAAAACCACGTGTAACTCACGAGTGAATTCATACGTTTTGATCAAACAGGTAATTATACAGACTGTGCTCAGATCATATCAAATGGCCTCTGTTCAGACTAGAAGCTAGTCTAATCATATTATGTTTATATATTATGTTGCTCATATTTCGACTGATAAAATATCACATGTGCCAGTATAGATTTTGTGTTGTGTTCCCTATATCCACCCACCCGTAGGCGTACTTCAAGGGTCTGTTTTATAATCGATCTTATAACAAAAAGATATACTATAGAGAATGCATTCTTATTTCCCGTTTAGATACAAACGAAACGCAAACACAATGTAAATACATAATATATACATGTAGAAAATGGACAATTCTGAAGATTTATTATTTTCTTAGTTGCACACAGTTTGGAGCAAGATCAGACACCGTGTTACCTGGTGTCTGGTCAGGCTCCAAGCAGTTTGCATTGAATGTCATTGTGTAAGCACAAACGGTGCGTTTATTGGGAAAGAACTACGTCTTCTTCAGTGTAGTCAATAGGCAATTTCCAACCACTCTTAGCCCTTTCATGATCAAATACATGTGGCGGCTGAAACAATGGTGAAAGTAAAGCAGAAAGCCCCAATGTGAGCTTTCTGTTTTATGTTTGTCCTGTTTTCACCTGCATTAGAGCTTAAAACTAATTCTTACAAATCAAAACTATAGAATAAAATGTGCTTAACCCCTGTTCTGTCATGCCATCATTTTTAAATGACTAAAGTAATATCGTATTGAATGCTATCTACACCATTTATATCCTGATCAGACGCCGCGTTATGCGGCGTCTGATCAGTATTTAAACTATTTACAAGTACCCAAGGTATCCGGGGTAAGACATTAAAGGGGTTAAACTTAGTCTTTTGTTGAATGTTTGTAGACGTTGCCGTCCATATACCATTCGCGGATCCAACGAGAAAAAGTCGCTATAAAGTGGAGGAGACGTTATTATTTCCAAATAAACACGATTATGCTGAAGCGTTAATTCAACGGTTTATAGCCAGATCAGATCCCGGACATTGACCAAGCTCCAAGCTTTTCTTAGGTTGCAAATTTCGTCAACATTGTCAAGCAATTTCCATTTTCAACAATTGATTTTATCGTATTTGAGTTTCATTTATACGGGACAGAATAACATCGTTTCCACTGTACACTATTAGCTCGGTGTATTAACCCATTTAAACATATACAGTGATGCTCACTTATAACGAAATTCTAGGGACCTTGAAAATTTGTTCGCTATATCCAGTTCTATTATGGAAGACAATGGCAAACAATGTAGACCCTGATGAGACACCGCTTTACGCGGCGTCTTATCAGAACATTCCCTGTTTGCTATTAGATTGCTGTATGGACAACATTGTCGTGTCTTAGATCACCCTTGTTTATCTATAATGAAATCATCCAGCAAGCACATAGGGAGAGTTCATTGCAATTGCCAGGCATAAATGGGTTAATTCCTCCTTTTAAGGAATCCGTCCTTCTGAAAACGAGCATGTGTACTGTTAAACTTGAATTAGGCGGACACACTTTGCAGAAGCATTTGACTAGCTAAAGACACGTGGCTGTATAATGCAATGCCCAACTTTTTGCCGACGGTTCTAAAGGAGCATTCTGCTTTACTCCTGTTCTGCATTTAGCTGCCATTGGTGTGCATTTAGAATTGACCTTTGGCCAAGTTTTGGAATGCCGTCTGACATAATATCGGTTGTACATATATGTGTAAATCATGTGTCATTGCTGGGGAATCATTTCCGTCTGGGATTTACTTACCATGTAACTAGTGCCGCCATTTATTTTAGTACTATAGTATTACCATAAACAACCAGGACGCGGTGATAATGATTCTCACAGAGTAAAAGGTGACTGTTCGCACAATTTGCAAAAAGTAAAGACTCCAAAGTTGGATTTTCTCTATCTAACACGTATTTAATTCATCGGCTCACCAATGTCAATTTCTTTTATACGCTGTTTAGAACTTTCACCATCATAGACAACCAATGTCGATATTGCAAACAGTCTTGATCCAGATCAGACAATACAAGCAATAGTTTGCTATGGTTTGACGGCACTATGGCTTGTGAAAAGGTTACAACAGACGTTAAAATGTGGCGATGACAAGTGTGTTTCTTATTCACCGCCACTATGGTATGCTTCGAAATTACAATCTGCATTATTTTCTCAAATATGGGATTGTGCCATTTTGATATAAGAAATAATGATAATAAATCAGATGTTAAGCGTCCGGGGGCCCGTTGCATAAAACTTCTTACGACAAATGTTGTCGTCAGTCAAAACTTTAAAATACATTTAACCTGTTATTTCTCTATCTAATCCTGTCTTCCAAAAGGATGTCACAAGACATGATTAGATGGAGAAAAAGATAACAATTGATACTTTTATAATCTGACTTTCGACAACATTTGTCGTAAGAAGTTTTATGAAACGGGCCCCTGATCAGATGCCTATTTTGTCTGTGTTTGATTTGGATCCAGGCCGTGTGATTGCAAATGCCATTAGCAGACACAGTTATCCGCTGGATCAGAAAGGTGACAGTCTACCAAATGTGTGATACGGGCTATTATCACTAGGTTAGGAGAAGCTTGTGGCCAATAAAATAGCCGCTAGTCGAGACAAGCCTTTGCCCACGCTAAAACGAGTATTGAGGACTTTGGAAACAGTTTAGATCTTGATCAGACGCCGAGTAACTCGGCGTCTGATCAGTATCTAAACTATTCACAACTCAATACGTTGGACCTGGTGAGTTTGTGTGAGTATGTACTGAGATGAACATGTCGATTTTAGAAATTGCAACAGACGGAATTATTGACAGCTATTTGCTCAGCAGTCACATGGGTAAATAGCTAGGTTTTAAATCTCCGACCGCTCTTTCCCCTACTGATATACGACGTCAGGCCGAGCGTCAGCTCTTACAGTGGAGAATTCGTTATTATTTCACGCTTTTATGCAAATCGAAACGCAAACGCATTGCAATAAAACTAAGAAAATAACATAATTTTGATAATTCTGACCATTCATTTTAATCTGAATTGCAAACAATTTGGAGTCTGATCAGACGCCGGCGTCTGATCTGGCTCCCGACTGTTTGCAAGGGAAATAATAGTTTTAGCGTAAAAGCGTTTATTGGGAAAGAATAAATTGTTCTCCATTGTACTGTAACTCTTTCACTGCTGCCATATCGGCTGCTTACAATTGTCTTCTGGTATTATTTCTCAAATTTACATATTGGATGTTATGAAATAAGAAACTTAACCACGAGTGTCAAACAGTTTGGACCCAGGAGTTTGATCTAAGCTGTTTGAAAATTTTATTCAACTCATGCTTCGTACTGTTATAGTTAAACAGTCATCTGCCAGGACCTAACCCCCCCCCCCATAGAAACGCCCTTTAAGCACATCATTTTATTCCTCCATTGAGGAAAAAAGTTCCATTTGATACAGTCATAAACATATATCAAATTATTTAATTTGTACTAACCAGTTTTCAAATCTAGAAAAAGGCCATAGCTTAAAATGTTAAAGCTGTCGTTTGAATGCTCAAAGTAAAACGGGCAGCTGATCAAAAATTGTTTTTAAACGACAGTTAATGTATTCAAAATGCCAAAATTGAAACTTTTTCCTCAAATTGTACTATTTCAAGCAAAGGTCCCATTTTACATCGAAAGGTTTTTAAACTGATAAAATAGATATCTCCTAACTAATTTTCACCTGAAACTTCCAATAAACAATGCCAGCTTCTATTTTTAGTATATTGGAGAAAATTATAGAGTGTGTGTTGTTCAGAGGGAGTTGTTATAATGAGGGGAAAGGTATACAGTGGAGAATATGTTATTCTTTCCCGTTTAAACGCAAACGTACGCAAACGTACGCAAACGCAAAGCACTAAAACGTAGAAAAGAACAACTTTTGGACAATTCTGATAATTCTTGTTTATCTTGGTGGCAAACAGTTTGAAGCCTGATCAGACGCCGGGTTACCCGGCGACTGATCTGGCCCCAGACTATTTGCACTGCAAATAATAGTTTTAGCGTAAACGCGTTTATTGGGAAAGAATAACAGATTCTCCACTGTATTGTGTTATAAACATGACATTGCTTTCATTTTCAAACAGTTTGAACCCAGATCAGATGCCGCTTAATTGGGCGTCTTATCTGGGTCCAAACTCTTTTTCACTCGTCTAAATGTTTCTTCCTCTAAAGTCAAATACGTACATGTAACGTTACCAGGCGTCCTATCCGGCTCCATACTGTTTGCATAAGATACAGGGATTTTAGCATAATTAACGCGTTTCCATGGAAAGAATAAGCGTTTCTACACTGTAGGAGCTTCGTATGTCGATACAGCATTCGAAATACGTGTATTTTCAATTCATTGCAATACTCCCAAGTGAAAAGCCTAGATAATACCAATGGATTTTATTTTTTTACGAACGTTACCATTTTTATCAAACAATATAATAGCATGGTACAAGCTAGGAAAGAAACCTATGGCTACATAAATGTTTTGCTAATTTCCCGCCTCCAGTCTTTATGTTAAGGTAGTACAGCTCTCACGAAATCAATCCAATGTCAGTCAGTACCGTTACTCTACGTAGCGCCATCGGCCTTTCTCGCTATGAGCACTCTTCGGTATATTTGAGAAAATGTTATTCTTTCCTGTTTACGCGGAAACGAAACGCAAACACATTGCAACGAAATGTTGAAAATGACAACTTGTTGATAATTCTGACCAGTTATTTTAATATGAGTGGCAAACAGTTTTGAGCCTGATCAGACGCCGGGTTACCCGGCGTCTGATCTGACTCAAAACTGTGTGCACTGGAAATAATGGTTTTAGCGTGAACGCGTTAATTGGGAAATAATTCGTGTTCCCCTACCGTCATTTGACGAGAATAACCGATCGCTCTACGTAGAGTACCGATAATAATCGACATTAGTCCAACTTTATTGGGGTGTACATGTACTACCTTTAACCCCTTCACTACCTTACCCCAAGTACACTAGTAAATTCAAAACAGTTTGTATCCTGATTAGACGCCGCGTAACGCGGCGTCTGATCAGGATACAAACTGTTGTACACTCATTTCAATACATGTATTTCAGAAGTCAAAACAACTAAATACTTAGTTTTAGAAATAAAAGCAGACGACAATTGTTTAAAATTGATGACGTCATGGCAGTGAAGGGATTAAGCTTTCATCAAAGTAGCTTACAACATACTTATTTAAGAGTAGTTTGGATCTAGGCAATGTGCTGAATAAACTGTTTTCATATATTGGTCAGTGTGTTAATGGTAACACTGTATTCGATTTGACTTTATACATGTAGCAAGACTTAGTGGTGCTAGTAATAATTATTCAGCAGGCTTCGCTTAAAGCAGTTAGATTTAGTCTACATAGGTTATCTAACATGGTATCTTTGAATGTTTCTACAGTATATCTTCTCTTACGCGACCAAAGAGTGAAACAAAACGGTACCATTAACAACAAGATTTAGCTTAATGTACAACTAAAAGAATGCAGAACGTTCCTGTTTTAGACGCTTTCTGTATTACGTTTACCCTGAAACATGTTTTTAAAATTTACGCTATATATCGACAGTGGGACGTATGTACTCTGGGTGTCGTTTAAGATGTTTTACAATACAAGTGAACCGAACCTTTAAGGCAGACTGGATACATCTCCCAAGCGTATGATATGTTGCCCGCAGTCTGATTCGGGACATATTATTTGCTGATGGGTCCGATATAGACGAACGAACCACTTTCAGTGAAACTTGCACTCAACGGCTATTCAAGACCGAAAATAAACCCCACAAAACCCAACAACAATAAACGTTATTCGATAATAATTATCATATTGCAGATTTCTCTTTTAAATAAAATTTCTTTCTGTATAAACAGCAACACTGTGTTTAAAGATTTCCAGGCGACTTCGATGCTCAATGAATATAGTATTGACTGTATTGAATAAAACCGATTTTCAATATTCTTAAAACAAATGATCTTCCTTAAGGTTTCTGAATTTCAACGAACACACATTGCTTATTGTGAAATACGTCTATATATACGTCAAATAGTTAAGAGGGGTCTTTATTGTCATTTGATGTATACACTTGATTGGCCAGTTAAAGTTTAAATGTTTCCTTAAATTAAATGAACTGTAATATAATTTAAGTTATACTGCATGTACTAGCTTTATTATTTAACAACCAATCCTAATATTTATATAGTTTTCTGTACTGAATACAGATGGATGCTTATGCAGACTAAACGTATATCTAAATACTTCTTAAAGAATATTGCTTTACTATCAGTCTGTTTTAAACTTCCATATTATCAGGGCTCCAAATAAGGGGAGTATTTCAAAAACTAAAATATGTATTTCTGCATTGAACCCTATGGTGTCACTACTCATTAGAATCGTCTCTTCGAGACGATTCTAATGAGTAGTAACACCATAGGATTTGGTGCTGAAATGAGTGAAATTGTTTGGTTTTGTTCAGTTTACTCTCTCTTATCTGGAGCCCTGATTATAAATCATGGTGAATATTCATGACTGAATAATTTACAATTATTTTCTTCAGGGAGGAATACACTACATGCGTAAAAGGGCGTGTGTATTGGGTAAACGGTTAAAATTGAATAAAATGACATTCTCGTGAAGGAGTAGGAGGAGACAACAATCTATTGTACAAGTTAATCATTAAACTAAATATTCAACACTTCTTACACAATGGAGAAGGCGTTTTTCTTTAAGTTTAAACACAAAAGAAACTCATACATGTACTCATTTCACTAAAATTTAGAAAAAAATACAATGTTGTGAAATTTCTAGACATTTATTTTAATCTGAAAGACAAACAGTTTGGAACCTGATCAGAAGCCGGATCACCCGGCGTTTTATCTGACTCCGAACTATTTGCAATGGAAATACTAGTTTTAGCGTAAACACGTGTATTTTGAAACTTTTTTGAAATATATCCGTATAAGGTCTACTACGGTGGACTGCATTAACAATTATACAGATAGAAAACATACATGTCAATAGGGATGTCATTAGTTGGGAATACGGAAATTGATTTGAACTTTTTATAATTTATAATAAAGCCTAGAGGTCTGAATAAAACGTATTTCTTTTGAATAAACAGATGTTAACCAAAATTCGTTCCATTGATAGTCATATATATCGCCTGACAGTTTAGATCGGGAACAGGTCCTAGATAAATCGGCCTCTTTTCATACCGGTAGTATATGCTGCCTCGAATTCACTCTTTCAATTTGTATATTGATTAGGAATACATGTAATAGCGTCTTCTTCTCTGCTTATACTCAAACAAAAGATATGCATCTTATTTTCTAAGGAATATAACGATTACATTTGTGATTGTTATGTTCAAAGTCAGAATTTATATTCAAACAGAGCATCATTAAAGTGCACATGGCAATAAACCGTTTTAACCCTCATCATGCCGAAGTGTCATCTGCTTGAAATATATCGTCTGAGAAAGAAAACTCAAAAAACAGTTTTTGTACTCTTTGAAACTGATGACAAGTTGAAAATGAGTTCCAAACAGTTTGAATCCAGAGCAGACGCTGCGTTAACGCGGCGTCTGATCTGGATCCAAACTGTTTGCAAGGTTAGCCAAATCGCGCTTAGTATGATAAGGGTTTGACCTTCTAAGCGCTTAGAGATGTTGTACTACGTTTTATCAGGAAAATAAAATGAACTCGTTCAGATACAGTTCGAACTTGCATTAATATAGTAAACGACCAATCAGAATTGTTTGTTTACAGTATTTAAAGACAGTTTAGCTTAAAGAAGATAACATAATCTGATATAACAGCAGTGTCCTATATGACCTTGCTGAATTACTTTTATTCTGCATTAAACAATGTCCTGTCCTTAATGACCCAGCTACTCCTTTTAGCTTTGATCGCTTCATACAGGTTTGATTGTACATGGTTTCTTAGAAAGGATATTAAGACAGTGAACTATTTATAAAATTTTACCCGATAGCCAGTTTCCAGTTATTTTAATACAGGTGACCACTTAAAACAGGTTGAAAGTAAAGTTGAATGCTTCCTGGTGTTTATTCTGCTGTCCTTTCAGTCTGCTTTAATAAGCAATTCAGCTATAATATAGGAAATATGTATAATCATGATTGTATAAAGTGGAACTATTATTTTTAGCGGAAAAGGGGTATTTACGGGTCACTGCCGTGCCCCGAGTAAAATATTGATTTCTAAACAGTTTGGATCCCGAGCAGACGTCTGATCAGGATACGAACAGTTCGACATTCACTTCAATATTTAAAGTAAAAATACCTAAACTTTTAATTTGAGATGTAAAAGCAGACGGCAATTGTTTAAAATTGATGACGTTGTGGCAGTTCGTATATGGACATGCCACATGATCTATTCTGAACAACGACATTGCAGAAACATTATGTGGGACTTAACCATTTAACTCTCAATGATTGACGTCATAAAGCACAATTACAAACAGTGTTAATCCTGATTAGACGCCGCGTAACGTGGCGTCTGAACAGGATCAAAATTGTTTGCAACTTGTTTTGAAATTTCGTCAGTTATACTGGCATTAATCTAACTTTGAAACTATATAACAGGCAACAATACTGAAGCAGACGCCAATATGGCGGTGAATGAGTACAAAACTCAGGGCTTGCATTTCTCCGGATTTTCCTAAATCTTCGGATTTTTTCTAGAACATGGTATCTTAAAGCAGGCTGAAAGTAAAGCAGAATGCGCCATAAGGCGCATTATGCTTTACTTCCAGCATGCTTTAAGAAGGCACGTGTCAACAAAACTAAAAACAGGCTATGGGGTAAAGGTATGATTCGTAAATTCGCACTTGAAAAATGCAAATTTGGAAAATCTTAGGATTTGTCATGTCAACTTACGGCAGCCCTGCAAAACTCACGATAAATTTGACCATGAAAGGGTAAACGCATTGAGCCCTAGCGACAAGTGTACAGATAGTTTACATGTGAACAGTACACAAAAGTACCATGCAAACAGTGTAGACCCATATCAAAGGGTAAGGAGGGAGTACTGTATTAAGAGTCTGTATTTACAATTCATTGCAAAATTACAAACTGTGCAGACCATGGATATATGACTCCTGTAGGATCCCTCTGATCTAGGTCTTCACTGTTTGCCTAGGCCGTAGGGCAAGTGCTCTTTTCATTTGTACACTAGTTTTATAAATGACGCATACACTCGTTACTAGGGGTAAATGTGATGTGATAATAATGTACATTTTACCATGTAGGCTATTATAGTCATGCTTTCCCCTTACTTATATAATATTCAGCTCACCAAATCTACTCAACTTAAATTCAATCACGGTGTGCCGTGACGATTTTGCTGTTATTTATATGTTTTTGATATTAAAATACCTCCGTTTAAAGTGCGAATTGTCGCTGAATCACATCTCATTACCCCTTGCCCTGGCGGTTGTGAATTGACAGGTATTGGCAACATGTTTGAATCCTGATCAGACGCCGAGAAACTCGGCGTCTGACCGGGATTCAAAACTGATGCCAATCGTCTTAAGGTTTTGTTTGTGTATAATACATATACAGTAATTTTGACTAATTTGTAAAGGAATCATTTTAAGTGGAATGTGTTCTGGCATGAGAAGGGTTAAAATTATGTTTAAATTTGAAGTCCTATCTGATAATATTGTTGTAGCGGCAGTTGAAACCGTGACAGAAAAACAGCGTTAAATTTCACATCAATCTTTTAACTGGTTTAATCCTTCTTCTCAAACACTTGCAAACACGTTGGACCCTGATCAGACGCCGGGTAACCCGGCGTCTGATCAGGATCCAACGTGTTTGACATTCGTTTCAATATTGCATCAGTGAAATTTTCTAAAGTCAAAATGCGAAAGGGAAAAGCAGAATACAGTTTTTAAGCAGACGTTATTGTGGTTGAAAAGGGGGTAATCGGAAGAAGCGATAACATTTACGGTCGTATATAATAACTGCAAAATTACCGAGATAGCTTTTCAATAGCCTTGGTTTACGCTGATGGTGTATTATGCAATTTAATATAAAAGTGGGAACGTAACGTGATACGTGGGAATTTGAATTTAAATCGTCATGTTTATTTCAATAGTGTAAATTCCGTGTGGGAGTGTGTATGCAGCTTTTTAATAGTCGGTACACTGATGTAATTCAAGACAACTGTTGTTTCTTTCGAAAAAATAATCAGAGTGTCAAACAGTTTGGATACAGATGAGACACCGAGTTACATGGCATCATATCTGGATCCAAACTGTTTGATAATCTATTTTTTGTTTCCAATAAGGAAAACTTTGAACCTATTTGTGCCAAGTGTCCCATAAAAGGGATATAGTCAAACATAGCAGACTGATCAGACGCCGCATCATTCGGCGTCTGATCAGAGTCTGTACATTGTTTGTGAACAAGAAATACAAAAAATAACAATTGAAAAATACAATAAAATACATATGGTACCCGTTAAGTAAACACTGGAACTAATCCAATATAATATCATAGCGCGCTAAAGGTTATATGTCTCTTCTATGCAATCAAACATGCAATACACAAAAGACAAAAGACGCTGCACCAGTCAGCCTCAAAAGATCCTGAACCGTTAGAGGAAAAAATCTTAAAACTTTATAACATTAGAGCCGACCGTCTTCTTCCACAGCCTTGTTGCCATAGCAACGAATTTGATCAATTACTTTACTAAATGCCTTAATGTGTGTTTTGTTAAGAAACATTGATAGGCACTGTGGCATACAAGACAAATCGCTGATATATGTCATGATAAGCGAGGTCAAGTGGTACCAAATTGAGTAGATATCGCGAAACACCGCGAAAATTAAATTCAGAGCAATCTTCCTTGTCGCTTTTTAATGCATTTCTTTTGCAAACAGATTTATCGCATCAAATATGTCATCCCTAGTTTGTCACTTAAACGTATTGCGATTAAACGCTAATATGATCAGCCAGAAGAGATTCTTTGATTGAGTCAAATCAAAGGGCGCATAAAGCAGGATGATTGTAAAGCAGAAAGCTCCTGAATGAGTTTTCTGCGTTACAATCATCCTGCTTTAGTGTGGTCTGACTTAACACTGGAAACACTTCTTCTTTTTTGAGTCGAAATATCTGGTTTTTACTGAATCAGAATGCATGTTAATCCCTAAAGTTTCCTTCTCTATTTTCAGTTACCATTAAAACTGGCGGAGGATCGATTGGGAAAGAAGTTGAACAAGTTTTGTGTGGCATGTTGAAAAAACAGACAGAATCATAACCAGGACCACACGTGTTATATTTTTGGAATCCTTAGAAACAGTATCAAGAGAGTGGCATATCATCAACAAAAAGTGATAAATTAATTTTTTCAACAGACGTAAATAAACGACGAGTTGTTTGATAAACATACAGTGGAGAAAACGTTATTCTTTCCCAATAAACGCGTTTACGCTAAAACTATTATTTCAAATGCAAACAGCTTGGAGCCAGAACAGACGCCGGGTAACCCGGCGTCTGATCAGGTTTCAAACAGTTTGCCGTTCACGTTAAGATCAGCACTCAGAAATGTCAAAAGTTGTTATTGTCTTCATTTTATTGCAATGTGTTTGCGTTTCGTTTGCGTTTACACGGGAAAGAATAACGTTTTCTCCACTGTACGTCCTCCTCTCAGCGTCGAATTTAAAAGTAAATAAACAAAATATATAAGTGCCATATCTTAGACTGATAACGGAATTCAAAATTTTAACCTATTGCCCTATTAAATATGCATTTTACGCCTTTAATTTATTCCTTCACTGCAAAATATAATTCCACTTTATACTATCATGAATATTTACTATGAGAAATATTTTCTATATATCCTAGCAGATGGTGGCTTAAAGCAGGCTGAAAGTAAAGCAGAACACGCCTTAAGTTGTATCCTGATTTCCTTTCAACCTGGTTTAAATGATCACCTGTCTTCAAAATTAGAAACAGGCAAAGGGATAACGGGTTAATATACAGTAATACGAAGGCTTATTGAGTGCATAAAACACCGGCGACTTCTCAAAGCTAGGTGAACATTAAACAGAAAGCTCCTAAAAGCATTGTTAACACCATTTAGTGGACCTAATATAAGGGTTAATGTAGGTAAAGAAGTGAGCAGTTGTTTGAAAAGCATGCTTCTTCCTGTCGTCAGATTTATGTCAGTAATTCTTTCTTTTGTTATTGCTTTATAACTCGATTATTTGAAGCTATGAGTTAAGAAATGGGTTGTGAACGTATGTGGTACAGTGGAGAAAACGTTATTCTTTCCCATTCAACGCGTTTACGCTAAAACTAATATTTCCATTGCAAACAGTTTGGAGCCTGATCAGACGCCGGGTAACCCGGCGTCTGATCAGGATCCAAACTGTTTGCCACTCAGATAAAAATGAAAAGTCAGATTTGTCAAACAGTTGTCATTTTCTACATTTTACCGTTTTGCGTTTGCGTTTCGTGTGCGTTTAAACGTGAAAGAATAACGTTTCCTCCTCTGTAGTTGACAGTGGTAAGTGTTAAGAAACTGGTGGGGTTGTCAAGAAGGGTAAATAATTGATGAGACGTTAACACGTGTGCACGCTTGTTAACTCAGAAGGAACGACTTGTTGAACACTATCAATTACAGATACTAAACAATAGTACAGTCAGCACGAGCTTTATACCATTAGATATTTAACCCATTACTCATTTTAACGCAATTAATTTATTCTTCTATTGAGGAAAATAGTTCCGATTAGTTCACTCATGAACATGTATCGAACCAGGAACGTATATCTCTAATATGGAACGAGATATTGTCAATATTATAGAGATGGTACTTTATACACGGACTTATACAAAAGTGTATAATTCTGTGCTTTATAGTAGGCTAAAAGTAAAGCAGAATGCGCATTGACGGCGTATTTTGCTTTATTTTCGACTTTTCACCTGGGGCCCGTTTCATAAAACTTCATACGACAAAAACGATCGTAAGTCAAAACTTTAAAGTACGTTTAATTTCTGATTTCCCTATCTAATTCTGTCTTGTGACATCTCTTCGGAATCGTCTTTTTAAGACGATTCGAAAGAGATGCCACAAGATTGGGTTATATGGAGAAAGTAATAATAATCGAGACTTTGATAACCTGACTTACGACAACATTTGTGGTACAAAGTTTTGTGAAACGGGCACCAGTTTCCTATCCTAGATATAGGCTATGTAATACGGGGTTAATATCTGCCCACCATCTTAATGACACGTGCAACGTATTCTACAATATCACATTGATATTGACCGACATTGGGCCGATCTTATTAGGGATCCTCAATATTAACCCATTTATACCCAGTGTATTCTTCCATCTTTAAAATATTGGATTAGTCCATTTTAGCAAAAGGATGCCTTATCAAAATTTTCATTTTCATTTTGTTTTATATTGAAATTCTTATCAGCAAACAGTGTAGACTCTGATAAGACGCCGCATAATGCGGCGTCTGATCAGAGTCTACACTGTTTGCCTTTGTCCCATATATGGGATCGTGGGCACAAATGGGTGAAGGGAAACCAGTCCAGTCGCTATAGAGAGTGTAGACTGTGTGTTTGGTGTCAGGAATTGCTTTGTTCTGTTAAAACAATACTAAAACACTGAAGGACCATTACTTACTAATAACCAGAACATTAATCAGCTACGGTCAGTGGGACCGCAGAGTTGGATTAATGGTGTTAACCTTTGATGCATGGCCGCTGACATTGTTACCCCCTGCTGTCTTGCACATGTTGCAATATATTGTACCTGTCCGATTGTGTCTGTTTGTATAAGCTAACAGTGTCAATTAAGTGATAAGAAATAAGTACTGTAGAACTTCGCTTGACTTCAGCAGCACGCAAAATAAATTTGGTGATTTACTGTTAGTTTTTAGTAATAAATTCATGCATTTGCCCATGCTTTAAGCAGCCTTCTTTATATCGTAATTAAGTTCCCAATCTTTCAAACTGATTTGTAGCTTAAGGGAGTTTGTGTTGTATATTGAATCATTTATAGACTTGGCATGGATTCACCTCATGTTTTTACTCTCAAAGAGTTCACACTACTGTGTGAACAGTACATTATATTGTTATATACATGCAGTGAAGTTCACTTATTACGAAACTTGAATTGTAACTAAACACAATTTATTCCCCATCTCTAATTATCGTATGAAGTAAATTGGACCTGCCATAGGTTGAATGCTGAGGGTTTTTCACCGTCACCGCCATATTGTCGTTTGCATACACTTGCTGCCGACATTCCAAGCCGATATTTTGTCTGCGAAAAGGTTAAAATGATGGTTAAATCTTGCGTTGAAAGGGTTCAAATTCATTTCTATGATGTATTAATAAAAGGCGGGGAAAGATATTTCTGTGAAGGAAATAGTATATAAATTTTCTTTTGGCTGGTAATATTAGCCACGTTTTCCTGAACAGCTTTGCAACTACATAAACCCTTTCACTGTCAATGACGCCAAAACTTTGAGGCGCGTTTTCACACAGTTCGGATCCTGATCAGACGCCATGTAACGCGCCGTCTGATCAGAATAGAAACTGTTTGACGCTCGTTTAGAATTTTCGTCACGGCAATACTGCCTTTAAATCTCACTTTGCAGACAACAAATAGCAAATGGTACTATAAACCCATATGTATAGAAAACGAGAAGGGAACCTTACCGTCAGGTAATGCATAAAAAACATGCTCAGCCGATGTGTCTGAAATACATAGCATGGTCAGGTTAACCGATTTGCCCACAGTGGATTCTTCCATGTTAATATATTGGATTAGTCCATTTTTATCAAAGGGATGCCTGGTCAAAATTTTCATTTTCATATTGTTTAATATTGAAATTCCTATCAGCAAACAGTGTAGAACTCTGACCAGACGTCGCATAATGCGGCGTCTGATCAGAGTCTACACTGTTTGTCTATGCCCTATATACATGTATGGGATCATGGACATAAATGGGTTAAACATATTTATTTCAGAAAATGTACAGTTTACACAAGATACTTCTAGTAATATCGCCAATTTGTAGTTACAGTTTAGATCCTGACCGGAAACTGTATTTCAAACCCTGTCCGCTGATCAGGACCGAACTACAGTAAAACCGCTCTATTACGACCACTAAATTGTGTTAATTATTAGGTGTTTACGACTGGTGAGTCATTTATAAGCTTTCTGTTTTACTGTCAACTTGCTTTAAGCTGTCACCTGTCTTGTATACAACCATTAAGGTCGTAGTCTAGAGGTTATACGGTTACTACAATGTCTTGATGCATTTGAAATGTTATGAATTACTTCGTTAGAGTCTAATAGAAAACTAAAAAGTCCGATCGAATTTTACATCTATGTATTTGTGTGTATTTTGTTAATATGTGTTGTTTTGCAGAAATATTGTGTTAGAAATAGAAATGTATGCTGTATATGATTTTACTGTAATCCAGCCCAGTTAAGTTACATGTACTGTTAAAATATGACAACACGTGATAATATACACATATCAACAATACAGAAAACCGTTATAGTTATATTACCTCAACTATGAATAATCAACATTAACTTATGAAACACAGTAAAATCTGTATTAAGCGAACATTCTAAGAACAAGATATCTATAAAGAAGTATGAGCATGATTTACTAACACTGTGTATATAGGTCATTAATGGTACAGATACGTTCTCTATTATTAGGAATTTTCTGCATTAACAATGTCCTGCATATAAGCATCACATTGCTTTAGCTACACATTTGCATTTTTTCAATGGCCTCTTTGAAGAACAATTACTACATGGTAAGTTTTGTAAATATTTGCCCATTGACATTTGCCCCTGTAGTTAGTACTGGTTACCTACATTTAGTATGCTTTCAAAACAATTACATGGTGTTCAGAAATTTAGTGCCATTCAAACCACCGATTGATGAAACATAATGATGATATGATGTTACAGAAAAATGAACTCTCTAGCTAAACCCATTCACTGCCATACCCCAAGTACAATGTTTTCTTGCGAACAGTTTGGATCCTGATCAGACGGCGCGTAACGCGGCGTTAAATCAGGACCCCACATGTTCGAGCCTCATTTCAATATTTATAAAGTCAAAATACCTGAAAGGTAATTTTGAGAAATAATAGCAGACGACAGTTGATTAAAACAGATGAAATCATGACAGTGAATGGGATAAGCAGATTGTGGATAGATCCAGATGACTCGCTGACGTATGATTGCGTGATAAAGGTGCATACTGTTTTATAGAAATAGTACAGTGAAGAAAATGTTATTCTTTCCCAATAAAAGCGTTTATGCCAAAACAATTATGTCAATTGTAATCAGAGTGGTGCAAGATCAGACGCCGGGTACAACGACTTCCGAACCTGTTCGTCATTCTGATTAAAATGATCGTTAGACGTTTCAAAACGTTGTAGATTCTAATGTTCTACATTTTATAACATTTGCGTTTTGTTTACACGGGAAGTATAATAATTCTCTCCACAGACCTAACCCTTTTTACTGACATAGTCTTTTTGAAAACAGAGCAGACTCTTTTTCATGTTAACTCTCTTCGTTGTATACATTATTTGCAATACATGTACTCACAGATTGTTTCTGCAATGCAGTTCGTTCTAATTATCTCGTGTGTCAAAGCTTGATTAAGCGCGATTTTGTTTTGATATCGATTTATATTGTTGTTTGTTTCAAGTTAACATAACATATGTGGATCTGAACCATTTGCCCTTCTTCTTGTTAATGTACAGGGTATAACATAAGTACAATCAGATTTAAATAGGCTACTCGAAAGAAAATAAATTGGCAGTCTCAAAAAATTGATAACTCAATGCAGCTAGGACTGGGGTAATTCAGAAATTTCTTTCTGTCGGTCTTACAGACATATTGCCCTTACAGACAGTACGAAAGTAACATCCTACTTTTAACTTCATAAACACATTTATGCCCACGATCCCATTTATGGAACATAGGCAAACAGTGTAGACTCTGATCAGACGCCGCATTATGCGGCGTCTGATCAGAGTCTACACTGTTTGCTGATAGGAATTTCGATATAAAACAAAACGAAAATGAAAGCTTTGACCAGCCCCCCCCCCCCTTAGATAAAAAATGGACTTATCGATTATATAGACATGGAAGAATCCACTAATAGGTTAAGTAGTGTTACCGTATAATATTATTTTTCAACCAGTGGGGTATTGGTGGAAACGTTAAATTGCCCTGCCACCATCCAAGTATACATTGGATAAGCACAATAACGTGCTTCTTCTTCTACATATTATTTCAGCACTCAAAAATATATCTCTCTCAGAAAACTAACTTTTGAAATAGAAAATTAGGGTTTAAGTTTTTAAGTCCAAAGTTACAAAACGCGTCCTCTCAAATATTCTCTCCACTTTAAATATATACGTAAGCCGCAAAGCAAAATATAAACCCCATGACAGAGACGCATGCCAGAAAAGTTCTCACTCTTGAGAAAAAGCTGAACCATTCAAACGCTCAGACTCAACTCAAACGTTTTATATCCCTAGGGCCAAATCGAGAAACCTCATTCGAACTTAGAAATAGGTTGAACACCTGGAACAATGATGCGAATTACAGCATGTGACGTTATGTCTGTCGATGCCTTATTTTTAGATGTACTAAAATCATTCCATTTGAAAACCCTTTACGCTTTCAATAATTACTCAGCATACATAGGTAAGTTACTTCCTGACGGAAAACCTATTATTAGAAAGAGCACGCTGTAACATTGTAACACAGAACGGTTATATCTATTTATAGATCGGTTACAATCTCCTTATAAGCCCGGCCTGTCATATCAGAACAATATAACATAACTCGTACATACTAAAATAACAATGAAACAAAAAGACATTATTTCATTTAAAACTACAAAACTATCCCCAACCCGGCTTATGTTATAAACAACATAATTATTATCCTAGCTTGACAATACAGGAACTTTCCGTGCCACACATATACAGAACTAATATCAATATTAACAAACTACTAATGCTGATAAGTGATATTAATATAATGTATTAATGCAAGTGATTACAGCATTAATCAATTTACTATTTTCCAACGTTATATACTGGGTGATACAGTATAGTATTCACCAACATTGTATTCTGGGTAATACAATATTTTACTATTCTGCAACGTTGTATTCTGGGTAATACAACATTTTACTATTCTCCAACGTTGTATACTGGGTAACACAGTATACTTTTCGCCAACGTTGTCAACTAGGTGACACATTGTAATTTTCTCCAACTTTGTGTACCTGGTGACACCATGCTTTCCTCTTTTCACTGTAAATAATTGTTTAATCCATTAAATGATATTTCAGTTAAAATATTATTACTTATTTAATCCATGGAAATTGACGAAAAGTTATCATGTACAATTTTGTTTATCTTAAATGACTTTGAGCTTCTCAGGGACATACTCTTTCTCCAGGCTGTACTGATTCTCTGAAGATAAACATAGTTCCCCAGTAAGATTCCTAGTCTGCAAACGCAAACATTGACCTTTGACAGAATTATACAATCCAGCAGATCCATACTAAGTCGAAGCACTAACATGAAAACTTTGATGAAGTTCCAACATTATGTTATTTTTCTGAGCATGAAACTGGCACAATCGCGATAAACAACGGAACCTCTGTAAATTCTGACCATTCCTGGTGTCGCTTTAGACAAAGTTTACACCCGTCACATGGCAAGTTTTCTAAAACAGATTTGTTGTAATAACAGTCAAAATATGCGGGATCACAAGGCAGTCTTCTCAAACTATCACATACTCAAAGTTAGTGTGTTTTGATCCTTTACCATTCACGGTGTTAAAGTCAAACGAAGACAAACTTTCAAGCCATATTGCAATTCCGCCCGTCGCAGATTTTAATGATGCTGTCCTTCATTTGCAGTCTTTGGAGTCAACATATCTAATACGAGGTCCCAATTAGGTTTTATTCTTTCAAGCTATTGTAAGTTTCCAAGATGGTTCCAGCTTCGTTAATCACCTTTGGGCCATTCATACATATGAATAGTGTTGCTTGTTGACCACTGTCCTTTATCAACTTTCGAGCACTAATTGTCTCTTTTGTTGTTTCATAAGCCGTGGATAACCTTTTTCACCAATTTTCTTATTTCCGAGACATACACTGTGGTCTTTTTCGTCAGTTGCATATTCCTGATTTCAAGTTCAGCAATATCGGTACAGTGGAGAATCTGTTATTCTTTCCCGTTTAAACGCAAACGTACGCGAACGCAAAACACTAAAACGTAGAAAAGAACAACTTTTGGACAATTCTGATATTTCATGTTTATCTTGGTGGCAAACAGTTTGGAGCCTGATCAGACGCCGGGTTACCCGGCGTCTGATCTGGCTCCAAACTGTTTGCACTGCAAATAATAGTTTTAGCGTAAACGCGTTTATTGGGAAAGAATAACACATTCTCCACTGTACGAGGAACGAATGCGTATCTCCCTATCTAGTTTCAAGAGCTACAAATAAGTTCTTGTTGGAATGAGTAAATCAGATGAACTTTGGCTAAAAACAAATGTAGTTTTGTCACCCCTTAAACTGGTTTGTAAGTGAAAATGACACTTCTTTTCACCCCATTTTACATTATTCTAGGATGATTTCCCATTGTGACATTTGACCTTTTCCACGTCGTTCCTGTTGCGACGTTTTTATATAACTGATATGCCCGTTTACCATCTTTTTGTTTTGTCATTTTTAGTATATATCCGGACAATTATGTTTCATTCTGCGATTGTTTACTGAAGACATTTTCTGTACGGTCATCCTCACAATTCATTAATTTCTCTACGTAAATCCACTTTTGAACTCTCATAATTTCACCTAACCGTTTTTTCATCTGGCCTTCGTCGTCGTGTTGCACTGTTTCCTTGGAGGCGTTTAGTCAGTATGTCAACGAAGTATAAGTGAAATTCAAAGGCGAAAAGTTACTGATTTTGAAGCATTTTCTGTTTTATAGTGTCATTACTACGTTCATTCAACAACCAGGCTGGAAATATAAGTAATGAACACATTACAAATGGTATCCAATAGGTTTCAAAGAATTTAGTTCTTGCAATCTTAAAATAATGTTCTATTAAGTCTTCTTTTGACCGGCAGAGCAAACTGATAGTATCATTAATTTTCAGTATATACCCATGGCGACTTTTATCTTTACTCTTGTCAAAATATATATACAGTAAAACATCTCTATTATGACCACTAACTTGTGTAAATTATCAGGGTTTTAAAGGCAGGTGACTGCTTAAAGCAAATGTGACAGTAAAACAGAAAGCTCTTATAGGAGCTTTATGTTTTACTCTCACCTTGCTTTGAGCTGTCACCTGATGTCATGTAACCAATTAACCTTCTTTTTAGTGGTCGTAATATAGAGGTTTTATTGTAGATCTAACACTTAAATTAACAGTGACATATAAACGTTTGAAAAAGAAAATTTAGGGTTAAAGTGTTTAATGTTCAAGGATAAATTAGTTCGTAATAAATACTAACGTCCAAACCCCCTCTTAATTATTCTCTCCCCTTTTTATACTTATGTCGTTAAGCTAAATATTAACATCGTGCTAGATATACATGACGGAAAAGGTCTCGCTCTGGACCCTAGAGAGATCTGACTATAAAATAGCACATATATAGAAAAGTCATTCTAAACTTAGAAAAAGGTAAACACATGGACTAAGGATGGCCATTTACAGGACCACACACTATTTCCGTCAGTCTCTCGGAGAGGCTTGAGTTGAGGAGGTGAACACGCAGCTGTCATATCTTTTTCTATTTCTGTCTATCCTAAAACTGATTTCTTACTTTACTTGTTTCTCTCTTTTTTCTATTTCTGACCATTCCAAACCCGTTGCGTAATACGTCAATAGTGACTGCGCCAACGTACGATGTAGATGTAGATGTTAAGACGTGCTAAAATTAATTCATTCGATTTTAACCATTTAGCTATAAATAGTTACCTCACATATGCAGGTAAGGTATTTATAGACGGAGCAGGCCTTATCAATATAAAAATAGCATAAAGAAAAAGGTCAATCAAACAAGTTTGGATTTCATTCAATATTGCACATTAGATCTATGACCAGGGTAATCATGATGAATATACTCGTCACCAGGGTTCAAACAATCAAGCAGTATATATATTTAGAGATCGCCATGTTTCTATATCGAGTGGCCGTTATAGACAGGGTTTGCTGTACGGCATGAGGTACAGTTAAACCTCTCTATTACGACCAATAAATTGCGTTAATTATAAGGGTTTTGAAGACAGGTAACTGCCTAAAGCAATGTGACAGTAAAACAGAAAGCTCCTATAAGAGCTTTCTGTTTTACTGTCACATTGCTTTAAGCGGTCACCTGTATTTTATACAATCAATTAGCCTTCTTTTAGTGTACGTTATAGAGAGGTTTTACTGTATCTCGATGTCTGGTCAGTCTATATTCAATTACATGCTCAAACACAATGTTCATTGAATGTAAGCAAGTCTGGATATTTGCATAGTATGATTATTTCTTCCCGGAAATATACCACATGGCTCTGTCACCAGGGTAAGCCATTTGTGCCTCGCACACTGTGAGGGGAAATTGCAAACCATATAAAACCATAAACACGTATAACACAGTATCATTTATAGTTTTGAATAAGCGTCTGCACTAATTTGTTGTACTGACGTTTAGAATGTACCCAACACGTTTTAAATATACAGTAAAACCTCTTTATTACGACCACCAAAATTATGTTATTTATAAGGGTGTTTACGGCAGGTGACCGCTTAAAGCAAGGTGACAGTGAAACAGATTGCTTTAAGCGGTCACCTGTCTACTATACAATCAATTAGCTTTCGTTCCAATGGTCGTAGTAGCGAGGTTTTACTGTATGTGTTTCCTATCATTATGACAGATGGCAGCATAATATAAGACAACAGCAACGCAATTTTTCCAACAGGAACTCTACATTACCTTTGTCTTGAAGTAAGCGGTCACTGGTCTTTAGATAGCAACATACTACCTAATAACACGATCGCTGACTACAAGTTTGACCCGTACACGGTTATACCTATGTGAGCGACCAGACAAACGAAGATGACGGTGCTACAAAACATGTCTATGAAATTGATTAAAATGCAGATCTTCATAAAAGTTTTCTGATTTACTTTTATTCCTCAATAAAGAGTGGATTGTCTTTAGACACATATTTACCGTATTGAATGGCCGCTGACCATGGAGAACATGACAGCTTTTGATAATGCTGCCGATTTATTTTGTTTGAGTTGCAAACAGTGTGGTGCCAATCAGACGCCGGGTTACCCGGTGTCTGATCTGGCTCCAAACTATTTGCAATTCATATAAGTGTTTACCATAAACACGCTTATTGGGAAATTATAATGTTTTATCCACTGTACTTGCTTCATGATTTGCTTGTAAGACATGGCTACTCATGTCTGTGATCTCAATACGGAGGTTTGTACCTCTGCGTACTTGGACCAATATCTGATGTATATTATGTTGCTGCATGTGCTATGTTGTTCTATTTTGTTAGCTATTGTTTTCATGTTTACTTAACTTCAATTATTGGTGTGTCGGGATATAAATAAAACCTCTATATAGCGAAGACACAAGTTGAGGGTCATTGTCGGTTTTAAGGCAATGATCTGCTTAATGCAAGATAGCTTTTACACACAAGTTCCTAATGGAGTTAGTTGTCTGTATATATTTATCCTGTATTATGCAGCTACATGCTCTTAAAGCTTACACATCCTTCATACTGGATGGTCACGTAAGAGTAGGCTAACTATACACAAGTCAATGTTCTGGTTTTATGCCATGTCTGTTCTAGGGTGATATTAAAACATTAAACCACTGTTTTAACGACCACTCCGAGGAAACATGTTTATAGGTTAAACGTGTTATTCCTTAGTTAAATATAGCTAGTTGAAACTGTGTTCAAGACGTCACGTCTGGTTGCTTAAAGCTAGCTGAAAGAAAAATAGACATTCCGACTGGAGCTCTCTACTTTATTTTCATATTTGATTTGTCATCCGTTTAACACCATCAATACTCTGTATTCATTGATTGTGTTTGTTTTCAGGTTTAGGAAGGTGCAATTACTAGTATTTCGATGAAAGTGTTAAAACAGTGGCTAACTTCAGCCATTATTGGAGTAAAATGGAATGTTCCAAAACAGTACTTAATATAGCATGCTTTAAGCGATTGGTGGCATTTGAAACACGTAATGAGTCTTCGCTAAAGTAACCATAGAGGATTATTGTTATTAACTTATTAGTAAGGTTTGCAATTTCAAGCCATGGTTTACTTTTAAGTTGCACGAATCTTTGCTTTTTCATTTTATCTTTACATGGAATATTCAAGTCTAATGTTCTTGAATCAACCATTTCAGCATTGGTTATTCTTTCCCAATAAACGCGTTTACGCTCAAACTATTATTTACAGTGCAAACAGTTTGGAGCCAGATCAGACGCCGGGTAACCCGGCGTCTGATCAGGCTCCAAACTGTTTGCCACCAAGATAAACATGAATTAGCAGAATTGTCCAAAAGTTGTACTTTTCTACGTTTTAGTGCTTTGCGTTTGCGTACGTTTGCGTTTAAACGGGAAAGAATAACATATTATCCACTGTACGTACCTTAACGCGTTTATGATTGTTCATAGTTTTATTGCATTGCGTCTGCGTTCAGTTTAAATAACGTCTTCTCCATTGTACGACGAGTGGTCTTCATGTAGGCTATAATTATACTTTCCAAGCTAAGACAGTCTGTGAAATGGGGTCTTAGGTCGTTACAAATGTTCGTACTTTATTGGCCTGCGGTGTTTGGTTAAACATTCATAAGCCATACGTTCCATGCCTGAGAAAAAACGTCTAGTTTCATTCTGAAAGGGTAAGATGAAAATACATAGGTTTCAATCATTTTCTGTAAAACGGGCTATCAACAACTTTGTCAGGTTTGACAGTTTCTAAGAAAATACAAATTGGTTATACATCTTTCATACCCACTCGGTCTCTTCGTTTAATCTTTTGACACGCTACAAATAAATTTGTAAAATCAGTTACAAACTGTTTGGATCTAGATGAGACGCCGAGTAACTCGGCCTCTTATCTGGACCCAAACAGGTTGATATTCTGATGATATATTCCGAACGAACATGCAGATAAATAAAATATGAGAATTTGTGCAGGCGATAAATTTTGTAGACGACATTTGAATAGCAAGTTAAAGGTTGAAGAAAACCTATTTCCCATATGGTTTTGTTCTTACGAGAAAACTGATTCGGTCTAATTTCGAAATTGGAAATGAGTTCTTAAGCTCTTGTTTTGAAATATATGTAATGGTTTTCGCCCATATGCCATTATCATCTGATTCAAGCCTTTGTCTTAATAATAATACAGTAACCCCTGTTTATGCGGCGGGCCATTCCGAATAATGTTTATCTAATGCATGTCAGGCATATATTTGATTAAAGAATATGAAAGTAAAGCAGAAAGCATTAATGCCTTTGACCTTCTACAAGGTAAGGACGATGTTTGATAACTATTGCAAATAGTTTGGAAGCAGGTGAGACGCCGAGTAACTCGGCGTCTCATCTGCATCCAAACTATTTGAAACTCTGATTATATTTTCTTTTTTGATAAATATTAGTCAGTTTCAAATTGTATTGTTCCGCAGCGTATTGTGCCATAATAACTGTCTAAATTCAGGAGAGCACCAACGAGGCTCTAATGGAAAAGGTTGTTAGAAGTCTTCCAAATAGCCGAACATTAAGACGCTATATTTCATCAACATAATATGATATTTATGCATCAGTACTCATAATAATGAAGTATCCATTATCAACATAGGGACGTTTAATAACTCACATGCTGTTTTGGGTAACAGGGACACCTGTTTTTAGCGAACATTCAGCAAAGACACATGGAAATCTTGAATGACTGGTTACTGCTTACTGTTGGACAAACGTAATGTAGAAAGCATATAAAAGACTTTTCTGTATCGCGTTTATCCTGCCTTAAAATGTAATATTTCTGCAATACAGTCAAATCCACTTTATTTGAATTTGTAAATTTACATAAGGCTTACTGTTTCTTGAGATGCTATTGTACCTAAGGACAAAAAGAATACGATACCCAATCTGGTTATACACTGTTTCCACTATTCAATGTTACCGTGTTTTAGGCAAAAATGGGTTAACTTATTGAGCCCTAGAGACACATATATACGGCCTTTACCAAATGTGTACCTGTGAAGAGTACATTTGTCTAATGCAAACATTGAAGTCCCTGATTAGAGTGCTCCTGCAGGAGCCCTCTAATCAGGAATTTCACGGTTTGTCATTTCTTTTCTCAATATATTATAAAAAACCAACCCTTAACAGTACAAATTGGACCAGCCTTTGTTTTAAACTGGAAATGTCCATTGGAAGCTCCAGGGGATAATGTATTTATGCACATTGGCAGTTTGAAAATCCTCGTTTTGAAGCAATAGTAGTTTTGTATATAATTGTAGATATGGAATTCTCGGTCGAAGGAATGTATTCATTTAGATGTAATTTATTGTAAAGCTGCAATATCGAGAAGCGGCAACTTTTGCATCGAGATAATGAATAAAATACATAAAAAATGAAAATTCTCCAATTGTCTTGTTTATTTGTATCCGTTTCGTCTCCAGGATTGTTTTCCCAACACAGACACCCTGCTTACTTTCAGTTAAACCAGCATCAGGCTAATATCCGGTTGTAAATGCAATATGCATTCAAATATAATATCGAAGACTGCTAAATGCTGGACAAAGAACTACAGAAAGTCCCTCTGCAATTTCCGCAATACTTTTGTGTTGCGCGAAGTAGTCATCTGCTTTTACGATATTTCATTTCGTCTTGAATAAATGACAGTTAAAAACAAGTTTGACTGCAGCAATTAGCATAATTTTGTCATGAGCTCCATGATTTGAAATCCTATTAATGCACCATACAAGAAAACCGACTTTCGCTTACGATAAAATGCATTATATTTCAGTAAACATGTCGATCTGTCGACAACATGAGAGCAATTGCTTGTTTAATGAGAGACACTTGTTTAAGATTTTCTCGCTGATCTTTAAAGCAACAAAATAAACATTTGTATGAAAATTATTAAATTTATTTGGGTCCCTTCGATGCTGCTCGTGTTTCTCATACAGTGGAGAATGTGTTATTCTTTCCCAATAAACGCGTTTACGCTAAAACTATTATTTGCAGTGCAAACAGTTTGGAGCCAGATCAGACGCCGGGTAACCCGGCGTCTGATCAGGCTCCAAACTGTTTGCCACCAAGATAAACAAGAATGATCAGAATTGTCCAAAAGTTGTTATTTTCTACGTTTTAGTGCTTTGCGTTTGCGTACGTTTTGCGTTTAAACGGGAAATAATAACAGATTCTCCACTGTACATCTAAACTTGTTTTAAGCGGTAATTCATTTAAGAAACGAACTGTTTTTTCAAGATAAGAAACTGTTTAAATTCAATATGCATCAACACGATAAAACAAAAGCTCCCAACTTCCTGCTTCCTGCTTAACATAATAATATACAATATTATAAATTTGTTAGACATTGTTTCAAAAATTTGCAAAAATACATACATGTACATGATTTTTTTCAGAGTGCCCAAGTTTGCAGAATCGTTAGACAATTGTTAATGGTATTTCAAGGTTACCGTTGTAAAAATCTGTTACAATAGTCTTCTAGGTAGGGATTTACATATTGTTACAGAAACGAAGAAGTTATACATGTACTTCATGTCCATTGCAAACCATTTTTAATCAGATCGGATGCCGGGTAAAACAGCGTTTGATCAGGCTGTTTGCAAACAGATTAAAACGAATCGTTAGGAATGTAAAACATGTTATTTTCTACGTTGCATTTGGCTGTCGTAAGCGTTTAAACGGGATAGAATAACGTCTTCTCCACTGTTTTTACGATGAGGTTTCGTCTTATTGGTGTCGGCCAGAGTTCCTGTGAACTGCTGTGAATTATCATAAGGCTGATGATGATTCAATGCACACACTGTTGTCTAACCCATGTTGAGCCATTATTCAACATACAATTGTCATGACCATATAGACGTCCAATCCTTTCTAAATATTTAATGTCAGTGTTTAAGACAGGCGGTTATTTACAGCAAAAATTAATCAGAAGGTACCCGCTAGCCAGAATACAGGAACACATTCTCATGGCACCATTTAGGGACAGTGTTGAACCGTTTTCCCGATAACGTGTTTCAAAAGTCGAAGACAAGTGACCATTTTAAGCAGGCTGAAGTTCAAGCAGAATGCGCCTTAAGGCCTATCCTGCTTTATGTTCAGCCTTCTTTAAACTACTACCTTCGAATATGTAGACAGTATATTGTAAGGTACATGTTCATGACTATATACATTGGAACTATTTTATACGGTGAAAGAATCAATGAAATTACCTAAAAGGCGCATCTACGGGTGAAAAGATTAAGCACGAAATGGCAATTCGATGAATAATAAGTAAGTTTTTAAATGTGATACAAGAAAATTGAAATATTGGACTTACATGTATTTATACCCAACACAAATAGGCCAGTGCATAATTCAGCACAACCCTGTGAATCTATCACTTATTAAATACGCCTTTTTACGCCTCTAGTTCTTTCTGCCCTTGGAAAAGTAGTATAGGTCGTTTGCAGTTCAAAAAACACGATAATTTTCAAATATCTCCATAACAAGAAAACGGAGACAAATGGAATTTTGCATAGATTTATGATATACCTATACCAACTCTGACAAAAAAGAAATATTTTTTTCTCTTCGTAATAAAAAAGTTTTATTCATAACTTCTATATAAAGTTTACACGTCTAAGGGACAGTTTTCCGAAGGGTGATTTCAAGATATTCAACAGCCTACCTTTCACGACCCGGCAACGCCTCACCGTTAAGCCATCGCATACCATAGCAGTTTACAACTAACCGAACGAGGCCCTGACTGGGGTACGTTAAACATAGTAACCGACCATACTAATTTGCGCACATGTTAGATCCTAATCGGACATCGGAGCCATTTCGTATCTGAATAGGATCCGAACCATGTGCCACTCATACGTAAGTTTTATCAACAAAACGCAAAATAACTAAATGCGATAAATAGCAGAAGAGACATGTTCACACCAGACGATCTACACTAACTTACCATTATCAAATGTTTCCAGATCAGTTCGAAAACCTTTATTATTTTATCGCTTAAAGAAAACGTAATGTAAACGTAAGTGCAATACAACTCTAACATTGATACATATTAAGCTCCAGATAAGGGGGGTATTTCAAAACTAAATCTTTATTTCTGAATTAAGCCCTATGGTGTGACTTTTCATTAGAACCGTCTTTCTTCGAGTAGTCACACCATAGGATTTGGTGCTGAACTGGGTTAGAAAATGTTGGACTTGTTCAAGTTTCTCTCTCTTATATGGAGCTCTGTAATTATGTAGAAATGTTAGAGCTTCGGTTTGAAAAGTAATTGCAATTCTCTTTATTCCTGGTGAAGAGTTCGTGGATTTAGGCATAGTAAAAATGTAATGGATTATGGGGCCTCACAATTAATTTTGCACAACTAAACAACCAATATCAGCACGGGATTCACCTTTCAGACAGAAGCAATTTGCACGGGATTTTACCTGGGGATATTCTCCAATATAAACAAACGTGATCAAGGTAATAGCCAATAACAACCCACGTAATTGACCATTTTCAGCGACACAAAATTTATATAAAACTAAGAAGAAAAGTTTTTAGTTAGACTTTTAAAAATTCTGAATTTCCTTGTCAGAGTTGGTATAGACACATCATAAGTGTATGCAAAATTCAATTTAAATACATCCATTAGTTTTAAAATTATTTAAGATTTATCGTGTTTTTTTGAACTGCAAACGACCTATACCCACCTAGAAAGTCAGGAAATAAAACACAGACAACGTTCCAAGTGTCTTTCCCAAGGATGAAAGTTCTTAAGGCGCATCCTGTATTACTTTCAACCTGCTTTATGTGTTTACCTTGAAAGTTTAACACCGACTATGGTACAACTTATGTATTTCATTTTAATTTGTATTTCAACATACGACGTATGTTGCTCAAAGAAACGCACACCAGTTCATTACACATCATGATATATATAAAAGTATATTCATACTTCATCATGGTCCTGAAAAATGGACCAAAAGGAAATTATTTAAAACCAGATCGGTGGCGGTTTAACGTGGTAAACAACTCTAAGAGATAAGTACACTCATTATATGCACACAGTGTGCATGTGAAGTTTTGATATATGCCAATATGTAGGTCCTGATCAGAAATCTCTTGAAGGAACCCTCTGATGAGGTGATTTTCCTCTTGTAATATATCGTTAAAATCGACCCATACTATTTGAAAATAGAATATACTTAGTTTTAAAGTTTCTCAACTAAAGTACATAACTATATACTGTAAACTGTGTAGTATAGCTTTAATATTTTAATTGTTCCCAAAATTGATCATTTGCCTGTTGATCACGACTTTACTCATTTTTTCAAACAGTTTGGATCAAGATCATACGATCTGAATATAAACTCTTTGACACTTCTCTTTAGATGTCTGTGCTTAAAAATGTATAAATCTAAATATAACACATTATGCAGACGACAATTTCAAAGCAGACGATATCACTAAAGGATAAGGGTTAAGAAATCATACTGACGAAAGACAGTTTCAACATAATATATTATATTTTCGAGTGACTGCTTAACACAGTTGCGTATTTATGTACTTTATGTACTTGTCAAAGTGTTACCAACTGTTGCATTCCTATAGGAGAGCTAGGAAATTGACACCAGTTTCGAATCAAATGTTGTACATTGTCCCAGTGACAGCGGCTTGAATTTCATTGTAGTAAAAAGCGCAATGATAAAAGCATTGAATACAAAACAGGTTTTCATAATGTAATATGATCCTAAGAACGATTTTGAAAATAGAAAGTACATTGTAGATTTACAAGAATGGACATAATGCATTTACCAATTCAATACCAGGACTTGGCATCGTCAGCTTTAAACATGCTTTCTGCTTTTATGTCTGAAATCTATTTTTGAGTTTACTAGAGAAAAATCACTAGTATGTCAAACAATTTTGAATCCTGATCAAACGCCGAGGTAAATGTCAATGCACTCGGCGTGTAGTAAAACATGCAGAAAATGTTATTCTTTCTATACGAATGTGTTTGTGCTTAATAATAATGTCCATTGCAAACAGTTTGGAACCGGACCAGACGCCGGGTGATCAGTGTGTGACCAGGCTCAATTATTGTGTCACTTAGTTAAAATAGATCGTAAGAAACTTCAAAGAGTGGTAATTATATACATATCATTGTAGTACGCTTGTGTTTCGTTTGCGTTTAGACGGGAATGAATGACGTCTTCTCCACTGTAAGATGCTAGTGGAAGGGGTTCAAGATAGTCCTACTTTTCGGGGGAACTCGCTTTTTTCCCGGTGATATCCCGGGGAACATTATCGAATGTCCTGACTTGGTGGTGCTGCTAAAATTAGCACATTAATGGACTGTCTATTCCTGAGGCTGGAATATGCAAAAGCCTGATTAGATTCTTAATATCTTAAGGGACCTGTCGCATTTCAAGAGATATTCCAGGATATTCACACAATTACCAAATTTTCCCTAAAGTGCGTAGTTTGCATTTTAGGGCTTTTCTCGACCGCTAGTGAACAAATCTGCTTGGACAAAACCTTAACCAGCATATTGGTATGCTCTATTATCGTAAGATCTTTCTGAAGAGACACCAAACTCAGCCTAATTGTTCGGATATAAAGGCAGATTGTAGCTAAATGCAGCACTCATGTTATTTAGGAAGCTTCTCTATGAGTTTTCTGACTTTCATTTATATTGTTTTCAGCAGTCACAATATTTTTAAACTCCCTTTCTGTACATAGTGTGCAGATAGTACATATTATGGTAACTTTCATGCATTATATTTTATAAATGCATGCATTTTATACTTTAGTTAAGCAGTAATATGTTTTCACAGGTCTGAACTATTGTATAAAACGTAGACCTTGCTTTTAATTTTAACCAAATTCACTGCCTTACCACAAGCACACTGTTTCTTTGCAAACATTTTAAATTCTGATCAAATGCCTCTTAATCACATTTAGGTTCTGTTCAAGTAACCCTTTCATGATCAAATTTATCGTGAGGTTTTTACCCCCTCAACACAACATTGTCGTTAGCCTAAATGTTGTTGTCTGCAATGTCGTTTCAAAGTTAGATTTAAGGCAATATAACTGACATTATTTCAAAACAAATGGCAAACAGTTTTGATCCTGATCAGACACCGCGAGACGCGGTGTCTGATCAGAATCAAAACGGTTTGCAAATGTGCTTTATGGCGTCATTGAGAGTAAATAGGTTAACCTAAAATTAAGATTTTAAAAATGAAAGCAGAAAACAAGTAAGGAAAGCAGGTGACATCATGTCAGTGAATGGGTTAATGGACGGAGAGCTCCCGGAAACTTCTAAAACAAATAACAATAGGGGTGGGGATTAGACAACAGGAACACGAGACCAGCCTGATGTCGCTATTCAAGTTCTAGAACACATTCTCGTGAACTATTTTAAGAATAACTGTGTTAACCCTTTCTTTCTCAATGACGTCGTTAAGCGCATTTGCAAGCAGTTTTGATCCTGATCAGACGCTGCGTAACACGATTGAAACTGTTTGCCACTTATTGTGAACTTACATCAGTTATACTGCCTTAAATGTAAGTCATGAACGATATTGCAGACACCAATATTGATCAGACGACAATTTGGCGATGAAGGGGGGAAACCTCACGATATATTAATTTTGATCATGAAAGTGTTTAACGCGCCAAGTTCGTCTATTTATAATCATGCCAAGGTGCAGCTATTCATTAATTATTTTTTCTTGTCGCAATATTGTTCTTGTCAGAATTTCATTTTGTTCCTCATTTAATGGCTCAAGGGCTCGTCGAATCGTTAAAAGTCACACAAAAAATATTCCAAAATTAACATGAACTGTAAACTGTGTCACAGTAAGTGACAAATGCCTCGCAAAGTGTTTTATTTAGACGAAAATGCGTTTCGTGATTGTACGCAGTCGAACTTCGATATCTCGAACTCGGTTAAGTCGAACATACCCGTATTTCAAAGTTAAAACGCGGCTAAGCCGCGTTTTAACTTTGAAACACGGGTATGTCTGCCTAAACCTAGCTTGAAATAAGGCAATTCAAAGTTCGAAATATCGGATAGTTCGAGTTATGTGAATTCGAGATTTCTAAGTTTGACTGTAGCAAGGTCAAAGCCACAGCGACCTGAAAATAGTACGTGACACTCCACTTTCACAAGATGTACTGACACATCAAAGTTAGTATCTCTAGCTGATGAGGTATAGGACCTTTGATAATGAATGAGATCGAATGTCAAGGTCACAATAACCTGGAATTGCACACGCGCATGGACGGACGGACACAAGGACACACAGACGCATGCATAGTTCATCCCCAGATACTAGATCTATTTACCTCAAAATTCTACCTTTGACTCATTCACCCCTGAAACTTTTAATGGACAATTCCAATTTCAAAATAATCATTTACTACTTAGGGTTGATTTTAACAATATATTTCAAACTGTCAAAACAGTGTAGATCCTGATCAGAGCACTCCTTTCAGTTCCTGTTAATTTTGGAATCTATTTTAATGACGAGTATACTCGTCGCTATGGTTGAATGTGTTAAATATGATATGATGCTTTTAATGACATATAGAAACAACGTCATTTATGAGCAGACAAATTGATAATTATACTGTCTAAATAGTATTATACGGTCATACTGTGACAAAAACGGATCATTGTACATGTACAGTGGAGAAAACGTTATTCTTTCCCAATAAACGCATGGACGCTAAAACTATTATTTCCATTGCAAACAGTTTGGAGCCAGATCAGACGCCGGGTAACCCGGCATCTGATCAGGCTCGAAACTGTTTGGCACTCAGATTAAAATGAATGGTCAGAATTATCAAAAAGATGTTACTTTCTCAGTTTTATTGCAATGCGTTTGCGTTTCGTTTGCGTTTAAACCGGAAAGAATATCGTTTTCTCCATTGTATATACAGATGGATTAGCGGTTAATTCAGGATAACAGTAAAGCGATAAGCTTCTGTTTGAGCTTTCTGTTTTATCTTTGCCATTACATAAAGCTGTAACCTGCATTCATTACTGCAAATTTATCTCATGTAACATCGCTGTTAGAAAAGCATTTTAAAATAATCAACTCTAGTAACGACTATACTCGTCGTTTACTCACAGTGTACCAGTAAAGATTACCTTTGTCCTGTAAAAACAGTGTAAACATAGAAACAGGGGCTCCTAACGGGAACCCTCTGATTAGAGTCTGCACTGTTTGCTATATTGTGAAATATTTTGCGGCAAACAAACCTAAATACCATACCGGTATTCATATATTGACCAAACTAAATTGGAAAATAGAATTGTAAATTAATATGTCAAGGGTGAATGAGTAGAAACAGTTTGAAAGTACTAGACGTAAGATGAGCTTGGATATATTGATATAATAGTTACACAAAAATATTCCGATTTCAGAACACAAAAACAGAATAATTCCTATTGACACGTCAAACTCAACTTGTCAAATGTTCCATTAACCATTTCTCAGCTAATCGCGATGTGACACAAAGTTTGAAAACAGTTTTGATCCAGATCAGACGCCGATAATGTCGGCGTCTGATCTGGATCCAAACTGTTTCACCCGTAATAATATTTCTGACGCTAACATGACACTTATAACTAAACTTGTAAGCAGATGCATATGGCATTTTTGATAACAGACTATACTGGTACAGACGAAGGCTTAACATTTTAGTGGATGTCTATCAATTATACTGTTTATCAATATGGGTTTTTGCATTGCTTCAAATAAAGGCCTATAGAAATGCGTGACATCGTTGAGAATATCCCCTTTATCTCTTAACTCATGTATGAGAAAAAGTATTTACAAAGGAATGTTTCAAATATAAAAACTGTAACAATATCGATACGCCGAGGACTACTTAATTCGGCACCCGATGTTCCATTGTGAATTTCAATAGTAATTTTACACTTGAAAGTTTCTAACAAAAAGGCAATTTGCTCATATTAATCGTCTGTGAATAGGCCATCATCTAACCCTTAGAACGCCATTTAAAAACTGTCTGCAAATTTGTAATCTGCAACAATACTCAGAACCGATTTATCTGTGAACGTTTTTTCAGAAAGTATCAACAGGATGTCAAACAGTTTGGATCCAGATGAGACGCCTAGTTCCTCGGCGTCTCATCTGGATCCGAACTGTTTGTTCAAGTGATCACCTATTCGCATGTAGCGTGGCCAAGGCAAAGTGTGTCGGTTTGAAAACGACAGTAAATATTTGAAGAAAGCTGAATATCGGAATGATTATACTCACGAATGCTTGCCATTTCATTTTCCTATAGAAAATAATGATAACAGTCATACTTGTAGTAAGCGACCACTGATACAAATATGTTGTCAAATGGACAAGTATCTGCTAAATGCAGATCCATCTTAATGCTGATTACACCATGGCGGGGAAGTTGGGAGAAGAGGGGGCTACATAAAGTAGTCACTAGTTTTTACAAAACTCTGTGCATCTTCATTAAATGGTCGAATGACACAAGTTTGACTGATGGGTGTCAGAAGTTCAGCCAAACATGAATCGAGAAGTAATTTTTGAAAATGAAAACACATTACTATTGAGAGCCAAGAAGAACGCAATTAGATCTGCAGTGCTGAGCATTCGGCTAGAGAATGGTGGATAATACGTTATTATATCCCTTTTGAACGCAACAAAGAAATAAACGCAATGCAAACATATAGACAGTGCTAACATGTTGACAATTCGGAATGTTCAATTTAACCTGAGTGGCAACCACCTAGGTTACGTAGGCGTGCGATTTGGCTCACAACTATTTGCAAGATATGGCAATGTTTTAGCATAAAAGCGTTTATTGGGAAAGGATAGCATTTTCTCTGCTGTAAATTGTGTGTGTTGATTTATTTACTTTCATTTTTCTATACGGGCAAAACCGTATAGCTGTTCACAGTTTCTCCTATTGTTTATTGCATTGGTTCAGGTTTTTCATTAAGATATTGTTGTCTTTCTAGTGTGGGAAGCCATTTGGGATCACACGACCATAACTTTTATTTAATCCTTCTACCATGACAATACCGCCTGCTTTAGTCCATTACTCCATAGCCTGTTTCTATCATTAGATATATCTAGGTGACCACTTCAAGCAGCTTGAAAGTAATGCATAATGCGACTTAAGCCGCATTTTTTCTTTTCTTTTAGTCTGCTTTAAGCTACAATTTGCTAAGATATAGAATATATTTGTATAGAACATATTGATGACTGTATAAATTGGAAATAATTACTTGACTGGGGGAATACATATAATTTGTTAAAATACGTGTATAATTATGGGATAACGAGTTCATCAAGTTGCCTGACAGATCGTTTCAATAATATGACTAAAGTGGTGTCACACAGATGGATCGGGTTATTTAGCATTTGATCTGGATTCAATCTGTTCACAAGGTCGACTGCAGTCATACATTGCAATGAAGTTGACCTGAACTGAGTGATGGGACAGCCACCATCCTCCAGATTTAAAATATATCCGTATTTACAGTTTAAAAATATTTACATGGCGCTTGTGTAATTACGCAAGGAAGACGAAGGAGTCACCTCTGAGGAGATCATCCAAGGCAGCTGCAAAGTCCTCACTGGCACTGATGTCGGTAATCAATGTTGGTAGTTGGTTCCACTCCCTTATGGTTTTAGGATAGAATGAGAGGTGATATACTGCAGTTTGGGTACCATGTTGTCGTATTCTGCCTCTCCCTCTCGTACGGGAATCGCTAGCTTGTAGTAGATGGCCTGGATTGATACCAACTTCATGGTGCCTGATCTTGAAACGATAATTTAGTCTATTAGCACGTCTTATGTCTGTCAAAATGAGCCAACCAAGGTCCTTGAATATGCCAGTGACGCAGCCAGGTGTTCGGTCTCTATAGTTATTCTGTACGAATCTGGCACCCCTTCTCTGGACTTTTTCGAGTTGGTCAATATCGCCTGCAAGATGAGGGTCCCAGGCTGATGAAGCATAACTCTGGTTTGGCATGACAAATGTGTTGTAGCACTGCTCACGCACCTCCTTTGTGCAGTTGTAAACTTTAAGGTTCCTCCTTAAAAATCACAGGGTCCCACATGCTTTGGCTGCCGTTTGGTTTACATGTGTCCTCCAGGACAGATCCTTGCTAATGTGGACGCCAAGGTACTTGGTACTGTCCGCGTCCTCAAGCACATGTCCATGGAGGGTGTACTTATTCCGGCGTCTGAAGTGTGCATTGGTGCATATGTGTATAACCTGACATTTCTCGGGATGGAACCGCATCTGCCATTGTTCTACCCACTTCTCCAATGAGTTTAGGTCTTGTTGGAGGGCCTTTACATCTTTATCCGACTTGATCTCCCTGTACAGAAGTCCATCATCTGCGAACAGCCTGGTCTCCGAAGAGGTGCATTCAGGCAAGTCGTTGATAAAGGCAATAAAGTAAAGAGGTCCATTGACAGTGCCTTGGGGGACTCCAGGTGTTACGTCTGCTTGAGAGGATGATTTCCCATCTAGTAGAACACGTTGTTTTCTATCCTTGAGGAAGGACTTAACCCACTGCAGATTCTCTCCTCTCACACCAAAACAGTCAAGCTTGTAGAGTAATCTCTGGTGGGACACTTTATCGAAAGCCTTCGGGAAATCTAGCATGATGACATCCACTTGGTCCCTTCCTGAGCGAAGCTTGCTTGCAATACCTTCAAGTGTTGTTACAAGTTGAGATTCACAAGAACGAGTTTTTCGGAAACCATGTTGTTCGTCACACAAGATGTTGTTCCTATCAAAATGTTCCATGACATTGCTATGTACTACATGTTCCATGACCTTACATGTGATAGAAGTTAAAGAGTCTGGTCTATAGTTAGAGGCTTGTTTTTTATCACCTTTCTTGTAAATTGGCACAATATTAGCGTCTTTCCAATCATTTGGCAGAATTCCAGTGTCATATGATCTTTGAAATATCTTTGTCAGAATTGGAGCAATTTTTTCACTGGCGGTTTCCAGGATAATCACTTCTGTCCGCCGTCAAAATGCTCAAAAGCTTACTTTGAGAAACATCGGCATTCGCATATTGCAGCAGCGAAAAGTTTAATTTTACAGTGGTTTCAGGAAGAGAGTACATGCACATAAATAAAACAAGAATGCGCGTTCAATAAACACTTATACCCCCGGTGGCATCCTTGACAATATATTCTGATTTTTTTTTCTAAGTCCAAATTCGGTCAAGGTCAAGGTCAAAATCAAGGTTAGGTAATATGGGTGGATTGGTAGTGATCCAAGGCAACAACTGTATAAATACCAAAGCATTGTAGTCAGTTATGCTGATGGTAGACGAAACGGTAAATCTAGTTAACCAAGAAATAGCCCATTTAAAATATTCTAAGTCCAAATTAGGTCAAGGTCAAGGTTAAAATCGAGGTTAGGTAATATGGGTGGATAGGAAATGGTCCACGGCAATAATTGTATAAGTATCCAAGCATTGTAGTCAGTTATGCTGATGTTAGACGAAACGGTAAAATCTAGTTAACCAAGAAATAGCCCATTTAAAATATTCTAAGTCCAAATTAGGTCAAGGTCAATGTCAAAATCAAGGGTGGGTGATATTGGTGGATAGGGAATGGTCCAAGGCAACAACTGTATAAGTATCCAAGCATTTAAGTAAGCGGTGTTGATGCTAGACGAAACGGTAAAATCTACTTAACCTGTTACAGACGGACGGAAGGACGCACGCACGCACGAACGGACAGACGGACGGACGGACAGGACGATTACTATATGCCTCCGCATCTATAGATGCCGGGGGCATAAAAAGACCATACATTGTATGATTATAGCCAAATCCAAAACTTCCACTCAATTGTAGGTAAGTAGAATATACAATATGATCTTGGAAATATCGACACAAGTGTAAAACGGTTTGGATCCTGATCAGACGCCGCGTTACGCAAAATTGAATGAAGTCGCCTATGCCATTGAAAGGTTTAACCCATTTACGCCCAGTGGATTCTTTCATATTTATTTATATTGGATTAGTCCATTTTTTATCAAAGGGATGCTTGCTCAACATTTTCATTTTCATTTTGTTTTATATTGAATTTCCTATCAAGAAACAGTGTATACTCTGATCAGACACCGCATAATGCGGCGTCTGATCAGTGTCTACACTGTTTGCCTATGTCCAATAAATGGGATCAGGTGCACAGATTGGTTAAATTAACCAATCAGTGAATTTGTGAGTGGTTGATAATGTAGCTATCTATATTCTAACATATTTTTCTATCATATGTGAAATAAGAAAATGAAGGAACCATTCGTACATCATAAACCCACGACAACTCAAAATGGAAGCATGTTGTGCTCTACATATAACCGCTTTTGTCAGTATGTTGTCTTATATTGTATATATTTACAGACAATGTATTGCATAGAACAGGACATTAACCTGCATACATTATTAATTCATTTATGGAAACACCACCTACCGCTCGTTCAGGTTACTGCTTAGTGCGAAATAGAATAGAGTTCTTTATTTTTATATCCTATAATCTATGAAGCACTCGCTTGTAAAAACACTGATCTTTTAAAATCTAACTGAGTCTTTTACATGAGTTATTTTGATGCAAAGCTATAGACTGTAATTGGTTATGAAAGTATGGTATTTCAAAGGTTTCTAGCTATGAGCTTTCTGATGTTCGGTCACACGTCTTTAAATACATGTACATGTATACGGTCTTCCTCTTATTTGTTCCTCTCTGTAATACCCCCTAACTATCTGAATTCCAGCCACGCATATGTACACGTTCTTTGTAAGCCGTGTACCTGACAAGAGTAGTTAGCAGTAGTAGTAAATATTTACTATAATCCTAAATACATTGTTCATTTGAAGTGTCAGTAAGGAAATGGCTAAACTTTGGAAAATCATACTTGGCTCAAATTCTTCTTACATTATATGTAGTACTATAGCTACTTGTTTTACATGGTTTTCATAGCAATAACATGCATTAATAACACATGTACTTTTAAACGACACATGAGAGCCCACTTGAAGTATGTTATGCCAAAATATAAGCCTTGTTTGATTGGAAACAAGTAATACAGAAAGAAGTTAAAAGAACTACTCTATGATCTATCTGAGTTACGTTTATGACTTGCCCTTGAATGTATCGTTTTCGTTACTGATCAATGCGGTACTGTTGAGAAGTCGCGCATATGTTGTCCCATCTAGTTCAACAGCGATTGCGTATACTTTAGTAAGCTATTGACTATAAAACTCTTTGGTACAACCACTGAAACGACGTCTAACTGAGTGTATAAAGACAGGTGACAGCTTAAAGCAATGTGACAGTAAAACAGAAAGCTCCCAAATGAGCTTTCTGTTTTACTGTCACCTTGCTATAAGTAGCAACCTGCCTCAGACACCCAATAATGAACAATATTCGATGGCCGTAATAGAGAGGTGTTACTGTTTTTGTTTAGGGACGGGTATTGTTGTCACTGACTAGAATCTGCATTGTTCATATAAGCGGAAAAACTGTTATGGCTCAAGGCCGATAGGATAGTATCATTTGTGTACGCAAATCGCGCATAATCTGCTTCGAATCTGTCGTTTGTCAGTTGGTTTTATTGTCTCCCCTTTGGGCCATATGTCATTTGATACATATCTTTCGGAACTTAATCACTGACAAGAATGACTAATTCAGTCATAAGAGAGTGTAAACATGCAAATTAGCCTTTAATGTGTTTGCTGTTGGTGACGTTGCGCCTTAGCTGCCCCTTATCGGGTCTTCCCGATATGACTGAGTGAGATTTACATGCACTTGTTATAAACGAAAGCTTTTAACCGCATGTTAAGAAATGAAAAAAAAATGAATAAAAATCAGATGGTAACGTCTGGTTATTTAGCTTTTGCAAGAAAAAGCTTGCGTCCCAATTTAAAGATGATGGTTTAAAACAAGATGAAAGTAAAGTCAAGTATAAGTAAGAAATAACCCTTTTCATTCTGCTGCTAGCCACCACTTTCGACTAACACAAGTATCATTGTAGAATACGTTAGTGTTCCCAACAAACGCATCAACGATCAAACAGTTTAGATCCTGATCAGACGCCGAGTTTTTCTGGTTTGCAAAGTTGCAATTTTGTGATGCTGTTGGCAGTGAAATGGTTAAACGGAAACGAATATCGTCTTCTCTGAGGGTTTGAAAAACGGCTTATTGAATATTGAAACTAGATTGTTAAATTTGTTAAGATATCTTGCTATTGGTTTTCGGTTTGTGTGATTTCAGTTGTACTATAATTCGATGCAAGTTAAGTGTTCATTTGCCGAATGAAATTGTGCATATCGATAGCTCGGTCAAAGAGATGAACTAGGGCAATATGTATGCTGACATTGCCCAGACACCTTCATTCAAACTGGCGCATGATTTGGGTCTAAACTGGTTGAAACTGACGTTACACTGTATTATTCAGAAATCGTTTGTTAAGTTTAAGTTGATAGATATTGTTTAGGTTGATAGATATTTTATTCATTGACAAAGCCAGAGGCTAAGCAATAAACCCTCCTAAAAGTTCATTGTCAAACGCATATTGTATAGATCTACCAAGAGTTCTACATGTTTGTAGTCACATGATTTTTATGATTTTGTTTAGAAATTCACGGGGTGTGTGTGTGCGTGTGTGAGGCAGACTTTGTATACCTTATATCGTAGTGTATACCTTACATTGTGTACAGTGGAGAAACTGTTATTCTTTCCCAATAACCACATTTACGCTAAACCTATTATTTCTAGTGCAAACAGTTTGGAGCCATATCAGACGCCGGGTAACCCGGCGTCTGATCAGACTCCAAATAGTTTGCCACTCAGATCAAAATGAAAAGTCAAAATTGTCAAAAGGTTGTCCTTTTCTACATTTTAGTGTTTTGCGTCTGCGTTTCGTTTGCGTTTAAACGGGAGAGAATAACATATTCTCTACTGTATCATAGTTTCACAGCATGATTTGAACGATACTGGACAATATACGATACCCGGTTATACATGTATATTGATATATGACATATACTTGCTATGCTATATTCCTTTAGCAGCATTATAATACATTATTATTTGATTCTTTAAAAGCTGGTGACAGCTTAGTGCCCTACAAACGTAATGTAGAACGCTCCTGACTGAGCTTTCGGCATTACTTTTGTCCCGCGTTAAGCTGTCACAACTACATACAACTTAACTTGAAGGTCGCAGGCGAGAAGTTTTATTGGGCTTATCTATCACAAGCATAATATGAATGAGCCATGCCATGAGAACACCTGCCTGATTGTATTGCAAACAGTGTAGATCAAGGCCAGCCAGCGCAGCCAGCGCGCCAAAGACGCCACGACTGGTCTTGATATACACTGTTTGACACCTAAAACATTTGAGGTAGCTGTGTTATATAATTGTATGGTATTTGGAAGTGTAGACAAAATTCAGATAAAGAAATTTGGATGACAATGTTGCTTGGTCTGTACAATGTTTCAATGCAATAACTCTACTCAAATATGTGTTGCATATACCAGGATTGAGTATTACTGTTTCTCTCATTCACATGCACATAAATCCCCTCAGTTCCCAACTCTTCGGGAATACGTGCTTGATGTACGTATGCGCTTTATTCTATTGCTCACTTACTCATAAATCCTCTTCAGTCGATGGCTGTGGACTACATTTGGCGCAGAATTCTGAACAAAATTCACTCTGTCAGTCTCTGTCAGCTTCTCCTGTATATTTTAGGCAATGTGCCAGAAATGAAATTAAAACATAAATTCAATGGTTTTATTGAATCAACGGGTTTCTGGTATTTGCGTATGGTGATATACAGTGGGGGAATACTTTATTTTTTCGATATAAACGCGTTCATCCTGATCAGGCTCAACACTGTTTGCCACACAGATTAACATCATTCGTTAGAACTTTCAAAAACATTATGCGTTTTGTCTCGTTTAATCGGGACAAAATATCGTTTACTACACTGTATAAAATGCAAGGATAACCATGTGATTTTAGTGTTGAAAATAGCAGTACCAAGTATTGTCGTATGTATTGACTTTTTATCATGTTCTGAACATTGATAGTTAGCATCAGAAAAACATACAGTCGAAACTCGATATTTCGAACTCGCTTGACACTTTACCTCATAGCCTGTTTCTAGTTTTGAAGACAGTTGACCACTTAAAGCAGGTTGAAAGTAAAGCAGAATGTGCCTTAAGGCACATTCTGCTTTACTTTCAGCCTGCTTTAAGCTAAAATCTGCTAGGCTATATAAAATATTTGTAATTGTAATTGTTCTTGAGGGTATAAACAGGAACTATTTTCTTCAGCGGAGGAATACATTAAATACGCTAAAAGTCGCTTCTATGGGGGAAAGGGTTAAATCAATATTACCATTATTTCGTAGGTTGAATTTTGATGAGTCGATCTCGCTTAAGTCGAAAACACCCGTTTTTCAAAGTTAAAACGTGGCTAAGCCACGTTTTAACTTTGAAATATGGATATTTTCCAACTAACGCGGTTTCATAGAATCGAGATTTTACTGTAGTTCAGTTGAACTTCGATGACTCTAATTAGCCGATACCGGTTTGCCCGTATTGTGACAGTTTGAATCTTGATATCCTGAACTGGAACATGCCCGTATCGCAAGATACCGTCGAGAAGACTTCATTCTTTCCCGTTTAAATGTGGCCGAAAAGCAATCGTAATGCTCTAAAATGTACAAAAAAACATGTTTTTTAAAAAACTTCTTACGGATTATTTTACTCTGAGTGTTCAAACTTTACCTGACGTCTTATCTGGCTCCAAACTGTTTGCAATGAAAATAATAGTCTAAGCGTAAACGCGGATATTGGGAAAGAATAACGTCTTCTCCACTGTAAAAACGTGCCCATGCAAAATGTAAAGTTCGAAATAAGTTCGACTAAAGCGAGTTTGAGTTATCGAGAAACCTAGCGAGTTGAACATGGCGTCGAGTACACTCGTCATTTACAAACAGTGTACATGTACCAATTTATTTTATTTTCCCACGCTATATCACTCTTTCTTACGCTCTCTGCACGTCCTGTTACCTCCTGTAGGGGTTTGCTACGAACCCAACAAGATTCTTATGAAGACCTGCCACGATGTCACCACGTTCTCTCAAGCTCTATTACGGTAACCACGATACACTATCACGTTTTATCACGTTCTGTTAAGATCTGTCACGATAAAACCGTTCTGTAAAGCTCTCCTGCGATTTATGACAACGATTTCACCAAGAGCAATGCGTTTTGAGCACGACTGGGATATGACAAGGAGGCATGGACCATCCACTCAAACTCTGATGACATTGGGGTGACGCATCTAAAAGTGCTTGATGGGAAGCTTCATCCTATCAGGAACACCAACAACAACCTCATTATATTAATTCTATCCAAATGTCCACTTATATGTAATTTTGAGGAAAATAAGCAGACGACAAGTTTAAGCAGACAAAATTGCTGCAGTGAAAGCGCTTGAAATACGGCAATTGTCTTGTTTATAGGTAACTGAGGTAAGTACCATTGTAAAGAGGGAGTCACTCTTGGGAGGGTCGTTGTAGGGAGGGAGCACTATTATCACTTAATAATACAAACTTAAATAATCGCCATTCAATGTTAACAAAAGATCCCCTACGTTTGGGCTCCACGATTTGATGCGTTCTGTTAAGTTCTGTTAAGCTCTATTGCGCTGTACTACGCCCTACTAAGATTCCCACATTCTCTAACGCTCTCTCAAGATTCAATCCCACGACCCCCTACGCTCACCACGACGTGGACATCGCAGCAATCGTGGCTGAGTGTAAACGCAGCATTAAAAGCACGTGGATGCTGAATGCGCGACACAATTAACCCACTACCTTATAAATTCACATTTTTGCACTGCTTATTTTTTTCTACACTTAGAAAAGTAGTCCCCACCTAGGAGGTCCTGAGCATAAAACATACATGTAGAATGTAGTTGCAATTCCTTTAAATATGGTAGCTTAAAGCAGAATGCTGAATATGTATCTGGAATATTACCAATTATTTTCGTTTCAGCGGCCGTTCAATACGAAACAAGCTTGACGCTATGATGTCAAACCGTCATGTAATGCTGGTCCTGAACTGCTGTTTGAATTATGAAGTAAATGTTCCAGTGAAAACATATTTCGTGTCAATATCATATGAAATACCGCTGTAAAAGCAACATATTTCGTGATAAGCATCATTCATCGTGTTATGTCGACTGGACAACAAACAACTATAACCGAATTAACCCTTACGATTCTCAACTTTCAAACGAATTCCCAATTCTTTGAAATGAAAGTCAATGAAAACGACCAGCACGTATTATCTTATGATAAGGACGACACACTCAATCTATAAGTATGACAACCAGTGCAGACCCTAATCAAAGGTATCTTAAATGTGCCAACTGATACGTGTCTACACTGTTCGTAAACGACGTATATTCTTGTCAGATACATTTCAAGGGTTAAACGTTAGGAACTGAGAATTATTATCATGTTATGGCATGATACTGAACCTTCAATATTATTAATTATATTTTATTTCTCCGTTGTTGTTATAATTGTTGTATTTTTAAAAGATTCTGGAAATGGTAGTGTGCAGGGGCCTTGTTACAAAGTCTAGTAACCTGTATTATGGTTAAATGTGGCTTTCAGAAAATCATTGTAAACAGAGTACGATACCTTTGACCGATTACATGTACAGTGGAGAATTTGTTATTCTTTCCCGATAAACGCTTTTTCGCTAAAACTATTTTTTCTTTTACAAACAGTTTGGAGGCAGATCAGACGCCGGGTAACCCGGCGTCTGATCTGGCTCCAAACTGTTTGCCACCAATACAAACATGAGTTATCAGAATTGTCCAAAAATTGTTCTTTTCTACGTTTTAGCGCTTTGCGTTTGCGTACGTTTGCGTTTAAACGGGAAAGAATAACAGATTCTCCACTGTACCACATCAGGAAGAATCTGGGTAGACCTCTTAACCCTTACATGATCAAATTTATCGTGAAATTTGTACCTTTCATCGCCATGTTGCCGTCTGCAATATCGTTTCAAAGTAAAATTTAAGGAGGTGTAACTGACGTTATCTCAAAACAAGTGGCAAACAAGTTTGATCCTTCAGACGCCGCATTATGCGGCGTCTAATCAGGATCAAAACTGTTTGCAAATGCGCTTTATGACGTCTTTGAAAGTGAAAGGGTAAATTAACGTCGGATAGTACATGACGTGGGTACATTAGCCCTGTAGGACATTTAGTTCTAAAAACATGCATCATTTGCAAGCATTGAACCTCTGAAAAGTACACTTATCCTATATAAACATTGTAAACACAGACCAAAATACCCCTGCATGATCCCTATGCTAACGGTATACAACAAATGTTAAGCCACGTTTTAACTTTGAAATATGGATATTTTCGAACTAACGCGATTTCGTAGACTCGAGTTTGTACTGTATTATAAAACAACAACCTTAAATGGTCTAAAATTGACCAGCCTTTATTACAAACTGAAATTGTCGATTGGAAGTTTCAGGGGAAAATGAGTTGAGAAAATGTTTTTTTTCTGCTCGTATTATTCGTAAAGAAAATGTTTTTTTTCTGCTCGTATTATTCGTAAAGACAATATAAAAAAGAAATCATGTAGTTTTCTGCACATAAATCGAGTTTAACTGTTTCGCCGCCTAGTTTGTACAGTGGAGAATATGTTATTATTTCCCGTTTAAACGCAAACGTACGCAAACGCAAAGCACTAAACGTAGAAAAGAACAACTTTTGGACAATTCTGATATTTCATGTTTATCTTGGTGGCAAACAGTTTGGAGCCTGATCAGACGCCGGGTTACCCGGCGTCTGATCTGGCTTCAAACTGTTTGTAAAAGAAAAAATAGTTTTGGCGTAAACGCGTTTATTGGGAAAGAATAGCGTTTTCTCCACTGTACTATTGTCTTTAATCCTTTCACCTCAATAAAATTATGAAATATGTTTTCTAAACAATCAATTATGATTTCACCCTTTCACCTTCAATGACGCCATGAAGCGCATCCGCAAACAGTTTTGTTTTTGATCAGACGCCACGTAAAAACACTTTGCCTCTTGTTTTGAATCAACGTCAGATATACTGCCTTAAATCTAGCCCTAAAACGATGTTGTAGACACCAATAGTGTGACAGACGACAATATGGCGGTGAATGGGTAAACATCTCACGATAAATAAGTTCATGAAAGGATTAAGCAGTCTCAAAGAAGAAAAAAAATATGGGCGGAAGTGTCAATCAGCCATGCCACGACTGATCGTGATCCAAACTGATTTCAACGGTAACTCAAGCCGCCTATGATAATGACGTGTTCAGCTGACACAAATAAGGGGTTTAAATCACTGTTAAATGGAGATCATAATTTACATTGGCAGACCGCCCAACTTGAGGCTGTAAATCGCTAGATTTAGCTGTTCTAGTCATAATTTGAACATTGAAAAATGTAGACAACACTACAAAATGAGACATCATTAATTTTGTCTGGTGTTTTGGAATCGTATATCGAAACTATTTCCATGAAGACTGAAATATTTTAGAAAAGATGCGTATCCATATAATGTTAAATTCAATTTACTCACTTTACCGACTAACTTCACATACAATGCTTTTCGACTGAGCCAAAAAGGGCTGAGACGTATGAGAGGTATTCCTTCACCGCATTTCCACAAGAATACTGGCTATTTGCAAACAGCATAGACCCTGATTAAACGCCGCGTAAATCAATTAAGCATACTCTGTTACTTTTTAAAAATATATTTCGTGATATTTTCGCGGCGGAACCTTAATAGCGTGATACTCTAGCTTTTTTAGGAAACCGTTTTCACCGGGACCAAAGGGACGAGACACTCGTTCTTTGATTTTATTGTGTTAAAATATATCTAAATATAATTGAATTTAAGCCTCAGAGAAAGTCATCTCAAGATATAAAGAATACTTATGATAGGGTTAGCCTCAAGGCATTCATTCATCTCAATGTGGTGGTCTTGCATTTTTTACCAAAACGTCCACAAGTAAACTATTTACCTCTCAGTTGAGAATATGCTATTATTGTCCAATTTAAACGAAACGCAAACGCTTTGATATAAAATGGCGAAAAAGACTATTTTTTGACAATTCCGACTATTCATTTTAATCTTTATGCCTAGGTCACACATTCACGGATGAGCCTCCCGGACGGCTACGGATTCAATCCGGCAGCATCCGTAATGGTCCGTAAAAGCTCGTACAGGCCCGTCCCTGAACTTGACCATCCGTAGGTGTGGTTCCACACCGTACTGGTTTTTTGAACATGTTCAAAAAACCAGTACGGATAAAACTCCGTACTGATCCGAAATAAACCGTATCGAACCCGTATTAATCTGTACCAAAACGTAGCTAGACCGTTATAACCCGTACTGGTCCGTAGACACATGGCCGAGCGTCCCAGTACGGATTGGTACGGACCAGTACGGATTAAGTACGGTCCAATACGGCTTTCTACGGCTGTGTACGGGGAGACTAAGTACACGAAAACGGACTAATATGGTTCAAACAGGACGTCTACGGTCCGATACGTTTCAACACGGATAGTGCCGGATTAATACGTGTTGCTACGGGCTGACACGGTGACACAAGTTCTAGATCGGAGTAGTACGGTTCTGTACGGGTTTTATTTTAATTTCAGGCGGATATTAAATTGAAATACATCGAATTATACTTGTGTGAAAAGACATTTCCATTTTCTCAGTGTTTATGGTCTTGTTTAATAACTTCTTTGATTGCGTACGCAATAATGAGCGATAGAAGACAGGAACTAAATAAAGGCAAGAGAGTAGATGGTGGATGAGAGTCTGGTTTCATAGAAGACAGCTTCGTCGCCAATACATGTATGATATATTAATGAATGAAATAAGGATAGAAAACCCAGAGACATTCAGAAATTTTGTAAGTGTAGGTGCACTGTTGTTCGCAGAGCTTCTTGTAAGACTTCGCACGAGAATAGCAAATGAATACCCTTGTTATAGGAAAGCCCGTCAGCCCATGGATAATATTTGCAATAAGTTTGAGGCACCTGGCAAAAGGGGTCAGTTACAGGTCACTGATGTATGGATTTAGGGTAGCACACTACACCATAAGTGCCATTATGAAAGAAGTATACAAGGCATGTATCGAGGAATACATGGAAGAGGTTGTAACCACTCTTTCCACTCCTGAAAAATGGCTGGAAGAGGCACGCCAGTTCTAGGAAAGATGGAACTTCCCACGTGTTCTAGGTGCACTAGATAGAAAACACGTGGGCATCAAACAGTCGAAGGGTAGTGGATCGCTGTACTTTAACTATGAAGGTTAAAAAATTCAATAGTTCTGATTGCCCTTGTGGACGCTGACTATAAATTCCTCTTGGTATATGTGGGTACAGAAAGCGGGTGTTCGAATGCACAGAGTTAATCGACGTCTCACTTGGATCAAAATTGTCGGCAAAGGTTTTTTTAAGAAATCGCTCTTAAATCGGGGACCACAAAAATACCTTTCTATCCTTGGTTTTGGTGAGCATATCATGTGCATGTTTTATGTGTATGCATTATTAGTCAAAGTTTGCATTATATGTGTATGCATTTGTATTGCCATGTTATGCCACTGTTGCCAAACTAAAATTAATCAATCTAAACAGTAGACACGTTAGTTCGGTAGAACAATTTAGATCATTAATACATGTTAACGTCTTCTCTGCAAAAAAATCTTGTCTCATCAGGATCCAGACTATTTTCATATGGAATAATGTTTGATTTTGGCAGCGAATGAGTTATGGCTTAGAATAGAGTGAGCTTTTCGACTTTCAACTGTTTCATGCTCTTGAAGGTATTAATTATGGAAAAAGGCACATTAGGGAAATGTACACTTCTTTGTGTTTAAAACCTCTCAGTTACGACAACAAAATTGTATTCATTAAAATGGTAAGGTATTTAAAACAGGTGCCTGCTTAAAAAAAAAAAAAAAGTAAAACAGAAAACCCGCGCAAGGGCTTTCTAATCTGCTTTCACCTTGCTTTGAGCTGTCAACTGTCTTTTTACAATCAGTAAGCCTTCTTTTTAGTGGTCATGTCTGTGTAATATGAACTTCCGACAAACAATAATAAAAATAAGTGTTTGTGTAGTTCGCTGTGTGTGTACATCCGTATGTACCCGTAAGTCTCCGCCGCAAACTGTAGTAGCCCGTACGAAATCGTATTTCGCCGTAGCAAACCGTATTACTCCGTGTTTAACGAGTACGGTGCTACGTATTATTCCGTGAAAATCCGTAAAAGTCCGTGAGAAACCGTACCAATCCGTTCTGTTCCCCGACAATCAAAAGCTAATCCGCGATACTCCCCGTATCTAAACCGTAGAAACCCTTTCTGACCCGATCTCATACCGTAGAAACTCACGGATCTATCACAGTCCGTAGCATTTTCGTCCGTACCCATCCTTAACTATCATCCGTGAATGTGTGACCCAGGCATAAGCGCAACTAGTATGCATCCTAATCTGGCTCAAAACTGTTTGCCATGGCAAACGCATTTAATGGGAAAGAATAAAGTTTGCGTCACTTTAGTATATCTATTTCATGTCCTAGCATATTCATCTAACCTGGCGGCTAAAAAGCAGTCTGATTGTGAAGCAGAAAGCTTGTGTGATTTTTGTTTTACTTTAGTTTTAACCTGAGTAAAGTAGAGAGGCGAGGTCCGGCTTAAAGCCTGTCTCACACAGAACACACGGCTTATTCGGTTGGCCACCCGTGTAAACCGTACATACAACCGAACCAACCGTGGCCTTATCCGAGTTACACTCGGGCCATTCGAGTGTATCCGTGAAAGCCGTGTATGATTTTTAAAACTTTTAAAAAACTGGCACGGGTGCACTGTCCGTGTATGATCGTATTAGCGATCGTACAAGACCGTGAGAGACCGAGAGAGACCGTGTGAGACCGTACGAGACCGTATATACAACCGCACATGAAGTCCACTCCACGAGTGAGCTCAACCGTGTCAATATCGTATATAAATCGTATGGAGCATAACTCGAACAAAAGTCAGTGGGACCGTATGTAAACCCTGTAAATGTCAAGTAAATCCAGTAAAAGTCGTGTTTAATCGTACTAGGCCGTAACAGACCGTATTAGACCGTACTTGGAACCGTTCAACAATCGTATGAAAATCGTTTTGCAAATCGTGTTCAAACCGTGACAAACCTTGCTTGACCGAGTATATCCGTGCTTTGTTCGTACATACTCGTGCTACATTCGAGTCTAAATCGTACCAAGTCATCCCCAGGCACTGTTGGAGCTCAATACTCGTACCAGTCAACCCGTGTATTACCGAGTATACCGTATTGGAACCGTGTGCCCAACCGTGTTCTGTGTGATACAGGCTTAATGCACAGCAAACAAAAAACTGTATTGCGGCTTTAGCAAGTACATGTGTTACAGCTTAACATTGATCGACTGTCTATAATACATTTTCTATTGAACGCCCCTAAAAACTGTGATGAACTGTTTCAATCAGAACACATGTATGCAATTATTTAAGTATTCGATCGAAAACGGATTAAACATTGGGTTAATAGTAATATATTTTCGTTAAGGATCATTTTACTGTAGAAACAGATCTCCATCCCATTATAATTATAGCCCCTTTACAATTATTTTTAAAACTTACAGTGTATCTTGAACATAATGACAATTGCATCGTGGTGCGCTGAGAGTCGTTCATACATATGCTACGTTAATGCATAACAGCAGTAATGCAGAAAGCTCCGTAAGGAGCTTTCTGTATTACTTTTGTTACGCATTACGCAGTCAAACGTCTTTAATGATATTCATGCATTTTACTCAATGGTCGCTAAACACAGGTTATACTGCATATTGAATCGCCCAGACGAATTGCGTAGCTCGGGGCAATTTCGCTTTTTGAATATTATAAATATTAATCATATACAGACAGCAAAAAATTAACGTCTTCTACCGGACAATTATGTTCTGTATAGCTTCAGGCAAGGAATAAATTTGATCTGCCTCAACCCTGTGGCTGCTGAGACTGGTAGGACGGGAATCTTTAAACAGTATTGATACAATTCGCATGCTGGTTCCCTTACTGATCGATCAGAACTTGAATCAGGTAAATATAGATGTACTTAACAACACACTTTCTTTTACAAATCAAGATTTAAAAGCAACATTCTTAAAGTTAAAAATACTGCATTCTTAAGAAGTAAATATTTATTGATATAAGTTTATCTCGTGCATGTCATAAAATCGGCAGAATAGATATTATTTTGTTATTTCGTTAAGACTTTTGGATTGAATAAACAAAAACGATCTTCAAACAACTAGATTCTAATAAGATGCCCATATACTCGGTGTCTGGTCTGGATCTAAACTGTCTGCAAATACCAGTGTATTAGAGCTTGGCAGTGAAGGGTTCAACTCTTTGCATGCTGGGAAATTGTGACGTCTGCAACACTTTTCATCTGCTACTGTTCTAAAAATAGAATGTTTAAAAATATTTCTTACAACAGTTTCAGAGTGTAAAACAGTTTTGATCTTGATGAGACACCGCGTTACGCGGCGTCTCATCAGGATCCAAACTGTTTGCAACGGTAATCACTATGGCGTATGTATCCGCCGCTAGCATGCACATAGTTAAAGAGGAAATTATAGTACAGTCAAAGACTGGCTTGGAAACATATTGAGATAGGTCTGCAATTGCCTCCAACAGCACATTTATAAATCCTTAACGAGGTTTTAGACCTCTGTAATATTGTTAAACGTACAGTAAATATTCTCTATTACTACAACTAAATCGTTTTAATTATTAGGTGTTGATAACAGGTGACTGCTGTAAGCAAGGTGGCAGTTAAACGGAAAGCTCCTTAAGGAGCTTTTTGGTGTACTGTCATCTTGCTTTAAGCTTTCACCTGTATGTTATATAATCAATTAACATTCGTTTTAGTAGTCGTAATAGAGAGATTGTTCGGTATGTAGTCAGATCAACATTAAACTGTGTTCAAAATTATATTCATATAATACATTGCATACATTTGAAAGTTAATTACCCAATAAATACGTCTTTTTATGCATACTATTAACCCCTTCACTGCCTTACCCCGAGTACAGTAGTTATTTGCAAACAGTTTGGATCCTGATTAGACGCCGCGTTAAGTCAAAATACCGAAAAGTGTTTTCTAGAAACTGAAGCAGACGACAATTGTTTAAAATTGATGACGTCATGGCAGTGAAGGGGTTTAATACTACACTAATAAAAAGAGTCCCAACCAAGGAAGCATTGAACATAACACATAAAAAATTTAACCCATATCTTTCAGGATGGTAGTATAAATAAATCTTCCTCACTTTGAACCTTACTGCTTTACTTTCAACCGACTTTGAGTGGTGAACTGTCTCTAAATCTAGAAACAGGCTATCGGGTTTTCGGTTAACCCTTTGCCTGCTGGTCGCGACCTTATTGATTTTTACAAACAGTTTAGAACCAGATCAGACGCCGCGTAACGCGGCGTCTGATCTGGATCCAAACTGTTTGACACTCTTCTTAAGGTTTCTTGACTTAAAAAATGTATAAATCTAAATTTAATTAATTTTGCAGACGACAATTTCGAAGCAGACGATATCACCGCAGGATAAGGGTTAAGCAACATGTTGTTTTTACTCTTAATAATTTATACTTTGATTTTGCCTTTAACAAATTCCGTCTTTGTGTACGTGTACATGTAGTGTTCTTTTAAGTACAAAGGGACGAGTTTCAAATAGTTTGGGTCCGATTAACCCACCGCCTGATCTAGTATTGTTATCAAGACTACGCCTGATCTTGACCTCAAACTGTTAGCAAATACATGTACATTGTTCCTTACAACAACGACCCTTGCAGCTATTCCTTAAACGGGACAATTATGTATTTAACTTTTACTGCTGCAATATCGCCTTTGACAGTTACATATAAGTGGTGATTTTGATAGATTTCATTAATGACAAGAGACAAACAGGTTGAATCAAAATCAGACGCCGCGTAACGCGGCGTCTGATCTTGATTCAAGCTGTTTGCAAAAGTAAGTCATGTCTTAATTTCACCTCTCTATAACGACTCTCTCCGAACGGCACACACATTCTGGGTCCTATTGAAGGGAGGACAGTCAATGTGCGATTCGAAGTGTAATGTTAAAGTTCAAGTTAAAGTTTACATGTGGGCGGATATCGTTGTGTATTTGTTATTACATTTATATTAATGAATTCACATCGTTAAAATATCGTTACTTTTCAATATTCAAATGCATAGTTATACAGTTAAATCTCTCTATTACGACTACTTAATACATAAGTTTACCGTGTTTAAGGCTGGTGGTTGCTTCAAGCAAGCATAACGTAAAGCAGAAAGCTTTTTGACTTACTAAAAGCTGTCAACTGTCTTAAACACCGCCTTTTTATTCGACTGTCAGTGAGCGTAATAGAGGGGATTTACTGGATCTTGTTATTACTTATATAAGCCAAGTCTAAATGTGTCCCTCCCTATAACATTTCCCGTTGAACAACCCACTCAATACATGTCTACAATGGATTGTCGATGTACAGAGGGAGCACTGTAAATGTATCCATCAATTATATCTATTTGTACACACATGCCATAATTCAATAAGCTAAATATTCACTATATTCCCACGGCAGATGTAATTCTTATGGTTTATTATAGTTTTCTTGCTTTACATTTAAAAATAGACAGGGCTTAAAATAGCAATATGCACTTAATGTCAGTGTCCTCAGTTGATACATGAAGCTTAAAACAGAGCATGCACATTAACCCATTTGCCCAAGTGGATTCTTCCATGTTTTATATTGGATTAGTCAGTTTTGTATCAAAGGGATGCCTGGTTAAAATTTTCAATCTCATTTTGTTTTATAATGGAATTCCTATCAGTAAAACAGTGTAGATTCTGATCAGACGCCGCATAATGCGGCGTCTGATCAGATTCTACACTGTTTGCGTATGTCCCATATAATTATGGGATCGTGGGCACAGACTGGTTAACAATAATACTTTCTGTTGTTGATGTTTCATTTCGTGTCCTCATAGATTGTTTTCAGTATTGAAACAGATCGTTGTTTAAAGCAGGCTAAAAACCATAATTCTCCTGGAATGAACATTCTGAAATGGACCATGCATCATCAACTGGCCTTGAGTGGAGACACGTCTGTCTTAAAAACAACAACAACAACAACAACCAAACAACAGCAACAACAGAAATGGCATGTATAGGAGCTACTAATTTTTAGCAAGTACCACATGCATAGCATTGTGATTAACACCGTGGAGAAGACGATATTCTTTCCCGTTTAAATGCAAACGAAACGCAAACGCATTTCAATTAAATGTAGAAAATGACAACTTTTTGACATTTATGAATGATCATTTTATCTAAATGGCAAACAGTTAGGAACCTGATCAGACGCCGGGTTACCCGGCGTCTGATCTGGCTCCAAACTGTTTACAGTTGAAATAATAGATTTAGCGTAAACGCGTTTATTAGGAAGCAATAACCTTTTCTCCAGTGTATAAATGTACATGTACCACTTTATCATGACGTACATGTTTTTGTAAGAGGACTGGAATTTCTCTGTTTCATCCGCGAACTGTCAATATTTGTAAGTCGTAAGTAACCTCTAACTTTCAATATTCCTTAACCTACTTAAACCCATTTGTGCCTAGTGGATTCTTCCATGAATATATTTTGGGTTAGTTCAATTTTTATCAAAGGGATGCCTGGTCAAATGTTTCATTTTCATTTTGTTTTATATTGAAATTCCTATCTGATCAGAGTCTACACTGTTTGCCTATGTCCCATATATGGGATAGTGGGCACAAATGGGTTAACTTACTTTAATACTAGTGCCTACATATTCCTTTCAAAATTAGATTTATGTTGGAGAAAACGCTATTTTCCCCCCAATAAAAGCTAAAAACAATGGCACCAATTGCAAACAGTGGAGCCTGATCAAACTCCAGACTATTTGCCACTCAAATTAGAATAGATATGATAAGAAATTGCACTTTTTTTACATGTTATTGCAATGCGTTTGCGTTGCATTTGCCTTTCAACGGGAAACAATGAAATAACGTCTTATTCACTGTAAGATGGTATGGTCGAAGAAATATCGATAGAAATATCAAAGCGTTTGGATCCTGATCAGGCACCGAGCGGGTCAAACATTTCGAAACGTTATGCATCGATGGAGGTGGTAAATATGCTCTTTCTTTTAAATGGCAAGAACCTTACATACTTAGTTATAACCAATATCAAAAACAATTTTCTTCAATTTTCTAGAATCAATTGCTAAACATGCAGCAAATATCTATAATCTCATTTTAGATACACAAGTAAATACATACACTTTCTAAATCAATTCTACTGCGGTTACCTACTTAGATGAGAAGCAAGTTTGGGATACATGTCATATTTACTCAAAAAGTTTATCTGCATATATACACAGTATATATTATACATGTATCTACAGACTTAAAGCATGCAACAATTTGAGATGATTTTATTTCTCTCAGCGGCCATAGATATAGCGTTGTTGATTTTAATCGAAAAATGTATAAAGCCAATAACCCATTTCCGACCTGTGGATTCTCCCATGCTTATATATTGGATTAGTCTATTTTTGAAGTAAGGGGTGACTGGTCCAAATTTATATTGAAATTCCTATCAGCAAACAGTTTACGGCGTCTGATCAGAGTTTACACTGTTAGCCTTTGTCCCTTTCACCAGACGCTCGGCCCAATGGGATTAATAATGATGATTTACTGTTTTTAACTGTTTAAAAAACAAGATTCCAGTAAAATGGAAAGCTCCTTTAGGAGCTTTCTCTTTATCTGTCATCTTGCTTGAGATGCCACTTTATTTGATACAATCAATCAATTAGACTTCGTTTTAGAGGTAATACTATAGAGGTTTTACTGTATGATATAATGGAGAATACGTAATTCTTTCCCGTTTAAACACAAACGAAACGCAAACGCATTGTATTAAAATGCAGAAAATGACATTTTTTCACAATTCTGAAAAGTTGAGTTTAACTTGAATGGCAAACAGTTTGGAGCCTGGTCAGACGCCGGGTTTCACGGCGTCTGATCAGGCTCCAAACTGTTTGCATTGGAAATAATAGATTTAACGTAAACGCGTTTATTGGGAAATAATAACGTTTAACCAAATAACATTTCGCATTGTAGACGATCGTTTTGAAAACAAAGTTGGCGCCCTGAAGTAGCTTAACGATACAACAGGGTACTGGACGGATAAATATTGCCTGAACAAATATTGTGTTTTGTTAATTTCAATAGGCTCTTCAAACGCCTGTCATTTACAAGCAGCTTATAAAAGGCAATCATTTTAATACATCTCAGCATGGAGGTTTTATGAAAAGATTATTTGCTTTTTGGATTTGATGTAATTGGACGGATCGTTTAAATTATGTGAGTGTTATTAGACTGCACAGACCGATAAATTACATTAAATAGTCACTTTTTAACAGTACTACAGTGGAGAATCTGTTATTCTTTCCCGTTTAAACGCAAACGTACGCAAACGCAAAACACTAAAACGTAGAAAAGTACAACTTTTTGACAATTCTGATAATTCATGTTTATCTTGGTGGCAAACAGTTTGGAGCCTGATCAGACGCCGGGTTACCCGGCGTCTGATCTGGCTCCAAACTGTTTGCACTGCAAATAATAGTTTTAGCGTAAACGCGTTTATTGGGAAAGAATAACGTTTTCTCCACTGTACCACTTTTTTACAACCACTAAAACGAAAGATAATTTATTTTATAAAAGACGGGTGACAACTTAAAGCAAGGTGGCAGTAAAACAGAACGCATCTTGCGGAACTTTCTGTTTTACTTCCATCTTGCTTTAAGCAGTCACCTGTCGTAAACTTCTTATAATTGACACACTTAAGTGGTGGGAATAGAGGGGTTTGTTTATATATGCTAGCTTTAAAGCCCTTAAGACTGTATATAAGATAATACGGTTAACCTATGATTTGATACCTAATCGGAACGTAACTGTTTAATCCATTTATGAATTGGTACTGCAATGGAATCTCCGTGTGTGCTTCTAGGAAGATTTCATTTATATATCTACCAAGGGTGGTTTAAAGACACCGCACTGCCTTTTCCATGCATCATATCATTTCATTTGAAATACTAAACAAATCAGACCTAGATGTGACGCCGAAAATTGACTACACTGCTAATGTCTATAGTCTATACTATTGGTATTAATTAATTTAATATTAATAATTATCATATTATTTAATTAATGGGTTTATATAAAGATTGAAATGTAAATTGATATAGGAAACATGAATTGGTTGATCCATTTGTGTCTATCGTCCTATAAAATGGACGTACAGTGGAGAATCTGTTATTCTTTCCCAATAAACGCGTTTACGCTAAAACTATTATTTCCGATACAAACACTTTGGAGCCAAATCAGACGCCGGGTAACCCGGCGTCTGATCAGGCTCCAAACTGTTTGCCACCAAGATAAACATGAAATATCAGAATTGTCCAAAAGTTGTTCTTTTCTACGTTTTAGTGTTTTGCGTTTGCGTACGTTTGCGTTTAAACGGGAAAGAATAACAGATTCTCCACTGTAAGCAATCAATGAAGACTCTGATCAGACGCAGTATAATGCGGCGTCTAATCAGTCTACATTGTTTGCTGATAGGAATTTCAATTCGAAATAACGCGAAAATGAAAATTAAGACGAGGCACCCCTTATATACAAAAAATACTTCTCCAATATATAAGCATGGAATACTCAATTGGGCGCAAATTGGTTATTGGGTTAATAAAAATATTGCGATGAAAATTAATATAGGGAACGTGAATTGATTGACGAAGTCTACCACTGTAAGTAATACACTACTTGGAAATGGGTGAACGTAAATAATAAATACTCTTTTAGAGTTCTAAATTCTGTCAATCTCTTTTCACTAACATCTGCAGTTAACACCAAGTTATGAAAGTTAGACATTTTTATATAACGTTAAACTGATAGATATATCGTTTGTCATAAAAATGAGCGTGTTGTGTATAATAATATGTATTTTCGAACAGTGGAAACTATCATGTACCATATGAACACAAACAAAAGGTAAACGGAATTATGTAAAAAGTAAAATACCAAGTTATAGTCTGCTTTCGAATGACCATACAGCCGACTGTACATTCACCCCCTGATCCTTGAGCCATTTGCATACAATATTGAGCACTGCTAGTACTTTCACATGTGCAGTGGAGAATGTGTTATTCTTTCCCAATAAACGCGTTTACGCTATAACTATTATTTACAGTGCAAACAGTTTGGAGCCAGATCAGACGCCGGGTAACCCGGCGTCTGATCAGGCTCCAAACTGTTTACCACCAAGATAAACATGAATTATCAGAATTGTCCAAAAGTTGTACTTTTCTACGTTTTAGTGCTTTGCGTTTGCGTACGTTTGCGTTTAAACGGGAAAGAATAACAGATTCTCCACTGTACCAATTTTACCCCTGGTGGAATGGAGCAGTTCGCTGTACGTATCTCGCGCATGAAAATTTCTGTACATAATCGGAAATTCGGAAAAATCCCCTAATAAGTCCGCTGGTCCGGCGGGGGATCGAACTCACAACCAATGGTACCACAGTCGAATGTTTCACTGCTCGACTACTATTTAAAATGTAGAAAATTACAATTTTAAGCACTATTAAGCATGCACGTAATTTTAGTGGCAAAATTATAGAATCATGATCTTGATTCAAATTGTTTGCAACTGAATTTTTGTTTTAATATAATAATAACTCATTCGTGAATTGTTCTTTGCTTGCATATTGGATTAGTCCATTTTTTACTTAAGGTTTACCTGGTCTAAATTAACACATTCGTTTTTATTTATATTGAAATTCCTATCAACTAACAGTGTAGATTTTGGTTAGAGTCTTAAATAGCAGTCTATGTCCCGTATATGGGATCGTGGTCACAAATGGGTTAACAGCTAAAGTTCAATGGCAAGAGTGGATATTGCTGTCGAAAACGAACTATAGAAAGCTAGGAATATTTGGTGGAATATTACGCGAGTTTGATATGCACGCGAAAATAGCGAAAATTCCTTCTTGTGAATAAAACCACTTATACGGTATATACACTTATACATTCACACCCTGTAAGTATATGCACACGTCACACTGGGTGTCTGAGATGTAGAATATCAATAGTGGAGTGCACATGCAACTGGTTTAATCACGAGAAGCTTTCTCTGAGATTTTCATTATAGTTTGTGCAATCTCTTTGATCATCAGCATACGCATCGGTTAGCTACTGTCTGGTCGTATCTTATACGGTATGCCAACGAGGCTGTATCCCCTGGTAGTTACTTGCTGATTAAATAGAAATCAGAAAACTATTTCTTTAAATTTCTGTTATCAAAAGTTCAACCACTTCTAACATTTAACTCATTTAACCTAGAGACGAGGGGATGCGTGGTTCACAAACAGTGCACTCTAGAATACAGTGCTCCCTCACTACAACGGCCCTCCCAGCAACGACTCCATCCTTACAACGACACTTGTCGCAGTACCCTGAAATTGACATTTATGTATAACGCTTTTACTGCTACAATGTCGTCTGCCTAACGTTGTCGTCTGCCGCTTTACATAATGAACATTTTGAAGGAAAATAAAATAGTGAGGAGTGACAAACAGCTTGAATCCAGATCAGACGTCACATTACACGGCGTCTGATCTGGATTCAAGCTATTTGCAAATGTACGCCAATTCCCCCATAAAACGACTCCTTCCGAACAATTCACATAACTGTTGTCTCCCATTGGATGTCGTTGTAGAGAAGCAACGCTGTAGTACATTTGTTCTCTGCAAGCAGTGTAGACCCAGGTCAGAGGGTCAGAGGGGATCCTAAGTGATCAATTTGATCAGGGTCTGCATTGTTGTGTCATTTTGCAATTAATTGAAGAACAAATACAGCTCTAAATAGTAAAATAACGGGCCAGACGTTTTTGATACAGTGGAGAATCTGTTATTCTTTCCCGTTTAAACGCAAACGTACGCAAACGCAAAGCACTAAAACGTAGAAAAGAACAACCTTTGGACAATTCTGATAATTCTTGTTTATCTTGGTGGCAAACAGTTTTGAGCCTGATCAGACGCCGGGTTACCCGGCGTCTGATCTGGCTCCAAACTGTTTGCACGGCAAATAATAGTTTTAGCGTAAACGCGTTTATTGGGAAAGAATAACAGATTCTCCACTGTATACATTTCATTTGCTTTTATTGTTAAAAATTTGAACATTATACGTTTTTAGCTTACATGTAAAACCCAATTTATATTTGTCATACATGTACCTTTTAAACCCTGATCTGACGCCGCAATATGCGGCGTCTGATCAGGATCTAAAATGTTCGCAAATTCAAAATACATACGGTTCTGGCACTTAAAAGGTTCAAGCCTCTTAGAAGCAGCCATGTCTAAAGATTCACGTATAATGTATTTTGACTTTTTATCATGAAAAATCATGAAAATGCACGAGTTATATATACACCCATCCTAGTGTCACCTTAAGTAGGCATTAGCAAACAGTGGATACCCTGATGAGACGCCGCGTAAATTATATGAAATGTAATGTTGTATGGACGAACAGTGGAGCGTCTTTAGGCTACCCTTGTAACTCTATAATAAAATCTTCCAGCAGGCAACAAGGGAAAGTTCATTGCAATACCCAGGCATAAATACGTTAAGGCTTTAGACAAAAAATAGGTGTTTCCGTGAAGAAAGTCATGTAGTAAAGCGTTTAATGACCAGTATTATGCAATAAACATTTATTCATTTTGAAAATAGATATAAAATAGGACAACATAATAACAGACTATTCCTATATTTAGAGCATAACATGCTTTCATTTTGAGTGGTCATGGGATGGTTCGTTCCTTTTCTTATTTCACACATATGATAGCAGAATTTGTTACATAGGGAATAAAGATAAATACATTATCGACCACTCACAAACACAGTAAACGACTGATCAGGATACACACAGTTTAATTATCAATTCAACCCTTCGTCAAATATTTTGCTTTGTTCTAGATTTGACACAGACGTTCAGATCACAGTAATTAAGTAGTTGGTATAATGGTGATGCAATGGTAGAGACTACCACACTATTTGGGCATTGAGGGCGCTAAAATAGCAAGGAAGTACAGAAGAAGGCTCTACGTGTGTACTTTGAACTAACATAAAGCCACCCGTCCTAACCCATTACCTAAAGTCTGTTTCTAGGTTTAAAGACAAGTGACCACTTAAAACAGATTCAAAGTGAAACAGAGCGCACCTTAAGGCTATCAGCTACCATCTGCTAGGATATAGAACTTTATTTTGTATGGTGCATATCTATATGACGTGGCGGTAAAGTCGTCAGTGGAAAAGGCATATGCATAAAAGCGTGAATCTATGGGGTAATGGGTCAAACATCACAAACAAGTTTTTTTGTAAGAGGTCGGAATACTGAAACTTTACTCTGTAAAGCAGCGTGACCAAGAGGAAAAGATGCTTATGAACAATAGGGTAACCAATGAAAACTTATAATCCATTTAAGCCATAGGGCTATACAAGGTACTCTTCTACATGCATAGTTGTTTATAAACTATTCCAAAATGTGCATACATTTTAATATCACATGCATAAATAGGTTTAATACGGAATATTCTGAAAACCGAACACCGTTTGGAGTACAATCAGTTTTAATTTCCTACCAAACTTCCAATGGAGACACATATACAATTGTCCAGAATGGTAACTGTTTGCAAAGGTTATTCATAAACACCATGAGTGTTTGAAATAATATTTAAAGAGACATGCTAGTTTAATGCATACATGCAGTTTAATATAGAAAGCTAAATGGTATTTTCTGCATTTGATTTTCCTTGCATTAATTAGTAACATGTTTATAAAATTACAGTATTCCTTTATTCAGAAGTAGCCCGCTAAATGTTTGCAATACTTTGGTATCTCTCTACAACAGCATCCAATGAGAGACAATGGTTGTGAGCGTTGTTAGGAGGGAGTTGCTATAGGGATGGATATTGGCGTACATTTGCAAACAGCTTGAATCCAGATGAATCTGGATTCAAGCTGTTTGTTATTTGTCATTATTTTTTTGTCAAAATGTCCAATAAGTGACTTTGAGAAAACAGCAGACGACAATTATAAGCAAACGATATTGCAGAAGTGAAAAGGTTATATACAATTGTCTTTTTTCGGGTACAACGAAGGGGGTCTTTGTTTAGCCCTTTACCTCATAGCCTGTTTATAGTTTTAAAGACAGGGGACCACTTAAAGCAGGTTGAAAGTAAAGCAGAATAAGCCTTAAGGCACATTCTGCTTTACTTTCAGCCTGTTTTAAGCTAAAAGCTGCTAGGCTATATAAAATATTTGTAATGGTAATTGTTCATGAGGGTATAAACTGGAACTATTTTCTTCATCGGATGAATAAATTAAATACGCTAAAAGTCGCTTCTATGGGGGAAAGGGTTAGAAGGCCGCTGTGAAGAGGGAGCACTGTACCTATTTATACCCACCTGATATACACGGTTGCACGAACACATTTTCGGAGACGTTTAATAGTTTAACAGATTAATAGTTTTTTCAGATGTCGATTTCACCGCAAGCGATTTTTATAAGATTGAAATTAAATTGACAGGAAGTTTATTGTTAAGACTTAAATGGTATTTCGGTCTAGAATAAGACTAGATTTTCTATAAATCTTATCAAATCCATTATTTGACAAAGCATTTATACTTTAGTCAGTCCTCATTGAAAATAACGATATTAATTGTCTGCAAATAAAGCCGTATCATATCACAGACCTGTCTTGATAATGACCAAAAACCCAGATCAGGTTCAGCTCTGCTAAACGTACCCGGGCCGTCATGACTAATACAGGCCGACAAGAAAATATATTGCTTGAACTTACACATGCAGTTTACTGATAAAGAATGGGTAATTTAAAAACCATTTTGAAGAATTCCTTCAAGGAAACAACAAATGAAGATTAAACGGAAAACAATGGCATTTCCCTGCAGATAATTGGGAGGCAAATAAAAGAGTTTTTAAACGTCTAGTTCTCAGGGGAGAACATACTGTTTTATTTAAAGGAGCTGTTTAATATGATCATACATATATTGTTACAGGTTCTGCATTTTACCAAATAAGTTCAATACATATATGTCACGGATAGAGAGAGAGGACGAAATATATCGATAGAAACAGAGGGAGATACAGAGAGACGCAGAGCTACAGATAGAGAGGCTGATGCAGAGAGAGGCCGAAGTAGAGAGCCATAATCAGGCAGAGGAGACATATAGAGAAACAAACAGACAGAGATACAGACAGAAATACACGGGCAAAAACATGGAAATCGTTTCACATTTGAAGGTGCGTTATGACACACCGATATTGTGTCGGAAATGTCACAAACAAAATAATTACAGTCACTTTTCGCTTAAGCACTTTTATTTGACGTCGGTTTATAATTTAAAAATGATGATTTTCTTCCTGTGCTTAGTGCATTAATAAATCACTGATGTCTGTATAAATCTTACGCTATCAAATTTGTCAGGAATGTGACTTTACTAATGTACACATTAACCTTAAGTACGACATGGACGAAGTTATGATGCATTTCACAAAAAAGTTGGGACCCGGATGAGACCCAGAGTATCGTCTCATATGGACCCAAACTGCTTGGTGCTCTGAAACTGCTTGGTTCAGATAGATAATATTTGAGATTCATTGTGGATGACACATTTTGCAGCAGGCGCAAATAAGATAACGCTCCCAAGGTTAACTCCTTCTCTGCCATGACGTCATCGATTTTATAAATAATTGTCGCCTGTTTTTATTTACCAAAACAAAAGAACAGGTAATTTGACTTATGAAATATTGAACAGGATCAAAACCGTTTGCAAATTACTGTTTGATTCGGGAATTACAGTGAAGAGGTTAAGCTTTCTCAGTAAAGGGTCCAATGTTATTTTGGGAACATTCTGATAAATCGTGATAAGCGTAATCTAAGGTCCTCCCATCAATCTAACTGGTGTAAATCACTTGCCTCTTCGACTAATCGGGCGGCCACATTGTTTGAAACATATGATCCAAAGTGATGATACAGCTACACACTGCAGCTGACAAAATATTTATTTTACCGACAAGCATATGTTTTACGCTATGTTCATTTACTCTCTGTTTATATTTCGATGTGTATTTGTCAGCAACGTAAACTCAGATCCTCGAGAGAAAATAAATATTGGAGAGACTAAGGTTTCAGTGTGTTGAATCGAATTCCGTGTAAATATTTAGGGTATGTCCGAGGAGAGATACAGTCCGACTTGTATTAAGCGACTTTTGAAAAGACGATACATTTGAAGCATTTCACCCTTTCCCGCATAGAAGCACTTTTAGCTAATATAATGTATTCCTACGCTGAAGAAAATAGTTCCAATTTTATCAGTCATGAATATTAAAGTATAGGGAATATTTTCTATATTCAAGCACATGATAGCTAAAATCAGCTGAAAGAAAAGCCTTAAGGCGCATTCTGCTTTACTTTCAACCTGCTTTAAGAAGTCACATATTTTCAATACTAGAAAGGGACTACAAGGTAAAGGGTTAAGAACGTGCACCTTAATGTTACATTACATGTGTACTAACGAAATACATATATAGGGAACTCTTAAATTAAAGGAGTTTTCTGTATCCCCTTTGACCTACATTAAGCCCTCCACTGCCCTATCACCTAGTACAATGCATATTTGATGGTAACGCGGCTTCTGATTAGTGTCCAAACTCTTTGGCACTGATTTTAATAGTTCTTATGTCAAAATACCTATAATCTAAATTTGAGAGCAAAGGCAGGAGACAATATTATTGTTTAAAGCAGGTGGCGGCATGGTAGTAAAGGACTTTAAAATATCAAAAGGCTACGATTAAATCATAACAGAAGATTCACCTCTGGAACAATCTCGAACTTAAACCATTGGTGCCTAGTGTCCTAAAAAGGACACCGGTCAACTGTATAGACTCTGATCAGACGCCACATTACACTGTTTGCTGATAGTGATTTCAATATAAAACAAAACGAAAATGAAACATTAGATCAGGCATCCCTTTTATAGAAAATGAACTCACCCACTATATATAATGAATTATAAACATGGAGAAGCATGGACGAAACTATTGGGCGCAAATGGGTTAAACTAATCCTTAACTTTCTAAGCGCGAATTTGTTATACTACTTGCAAGCAGTTGGAAGTCTAAATGCGCCTTGTTAACTACTAATATTCAACTTTTCTTCAGTTAAAAAAAACATGAAATGTTAACCCTAAGCCTGCCATTCACGACTATATCTCCATATGCAAACAACTGGGATCCGGATGAGACGCCGAGTAACTCGGCGTCTCATCCGGATCCAAGCTGTTTGACACTCGGACAACATTTTCAACAATTTTGAGCAACTTTGAAGCACTTTAAAACTTGAAGCAGACGAGAAATATAGCAGACGACAATTTATTTGGCGGGCTATGGGTTAATTTTATATTTCATATTTGAGGGAGACAGCACTCTAGCATTATAAGGGTTAACTCCTTGCTTGCTAATGGCGGATATGACCCTCAATGATTACTCTTGCAAAGAGTTTGGATCCAGATGAGACGCCGCGTAACGCGGCGTCTCATCAGGATCAAAACTGATTTACAATCTGAACCTGTTTTGAAAATATTTTCGAAAATTCTATTGTTATAACAGTTGCAGACGACAGTTGTTGCAGACGACAAATTACCCAGCATGCAAAGAGTTAAAAGAACCACACTAACAGCGTTAAAACAGGTGGTAGGCTAACCCTTTCCCACACTGAAGTGCTTGTTCACACCTTTACCAATTCCTTATAGAAATAACCTCATGCTGTATCATACTGTCCTGATACACACTCATAAAATACCGTTTCCTACAGTGGAGAAAAAAATAAACGCGTTTACGCTAAATCTATTATTTCCAATGCAAATAATTTGGAGCCAGATCAGACGCCGGGTAACCCGGCGTCTGATCGGGCTTCAAACTGTTTGCCGTTTAGGTTAAAATCAACATTCAAAATTGTCTACAAGTTGTAATTTTCTTAATTTTTGTGCGATGCGTTTGCGTTTCGTTTGCGTTTAAACGGGGTTGAATAACGTTTTCTCCACTGTACCAAACTCATTGAGCCCGAGCAACGAGTATACTCGTTCTTTATTATCAGAGTACCTGTAGAGAGTACATATGCAAATAGTGTAGATCCAGAGCAGATAACTTCTTATCATGATCTGCACAGGTTGCAATTTTGCAATACATTGCATAAAACAACCCAAAATACTCAAACATTACCTAGACATAATTTGATACTGGAATTTTCTATTAAAAGTTTCAGGGGTGACTGAATTAAAACAGTGTAATATTCATATAGACATCTATCTTATTTAGTTTATTTCTGCTTGACTTTTCTTTCAGTCTGACTGAAACAACTTCTGTCTAGAACACCAAAACACACAATAATGGAAAATGTAACATCATGATGAAAGATAGACCGCTTTTTGAACAGTGGAGAAGACGTTATTCTTTACCGTTCAAACTGGCGGAAACGAAGCGCAAAGGTACTGTGGAGAATCTGTTATTCTTTCCCGTTTAAACGCAAACGTACGCAAACGCACAACACTAAAACGTAGAAAAGTACAACTTTTTGACAACTCTGATAATTCATGTTTATCTTGGTGGCAAACAGTTTGGAGCCTGATCAGACGCCGGGTTACCCGGCGTCTGATCTGGCTCCAAACTGTTTGCACTGCAAGTAATAGTTTTAGCGTAAACGCGTTTATTGGGAAAGAATAACGTTTTCTCCACTGTAGTGCAATAAAATGTAAGTAATTATCCTATTAGGATATTTCTAACTTTTTTTTTAAATGAGTGGCAACCAGTTTGGAACCAGACCAGACGCCGATACTTTTCCTCTCACTGCGTCTAAGCTGTAACTATTATTTCAATTGCAGACAGTTTGGAGTCAGATCGGACGCTGGGTAATCCTGCGTCGGTTTAGGCTCCACACTATTTGCCACTCAGATTAACATTAATTGTCAGAATTAATGAGAAGTTGTCCTTTTCTTCGTTTAACTGCTATGAGTTTGTCTTTCATTCTCGTTTAAACGGGGAAAATAACATACAGTGGAACCCCTCTAAACCGGACATGTGTCGGGACAACAAAAATGTCCGGTTTAGAGGGGTTTCCGGTTTAGAGGGGTTTCCGGTTTAGAGGGGTTTCGACTTGTATCTAGTATGGAAGATAGCTGACCACTTAAAGCAGGTTGAAAGTAAAGCAGAATGCGCCTTAAGGCGCATTCTGCTTTACTTTCAACCTGCTTTAAGCTATCATCTGCTAGAATGTACAAACTATTTTCTTCAGTGTAAGAATTAACCAATGACGTAAAAAGGCGTATTTATTGTGTAATGGGTTAAAATAAAGAAGGTTTGGAACGGGGAGCAAAGCTTTTGTCCGGTTTAGAGAGAATTCCGGTATTTAGAGGTTCCGGTTTAGAGGGGTTTCACTGTATTCGCCACTGTAGCAGCAGTCAAAGCAAACCACATTCTATTGAGCGGCCGTAGTAGAGAGTATTTACTGTATCAATGGTATTTTCGACGGAAGGGTATCATATGTTGACTGTTTGACTCTCATAATAACAATCTCGGTTATTCTAAACCTATAAAACCTGCTGTGTGGCTTTGCTCAGTACACGAACCCTATCAAATTGTATACAAAGGCCCAGAGCTTTTTTATGACTGGGAAAAACACGTCGTTTGCTTTAGTATTGCGGTTGGCTAAAATTACAACTCAAATTTAACATACTCTATTATCGAACGTATTTGTTCAAGTACCAGTTAACAAACATTGGTTGCTCTAACCGCAGGAGACTGTTTCGTGAAAGCCATAATGTAAATTAGATAGCTACCGTAGGAGTTTTCAGCTTCATCACTTGTTTTAACATTCAGCATGTTATTGGGTTGGATACAGATTTGGCGCCAAGTAACACGATACTTTATCTGGATACAATAGCTTCGAAAAAGAGGAGTTGTGGACAACAGACAAAGCCTATTCGAGTCATCTCCCTGTTCGAGCTTCTAATAGATACTGTATAAAAGAAAAGGCATACACTTTATCAAATCACAACATTTGTTGTAGCCGACATTATTTTCCAACGAAATTTAAACAACATACTACATTGTAACAGTAATGCTTGTAATTAATCCTTATTTCAGAGACAGTTTATTATACAAGCTAAACTGTAACTATACAGTCGAACATCGATAACTTGAATTCGTTTAAATCGAACGTATCCGTATTTCTTCAGACGACTTTCGATAACTTGTATTTGCTGATGACGAACTATTCAATAAGTTCGAGTCACCGTGGTTCAACTGTGCATGTAGGTTGTATTCTCTTTTACTACATGTACCAAATTATACCGTCTGTTTTATCCTCTCTATCAACTATCTTCTGCATTGATAGTGTAGTCTGCAATATGTTTTCCAGTCATATATACATTTGTAGGTGGGTTGTTTTACTGAAGAAATATCGATATGAGTGTCAAACAGTATGAATCCAATTCAGACGCCGCGTCACGCGGCGTCTGATCAGGATGCATACCGTTTGCAAAGTCGCTTTTTGCATTGCATTGGCAGGGAAGGAGTTAAAATTAATAAAAAACACACCTAAATCTGTGTATGTTGAAGAAGTTTTGCAGGGGTACAAGCAGAGCTTAGCCTCCTGACAGGTGCCATAAATCGTTTTATCTAAAAAATCAATCTCAGTTTTCATGTTATGTCACCTGATAATACAGCGGGCGAAACTGCAGCTAGTGAACTTGAACCGACTGTTGAATTGCTGTAATTGTTTTGTTAATCGCTTATCAGTAGTTTTACAGTAATACATGTAGTTGATATGCTGCACTGTTGACGATGAAACGAGGTCAGGTTTAATTTTTTCATCCCTGAAACAGGGTGCCCGATTTCTTAGTTTTATTTGTTCACCAGTTGTTCAATGCGGATCTCTCTGACCGTAGTCTATTGTCTGTTTAGGACAAGTATACTCATTATATGTACATGTATACTGTTTGTTTGGACCGCGAACTTGCGCCATTAGGTAAGACAATACTTCTAAGGATGGATGAAGAAATATCCGCATTGTCCTGATCATGGCTTGATAGAAACATGCCATTACTTTTCTATCAGGTAAAGGTAAATATGGAAATGGGTAAATGACATATACACATAAGCCCCAATGCGATTGCAAACAGTGTAGACCAGGTTCTACCATCATGCTGTACAATGATGGAAACACTATTCTTACCCATTAAACAAATAGAAAGGAAATGCGAAATTGACAAACAGTAAAGTGTACGGTTCACTCAACCTATTGTTATTTGTTGTTTATTTTGTTACAATTGACTGTCAAACAGTTAAAATCATGTTGAGGCGCTGAGTTAATTGGCATTTAATCTGGATACAATCATCATTCGCGATAGATATCGGTTTCATATTTATCTGCTCTGCGGGAAAAGTATAGTACTGTCCCATTGTGAACTTGTACAGTAACCGTTGTTTTCTTTGCATGAGAGGCAAACACTGTCGACTTAGAACAGCCATTAAGAGGTCAAGGTTGAGGAAAATTGAGTCTTTATGCGATGTTCAGAAGTCCTCTTTATCAATAAAAATACAGGTACGACTCGTGTTCTATGGGACATATTTAACCCTTTTTTACATAGCTTGTTTTCAGTACTGAAGATAGTAGACTACTTCAATCATTTTGAAAGTAAAACTGAATGCGCCTTAAGGCGAATTCTGCTTTACTTTCAACCTGCGTTAAGCTACCGTCGGCTAGAATATAGAAACTTTTCTCATGACATAAACAATTATATTCTATATTTAGTGAGTAATAGATTAAACCGTATTTTTGAATAGGCGATGAACCAGAGTAAAAGACGTTCTCTAGTTACATGTACTATAGTCTGCGAAACTGATATAATTTACAGCATACTGTATACAGTGGAGAAAACGTTATTCTTTCCCAATCAACGCGTTTACGCTAAAACTATTATTTGCAGTGCAAATAGTTTGGAGCCAGACCAGACGCCGGGTTACCCGGCGTCTGATCAGGCTCCAAACTGTTTGCCCCCAAGATAAACATGAATTATCCGAATTGTCAAACAATTGCACTTTTCTACGTTTTAGCGCTTTGCGTTTGCGTACGTTTGCGTTTAAACGGGAATGAATAACGTTTTCTCCACTGTACATGTAACAATTTACAAAATCATGAAATTATTCTGACACAGACTATCTGAGAACCGGTGTCTTGTTTTGGATATTCATAAAATGACAGAAAGTTAATCCAATCCCTGCCATGATATAGTCTACACATAAAGTGTCGTCTGCTCTTTTCTAAAAAAACAATTGTGCGCTAGTGAAAAGAATATTCTACATACATTTCAAATATTTTGGATACTGATCAGACTCCGAGAAGTCTTACCCTAAACTGTTTGTAAATACCAGTTGAGTTGGCTTGATAGTAAACTGGTAAAACTGCCAGTCATGCCTCTTTCAAATTTGATGAATTACATACCCTGAAAATGCATGAAGTCGCAAGAGTGTTCTCCCTTTCAAATGCAGAAAATGCAATCTGCAACGAATTTTTCACGAAGATGATATTGAAAACATATCCAACTTCTATATCGAGACAATCGACAATGAACACTTTTGAATATTTGTGGTATTTATCAGACTCACGAACAAAACACATTTAAATTACAATTGCAATACAAACGAACCATGAAAAACTGGACTATTGGCATCGCAAATTTGTAGAGACCTTACAGCGTAGGTTCTACATGTAGTTCTTGACTTATTTACACTCATTTAAACTATAGTATCTATAATATAGTAAAACGTCTCTAATACGACCATTAAAAGGTTGTCAGATGACTGCATAAAAGATAGGCAACAGTTTAAAACAAGGTGACTGCAAAGCAGAAAGCTCCTAAACGAGCTTTATCTTTAACTGTCATCTTGCTTTTAGCTGTCACCTGAACTACCAATAAGTAACACAACGTAATGGTCGTAATATAGAGTTATAGTCATTTCGTAGCCGCGTCATTTCGTAGCCGGTAAAATAAGTCATTTCGTAGCCGAATTTCGAGTCATTTCGTAGCCGCGCTAAACCTGAAAGTCATTTTGTAGCCGAATTTTGAGTCGTTTCGTAGCCGCCCAAAAAGTTGAATAAGTCATTTCGTAACCACCAAAAAATGAAAATGAATGGCCCTAAATAAGGCATAAGTCATTTCGTAGCCTCTGAAAGTTGGAAAGGTCATTTCGTACCCGAATATTATTTTCTGTATTTTTATTTCTTTTAATATTTTATTTGCAGTTTTCTGACAATAATTCAATAAAAATGTGAAAACATGCAAAATTAAACAAATATATGTCAGGAGTGTTTTGGCCCCGAATTAATTATAAACCTAATTGTAATCAAGTTGTTGAATTTTGTTTAAAACACGAATATTATTACATGTACGTGTCTATATGCAATCAATTAAACCGACATAAATGGTTGTATAATAGGACGGGTTGCTGATTTACTTTCATTTTGCTTTAAGCAGTCATCTCCCTAACTGAAATGGCTAATTAGAAATTGTAGGAATAAAAGATTTAATAAGATATGCAGAAAATTCCTTCTTGAGCAGCCACTTGTCATGTCCAAGAATGCAGGCCATATTTACAGGATTGTCGTTCTTGCTCACTTTAGTATATCAGACGTAAACCATTATCTCCCTTGGTCCACGAGATCAATTATCGATTTGTTAGGCAGACTGTCGGGAATCGCTTGATCATCTTAGCCTTGATAAGAAATAACGAATGCTTCGTTATCATTCGACTGCCTCCGGAACACTGGTTCCGGACTCGTCCTGATTCTCAGCGGGACCTCTGAAAAGCCATTTGTGTTTATAAGCTGATTAAATTGTTACTATACATTCGCGTTCTACATCAATTATACCCTGACCAGCATTATCGACCGAATCTTTCACTAGTATATTACTCGTACTTAACAAACACTTAACAAACGATAGTATGAATTATGATCAGACTAAGTAATTTGTCTATACGTCAATTTGCAAACTGTTAACCAATCGGATCAAAACTAATTGATAGCTAAAATGGTAAAAAACAATTAAATTAAAACATACATTTTTCGAATTTCTTTTTAAGCAGTGATTTACACATATAAGATTAATATGATGGAAATGCGTTAATATGTTTCAAATAAGATATATTTGTATGAAAAACACAGGGAATAATATTTTCTGTTCTATTGCAAACAGTTTGGATCAAGATCAGACCCCCAACAATTATGTGTCGGAAATTACTCTGAAAACAATCTTGATTTGAGTGTTTTATGTGAAAAACGTTGAAACTGAATGCAATTCTATAGGAAACAATGTCGTATTCATTTTAGACTATCTATGTCGGATCATAACCAAACTATTTGAAACGGATTGATCTGGGTAACTCGTGTCAAAGTTCAAGTTTCTGCTCCGGGATAGTAAAAAGGCCCCCGGCAAAACTAAAGGCGCGAGTCACTGCTCCTTAACCCTTAATTATCGTGCTAAGCGGGACTTGGCTTATATTTGCAAACAATCTGGATTCAGATCAGATGCCGCGTTACATAGCGTCTGTTCTGGATCTAAGCTGTTTGTCACTCGAAAATTACTTTTTCTTTAGATTTAAAAAGATCAAAATTAGTTATTATATTTCGCAGACATTATATTTGAAGCAGACGACAAATCAGCAGGATAAGGGTTAAGTTATGAAACTTTGTTTCGTTAACTCATTCAACCATAGTCCATTCTTTACTTTTTAGGGTTGATGTTAACAATATATAGCAAAAAGGCAAACAGTGCATGCTTATGCTAGCATACGACAAGTGTACATTTAGAAATTCAAATTCAAACATAAGTACGCTGTTTGTTAGTGACAATGGGTTAATATTTTATTGTTTTCTGATTGCTGATTGCCGCTAAAGTCTGATCAGATCAGTTACTTGCTGTTTGATCTGGATATACATTGTTTGCTTCTGTAATTCAAGTGGCATTCAGTAAACCAATTGTCAGCAGTAAAGAAGAGTCGATTTCGAGTCTAATCTGGATCCGAACTGTTTGCAAATATAACTGACTCTCTCTTCCTCTCTATGTGTATGTATATATATATATCTCCCCTTTCTATGTCACTCTTGGATCTGATCTGAATCCATTCTGTTTGCATATAGAACTCTCACTCTATGTCTCATCGGTCTCTCTCTCTCTCTCTCTCTCTCTCTTTCTCAGTATTAAATCTCTTCCTCTCTCTTGAATTACTTAAGGATCTTATCTGGATCTAGACTCACTCAAAATAGAACTGTGATATCTCTATGAGTCTGGATTGTGTACTGTTTGTCTGTCGGCTAATAGTATTAAATCAAATTCGTCAAATCAAATTACCCAGGAAGCTTGTATAAAAGACTAACTTATGCCTTGCGGCAATTTTTTTTTCATCACACATGGACATACATGTAAGCCCCTATAAACACACAGCGGGGACCGGATCACAGTCCTAGAAACAAAAACGAGCCTTACGAAAAATTACGACGTGATTTCACGGAAATAGCCGATCGTGTATGAAGGATAAAAGGCGAGTCCGATTTCAGCAACACGACATTTACCAATATTTAACTCAATTTGGAAGCAAAAAGACTTAATTCAAATTCAAAGTAAAAACGATTTTTGAATTGTTAAGAAAACAGTCTTTCTCCTCATAACTACTAAAATATTCACAGATGTTTAAAAGGATGCTTTATTCGCGTTCAAAATCAGCAAAGTACACGCTTTCAACCTTTTTTACTACATGTACACGTATATGTTAAATGTGTCCGACACGTAACTTTTTCAAATAAAAATGGAAGCAAAATGTCATTGAAATAAAAAATTAAAATTTACACCATGTGAAACAGAAGAAAATGAAGTTTATAGCTATAACTGCTAAATTATTGTCAGATATATTCAACAACTTAAAATATGAGTTTTAGAATTATTCCCCTATATATTCTATATAGGGAAGTCAGCCGGGAAATTGATCGATCTCAATTTTATCGGCTTTTTACAAGGGGGACAACCCACTTGATTATGCAAGTCAAAATGGACTGAAAGTTGGGTATGGAAGAAAAAGTCTAAAAGAGATGAGGGCAAATGTCTTTTTGCCTCTGCCAATTTCACTTATAGATGTTGTGTGTTTCACCTGCATCTGCATTATTGGCTATGATACATGCATACAGTTGTCCCAAATACACTGGCATATTAAGTGTTTCCGCTATTGCAGAACTACTTACTGGCAATGTATCTCTTTAATATGCAAATACAACAAAGTGTTCATAAAAATGTCTGGGTATATATAGGTTCAACTTTAAGCGTCTATACCCCTTTACCCAATTGCTTATTTCTAGTATTGAAAATAAGGGACCACTTAAAGCAGGTTGAAAGTAATGCAGAAGGCGCCTTAAGGCGATTTCTGCTTTACTTTCAGCCTGGTTTAAGCTATCATCTGCTAATATGTAGACATTATATCTTATGGCGCATGTTTAAAACTGTTTAAATAGGAACTATTTTGTTCAGCGGAGGAATAAATTAAACACGCTAAAAGTCGCTTCTATGTGGGAAAGGGATACTTTGTGTTTCTATCTCATGTAATACATGTAAAGACATTTGAATGATCTTTTAGCCTTACTTTTGTTTTAATCAACAACAAAGTACTTAACGACCACTCATTGTTGACTGCAAGAAATGAATTGTTTCCGATGGAAATAATAGCTTTAACGCGTTTATTTGGAAAGAATAACACCTTCTCCTCATTCTTGTATTTAATCCATCCTACAAAAGGGAAATAGGCAAACAGTGTAGACTTTGATCAGACGCCGCATTATAGAAAATTCAATATCAAGCAAAACGAAAATGAAAATTTAAACCAGGCACCCCTGTTTGGTACTCAGATTAAAACCATAGTTAACCGTTCTAAAAGTAAATTTCCCCAGTTTAGTGCATTGCGTTTTAACGGAAAAGAATAATGTATCCTCTACTGTATATTACCACGGAGTAATTAGAGCGAGCTCCAATTACTCCATGACATTACGCACACTTATTACAGCTATCCGTATCTCTAACTGGATGTAGAGAAAACTCATCCAATCTAAACATAACTTGGACAGGTCAGAAGAAAACACTAATATAGACAAAGCACAGGTTTCAACAGCACACACATATCTACACCACTGTTATCTATAAATATGAAAAGTATAAACCGTAAAACGACATTTTTCTGATTAAAATTAAATCCCCCCTCCCCAAACATTTTGTTTTCTTCGAACATCTTTTAGACGGAATGCGAGTTAGTACTATGTGTTTGTGTTACGTTTTCGTGAAAGGTGGTGGTGGGGGAGGGATAATAACACGCAACGGGCATCTGGATGTTATAGGCGAATTCGTGACAGGTTACACTCAATTTCTGCGCCAACGGAAAGCATCTCACCACTTTATTTGAAGTATAATATAGGTGTTCGGAATTCAAAATTCCACTGTAATCAGTGGAATCTCTCAATCAGTCGAACACAACTCTATTGCTATAAAAAAACCTCTCTATTACGACCACTTAAAGAATGCTAATTGAGTGTTTAAAAGACAGATGACAGCTTAAGAAAATTGACAGTGAAACAGAAAGCTCCTCATTTCACTGTCACCTTGCTTTAAGCAATCAAACTATTGTAAAACCCTAATAATTAACATAATAAAGTGGTCGTATTAGAGACGTTTTACTCAGAACAAACATACATGTATTTCAAAACTAAAGCTTTAAAAATAGTATGTATGTTTGATTGAAGCAAGCTTAGAGAATCGAACGCAGAATTAAAGCAGACCATTTTGGGAATGAGTTGGAACTGGAAGAATCCGACGACCATATGTCAGACTTCTATCCATTGATGCACTATCCCCTTAAAGGAATAACGAGGCACTCAAAGAAGCCGAGTGACTTACAGACATAGTCAGGCACTCGATTGCTGCTCTTGTAAAGGAGCAGCAAACACACAGTCTTATTCACCCCGTCGGTGCAAGACCGGTGCATACAAATACAAATGACACCAAAGGCGTCAGTGATTACCCTTACGGGAATCTATTCAAAGAACGCAAGTATTGCACTTTTCAATGAAATTGGCAGAAGTGAAATTTATGACATCTTAAATAAAACATTTCTAACATTCAGCAAGTTAATATAAATTCTGAAAGTAATACAAATAGCTTTTAAATTCCCATGGTTACGTGGAAATATATCATAATAATTAATTCTTCATTCAATCTTATACTAGCTGTGCTATCTGAATTAATTTTAATGACAATTATAAAACGTACATCAGTCGTTTTGTACTCCGTATCACCACTGGCCCTAGATTAGCATATGAATAAAAGGTGTTAGGATCCCAGCACCCAGCCCATACATGTACCACCATTCTAGGTAAGTGCTGATAGCTCAGTCGGTAGTATGGTTGACTAACTATCAAAAGGTCATGGGTTCGAGTCTCATTCGAATCAAAACTTTTTTTTTCCTTTTTTCTTTATTTTTTTTAAAATAAGTCCAATTGTATTGACTTGTGGGTAAATAACGCAGATAAAGGACATGTTTAGTCTTTGTTGGTTAGAATCATTGTTCGCTGTATAGCTTGTCGAAATACGTTTTGGTTCATGACTGACACACACCATTGTCTGGATGCAATGTCGTCTGCTTAAAATTGTCGTCTGCTTAAGATTTTCATCCGCTGTTTATCTCAGAGTTACGTAATGGACATTTTGACATAAACAACTTAATGTTGAGTGACAAACAGCTTGATTCAAGATCAGACGCCGCGTTACGCGGCGTCTGATCTGGAATCAATCTGTTTGCAAAGTTCCCTCCGATAACGACTCCCCCCAAACAACGCCCACACTTTGTGTCTACTGTTGGGTGTATCACCTGGTTCCTCTTGTCCGTAGAACTGTGCACCTTGAAGGGGAGAAGCATGTCCTAGACATGCACTGTAGATCGTAAGACCAAATCATGCATTGGTTATGTTCCCTACTGCAATCACGCTATTGCAGTCCTCAGTCATTGTGCACAAACTGGCACACTCTGCAACACTCCGTGCTGGTACCTCAAACCTTATGACACTATTATAACAGAGCTGGTTAACAAACGACTCGTCTAAGATGTTACCATTGTTCAATAATGCTAATAATCTTTCAAATGTGTATAAGTCTAGATACCAAAGAACAGGAGCTTCGTATGGCTGTTTTAGAGATGGAGCACTGTATTTTAAACAGGATTGTTGTTGCTAACTACATCACTTAAGTTAACGTACGTGTCGTCACTATAGCTTGTATTCAATACATGTTCCGTGGAACCTTGTTGTTCTTTTATTCTGTTTGTAAAAGACTGGCGTCTTCTTCTGGCATTTTGGAAGCAGCTTCCCTAAGGTGTGTGTTGTTTAGCTGACGTGGTTAGTTAAGAAATTAACTGATGTTTTCGGCGTTTTTAAAACGAAATAAACGCCAGAAATGATAGGCAAATTACATGAATCGCCAATACGATTCATGGAATTTGCCGATCATTTTCTGTCGTTGTTAGCAATTCATGGAGTTTGCCGGTAATTTTCTGTCGTTTATTTCGCTTAATCACCAAAAAGAAACTCAGTTCATTTCTTATAATATATTTGCTGTAATTTAAATGAACATGTTATTGGTATTCATGTAAGTTTAATCCATATTAGAGGTTGTTAACACGAATAATGTTTACTCTGAAAGGAATAACCATAACGTCCGTGGCCGGCGTTACTGAAGCAACGCAACAGAATGAATCGCCGAGAGCAGACTATAAGCCCCGCGTCCTCTGCGGAAAGATGTTTACAAGTCCCGCCCCAAGAAAAAATGCGTTTATATAAAATTAACGTCATTTTGTTCAATGGAATTGAATGGGGCAAATGTAAATATTTCCAGATACCTAATGGATCGTGGGTGTCATTGTCCTGTTTCTGATTCGTAGCTCAGTCTGTGGTTCTGCAAGTTTGTAATCGTCAGCAAACCCATATTGACCAAAGTCTGTCTTGAGTTTATTGTCTGTCTTGAGGACGCGGGGCTTATGAATCTGCTCTCGGCGATTCATTTTGTTGCGTTGCTTCAGTAACGCCGGCCACGGCCGTTATGGTTATTCCTTTCAGGGTACACATTATTCGTGTTAACAACCTCTAATATGGATTAAACTTACACGAATACCAATAAAATGTTTATTTAATATTATAAATTACAGCAAATATATTATAAGAAATGAACTGAGTTTTTCGGTGATTAAGCTAAATAAACGACAGAAAATTACCAGCAAACTCCATGAATTGCTAACAACGACAGAAAATGATCGGCTAATTCCTTGAATCGTATTGGCGATTCATGGAATTTGTCGATCATTTTCTGTCGTTTATTTCGCTTATACACTGAAAAAATCAGTTAATTTCTTAACTAACTACGTCGGATAAACAGCACACACCTTTGGGGGAGCTGCTTCAAAAACGCCAGAAGAAGACGCGAGTTTTTTACAGCAAGATGAACAGGAACACTGAGACAAAAAGGTGCCCCACGGAACATGTATTGAATACAAGATATAATGAAGACACTTACAAAAACTAAGATGTTGTAGTTACCTTCAACAATCCTATTTAAAATACAGTGATGCATCCCTACAACGGCCCTCTGAACAACTATTCCATCCGAACAACAACGCTCGCGACTTTCCCCCTAACAACTTCGGCTGCTTAAACTTGTCAGCTGCTCTATTTTTCTCATAGTCACATTTTGGACATTTTTACAGAAAAAAGACAAAATGACGATTAACACACGTGAATGTGAATGCTGAATATAAAAGGACGATGATTTGGTGGTGACTGTATTAGTCAGGTAACAACGTCATAAAAACAATGAAATGACCAAGCAAAGTGGAGATGTGTTGCAGTCGACAGAATATTGCAAACGGCAATGACGTAGCATGCCCAACTCTCTACAATGAAACCCAATGGGAGACACAGATTATGTATGATGTTCAGAGGGAGTTGTTTTAGGGAGGGAAATTAAGACTTGGTTTATATGTGCAAACAGCTTTAATCAAGATAAGACGCCGCGTTAAGCGGTGTCTGATCTGGATTCAAGCTGATTGTTACTCGTTATAATATTTCCTCTCCCAAGTTGTCAACTTATATGTAACTTTAAGAAAAACGGCAGAAGACAAATTTAAACAGATGATAGGTCTACCGTAGCTGCCGCAAAAAATACAGAATCTGATTATATATACATATCTTCGACATTCCGCTTGTCCTGGCCTATCATATTGTTTCGGTCAAAATCAGTGAGTTCTATTCTCTCTTATTATTCCATCAACCGAATTCCTTCGTCGTAAAATAAAATGGAAGGTGTTGACTGAAGAGGTGCGCTTCTGGTGGCTCCAACAGCAGTGTGAGTGGTTCCAAAAGGTTAATTGGTGATTGAAAGATACTTTTGAACGTCGATGGTTTTAGTACCTACTATACATGTATTTAGGAAGTCAGATTAGGGTGAAGGCCATTCATGCTCCTGAATGAGATCGTCACTCCACTCCCAAATATTTACATTCACCCCATTCCATTGCATTGGACAAAGTGACGTTCAATTTGTATAAACGTTATTTCTCTAGGGGCGGGATTTGTGTATACAATTCCGCAGAGAAGGCGGGGCTTATTGGTCTGCTATCCGTGGATCATTTTGTTGCGTTGCTTCAGTAGTGCCGTTTCGGATATTCCTTTCAAGGTACACAATATTCGTATTAACAACCTCTAATATGGATAACACATACATGCATCACATAACGTTACCTTTATATGCACCTTAGTTGAAATACAGGTCCAAAAGTATATATGAATAATAATTGAATTAATAGTAAATATACACAGGATTATTATTTGCATTTAAGACAGATGGCAGCTTAAAGCAAGGTGATTGCTGCATTACTTTCATTTTGCTTTAAGCAGTCATCTGCCTAACTGAAATGGCTAATTAGAAATTGAAGGAATAAAAGATTGCAATAGTTATGCAAAATATTCCTTCTTGAGTAGCCACTTGTACATAACGTTACTTTTATATGCATGTTAGTTGAAATACAGGTCCAAACGTATATACATGTATGAATAAGAGTTGAGTTGATAGTAAATATAGACAGGATTATTATTTCCATTTAAGACAGATGGCAGCTTGAGGTAAGGTGATGATTGTTTTACTTTTGCTTTAAGAAGTATTCTGCCCTGAAATGGACAATTTGAATTTGAACCATTTAATGAATTACTTTTATTTTGCTTTAGTCTAATTTAGCGAGATAAGTGAAATGGGCCGTGACAAATCCAATCGCTGTAGAAGTAGGTATTTGGTGTTGCTTATGAAGAAGATTTATTTGATTGGTTGAGAGGTTTGAAAAAAAGAACCTGTCGATTTCTAACAATAATAATTAGGTATTGGGTGTGACTTATGAAGAAGATTTATTTGATTGGTTGAGAGTTGAAATAGTAATTTGATAAGTCATAGAGTGATTCGTTGAGCAGACGAATTGATTCGAGGTTTTTGTTGGTGTTTTTTTTTGTTTTGTTTTTTTAAGTTTAATACTGAGTGATCTTCGTAGTTTGTTTGAAAAATAAGTAAATTTACTTAGATTCAGTAATTCTTGATTTTTTTATGTAGACATTATTTTATAAAATTTACATAATGCAGGCCATCTGTAATAATATGTTTTTATGTATTCAGTTCGTAATTCGGCGTATGAAGGACAAATTAAGAGAAAGTGGTATTCAGACTCGATTGAAGCCGTGTTACATAATTTACATAATTTACAAAAGATACAGTACTTAGAGAAAACGTCATTATTTACCGTGCAAACGCAAACGAAACGCAAACGCAAAAAGACAATTACGACTTCATTTTTCTATGAGTGGTAAGCATTTTGGAGCCTGATCAGACGTCCGGTTACCCGGTGTCCAATAATAGTTTTAGCGTATAGCGTTTATTGGAAAAGCATAACGTTCTTTATTGTTTAAACGCAAACGAAACGCAAACGCTAAAAACAGTTCTGACTGTTCATTGTTCTATGAGTGGCAAACACTTTGGAGCCTGATCAGACGCCAGATGATATTACTATGCTTTACTTTCAGTCTGTTTTAAGCGTACACTCATACTTGACTATATAGCTCAACCTCTTAAATGTGTCATACAAGTTCATACAGGTTACATCGTTGAACTACAAATTTGCTTATGTGATTTGGTTACATTGTTTAGATTCTAATAATATATTTTCATGTTGTAATGTGTGTTTATATTTTATGTATGTAACGAGAAACATTATATTTTTAAATAACAATTAAACTTATGAATCTTGAATCTTGAATATGAAGCTGAAAATATATGTGTTCAATCTTTTGTGCTTTGCTTGTACATAATGATATGTGGTCTATTCGAATGTTCTGCATACTAGCAGATGAAAGCTAAAAGCAGACTGAAATATGAGAAAACTGCTCTGATGAGCAGTGTGCTTTACTTGAATTCTGCTTTAATAGTTTGCAGATGTAGATATAGGTATTCGCTCTCTGTGCTGATGTGTACACTGTTTTGAAACGGACCCGTTCCATTTTGTATTTCCAATTTACTAAAAGATGATAGCTTAACGCAGGCTAAAAGAAGAGCAGAATGCCCTGAGACAAAACCCTGCTTTACTTTTAGATAACTTTAAGCGTTGTCATCTGCATTCAAATCTTTAACGAACATCAATCTCATATTTGTCAAAAGTGTCTGCACCACTGTATTTAACGGTCAATTTTGTTTTTATGCTATCAACTTATATTTGCTTATTGAATGTAATAACAAACAAACAGTGACTATTGATTACAAGGTCATTTTTCTTGTCATTTGTGCAATTAAAAGTGAAAAAAAATCACATTTCCGGCACGTGCAGTGGACGATAATTGACTTGGTATGTGTGTTTATCCGAGGTGTAAACTGTTAAAACAACATACAAGTTAATGTTTGACACGCGTAACCTAAAATGAGCGATTAAATACTAAATATACGTCCTATTATACATCCATTTATGTCGGTTTAATTAATTGCATATAGACACGTACTAATATTCCTGTTTTAAACAACATTCAACATCTTGATTTTAGTTAGGTTTATAATTAATTCGGGAAAGACTCTTTTCATATATTTGTTAATTTTGCATGTTTTCACATTTTTGTTGAAATAAGGTCAGAAAATTGCAAAAAATATATTTAAAAAATAAAAATACAGAAACAAAATATTCGGGTACAAAATGATTGATGCCTTATTTGGGGCGATTTATTTTCATTTTGTTTTTGGTGGTTACGAAATGACTCAAAAATCGGCTACGAAATGACTTTTAGGTTTTCTGCGGCTACGAAATGACTAGAAATTCGGCTACGAAATGACTTATTTTACCGGCTACGAAATGACTCGGCTACGAAATGACTAGCTCCCGTAATATACAGGTTTTACTGTTCTGCTATCGAAAATGCTATAAATGTTTGTAGTTGTCAAAGACAAGGCTGGGTTGGACCTACACAATAATTCATGCAAAACAATAAGTCGTCTTGACCCTTCCACTCTCAACGACCCTTAAAACCCCATGGCAAACAGTTTGGATCCTAATTAGACGCCGCGTAACGCGGCGTCTGATCAGAACCCAAACTGTTTGACTCTCGTTTCGCAATTTCGTCTGTCATATTGCCTTGAATCTAGCTTTGAAACAAGCATTGCAGACAACAATAGTGAAGAAGACGACAAAAAAGGTGAAAACTTTGATCATGAAAAAAATAATGTTAAAAAATAAAAAAAATAATGGTTGTTTTACCCATTGAGTCCTAGCGAGGAGTATATCCGTTAGGTACAAATACAGTCACTATGCTATATAGGATTGTAACTTCACATACAATAATTGTAACCCATGTTTCTGTATGTTTCTGTATGTATATGCACTTATACTTAGAAGAAACTGCTTTTGTAACTATCGTGGTTCAGTTTTGTATATGTGCCAATATCTATATATATGAACCGGTACCTATACTCAACTGGCACTGCTTTGACGAGTATCATATCCTATATATGTATATATTTGCTTGTACTATATGCAAGCACTGGACCTGCTTTGGTAATTATTATTACTATTACGGTCCATAATTATCTTTACGTGTTTACACTTGTTTAACTTCATTGTCTGCAGGCTATAATTCAGTGACTATGTTAAACACTTATAATCAAACGGCACTGCTTGATGGTTATAGTTATGTATTATATACATTGATGTATATATATCGTACTTATAGCAATTGTATGTATTATGGGCCGGTGGCCTAAATTGTTGAATAAAGAAATTGTCATTGTCATTGTCATAGGATCTGTCATGAGTCGATGTTTAAGACAAGCTGATCTGAAACGAGTATAGAATTGAAATGTTATTAAGCGAGCCTTATTAAGTCTCGTTTGAGACCAACTTGTCTTAAACATCGACGAGTGACAAATTCTTTTTCTCACATTACCACCGATTTAAGCTATTTTTAAAGCAATATGCATTTTTTGGAACCCCGGAGACGTCAAAACGCCGTTATAAATAATGACGTTATAGTGACGTCATCAAAGTGATCTTACACATGTTGGAAATAAAGATATTCGTCATCGTTGTTCGCTATAGTAAACAAGGGTAGTTATATGAGAAAAAAACCCACTTGATATACTATTGTCAATTGACTCAGTATTGAATTTTATTCTTTCAATTGGCATGGTAACCATATATTTCCATAGAAAAGAACCCCTTGAACAAATTAAACTGGATACCTCTCTATTACGACCCTGACAAGAAGGTCAATTGATACTGTAAAACACAGTTCACAGCTTTAAACATAATGACAATAAAACAGAAAGCGCCTTGCTGTAAGCAAGCACCTGTCACACATGCCTAATAATTAACTCAGTTTAGTGGTCGTTATGGAGAGGTTTTACTGTACTCTCTTACAGTGGAGAATCTGTTATTCTTTCCCAATAAACGCGTTTACGCTAAAACTATTATTTGCAGTGCAAACAGTTTGGAGCCAGATCAGACGCCGGGTAACCCGGCGTCTGATCAGGCTCCAAACTGTTTGCCACCAAGATAAACAAGAATTATCAGAATTTTCTAAAAGTTGTTCTTTTCTACGTTTTAGTGATTTGCGTTTGCGTACGTTTGCGTTTAAACGGGAAAGAATAACAGATTCTCCACTGTAACGTGCATGTGAGAAAACGTCTTCATTTCTCGATCACACTAAACAAAATACATTTTCTGACGTAGATCTACTTTCGATGAAATCACCTATCTAGGTATTTCCCATGCAATACTCATGGGTCTTGTTCACATGCCGATAGCATAGAACCACTCAAGCGTCTCATGTGAGGCCCATTTATATTGGATAGTTTGGTTAGAAATGACCATTGAAAAAACTATAGAGTATGAGTATGTCTGAGCCTCACCTGAGTGAGTTTAGACTGACAACCACGTATTTTTGGTGTAGATGACAGTTTTACAAACGGAATATCACCACAGTGTGTGATCCGGGGTCTTGTATCAGTTCGAGTTGGTTGTGTAATCCAGACCTAAACTGTTTGGGACTAGATCTAGATACATATGTTGTTCAACCGAATAATTAAACATACGCATACATGTTGGCCCCATTATGTTAAATATCCTACGTTCATATTCAATATTAAACTAGTTATGAAAGTCATGTGACTACCAATGAATTACGTCATTATTTGTTTGATGACGTACAGTGGTAAATACGTTATTCCTACCCATTTACGAGTTTATCTATGTGTAAGAAACGCATAGTGAACGGTTAACGAACGCTTAACGAATGGTTAACGCCTAACTATTTTAAAGCGTTTAAACGCGTAAATAAACGATAATTATACCAGAGATGTTGCGATTGGTGCCTCAGTTTTCCGTTTCACGCGGAGATTTCGGATCTTATCGATGAAAAACCCACTAATCCGATTAGTGACACTAGAGTTACATGTATCCAGACCCATAAATCAATAAACCACCCGTCGCGGCAGATTTGCATTGGACTCGCCGCTACGATAACGACTGCAGTCTTTACTTACCGCATGAAATGTCGGAACATTTGATGTTTTGCTCACTTTGTTAATGACCCGAGTCAATATTTCAGGAGTATTCTTTAGAAAATTAAGACCGACATCCGGGCTCTTTTAAACGCGTAAAGAAACGCGTAAAGAAACGGCTAGGAAAAGTGTTTAACGAAACGGATAATAAACGCGTAAGAAACGCGTAAAGTGGGTAGGAATAGCGTATTTACCACTGTATATAACTTTGTTCTCGATTGAATCCATTATTTAAGAAGTGGCGTTTTGCAAATAACGGTCATTTAAGCGTTTTAGAGTGCGAGTTGAGCTGTTTAGAGCCTTATCCTGTGGAGGAAAACATTAGTAAAGGTGGGTTTTGTGGGTTATTCACGCTTAAAATGGAAATGACCTGTTCAAAGTTATTCCAACTTTTTTTTTTAAATCGCATCGGGACCTGGAATTCCGAAACGTCACGCGCAACGCTTCCTTAATTAAATAGATTGTGTACAACTTGTGTTGCATATATATGTACATCATCTAATACAGACCATCTGTTAGGGGAAAAAATATTGGGCCTGTATTCGCTTGTTTTTAGAATAGATATATCATAAAAGCAAATATTCCGCACCGCAATGGGTACAGTGGAGAAAACGTTATTCTTTCCCAATAAACGCGTTTACGCTAAAACTATTATTTGCAGTGCAAACAGTTTGGAGCCAGATCAGACGCCGGGTAACCCGGCGTCTGATCAGGCTCCAAATTGTTTGCCACCAAGATAAACATGAATTATCAGAATTGTCAAAAAGTTGTACTTTTCTACGTTTTAGTGTTTTGCGTTTGCGTACGTTTTCGTTTAAATGGGAAAGAATAACAGATTCTCCACTGTAGCCTTGTTTCCTCTATTGTGACTAACTTGCACATGGAATTCCTTGAACAAGAAGCAAGAGCAACAGTCCCAATTGACAGTAAAACCCACTCTATGGAAAAGGTATGTGTATGACATTCTGACAAAAAGTAAAGTATTAACGGTTTTTGAAGAGCATCAAGTATCAACGTCTGTTTACCCTTACACTACATTATGCACCATCTTAGATTTTTAAGATCTATTAAAAAGCAGGCTGAGGAAAACCTCATGACCCGGATTGCGCTACGAGAATGGTTTAATTGCCTTATCTGGAAAAAAACCTAACACATCTCTTGAAAAAACTAATTGCCATTTATGTCGACGGCTGTTTTTAGGTAAAACTGTCAAAGCTTTTTAGATGATTTATTTTTGGTTAGCTTAATATAACGCGTTTTTAACTAAAATATACCATTTTTTCCTTTCTCGCTTCTCGGTGTAATAATTTTACAGAAGCTGTCTCGAAAAGATTAGTTTAACCCATATACAGTGTACCGTTCGAAAAACGGATTTTAGAATCGGATCTCTCTGAATTTCTTTTTGAAACACATATCATGCACCCAAACCAGTCCTTCAACACAGATATAAGATTTTAAGACTATCAATAATTATGTTTTCCCCATCAAATCATGTCTTCTGAAATCTCTTTGGAATCACCTTGAAAAGACAATTCCATAGACATCTCACAAGACAGGATTAGATGGAGAAATCAGAGATTAGATGCATTTTAAAGTTTTGACCTACGACCGTTTTTGTCGTACGACGTTTCATAAAACGGGTCCCAGGTGATTATGCATTGTGTTTCATTCAGGGCAATAGCAATGTAGAAAGCTCCTAACGTATAACGCACCATAACTATATCTAGAAGTAAGTTATTGCTTAACACTTTCCTCTCAGAAAATGAAAATGCACAATTCCAACCTCCTATTTAGTGTAGTCCATATTTAACTATTCAGTGTTGTTTTTGACACATATTGCAGAGTCTGTTTAGAGAGTTCATTCAGGAGCTTCACTGTTTGCAAATTTATGACAAATGTACACTATATATATATGTAGCCTATTTCCAAACGTTGAAAAGACTCATACATACAGTGGAGAATCTGTTATTCTTTCCCAATAAACGCGTTTACGCTAAAACCATTATTTGCAGTGCAAACAGTTTGGAGCCAGATCAGACGCCGGGTAACCCGGCGTCTGATCAGGCTCCAAACTGTTTGCCACCAAGATAAACAAGAATTATCAGAATTGTCCAAAAGTTGTTCTTTTCTACGTTTTAGTGCTTTGCGTTTGCGTACGTTTGCGTTTAAACGGGAAAGAATAACAGATTCTCCACTGTACGTGAATCAGGTTCAAAACGATAATGCACGTCAAAGGCAATGTAGAATGTTCATACAGGGTGTTTCATAATATCGGTTACCATTACAAACTAAAATAAAAAGTACACAGAACACACAGCACAGTCGTGTTATATGTCATTTTAAAGGAGACATTTCAAAGCTTTCAGCAATTTAAAAATTACGGGAGAACGTTGACGTCATGACGTCATTGATGACGTCATCAAAATAAGTTGTATTTTCAAAATGATGCTTCCTACAGAAAAGTCCACAGAAATAGTTAAGCTTTATTATGAGACTTATTCACCAGCCACAGTTATCAGAGCAATGAAAATGCGATATCCTGAAGATAACAAATTGAATAAAATGCAAGTGCATAGAATTGTTAAACGATTTGAACAGTCAGGATCGGTAAAAGACAGAAGACATGAGAATGCCGGGAGACCGAGAGCAGTCAGATCACCGGAGTCATTGGAGCAAGTGAAATCTGTTATTGCAGAAACACCACAGAAGTCCGTGCGCCGAGTCTTGGGTGATATAACTAACACAGCGAGTGTTTCCAGCGTATACAGGATGCTAAGGTATGACTTAAAATTGACACCGTATACTATTTCAATCAAACAACATTTGAAGGAATCTGATATCAGCAGTAGACTTGCTTTCGCGACCTGGATGAAAGATCGGCCGGAAATAGCAGACAATATTTGGTTTTCCGACGAAGCACACTTCTATCTAAATGCTCAAGTGAATAAAAAGAACTGCCGTTTCTGGGGTACTGAAAAACCAGACTTTTGTATTGAGCGATCATTACATTCACAGAAGGTGACGGTATGGGCGGCATTAAGTTCATCAGGAATTATTGGTCCGTACTTTTTTGAGGATGAAAACGGTGATGTTGAGACAATAAACAGTGCACGCTACCTGAACCTCTTAAAGAAGAAATTTTTGCCAGTATTACGCAGAAAAGGAGCGGACTTAAATAGCATTTGGTTCCAGCAAGATGGTGCCACACCCCATACATCTGGAGAAGTTATCGCATGGCTGGAAACAACGTTCGGCACAAACTTTATCTCTTACAGAACAGACAATGTGTGGCCTCCTCACTCTCCTGACCTAAGTCCTCTTGATTTTTTTCTGTGGGGTTATCTCAAAGATAGAGTGTATAGTCCTTCGCCATCCTCCACAGAAGAGTTGAAGCTATCAATTAGACGTGAAATTAGAAATATTCCGACAGACATGTGCAAATCCGTGATAAACAACTTCAAGAAACGTTTAGACGTCGTTTTGCTTCGGGGAGGACGTCATCTTGAGCATGTACTATAAACTCACATCTTTTTATGAAAGGACAATAAGGTGAGCATTTCACTAAGACATATTGGTGTTAGGTATCAAATGAAGCCTTGTTTTGTCTCCTATCACTTAGTGACTTTCAGTTTTACATATATTCAGAATGTTGAAAAATGTGAGACGGTCAAATGGTAACCGATATTATGAAACACCCAGGATTCATATCGCCTGAACCTTCATGTTAGCCTGCTTCCTCTTCTTTTGAATAATAACTGTACGTAGAATTTGGTGCTTTTCTTAGTTAACAATAAAACTTAGTTATACTCATACATATTACAAATAATTATTACATCGGTGTCCATAAAACCCGTATACACTATAATAATTATAGTATGTCAGGCAGAAAGCAAACCGCAACTTCAGTTACGAAAAACGAAAACAAAAACTCGTAAAACTATAGAACAAATAGTAGTAAAGTGAGAAAAGTGTGAAAGACGAGCCGTGTTCTCGAAAAAGTCTTTAAAAGTGCAAACTTTAGTTTTCATCAATTATGGAATTAGTTCTCACTGCTTTTACAAATTATTATTGATTACTTTGACTGTAGTGGCTTTAATCCTTTCACTCTCAATGACGCTTAAAAGCGCGTTTGCAAACAGTTTGGGTCCTGATCAGACGCCGCGTAACGCGGCGTCTGATCAGGATACAAACTGTTTAACAATCGTTTTGAAATTTCTACAGTCATACTGCCTTATTTTGTAACTTTGAAACGGTATGACTGACAGCAAAATTGAAGCAAACGACAAGGAAACGGTGAAGGGGTAAAGCTCTCATGAAATAGTTAGAATTAAAAGGGTTAAGAAGGAACGGAAGACATAATAGAAAACCCACTTGCCTGAATGGATGTCCACTAACCCCATACAATATTCTACGATATTGGGTCAAGTACAAACACTTATATTTGTCATAGTAGATACACCTAAAACAAACAACAATAAAAAGTATACAAATGTATAAACTCAGAAAAACATTTTATGAATGATTCATTACATTTTCACAGGAGGTCGTACTAGGTGTTATATACGGGCGTTAACTCTGTTTATGCTTCGTAATGCTGTAAACCGAAACAGTTTGAAAATAAATATACAAATATATCTTTGTAAAGTCAGAATTGGACTGAAACGGTCTAACAACAATGTCATTTCTCATTTAATTTAGAATTAGTGATAATACGTTTCACTGTCATTATATTTGACATTTATTCAACACCTGTCTTAAATATAGGTAAATTAAATGCATTTCTGATTGGAATCGTTTCTCTCATTTGATCATCACTGTATTTGCAATACTGCATGCCTATGCGATTGCTCACTTTTCAAAATTGAGGCAATTGTTTGTTGAGCTTCGTATTTACATCACGGAACTTATCACTTTAACTTTAACGTCTGATGTGAAAATAAATCTATTACGGTATGTAAATGTTTAATACATATGTCACGATCAAGTTGTGCTTGGTGACAGTCAATTTATCTACAAATCACAATAAACCGTTTAGATTAAGACACATCCTATAATTTGAATTTCCCTATAAATATTACTTAGTCTTCAAATTGATTCAATGTAATTGCAGATTCACGCATACAGTTGTGAAAACGGTTTTCCTATAACTTATTTACCCTTTCTGCAGGTGCCGGGCGAAATTGTGACAACTGTTTCAAAACGTTTTAACCCATTTATGCCCACGATCCCATATATGGGACATAGGCAAACAGTGTAGACTCTGATCAGACGCCGCATTATGCGGGCGTCTGATCAGAGTCTACACTGTTTGTTGATATGAATTTCAATATAAAACAAAATGACATGAAACTTTTGACCAGGCATCCCTTTGATAAAAATACACTAATCTAATATATAAACATGTAAGAATCCACTGGGTATAAATGGGTTAATCTATATGAGACGCCGAATAACGCGGCAGCTCTTCTGGATCAAACATGTTTGACACACTGGATATATTTTCAGAAATAACAAAAACATATAGATTATAACATACAGCAAATGATACAGATGCCAAGTACTAAGCGTAATATGGCTTTAACAAAACTAACGTTTACGCAATTAAAAAAACACAAAGTGTAAGTGTTTTTAAAATGCTTTAAACTTAAACCATCAACTGAGTGGCAAATAGCGTTGAACTTGATCAGACACTACTTGCGACATCTAACCCTTTTAACTAATTACTCCATAGATACTCACTTTAACGCATTCAATTTATTCGTCCTCTGAAGAATATAATTCCAGGTTATGCAGTTATGCATTAATGTTTGATCAGAAATAGTTTCTATTTTCTAGCAGATGGTAACTTAAAGCAGGTTGGGCGTGAATATTTACATTCAACTTGCTTTAAGTTGTCACCATTATTCATTACTAGAAACAGGCTATGGAGTATGGGGCTAATAGGAAACGATCGTAGTTTTATTCACTAACGTAAATGAATCGATTCAAAGAGAAACCTATTTGCACTTGACGTCTCATCTTGATCAACACTCGAGATATTGTCTAAGAAAGCAGATAAACAAACTCTGACATTTGCTATAGACAACAATTGTTACAGACGCTGGTTACAGAGAATACGAGTATGAAAAGTTTAACTCTATGATCCCTAGTCATGCATATATGCGTCATTTGCAAACAGTGTACCTGTGAAAGGTATACTTGTCTTATGCAAACAGTGTAGATCCTGATCAGAGGGCTCCTTAAGGAGCCCTCTTATCAGTGTCTACACTGTTTGTTATTTTTAATATATATTGTAAAAATCAACCCTAAAAGTCAGAGATGGACTAGACTAAATTGAAAACTAGAATTGTCTATTTGAAGTTTCAGGGAGGAAAAGGTTAACGAAATAAATGTTAACCCTTTCTCTCTCAAATACATCATAAAGCGCGTTTGAAAACATTTTTTAAAGACGCTGCGTATTGTCTGCTTCAATATATGGTCTCTGCAATATCGTTTCAAAATTAGATTTAAGACAATACAACTGGCGTTATTTCAAAACAAGTGGCAGACAGTTTTGACCCGGATCAGACGCCGCCTTACGCAGTGTCTGATCAGGATCAAAACAGTGTTCAAATGCGCTTTATGACGTCATTGAGAGTGAAAGGGTTAAATCCCCTCTAATACAACGACACTCAATGGGAGACATCGATTGAGTGTGTTGTTCGGAAGGAGTCGTTATAGGGAGGGAAAATGAAGACATCGCTTACATTTGCAAACAGCGTGAATCCAGATCAGACGCCGCGTATTCTATCAAAATGTCCACTTATATGTGACTTTGAGAAAAACAACAGACGACAAATTTAAGCAGACGGTATTGCAGCCATGAAAAGGTTGGCGATAAATGTCTTGTTTTGGGAACTGCGACAAGGGTCGCTGTAAGGAGGGAGTGGTTGTTGGGAGGGCCGTTGTAGCGAAGGCACACTGTACTTAGAGTGACTTGACTGAAGTTTGCCCACGGTTTGGTATCAGATATGATGCCGTATGACTTCGCATATGTCATGTGCTCAAACTGTTTGATACTCGTACTAGAGTTCAAACTAATAAGCTGACATTAAATCCTAATGTGAAACTTAATACCTAACGACTCTTATGAAACATACGGCAATGAATCAGTCAAGCTATATGGGGCAATAAAGTTATTTCGCGTTCGTCTGATTTGATTTACCACTCAGTTAAAATATCTCTGTTAAGAAAGATTGTACCTAAATGCAAAACAATCAATGGAAAAGTGTGCAAAATGAGACGTATTAAAACTGAGATCTGCTTAAATACTTTCGCGCCAAATGTATCGTTATGTTTTACCCCTTCATATAATAGTTTTGTCATACGATTCCATAAGGTTGTCTGCAAGCAAGTTCATTTTAAAGTTATATTTAACCCATTACCCCATACCTACGCCATTTTACGCCTTTAATTTATTCCTATATTGAAGAAAATAATTCCAATTTATACTTTTACAAATAAAAATCATAAGAAATATGTTCTATATTCTAGCAGAGAATAGATTAAAGCAGGCTAAAAGTAAAGCAGAATGTGCCTTGAACCACATTCTGCTTTACTTTCAACCTGCTTTAAGTGGGCAACTATCTTCAAAACTACAAACAGGCTATGGGGTAATGGGTTAAGGTGGTATGACTCAAGTTATGTCATAAGTAGATGTGGTCCATGGTAAGTAATCTAACAATACGACGCTCCCTCTCTACAACGAAATCCAACGGGAGACAAAACTGTGTGTATTGTTCGGAAGGAGTCGTTTTGTGAGAGACATTCTCAAACAGCTTGAATACAGACCAGACGCCAAGTCACGCGTCATTTAGTTCTTTTATGACAAACTGTCCAGTATGCAACTTTGAGAAAATCAGCAGACGACAATTTTAAGCGGACGAAATTGCAGCAGTACAATGTTAGATATAGTTGTGCTGTTTAGGGAACTGCGACAAGGGTCGTTGTAAGGAGGGAGTATTTTTAGGGAGGGAATACTGTATGAGCAGTTCTACTTAAAAAAAATTAACGCATGAGTGTTATGCTAGAACAGAAAATATAGTAAAATGTCAAAATGTGTACAACAGTCAGTTTCAATAACATGGTACCTGAAGCGCCACATAAAACCTTCTACATACCTTCTGACCCAAACTTTCTACATACCTATTGGCCAAGTTTAAAAGTTCCCTTCAATGAGACGTCGGGAACGGAACAGTGAAACCCATGTTAAGTAGTCACTTATAGAAGACGACAAAACGGCATGTTTTTATAAATGTGTATCTTAATGCAGAACAGAGCAATGCGGAAACCCCTTGAAGAAGATTTATGCACTATTCGTGTTCTGTATGAAGCAGTTGCCTTTAAAAATGCACATCCACACTTCATTTCAGAGGCCTTGGGGTACAGGTTATACAAGGCAGAAAACGCTATTATATTTTCTCAATAAACCCGTTTACACATAAACTATCATTTCCCCTGCAAACAGTTTGGAGCCTGATCAGAAGCCGGGTAACCCGGAGTCTGACCATGCTCCAAACTGTTTGCCACTCGAATAAGAATGAATAGTTAGATTTGTAAATCTTTTTGTTATTATATTCATTTGGTTGCAATGCGATTTGCTATCGCGTGCGTTTAAACGGGAAAGAAAAACGTTTTCTCCACTGTACTGTGTGACATTTGAAAAAAGTCTGGTCTAATAACAGATGCAATGATTGAAATGTTAAACACCTTCTATGTTCAGTAACTATAAATTTGTTCCAGCTCACAGACATTAATGTTCAGTCGGGTTTACAACTCGTCATAAATGTTTCATGCCCAGTCTATTGCATACAGTCAAACCTGTCTTCAGAGGTCTTTCGAAATACAGTCGAAAAGTATTATATTGAACTCGTGCAAAATACAAATGTTTCTGTATTTCAAAGTTAAAACCTGTGTATGCCATGGTTTGACCTCGACACTTAGGTAAAATCGACCTAAACGCAATCGATATAATAAAATTCAATCGTTTCCATACGGATTAATTCGAATGAATATTTAACTTCTTAACCTGTGTCTTGTTTTGAGGTTATGTGATTATTTAAAGCAGGTTGAAAGTAAAGCAGAATGCGCCTTAAGGCGCATTCTGCTTTACTTTCAGCCAGTGCAAAGCTGACAATTGTTAGAATATTGAAAATATTACTTATGACACACATTCATGGTATAAATCAGAACCATTTTCTTCTGTGCAGGTATGAATTAAATGTGTAAAAAAGCGTATCTATAGAGTAATGGGTTAAGAGTGTGATATATCGAGATTCGAAGATGACCTGGAGGTCCATGCAGATATGTCGGCAAATAGTGTTGAGCTATCCAGTTTCACTATCTTGTAAACAGTGGAGTAAACGTTATTCTTTCCCGTTTAAACGCAAACGAAACGCAAGCGCAAAACACTGAAATGTTGAAAATATCAATTGTTAGATAGGTATTTCTTACAATTCATTTTCTGAGTGGCAAACAGTTTGGAGTCTGATCAGACGCCGGGTTATCCGGCGTCTTATCTGGCTCCAAACTGATGGCAAGTGGAAATAAACACATTCTCCACTGTAGCTGTCAATGCTTATTCATGAAAATTGCCTGTAAAATATGTTTAAATATACCTAATGCATAATTCCGTTAATCATAATCGAGAAGAGACACGTCAAACCATATCTTCTTTGAAACGACATTTTACACTGCACTTCTTTCAACGTTAATCTTATGAAACTTCTTTAGTATTTCATGCAGTTTTACATCTTGTTTCACACCTCATGGTCTGTCCTAATACGGAAAAAATCTTGCCGTTCTTAAGTAATGCATGGTAAAATCAAAGGTATTCCACTTCAATTCAATCCCACAAAGTGCACGATTTTGCCACTTTTTGGCATGAGGCCGCCGGGCTAGTCCAGCGGATAGATGAAAAATCGTGCACTTTGTGGTAAAAGCATAAAACTTGGCACACATGCATATCATGGCATAAGAAAAAAAAGCTATAGTGCTAAGCTGGATTTGACCTCTGACCTCCTTGGCGGCCAATTTTAAAAATGGCCGCCACGGTGGTAATACTGGGTGGCTTTAAAAAGACTTCAGGGTCTAAATCAGTGGGATTTCTGCATGTAATTGCTTGTTTCAGATAGAAATATGCTTTGCAAATCAGATCTCGTTACTTTTGGACCAATTGTGCTTTTTAATTTTATACAGAGGTATTTTTATTTTGCTTTTCCTACGAAAACGCAACAAATTACACCAAATTCAGGGTAAGAAGGTGTCATATTTCTAAAGATGCCGAACATAGCGAAAACAGCACTTGTTGTATATGTATAGACTACAGAATTGAAAACAATTTTAGCTATAGTGCCATCGTGAATTTTTTCATGTGTGACTATGGCGGCCATTTTCAAAGATGGTCGCCAATTAAATTTAGCAAACATGTCAAAATGACAATATGTACGAGTACACAATAAAACTTTCAAATATGAAATATTTACCTAAACTAAATGTAAATACCTCACATCGATTCATATGTTGGTAAAATACCCACATGTTAATTTTATTCGGGTTATTTACCTAGAAAAGGGAGATAACTCTCCTATATTGTTGTAATTTTGAATCTAGACAAATCATTTCATGCAAATTTTGTTTTAAAGTTACAAACCTGCCTCAACTTTCAAGTAAAGAAATATAACAATAACATTTGGAATAGGTTTGAAGAAACAATGTCACAAAAAGTATCTCCCTTTTAGTAACAACTTTACCGTAATAGGCATTGCTTTACACTCTAAAAACTAAAACGAGAAATTATTCAACAGAGGGAATGAAATATTAGTCAATGTGTGTTTGTCTTGCATTTAACACGAATTTAACTGTAAAGGCTCTGAATGCACAAGCAAGTACGTTATTTGTCTAGTTTGAATGACGGAACAATTCATGTATTACGAGGCTGTAATACTACATATGTTAGTTGTTGGTTAACCTTAACCTATTTGCGCCCATAACTAGGGTGAACCTTAACCACCAAATTTTAAAAATGCGGTAACCTTAGCCATTCGAGCATCAACTCACTACACGAAAATAATTGTAACTACCTTGGTTTTAAACAAAGCAATATGACATTCATAGGATGGACAGAAAAATACCTTGATTTACCTTCGACATCGTTAAATTAACGAGAGTTTGTCATATATCGGAGATATTCAGTCGCAAAGAAAGAAAATTGGTGTTTTGTCATATTGATCCACATTGATTCACTGATTTAATACACCATTCTGCATGCTTTTGGGAAATTGTTACATCAACATGTTCGGCAAACATTGCATTTTACGGCTGCATACAAAGAAGTGCCGATATTGTGAAAGAAGGAGTGTTTTGGAGCAAAATATAAACTCACCTTTTTAATCGACTCGCACTGCGAGAGGTAACCACAACTTTATCGATGCGATAATCATAACCGATTGGACGGTGTGATATATCGAACATAATTTATTTTGTGTGACTACAGTTTGCACATTCTAGTAAATTTGCGACTAGCTGGAATAGGGTAAACTTTAGGTATACATAAACAAAGTATCGAAAACATAAAAATGAACAAGGATGTCAACGACTGTTTACGCAGAAGACAATGGTGCAGAGAAACAAACCCGAATCCATTAATTCCTGGTTATTGCAATGCACTTTTCATATTTACTTGCTGGAAGATTTCATTACATATATACAATAGATACTGCATTGTTTGTCCATACAGCAAAAAATACTTTTCATATGAAGTAGAAAATAGTGCAAGTCCTGATGAGGCGTCGCGGAATGCGGCGTCTCATCACGGTCTACAATGTTTGCCAATGTCAACCTTAGTGGACATTAGACTTTCATGGGTAAAGCTTAGTCTCTTTGGTAAAAAATCACAAAGCGAGAAAACACATGTGTTTGGTCGGTGACTGGAACATCCTAAAAGAAAATAATCAAAGTTAACGGAAACAGATCTAACAGTCAAACCCTTAAGAAATAATTTATAAAAGTAAGATATATAGACAGTCTAAAACAGGCGTTTACTGCTGAAAATAATATATGCTGTAAACTCCATCAGGAAAAAATATGCATTATTTTCCGGGAACAATTTATACTTAGCAGCATCCTCTAATCTCAGTTAAATTGTTGTCGAAAAGAGATATCATTTTCAATTCATAGTATACATACGATTTACCCTTTAATAAGCCATTTCTAAACCTATAACAGTTTAAAACAGTTTGAATCTAGATTAGACGCCGAGTAACTTGGCGTCTGATTCAGATCCAAACGAATAAACTCTCGCATGAACATTTATTCAGTCAAATCTTCCTGTTGCTGACATAAAACTGAGGAAGACAATTTTAAGCCAACGATTATTTGGCAGCTTAACCCTTTGCCTGCTGATCGCGACTTTACTGATTTATGCAAATAGTTTTTATTCAGATCAGACGCCGCGTTACGCGGCGTCTGATCCGGATCAAAACTGTTTGACACTTGTCTGCAGGTTTCTTTAATTGAAAAATGTATAACTCGAAATTTAACACATTTTGCAGACGATTATTTTGAAGCAGACGACATCGTCGCAGGATAAGGGTTAAGAAATTAAAGTGTCTTTAAATGTGCAGGCATTTAACACCGTATATCACTTTACATCGTCTGAGAGAAACGGGTTCCGCTCAATTTAGCAACGATTTTGGGAGATGACAAAAGCATTCTTGGTAGTATCTGATGGTGGAATTAATGTTCATTTCATAGCCCTGATGACAGATACGCGTGGAAAGTAAAAGGCTGCTATGTTTTCGTTGTCTGGAAACTTAGTGTCTGAAGGATTTAACCCATTTTCTGCAAGAATATCCCCTGCTTAAAACACGCAGTTGACTTTTGTCTCAAATTCAAGATTTCAGACAACTTCTTTGATAAAATGTCATGAGAAGTGTCAAACAGTTTTGAGCCTGATCGGACGCTGAGAAACTCGGCGTCTGATCAGGATTCAAAAACAGTATGCAAATGTCAGAGTACTGGGAGTAATGTAGCGAAAGGGTTAAATTACATTGAAAATCTGTTAGGTATCGACATAGTGATGAAAGCAAAGAGCGGGTATGTGAAATTAGGCATATTTTCACATGAATATCAGTCTGCAACATAGCTTTAAACAACTTAGGATATATTGCTTGTAAATAAGTAATCGAAAAAGCATTTACTTGCAAAATGCAATCAAACCGATTGAAACAACCCCTGCTGTGACGACCAATGAATGCATGTTTTCAATGTTAAAAATATGAAAATGATTAACCCCTTCACTGCCTTAACCCGAGCACAACATTTGTTATGTAAACGCGGCGTCTGATCAGGAACCAAACTGTTTGACACTCATTTCAATATTTCTTCAGTCAAAATAGCAAAAATTAAAAGTTCAGAAATAAAAGCAGACGACAATTGTTTAAAATTGATGACGTCACGGCAGTGAAGGATTAATGTATTTATGCGTAGATATTGTGATGAACACTCCCTATACTCTTTCTGGATTTTTTTTATCATAGGTAAACAATAATTATCTAACGACACTGCAGTGTTTATGCATACAACAGATCGCTTCACGTGAACGTTGATGAGACGTCGCAAACTGTGGCATCTCATCAGGGTCTACACTGTTTACATATGCTTACTTTTGTGGACCATAGGCATTGCTGATTTAAACACATATGAGTAAATGATTGAGGAGTTTTGTATATTGTTCATATATATTAAGCAGATCAATATTCGGTTTTAAAGAGTGGTTTCACTTTTTAAGAACCACGATGAAAGAATGTACAGTAGTAAACATATTTTCTAATTCACTAAACCCCTAAATTGCCATATGGTTGTCTGATTTTATTTGTCGTCAGGAACTTTAGTTTCTAAGTACAAGTACCAGAGTCAAACAGAGTAAATCACGATCAAAGGATTAATAATTTAATTAAAATTTTCTTTAAACATAATGAAGAAAAAATGTGCTTATTCCAAGTATATATCTTTTGAAGTTTTGAGTAAAACATTGGTTTAGTACAGTGGAGAATGTGTTATTCTTTCCCAATAAACGCGTTTACGCTAAAACTATTATTTGCAGTGCAAACATTTTGGAGCCAGATCAGACGCCGGGTAACCCGGCGTCTGACCAGGCTCCAAATTTTTTGCCACCAAGATAAACATGAAATATCAGAATTGTCCAAAAGTTGTTCTTTTCTACGTTTTAGCGCTTTGCGTTTGCGTACGTTTGCGTTTAAACGGGAAAGAATAACAGATTCTCCACTGTAGGCCTTTACTACAGAATTCCATTGCCAGTGCAAAATGGGAAACTCAGTGAAAGGATTCAAAGTACGTAGTTGGATACGTATCCGACTCATATACGTTACTGTGGGCTGTTAAAAATATTCTTAAATAATTCATTATTCAAAAATATAAAAGACCTGAATGTAACAAAAATAAATAAATAAAAACATCCTCTCTTAACCTATCGACTCATAAATTAAACGGTAGGTTTTAAATATATTTTTTTAATTTCAAATTTACTTAAAGAGACTCGCAACCAGATTTAGCATTAAAAATAGTAATTTGTAAATATGTGTCAAACGCTTATATAAATGATAAAGAATAGTTAAGGATAAGAAATTCTGTTTAAAAAAATGTATTTCAATAAAAAGAAAGTTGGGCTCTGGTGGGATTCGAACCCGGGACAGAAGGCAAAAGAGGGAAACCACTTAGACCAATGGGCCACGGAACTATTCATATATGTTGGATCCAATTAACGTATTTCACTGTTTAGCGATCGAAAGTGCATACAACTTCATTCTTCGGCTCGGGGTTATGTCTGAGCCCGTGATCAATTTCTATAGCAAATTTCGACGCTATGGATAGAACGATGGAAAATATCTAAAAAACTAAGATTTGACGACTTTTCGAGAGGGTGTTATTAGACTGGTCATATTTTCCAATGCCAGATGCACGATAATGCTACCCTTTTGGTTATATTTGAGTATTTTCTTTTATTTTTGCAAATGCACCATCTGGTTGCGAGTCGCTTTAAAACTTAATAAAATGGTATCGGTTCTGTCCAATGAAACCAACACACCCGTTTTAGGAACGATCTTAATGAGCGCACGCCAGCGTGAGCATTTGATCCGCCCATGTAAAGATGCTAGACAGCAATCAACAATTAATGGTTGAGAAGACTATGTTTTATATAGGCTTTTACGACTTCCTGTTGCATGAAAGACTTAACGACACAACAAAGAATATCTCTAATGGAAAACAATGTGAAAAAATAATGCATTTAAACCCTTAAAGTCCTAGCCCGACTACTGCACTATTCTGTTGCAAACCTTTAGAACCAAGATCAGACGCCAAATTTCCCTGCGTCCGAAATGGATAGAGACTTGATGGTACTTATATAGACATTAATTTGAGAAAGAAGTACTGACGCCAAGTTGTAAAGTTTGTATCATTGTATGCAATAGGTTACAAAGGTAATAATATTGTCTCGCTTTGAAATTACATGTATATTGAATGTCCTTGAAATCAAGTTACTGTGTTACTGTTAAACGTTAATGTTGTTACCGCCATATTATCGGCTACTATGCTACTACCAGTGTTTTAACCAAATTATGACTCGATATTTCAATGGGTGTGCATGCTAAAATATTTCATCATAGATAAGCAACTGGGGTCCGTCTTTCGACATTTTGTAACTAAAAAAACCCACATAATTTCTGATTGCTCCATCTAATCCTGTATTGTAAAATATATTCGGAAACGTCAATTGTTTATTGTGATATTGTTGTAGAATAGACTATTCAAGACGATTCTAAAGGGATGTAACACAACAGGATTTGAAGGAGCAACAAATAATAGTGAAGAGTTTTAGAATCTGACACACGACAGTTGTTGTCGCAAGACGTTTCGTAAAACGGGCCATTTTAGCCCTTTCACGATCAAATTCAGTTTGAGAGTTTTACCCCTTCACCGCCATATTGACTTCTTCTCTAATATTGTTGTCGGCAATATCGTTTCAGAGTTAGATTTAGGGCAGTATTCCTGATGTTATTTCAAAACAAGTGGCAAACAATTATGATCCACATCAGACGCCACGTTATATGACGTCTGATCAGGATCAAAACTGTTTGCAAATGCGCTTTATGACGCAATTATGAGTGAAAGGTTTAATTTTAAGACAGTCCAATGTTTGTTCGTACAGCAGACAATTTAACATAAATCAGCAAACAGAGCAAACCATAGTTAGTAATGCGGCAGTTCATCAGGGCCGTCCCTGTGCCCAATTGTCTTGTCGAATGGCACTAGACCAAACCCTTTCGGCGCCGCAGTCACATAAAAACGACTTTGCGCCGCGTCTGATCAGAATCCAAACAGATCTTGCTCGAAACTGTTAGCACTGCAAATAATAGTTTTAGTGTAAACGCGTTTATTGGGAAATAATAACGTTTTCTCCACTATAATAACGCATGTTACTATGTCTTGAAACTAGAATTTTAGTCAAACCTTTCCAACACCGATTAAAACTTTATCACCGATTCCTTATCATGCTTATCCCGAGATACCTGCTTACCTTGTCGCGGTTCCAAGACTTAACTGTCTTAGATAATGTTTATGTTGATATAATTTAATATTGTTTGTTTTCATTACGTTTGATAAATGTGATTGGCTGGAATTGTTTTCTCACAAACCCACCAAAAACAAAAACATTAAATTAAATAGGCCACGTCATGTCGGAACTACTTTGACTTTGTCCAACCGTTATCCACAGACGCTGCATGAAGCAGGACGTCAAATGACGTCATAAACGATGACGTTCCTGCAAAATAGTGTCGCGTTTTTGTGGTAAATATATATGACTACAACCTACGGCTTAAAATGTTAAATAATGAACGACCGTGTCAAATTTATTTGATTCAGTTATGATATTGAATTATGAGGAACAATTCTGATATTTATTGTTTCGCGGTTTCATAAAGTGTGACCAGGTTTTTGTTTCATACCTCCATGAACACACTAAATATTAGAATAATAGAATTATTCATTGACAGAGATTATCCCCTATGCCATGAACTAAACGGGAATGCAGATCGGTGGAGTTGATCCAATGCGTTGCTTCACAAAGAATGAGATTAGCCAAAATCATCTTCCTGAAATGATCAACATCTTATAATCATCCCTCATCATTCATCGGGTCTATATGACCTGTCACAGTGCCGTAATCCAAACTCACCAATCCAGCTTCATATTCTTCAGAACACGGCTTAATGTGCAATCTGCTATACTCTCAGTCTTGATTATGTCACAATCTGATAGAATACAGATTGTTTCTCTCATGCTATATTTTCATCACATAATCAATTGTAACTATTTCTTTTACAGTTACAGAATTATTAAAATGCGTAAAAAAGCTTATTTATGGAGTAAGGGGTTAAGAGGCAAGAGTATGGGTTGTCATTTTATCGCGTTATTTTCGATGTGTAACTTTGTCCCCTAACTGAAATCAGACTTTACCATACATTGTATAGAGACGCTCGTTCTTATTGAGTAAAGCTGAGTAATAACTTATATTTTTGTAAAAAGGATTAGAGACAATGGGATTATTTCAAATACATGTACATGTACTAGCACCTATTATTCACTACGAAACGCTACAAAGTAAACTTTCATTAGAATCGTCCAGCAGGGACGGTTCTATTTAGAAGTCACACAATAAGGTTTGTGATATTGGGATGAAAGGAGAAAATGATGTATATATTCAGTTTACTAACTATATATTGGCAACAGAACTAGGTCGGAAATAGTACTGTCACAACTCACAATGTTGTTGGAAACAATGGTGGCATTTTATAAGCCACAAGATAACACAATCTATATAAATTAAACAGCCTATTTAGCTTCCTATCCCAAAAGAGCACATGCAGTTTCTGATTTCTTATAGACTGCATGATATATTAATTCTGTCTTACCATGTGTCGACAACCCAGAGAAATACTATACGTTTAGACTTATTTATATGCAGCCTTGACTTCGCAATTTGACATGAAATATAACTGCAAATACAACCACTGTGTGTTTAAGCGACCATTAACAGCATTTTGTAGTCATTAGGTATACGGGTAGCTAATCATGATCAAAAGAAACAAACCAGAATGTTCCTAAAGCATTATTATTGGATCTTATTCTGCCATTATCACCCACCTTGCCTTGCATAACTAAATTCTTGATTTAGTAATGTTCACACTTTGATTATACGGCGATGACTGTACTATAAGATATTCTTTGAATGTTGGGTTACTATTTCGTCTGTAACTATTGTTGTCTGATTCCATAATATAAGAATCAATAAAGGGCCAACATGTCAAGCAGTGTTGAACCTTATGAGACGCCGTATGACGTGGCTTCGTGTTAGGTTCCAAAATGTTTGCCAGTGATATCACGGGTTTTCACTGCTCGTATGCTAAGAGTTATATTGCATATTTCATACTGTTTCGTTAGCGACGCCGTGCACATCTTTCTTTAACATTCAGCATGTTATGTTATTGCCGAATGCAAATGTTATTGTCTGCAACGAATATAAGAGTATTGAAAGTACAGCGCTCCCTCTCTACAACGACATCCGATTCGAGACAAACATGCGTGCGTTGCTCGGTGGGAGTCATTTTAGCGAGGGAAATTGACTTACATTTGCAAACAACTTGAATCCAGATCAGACGCCGCGTTACGCGGAGTCTGATTTGGATTCAAGCTGTTTGTCTCTCGTCATAAATTGTTTTCCTGTCAAAATGTCCATTTTAACTTGAGAAGAACAACAGACGACACATTTAAGTGGACGATATTGCACCTGTAAAAGCGTAAGACATAATAGTCCTTTTTAGGGCACTGCGACAAATTTCGTTGTAAGGAGGAATTCGTTGTCGGGAGGGCCGTTGCACATGTATTTGAGATTCCGGTCAAATATTTCGTCAATATGTCAAAGAGTTCGGATCCGGGTCATACACTTAGTTACCAACTGATACCATGCACTAAACCGTTGTGTGCATACAGTTTTGATCCAGATCCAGCAACATTGAAATGAAAGGCATGCCTCTCCTATTGACGTGCCGGTTATCCTTCACGAGAGAAGGAAACGATTTAGAAAATATCAGCAGACTACAGTTTGCGATTTTACAACGGACTGGGAAGTATTGCAGGTTGTAAAAGTTTGATTTGTTTGGAATAACAACGAAAGTCGTCGTTTACAAGCCAATAAACCACATGGATTGGGTACTATTACGAGTACAGGTACTTGGAAGAAACGAAACTTTAATCAGCACAGTGACTGAAATTTCAAACAAATTATTTCAATAATGTCTAAGAGCTAGGTAATGTTGTCGTAGATTGATTTTCCATCTAATCATTTGCTCTTAAATGTTGTTTCTTCCAAACTTGTGTTTCAGCGTTAAAGACAATGTACTCCTTAAGCATATTGCTTTTAGGGAAGTTTCACTTCTACATTTAGACGGTTGTTAGATCACATCTGTAAGAAACATGAACTAGTTTCATTTGACTCGTCACCAAGACAATGGAGAAGGACAAATTTCGTATATGTGATTCAGAAATTATTTCTTTAGGAATATACTATGATTTAACCCATTTCTGCCCACGATCCCATATATGGGACAAAGGCGAACAGTGTATACTCTGATCAGACGCCGCATTATGCGGCGTCTGATCAGAGTCTACACTGTTTGCTGATAGGAATTTCAATATAAAACAAAATGAAAATGAAAAGTTTGACCACGCATCCCTTTGATAAATAAAGACTTATCCAATATATAAACATGGAAGAATCCATTGGGAACACATGGGTTAAAGCACTTATATTTAAACACGTTTTCCTCTAGCATGTTAACGGCGTTACAGATTGGTCATATATGAGTCTTGTTAATCATTTCACTGTCTAACATGACAACACTACATTTTCTAACCCTTTCACTCTCAATGACGCCCCAAAGCGCGTAACGCGGCGTCTGATCAATACCAAAACTGTTTGACACTCTTATTGAGTCATATAATCTTAAATGTAACTTTTAAATGTGTCTTGCAGACAGCAATATTAAAACAGTGGTGAAGGGGTAAGATTCTCCCGAATAATTTGATCATGAAAGGGTTAACAGTTTGAACGCTGATCAGGATTCAAACTGATTGACACTTATATCAATGTGTAATAATTACAACACCGCATACATTCTAAACATTTATGACGAAAAGAAGACGAAAGACGTAAGCAGACAATAACATATCAGTAAGTGTATTAGACAGGTAATAATGGAAGTGAAAGGATTATCGTCGACAACTAAATGTGTATCAGTTGACAGCTACTGTACAAAAACATAACAAGCTTCGACAGTTGTGCAATTCCATCTAGGCAGTTAACTATCTTAACATAATAATCAATTAACTTAAACCATTGCTGTAGTATAGATCTAGATCGGGCACCAAGTAATAGCTTTTCAGGGTTCACATTTACTGTTACTTTGTTTTTTAATCCTTTCACTGCCAAGTTTTATTGTCCAATTTAGCCCTATCAACATATTGTCTCCATTAATAATGTCATCTGGAGCAGTTTTCTCTTCAAGTCAGATTAAGAGTTACAGAATATATATCGACAAGAGTGGCAAACAGTTTGTGTTACGCGGCGTCTGATTAAGATTCAAACTGTTTGCAGTGCCGCGTTTTGGTGCCAATGGTAGTGAAAGAGTTAAATATGTGTATTTTACAGTGATGTAGACCAATCTGTAGGACACTTGTGCGTCAAGTGTAATACGGTTAAATGTACCGTGTAATATTCAAATGAAGCCTTATCGCCATGCTTTTTCCTTTCATGCGTTTAGTGAGGACGAATAACGTCTGTCGCAATGTATGACACACTTTCAACAAGGATGTCAATAAAGGATAATTCCTGGGCCGGTTTCATAAAACTTGGTACGACAAAAACAGTTGTAAGGCAAAATTTCTCATTTTTCTATCTAATCATGTCTTGCAACATCTACGTATTTGGAATCGTTGTTTCAAGATTGAGAAATAAATAATAATTAAGAAATTTATAATCTGACTTACGACAATATTTGTCGTACGAAGTTTTATGAAACGGGTCCCAGACGCTGACGAACTAGGACGGCATTCTTATTCCTCATAGTGCGTGTCGTCTGTGTCACTTGTCGGCAACGTTTTGAAGACTGATATATGTTGTTTTGTCGAAGTTATCTTAATCTGAAACTTATAGTTACATGTTGCTTCAATAAAATCGCCAGGCATCGTTTCTTTATTTCTAAAGAAATGAACACACTATATCTGATTGCCGGTACATTTACGGGACATTATTGGCACTTCAAGGCACTGCAAAAACGTAGAAAGATAATAAAATGCTGGCTGCATAGACGCTCATGAAGAAAAATGGCACGTCTGTTTGTTCCTGTTTTAGTGTGCAAGCCAAACACAACCGATGCATAGAATATATATATAAAAAAGTTCATCCTGCTTACTAACGTGTGCTTTCTAACGTGTTTGTTCCTCTGAGTCTAGGCACCTTAATAAATTTCCAATCACCATTAGTGAGGTTTTTACCATTGGGAAGAGACAAAACAATCAACTCTCTTTTTTATTGCAAACGTTTTCGGCCAGCGTCTGCCAGTAACACTCAATAAGCTTTGCAGGGCATCACTATGTCTAAATTATATAGCCGCAGACTCCTAAGCATTACTCTAAAGTGTACTAGGGCACCATATGAGAGCCAGTCAATGAACTAATTCAGTCATTATGCCTTATACAAACTCTATATTTGTGTCGATTATACGCAGAAGCCACAATAGAAGGAATGGTTGAACAAAAAATGAGGATCACAACGTTTGAGGATCTCTTTATCTAGAGCTGTGTGTTCATACTATTGTATGTAAATTCTCTAAAACAAGTACTTTAAATATGTTTATGTCAGGGCTACCATAAGTTGCTGATAAAATGATAAGATTTCCATTATTTCTAGCGCGAGTTTAGTAGTCGAAACTTTAACTATTTAGCTGCCAGGCTCTATAACACTAACATGATTATGCAAACTGTTGAGATTCAGATCAGACGCCGCGCAACGCCGCGTCTGTTGTAGATCTTAACTGTTTGACACCAACATCAATATTTCCTTTGTTAACAACGCAATTGAATTAAATAGGAGGTGTATTAATTTACACATTGTACATTATATAAAGATAATAGGTATACACGTGTTTAATGTTGTATTACCATGGCTACTTTTGCAAACAATTTGGTTACAGACGGGCGGACGAGTATATCGGCGTCGCAGCACAATGTTAATTTTGTTTACTCCATACACTCCATTCACGGAATTTAATGCTGTATTTTTTAACAATGATGATATATGGTCTTGTGTTTCAATCATTTATAATTTCGATACTGTTTTACGTTATTTGATTTGATTCTTTTCCGATGTTCTCTTCTTCGTAGCAGCATATTGATAGAGTTGGACGCAACTTACACGATGGCAATTATTGATTATTAACCCATTTGCGCCCAGTGGATTATTTCATGTTTTAAATTGGATTAGTCCATTTTATCAAAGGGATTCTTGGTCAAAATTTTCATTATCATTTTGTTTTATATTGAAATTCCTATCAGCCAACAGTGTAGACACTGATCAGACGCCGCATTATGCGGCGTCTGATCAGAGTATACATTGTTTGCCTATGTCCCATATATGGGATCGTGGGCACAAATGTGATAATCAACTTTAATGTTAACAATGTGATTTAAATAATTCAACCTAAAATGATTTTCATTAAATAAAGTAGACTAACGATTTGGCAATGAACTGGAAGCGTTCCAGATATGTTCTTATTAACTCTTTGAACCCTAGTCCCGCATATAGGCGTTCTTTTCAAACAGGGTACATGTGAGTAGAACACACATCCTATGCAAACAGTGAAGACCCAGATCAGAGGGCTCCGAAAGGAGCCCTCTGATCAGGGTCTTCACTGTTTGTCACAATGCCAAACATTGACAAAAACAACCCTTAAAAGTCAGAAATGGCCTAGACTAAAACGGAAACTGGAATTGTCCACTTAAAGTTTCAGGGAGGAAAGAGTTAAGAACAGTGTAACGCTGCGACTTACTAGAGTTTATACTGTTTGCCGATGCCTACCTTAGTACAAAGCATGCTTATACAGCGCTCCTTCTGTACAACGACACCCAATGTGTGTTGTTCGGAGGGAGCCGTTATAGGGAGGGAACTCGACTTACATTTGCAAACAGCTTGAATCCATATCAGACACCGCGTAATGCGGCGTGTGATCTGGATTCAAGCTGTTTGTCACTCGTCAGTATCTTTTTTCTGTATAAATGTCCAATATGTGACTTTGGGGAAAACAGCAGACGACACTGTTAAGCAGACGAAATTGCAGAAGTGAAAGTATAAGACATATGGTCTCGTTTGGGGAACAGCGACAAGAGTCGTTGAAAGGAGGGAGTCGTTTTTCGGAAGACCGTTGTAGAGAGGGAACACTGTATACGTTAATATTGATTCAGCCTATGAATAATGCAGAAACATATACGTACATAGAAATGAAGTTTCTTTTCAATGTTTGTAATACCCAAAGAGAGGAATATCCGAGCAACTTTTGTTTAAATGTCCTTTATTTAAAATAAATCAGACTGTACTCGAAATAGTCTGCATTATTTTGTTTCTCATAATTTTTTACACCTACCTTATCTTATTATGTTTACCCCATTACTATTTGTGGAAACATATATCACCGGGTTTCATCTACTCTCCAGGCACGTGGATAATTGGTAAACACACGGTAGCATTAAATCAATTTATCTATTTAAACAAAGACAGATATTTTCATTGTATAATAAAACCCTCATTAAGAGTTCTAAATATTCTCATAAGAAAGTGATGTTTATGTGTCATTATAATTATATTTATTACCAATGAAATATTATTATCCGGATTTACAATTTTGGATTTTTTTATACATATTGATGAAATAACTAGCGAGTAACTTACAGTGGAGAATCTGTTATTCTTTCCCAATAAACACGTTTACGCTAAAACTATTATTTGCAGTGCAAACAGTTTGGAGCCAGATCAGACACCGGGTAACCCGGCGTCTGATCAGGCTCCAAACTGTTTGCCACCAAGATAAACAAGAATTATCAGAACTGTCCAAAAGTTGTTCTTTTCTACGTTTTAGTGCTTTGCGTTTGCGTACGTTTGCGTTTAAACGGGAAAGAATAACAGATTCTCCACTGTACTTAAATGTTGATAAAGCGTTTCACCACTACTGTGGTTCAGTTTACTGCACTTTCTCATTGAGAAGCAAATAAATACCTAGTGTAAAGAAAAGCTTTTTTTGTAGAAAACACACAGTCCTGGCTCGATAACTTGTCCTCGATTAATTCAAACGCACCTGTAAAACATAGGGTTAAGATCATGCAGCTGAAAAAGTTAAACCTAACGTCGACATAGCACGTCCACTATAAATAAATAAGATATTGAAACGTTGAAAGTACAAAGTGGTAGAAATATATACTCGAACAGTCTTTAATGAAACTTAGTTAAATTACCTTTTGAATCTGTTACTTTGTTCGAGTTATAGAAATTCGTCTGTATTCAAAAGAACGACATTCATTTAAAGTGAGACAATGCTATAGACAGTGTTATATAATATCAACTCATTTAAGCCGAGTGTTCATTAAAGGGGACATCGGCACGTAGTGTAGACCCTGGTAAAATAAACGTTTCAATCGGGTCTGTACTATACAGTTATTAAACGGCCAAGGGCGGGCCGTCGTAAGGCCCTCGTGCCATTATGGCTAACTTGTGCCAATAAGCAACGACGGCCCGCCCTTTGCCGTTTAATGACTTGTTTATTGTATACCTGGTTCAAAATCAACGAATATGTAGATTGTTTGAATGTTTACATAAGCGCGGCCGTTATAGAAATCAAATGACGTCTTCTTCAACGAACGTTGGCCATTTTGAACGTTACGTTTCTCACGATTTCACGTTCATAAATTCTGTTGCCCCCGGGCCAATAACCGGATGCAGTCCAAATAACCTGTAATTGGACTGCATCCGGTTATTGGCCCGCTCAGCAAGGGCGTATTGCATTGTCATCAAAGCAAAATCTGTTACTATTTATAGTAAGGTATACAATAATGGTTACTATTGAGTACATAATATTCTGCTGTATTGAAAACATTGCATTGACCTAAGACTTGGACAACATGTTGAAGAAGGTAGAAAAGCGGCATCGTACCGTTATGAAAAGTGATGAACCGTATACAGTAATGTTGTTTGCTGGTAAATAATGACATGAACTGACTCCAGTCGGATTTATATCCCATTATATTGGTAAATCATTCTGAGCCTTACAAAAATAAAATGTGTTAAAATGTAGCGCTGCCATCGTTGCCTCATCTCTACCTGTGATTTGCATATTTATGGACATGTTTCACTAATTTTGTGGACTTTTTATTTCATGTAAAAAAAAACAACCTAGACAGGTCCGTGATGCGGTCACGCATTTCGACTATCTATATCCTTTTTCTGTATCAAAACAGATAACGGGATATGCAATACGGTGAAATACGTATGTATGTGTACCTTTATATTTTCAAAATGAAGTCATACCTAGTCCTCAAAACATGACATGCGAACGAAACACAGAGAAGTTTGCAAAACTATTTAAAACATAATAGGTATACAGTGCATAACAACAAGCTTTCACGTCGATATAAACTCTGCAGTTTTCTATGCTAAATATGTATGATGCACCCAGTTTTCTGCGGTATAATTACTCGGATCATGACACGGAAGACATTCATTTACAGTTATATTAGTGAAACATTCATCAGTAGTAAACACATTAAAACAACAGCAAAACAACTAAAACAGTGGTAGGTTTCAAATGTAATTCACAAATCCAAACCCAATATATATAAAAGTTATCAAAACTTAAGTTTGAATTTCAATTGAAGTAAGATTTCAACGTCGCCTCCGTCTAGCCACATGTATAAATTCCTAAACATATTAGCTGGTTTGTAACAAATTCGAACATAATGAACAGTCAACTGGCCATTTACTGCACACTTACTCGTTCCGAGACTTTCACTAACATCCATTTGTCATCGAAAACAACAGCTTGTTACAATATTACGACCATGTAACATTTTATTCGTGAAGCTCTTTTACTTTAACACGTGCTCAGGAATATGTAATCAAAAGAAATTTTATTTAAACTTCCTTCATAAGCAGAAAGTTATATTTCATTTTAGCTCACTCTAGAGATTATTTTTCGTTGTGTAGTCTTACCTTTTGTGTTTATGTTTGATTGTTAAATGTTCACGTAAAACATTGTAAAATATAATCAGTTGAATGCCGGCGGCACTCAATTCGTTGATCGCTTAGCTATTGTCTAATTAGATTTTGGTGGTTATTATTTAAAGTTGTGTTTAGCTGCTGGGTATGTACTTTGTATCGATTGTTTTTAAGTCTATATTGGGTTGACTCTCGTTTATTACTAAGTTTTGAAATACCCCCATTTATTTGCAGCTATCGAACACAATGTGTACATAGCATGGAACTAATTAGTGTAAGGGTTTAAAATGTGCATGACAAAGTGTATAATAATCTATCGCCCGAGACGTCACGTATAGACGTCTATATAATGTATACACGCAATAAGGAACGTAATACCCAACATACAATATACATGTACGTATATATGTCCAATCATTGCAAGCATATGATCGAGACAATAGTTATATTAAAGTGAGAGTATCACTAAAAAGGAAAACAAATTTGAAGCTCTGAAAAAAAGTAAGACATATGCCTACCAATGTATTCTGCTAAAAGAAACAGGATAATATGTAAGTAATGATTTAGTCTATTTTCTCTAAAAACTGTCATAAATTGTAGAAAAGTGTCAACAAATTGAGTGTTATTCCTTTATAACCAGGGCAACGTTTCGTTATCAGAGGCGGTCAAAAGCAGTACTATTAGAAACAAGTCGATAAATATAACGTCATTTCTTATTTTACTTAACCTGTCCCAATCATTTTCTCTCGAGTATTGCTGTATTCATATGCATTTCATTCGAAAACGAATAAGTTTACAAATGGTGATACATTTCAGAATTCTGAAACGACAAATCTAGCAGCTTCCTCTGGTACATTTCAAACTTCAAAGAGGTTGTATTGATTGACCAAATTTATATTAAAGTAGAATTTTTAATATTCCTCTAACTATTACAATAGATGCATGTATTCAGCAAAACGAATGAATCAAAACTGTAAATACTTTATTGCTGGAATAACTCTTTATAAAATAGGCTATAAAGTGAAGATTGCAGAACTTTTATTTTTGTTTGAAAATTATATTACATTGTCAAATAATGTTTGTTTTATTTGTATTCAATAAAAATGGGTTATAAGACAAGTGAGTTTCAAACTCAAATGACGAAAAACTAACATATTTCAGCAGACAACCTTTGCGTCTTTTCATTGAATATGTTGGCGCATTATTTAACTGGTCTGTGTTGTCACAAAACTAGCCTTCTTGTCAAAATAACAATTGCGGCTGTTAGATAACAGAACACGTATTGTCTGCAGGAATAATGAGTTTTGTATCTGTTTCGACAATTTTCCAGACGAAATGCCTGGCGCGTAGGAATAAATTTGAGGTTTGCGTATGGTTTTTCGCAAAATAGGAAAAAAATGTTTCCGTCTGAAATGAATAAGACTGTTCATTCTGTTCGATATTGCATTTGTTGGTCCATGCTTATCATCAAAGTAGAAAGTGCATTGAATTTGATTTGGGAATCTTTGACCAGAGTTCAAGCATCAGATTCGAGTATGAGGATAAATAAAGCAGCAATATCAATAGAAGACTATAAAACAGGACATCGCTGACAGTAGGGACACATGTTGAGTACGGCGAAAAACATAATCTCAATGATGGACTATAAATTACCTTTTAATAACAGAACCTCTCTTATACATTATACTATACGAATACAATAAAACTTGTGGTAGGCGGCCATCCTAAAAAGGTGTATTATCAATCATAATACAAATGTTTTATTTTTATGATTTAACCATTTCACTGACTTACCCAGAGTACAGCAGTTAATTGCCAAAAATTGTATCCTGATCAGACACAGCTTCTCGGCATCTAAACAGGAACAACACGGTTTGAAACTCATGTCACTATTTTTTCAGTCATAATATCTAACATGTATTTTAAGAATATTTATGAGCATTGTGAGAATTTACAGGATATCATTTCTGTTTATTAGCGATTAAAATATAACACATATTCGGTTAAACATGTTTAAAGTTGTTGTATGCTTCCGGACAAATGAAAGTCGAATAGTACACATAGACCTGCAATCTCGCATGAATATATAGTCTCTGTCCAGCTTCTGACCTTAGTGGAACCTTAACATAGCGAACTAGCCTTAGCCGCACATACTCGCATTTCAAAGTCAAAACGTTGCTAAGTCATGTCATGACTTTAGAAAACGGATAATTTTTCCTTAGACAAGGCCTATCCATCAGTTTTTATATGAAGAAACACAGGTCAGTGAAACTCTAGGAAGGTATATTGATCAAAGTCGGACTATACGAGACTTTGCTTCATGGTGCTATGGAATGAAGTCCAAGCGTAATCAACATAACACTAACCGAATAGCAATTACCTAACTAAATTACATGCACATTGTGTTTTATGACGAAACATAAACGGAAATATCAAACATCATGGGTCCTAATTACACAACGAGTTAATTGGCTCCCGATCTATATTAAAATGGGTTGCTAGTGCAGGCTAAAATACTCTTACTAGAAAAGACAATAAACTGTAATTATTCACTTGACGAACACTGCTGTTAAATATCACTGCTTGTCAAATCATAAAAAAGTCCCAAATGGAGAACCGAAACTGTCACCAACGTAAAACTAATTTGGATAAGTCACATAGAGCTTTATCAATACAGTGTACTACTCCAGAGGACTTTATTTCGGGAGATGGCTGTTTCATCAGTGATGAAACAGCCATCTCCCGAAATAAAGTCCTCTGATGATCAGTATAATGGAAAAACGGCAAACTCTCCCATAGACCGTCGTCTTTCTTCATCCTCCTCACTTGGCTGTTTACTAAGACAATAAGCCTTTTTTAATTTTGAGTAGCCGTTTTGTTAAAATACTATTAAAATGCAACCAGGTTAGTATTAAGGCTATACACAATAAGACTAACAATTGCTAAAAGTTGGATCCAAATCAAATTCCGCTCAAATCCAAGATATTCAACATTTCTTTAGTTTAAAAAGCATTATAAATAATTATTGTGATTTTTTTCGCAGACGATATATTTGAAGCATGATATGGAATAAAGCAGCATGTGCCCTTTTATAAAAACCATACCTAATCAATAAAATGAAATATGTATATGGTGCCTATAAAGTGTTTTTTTGCCTGAAATTACACCGCACTTGTCATATAAGTAGGCATTCTTTCTGAGGTAAATATCAAATGAGTACAACTCTAAGATTCGGTACTGCCTCTCCCTAGAGTGTTTTGGCAATATTGAGGAAATTTATAGCGAGACAAAGTGTGTTTTATTGACTTGTGTGTTGTGTGTGTCTCGCCACCTATACGAAGTGCCTCTAATGGAATAAAAACAGTTAATAAAACCAAGGTATTAAAAGTACTTATTTGTCCGAGATTTAGATACTGTGCTCTGACCGTGTCCGTTCCATGTTGCCTCATTTTAAACCTTGCTGTGTCGGTTATTGTTTTTTGTGAATGATTTACATCCGCTCAAAGTCATGTTATAATGCATCATCCCATATGTTCACTCTTCTATTGACGAATATTCATACTATGAATACCACCAACTATGAACATCTATCATCTGAACAATCCCATGGACTAAAAATATGACAGATGCAGACTCAAGTCTTATTTAACGAGAAAACAGTGCAGAAGGTAAACAGACACTCCTGATAAAGTTGTCTGCTCCGGCCCTATATCCAAAGAGCGTCAATACACAGAAGGGGAATGGTTTATATCACGGAAACATGATTTTGGAACACACGTGTACGTAGTTATTCACATTCGTCAATCAACCCACTTTTGTGATGCTACTTAAACTCTTTGAACGAATGCGGTGAAATCACGATTACCGTTGCAAACATAAATTGTCGCGATACGCGGTATCTCATCTGGATCAAAACTGTTGCCATTCTTACTCTTTGCCCTTTTTTGTTTACATACTTGTTTTAAGCGTCAACTGTTAACAAGTAAATACATCGTTAGAATATGTGGAGGCTCCATGAATGAAATCTGTCATTACACATAACCATGTTTCGTTTGTCTGTGGATCATAATATTCGACTGTGTTTTCGACGATGCATTGAGCACAATATTATTCTAGTCTTTATGAACGTATTCACCCATGAAACCTTTAATGAAAACTTCAAATTTCAAAACATTTATAGTCCATTTGTACTATTAAGGATTGATTTTAACAATATATTTCAAAATTTGAAACAGTGTAGACTCTGATCAGGGTCCACACTGTTTGCCTGGTATAAGTTTAATATTTACAGGTACACTGTTTGTTAATGATGAGTATGTTCGTGGCTAGGGTTTAATATGTAAAGCGTAAGTTGTAGCCCTGGCCTGTAGCATTGTTGTGTTAGAAGATTTTTACAACCGTCAAAGTTGTCTAAAGCGGCAACACAGTTTAGAAGCTTGCACATCTTTATAGACAGCTTAAGGCTAAATAAGGATATATTACAATACATCTCCTGTATCACGTCTCTTGAATTGTTTGAATTATTAGTTGTTTAATGCAGATGACTTTTTAAAGCTAGTTGAAAGTAATACAGAAATCAGTTGTAAGAGCATAATATTTTACTTTCATCTTTATTTAAGCTGTCAGCTCTCTGTGATGCAATCAGTCAGTCGCCTGTGAGTGGTCGTAAAAAGGGTTCCTTTTAAATACAACAAACCCCCAGTGGCCCGTTTCATAAAACTTCGTACGACAAAAGTTGTCGTAAGGCAGATTATAAAAGTCTCAATTATTATTTGTTTCTCCATCTAATCCTGTCTTGTGACATCTTTTTGAAATCGTCTTGAAACGACGATTCCAAAAAGATGACACAAGACAGGATTACAAGGAGAAATCAGAAATTAAATGAATTTTAAAGTTTAGACTTACGATCGTTTTTGTCGTACGAAGTTTTATGAAACGGGCCCCTGATACATTCCTACTTTGCCGCCGTTCTTGGGCTTTAATGTCATAGGGAATATTTTTCGTTTATTAGACCGAGATTATCCCCTCTATCATAAGCTACTGGTCAATGAATGGGATTACCCGAAATTATATTCCTGAAATCAGCATCATCTCCTCTCATCACCTTCATCATTCATCGGCGCTATACGACATATTCTGTGCTGCAGTGCCCTAAAACCCAACTAATCCATACAACAATGAATGGATAAATTGGGTTTAACGGCACTGCGACACAATATAGGTCTAATAGCGTCGATAAATGATTAGGGATAATAAATGAAAATATGATTTTTGGAAGATGACGTCAGTTTATCTCATTCGCTGCGAAGCAGCGGAGGGATTAAATCAACCGATCTACCTTCCTTTAAGTTCTTGACAGAGGGGGTAATCCCGGTCCAATAAACAGAAAGCATTCCCTATGATAATGAAGCCCCAGAACCACGACACGGTACGAACGGCCCTGCAATAAATGATCAATTTAAATAAATACGTATAATTGCAAACTTTTTTGTGTCAAAGTATTGTATGTCTGACACCAACTATTCCGTAATATCGAGTGTCGGTATCAGACGCATTGATACTTTTGCCAAACGGCTCGTTAAAAATTGTGATTATATCTGAGTCTAGTCACATATATAAACTACCCGTTAATGTTATTGACGTAAGTGGATAACGATAATATAATGATAATAAAGAAACGTGTTTTTCTAACGTATGATTCAGATACAGGTCAGTTTGTGCTAATCTGCTATTGTTGGAAGGAAATGTACGCTATCCTGCCAGGGTGTTGTCTGGGGTGCTGGCACGGTAAGAAATGGAGAATAAAAGCCGTTGAGTACGGTCAAAGGACGCCTTAACGATAGTATAAGCAGCTTTTTTATACAAAAGTTTTATATTTTCTATCATCGTCTTTACAGTAGCCATCATATTTAAACAGCCATACGAGGAAAAAATATATAAGAAGCACGCGCGACGATAATCTCACTGCTCGGAGCAGTGAAATTATCAAGTGATAATTCACTGCTAATTTCTAGTAATCCACCGAAAAGCATAAATAAAATGACTATATTCGGTTGTGTTTTCTCTCCATTTCGTTTGGAATTTCATGAATCAAATGCCTATACCTATTACATACATATATCAAAAAGTAAATAAGATCTATAACAAACATTTAACATCTTAACTGTCCGACGGCGCCAAGTTGAATAATCTTCACTACCATTGGAGCACAAGCCCGAGGCTGAGTAGATGACTGGTAGAGGTCAACATTTAAATGACGGCATCTTGGTAGCAACCATCGATATTCGACTGCCACTCGGGTTAATTTTTACCATAGTACAGTGGAGAATCTGTTATTCTTTCCCAATAAACGCGTTTACGCTAAAACTATTATTTGCACTGCAAACAGTTTGGAGCCAGATCAGACGCCGGGTAACCCGGCGTCTGATCAGGCTCCAGACTGTTTGCCACCAAGATAAACAAGAATTGTCAGAATTGTCCAAAAGTTGTTCTTTTCTACGTTTTAGTGCTTTGCGTTTGCGTACGTTTGCGTTTAAACGGGAAATAATAACAGATTCTCCACTGTACCAGTCGAAGTCGTTCTAAATGAATAGATACTGAAAAAGACGCACTAATCCGAGAATAAAGATGACTGGTTTCTTGTTTTCCTAAATCAAACAAATTCTCCTAACTATAGAAAAAGAATAATTAAGGTATAAGTCTATATGGATATTTCATTTTGTCACCCGAAGAAAGGCCCTCTTGTAGTGTTTAAACATTCTAAAGCAGGATGACAAGTAGAGAAGAACGCTCCTTAAACAGAATTCTACTATACAAACACCCCTCGTGGAACATTCACTGTTGTTGAATTAATTAAAAATCTACTTGATTCGGCGTTTAAAGAGGGTGTATTACTTCGAAACACTTTATTTCTTCAATAATCGAATTACAATCTTGAGTAAAAAACATTGAATTTAAAATCAGCTGTAGAGAGGTTAGCAGAACATTTCATAATGGTCATCTTAGATATAAACACCACGCTAAGGTGTTGGTTGAGTTTGAATGCCATTAATTCTCGAACAATTTGTTAGATATCTAATTATGAAATATGAATTTTGACAGTGAAGATTCTAAAGGTTATATTTTACGCGTTAAAACTGTCGTTCGATTATTATAAGAAGTACGGGTGACATTGTAATTCTCAATAAACCGACATTTTCTCGTTCTGGACGAATTCGGTTTTCAAATGTTTTCAATATAATGACGGTATACTGTGTAACGTACGTATAACATATATGACACATAGTCAAATGAATTATTATTCAAAAATATAATATTTAGAAACCAACATGCTATAAAAGAAACTGCCTTCAACTTAAATATATATTTAGTTTAGAAAATAGCGAAATTTTTGCTCCTGAAAATGCTGACGATTTGTATGTTTGATGCTAGACTGAAATACGTATTGGGGGCATTACAGACATAACCAGCTATGCAACTGACATATTTAAATCCTGGCACAATTTATATTGACATTCTCTGTGCGAAGAAACAACAACAACGTACAAATGTTCTGTTCGATCAGCATTCATCAAAGCAGCCTCATAACGACATGGGAAAAACCCTACATAAATGGACTGAACATTCCAGAAGATAAACGAGGAGTGCAAGAAAGATATAAATAACTGAAATAGCCGGTCAAAGTGTTTGGTAATGGTTTGTACTTTGATGTTCGTCTATCAGTCTTTATATATTTCCTCTCATTTCCAGTAAAAAGATGACACTATAAAGAATACGACCTACAAGTAAATTATTTTATTACATACTTAGACGGCCATATGGTGTCACTCCTGAACGAAACCCCTCCATAGACGTCTGTAGTAAATTGGCAATATTCTCCTGTCTCTTTCCAGTTCCATGACCTTCCGAACAATAAAATGACCCTCACATATCTGACGGCATGTTCTCCCAAAGTAGTTCCCGAATAGAACCCAGAAACACCTATGATTTATTAACAACATCATTATTTCAGCTCAAAAACAAATACATCTGCGATTAATCAGCATTTTTTAATAAAAAATATGACCATGAAACACACACACCAATGTTTCACTGTGCTATATTTAGGCGACCCTACGACGCGGAAGCACTTCCGTTGTGGTGTGACACCATATGAGGAACATTAACCCCTTCACTGCCAATGTCAGTCACACTAGGATTTGTAAACACCTTAAAACCAGACCAGATGCTAAGTTACTAGGCATCTGATCTGGATCCAACATGTTTAACAGTCATATCGAATAGTCGTCAGTCAAATGCCTTAAAGCTAAATATCAAGAAACAGTGCAGAAGTCTTGTTTATAAGCATTTATATAATGAAAGTGAAGGTACCAACAGTTCATAAAAGTTATGGAATGGTGGTTGTGTTTCTATGGAACCAATGTCTCTTAACATATATCGTTATTAGAGAGGTAAAATTTCTTACTTGTACGGGAATGTGTACGTGTAGCTCGCTGTTTGTGCAGAATACCATCGTGACGTAAGCAGTGTTTGCGTATCTACCTTTTGAATTACATGTTGAAAACGTGTGGGATAAAGTCTATAGGTTCCAGTCAACTTGTAAGTTTACCATCGTTTTAATCATATTATTTGTACAGCCGCTGTAAAAGTTATTTGATAGAAAGTTGGCACAAACCTCTCTTATCATTTTGTGTGTATTAATTTATTTGATTTATTGAAATTAAAAGAGTTAAATATGGCTAAAGGTGACACGGTTACACGTTATAATCAACAGATCAAACAGTCATTTCAAAACCGTTACAATACAGTGATCTGATCCTATCAAATGATAGGAATATGCCTTCAATAAGTACTAGAAGAATACAAATGTACGAATCTTCATTTGACTGTATGTCCCGTTTCTCTATTTCTTTCTTTCTTTCAGTCTCTCTCTCTCTCTCTCTCTCTATCTGTATCTCCGGTTTTGTGATCTGCCTGTTTGTCCGTCCGTCAACCCACCACTTTCCTGTTTCACTGTCTCTCTTCTTTGTCTGTCTGTCTGTCTGTCTGTCTGTTTGTCTGTCTGTCTGTCTGTCTTTGTATATCTGTCTGTCTGTCTCTCGTCTTTTGATCTCGTTTCTATCTCTCCGTTTGTGTCTGTCTGTTTAAATGCACCCTATTCCCCGTCGTCTCTCCCGTCGTTCTATTTCGTTTTCCGTCTCTCTCGTCTATGTCGCTCTCTCCGATTGTGTATATCTGTGAATCTGCCAATTTGTCTGTCCGTCGGCCCGCCCGTTCCCGTCTCTTCCGCCCCTCTCTCCAGTGGTCTTCTCTCCTTATCTCTCTCTCTCTTTCCCACTTTAACTCTCTCTTTCCCACCTTCTCTCTCTATCTCCTTCTCTTTCCCACCTTCTCTTTCTCTCTCTGCATGTATGTCTATATGTCTGTATGTCTGTCTGTCTCTCTCTTTCTTTCTCTCCCACTGCCTCTATGTACCACTCTGTGTCTTTCTTTGCCTCTCTCTGGCTGTCTTTCTGTCTCTGTATGTCTGTCTGTCTATCAATGTCTCTCGACGTCTCTCTATCTATGTATGTATATCTGCCTGTCTCTGTCTCTCTGTATCTCTCTCTTTATTTATCTCTCTCTCTCTCTGGTTCTGTTTCTGCATGTCTCTGTCTCTGTTTGTCTCTGTCCATGTCTTTTTCTCTATCTGTCTCTGTCTTTGTCTCCCTCGTTTTCTGTCTCTCTGTGTCTGTGTCCCTCTGTTTCTGTCTATGTTTGTCTGTCTCTCTTATCTCAATAATTGTCTCTGTTTGTCTCTTCTCTGTCTCTCTCTATATATGTCTCTCTCTATCTCTGTCTCTCTCTGTCTCTCTGTCTCTGTCTGTATATTTCTGTCTCTCTCTCTCTGTCTCTCTCTATCTATGGATCTCTGTCTCTGTCTGTTTGTCTCTGTCTGTGGCTATCTTTGTCTAGCTCTGTCTCTGTATCTGCATCGAGTTTTCTCTGTCTAACTATCTATCTGTCTCTCTATGTCTCTCTGCCTCTAACTGTTTATTTATGTCTCTCTATTTGTCTCTCTCTATCTCTCTCGGTCTCCGTCTGTCTGTCTGTATGTCTGTCTCTCTCTATTTGTCTCTCTATGTCTCTCTATTTGACTATCTCTGTCTCTCTCTCTCCTTATCTATATATATCTCTCTCTGTCACTCTCTGCCACTTTCTGTCTTTCTCTGTCTATCTGTGTCTCTTTCTGTCTCTCTGTCTCTGTCTCTGTTTCTGTTTGTGTGTCTGTCTGTCTCTCTTTCTCTCATTGTTTCTATCTCTGTCTCTCTCTGTCTGTCTGTGTCTTTCTCTGTCTGTCTGTCTGTCGGTATGTGTGTCTCTCTCTCTCTTTCCCCCTTAGTTTCTGTCTGTTTGTCTGCCTGTCTTGCTCTCTCTGTCTTTCTCTGTCTTTCTCTGTCGCTCTGTCTCTCTGTCTCTCTCTGTCTCTGTCTTTCTCTGTCTGTATGTCTGTCTGTCTGTATGTCTCTCTCTCTCTTTCTCCCTTTGTTTCTGTCTCTGTCTGTTTCTGCCTCTGTGTATGTCTCTGTTTGTCTCTGTCTCTTTCTCTATCCCATTTTGTATTTGTCTCCCTTATCTTCTGTCTCTCTGTACCTGTCCCCCGCTGTTTCTGTCACCTTCTGTCTGTCTCTTGATATGTTTCTAATTGTCTCTGATAGTCTCTGTCTCTGTATATCTCTCTTCTATGTCTCTCTCTATCTCTGTCTCTCTCCGCCTCTCTCTATATATCTGTCTTTCTCTCTGTCTCTATCTATCTATGTATCTGTCTGTCTCTGTCTATCTCTGTCTAGCTCTGTCTCTGTCTCTGCCTCGAGTTTTCTCTGTCTCACTCTGTCTCTGTCTCTCTATGTCTCTCTCTGACTCTGTATGTCTCTGTTTATGCATCTTTCTGTCTCTCTTTGTTTCTCTTTGTTTCTCTCTCTGCTTCTGTCTCTCTATATCTATATATGTCTCTGTTTCTGGCTATTTACCTCTGTCTCTCTTTGTCTATCTGTGTGTATGTGTGTCTGCCTATCTGTCTCTCTTTCTGTCTCTCTCTGTCTTTCTCTGTTTCTCTGTCTCTCTATGCCCCTCTATCTGTCTCTGGTTCTGTCTCTGCCTATCTCTGTCTCACTCTGTCTGTCTGTCTGTCTGTATGTATGTCTCTCTCTCTTTCTCGCTCTCTCTCTCTCTCTCTTTCTCTCTCTGTTTCTGTCTCTGTCTGTCTCTGTCTCTGTTTGTATATGTCTCTGTCTCTTTCTCTGTTTCTGTCTCAGCCTGTCTGTCTCTGGCTATGTCTCTAATTATCTCTGTTTGTCTCTGTCTCTGTCTCTCTATATTTCTCTTCTCTGTCTCTCTCTATATCTGTCTCTCTCTGTCTCTTTCTTTGTCTCTCTGTTTTTCTCTATCTATGGATATCTGTCTCTGTCTGTCTCTGTCTCTGTCTTTGTATATAGCTGTCTATCTCTGTCTCTGCCTCGCGTTTTCTCTGTCTCACTCCGCTCTGTCTTTCTAATTATCTCTCTGACTCTGTCAGTCTCTGTCTATGTCTCTCTCTGTCTATCTCTGCATCTGTCTCTTAATGTCTATTGCTGTCTCTGTTTCTTTCTCTCTGCCTCTGTCTCTCACTATTGCTCTTTATCTCTCTCTGTCTCTCTGTATGTCTTTTTGTCTGCCTGTCTCTCTCTCTCTCTGTCTCTATCTGTATATATGTCTCTCTGTCACTCTCTGTCTCTCTCTGTCTCTCTCTGTCTCTGTCTTTCTCTCTCTGTCTATCTCTCTCTCTTTGTATGTATGTCTGTCTGTCTCTCTCTCTCTATCTATCTCGTTCCTCTCGCTCTTGCTCTCTTTCTTTCTTTGTTTCTGTCTCTGTCTGCTTCTGTCACTGTATATGTCTCTGTTTGTCTCTGTCTCTATCTCTTTTTGTCTTTGTCTCAATTAACTTCTGTCTCTTTGTGACTGTCTCCCGTTGTTTCTGTCTCTATCCGTCTGTCTCTGGCTATGCCTCTAATTGTCTCTGTATCTGCCTCTCTATATCTATCTTCTCTGTCTCTCTCTATCTCTGTCTCTCTATGCCTCTCTGTATATTTCTTCTCTCTCTGTCCCTCTCTCTGTCTCTCGCTGTGGCTCTCTCTATCTATGTATATATGTCTCTGTCTGTCTCTTTCTCTGTCTGTTTCTATCTTTGTCTAGTTCTGTTTCTGTCTCTGCCTCGAGTTGTCTCTGTCTAACTCTATCTCTGTCTCTCTATGTCTTTATCTGCCTCTCTCTGTCTCTCTATGTCTCTCTCTGTCTCTCTCGGTCTCTGTCTGTCTATATGTATGTTTGTCTGCCTCTCCCTGTCTCTCTATGTCTCTTTATTTGTCTCTCTCTGTCTCTCTCTGTCTCTTTGTCACTCTCTTCCACACTCTGTCTCTCTGTGTCTCTTTCTGTATATTCCTCTGTCTCTGTCTGTCTGTCTCTCTCTCTCTGTTTCTCTGTCTCTCTGTGTCTCTCTCTCACTGTTTCTGTCTCAATCTCTATGTCTCTCTCTGTCTCTTTATCTTTGTTTCTCTGTCTCTGTATTTCTATTTCTGTATCTCTGTTTCTCTCTTTGTATGTCTCTGACTGTCACTCTATCTCTCTCTGTCTCTCTCTGTGTCTCTCTATTTGTGTGTGTGTCTCTCACCTTTTTTCTATCTATATCTGTCTCTCTCTTTCCCAGTCAGCACATCAATATTGGATGGATATCTAAATTGATATCGATCGGATGTCGTTTTGCACATCGTTTTCTGGTTGGATTGATATTGTTGTCAGATTGATACCGGCCCGCCATCGAATATATATTGGACCGATGTTAAAATAGATATCAGAATATGAAAGCCCTGGGCCTACTGGTGCAAATGTTATAGCAATTTAAAGATTTTTACACAAGTAGGTCAAATGTCAAGGTCAAGGTCACAAGGTCAAAAGGTTTTATATGGTTGGAAAGGTCTTGCCATGAGGAATACACATGCCAAGTATAAAAGGCCCAGGTTTAAAAATGCAAAAGTTATAGCCAAGGTTAAGGTTTTTGGTTAAAGTTTGATTAAATAGGTCAAAGGTCAAGGTCAAGGTCACATGGTCAAAGATGTTGGTATGGTTGGAAAGGTATTGACAAAAGAAATATACATACAAAATATGAAAGCCCTGGGCCTACTGGTGCAAATGTTATAGTCATTTAAAGATTTTTACAAAAGTAGGTCAATTTTCAAGGTCAAGGTCACAAGGTCAAAAAGGTTTGTATGGATGGAAAGATCTTGATACAGGGAAGACACATGCCAAGTATAAAAGGTCCAGGTACAAAAATGCAAGAGTTATAGCCAATGTTAAGGTTTTTGGCACAGACAGACGGACAGACGGACGGACAGACGGACGGACCAACAGACATGACAAAAACTATATGCCCCCGAATCGTAGATTCTGGGGGCATAAAAACCAAAAAGTTACTTTAAGGACCCAAAACGAATTTTAGATACCCAAAACTAACATTAAATACCAGAAACTAATTTTAAATACCCAAAACTAAAACTAAATACCAAAAACTAATTTATTTCTGAAAACTAATTTTAAATACCCAAAACAAACATTAATTACCGCAAACTAACTTTAGATACCCAAAACAAATTTAAAATACCCAAAACTTACTTAAAGGACCCAAAACTAATGTTAAATACCCAAAACTAACATTTATTACCGAAAACTAACTTTAAATACCCAAAACTGATTTTAAATACCAAAAACTAACTTTTAGGATCCAAAACTAAATTTTGATACCCAAAACTAACATTGAGTACGGAAAACTAACTTAAAAAACCAAAAACTAACATAAATTACCGAAATGAATTTCAAAGACCAAAAACTTATTTTAAATACCCAAAACAAACATAACTATGGAAACCTAACTTTGAATACCCAAAACTAATTTAAAAAAACCAAAACTTACTTTAAGAACCCAAACCTAATTTATATTACCCAAAACTAACATTTATTACCGAAAACTAACCTTTAAGACCAAAAACTAATTTCAAATACCCAACACTAACATTGATTACGGAAAACTAAATTTAAATACCCAAAACTAATTTTAAATACCCAAAACTATATTTAAATACCCAAAACTAATTTTTAATACCCAAAACTCACCTTAAGGAACTAACCTTTAATACCGAAAACTAACCTAAAAACCCAAAACAAACATAAATAAGTGATAATGAATTTCAAAGGCCAAAACTAATTTCAAATACCAAAAACTAACATAAGTTACCGAAAACAAATTTAAAATATACAGAACTAATTTGAAATACCCAAAACTTACTTTAAGGATCCAAAACTAATTTTTAATACCAAAAACAAACATTAATTACCGAAAACTAACTCTAAACCTAACATAAATTACCGAAAATGAATTTAAAAGACCAAAACATAATTTAAATACCCATAACTAATATTTATTACCGAAAAATAACTTTAAATACCCTAAACTAACCTTAATTTTCGAAAATGAATTTTTAATACCCAAAACTAATTTAAAATACCCAAAACTAACATTAATTACCGAAAACTTACTTTTTATAACCCAAACCAATTCAAAATACCCAAAACTTACCTTAAGAACCCAGAACAAATTTTAAATACGCAAAACTAACATTTATCACCGAAAACTAACTCTGAATACCCAAAACTAACATAAATTACTGAAAATGAATTTCAAAGACCCACAACTAATTTTAAATACGCAAAACTAACATTTATTACTGAAAACTAACTTTAAATATTCACATAAATTTTAAATACCCCAAACTTACTTAAAGGACCAAACATTACTTTTTAATATCCAAAACGAACATTAATTACCGAAAACTAACTTTAATCCTTACCTAACATAAACTACCGAAATTAATTTTAAAGACCGAAAACTCATTTTAAATACCCTAAACTTACATTAATTACCGAAAACTAACTTTAAATATAAAAAACTAACACAAATTAAACTAATTTTCAATTCCCCCAAAAAATTTAAAGGACCCAAATCCAATTTTTAATACCCAAAACAAATATTTATTACCGAAACTTACTTTAAATATAAAAAACTAACCTTAATTACTGAAAACATTATTTTAATCCCGAAAACCAGCATTTAACACCGAAAACTACGTTAATTACTCTAAATTAACTTTAAGTACCCTAAACTAACATTATTTACTGAAAACTAACTTTAAAATCATAAAGCTAGAATTTAATACCGAAATTTAACATTAATTGCCGAACTTAACTTTGGAAATCTGAAACTAGCATAAAAGAGCGAAAACTAACATAAAATACCGAAATCATATTTTCAACACCCAATACTAACAATTTACCGACAACTTTCTATTTCTATTTATTTCTACGCCATCAATTCTGATGATTATGAGAAGGTGCACTTTTATGGTGCACCATTAGGACTGTAGCCAGCTGGTTACTTTATACTGACACCGACGAACGAGACATAATGCTAACCTGAACTCCTGAGCGCAAAGGTTGGAACATTACTACCAATTTGCAAGTCTTTGGTTTAACCTAGCCGGGGATTGAATCCGCAACCACCTGCACTGCAAGCGGACGCTCTACTATTGAGCAATACAGGCGGTGTATCTTGAAATCCCGAAAACTAATATTGAACCCGAAAATGCCACAAAATATTGGAAAATGATACTAACTACCATAAACTAGGATTAAATCCTAAAAACTTACATTAAATACCGAAAACTAGCATTAAAGACTGAAATCTAACTTTAAATACCTAAAACTATCATTTATAACGACAACTACATTAAATACCGAAAAATGCCACAATCTACCTTATAACGACACTTACAGCGGAAAACTAAAAACATTAAATACCAAACAACTATACAATCTACCGGATAACGACACCAACAACCGAACACTGATATTAAATAACAAATAACTCTACAATCAATCAACTAACGACCCATATCTACTAAAAACTAACCTTAAATAACAAGCAACTCTACAAACTACCGGATATCGACACTACAGAAAACTTACATAAGATACGCTTATACTCTACAAATTACCGAAAAACGACATTAGCGGAAAACTCTTTTCTACTGTTTAACCCTCTCTCTCTTTATCCCCTCTCTTTCTCTTTCCCTTCTCGGTATCTATGTATGTGTCTCTCCATCTCACCTTTGTCTTTCTCTGTCTCTGTCTGATATATATAAAGAGACAGACAGAGATTGACATTGTCAGTGGCAGAAAGACAAATAGAGATACAGACGGAGTCACAAAGTCATATATACAAAGAGACAGACATATATACTGACTTTGTGTCTCTGTCTGTATCTCTACTTGTATTTCTGCTACTGTCAACGTCAATCTCTGTCTGTGTCTGTCTCTTCTCTTTCTCTCTTTTTGTCTCTCTCTCTCATTCCCCCTGTCTAAGACTTCGTGTCACTGTCGATCAATCTCTCTGATTCTCTCTCTCTCTCTGTGTCGAGGTCTATGCCTCTATCTCATCTGCTAGTCTGTCAATGTCTCCTCCTTTGTCGTTTTCGCGATCTCTGTATAACTGTCTCACTGCGGGTCAACGAAGTATCACGACGACCTGTTTCGCACAGATGCCCCCCCCCATATAAATTCAAAGACGACTTCAGTTGGAATCATATACATATACAATGTACATTGTTTGACAACGTATACATATTCTCTAAACTCTGTATACGGGACTTCTGTGCGAAACGACCCTCGTGATACTCCGTTGGCCCCCAGTGTGTCTGTCTCCTTATCTCTCTGTTTCCGTCTATGTTTCTCTTTGTCTGTAATTCTGTGTGTGTGTGTCCCTCTATTTATCTCTGTCTCTGTCTGTCTGTCTCTCTCTCTGTATGTCTATCCCTCTCTGTCTCTGTATATATGTATGTTAACTGTCTCTCTGTCTCTGTCTAAATGTATCATCTATCTCCCCCTTTCTCTTTGTCTGTGTCTGCATCTATATGACATTGTGTCACTGTCTCTCTCTGGTTCTTTCTCTGTCGCTCTTTCTGTCACATGTCGGTATGTTTGTTCCTCCATCTGTTCTCTGTTTCTGTCGTTGTATCTCTGCCTATCTCTGTGTCTCTGTGTCTCTGTCTCTTTCGCTCTCTCTTTGCTTCTCTCTTTCCCTGTCTGTCTGTTTGTCTCTCCTTCGTTGTCTTTCTCGCTGTCTCTGTCCGTATGTCTCCCAAATTTTGTTTGTCGATGTCTCTGTCTCTCTTCTCTGTTTCACTTTCTGTCTCTCTCTGATATGCCTGTTTGTCTCTCTCTCGCCCTCTCTATGACTTTGTCACTTTCTTTCTATGTCGCTGTCTACGTCTCTCTCTCTCTCTTTATGTTTCTTACTATCTCTCTGTCTGTCTCTCTGTCTGTCTGTCTCTTTCTCTACCTCTCTCTCACACACTATATCTCTCTCTATCTCTCTTTCTAACTCACTCTCTATCTGCTTCTCTCTCTATATCTGCTTTTCTCTTTCTCTGTCAGCCTGTTTGTCTCTCCTTATTTGTCTTTCTCCCTGTCTCTGGCTGTATATCTCCCAAATTTTGTGTGTCGCTGTCTCTGTTTCTCTTTACTGTTGCTTTTTCTGTCTCTCTCTGGTATGTCTGTTTCTTTCTCTCTTTCTCTCCCCCCTTCTCTATGCATTTTGTCACTTTCTTTCTCTGTCTCTGTCTACGTCTCTCTGTCTCTTTCTATTTATGATTATCCCTCTATCTCTAATTCTCTATTTGTCTCTCTGTCTGTCTGTCTCTGTTTGTCTGTCTGTCTCTCTCCTCTGTAGAAATTGCTTCACGTCTACGAGGGCTCGATGCATGACTGTAGTGAGAGCTATTGGTGGCCATAAACATAATTGACATTGCTCCAAAAATGTTACTTTTTGATTTGCACTATGCTTTGTCCTTCAACGTATAAGAGCATCCTTGTCTCACAAACATTAAATTAAATAATTAAAAAATGTTTATATTTCATAAATCTGAAAATGCTCTTTACGCAATCACGATCGGTGAAAAAGAAAATTTGAACATAGTCCTTGGGGTTCTTAGTAGTTTTGACAAGTTTATAGTACATCTACATAAAATGCTTTAGAAGCATGTTGGTGTCAAACAGTGTAGATAAAGACAATCCGCCGTATATTTGGCGCGGCAACCGGCCTTGATCTACCCTATTTGCAGGCAATACGTCAGATGTTCTCATTGAACGGCTCATATGTACACTTAACGTACAAGTGGTTACTTTACGTAAGGTAAACAATATACGAACGCTTTCTAAACATCTACACGAAGTGCTGTTGTTATGACAATATATAGTGTGATACTGGGTCCGTTTCATAACACTTCGTACGACAAATTCTCTCGTACGTCAGATTATAAAAAGTCTCAATTATTATTTATTTCTCCTTCTAATCCTGTCTTGTGACATCTGTTTGGAATCGTCTTGAAAAGACGATTCCAAAGAGATGTCACAAGACAGTATTAGATAGAGAAATCAGAAATTAAATGTATTTTAAAGTTTTGACTTGCGACAACATTTGTCGTACGAAGTTTTATGAAACGGGCCCCAAGTGATGAGAAGTAACGTCCTGTAGATGTTGCCAAATTGAGAAATATGTTGGAAACAGTTTCGATCAGATGGTGTGGATTTAAATTGATTGATAAACTTTTTGTATTATGTGATTCACTGACAGATATATAAAATTTTCACGCTACTGAACCCTTTCACTCTCAACGACGCTTTAAAGCGCGTTTGCAAATAGTTTGGGTCCTGATCGCGGCGCCTATCTGTAGTATAATTATAACACAAACACTTGGAAAGTAAAACCCGGTGTGTAGTAAACCTAGGATTGAGAGAATGCATGCACACATTTCCAGGTCACAGCAGCTTTGACTAAGGTATATAAAAATGATTGTTTGGTTCATAATTATGTTCTTCACCACAGTATCCTTTCGAAACGCACTTTGGTGTGTAAATGTATTTTAGAAGGAGACACGTAACAAACCATAATCATACCATGACGATCTTGTCAATTACAGACAACACTTGTCTGGATCATATTTATGTTCGAGTACATCGCTGTGTTATAAAACGTGCATCCTATATGGCATGATGTGACCTTCAAAAGATGATTTTCTTTTCCTAATTTGCATTTGAAATACATGTACTCAGTTTATTCAGCGAAAGTCAACATAAAGAAGTGTTTAACAATTAAAACACTACCGAGTTCTAGATCATGCTAAGTAAATTCAAATGATATACAGAGTCCAGCCAGTTGGTACGCATCAATACAATAAAGTCTTACTATTACGAACACTAAATTGTGTTAATTTAGGTGTTTAAGACAGGTGACATCTTAAAGCATGGTTAAAGTAAAAGAGAAAGCTCTTCTAGAAACTTTATGTTTATTTACGTCTTACTTAAAGCAGTCACATGTGGTCATACAACCAAGAAACCCGATTTTAAGTGGTTGTAATAGAGGCGTTTTACTGCTCTTTCTCGGTATTTGGAAGATTTCTGAAACTTATATTCTATAAAATATTTAGTCATCGTCATTAATATACAGCATGATGCACTGAAATATTGGTATACAGTGGAGAATGTGTTATTCTTTCCCAATAAACGCGTTTACGGTAAAACTATTATTTGCAGTGCAAACAGTTTGGAGCCAGATCAGACGCCGGGTAACCCGGCGTCTGATCAGGCTCCAAACTGTTTGCCACCAAGATAAACAATAATTATCAGAATTGTCCAAAAGTTGTTCTTTTCTACGTTTTAGTGCTTTGCGTTTGCGTTTAAACGGGAAAGAATAATAGATTCTCCACTGTAGGTGATCAATTGATTTTTGGCAAAATGAACAGATTTCGCCTTTATCGGAGTTCCTGGTGATTGTTCGTTTAATCTGTGTTCCAGTAACATACTTAGTATTTTGTTTAAAACTCAGAGGCAATTCCTGTCACGGATATGTAAACGATAAGGTTAAATTCATGTGAAGTGGAGTTGATTGAAGCACGGACTTTAATAGATACTGTTAAACTTGATATAGTTATGTTGTCTTAGTTGTTGCATATTTATGTTACTTTAACACGCTTCTAATTCTAAATTTGCCTGTATTATTTTTTATAATTCTACATATGTTGCTTTAAGGGTGTATCAATGTCATGCATTTGGGAACTTTTCAAAGTATATGAAAACACTCTATGATGGTTTTGTATTGAAGAGCTATTTAAGATGAATGAAAAAATAGAAAAAGTGTACATTTTGGTGAACAACAGTTGGCTCTACGGCCATGTAAAATTTACCCCACCCACTTCCTCTTATTTTGTCCTTTTCAAACAGCCCGCTTCAATAAAACCAATTTTAAATGAAAACAAATATGATAATTTGGTTTTGTGTTATTTATTTCCTATCTATGGTAGTATTTCTTCATACAAAAACTAATTTAAGAAATAAAAGGCACCAAATGTGAAATTTATAAAGCTCTAAATATCATCGATATGGTACTTTTTTGTAAATTTTGTAAGGGGCGATAACTCAAAATGTTCAACACTGACCTTTCAATTTCTTTTCATATTTTGAACTGCCTTAGTATGGGCTTTCATCTGGTAGAATATAAGAAAAAGTTAAATACTAGAACTATTTCATTTTCAAACTTTTTTTACTTTTTTTCATAAAATAAAAAATCTAATAAAATCATGCCCTAAATAAAGCATATTTTTGATATTCAAGGATCCATATTGTTCAAACCTGGTGCCTGCTTTGTCTAAATTTGGTTTTTATATGTGAACATACCACCATAGATATGAAATAAATAAAGAAAACCCAAATTAACATTTTTGTTTTGTTTTGAAATAGATTTTACTGAAACTTGTACTCTGAATGGGTAAAATTTGAGAAAAAAAATCCAAATTTGACATACCTTTTTCAAATCACTGTAGCTAAAAAAAAAGGACACCACCATATATATTTTTTTTCATTTTTTCATTCATCATAAATAGCTCTTCCAAATAAACAATGATAGACAAAAAGTTTAATACTTTGAAAAAAATGGCTTTTGACATTGATACACCCTTAATGCATTTTGGGAAATAAGTATGTGTGTATGCTGTGCTTCGTTATAATTAACATCAGATGCCATGATTGCACAACAAAACCACCCAGTGTCCTAATGACAGTTCAATGACGTTACTTGGGCTGTTGGGTTTTAGAAATGTGGCAAAAAAAGACAAGTTGGTTTTCATTTAGTGTTTACTGGATAAATACATATTTAGCGTATATAAAAATCTTGAAATATCAATAATCACTAATTCTCCTAAGATACTTATTTGGCTGCATTTAAGTAGCTAGCTTTCATATTAAAAGTGAAGCCATCAGCATTCGTTATGCTTTTCAGAACAAACCTGTACAAATTAAGACCCGTTCCTAATAGGCTGATAATGTTAAAATATATACTGAACAAATTTAGAAACGTCTCACCTTATTACAGGAAAATAAGCTTGACAATTATAATATTGGTGGTAGTTAAACCTTTACAGAAAATGAAGTACATTTATTGTTGAATTCATAGCAGTTAACCTTATATTGCTGAGATTAAAACGGTTTGAGTGATGTAATGAAGAAGTTGATATGGGTGAAAATAAAAAAAATCGGAATATATATATATATATATATATATTTAAATGTTTAGATGATGACTGAATATTAATAAATAAAAGTCCCAAGTTGTATTCAGTATGATTAATCTCGGGTACGACAACCATTTGCACCAATACATGTTACACTTATACGGCGTAAAGTAACGTTCTTGCTTGCGTAGTCTACACATTGCATTGTTGGGTTTGAATAGAAATTCGTTAGTAAAAATAACTCGGTGCAAGTCGGCCTGCCTCAAATTAAAATGACGTCATGACCAAAATGATTAGCGTCAACATTTGACCGAAATATGGACGTCGTGCCCTGATTGGTCTAGCGTTGGAGATCGCCGTATCCTCTGGCCGTTACGTTTGCTGGCAAACGACGTAGGCGTAAATGCGTTAACGTGATGTAGTGGTCAGTTCTGAGAGTTGAAAACCGGGGTTATCAAGGTAAAGATGACTATGAACAGTACAAGCTTAATGGTACCGGCGCACAAGCTTCTGCAAGGTTCTTCGGCTGGCGACGTCAATGGCCGGCATTTCCGCCTGAAACATTCCTATTGCCTAATTTGCTCAAGCGGCAATGGCATGATGCAAGGATTGACAACATACGGAGTTATTCCATTTCTTTGATTAGCATAAATGATGTCGTGTGTATCGTACGACAGTTACATGATTACTTTATTGCACGCGTGCGTACCGGGCTCGTGCAGAAGAAGAAAAATACCAGATTCCATTACTTTTAAGGTTTTATCTGTGTTATCTTGTGAAAACTTTACACATGTGTTACTCCAATTGCCAGTATCCCACAAGTACATTCACTGGATCTATAACTTAAATAATGTAAGAGATAAAAAAGTGTATGTCCGTTCAAAATGTGGGACGTTTCTACTTTTGCGGAGTATATTTCAAAAGCTAAAGCGAATTTCCATTTAAACACATCAAATTATTTGTTTAATTGATCAGCTCCCTTTTTAACTAGCAGCAAACTATGTATGTAGATGAAATATATGTTTTTTCACTTCAATGGTTTCTGCCATTAGTGACATTGAGCAACTGGCAGATTAAATGAAACCGTTCCATAAAAACTGCTTAATATATTCCCGTTTGCATAGAACAAGTTTACTCCTTAATGTACACTGTTTTTTCTAATGACGATAATTCTTTTCGCTAACGCTGAATGTTTAAATATTCAGTGAACAAGAATGCCCTACCGAAGAAGAACTCCGTCACTGTAAGTGAACAATGACCCTAAGTATAGCATTGGTACTGAATTGCGTTTTGTTTCGTGTAGCCTTACCTATCAACATATGCATACACCTATGTAGGTATTGACTGCTGATGTTGATGGTATGAATGAGATAAACTACTGCCGGGCATTGACTTAAATTGAGGTGACAGGTCCTCAATATTGTATACTTACCTACCAACACAGTATTCCTAGCTGATATAGTATAAGGAATATGCAATTGTGTATAATTGGGGTAACAGTTCCTCAAAAATGTTTACTTATACGTACCAAATCAGTATTCCTAGCTGACATATTATTTGAAATATGCAATTGTCTATAATTGAGGTGACAGATCCTCAAAATTGTATACTTACATACTATTTCAGTATTCCTATCTGATATATTATAAGAAATATGCAAGTGTGTATAATTGAGGTGACAGCTCCTCGAAAGTGTTTACTTACATACCAAGTCAATATTCCTAGCTGATACATTATAAATAGTATGCAATTGTGTATAATTTCAGTACCGGGGACCATTTCATAAAACGTCGTACGACAAATGTTGTCGTAAGTCAGATTATACAAGTCTAAATTATTATTTATTTCTCTATTAAATCCTGTTTTGTGACATCTCTGTAATCGTCGTACAAGACGATTCCGAAAAATATTTCACAATACAGGTTTAGATAGAGAACTCAGCAATAAAATGTATTTTATAGTTTTGACTTACGGCCGTTTTTGTCGTACGAAGTTTTATGAAACAGGCCCAACACTCCATTACGACCATTAAGAATAAGGCTTATAAATGTTTAAAAAAATGGCATAGATCAACCGTGCACATACCCGCAGGTGCTAATATGTGATTAATGCATGTGGTTGTCACGCACGATGCTAACTTTAGTTTAAGAGAAGAACGTTTAAGATGGAGCGCTTGTTTACGTTTTTTGTTACCCTACCAACCTAGTCTGGAACACGGAATGTTGAGGTTGTTGTATTTGAAGGAGAGCCTTGATATCGTTTTTTACTTTTATGAAAAGATACATACTCTACCAGTTTGTTTTACATCCTGATGTTAAAATTTCTCTACATAAACATACCGTTATATATTCACTTCCCGCTTTAATTAATTTGTTCTTTAAGGTTATGAGCTGCTTTGTTTGAAATTTTGATTCTATTATCAATATTCTCCAAACTTAAGTCATCTTGTTTAGATAAGGAATAAAACTGTCTAATTGAAGTTGAGCAAATCAGGTCGAACACATTATTATTATATAGACTATGCATTGTTTCCATTGAAAGAAAGCCGAATGCCTCTTGGATAAGACCAATTAATCCTAACTACTTGTATGCGACTGTGTTTTTGGTGTAGTGGCATGTGCTGAACAATACAGCACAGTAAATGATTCTTCTAATGGCAAAGTAAGTACATATATTTGTAGAATCGGCGCCTCCAAGATATGTACTCGTGCAAAACACAAACGAGTCTGTATAGGGACAGAATAGAAGCAAACTCAAATATAAGCAATGAGTAGTTTCGTTTGATTAATCAATGAACTCCAAAGTTTGTTAGATAAATTCAATATATTTCTATATATCCTAAACTAATATTTACATGTTCATAGAAGCGTTTGACATACATTCTATGACATCGTTTGGTTTTAAGTCTCCTTTAGATATTAACAATGCCCGGGAGCATTTATATTGCAATTGTCAAACTGGTGGTACTTGTGGTTTCGCGACTCGCCATAATATTTTTTATTAAGCTTTTAAACAAAACATGTGTTACGTTAAGTCAATGGATATTTGTGGTGTTTATATATTATATTAAATTTTCTAAGCGCATAAGGGTAATGATGAAAAGTAGTTTAGTTCAAAACCGTTCTATGATATTATTATATCTTGATATGAAGAAGATTACCAAAGGAGGATAGGTCACACTCAGAGTGCATACTGACTCAACAATCATCGGACAAACAACATTGTGTACATAGCACGATACGGTACAATAGAAGAGGTGGCTAAGTTCTTCGGTTAGAAAAGTTGAAAAGGTTACATTGGTTGGAACAAGTATATAGTATATGAAGGCTATCATAATCAACAAGCCTTAGTGTATTTTGTGATTGGTATAAGTTAAGTGTTTAATAGATATAACTGAAAATAGAAACAAATGCAAATAAAAAGACCTGCATATGCATCGATAAGAGAACATAGTTTCACTGACTTAATAATCATTGTCCCCCACATTCGTAGACTTCCTTATGTGAAATACACACGTGTGCGATTGATTTGTATCTAAAACGTTTCATCTACGTTTTAAGAAATTGTTAATGCGGCTTTCAAAACGTGTTGCTACTGTTTTTCAGGGATATACCCGAGTATGTAGTCCAATTACATTAACATCAACAAGCACTATATTTTAATTAGTTTTATAATTGATGTTTTCAAAGGTTTGAAAACGTAGTGATATCTAGTCCACAACATGTGTCATTGGGACTGGTCCTTGAGATTAAAAGGTCACATGTATGCCCTATTTATCTACGTTTTGAAACCATATCAGTTTTATACGAGGGTTGTTCGGAAAGTTCGTAGAATTTTGTTATATAAATCTGAATAAGAGGAGATCCTTTGAAAGCACAGAAAACAAAGCAAATACTGAAAATGGCGGACTCGGTTTAATTGAGTCTGTTCATGAGCAATACTGAAATGTGCAACAGTGCTCACGCCCCCTAGCACCGGCTTAAGCGGAATTCAACCTTCAACTGTAAAGGCGCTGAAATCAATGATTCCAAAGGACCAGAAAGTATAACAACACTGAGCTATATATCTCTATTTAGCTTCATTTGATCAAGTTGAACTTTGGTATGTAAGTACTTCATCTCATTATTAAACTATTTATAAGAAAGAAATGCAACAAATAATTTTTACCGAAAATACATGTTACCGTAGCAACGCAGTAACGGTGACCCGGAACAGCTCGAAAGTTGTAATTGTTTTGCTACGGTTTGAGATGTAAAAACATCCGCCTAACGGCCCGACTTGGCTCCCATGGGGTTTAGAGTGCTCACAGAGTTACAGGCGAGCTTACATGGAATTACATTTGTTTCAGCAGCTGAAATTACCAAACAGACTCAGAAAGTTGGATCTACATTCAGTGAAGACTTGTAAGCAGAAACGTACGCAAAATGAGTTAGAAGGCATAACAAGTGTGTGGATATTGCGGGTGATTATGTTGAGAAAGTGAGCCGTTCGCTCGACGTACATAACGTTTGACGTCACATCGACGCTGACGTGCTCCGGGCATGCGTTATGTAAGTATTTGTAAGGTGCATAGAAAAAATGTGTTTAAGCGTATATTGCCGATTTTCACAGAATATGTAGCACAGATCTGGAAACTAATGTTGATCTAATTTTCTGCATCCAACTACGCACTATACGTAATATTATAACAAAATTCTACGAACTTTCCGAACAACCCTCGTACAAGATTGTACCAAGTTAATGGATAAAACACATAAACGGTCATTTGTAGTAATCCAATCTATTTTGTACGTTTTGTTTTAATATTAATTTAGAGTATTACTTCATAGTAGCAAATATATGACCAAACTACTTTTTGAGCTTAACGTGAAACTTATTTCAGGCTTATAAATTTGGATTCCAAACACTACTATCAGAATCATTTTCTTAATGTAAGCAGAAGTTCCTTAAAAGCTTTCACCCTTTTTGATATCCTTTATTAACCAGTCACAGGTTTTCAAAGGATCTCCATTATCCTATAATGGGTACACTCTTAACACAAGATTGAATCTATATAAAATATATGTCTCGGTCAAAGTTAACATTTATTGCTCGTTTTGTTTTGGGGAACAATCAGTCTGTATCAGAGACAAGACAACTAGTTTTATTGTAGTTTCTTTGTTATCGATTGAGGCCCTGTTTTCTAGGGTAAATATATTTACGGTGTATTTAATTACAACTAAAGTCTTACATAGAACTATTAAGGATGATGTTATGAACCATAATATAACGCATACAACATATATAATTGTCTTGTCTCGGTGTCCTAGTCAAGTAGACAAACCCTGACTGTTGATATCAAGCAAGTTTAGGCTTAATCTTAACAAGTTTTGTAAAGAACATTAATTTAGAAAAGACACCGAACTATAAAGTGACGCTTCAAGATCCAAACTATATTGCACTCAAGAAATGGATATTAATGTAATGAGATAATTGGAGCAGATGACAGTTCACGCTAAATCTCATTTAATAGCTTTGTTTGAAATATCCATTCTAGTACCGATTTTATACAAACATAACCAGTCGATTTTGTATCGACCTAGTCTATTAGAGGGATGAACTTATACAATGTCAAGCTAGTCGGAGAGAAAGTCTTATCTGGGTTTTACTGACAAAGCATTATTCCCATTCAGAAGTTCTAGACGAATATTAGCTATTTGTCAGCCATTATGACTATATAAGACGAATGCCTCTTTGATAGGACCAATAAAGCCTAATTGCTTGTATGCGACTGTGTGTGGTATATTGTATGTGTCGAACAATCCAGTCCCGTGAAGGATTGACTTAATGGCGAAATAAGTACGTTTATTTCTAGAACTGGCGCCTACATGTCACATTCTCGTGCAAATCAAGAACGAATAAAGGGGCACAATCGAAACAACTGTAGAACGTATCTAAATGTCTTGCCCCATGTTTACATAAAACAGTCCATATCTGAAAGTCATTCTTAAGTTGTCTATTTTGGTTGGGTGGGTTTGTTATGAATTTGCATTGCTTTTTACACAAGTTCAGTGCGACGAGAGCAAATTGTTTTGAAACAATGTTTTAAATTAGTGCAAATAGCACGCCAATTCTATTGTTCATCGTATGTTATTATCATATAGGCACCGGGTGATGAGACAGAGCTGTGAATATTTGTATTATTGTCCAATCCGAATGTTTTGGGCATAGAATGCTGAAACAGATATTCAATTAATGAGGGAATTAATGCAGTTTGTGTGTTTTTACTTTAGAAGAAAAAAGTGTTCGCACAAAACAAAGATATCTACTTCTGCCGTAACAGACAAATGGTAGTCCAAACATACAACAATTGATACGTCATTAAATTGCTAGTTTTGTTAACAAATGTATTTTTGTCTGTGCATTTTACATTTTATGTTACATAACACAGGTCAATGCGCCATTATTATATGTATTACTACCTGAAAAAAAACCACACTAATGCATCTCAATTTAGGAGCGTCCGGAGTAACATTAGTGTTCTATAAAGCTTAAAAATAATTAATTTTACTCGGTCCTTCTTTCCGAATTAAAATATAAAAAATCATATTTCCATGCCCTTAGTTCTCCTGCATGCTGATTGCGAGTTGTGATAGCTGCGAAAATTGTTTGAATTCAGAAGAGATGTCTTTGTAATTGACCCTTTGATAAACATAGAGGGATCAGTATGATAAAGGACGAATCACGTTGCTGAACAACTGCTTAAATCTTGGCAAAACTGAATATTGGCAAACTTGTTATCTTTGATTTGTTTTCTCAATTTTGCAACTCTAGAACCACCGTTTGAACGGATCATTTTCTCTATAGCTACACATGTAAACACTCTATAACCAAATTTATTTAAGATTGGCGACCGGTTAAAGCGAGCATTCGGTAAAGCAAAACGCTTCTAACGCTTGAAACTTATATACATCTCCTCACTGCCATCATTGGGTTTTCATTTATGGTATTATGATACGGAGACGGTAGATATGTCGTACTTGTATTAGGATTCAGTTGATCCCATCTGAGAAACATCCTATATCCGCCTATGCAATGCATTTCCACTGGCCTTAACACTCATTTGTATTTTCACAACTTTAAACTATGCCATAATAATCAATGACGAGTATGTGGATAAAAGCTTTATGAAAATCAATAGTTGAGACTTTCCTTCACTATGTGATGCATTTGTGATATAATGCTCATAAGCTATGCAATGAAATTGCAAATATTTTCAATCCAATTAAATCCCATGTAAAAGAAAAATCAAGGATAAATATCGACACTCGTAGTATGTGTATTATGTTAGATCAACAGCCAAAACACTCAGTAAATCTTTAAATTTAATAAACTCAACTGAGGAAGTTAATAATGTGTTAGAATTAAAAACAATGTTTCATTCAACGGGGAGATTTTATTGCGTAAGTAAAATAAGAAAATACCAAAGTAAGTATAAAGTAAGTGATATTAGGTAAAACAGTATACAATTGTTTTTATTGAAATGGCATATCCAATTTGAAAACATTTAAAACGTGAACAATGTATCTGTTATTGATACCTAATTTAAAACAAATAGCAATCATGTGGTGTCTAATTATTCTAGTAAATAGGGAATTAATTAAAACAGTGAAAGAAGGGAATACGGAAATAGTATTGCGTTCATGTTGTCAAGTGGATAAGTCGATGTTCTGCAAAGAATGAAATTGAAACGATGCACTAATGTACAGAAAAGGAATTTAATTTTGACAAGTTGCCGATTCTTGTCAATCTGAGTGGCACATAGTTTGTAGCCTTATCAATCACCGGTGTCTGGTCTGTCTATAAAAGCTTTGCTGTCGAAACAATACCTTAGCATAAATGTGTGATTCTGGAAATTATTCCAATGTTAAAGTTTCTTGGTTGGGTACCCTATGTGTAAATTGTCTGGCTTAATGCATTGGTGCTGACCTGTTTTGTGAGGGAACCGGGTGTATTAATCATAGGCTTAAAGCAAAACTCCAATCCAGATGTATCATATATAAGGGCACTGATTAGCGTCTACAGTCACAGTATGCGAACTCCCATAAACCTCGATCAAATAGGAGTACAGGAGATTGAAAATAAAAAAAAATCTGGAAACAATGTTTCTTCTTAAATGTCTTTGCTTGTAGGAGTTGTAACTGTTTATATATAGAGATAACTTCCAAAATTGATAAATACTATAAATAGCTTGAAGCCTCGGAGTGGACCTAAACCCTTTTTGTAAATGATTTAAACAGCTAAATATTTGAATATTGTTACATATACTTGGAGATTATCTATACATATTATATTTGAATTTATTATACAGATCGGAAGGCTTTTTTTCCAAAGCCCCTTAGTGGTATCGCATTTCAAAGCATATTGATAAACTTATTTTATTAATAGCATGTCTACTTTAAAATGTAGTACTTATTAACTGAAGTGTAAACATGTTTCCATTGTTTTTTAAAATATATTTTTAATGAACTTAAAATTGAGATATTGAAGGTAAGTGATAATACCCAATGTTAAGTGTTGGTTTCTAAAACGGGTGAGTCTTGAGATTCAGACTTGAACTGGATTCTTGATACAGATGTTACAAAGGTTTGAAAACACAAATAGTAGAACATCACAAACCTTTACCCTATGCAATATCCGAATACCTAACAACTGCTTGGTATACATGCGCAATCGTTTTAATCTACATTGTTCATAAGAGTGTTTATAAGCAAACTATAAGAAACTGAACTCTACACAGAACTAAATAAGTTAGTTTTGAGTATAATACGTAATCAGATTATCACAAGTGCCGTACGTCTTGCTCTGGACGTGACAAATGCAACATTCAAGTGAATTTCTAGTAAGAGGGGTATATCTGTATTTCGATTGATGGAAACGCAACACGTACTTACAATAAATAAGTGTCAAAACACTAAAGTAAATAAGTATGCAAGTCTCTAAATGATACCTCCAAACACCACGGGGCAACACAAATGCTGTCAGTTCTAAGAATTTCAGGTTTGTTATTATTTCCATTGTTCTGCTCTGACGACATATATGTCATACAGTTTGTTTTGAAAGGTCGTCCAATATAGGTTTAACTGTAACAAAATTTGGACTTGATTACAACAACAATTAATCGGATACTGCATCGTAAAGAAGAATTTTGTTTGAATGTTTAACCAAATGGATACATTAAGCCAAAGAAAATGCCATAAGTTACGTTGAAACCATTCATTTATGTGACAATCTGAATTTGATTTAAAGATTTAAATCTGTTCCCCTAATTTCAATGTGCCTAGGTAATTGTAAAATACTGGCGAATGCTAGATTATGCCGGCATTGAAATTCCACGGTAAAGGTTCAACAACTTTTGCGGAAAGAGACTTTCTCTGTGATATTTTTAGGAAAACAGATGTGACGATCATCATTATATTCAATGTCTAAAGTTTTGATTTTACCAGCAATAAAACGTTTTGGCAATATAACTTTTCACAATCTTTATGTCTGTCTTTAAACTATCATCCAGGGTAAGGGAAACAGTGCCCAATTTCAAGAGAATCAGAAACGTGTAATTAGCAATTTAAATGTGGAAACGTTTTGCCGGATATTTATGAATAGTGAAAAATATTTCATCTCGAGCGTTACTATACAATAAAGGTTTAAACTTTATTGATTCTAGATAGATTAAGAAGCAAGCTAAACCAAATTACATATAACATGTTCTTTTCGAGGAAACCGGGGTACTCATTAAACATATGTGCCCTTCACCATCGATCAAATCACCGGGGTCAAAATCGGGATCGCATTGATCGGGCTCTTAACTATTCGACAACTCTGAGTTTAAGATTTCAATGTATCGGTGAAATTCAAGAGATACATTGTCTTAATTCTATGGCGTTGTGCTTTTGGAAACTTCATTATACATGTACACAAAGTCAACGTTTACTGAGAAAATAAAGTTTAGTCAGACTTTTCCTACGTTTTGAATTTTCACTTAAGTGTGTAAATGTGACGTTTGTGTTTATCAGTGTACCTGTCAATCGATGTAGCAATTGTCTACGGGAACATTTCTCCCCATTAATTTTCAGTGCAGTAAAACGTCACACAACACGGAATGCACGAACACTACGTTAACAAGGGCCTCGTAATTGTATACTTGTATTTTCAGTCGTAATTACACAGCAAATTGATTCAAAATGAAAAGCCGCTCTGAAATTATGATTGTTTCACCATGGGGCGACGTCCTGAAATGACGATAGAGTAGCGTTATGTGGCCGTTAGGAATATTTGGCAGACCCCTCTGTTGGAGATATTGCATTAATTTTACCTAGCGAACCATATTGCGACAGAAGGCAATATATCGTCTCAAAGGTAGTGTATCCGAACCCCAACGTCATGACAGACCCCGTAAGACGACTGCCAGAGAATACCGTTATATTGTCACAACGTCAAGGCGTTATCTATTATACAGCAGTACAGATATTGCAAGTTGTTTACCTAACACAACCGGGACACATTTAACTGCTATGACAGTGAGAACACGGCTACGTTCAGCAGCGCTTAAAGGCGATGGCCTAACGTTGATATACCCATGACGTTTCGAATGGCATCATTTGACAAGTGTTCAAACAACACGTTACACAATAGACACTTTTCAAAAGTTGAATATCCCAACACTCAATTAGTCAAATCGATTTTCCGATTTGTCTCCAATAGTACATCCATGGGATATTTTTGGACGTAAGGTCTTGCAACGTAACGATTTGAATAACCGGGCATTGCATGAAGAATGGCAAAGAATACCACAACGGACCATTTAAGCCCTTAACAACGGCTTGAGACGTGGATGCATTGCAGTGACTATGCAGAATCAAGGGCATACGTCTAGATACGGAATCTTCTGTTACTTTTCGATTTCACCCCTGCTGTGATAAAGTGGAAAATAGTCTGGATCCAATTGGTCCATAGTGACCCTATTTTCCAGACTTAATTAAAATTTATCTAGACCAGTTTATACATAAGATTTTGTTTGTTCTAGCCTCCCCATATTAGATAAAATTGACTCTCATTCTGTACTGACTAAACTTTATTTTTTTAGTATATTTCCCACTGTAGCTGGTACTATATCCCGTATATCCACTTACTGGTGTTAATAATAAGTTGTTAAAAAGCTGTTGACTGTTCAAAGCCAGTTGAAAATAAAACTGAAACATTCTGTTTTCCTTTAAGCTTTGTTTCAACTGTCATTTCAAGAATAGTTTCACCTGTCATTTATGAATTAGTAAGTCATTTTAGACAGTCGAAATAGGGTGAGTATGCTCTACATACATTTCAATAACTTATGTGACAAAATACACATTGTATAAATAGCAAAACTGATTTTGCTGTTTTTATATCACGTGCCAAATCGTTACACCAGGACCTAACTGGAACACTTTTTTTATTTTGAAACAATGTTCAGCATTTCTGGTTCTATTCTTTATTATTTAAGTCGAAATGAGAGCGAATGCCACACAAATCATACGAACGCAAAATTAAAAGATTAAGACACATTGTTTTATAAATAAGTAGGCGAAGTAATCCCGATAACGTTGACATACTACAAAAACGATATTTACTGATATATTAATATTTCAAAGCTTACAACGATTCGCATATCCCCTGGGTATATTTACCCTTCTCAAACTACTGATATGTAAACCTCTGCCTATTTTACGTAACCTATAATTTATTAGCTTATGAAGAAGGATTGTTTTGCCAACATAGGTCAATACGTATGTCGGATGTATATCCCTTAGGTAAAAACAGTGCAAAACTTGTTTTGAATTTTTATTCAATGGGGGGTAACATGTAAAATCTTTAAACAACAGTCAATATCCGCTAATGGCAGGACATTGGTTAGAGTAGGTTTTTGAAGTAAATTCATCATTTTCTAGGAATGAAATGCATTTAGATCTACATATCTAAAGAAACATAAAATATTTACATAATAAAAATGATTTTATTTTTACATTAGTACTCGAATATATTTATATGTTCTCATCGGTTAAATTAGCTTGTATTCAGTGCAAACATATCTGATTTTGAACTTAACACTGTGCTCGCTGTTTCTGTATCATCTGCAATATAGACTAAGATATGTAGCCGATATGTATGTGTTTCGGTCCCTTGCGCTGCTTCACGACGAATGCGATAAGCCACAATCTCCTTCCATAAATAATCATCGTGTGCAAACGTAAAATACATTGTTGTCTGTTTCATTAACAATCTTGAAGACGAGGAGTGTCAAACAAAGTTATCCTGATCAGACTTCACCTACCGCGGCGTCTAACCTGGAACTTAACTGATAACAATATCGGTCAAATCTCGATTTACAAGCAAAGGACCATGACAGTTAACTCTCTGATAGTGAAAGCATGCAGACAGGTAACACTATTTCCGTAAAACAGATAAATTTAGTGTTTGTGTACTCCTTGTCAGTTTTCAAAAGCCTTAGACATTCCAAATTTATCGCAGCAAATAATTTTGTGAAGTTTCATAATGCAATTGAACATTTTAAACATTTTATCAAATTAAAATTGATATCAAGAATTATTTCTTTCAACGCTGTTGTATGCACTGTCTCTAAATTCAAATGCGTATTGCAGAAACTTAAATAAAAGTGTACACCAGTCTAGAATCGGGAAAAAACTAATTCATCTGTGTCTGGTTCAAAGTTGTGAGGAAGATGTAACTGCAAAATGTTTGTTTACGTACTACTAATCATACGCTAACTCTTTAGTTAATTGCACGTTGTCTTTTAAAAAAGTATTCAGTTAAAGTTTTATACAGTCGATCCATAATATTAATATATTGGTAAATTCGTCTAAAACGCTGTAGGACCCGAATGGTTCTCAACAAGTGCGTGAGTAATTGCTTAAGCATGAGACATGGCATATGGAGATGTTTTATTTTAAGTTTACCACCAGGATGTGTGAAATTGAGTTGTACACATTATTATTAAATATAATTATACCGCAGTGCTAGATTATGAATGTTGATTATAAACGACCAGATATTTAATTACACGGCCATCCTAGTTCGAGTCCCGTCTCTGAAGACATTTGAACTTCGTTTAGAAAGATTGTCAATGTATATATTAACAAAAGTCTTTCACCGATTCACTAACTTATCTCAAGTACAATAATTTGTTTCGCATTTGCGTAAAGCAGCGTCTGAATAGGATTCTTTTTGACAGTCATTTCAACGTGTTTTAAGTCACTATACTTTATACATAAAAGCGGACGTCAATTGTTTCAAACTGATTCCTCTGACAGTAAATGGGTTGAAATGTGTCGTCTGCAACAATCTATCGTTACTTTTATTTTAGAAATGAAATACTTTCGTTTTTTATGAGAAAACGCAATTTCAATGCTTTTACCAGAGAAGTGCGTGAATCTTCTCTTTTAACTTTGCTAGTAAAAGCATTGAATTTACTTTTCACCTTGAATAACGGAAGTATGCAATTTTTATATTTATATTTCATTGTCAACCGAGAACTGTACATAACCATACCATAGACAACTTGTCCGTTGCTATGCGTTGCCAATCCTAGTAACGATCTCTATATATGGTATGGAAAATAGTCCCAAGCACATATTATGATAGCTCACAAGAAACAAAACTTGAAAGCCTTGCGCATCTACAGGAACAACAGCACACATGAGAATTTAGTTGCCTACAAAGAAATAAGGAACATGTTTAAAGATAATGAAAGTCCTTCAAAGGCAAAATAGACAAACTTTAGTAGACTCTAGAGATAACAGTAATCTGTTCTGGAAAACAGTGAAAAGGTTTAGATATAAAGGAAAGTGTGAAAACAATATTGATAGTAAGCGTTGGTTCAATCATTTTAGTACAGTTTTACATAATGATAACCTACAGAATGATTTAAAAGATATAGATATGGATAGTATTACCAACACAGATGATATTTTCAGTGATCCCTTCAGAATGCCAGAATTACTTTCGAGCATTAGTAAATTAAAATTTGGAAAATCCAGTGGTCCTGATGGCATTCTTTCTGAGATGATAAAGAAAACTTCCAATGAGATAGCCCCTGTCCTTCTTAAACTTTATAACAAAATACTGGTTACTGGCCAGTACCCATCTGCCAGGTCAGAAATTATATTATGTCCGCTTTATAAATCTGGTTCGACAAACGACACTAATAAATCGACGAAGCGCAAACAGGTTTCCGTAAAGGTTATTGCACAACTGACAATATATTCACTCTGATGACTATGTTACAAAAATATCTCAGTAAAAATGGTGGCAGATTTTATTGTATATTCGTTGACTTTTCTAAGGCGTTTGACTCCCTTAACCATTTTGAACTTATACAATGTCTGAAAAGGAAAGGAGTTGGTGGAAATTTTCATAATTCTTAAGCTCCTTGTTTCTATGTATACTTGTAAATATCGATAACATGAAATACACCAAACCCATTTGTTGCAACACAGGTACAAGACAGGGATGTACGCTCAGTACAATAGTATTTTCTTTATACATTAATGATCTAATAGACGAATTGAAAGAAGCAAACGTCAGAGGCATACATATTTCAAATAATGAAAATGTAGTAGCAGTTGTATATGCTGATGACTTGGCAAATGTAAGTGATACTGTATTTGGCTTACAGTCGCTAATTAATATTATTGAATCATTTTGCACGAGAACAGGCATGACAATTAATCTAAATAAGACACAAATCATTGTTTTCAGAAATGGAGGCCCCTTAAGGAAAAGTGAAAAACGGCATTTTAATAACACTCCGCTAGAGACTGTTTCTATGTATAAATATATGGGTTTATATTTCACACCAAGATTGATATGGAGGTATGCGAAACAGTGTTTAGCATCGCAAGCAAAGAAAGCAATTATATCATTGCTAAAGGTGCAACACAACGTAGGTTATTTTGAAAAGAAGGATTTGTTCAAATTAGTTGACACAATGATCAAACCAATTTTATTATATGGTTCTGAAATATGGGGGTTTGAATAGTGTAAACATATTGAAAATGTTCAAGATCAGTTCTGTAGAAACTATTTGAAACTTCCATCCAATACTTATCATATGTTTGTTAGAGGAGAATGTGGAAGATATCCTCTGTATGTTGATTATTTCTGCCGTTGTATCAAATACTGGTTAAAATTGCAAAAGATGGACAGAAGTAGGTTTCCATTCAAATGTTATGTCATGTCAAGGCAATTAAATGAAGTTGGACGCATTACTTGGGCCACAAAGGTCCAACGTTTATTATTCATGTATGGTTTTGGTCATGTGTGGTTAAATGATGGTGTTGAAAACGATAGGTTGTTTATGTACTTCTTTAAGCAAAGATTAATTGATTCGTCAAAACAAGAATGTCATGGTTCAATAGCTGATTCTGGGAAAGCGAGGTTTTACAAACATATTATGCCTGAACTCAAAACAGCAAATTATTTGTATTATAATTTACTTTTGAAATTTAGAATTGCACTTACACGATTTAGATGCTCTACTTACACATTGATGGTTGAAATTGGTAGACATGATAATAGGCCATTAGAAAATAGATTGTGCCTGTTTTGTGACAGTCAATCAATTGAAGATGAGTTTCACTTCATTATGATATGTCCACTGTATACAGAATAGACTTGTCAGTATATATTGAACCATAATGATGTAGCACCTACATATGATTTATTTTATAAAATGTTTTGCAGTGATGTAAACACAGTCATCAACCTATCAAAGTATATATATTACTCATTCAAACTGAGAGCAGAGACTGCCAATAGATAAATCAATATAATAGTATGAGCCTTAAATCTGGTATGAAAAGTAATATTTCTATATCAAGGATAGGCTTGGTACGTTTGTGTAACTTTACATTCAATGAATGCAACCCATGTTTCTGTATGTTTCTGTATGTATATGCACTTATACTTAGAAGAAACTGCTTTTGTAACTATTGTGGTCCAGTTAAGTATGTGTCTATATATATGGACCGGTACCTATACTCAACTGGCACTGCTTTGACGAGTATCATATCCTATGTATATATGTATATATTTGCTTGTACTTATACTCTGTTGGAACTGCTTTGTTGGTGATTGTGGTTCATATATGTGTATGGGCTAGTATTTATATGCAACACGTCTTCGGTTGAACCGAAATAGCTTTGGCAAGATATAGTCAATATATGTATTTTTTAAATTATCGTTCTTCTTGAAGTAAGTCTCAAATTAAGTTGCGTTGCACTTGATATCACCCAGAACTAAAAAAGTAATGAATTTTAATGATAGAATAGCATTTATTCGTTAGTATTTGCATCACAATTCTGGATATAACATGCCTGGAGACATGCAAAATGTGACTACCCTGTCATCTTTGGAGGGCTAATGTGAACAACAGGGAGCACATTGTACGTTAAAACCTGTTTTTATTGTTTTCATTCATATCTCTTTTCATGGCTAGATATGAATGACATGTATCAAAACAGATACGTGTCAAATATAACTTATTGAATAGTGGAGACATCAATTGTCCTGGTTAAGGGAGAATGAGTGATATGTGCAAGCACTGGACCTGCTTTGGTAATTATTATTACTATTACTGTCCATAATTATCTTTACGTGTTTACACTTGTTTAACTTCATTGTCTGCAGGCTATAATTCAGTGACTATGTTAAACACTTATAATCAAACGGCACTGCTTGATGGTTCTGTATTATATACATTGATGTATATATGTCGTACTTATAGCAATTGTATGTATTATGGGCCGGTGGCCTAAATTGCTGAATAAAGAAATTTTCACTGTCATTGTCTTTATTACTATTGGATTAATGAAGTACAGATATTAATATGATCTCATTAGGGATATTCAACTTTACTTTCCACCATTGATGTACAGAAAATCAGGGTTCCAGATAAAAGGGAGTAAATTGAGCAAATTAAACATTTTCTCATTCATTTCAGCAACTAATCATGTGCTGCTACTACTCATTAGAATTGCTCAGATATATATCAATCTAATGAGTTGTTACTCCAAACGGTTTATTGCAGTAATTAAGACCCTGGTTTTTTTTAATTAATCCCCTTATAAGAAAATCTGGAAAATAATATGTTGGGTTATTCTGTCATATTTAACAACATTCATAATGAAATAGGTCTTAAATTTGAAAAATGACTTTAAACACTGTATACTTATTTTTATTTGAGTGACTAACAGTTTGGAGCCTGATTTGAAAACATTTTACAGCCAATCTGCTTGCATTAACCTTTTTGACTCTGAATTAGAAACTTGATTGTTTTGTTCATTTTCAAATGACACTGAGCAAAGGGATCTACCAAGCAGCTGTTGTTTTCGGAGGATAAGGTAATATTAAATGATCGGATTGAACTTCTATCTCTGTGATAAGACATGGACATTGATTGCTACTGACTGTACCAAGGCGGGCTCCTATATTCACTTTGCTTTATGTTTGTCTTGCGTGTTGTTTTCTATTTAGTGTGTAGATGAAGGAATGGTATTGCGTGTGTGTGTGTGTGTGTGTTTGTTGTGGTATGACTGTGTATGTGTGTTATGCTTGAGAGGTGGGTGTATTGTTTGTGTTACGTTTCCTGCTTGAGTCTTTCGTATTTATTATATGTCGTGCCTCTAATTCAGCGTCATTCATTCGTGTATTGCAGACCGTGAGACGAACGATATACATGTAGAGTCTAGATCCGATGGAAGACAAATCTTCAAGGGCATGGGTTTAAATTGATTTGATTTTGATTGTGCATTGCAACATAAATGTTCTACATGGTGAGTGTAGAGTGTTTATTTTAAATCAAGTATCGATTCCCCATTGATAAATCAGAATATAGGTCCCAACGGGGTCAGTATTACTCCGCGCCATAACCCACGGAATTCTGGGTAAAGGAAAACTACTTTAGACTAGTTTTTTCAATCGGCATTCACGAGGTTATAACACTCTAGTTTAACAAAGTGTTTATATTAGGAATGTGCAAGGGGAATGTAAATATAAATAAGTATGGAGTGTGCGCTCAATTCTCAATGCGACGAAGTTGTAGGAACTTTATAACTATTCATTTATGTCAAATGCCATATACAGAAACATATCCATTTTGAAATACGTGACCATTAGCCTTGATTTACTCCTAAAAGAGACTCGCAACGAAATTTAGCATTAAAAGTAAGTAATTGGTAAATATGTTTCAAACGCTTAAACTTACAGGTAAGAATTAATTAAGGATAAGATATTCTGTTTTAAAAAATGCATTTCAATCTAAAATAACATTGGGCTCTGGAAAATTCAAACAAGGGACCCGGCATGCGCGGTCAGCACATACAAATAAGACTTCGCCTAAGCCGCTTGAGCTAACCGGTCCATTCATATATCGGGGATCGATTTAACGTATTTCAGCGTGTACATGTATTACACAATTCGTTCCGGTTTATGTCTGAGCGCATGATCATTTTTTGTTGAGTCGAGAGACGAAACAGATAAAACGATGAAAAAATCATACAAAACTAAGAGTTAAAGGCTTTTCTTGAGGGTGTTTTAGACTGATCATTTTTTCTAATGTCAGAATCTCGATAATGCTACAGATTTTCTTTTATTAGAGTATTTATTTTTAAAATACAACATTTGGATTCCAGTCGCTTTCAAATACAAACTAAGTTGAACATTGTTCATTTGATTTCTTATGTAACTTACTACTCACATCTCTTTAGAGAATGCTAGGAACATTTCTTCTGAGAAACCCCACAGTCCTTAGATAACTCGTAAAAGCAAACTGAACAGCACACTATACTTGCCGAAAAATTGAATTGTTCGCATGGGGAAATATGAGTATTTATATAATCACAATCTTGTTTTGGCGAATGTTTTAGACTAATTTATAAACATCATTACTATAAATCTATTTTGAATCGTTGTCGCGCGAAACAAAGTAAAAATGTGTAGCCACTACCATTCAATAATTTGTAACAATACTCATCATACAGATATTTACCTTTGTCCATAGATGATATTGATTGATTTGAAGATACCTCATATAAATGGCAGTAAATACTTCTACTGATTTAGAAGCTTGAATAATATCGAAGAAAACTCTCTGTGGCAAGTCTAACCAGAAAACAAATAATTGTGTTTTCATATATCTGATAACAAACAGAAATAGGAAATCAAGACATCAGAACAGTTTTTGAAGTCCTGTAATCTTAAGACTTTGATTAATTTGTTGAATGGAAACGCACGCAAACATGATATTTATTTTGACATATCCGGAACACATATAACAGAGACCTTCTGTTCTGTTGGGTAAGAAAAACTGGTGTTCTGATCTTATATATTTAGCATGAGGACGTTAAATACATTTTTATCAAATAAAGATATTTCTTACAGGAAAATTGTGTTTAAGGTTAATTATATGTTGATTAATTCTGAAGCAAAACTAACAAAGTAAAGGCTCAAAAGGTATCTATAATAAACATCCGATATGCGAATACATCATGTTGCTCTCGGTTTATCAAGTGATGTAATTTCGTAACTATCTCGATGTCGTGTATTATTTCTTGTTGTGTTTATGCTTTGATACACAAACATCGATTGCTCAAATAAGTGCTCTAGTTGATGACTAGTATTTGCCTAGTATTAAAACAAGCAATCAACTACACAAATGTTTTTAAATCTGACATACTTCTAAAAGATCTCGTACATCATGAAATGCAAATTCAAAGCGAATCAAATACGAATGGAAACTCTAACATTGCGGTTTATAATTATAATCGAATGACGCAATATTATAAATAGTAGCTGAACCCTCATCCGTATTTTTCCAAAACTACAGGTTTCCGACTTTTGGGGTCCTGTGGACCTCTTTTTATAGTTTTTTTCCATTTTCTAATTCAAGATAGGCATTTTTGCCGAATTGATTATGTGTACGTTTATGCTGCATTGTAGCGATATCATTAAAACGCTAATATCACTGTAAATATGGCAACCAGTGACCATAGTAACGCAAAAAATAAGTTTATTTACAACAAAATCGACCTTTATCAAATAACTCATGCACAAACTGCACAATAGGCAAAATGTGAACATATTTTTCACTGGATATACATTGTGTTACATTAATTGTGTACCGTTAACCAGTTCACCCTCAAGACCGCTTTAAAGCGCGTTTGCAAACATTTTTGAACCTGATCAGACGCCGCGTAACACGTCATCTGTTTAGGACTCAAACTGTTTTTATCACTTTCATCGATATTTAATAAGTCAAACAACTTTACATCTTACTTAAAACGTATCTTGTATACAACAACAATGAAGCAGACGGCAATAAAGCGGCGAAGGGGCAACAATATCCCGAAAATTTTTATCATGAAAGGGTTAACAAAACTATTGAAACATTGTAAGGGATTAAGTGGACCCCAAGTAATATTAAAGCATATTAACATGAGCTACTTTACAAATTTAAACTACGACTGATATTTGAAAAACTATTAGGTGGACATATGTAACAAGACAGCTTTCCAGCTTATCAATCTAGTCAATTTGTTTTATATCTGCTTTCAATTATTTCATTGAAAGATTTGTCCAATCAGTTTCAGCCGTGTGTATTTATGTCATAGAAACGTAAAGGTCAAAATGCTGTTAATTACTGATTTCTATTAGCCACCAATGATATACAGTTGATTACCTTTTTACCTCAAAAACTCTAAAGGATCATATGTGTATGTTCATAGAAATACACGTATTGTATACATTTCATTTAACTACACCCTGTTGCGATCTGCTGCCATAAAATATGTAATGCTGTATTCGTTTGTGATGATCCTCAATTGTGTTGTGTAACTTTTTTAATCTTTTGAACGGTTATGGCATGCATCCAAACCGCCTTATATCATAATGTGTGTCTGTGTATAAACTGCCCTCAATATCATTATACTGTTGATAACTATCGCATGTCTTAAACTACTGTTTTATAAACAATATGATTGTATTGCATTCGTGTTACAATGTCTGAAACATACATCTCAGACTATATTATTACGTTAACGGAAACAAAATAACAGGTAAAGTATAGTATTTGGGACAACTTATATTTGTTAGACGATAATAAGATACATAACGTAGATATTCATGAATAAATTTACATTTTATCTCACTTCATGTAACAGTTGACATGATATATAGACATTTTGATAGTGTAGTAAGATAACTTCAAGCATATATATTTAGTAGATTAAGGACTATAGTATTGTGAGATGCACTAAGCCAGACATCATAGAACATTCACTAATTGCATTTGTGTTCACAGCTATATATTATTTACAAATAGGTTGCCAAATGCATCTTTTTGTTTTCTAATACTTAAAGTAGACGTGTGCAAATTAGTTACGGAACATATTAAACTGTTCCACACAGTGTCAGAAAGTATTTTTATAAATTATTCGTCATATTAACCACTTTCGAATACATAATTTTTTTATCCTAAAAGACTTCTCCAATTTGAAATTATATAGATCCCTAGATATATTTATTGATTATAATTAGGTCTACTAACGAAACGTAACAAATTAAGACCGTTCTGAAATCTCTGTATGATATGGTTTATTTGTCTTTCAATATCGTACAAATATATAAAACAGCTTTTAACTGCAATATTATTGGCATAAGTGTATCATGTCAACCCCTCTGCTACGAAATATATGAAAAATAATAAATCCTAAAACATATATAAGAAAAGTCCTCTTGCCGTACTAAATCTGAACCGGTACCTCAACCCTTCTCCGATTAGAAAATAATTGATGATTGTAAGTAAACAATAAGGAACCATACGCGATTTATCTTGGTCCCTTATCGATATATATGGACCACTGGTAAATTATCCAAACAAGATGTTGGAAATACTACAATGGCAAATATAGGAAACGTTTCACAAGATAAAGTCAAATATACCCGTGTTTTAAAACTAATGTTTGCAAATTATTGATTAGTCAATTTTGCCAAATAGTTATTTTGACCGATACTTATGGCCATATAGATACACGACTCAATAAATAACTCATTTTATTCCAATGCAGAAGATTTCTTATTACCAGTTTCCCGGACAAACTGTACCTGCGTGATTGAACTTGTCTTTTTGACAAGAAATGCTTTACAGTCATTCAGAGATTAACAATTTACGTTTTGATGAATAGGGACATAATAATTCCAAACATATATTATTGCCAAAACAGATTTTAGAACCGGCATGTTTTGTCAATATTCTTGATACAGTAAATCTCATCAACGAATGTCATGTCCACTCAACAAACTGTGATTATTTTTGTTGGCAGAAGTTTAATTTATCTACAAAATATCGTGTTTTAACTTTTCATACATACATATACGGTTATTAAATATCTACATTATATTTCTTCTACAACCAGGCAAGGTACAGAAAATAAAAAGTAATGCAATTTTGCTAGACATTTCTATTTTTTGTCTCGACCGGTGAAAATAAATTGACATTCATAAATATCTATCTGTCAGACACATCCTAGTATTTCTGCAAACTGAATTTCATCCTTCTGTTGCCTGATCAACAGGCACGCGTTCTGAGACATTGTGTGTTAAATCTGTAATAGAAGTGATGAAGCGGGGAAAAGTTATCGAACATAATTATAAGAAATGTAGGCAATGATAAGCTCCTAAAATGTCATAGTATTACAACTGATCTCTTGTCATATAGCACATATTTGAATTTTTATGCTGTACGAGTAGTTTGTGCAGTTTGTGGATACTTACAACTCTGAACTGGTGGCTGGCACTGCATTCTATCCTCTTCCATCCCACTTGGAACACAAAATACTATTATCATGCTTAACCTAGTAATGGCTAAAGGTCATATATATTACACACATCATAGTACAAAACCTTTACAAAACAATTGAATAAATTGACAGTATGATTAAATAATGTTGTTGTTATGTTTCAGAAATATTCTTGAGGCATATGAATATTGTTGAAGATATTTAGATCTAGAACAAACGCCGAGTAGCATGTTGGTTCAAGCTGGTTGACACTCCAAGACGCTTATTCTACGCTTCCACTACGATAAAGGTTTCTGACTGCGCTTCCTCTTCCTTTACTACGTTGCAACTGCGACCTTGCTTCGATCTAAGCACAGGGCTGCGCTTCTGTTGCGCTTTTGAACATTTTCTATAAAACAATATGCGATTTCACTGCTTTCGCAGCAGTTGGCCATCATCCGTCAAAGGAATTTGATCCAATTGGCTACTAGACAAACAGGAACATTGAAATTCCACCACGTGAGGTTCAGGCTGCTTGACAATAGCATGTGCAGGCCTTGATTTTGTATTTCGTTTTTGACGGAAAGGCATTTGGAATAATGCTGACAGTTTTAAGTGCAAACAAATAATGAAGATAAAGGTGGGGTGATGCAAATTTATATACTGATCGGCAAGCGTGAAGGTGTAAATCGCCATGGTCGTGGCTCAGTCGCCAAGAGCGTAGCCGAAGCGATTATGAAACGCAGTCAACTCGACAACATCGTAGTGAAAGCGTAGCAAAAGCGCCGTGGTTTGTGATTCATAAATGGTCGAATCGCCGTGAAAGCGCTTTGATCGTCGCTAGAGCGTATAGCGCGTAGTTTGAACGCCTAGAGCATACGAGAAAAGTACAGGAATCGCGGACAAATTATATCGACGCTTTTAGTACGATGCGACTACGATTGCGCTACGTCAAGCACGCCGCGACTACGATACTGCTACTTTCATGAATGTCTTAGTACATTTTAGTCCACGGTGATGCTGCTACGGCAGTTTTTAGCAGGGTTAAACTATTCGCCTTGAGGTTGCGATCAAGGAGCTTCTGTCACGCTCCTACTACGATCAGGGCGTTTCCGTTTCCCTCTTGTCATTCCTGCTACGTTTTGCGGTGTTTTTACCGAAATTTCGAAGCAAAGAGGAATCGCCCCTCATTGGAATGGGAGTATAAGCCATATTGAAAGGTCGATACATATTTCAAGCAGTTCTTATCCTAATCACACGCCTAATTACATGTACTCGGCATTTAAATATTCCGTAAATGTATATTTTTCTAAAACCTGGGGAGGGTATACTTTTTCATTCAGTAATTAGTGTTGAAATAACTCTGAATACAGATGAAAGTTTTATTTATAAGGACAAGTAGTATATCTATCATAATATTAGACCCAATTGTGTACAGTTATAGCAGACGTCAACTAGTTCTCCATTGATTGAAACAAGTATTATTTTGAATCGCAGATTCGCAGCAAGGAAGAACAATTTACATCTTGCAAATTTCAGCTGATAGGATTAGAACATAAGAAATCTGAACCCCCATACTGTTGGTGGAATCCTCAGTTCTATGGAAATTACGTTCGAGCGACTTGAGTGATACGCTGATATGGTGTAATAAGTATGGCATGTTCTAAACAAGGGCTATTGTATTGTTTTGTCACCGATATCAGAACGAAGGCAAAAGCACATGCCAAACGTCCACACATTTGAAACGTCCGTCTTGAACATTAAAATTCATATTAAATACAGTCGAACGTTGAAACTGAGATTTCGCTTAAATCTAACATATCCGGATTCCTAAATTGCTAAGAAACATTTTAACCTTGAAATGTGATTATGTTTGACTTAACTGGGTTCAAAGGCGTAACATTTAAATGAAGCTATATAAGTTATTGCGAACGTAGTGCGTTCGAGATACTAATGTTCGACTGTTGTTGTTGTCATTGACTGATATTGGTTTGTCAAAACAATCTTGAATACTAGTAGTTAATAGCAAACGGTATCGGTTTTGTTCTTAGATAGCTTCTTACTTTGATAGCTCATTTTTGTTGAATGTTTAAGTTTTAACGACTGTTTATCCTTGACAAACGGGATGTTTTCGACATAACACTTTACCCCATAACCTCAATCTAGTTCTGAAGACTGGTAACCATTTAAAGAATGTTAAAAGCTTAAACTACTTTCTGCTAGGATATAGACAACTTTCCTATGGTACACTTTATTAGGTATTGTATACATAGGTTATTGAGATTCAATGTGGAAATAGAAAAATGTCACCTGTGTAATGTGTACAAGCTTGTACTTTCTATAATTCTACTTTTTATTCTTTTCCTTCGATGCAAATTGTATTTTGAACGCTTTCCTAGTATTAGCCCGACGAGCGATGTTTGCAAATAATTTAGATTCAGATCAGATATCGAAGGTATCTACATTTAAGAAATAAAAAACGATATAAGCATAAACAAAATGTTCAATCTGTACATATGATATTATAATTATTATCAAATAAACATACATGCTATATTCGGGGAAATGCCTGTACACGCCACAAATTGTCAATTAATCTGTCTGAGGTATGAAATGCATATCCCCTGAAGTCATGGTGAAATTGCAAAATGAACAAAGTAGCAGTTTTGCTTGGCGCCAAAATATGCCCAAAGCTATACACAAGAGTCTGATATATGTCTTAAAATAACCTATTGCCCTTTAATTCGATTTATATGAATCTCTAACGGCCCGAGTTTTGCTTATGGTCGCATACAAAACATATTAGTCAGCATAAACGGTTCCCTGTGGCCTGTAGTGGCTTGTTGATTAAATGATAATTATATTAAACAACAACCATGCATCAATCATTTCACTTAAAACATTAGTTATTTTAAAAGTATTATATTTGCAATCTTGAGAATTTAAATGTTATTGGGTTTTATGGTATACTAATTTTATTGGTCTTGCTTTGGTCTTGTAACTCCCTATTTCTATATGCAGCTGTATCGTGACCGACTTCGTAGCACCAGTCAGTATTGTAGGATATGATATGGAGCGGCACATGCGTGTTTATTTTCAGTCATACTGCTTTACCCCGATTTTAATATAGACTATTTAAAAATTTCGCCGCCAAATAAAACGTGCATACTATTTACTTGTTATATTGTTAACTGCTTCAAAAATGTCGTCTGCAAAATCATTTCAATGTTCAATTGAACAAGTCATCGTTATAAACCGTTCAAACATTGCAAAAGCCCGTAGTGAATGGTCATAGAAAGTCACAGATATTATAAAGAGTAAACAACAATCAACTTTCTGGATGCACGTAGGCCATTCAAAAATTATTTGAATGCAGCAGTCTGGAACAACGTTTGATGCAATGCAAAGGTACTGGAAGCTTGATGCTTTCTGCTGAAAATTTACAGACACCTGTATCCCGATTGCAAGTTAACCCTTATCCTGCGGTGATGTCGTCTGCTTCGAAATTGTCGTCTGCAAAGTTTGTTAAATTTAGATTTATACATTTTTTAAGTAAAGAAACCTAACGAAGAGTGTCAAACAGTTTGGATCCAGATCAGACACCGCGTTACGCGGTGTCTGATCTGGATCTAAACTGTTTGCAAACATCAATAAAGTCGCGACCAGCAGGCAAAAGGTTAAGTTAATGTTAAAGTGGTTTGCTTATTAAGCAAATGTGGAGTATTTTTTAAAGCAAATTCCCTTTTACCCAACCGGCTGGGAGAACCACAAATAAATACGAAAGACTCAAGCAGGAAACGTAACACAAACAATACACCCACCTCTCAAGCAGAACACACACACACAGTCATACCACAACAAACACACACATTCACACACACGCAATACAATTCCTACATCTACACACTAAATAGAAAACAACACGCAAGACAAACATAAAGCAAAGTGAATATAGGAGCCCGCCTTGGTACGGTCAGTAGCAATCAATAATTAACTATAAATTAATTAATTATTAACAACCACTGGGGGTTAAACCTGGGTTTAGGGGCGCCCAACCTCACACTTATCTCCTATATGCACCTATAAAGACGAACAGTGTACATAAAATATAAACCCTGTTCCACAACCTCACAATCAAAAAGACCGCCAGCACAGTAAGTAAATACATGTAAAACATTTAACAAAAATTCTATGACAAGATCATTAGTAACATGGGAAAGAATTAAACATTCAAGCCCGTGTTAAAAATAACCCACTATGGCAACGGTCAAATTGTACTCAAGCGACTAGTCTGTAGTTACGAGCAACTGTAAGACATGGAAGGGTCCAGGGTACGACAGAGAGGGAGTGAAAAAACAAAGCACGAAAATCCGACATAACTCTCCCGGTTTAAAACTTTAAACTTATGACAAAATCGTATACTTGTGATATATTTATATCAAGATTATATCATGTTTTCTCAATTTCAATTGAAGGCGTTATCATTATGTAAACGAGATAAGCAACGTTTCAGATAATAATTAAGTAACTCCTTTTACATTTAAAATATTAAATTTATATACTATTAAACGTGTTTTGTTCGATCAGTAAATGTAATTAAATTATATAATTGAATATTGTCTCAATATTGAGTTACGGACACGATATTAATCAATTCACGACAATGACGATAAGAGTATATACATATAACGTATTATTACACATATTAAAAGGCAGTGTAGATCCAAATTTCACAGAATCTACTCGTTAAGCAATTCACTATTTACACGGCCGGTGAATGGGTTAACCCTCTTTTGTCTCTTTATCGCCATCACCTGTGTGTCATGTGTCTGGGTGGTATGTGTTCCGCTAAGATATATGTTTTGTTATCCTTTAACTACGAAGTGCATCTTTCCAGGGATTTGCAAAGGTAATGAGTAACTCGGTATCTGAACAGAATCCGCTAATATAATGATTGAAAGTTCAAAATGAAAGTATAATATTTAAATCTGGAAACAATTTTAGAGGACAATTTGTATTCAGGCGTTATTACGGCGGTAAACATGTTAATGGTGGCGCGAACGGTCTTAGTGATGTATATCTCTGGACTCGTCTGTTCAAACGCCAAAGTTATTTATGGGACGGTCATCTGCCTGTCAATGGCGGTCCTTTTCAGGTATCGTGTTTAATGTATCATGTATCTGTGATAAACTTTTCACATATATTCAAATAGGTCGTAATCTCCTCATAATAAATTATAGTTTTGACACTACGATAAACATAGCACGAAATTCATTTTGCTAAATCTGTCACTGCTTTAATACCATATACATTATAGTGATATCTGTAATATGCTCTCAAATATAGGTTGCAGGCATTTTGACAGGATTTAGATCGACATGAGTATTTAACTATTTGGATCTCGATCTAACTTTCGAGTTACTCGGGGTTTGATCTGGATTCAATTGTTTGCAATTTCAGTGTAAGTTTTAAGCAGCGAAACGGTTAACTTACCCGACGATCCTACGTTTATATTTTACAAGCAACAGAATGCGAACGCTGTCAGAATCATGATCAAAATTAAAGTTTATGTCCATTAAATAGAACCTTGATTTCACCTCAAACGAAATATCAAATGTATGCACTCATAGCTATGGCTGACATGTAATTTGTATGATTTATAGGCAGGCCGAATTTTAGACGACCCCAGAAATAATGAAATTGTCGCGAAAAAAACAACTGTATGCAGTTGTTTGATTTCAATATGCTTTAGATTTCCCTCTTTTTAAAGAATATACATCTTTTAAACATGTATTAATGTTTCTTTAATAAAAGTAGTTTATACGTTTACTGTGAAGCGCGACAATGGATTTTGTGCGCTGCACCGTGACTGAGCTTTACTATTTATAGAGGTTGAAACCGATTCCATGTTTTGGATAAGTTAGGGTTCAAACCTTAACTTGAAAATAAAAATTGAAACCTAAATGTCTCCGTGGTCGCGATAATTGAGTAGTGTTTTACTGAGTAAGATCATAAGTTCGATACCCAGTAGATGCTCTTTTAATATTAATTTAGTTGGGAAAGGTATTTTTATACTACACATGACGATAACCACAAGGAACCTTTAGCAATTGTTCAGTATTTAAATAGTATTTGTTATTCAATTTATAATTACATTTCAGTATAACCACATTGTTCAAACTAAAGATAATACGACATACCACGTCAAAATTCCATGGTAAGGAATCTTGTAGAAAACGTATTTGAAACAGTAAGAAGGAGAAAGAGAAGCAATTTCAAATCCCATTGGAATTTATCCGAACCCCATATGACTTATATGGTTTAACCTTAAAGGTATTGCTAAGCAACTAACACATTGATTCCTCACGACGACTATACTCGTCATTAAGAACGAGTGTACTTCACTTGGCCCCCGAAAACAGTGAATACCTAGATAAGGGTAACACTGTCATTTTCCATAGGTCATACATTAACTAGACTAAATTGGAAACTGAAATTGGTCATTGACATTTTAGTGATAAATGAATAAAAGCACTTGTTTTCTAGAAATGAGATACTGTTGTCACATTGTGTAACATTTTACATACATTTAAAACTTTCGATAGTTCACAAGATATAACGTATAGGTTGTCCATGACACATTTTGCATATATGTTGATAATTCAAATAAGTAACTATTTGAAAACTAATGCAATAAAACGTAAGATTAGTTATTTTTTTTAAAAGAGAAACATTCTATTGGGAATCGAACCCACAACCTTTTACCCTATTGCATATACCCTTACACGCTACCTATTACTCTAACTCGAGTATTGATTTAATTTTGATAAAAATGCAACCAGCGTCTTATTAGGATCCAATTGTTTTGAATTTCTAGACAACTGGACGGAGTAAATATATACTTTTCTAGATTTGTATGTATGACACATGTATTTTCCTATACGATTTAATTTAATTATAAAATTACTACTAAGAACAGACATGTTCCAGTACCTAATGATATTTAGACCTAATTATGTTAATGATATACTTACAGTTATTCTTCCATGCTTAATTTGACTACCGTATACATACAATTTTACAAACAACATTGATCACTCAGACTCCTTAAGTTCGTATTCGTATTTCAAAGTTCAAACCTATGTAAACAGCGAAAGCCACATCAAAACTGAATTAATCGAGCTCAACTTATCAAATGTCAACCGATAAACAAAACACGGTTAATATCGCGCTTACCCATTACCCCGTAGCATGTTTTAGTATTAAAGATAGTTAACCACTTAAAGCAGGTTGGAAGTAAAACAGAATGTGTCTATAGGCACATTCTGCTTTACTATCAACCTGCTTTAAATTACAATCTGATACAACATAGAAAATATTGTGTATGATACACATTCATAATTGTATCATAGAAACGTTTTTATTGAGTAGGGAAATAAAGAAAAGGCGGAAAATGCCTTTTATGTAGTAATTGGTTCAGTGAAATAGAGATTTTGAGACTCGACTCAGTTAGATGCCAAATCAGTCAAAAACGAGATATAATACATCGTTGAAAGTACGACACAAAACCTCAATTTGAAATCAAGTTCCTTTGTTGTAAAACTATGTTACGACAGACAAAATGCAATAACTAGTCACACTATATCAAAATATAACACAGATTTTTCATCATTATGTGCATTTATTCTGAAGCACTATTTCCTTAGAGACATTATGCCTTGAATGTTTTGGGAGTAAGTAAACTAAATAAATGTAGAAGTATATCCGTTCTCAGAGACAGCCATTTTTTAAGTCAATATTATATGACTTTCTCTATAAAAATGCAGTAATATTGATCTATCAAATTTGTCAAAAAAATACATTTTAACAGAAAAAAGAGAAATATTCTGTCTGACTTATCACCCTCTTTAAATAGCTGTTTCTCAAGTATTACAGATTTTCCATTCAAATGATGAATATTTTTTCTGGCAAATACAATTTCGTCATACTTACTAAGCCAGGATTCATATCGTTTGATTTATTCTTCCCCCACAGACCGGTTCATAGGGTGGTGTTTAATAGTCTGGTAAAAGCTGAAGAAATGTCCATCACGGCAAGATGGAGGTTGGAAGAATAAATATTTCACTAACATGTGGCTATATCTATTTTGTTTAGTTAATATGCATTACTGGATTGTAATGCAGTCTAAAACAAATTGGAGCCCGTAAAAGGATCTGGGTATTAACCATACCCTTACATGATATTTACAGAGGGTAAGTTGGTGTAGGCTTTATGAAGGCCAAAACAAATGTAGATAACTCCTGTAAGATTCTTCTGTTTATCGTTTATGGGTAGATTCTCCCTTGATATCCGTGTTTATTCAGTGAAACACCGCGTGAAACAGGTTTAAATATAATTTATGCTCCAACATAATTTTATAGCTGACGTCTATATTTCGGTAAATGTTAAGCAGGTTTCCTGATGTTTGAAATTGGATATTACGTTTTCTATTTGAACAACTCCATGTAGAAGTAATATGAACATGTTGTTTATATCTAATGAACTGTTCAATTTACAAGTGAAGTATATACAATTTATAACTATGATGTATTGTTTTATGGACTACGTTTTATTGCAAAAATGACAAACAGTGAAGCACTAATGAGAGGTTCATATAGGATCCAACACTCGCCAGTAAAGTGATGAACCATCCGCGGACTATCTTACAGACCAGGACACACACAATTGGAAGAGATCAAACAATAAAGGACCGTTTTCCATATTTGCAATAATATATAGAGAACGCGATAATGTTCATACACGTTGTTCATACGTTTTATCGCAACGGAAACACAAACACAGTGCATTAAAATGTAGACCAGTACAATCTGTTGAACAAAACAACAAATTAGTTCAATATATCTGTCAGGCAGTTTAAGCCTGATAAGAAGCCGGATTTACCGGGGTCTGATATGTTTCAAAACTGTTTGAATTGATAGTTTTCAGCCTGTTTGCAATGGAAGTGATAGTTTTTCAGCGAAGACACGTTCAATTGAAAAATATTAACATTGTCTCCACTTGTCATAACCTTTTCAATACACAGCTAGATGTTCGGTGGACAGTGTCCGTCCACCAGCAAAATTATGATTTAAGTGTAAAACCTTATTTCATTTGGCTGTGCCCAGTTTGCTTATCGGATATTTTAAAAACACATATTGTTTAATGTTATACATATCTATGTGAATGGTTTTTGTCAGAGTATGACAAATTAAAGTAGAAAGTTTTCTTCATCTACAGAAAGCACCTGCAAAACTAAAATGTGATGTTGTTCTTAACCGCCTCGTTAGCTCAGTGGTAGAGAGTCCGCTTTCGAAGCGGGAGGTTGTGGATTCGATCCCCGGCCGGGTCATACCAAAGACCATTATACAAACGGTACAAGTAGCTCCCTTGCCTGACGCTCGGCACAATAAGGGTAGTGCCAGGAAGGTGACTCTAATGTCCAGGTAAATATGCATGTTAATGGATAACTTGTTTGTCGCAATAAAAACTCTTTAGAGTTTATGTTGATTGTTTACCATATGCGACGTTAAATAAAGCTTACCTTTACCTTTGCCTTTACCTTTGGTGTGCAAACTGCCACGTGCAAAAAATGCTGATAACGTCACATACCGATATTTATTTTAAAATACTTTATATAAGCAACCAGACCATTTATTAGCCAATATGAGCACGGTGTAAGGCGATAGTAGTTGAATTTATGATATACTTGTAGACAGTTCGAATAGAAACCTATTGTATTGCTTTTGTTTAAGAAATCACAACACCTGGGGCCCGTTTCATAAAACGTCTTAAGACAAATGTTGTCGTAAGTCAGATTATAAAAGTATCAATTATTAGTTATTTCTCCATCTAATCCTGTCTGGTGACATCTTTTTGGAATCGTCTTGAAAATACGATTCCAAAGAGATGTCACAAGACAGGATTAGATAGAGAACTCACAGATTAAATATATTTTAAAGTTTTGACTTACGACAACATTTGTCGTAAGATGTTTAATGAAACGGGCCCCTGTATCGTACGTTCACCAATATAATGACTTAAGAGAGCTTCATATAGTATGCGTCATTGCATTGTCATTTAACATATTACCCATTAGCCTGTTTGTCATTAGACAATTGACCACTTAAAAATTGGTTGAAAATAAAACAGAATATTCTTTATGAACAGCCTGCTTTACTTTCAGTATGCTTTTAGACATCATGTCCTAGGATATAGAACATTCGTATGTTAATATTTATGGCCGTATTGAGTCGAACCATTATATTTGGATGAATAAGTTAAAGGTGTAAAAAGCCGTATCCAAATTGAGTGAAACAGTTTGTACTGATATGGCTAGGCATTTATATACAATAAGATTTATGGTTTTACCATTATATTGTGGGTTAAAACATGTGTCAGTGCACGAAATAATGGCACGTTCGCAATGACCCTGTATCAGTTTTCTGTCGCGTTGGTTTAATATTTCACAAAATGTCACTTCCATTTGTAAGCCACCATGGTATTCCTTGTACTTTCCATGATATATGCCTTAATCTACCACACAACCATTTGTTAAGTATTAAATCGTATCTGATCTTCGTCAGTAGACACCAAACAATGAGCAGCTTCCTTTCTACGATGAATAACTAATTGTTAACACTATTTGTCAGCCATTTTACTCTAACAGGTATTTATCATTTCAATAGCATACCATCGCCATTCAAAATTTGATCGAGTTATGGTATTTGGATAGTTTAACTGCAGATACATATAATTTAACATCAAACAGTTTAGGTCATGGAATGACTCTACCCTCAGACTCTTAATGTCGCTATTTAACAAATGCGATACAACATATCAGAAAATAATCACCCCATCTTTTTATATATTAAAATTTGTTACAACATATACACACATATTGTTATGGTACGATCTGCACTGTTTAATGAAGTTACAGTGGAGAAAATATTATTCTTTCCCGTGTAAACGCAAACGAAACGCAAACAGTGTGGGGCCTGATCTAGCTCCAAATTGTTTGCAATGAAAAAAAAAGTTTAACGTAAACGCGTTTATTGGGAAAGAATAACGTGTTCTCCACTGTAGGAGCTGTCTAATATAAGTATGCGCTAATGTCTCGGGACATTGTTCCTAACGTTATAAGCAAATGTAATGGTTCAGATGAAAGTCATGCGTGTATTATTTAAATATATTACTACTTGTATAAAATGATTGTCAAGGAGTTTGGTGCTGAATTAGAAGCTACTCAAATATGAACATACTAAAAACTGTTTGTAACATACATCAGTAACGCTTATCACATGCGTTAGTGTTGAAAACGATATACGAGTATATTAACCCATTACGCCCAGTATATTATTCCATGTTTATATATTGGATTAGTTTATTTTTCATCAAAGGGATGCCTGGTCAAAATTTTCATTTTCATTTTGTTATATATTGAAATTCCTATCAGCAAACAGCGTATACTCTGATAAGACGCCGCAGACTACCTGCGGTAGTGGCCTAATGGTTAACACCTTGGACTACGGTACCAGGGGTCGTGCGTTCGATCCCCCGTCGGACCAGCGGTCTGACTAGGGGATTTTATCTGAATTCCCGATGATGTACAGGAATGTTCTTGAGCAAGACATGTACCGCGAATTGCTCCTCTCCACCCAGAGGTTAAAATGGGTACCTGTGAGGGTCTGAGGCGGTACCGCGGCTGCTTTTGACTGCGCCATATGTAAGAAGTGCTCAATATTGTAGGCAAGACGGCTCGATGATCAGGGGAGTATATGTACTGTCGGCTGAGCGGTCATTCGGACTGATAGTAGACTTTAACTTGGTATATTACTCTTTTTTATGTCCTATATATGGGATCCTGGGCACACATGGGTTAACGAAACATTTCCATGTTGGAAGTTTTCCTTATGATTTTTATAGATGTTATAGTCTATTGCAATTGTTCCAGTGGAGCTAATATATCAATTTAAATAGTTTGTAGTCAGTACGGACGCCGGTCAATCCGGAATCTGATCAAGCTCCAAACTGTTTGTCACTCAGATTTTTTTTCTCCATTTTTCTATACGGCTAACGACCATGTACATCGAAATCAAATGCGTCTCATCTTGCTCTACATGGTGGAAAATTGCTTAAAAAGGTTAAGCTATGGCTTGCAAATACGGGCGTGTGTTTTTCTACAGAAGTATCATGACTTTAACTAAATTTTGTATGAAACAACTGTTCATCCAAATTCGAAGACATGTATTTTTTTCTGAATGCTTTAACTGTCAAGTTTCACTATGGTAAAGTACTGATATGAGCTGTAACGTGACTAAACCAACCTTATTGCATAACAAAATTGTACAGAACAGGCATCGTTGGCATCACAATCTCTGTTTCTAACTTTAGTATACACTGTCAAAGTGGTATATAATACAGCTACTTAAAATGCCTAAAGACGCATGTTGGTGTAAATCAGTGTAGATCAAGGGTCAGCCGCCGCGTCAAAGACGGGGCGGCTGATCTTGATCTATGCCTTGTTGCAATTTAATAAGTCATTTTCTCATCGCACGGTTCATTTATATTCTGAAACTATTTCAAAACCGACTTATTCTAACACTCTTTAATGTGTTTTGATTAGCAGATATCAAACATATGCACAATTGGGTAAACAGATAACTGGATAGTGAAAAAGAAACATTTAATAAGAGATATGTATTGTAAAATTGATGTTAACAAGTATTTCCTTATATAAGTATATTCATTTTGTCTTATAGTTAAGCCTAACCCAGTAATACCTAGTAACGCTTAAATACGTACGTCACTTAAAAACATTGTATTGACAAAAGTACAGTGAAGAAAACGTTATTCTTTCCCGTTTAAACGCAAACGAAACTCAAACGCAAAGCGCTAACACGTAGAAAAGTACAACTTTTGGACAAGCCTGATAACTCATATTTATCTTAGAGGCAAACCGTTTGGAGCCTGATCAGACGCCGGGTTACCCGGCGTCTGATCTGGCTCCAAACGGTTTGCATCGAAAATAATAGTTTTAGCGTAAACGCGTTTATTGGGGAAGAATAACGTTTTCTCCACTGTACCCTTGTCATATGAACGCAGTCTAGATCCAGAGGGAAGCTTTCTGTTCATGGTCGGCATTGCTTGCCAATTTAGGGACTCTCGGATCAGGTACTTTTTGTCACTTTATTACAGTTATATAGTAAAACACAATGAATAGTAAAAAAATATCGACTATAAATCGTTGCATGCTAGCGGCGGACACATGTATCACAGTGGTAACCTTTGCAAACAGTTTGGATCCTGAAGAGACGCCGCGTAACGCGGAGTCTCATTTTGGTCCAAACTGTATGACACTCTGACCCTTTTTGAAAAGAAATTAAGAAAAAGCGATTTTTGTACAGTAACAGACGATATGTGTTGCAGACGAAACAATACCAAGCATGACAAACGTTAATAAGGAAATTTCAGTGTCCATTTGAATAGTGAGGGGAGAATGAATTAACACACGTTTGACTGTATCAATAGTTTGTGATGGTTTCTGCTAAGATTCATCGCCTGTCAGGTGTGAATAAATGATAGGCGAACTAGGCTCCCATGGGGGTTGATACAAATAAAGATATCCTGACTGGCACATTGTTTATATTATTGCGTGATAACTTCCAGAAGCGAATGACACTTGATATCATTCACGACACTTCTTGCCATTATTCTAATGCGCTGTTCCATCATCACTGCAAACATACATTCAAACCAGTATCATACAGCTATTCTTCGAAGAAGCATGTTTACTCGTATCTCTTGCAGCAGGCGTCTGCATGACGTATTGAAGAAGTAAAGTAAATTGCTTCCTCAGATGATATCTGTTTTACTTTTGTCATGCATTAATCTGTATTATTGAAGGTCGGATTATTATCCTTTGATAGGTTGTTCAAAATATTTTTAGTGTGAGAGAAAGGTCAGTCAAAAGAAAAGAAAAGTACTTATTATGACGGTCAGCTACAACTGTCTGTCAAATAAATTGAGGATAATTGTTTTTTTCAGTATAAGATAGAAATTTAATCCATTGAGTGAACATTAGACGTTATATTTTCACGAGTGGCGAAGCCACTCGTGAAAATATAACAGTCTGATGTTCACGAAATGGATTAAATTCGATCTTATACTGAAAAAATACAATTATTCTATTTATTTATGCTTTTACGCCACTTTTTAAACGAAATTGTTCGACAATTGCGAAAGCGAAAGTAAATGATTTACCCCGTGTTGAGCCCCAACTTTATATCGAACACATTTTCGAAACAGTTTCCCGTACGATGACGTCACTTATTTATTGATTTGACGTCATCGAATTACGTCGTTGCTCCCGAGTTTGGATTCGTGTTCTTCCGTTGAGTAGTTCGCGACAAATCGGACTGCTGGAATTTAACGATAAGACACGATTGACTACGATTCTTGGGGAGCCCTACGGGGAAACTTCATAATAAAAGCGCCTGGCGATAATCCCACTGTTCAAAGCAGTGGATTACCAAGTGATAATCCACTGCTTTTTCACGGTAATCCATCGAAAAGCATAAATAAAGATCAATAGTATAGCCGAACAATCCTTTAACCTTTGCCCTATCATTATGATCGACATACCCGTGTCACACAGTCACTGTGATATTTTCGCTTGCTTATATTGTTGCGACTGCTTTTAATATTTAGAATTGTATTCCTTTTAGGCTTAAGAAATACTGATAAAAGTGTCAAACATCTGGATCGATGCCATCGAGTTTCGCGAAGTCGGTTCATGATCAAAACTGTATGCAAATATCAGTGTTCTCGGCCTGGGCAGTGAACGGGTTAAGGAGCCGTCTTGTTTTCTTTTGTCAATAAGTAATAAACTGAATAAAAAAAACAAATATACGTCATTTGAATAGCCGCTCAAACCAGGTTCGAATATACATGTATTAGTCAAACAGTTTGTTGAAAATCCACACACTCAGAATAAAATGTAATTATGATGAATTTTTAGACACACATGTCGTAGATTATATTATGTTGTTCCATTGATGTCTGCATTAGCTTACCAAAATTTAAGCACACACAATTTTGTATTTTCGTCTACCACATTATTCATCGTGATATATTCAACCTATATGTAACAATTATTATACATCATGCAGCCAGTCTCCAAGGTTATCAAGCTTTTGAGTGGAGTCTGAGGTAGTTCGCAAATATTTGATTGGTCAGATTATAGCCAAGGCTCAAATCTGACCAATCAACTGCTTGAGAATGCTATCCGACTTAGCTCAGACGCTTTTTAACATAAGATCCTGGCAGTCATTTACATTAATGACATCTTGATGCTGGACATATAAAGTAAAGCCGAACGCACCATTACTGAGACGTTTTTTTCATTGGATCTGTGCTATGCATTCACCTGTTTTAGATACATAACTATATCAATATGTCTTTTTCAAAGAAATCCTCTCCAGGAGTTTGAAATGCATTCGACAGGCAGTCGTTATTGGCGTATATGTGCTTATTAAAAGGATTTGCCACCAAACAAACGTTTGGTGTATATCAAGCAACTTTCTACAATTGTCTATTCCCCATTCGAGACTTTTTGGCAACTGCCTGCAGTTGTGCGTGATAATGCCCGTATGTTGTCGACAATGTTAATCATCTCTGACGTTTAGAGCGTCATTCCAACAATACACACTTCTTTCGCATAGCAGACAGAAACACTTTTAATAGCAATTTCCAAACACTTTATATGGCATTTTTGTACATGGAGAAAAGAAAATCGACAGCTTTCAAGGTGATATAATGAGCGTACTTTTACATCGAAACGACTGCGTTTAAAGATATTTATTTAAGGAAACAAAATAGAATAGCAAAAATTGAAAATGATCCGCTGCTGCTTCTGCTGTTGATAATGACCGTTGTATAAAATCAAATGCAACGAAACAACAACGACAACATCAATAATAATAATATCAATTATCATCAAATCATCATTGCCACCGTCGTCATTACGATCACCATCATCATAACGATGTCTATGTAATTGCATCAATCAAAGAGATAATTATTATACGATTTAGTTGAAAATGAAACAAAGTACATATAAAGGTGCTTAATCACGCAAGTTAGGGATTTCACATTCAGTGTGCGACAAGCCCAGTGCATATTTAGTTTGAGCAGTGTCGATAACGATCGTCAGGTTACTGTGTGACCTTGTCCATGACATTTGACTTCACGTGTATTACAGAATACTTGACTAGATCATACTGGTGGTACTATATCAACCAGGGGTGCCAATGTTTAGTGTGTGATTACATCGTGGGTTGGAAGATTAGGCTAGTAGGTCTGCACAAAAAAAAAATGCATTTGCAGTGCAAACAAACCTCTTTCGGGGCATATGCCAACTTCCGTGACACAGTAAATTACAGTTCTTGTGTTTAAGGTGAAATAGACGTAAAACAAGGGACTCTTCTTGATTTAAACACCATTATTATTATTGTTTGCACTTGTTGAAATGGGGTTAGTTCGAATTCAAAGGATCATGACCTGGACGTTATGATAAATCACCGTATCGTGACGAAAACTCTGATGAAGAGCATTAGGGAGATATTCGGGCTGATAAAATACGATCACTGACAGATCGTAGACAGATCCTTGTCGTCCGTTTGCATTATTCGGTACTTTCCCCGTTTAAACGCAATAAAAACGTAAATACAATGAGATAAAAGAAATACAATGTCATTCCTTTGATAAACGCGACTCTTCATTGTAAAAAGTAGTGGCAAAAAGTTTGGTGCCTGGTGCCTTAAACTATTTCGCAAATGGACAAAATTATTTCAACATAAACGTGTTCATTGGGAAAGAATAACGACTTTTCCACCTTAAGTTTAAATTTATTTAAATCATTTATTGCAATGCAATAGATTGGAATAATCGTGTGACATAGAACGTTGGTGACTCTCTGACTTTGATGTTAGGTTCAAAAATGATATTTATCAGACCCCCTTGTCCAAACAGTGACGAAACAGTCAATAAAGAGACTTTAGGAACATCTGATACTAGTTAGAAATAAACCAAAGTTGACAAACAATAAAATCGAAACAACTTTCAACCTTATATATATTAAGGGCGTCGTAAATGGTGTTCGCAACGAATATGGATAAAGATCTAAACTATTCTATCTCTAGTCCTAGTGTCGTTTTATCTCGTGTATCCCTGAAAAGTGTAATGAACAGTTCTCTTTTCCAATGGAGTAGTTTCCATACTTTCTAATATTATATTAAAGTTTTATTTTCATAATTAATTGCAAAAGTACAAGGAGTGCATACTATGAAGAAGCTCTCTGACTAGGGTCTAATATGTTTGTATATGACAAGTGAACTCTTTACAGTTAACTGTATGTTAATGATTAGTGTACTAGTCGCTAGGTTTAATCACTGTGTATACCCGTACACAGGATATTGGTACCAGCGAGTCGAGAGAGTTAGCCGGTCGCTCTGCAGTGCGTGTATATTTTTCATGGTTTTATAGCATAAAATGTCTATGATCAACATATATATAATACCGTATTAAAGCGTGATGTTTCTGTGATATGCTGATGTCAAAACATTTCTGTTTTATTCACAGAAACTCTCGTTAGATATATAAATATGCTGCCTAGTACCGGTAAATAACAACGATTGCTGACGAAAAATTATGATATCAACTGTTTCAAACGCTCCTGACTACAATATTTGCAAGAAACACTTAGTCCATTTCATAATAATTCATGTAACTCACTAATACCACACTGTTGGGTCATGATTTTAAAAATAGAATTAAAACAAATTTGTGTCAAGTGTACGGCATCTTGATTGTGAATGAAATATTACTGTACGGCATATTGATGTGTCACTGTACGGGGGTTTGCTACCAGGTATTTGACCCTAAAAACGTTTTGCTCTGTCACAGTTCGTCCTCAAGGTGTTACGTTCAACCAAAGGTAGCTGTGTACCGAGAACAGTCTTCCTATTTATAAATTATATACGTTTCATTGTTAATTTAATTAAAATAGATAAACTTGATATAGAGCGAGAACACCTAATAAAATGAAATTGAAACGATGAATATACGTTTAACATATTCTGATAGCTGTTCACGTAACAAAGTACTTTTGAAGCGAACGAGTAACTGTATCGGACTATATCTTATTCGAAGATTTCTATTTAAAACTTAACACACACAGAGTCAATAATGGTTGCGTTCAATTTATGATATCAAACTAATCCACCCACTCTTAAAATATTGAAATACACGTACACAACTATAATTTCCATCTGTGTTTTTCCATTTTGCACGAACATAATTATAATGCAGTATGTTACTGGGTTATATGGTATCATTTACCACAGTACAATCAGAATAAGCTGCCCGCTTTAAAGTGTGCGGTATTCAATTTAAAGACATTTCTTGATCTTTTGTCGGTGGTGACACCAAACCAGGTATAAATTCATGCAGTCATATGCGAGTTTTGTCCTTAATGCAATCTTTTCCAGGGATATACTCATCCAATCGTTTCATGTGAGGGCCGTACCTTAAGTTTGTTAGTTTGATTAGTAAAACCCATTGAACAAACCCTTGAGTGTGAGTATGTGAGATTTTTACTGACATTGACTTTGCACACTTTACTACTGTGTTACCTGTATTTTCACATAGAGTGAGAACAATGGGGGAGTCCATCAATGGACTGAGGAAATGTCTCTAACCCAGTGTCCTTTTCTATAAAAACTGCCGCGGTCGTGTTACAATTGCTTGTTGTTCTTTATCTTACTAAATTGTTGTCTGATTCAATAATGTCGTGTGCGAAGAGACACTAAATCCTTTTTTCAATGTTAGTGCAAACCATTTTGAATATAGATCAGAGTCGCGTTAAAGAAATTTCCTGACATACTTTCGGTGGTAACACCAAACCATGTTGAAAAGCATGCAACCCTGTGGAAGTTGTGCAGTTAGTGTTAACTTTTCTAGGGATAAATTTATGGAAGCGTTTCATGTGAGGCCCGTACCTTAATTTTTTTAGTTTGGTTAAAAAACCCATTGAAATAACTCTTGGGGTGAGTAAGTTAGGGCCTCTCTAGACAAGTTGAGATTAGTGACATCTGCTAAGCACACTGTACTCCTGCTTTACCTGTATTTTCACGCCTATTGAGAACACAACGAAGTGCATCAAATGACTTAAAGCGGCGTCTTGTCTTGATCCAAACAGTTTGAAACTATTATCCAATGAGCACTTAGGGTTACGTTTATTCGAATGAAAGAGTTAAACTTGATATTTAACACACATGTTGCTCTGCGCGGACAGCACGTCTGTAATAATGAACAATAACAGTAAGTGTACAATAACAGACGCTAGAGGACAGTTTTTGGATAGCTCTGCGCGGTTGGTATATCCTTTAAACCCCTTTAATTACTCCATAGCATGTTTTAATTTTGCAGACGGATGAGTACTTTCAGATTTAAAGTAAAGCCGAATGCGCTAAGGTAGGACGCATTTTGAGCTACGGTCGCCAAAACAGTTTAACTTCACCAGAGTATCTCACAAAGGATGTCGACTTTTCTAAGTCGAACCAGCGAACAATATCTGTGAAAAGCAAATATGCTATGTTGTTAAGTGGAAATTTGCCTTCAGAGACCAGCCGATTGAATGTTATATAATCCTAAAGTTTGCCAGTCTGTTTCATTTCGTCGATGACGCTTCGGATCAGGGATATAAATTCTTTATACTCTTCCTCTACAACAGGCAATTCGGTGTCTTGTAACAAACATTCTCATGTTCTTCATTATAAGCAAACTTGCACATTTTTCAATGGAGAGTCTTTGGGTGCAAAGTATCGCTTAGATAGATTTTTTTTTGCGTTTCGTCTATTATAGATTATAACTCTCCGCTCCCATCTACATTGTTCATGTTTAATTTTGAAGTTGCACACTTTTTCGGAAAAAAACGCTGGTGAAGGTATTTTAATTCCTTATAGCCATGCATCTCTGTCAAGTGGGATATTACCTCCCGGAACGTAGGTAACTGTTCCTTACAGTACGAACATTTGTACAGGCCCATAATCTGAAAAAAATAAATGACAATGTACAGAATATATACTTGTACAAATCAAACAGTCGTCGATTTCGATGTATATTTAAGCAAGTTGCCGTACACTGGATTGAACGGCTTTAGCAATATGCCGTTCACTAGCGTAGCAAGTTGCCGTACACCTAACCAAATTTCATTTCGGTTTTTTAAAGCACATACGTCAAAAACAATAGAAAAAGTTTCATAAATGTCAATCAAGATAGCATAAATTACTCGTATAACATGAATAGATCTCTTATGCAATTATTAAAAACAAATCACAATGATATTTTTTAAGCAACCGTTGTTATTTACCGGTACCAGGCAGCTTGTTTATACGTCTTACGAGAGTTTCTCTCGGTAAAACTGAAATGTTATGACATCAGAATGTTCCAGAAACATCTCGCTTTAATATAGTATTATTCTACATATTGATCCTAGACATACAGTTCTAGAAAATTATGAAAACATACCTGCACTGCAGAGCGATCTGCTAACAACTCTCGACTCGCTGGTACCAATATCCTGTGTACGGGTATACACAGTGTTAATGTGTCAAACCATTGCAGGCCTTTAGCAGAAAAAGCCGGGTAATAGATTATCACATTGCATTTTGCAAAAACTTTTTATTATGTTGATTTCATAATGATATTTGTGTAGATACTAAATGCTAGTGGGCGTATTTGACTCCACTTTACTTGTAATAAGGTCGAGTCAATCAGCCGTCACAGAAGGAAACACTTTGTCCTCCAAGGAAACGCGTTGAAACATATTCACCCCTGCAAATTGTATGGACAATTCATTCCAATTTCAAAATAAGCATATTCCATTTGAACCATTTAGGGTTGAATTTAACAATATGTTTCAAAATGACAAACAGTGTAGACTCTGATCAGGATCTGCACTGTTTGTATAGGGCAAGCGTAATCCTCACAAGTGCACTGTTTGTAAATGACGAGTATGCTCGTCACTAAGGTTGATTTTTTTAACTTAAAGTACTGTAGTTTGTTGCAAAGAGTTTGACGACAAGAAAGTAGCCAAATGATTGGATGTCTCATGAAACAGCTGAGCAGTCATATTTTATAATAAATGCTCGTACATATAAAGTACAAAATACGTTAAATTTTGTCATTTACTACATAACATGTTAGGTTTAGATTAGTTAACACGGCGAACATAAACTTGCAAACATCTTATATGTAAGACAACTTATAAATAAATTACTTTCTCAATCACAACCACTAATTGAAATTTGTCCAGAGTATTATCACATATTGATGTGTTTGGTGTATAATACAGGTTGTTGCAATGTAACTTTAAGATAGAAAACTCTGCCACAGTTTTCTGCTTTACGTACACGTAACTTTTAAGTGACACTTGTGTTACGAGATACAAACAACAGTTATTATTGTCATTGACGTAATATTAGCGAGTCTCAATATAATCATATACGTGTTATACAGGTTTCAGCAAATAAAACCCTTCTTTGCCATGGTGTCGTCAATATAAGAATGTGTCGCCTGTTTAAGTGTCTGAAATTTAAATTTTAGGCATTTTCTCTTCAGAAATATTGAAATAAGTGTCAGACAGTTTGAAGCAAGATCAGACGCCTCTAGACTGTTCGCAAAAAAGTATTGCACTCGAGGTAAGGCAGTGAAGGGGTTAATAATCAAAACAAATTATGCGACTTGTGTTAGAACGAGTAGTCGAACTTCGACTAGAGAATTACGGTAAAGGTCGATTTATCCGAATAATCATCTTAACCCATTTGTGCGTAGCGTCCTATAAAAGGGACATAGGCAGACAGTTTAGACTCTGATCAGGAAGCCGCATTATGCGGCATCTGATCAGATTCTACACTGTTAGCTGATATGAATTTCAACAGAAAAGAAAACGAAAATGAAAGTTTAGACCGAGCAACGCTTACACCAAAAAATGGACTAACCCAATATATAAGCATGGAAGAATCTACTTGGCATAAATGGGTTAAACAATTGTAAAGTCAAAAACGGTAGCTCACATTATCTTTCGTCGACATGATCCGTATATTTTCTATAGAATTGTAACTATTCGAGTTCGCTTAAGGTGGTTCGACAGCGGGCGGCCCGCATCTCGAGTTCCGGAAATGCTGATGACTTTCACCTGATCTTTGCGGCACGTGCTTATAGCAGAAAATTTAGATAAAGAAAAGTTTGATCTGCTTCAGTGTCTTCTCTGTTAGCGCAGTTGGTACGGTGATTGACTTGCAATCCAAAGGTTCAAGGTTCGATTCTCACTCGCTTCAAAACTTTTTTTGTTTTAACAAAGTGTCCGATTTTAGTGACAAGTCAATTCATAACGCAGTGATCAAAGGACAGGCTATGTTTAGTCTAGTAATAATGAATAATATCAGATGCAAGTATAGTCAAGTGACAGCTAAATTTGTGAGGATTTATAGCCTATATAACAGATGGCAGCTTAACACAGGACAAAAGTAATGCTAAAAGATAGATCATGAGGGAACTTTTATGCATTAAGCAGTCACTTGCCTTTAAAGATCTACAGGCTACCGTATTCAATGGTCCCTTATTACAGGTTTGACTAATGGTATTATTTAGAGCTGACGGCATTTTAAAGTTGAACTCAAGGGAGGTTACTCGTTTTGTGTTAACATTTTGTCAGAATTTCAGGAAATCATGTATAAAATGTAAATTCTACTGTAGATTTTCATTAAATTTTTGTGGCTAGTAGAATTAAGTTATATCTATCTAATAAGAGTAAAATTAGTGTATGTTAAACAGCTAGATTTTTTGTAATTTGAGATTTTCAGAATTTGACTTTTTTAAAATATTTATATTTCCAGAAAATATGTCATGAAATACTTTTGTTTGCCCAATATCTTATAGTCTATGAACAGTTTACTTGAATGTGCAGAAATTATTGAGTTTTATCATTCTATAAAGAAAATATTCCTGTTTATTAAAAAAGGAGCTTTTCTCGACAAAAGGTCCTGTCAGAAAAAAACGGCACTGTAACTTTTTTTTATTTTAACGATTTTTCCTCTCCATATGGTATATTTAAATTTAATCAAGGTTTCAAAGAATTCTGACACAGAATAAGTTGACCCGCGAACCACCTTAAGTCGAATAAAGTATACCCATTCTTAAATTTAAAAAATGACTTAAACATGTTTCAATTATAAAATGCGAGTAAGTTTAACGCTTATCATGCTGAATTGTCACTTCTTAAAATGTATCGTCTGCAAAAAATATAATAATTAGTTTGGATTAGTTTTAAACTTAGGGAACATTTAATTTGAATGACAAACAGTGGGAACAAAGATCAGACGTTGCGTAACGCGGCGTCCGATCTGGATACAAGCTATTTGCCCATGTTCGGCTAGCCGCGCTAAGCAATATAGAGGTTAACTACATGCGTTTGAATAACGATTCCGAATGCTGTCAGCAGAGCAATTTAAACAAGTTTTAACCAAAGGGAAGCAATTTGCATATAACTAGCATTAACATCAATGCAACAGTTACCTCCCATAAATTACAGAAACGATACTTATAGTTTAACACTTTTTAACAGTACATTATCTATGACGTTTTATTTCAGTCTCAAACTGTTATCAACCTATAAACATATAAACATAATTATGAAGATTGTTAAAGCCTTTACATTTCAATCCATCTACGTTGGCATGCTTAAATAGTTTATCGGTGTTAAGACAAACAGTGAACTTTGCCTATCAACGCATTTAAGTTAAAGCTCTATTGCAAACGAGCTATTGCCCGAAGTCAAAACTGGAGTGTTACGGCAATAATATAGAACATTATTAGCTTTCTGCATTTGAAATAATTATCTACCCTGAATTTAGCAATTCCATGTTTACTTATGGACATTGTAAAGAAACAACTCATAACCCTTTCATCGCCGAAGTCACATAATGTCGCATTTGCAAATAGTTTGGATTCATATCAGACTCCACGTAACGCAGCGTAGGATCCAAACTATTTGACACTCATATCGATATTTATTTTGTCACACTGCATTCAATCTAACTCTTAAATGATATTGCAGATACCATTATTAAAGCAGACGCCAGTAAGGCCGTGAAGAGGTAAAAACCTTAAGATTTGTTTGGATCGTATCAACAGTTGTGGGATGTAGTTAAATGATATAATAGTGTGGTATTGGCATCAATAAACCTTCCTTGTGATGAATATTCAAATAAAATATATCACTATTGAATAACGCAAAACGCATGCTGATTTTAGGGATGCTTACGTAATAGTTCAGGAAAGCGAAAGTAGAGCAAACAGTGCAGACCCTGGTCACAATACACCTTAACCCTTTCACCCATATAAGCTTCTTTTAGCTCATACGATTTATTCCTCCACTGAATGAAACAGTTCCTATTTATACAGTCATAAATATGCATATCATAAGATATTTTTTATTATATTTTCTTGCACATGGTAGCTTAAAGGAGGCTGAAAGTAAAGCAAAATGCGCCTTAAGGTAGCGGCTTACGATCGTTAGGTGGATTTTTTTAATTTATTGTCGTGATTGATGAATCCCCCCCCCCCCCCCCCCCCCCCGTCCAATTTTATAGTTGACGGGTGAAAATGGTTCAAATCCCATCAGAATATGCCAATTTACAAAAAATATTTTTTTTTTTTACGATTTTATAAGAACATTTAAAAAAAAATCAAACAACGATATCAAATCTATCTTTATTTGTAACATGATTCAAATTGCCAAAAATACTCTTGATAAACATATTTAGGGATCTGTGTCTCAGATTTTTAAAATACCGCTTCAAACCTTTGTTATGTAACATTAAAGTATTTTTACGGTTTAAAGTCGACCACTCTTACGTAACGCTTTATAACGGACTACTGGAGCTATTTATACAATTTCTGAGACACAGTTCCCTCGAGGAGATAATACCCTTTTAAAACGTTACCTGAAGGCGCATTCTGCTTTACTTTAGACCTCCTTTAAGTAATCACCTGTTATCAAAACTAGACGCACGCTATGGGGAAAGGGTTAACGACCACTTTGGTCTGGGTGTACCCATTATGCGAAGTCCATATACACATTAATCAGTTTTCATTAACTCTTTCCTCCCTGAAACTTTCAATGGACAATTCTAGTTTCCATTTAAGTCTAGTCCATTTCTGACTTTTAAGGGTTGTTTTTGTCAATTTTGGCCATTATGACAAACAGTGAAGACCCTGATCAGAGGGCTCCTTTCGGAGCCCTCTGATATGGGTCTTCACCGTTTGCACAGGCCAGGTGTACTATTCACGTGTACACTGTTTGAAACGGACGCATATATGCGGGACTAGGGTTCAAAGGGTTAAAGGGAGGGTTAATATTATATCCGTCGAATTCTGATATCTTCAACTCACCTTATTCGAAAGTACACGTTATTCTACAGTTTAATGTAAGGATTTAAAATTCGCCTAAGTTTAACAAGTACGTGTTTAGAAAGTGACGTTTTAACTTTTAAATACAGTTAAGTTCGACGTTAGCGAGTTCGAGAAATCGATGGTCGACTTTCTGTTCGATTTGTCATTAACATTTTAAGAATAACGTTTCCCTATATCAAAATCAAGTTTGCCCTTATCTCAATAAAAACGCCATCAGAAATATTTAGTATCTAGCAGATATTAGATTCAAGCGGGCTGAAAAGAAAATCAAACTGCGTCTTTATGCGCATTCTGCTTTACTTGCATCCTGTTTTAAGTAGCCAACTGTCTTCAAAACTAAAACAATGCTATGTGGTTACTGGTTAAAGACATCTCCTGATGACATTTCGATCATAACGCATTGCCAGACAATTTCCTTGCAAAAAGCATAGGTCTTATGGACATGTCGGTAGCAAAGAACCATTCAAGCTTCTCATGTGAGACCCGACCTCTATATTTGACAGTTTGGTTAGAAATAACCACCATTGAAAATCACTAGAGCATGAGTATAATATGGGCCTCACCAGGTAAATTGAGATTGGCATAGCATGTGCTTCATGCTTTGACAGTTAAATTCATACCTATCGAGACAATGGGGGTAGTCCATCAATAGACTGAGGAAAAGTTTTAAGTATATTCGTTGCTATTACTAGATAACATATAATGGATTACGATACATCTTTACCTTGAAACTGTGGAACTCTCAAACCCATTGGTATAATTTGTATTGACCACTGTGTCTCACTGGAAAATTGCATGCTTTGTGTTCAATCGATACGTAATACAATACGATACAGGCAGCTGCAGGGAGTCCGGGGTGTTTTCATTATGTCTCGTTCGAATTTAATCCTTCGCCGTCATGCTCTATAATTATATAATTATGCAAAAAAGTTTGGATCAAGATCAGACGCCGCGTAAAACATGTTGACACTCATATCAATTGTTCTTAAGTTAAAAACGTTTAAATCTCCAAATCAATAACAAGAGGTTCATGTGCTACATTTCGCTCACCTGAGACAAGCTGATGAAATGAAGAGAATGATTCATGTCCCAGGATAGTGTCGTCATTTTTTTACCTATGGGGCATGATATGTCACTCTTGACAGATACTCTGTAGATGATGATATGTGCCAAATATCTAGATTCTGTGTACAAGGGTTTCAGTCAAGAAGTTTTCATTGAAAGACTATATTTTAGCTCCTGTGGCCTAGATAAGCAACCGACCGGAACGTGTCTGCAATATTCTTAAAGGACATCTAGAATTGCCAGAAAACCAAATTTCAAAGCTCTGGCAGTACATGTATTAGTTTCAGAAAATAATATATTTGAATATTTGACTATATAAAGCAGTGACCCTCGGGGAGGAGTAATTCTTATCCAAGGGACACATATTGAACAATCTTAACAGAGAACCTATGGGTGATGTTATTTGCCAAATGTCTATAAGAATAATTTTTAAGTTTTCATTGAATAATTTCTTTTAAGTTGCATTGACCTAGATATGCAACGACGCGAACCTATTTCAACAATATCGGTTCAGGATATCTAGAAGTTTCACCATGCGAACTATCAAATATATGGCCACGTTTGTTTCAGAGAAGAAGATGTGTAAGTATTTCACATTTTACAGGGCCTTTTTACCCAGGGACACACTTTGTTCAAACTTGACAGAGAATCGGTAGATGATGATACTTGCCAAATTACTAAGTTCTGTGTACTGTGGTTTGAGACAAGTTGACATTTTAAGTGTTCATTGACAAAAACTTTTTTTAGCTCCTGTGACCTAGATATGCACTCGACTGAAACAATTTCAACAAAACTAGCATCGTATTTCTAGAAATGTACCCTTGCAAAATATCAAAACTCTGGCCACAATAGTTGCAGAGGAGAATACGTTTAAAAACTTCACTATACATGTATAACTACATATAATACTGTGACCTCCGGGCGTGGCAACGTTTTCCCCAGAGGCATTATTTGATCAATTTTGATACAGGACCTGTAGCTGATGCTTAGATCTAAATATTTAAAACTTGGCCCTTGAAATTTTGAGAGGAATATTTGTAAAGATTTCCTGATTTGCTCACTTCGGTTTCCATGGCAACCAGAGTTCAGCATATTTTCATTTTTTGAACGCATTTGAAAATGTTTGCCCCAAGGTGCAATCCTGTAAAGTTTGGTTTACTAACGACGGACGACGGGCGCATGGCCATCACAATTAGTCCTGTACCTGGCCTGAAGACCCGTTTGCAAAATGGTGTTGAGAGAGTTTCTCAGCGGAATCGAATTTATCGGTCCCTAGACATGAAAAATGACCGAGGTGCTTCTCCGCCATCATGACACGTTTCCGGCTATGATCGAATCAAAGATGGCTGCCTTCGGCCATTTTGAAAATCTTACTTTTTGACTTTTAAGGGTATATACACATGCAATACACCAAGACACACTGAAATAAGTGTGAACAATTCATTTACGATATTAATTTGTATTTTTAGGTCAATCCGACCTTAAAAGGACATGTTAAAGGTCATATTGGTAACAAAAGAGCCTAAACTGCGACATAAGGTCTTATACTCATATTTCAACTACTTATGGCATTTTGCCTTGAAATTGTGCTTGCTCTATTAATTGTTGGTCCGCCTATCCGCCTCAGAAACCTTCTAACATTGCTACATGTCTGGTGCTTAGTTGTCATAGGGATTGTTTCTGTTTTTTTGACCGAGATTATCCACTTTGCCAAAATCTAACAGGAATGAAGGTTCGTGAGTTTTAGGTCATGAACGGGTAGATCACCACGACTTTCTTGAGTTTGAATAAGGAATTTGAGACTAAGTCTGAGTTTTGCCAATTCTTTAGTGTTTGATTAAAGTTAGTGTCCATCGTCAAAACTTCTGTACATGTGACTATTTTGAAGTGTCCATGCAGATCTTCGCTGAATATGACTCCATCAATTACCTGCATTACGGTTCATTGTACATTGAACAAATAATGGTGCTTTTCTACTGGTCAGTGGGCTGTTCCGGACTGTCCAAGCTGGTTTTACAGTGTTGCAGGCGGCATGAAGGTTGAACAGACTATTCAGCGAGTTTCAAAGGGCCCTAAAGGTAAATATGTGCAGGGAGAGAGGCACAGCGATGGTGTTCTAGCAGAGTTTGAACTCTTGCTCCTATAGATTGGGTCCATCACTAGCCTCCTCAATCTTCCATCCACCAACTAGCTCATGGATTACACGGAGTGTCAGCTACAGCATTAACTGAGCACCACTCGTTGTCACACGTTCAACCAGAATGTGGTAATGCTACTGGACTATGTGCTGGAACGTCAGAATCCATAGGCAGAGACGGTCAGTGTCCCCGTGCCATTGCACAATTTACTGAAAAAGCTGGCTGTTGTCCGAGAAGTCACTCAAGTGCCTAGAAAATAGTGTTTACAAAGCATACAGACTGGAGAGATTAGTTGAGAAAACCCAAAATATCCGTGCAACCATTTGGAAGAGGATGCTTCCAAGGCCCACTGATCAACCAAACACACAATCAACATCTCACGGAGAGGAACGACTGTCATCAAAAGGTGTGACAGATGCTCAGAGAAGCATGGGCATTGCTAAGGAACGAGGCATGGCTCTTAAGCAGATACTATCACATGACTTGCTTTCTTCATCTTCATTGTTCAATGGTGACCTTCCTGCCCATATCAGCAAGTCAACACTTATTAGAGAGATTGAACCTGGAATGGACCTTAGCAAATTGAGTCACGAGTCTACTCGTGCCACTCATGTCATCGTTCACTTCATGTCTGGGGCAGAATTTGCGATGTCATCAACGCTAGCATCTATTTAGCGGCACACATTCGCCGTGGGGGGAAGAGACAGAGTATATGTATAGTTTTATACTGTACTGGACTCATGCATCGAGATGTTTCTAAAGGAAGGTGAACGTTTCTGGTGAAGTGACGAAGCAGCAGATATTGCCATCATTTGCATATATTAAGTAAAGATACTCAAATTCCCTAATACATGATACATTTCGACAATGAAGCTCTTCCAGAAAAAGCATCTGGTAATGAGGACATTTCCGAGCTGTTAAACTGGATTGAGAATGGTGATTTCAGGTTGGTGGCTCCTGTTGAGTGGACTGTTTGTATCAAACAGTGTCAGAGACCTGTCATAATGTCCAACGACACAGACACCTTCGCGATATTGCTACTCTTTACTTCACACTTCCAGATTCTGGATATGCAGGAAATCTGATAGTAGCATGCCACTGTTGAGACTAAGCGTCGTATGCTTCTATTGCATCAGGCTGAAACACCACTTGCAAAGACAATGATAAAGGATCACATATTGAAAGGCACCGATTGCACGAGTAAATGAGAAACCAAGCTTGTAGATGTAGCCTCTGACCTGGTGCAGTTTTTGATAAACTTTGGAGAGATACCTTGTCGAAGCAACATAAAGCATTATCAGAGAAGTACATGGTACGCATCTTCGCAGGAACCAGATCGACTACTACTGCAGAGACGTTTGACCAGCTCCGACAAGATAACTTTACCAGTGTTAATGCTGGAATTGATTATTTTCTTCTTCCAAGCGGTTTGATGAAAGTACTTGTGTACATGTTCGCAGAGGAACCTTTCTGGTACACATGGCATGTAAAATGCTTGTAAATATTAATGAACCAGAGACACGACTAGAACAAATTACACATGGTGGTTGTAAGGAGCACATTGGTACTCTGCTGCCCTGAAACTGCCTTAAAGGGACTCGTAACCGGATGGTGTACTTGTCAAAATAAAATAAAATACTCAAATAAAAGCAAATTTGTGTCATTATTTGGCTTCTGACATTAAAAAAATATGATCAGTCCTAAAAAAGTCACAAGAATCGTCACCGAATCTTATTTTTTTTTTAGATATTTTCCATCGTTTTTCTATAGCGTCAGCTGACGGTATAGTTGTTGTTGTTGCTTCTCTACACGGGCTCAGACATAAACCCGAGCCGAATAAAGTATTATCGATCGCTTCCAATGAAGTACGTTAATTCGCTACCATATATAAAGAGAGCGCTGGTAGCCGAGGTGGTAAAGGCGCTGCCTCATTTTTCATGTTTGTCTCCGCATGGAGGGTCACGGGTTCGAATCCCACCAGAGCTTCTTCTTTTTTTCTTTTTTTTTTGAAATGCATCTTTAAACAGAATTTATTATCCTAAACTAAATCTTACCCATTTATATCAGCATTTGACATATATTTACAAATTACTACTTTAATGCTAAATCCGGTTGCGAGCCTCTTTAAGACTTTACCATAGAGTCTGCTTACATTGTACTAGTGTACATAGACGTGTGACACTCGGTGATGTCCTTGCCGTGCTGCAGAGGTACTTTGCAACCCATTTTGTCATAGACAACTGGACATTTCGGACTTTGGAACTACATGTGTATGTAATCAATTTTTGATTGTTAATTGATGTATCTTTCCATGCATGTGGACTAAGGTGTTATTTTTCTGTCTCGGCCCTACCGTCTGTCCGTGGGGCTGTGGTAGGCTCAGTGGTTAGGACGTCTGGCCAATGATAACAGCCTCTCACCTCAGGACGTAGGATTGAGTCCCGCCCACTGTCGTTTTTTCTCTGTCTAATGTCATTACTTGTCATTTACTTATTTTTTGTCAGTTATTTTCTCCGGGTACTCTGGTTTCCTCCGGCCTTAAACAATGTATGTCCGTAAATGACTTTTAAAATGTGTTAAAAGTACACGGAATTTACAAAATCAAATATAATTAGTGAATTGCTTACGTCCGTCACATTAGAGTTTATATACTGACTATTTATGTTCAAGCTAAGCCCAGGTAGTTGATGTATCAAAACGACATTGTTATTGACCTTTTCTAATCAATGACACTCCATATTGAACAACGGGCATCAGAGAGGCAATGAGTTTTTCACCTAACAAAAATCAATTTAGAGGTTTAACATTTGATTATTCTCCAAAACAACCAACTTTTCTCCAACATAAATGGCGAGGCCGTATTGGATATTTCTATTGTGGAACTTTTGACCTTTCCAAGTCAATGCTACTCTAGATTGAACAAAGGGCATCAGAAATGAGTTATACACAAACAATAATCAATTAAATAATACATGTACATGTACATGATCTTTCTTTAAAAAAAAATAAAAAATAGATTTTTCTTGTTGGTTTGCGGCTGCCATATTGAATTTTGCTATTGTGGAACTTGACCTTTCTGAATCAAAGACACCAAAGATTGCACGTAGGGCCTCAGAAACAAATTCCACACCAAAATATTATAGTTTTAGAGGTATTACATTTCATTATTCTCCAAAAAAGAAAACAAATAGCTTTTTCAACATGGCTTGCGACGGCCATATTGGATTTTGCTATTTTGGAACTTGATCTTTCCAAATCAAAGACACCCTAGATAGCACAAAGAAGTGAGTTCTACTCTAAAATATAATCAATTTAGAAGTATTACATTTGATTTTTGTCCAAAAAAACAACAAAATTAGCTTTTCCAACTTGGTTTGCGGCAGCCATATTGGATTTGGCTATTGTGAAACTTGACCTTTCCGAATCAAATAAACCCAAGATTGCACAAAGGGCCCCAGAAATGAGTTCAACCCCACAATTTATCAATTGAGAGGTTTTACGTTTGTTCATTCTCCAAAAAGGAAAACAAGTTAGCCTTTTCAACATGGCTTGCGGTGGCCATATTGGATTTTGCTATTGTGTAACTTGATATTTCCAAATCAAAGACACCCTAAATTGCACAAAGGGCATCAGAAGGGAGTTATACTCTAAAAAAATCGATTTAGAAGTATTACATTTGATTCTTCTTCAAAAACAACAAAATTAGCTTTTCCAACGTGGTTTGCGGCGGTCATATTGGATTTGGCTATTGTGAAACTTGACCTTTCCAAATCAAAGACACCCCAGATTGCCCAAATGGCATCAGAAATGAGTTCCACACCGAAAAACAATCAATTTAGAGGTATTTCACTTTTTTATTCTCCAAAAAACAAAAAAGTTAGCTTTTCCAAAATGGCTGGCGGCGGCCATATTGGATTTGGCTATTGTGGGGCTTGTGTCAGTGTGGCAGACAAGCACCTCGGTGATTTGTAATGTCTAGGGACTCGTTAACTCACATCAAGTGTGAAACTCTCTCAACACTATTTTGCAAAAGGGTCTACAGGCCTAGTCCTACACTACATATTATCATCATTCTGATGGCATGTGTTTACTGTCCTGTACTTGATACAATGCGGAATGCGTCATTATTTCCTAATCAACGCTAAAACATTCATGTAATTTGCACACAGTCTTGGACATGATCAAAAGAACGTACATAACATCGCAAAATACGTGGAGTCTGGTCTGAATATAAACTGTTTGCATAAACATGTTACACATATGTAGCGTTGTAAGTTATGGCACTGAAGAAGAATAACAGTGGCTAAACAGTCGCACAACGCTACAGTGTATAATATGTTATTCTTTTTGTTTAAACGCAAACGAAACGCAGACGCAAAACACTAAAATGTAGAAAAGGACAACCTTTTGACAATTTTGACTCATCATTTTTACCTGAGTGGCAAACTGTTTGGAGCCTGATCAGACTCCGGCTTACCCGGCTTCTGATCTGGCTCCAAACTGTTTGCATTGGAAATGATAGGTTTAGCGTAAACGCGTTTATTGGGAAATTATACCAACGAAATCTTTACATGATACATTTGTCAGTCTTAACCCTTTACCCAATAACTCGTTTATAACATTAAATACAGGTGATCACTTAAAGCAGGTTGAAATTAAAGCAGAAAGTGCCTTAACGCACATTCTGCTTTACTTTCAGCCTGCTTTAAACTACCATCTACTAGGCTATATAAAATATTTGTTATAGTAATTGTTCATGAGGGAATAAACTGGAACTATTTTCTTAAGTGGAGGACTAAATTAAATACGCTAAAAGTCGCTTCTATGGGGGAAAGAGTTAAATGTCTTTACTCAATGAATGGCGAGTTGATGAAGAAAGACATGAACCGTGTCATGACAAAACTGCCATTGCAACATTGTACAGACAAAATACCGTTGTCATCACATGCTCTGTATCTGAGTTTGTCTACACTGCCACCTACCCTATATAAATGCAATGCTTTAGATGATTGTGGATGTCAAACAGGGTACATCAAGGTCAACCGCCGCGTCAAAGACGGGGTAGCTAGCCTTCATATTCACTGTTTGCAATGGAATGTGGCAGGTTTGGTCATAGCAAGGCTCGTATGCAAATGATGGAGCCGATTATGGTGCAGAAGAAGTAAGTAAATTCAGTTGACATCAACTTTATCTTGATAATCAATCAGAATTTCCAAAATGACGTGGAAATACGTTTAAAAAACATTCTAGTTTGTGGCAAGTGTATTTGAATGTATGGACCCTTTTACTGCCATAAGCGACTTCATTTATGTGGCGTCTAATCAGTATCAAAATGTTTGACAAACTGCAGTCGACACTCGATAATTCAAACTCGTGGGAGTTCAAACATACCATTATTACATGTAAATTTGACGAGGAGAGATCGACTTTTCGAAATTCCACTTATGAAATACTGGTACGATCGATTTAACCCTTTGAACCCTAGTCCCGCCTATAGGCGTCCTTTTCAAAAAGTGTACACGTAGAGAGTACACTTGTCCTATACAAACAGTGAAGACCCAGATCAGAGGGCTCCGAAAGGAGCCCTCTTATCAGGGTCTTCACTGTTTGTCATAATGTCAAACATTGACAAAAACAACCCTTAAAAGTCAGATATGGACTAGACTAAAATGGAAACTGGAATAGTCCATTTAAAGTTTTAGGGAGGAAAGAGTTAAGGGAGTTAAAATTATCGAGTTTCGACTGTATTTCAGTATTTTTGTGTTACATCTGTTCTGCAAGGCTAAGTTCAAACCACGAACGCCATTGGTGACGATACCATGGGAAACAAATCAGTCTGCATTGATATGCGAAGTGACATGGTTATTTCCCTTATGCGATAATTGGTTGAATCTAACCAACTGACTTTCAAAGTTGTGAACCGCTCAGAGTCATATTGCTTTAATTCCTTTGGTCCAAACATGACAATCAAATTACCCTTGACAAAAATAGCAGGGTAGTACATATGGGTTGTCACAATCCCCATGGTTAGAACAATAATAATTTGAAAGCTTAAGTTAAAAAATTGCTTTAACTTTTAACAGCTGGTGTATTTACTATTTTGAAAGTATTGTATTTCCTATTACATCTAGTAAAGATGTAACATTGTCTGCTGGTCAAGGCTTTACTAAAATGTACAAACAGTTTGGATGCAATAAGATACAGCGAAACACGGTGTCTGATAAAGATTCTTACAGTGAGGAAGACGTCATGATTTTCCGTTTGAACGCAAACGTAGAAAGTATCGTTTAAGTTAACCGGCATCTGATCTGGCTTGAAAGTATTTGCAAAGTAATAATTTTAACATGAGCGCGTTTAATGGGAAGACACAAATACCTCTCCACTGTAACTGTTTGATCCTTGTGTTAACCCATATTCTGCTGAAATTTTGTCTGCTTCGAAATTGTTTTCGGCGAATCTTTTTAAAATAATAGATCTAAACAGTTTTTTCAGAAAAAAACATTCAGACGAATGGCAAACAGTTTGGATACAGATCAGACGCCGCGTTAAGCGGCGTCTGATCTGTATCCAAACTGTTTGCAAAGAAAGTGCATTCGCGATTAGCAGGCAAAGGGTTAAGATTTATGTCTGCAAACTTTTTGCATTGGACATCCATTACTGGAGTTAACACCTTGTTGGTGGAAACAACAGTACACCATTTTACAGTGCGTGCTTGTTTCCATTAACCCATCCACTGCAATGACGTCATGTGCTTTAAACAATTCTCGTCTGCTTTTCTTTCTCCAATTAAGACTTTAGATATATAGGAGTTATTTGCAAACAGTTTGCTCCTGATCTGGCGTAACGAGGAGTCTGATCAGGATCCAAACTGCTTGACACTCATTGCTGTATTTCTAAAAAAAAGATTTTAGAAATAAAAACAGACGACTATAAGTGTTTAAAATTGATGACGTCATGGCAGTGATGGTGTCAACGTGTTATGTAAATGAACGTTTTGACACACCCTTGTGTCAGATGTGTAGCAGACGTTTTTGCATAATTCTTTTTCGCATGCTATAATAGGATAAGATTTATTTAAAGTGTGTGCAGATAATAAGGTCGAAAGTGCCGTTTTGACATGGGAAATCTATCAACTAGAAGAATCATAGGTTGCATTACAGTGGAGAGCCAGATCAGACGCCGGGTAACACGTTTGCCACTCATATAAGAACGGATTTATAAGAACTGTCAAAACGTTTTTATTTTATACATCTTATTGCAGAGTTTACGTTTCGCTTGCGTTTTAGCTTAACCCGACATCTGACCAAGACCCGAAGTTATATATATGAATTCCGTGCTCAAAACGGAGATTTGTTTCGGATTACATAATTTCAGCAATGGCTTTATATATAACTACAGTATTTAAATAAAGCTATAACGGTATGTGTCAAAAAAGGTTTACTTAAATCAGTGAAACGTGTCATATAAAAGCTAGAGCCTGTACTTGAAATTGAGTTTTGAGCGAAGTTTTATAACTCCGAGGCCTGTTTACGAGCCTTCCAGATAAAACAGATGGAAATCGACGCTTTCGAAAACTTTTCATTTTCAACAGTGCTTGTTTTTTTAGTTCTTTTAACATTTTCTGCAAAAGAAGCCACTTGTAGCACAATTAACATAGTCCTCCACTTGAGGAAAATATTTTCAATTTATACAGTCATAAACATGTACAATAAGAACTACTGTATATATCCTACATGTAGCTGGTGGTTCCTTAAAGCAGGATGAAAGTAAAGCAGAATGAGCCATAAGTCGCATTCTGCTATACTTTCAACCTGCTTTAAGTGGTCAACTGCTTTCAACGCTAGAAAGAGGCTTTTGGTCAAAGGGTTAAACGGGAAAGAATAAAGTGTTCCCGATAAATGAAATGCACTGTTTGCAGCGAAGAATATATTTTTTACGTTATTATATTCAGGTTACATGCAGATATGCCTAGAAAATCGAAAGTTTAGTCTCGGATCTCATTACTGCTCAGGCGATGCTTGCATTTTAAAAGGGTACAGTCGAACCTCGAAAATTCTAAGCCGCTTCAAGCGATATTATCCGTATTTCTTCATTTGAAATTGAATAATTCGAGCTCGCTTACGTTGAACATACATGTATTTTAAGTAATATATGGTACTCAGCAATGCTTTAACTTTGAAACATGTTAAAGACCGTCTTAGACAAGCTTAAATTGTTGAGGTTCGGCTGTTGTAACAGACATCTTCTGCGGTTCTTGGCTGCTCATTATTGATTGGAACATTACTTGTTTATATGCTCATTGTGGTTTGAACAATATCATACTTATTGCACACGCATCTGTTGATGACATTAGACAAAGGAATGGTCGTATTGTGAGATTGTTGGTTATAGTTTTGACATCCCGACCTTGTCGTGGTTCCGGGGCTTAATTGTCATAGGGAATGTTTCTGTTTATCTGATCGAGATTATCCTCTCTGTCAAGAACGGTGGATTGGATCCCATGCGCTGCTTGGCATCGATAAGCCGAAATAATCTTCTTGAACTCATCAGTACCTTATCTCATCGTCCCGCATCATTCATCAGCGCTATATTACATATTTTGTGTCGCAGTGCCGAAAAAACAAACTCATTCATCCTTCCCGACCGAAGTGAGCTGCTGAGGACTGCCGCTGCTAGCACCGGGTTAGTGCATGCTTTTAGTTCTGTAATTGAGGACAATACCTTATCCAATACAAGAAAGAGCCTTTTAATTGTGCATGCACATTTTTGAATAGACTGTGCAGAGCAAGGGTGTATCTAGGTTTACTCTTATATAGTTGCTGGTGATTGTTACCCCTTCAGTGTTTTGGTAAAGATTGCTGAAATTTGTCTTAGGCTGTTGACATAAGTTTAAAACGGTTTCTGATTATTTGATTATCTACAGACTAACTGGCGTGTGATATACAGTGGAAAAAACATTTTTTTCTGTTTTTAAACGCAAACGAAACGCAAACGCGTAGCGTTTCAGTGTAGGTTAATGCAACGTTTTGACATTTCTCACGATTTAATTTAAGCTCAGTGGTAAACAGTGTACAGCCTGACCACACGTCGGGTAGCCCGGCGTCTGATCTGCCTCCAAACTGTTTGTATAAGAAATAATAGTTTTAGCGTAAAATCGTGTATCGGGAAAGAAAAACGCTTTATTCACTGTAGGTCCCCAGATTACATACACAACTTATTTTCAACGGTTACGCCTTATGCCCGCACTAAACCGTATGAAGTGATTATTTATTAGAATCTTCACAATGGGATACATTGGACGACGATTCCATTTTTAATTCGAGTGTACTATATACCATGATTTAAAGAAAAACGTTACATACTTTGTTTTCAAAGCTTTATAAAAAGAAATTATACTATGTGATAATCTGGAATGCACACCGCCTTTGTAATCTTGTAACTTTTGTAATTTCGTAATTTTCTATTTTCGTTGTTCTTACATCTTGAGTCTGTCCTCTTTAATATTATACCATGATATATGTTTCTTTGTTAGATTTATGTGGACGCCAACATGTATTAAATATGCACACATGTAAGTTTGTTACGGTTAAAGCGCGAGCGATCTTACTAAAAAAACATTAGAATCAATATGAATCTTAACGATTACCTCCCCTTTTCAGCTCAGCTTATCTTGCAAAACTTTGGATTATTATTATCCAGTTTACAATTACCTCCCTTTTTAGCGAGGACGCTACTATATAATTGTACTGCATGCTATGAATTATTTTGTGTAAGAAGCGTGTCAAAATGATCGCCTGTCATACAAGTTGTTATTGCGTTACATATTGCTCATGGATATGTTATGGCTTCTGCTGAATAAAACTTATGTATCATATAAAAGAGTTGTGTGTCAGAAAGAGAGCTTTAGCAAATTAAATACTCGCCTTATCTAAAGCTGTGAATCTAGTTTCAAGCTTTTTGTGTCAGTGGGACAAAGTCTGTCCCGAGACTACACTATTTGAATTGTACATGCATAAGCTGTAACAGGTTACCTTTCTTGTAAGAAAATGTAGATTTTGATCTGATGTCAAGGGGTGATCATGGCTTAGGCCTCGGTCAAACCTGTCGTATGACTGCATCGTTTGGGCCGTCTGTGTTTTTTTATCGCATGCTTACGGCTCAAATGATTATCTAGAACTGGTTATCATATAGTCCCAATGTATATGATTCACACTGCAGAAAATGGATAGCTAATATTACGGTATAATAGTAAACTGCACCCCATATATAGATGGTTAAAGCAAGTTGTTGATTAAAGCAAGGTCAAAGTAAAGCTCACTGGTTTATTTTCACCTGGCTGTTAATTGCCTCTAGTCTGTAATACATTATCAATTGCACTTATCTAGTGGTCGTTATAGACGGCTTGTACTTTACTTTACGCACAGAACGTCTCTGTAATTAGATTTTAAATGAGTGTTGATCTAATAACTAAAATACTTTCAGATTATTTTAATCTTCCAAAAGATCAAGAGCAATCACTTAATTAGATTATCTTGATTAAGGATCGCATACCAAAGTAAACTGGAATGTGTTTTTGAGAAAACCTATGTCTACCCCGGATACCCTATCCCCCAAACACTAGATGGTCCAGCTACAATTTCAAACAACATGAGCAATTTCACATACAAGTTGTGAATCTATGAATGTTTGGAGCAAACTACACACACGTTTTCCTAATAATTTGTATGTAATAAACAATATATCACAATCTCTGTCAATATGGATACATTCCAAATTGAATACCTCATGAACACTATAATATATAAAAGAAATTAATCTGTGAATACTACTTTAGTTTCAACATATTTATTTCCAGAAGTACATATGATTACAATTATACATGCTAACGTTATTTTACAATACTTAGGAAAAGGATTGAAACGAAAGAATAAACTTATTGAGTGTCTCTCCTTACTTATAAACTAAACAGTTAGTCTTGTGTTCAACGGTTTCCTAGAAATCTTTCTTACTAGAGAAAGTATAGTTTCATATTGTATTACTTTCGGTTGCTTGATACAGAACAGAAGTAAAGGAGAAAGCACAAAGTGTATTTCTGATTTACTTCTGCAATGCACCAATTTATCAACATTTTAGCAGAGCATCATATTCATTCACAGGGTGCCGCTGGAGACAAGACAAACTGTAGGTGCATGCGGACAAAAACAATCAATTTGTTATTGGAGTAAATACTACTTTTAAAAACTAAAAAGGGCCATAACTTTTGTTGAAAAATCATAGCTCAAATTCCACACCGCAGGATGATCTTCCTATATAATTGTTCATCTGTGAAAGTTTGGAGAATTTTCCTCCATTAGTGTAGGAGAAGTTAGCTGCACAATATTATTGACCTATATAGGGAAATATCGAAATGGTCAAAACTTTTGTGAAAAAGATTGGAGTTCAAATTAACAAAAAAAGAATGTACATATTCGTAAATAAGTTGTTCACCTGTGACAGTTTGGAGCAAATTTTTTTTGTACAGGAGGGTAGCTTCACATAATTTAAAACAATACTATACAGACTATACGACTAATCATCTTTGTTTGCAATACAGAGGACCGCTATACTACTTTATATCAAATGGTGGGCGCTTATCTTCGAAACCACACGAATATCTTCCTATATAAGTTGTTTACATGTGACAGTTTGGAGCAGATCCCTCTAGCAGTGTAGGATGAGTTAGCCGCACAAAATTACTAACAGCGGTTAGACCATCTTTGTTTACACAACAAGTGTCCCTAATTCTACGTAACATATGCCGAACTATACCACAAAGGTTTCACAACATACATCCTGACCTCATAATTGCTATGAAGTCATAAATTTTTAAACAATGTTCGTCTGCTTTTATTTCTCAGATGATAAAGTCCGGTATCTTTACTTAACCCATTACTCTATGGTCTGGTTCTAGTTTTGAAAACAAGTTTCTACCGAAAGCAGGTTGAAAGTAAGGGATATTTGGAGAATGTGCCGAAATGCACATTCTACTAAACTTTCAGTCTGTTTTAAACAAACTTCTACAATAATATTGAAAATAGTTCTTGTGTTAAAAAGTCATGGATGTATAAAGTTGAGATATTTTCCTCAATGGATGAATAAATCAGAGGCCTTGAAAAGATGAATTTATGGGGTAAAAGGATAAGAGATTTTCCGAGTAACGCGGCGTCTGATCAGGATCCAAACTTGTTGCAAACAACGACTTTATTCGAGGTATCGCAGTGTAGAATCGATATGTTGAACATTCTATAAAGACGCCTGAGAGATAAGGCCGTGCAAAACTAAATTTCATTTTTCCAGTCTACCGTCCAACTGAAGTGATTGATATGCCGAGGAAACAAACTTGCTGTTTCCAAGGTTTTATACAAAGCCATTTTCCATATTGCATGTACCTCTATAACAAACATTTCCCCAAATAAATCACAAGCGATCTCACTTACTAAAATTGAAAAGTCAGTTGCTGACTCATTGTTGATGTAAATCTTTTTCAAAAGCGTGTGTGAATTCTGAATAAAGTGAATATTACAGCCCTGTGAGATCCCAGAATCTATAAAAGAGCTGACATGCAATACATCCCACGAGAAATATAAAAAGCTCAGTTCTATCACTGTCCGCCTTTACGTTGTTGTTCTCTGATTGCCATGCTCTTGTCAGAGAAGATAGTTTTTTACAGAGGCGAATATGTAGTTCTTTCACGTTTGAACAAAAACGAACTCAACGCATTGCATTAAAATTAAGAAAAATACAATTCATTAATATGTTAACGATTTATTTCAATCTGAGTCGTTAACAGTATTGAGTCTGATCAAACGCCGCACTACCAGGCGTTTGATCTGGTTACACACTGCTTGCAACGGCCATCATTGTTTTAGCATAAACGCGTTTACTAGGGAAGAATAACGCATTCTCAACTGTCGCAATTGTATATATGACAAAGCTATGCAAATAAGGCTCGCATGTGACATAACCTATTGATCTACCGATCGTCTCTCCGAGTTTATCTCTTTATCTTGTTCCCTGGATTAGATATAACATCTTCTTTGGCTACTTCTAGGTATGAACTTTTGATATGCAAGTCGTGTCATCTGCAGGAGCACACATGGTTCGTTCGTCAGTATTGTGAGAAAATACATTGTACATGGCATACAGTTTTAATTCAGATGAGACGCAAAATGAACAAATTCAACCCTAGCAAACCTACATTCGTGATTTACAAACCAAGAACCAACGCATTTTTCTTATGCAAACGTTGCTCTTGGTTAGGGTCTGTAGTGTTTGTTATTGTGTGATATATTGTTAAAATCAACCACGAATAGTCAAAAACTTGAAGTAGACTTGAATGTTAACTGGTATTTTCCATTACAACATGAAGGGGTGAATGGATTAATAGGTGTCTAATATGTTTACTTTGTTGTCATAGATACGTTTGAAATTGAATGAAGGTAAATATATTAGTATATATAGAATACTATTGGTATGAACAAATGTCTATTGATCTCCTATCAGGTATATCAAGATAATGGTTGATAGTTAAAACATTAACTTTTATCTGTTACTAAAATGTAAACATTTATCAAAGGTAAACATGGAAGCTTTGTATATTATACAATACGATACCAATTTGCGACCAACTTGTCTCACTTTTATTCCGTGATCCATTATTGTGAAATAATGAAAGACGTGGAAAATGTTATAGTTGAACTATTTACAAAATTGAACAATTGAACGCTATAAAATCAATATAAAATTAATGCTTGGAGCTCCGTATCCGGTACAATTGTTTTAAACCTTTCCAATTACGACAGTCAAGTATTGATCGACCAGAGGTTGCCATGTTACAGTGGATAATACGTCTATTCCTTTTCGTACAATTATTTTTAACGAAACTAAATGTTTGGAACCTGAGCAGAGGCAGAGCTTTTTAAGCGCCTGATCATGTCCTACATAATTTGCAATACAGGCAAACTCTTGTTTTAATACAGTCAAACTTTGATATCTAGAACTGGCGATATCTCAAACTCATTTTAGTCAAACATATCCTTATGTCAAAGTTAAAACGAACGTGGCAAAGCCAGTTTTAACTTTGAAATAAGGATAAAGCCGACTTAAGCGAAGCCGAAATAATAAAATGTATTTAACGTTTTGCTGTCTGTGCCTATTGTTTATGACATGAACAACGTATTGACAGTGATACAAGTAATATGCTTAACTCAGTGTATGTTACGATTTTAAGTATAAATATTGTAGTACTTATTTACCTCATTAAGTCATCACCTCATACCGTGTTTAAATTATTTTAGATTTAAGGAAATAATTCTCGTGAATAGAACCCGATAACACGTTTATACAAGGTTTGAATTAAAACGTGTTTACTTATCCTAATACATTGTATCCCGGTATTATATAATGCACTACATGTATATTTACTGTTAGCTGTGAAACGTTAATAAAACAACATAGTTTTGTTTATAAATAAACGATTAATAATGCATTGCAAAACTATATACTATGCTATAAACATTGTAAAATGGTTATATCTCGAACACAACCATATCGAACTTCCAATGGCTAATAGCTATACAGTATTTATAACCAAAATTACACATTTGATGTCCTTTTCACATTTTATTTCCAAGAGACCTTCCAACTTGGCGCGGTTCTGTGGATTAAATGTCATAGGGAATGTTTTAGGTTATTTGACAGAGATGTCCCCCTTTGCAAAGTACTTATTGAAGACAGTTCGGTTGTTGTACTCCCCTGTTCTGCTATACAGCGAATGATATAAGACGAAGAAATCTTCCTCAAATCAGTCCTCATCATCATATCACCTAATCATTCAACGGTCCTGTTAATGTGATACCTATTTTGTGGGGCACTGCCATAAACCCCAGCTCATCCACAAATCCGCATTTTATACCATTGTGTTTGAGTTCAATTTTGTTCATTCTCAATGGTCCTCTCTACTGTATGGGTATATAAAGTGATATGACCCGCTATACCGCTTAGTGATATAGAATAGTTTTACAGTAAGGTGAAATTAATGCATTATTGAATGCTGATAAATCGATCACTTACAACCGTTTTGGCATTCGTTCTGACAGTTTACTAACTTTCATCTGTCTACATTGTGTAAACAGGTTTGACGTAGATAAGACTAATTAGATCCACACTTTTAAAAACCTGAATCAAAGAATGTCAAGTAAAAGTGAATTACGTGTATTTTGAAACTTAAAACAATACAGACGCTATTAGTTGAACAGGCAATAATATGACAGTTTTGGTATAACTTTTAGATTTATTATTTTCCATTCTCCGAGAGAATGTGTGATAACTGATGCAAAAAGTCTTCATCTAGATGAGACCCCGAATCTAACGTATTTCGTTTCATCTGAATCCAAATGGGTTGACACGTTGAAACTATTTTGTGACCCAGAACGCCGTTCAATCATCTGTTGTAGACAATAAACCTTGCAAGCGGTAATGTTTAAGCGTTAATAATCCATATAAATAAAATTGAGAAATATACTAAACTCATGTTTTCCCACCTACACTTGATACTCTGTTTTAAATATGTTTTCCCACCTACACTTGATACTCTGTTTTAAATATAATCCTCACGCAAGAACATGTATAAACGATATATATATAGCGATTGATATATATCTATATAAAACCTCGCTATTACGACCACTAAAACGAAGGCTAATTGATTGTATAATATAGAGGCTGCAGCTTAAAGCAAGGTGACAGTGAAACAGAAAGCTCCTATAGGAGCTTTCTGTTTCACTGTCATCTTGCTTTAAGCGGTCACCTATCGTAAACACCCTAATAATTAACCAATTTTTTTGGTGATCGTAATAGAGAGGTTTTACTGTATATACTTTAAAAGCCAGTCTGTTAAATGTATAACAAACTAATTGGGTCTTTTAATTCCGTTTTCTCTAAACGCTTTGTTTTGTTATTTTCACTTTGTAATAAACAGTCAATAATTCAATAGTGTAATAAGCCAAGAGATTGCAGTTCAGCCTGAAATACAGGGTTTTCAGGGTGTAAATATTTCATAAACTCCTTTTTTCTTACTAAAGGGATTTTAGCAACCTTTTGTTAGAGGTTTCATCATTGACAAAAATACTATGTCGATGCACTTTGGACATCGAGCATTATTGTGGTATTCTTCACATCCCTTCTCTACAAAGCTGAATATATTGGCAACTGCAAATATTTTGAATCCAAGAAAGGAACACCGATTTACTCTGCAAATGAACACGATACAAACTATTTAGCATTGGATCCAAGGTTACAAAGCTTCTGAGTTAGTCTGATGTTTCTATATAATAATAAACCTCGTCTACCTAACCTACCTTGGTCTTTAGTTTTACGCCTTTTTATATTTCATATAAATAATGTTCAATCACAATGCGGATGTTTCACTTTTAGAAATTAAAGCACACGACATTATTCAAAAATAAAGATTTATACTCATATTCATCATTATATTAGCTAATAAAAGTTATGTAATATGTTAATTTACTGTCCACAAATAATTTTGTTGCAATATGTTGATTGAAGTGCGTCGATCATGTTAACTAGATCTATTTTTAAAGATTTGCCGCTGCCCTTCCCGAGAGATATAACGTTTGAACATCTAGGCCAAGTTGATGCATTATTCAGCATTGACCAATCATGTAGTTAACAACCTCTCTGCGCGCTTTGGCATTCATTCTGACAGTTAACCTTTACATTGCTACTTGTATTGCCACTTTCCTTGAATGTGTACATGTTTTAGAACCAACAAAGACACCGCACAGCAAAATCTCTGATATGGATCCACACTATTTGTATTCGAATAAATTAGTGTTCAGAAACATTTACAAACAACTTAATCTAGAATCAATGTTGAAGACAGTTTTTTAGTCCGACGATTATATTGAGGCAAAGTGTTAATTGGACCGTTAAATCAATGAAACTGAGATACTGATACTAAAGTCATGTTTCCCACCGACACTTAATATCGACATTTGAAACCGGATTTTGCAATTCTCACGCACAAATGTCTATTAAAAATTGAACGATAAATATGCACAACTAAAAGTAGTAATGGTTTACGGCTTAGACAAGCTGTCTCATTAATGTCTCGATCTCTCTAATAAATGCCAGTATACGTACACGAAATGCAACCTTGTATGTTATAAACTCGTTATGCAGTACGATCCATTATATTATGACCACGCCAAAACAATTTTGTGTTTCTAGTGTCCAAGAAATATTCGTAATGATTATGTCCATGTTTTAAGACTTTAATTATCAAGGCCTACATATATTGTTGGCGAAGTATAGAAGTATAACTGTCCTTTTTTAATATTAAATTATTTAAGGTAAATTGGAAAATCCATTTATCCTCTTAATAAGAATACCAAAATGAGCATTTTTCTCAAGCCATGCCTTTACAACAATGACCTTAAACTTAGTTGTATTTTTTCAGGCGATTAACATGTTGTTAAGTGATATGTTTTACTTTGAAAACGATAATTCTGACAATTTATATGTGTAATTTTGGCAAATTCGAAATAGTGTTATGTTACTGAAGAATGACATTGCAGTGTGCGAAAACTGTACCATACAAGTGTTAGTCGATAACTATAGGTACATTTACAGATAAATTACAGCTAAATCCTACGCCTACTTCAATATAACCTGCTGACAGTTCGCGTCTGCAATTGTTGTAAGCATACACTTTATAATCTCGTAAAGCCTAAGATATCGAAACATGACGGTCAAACAGTTTCGATCCTGCGCCTCCAAATTGTTTTATAAAATGTAGTAAATAAGCGAACATCAGGTGAAGGGTTAATATACGTTCTGCTTTACCTTGCTTTAGGCTGCTTCTCTACTAACGACTACAAGTACACCGCGTTATACAATTTTGCCTACAGCATGCAGTGGAATAAAACACTGTGATAAAAATCAGCAGTTGGGCCTTGCTAATTAGTTATTGTGTATTAGACAAATAATTTAGAGAATTGCATTAATCGAGTATTTAGTACTCACCTTACAAGTTGTGATTTAAAAGCAAACTTGCATTTGTACATCAAACACCACATGCATCTTCAATAACGATACCTACAATACAAATTATCAGATAATTTCTGATACTATACATGCAAACCTAGAGAAAACTAATGAATTCATTTTACATACTAAAACAGATCCAGTTAGGAATATTTTTTTTAATGCAAATAAACTTGTCTATAAACTATATGTCAATTTCAAACATAATGTAGCCAGATCGTTGAGATCCAAACTGCTTTTAAAATCGAATTCATACAGGATTAAAGGTAAAGGGTCAAATGTGAAATGAATAAATGTTCAAACTTTGATGGGACTTAGATAAACGGTGGGAAGTGAATTATTTGCTACACGTTCATTTACCATGATCAGATATTTAACTACACTCTATACTATGACGTGAGGGTCTTCTGTCGTCATTATCGAACTCTCTCTGGTAAATATAAGAAAATCTTATTTAATAACATTCTAAGAAATTTAATTTGCATGCTAAATCTTCAAAACATGTCTTCATCGGTTTCAACAAGTTTATATTCTAAATTCGCAGCATCAATGAGATTCTAATGCATGCAATAAAACAGCATGATAAAGCCTGTTGTGCTGGTATCTGTTAACCTGAAAATATCGTAAATGGTTCAGAACCATAGTTGGATTCTTGTAATTCTATTTTGTCACCACCTCTCTGAAACACCGAATCATTCCCGATGCTTTATGTGAATATACAGCTATGACAATGGACATAGGCTTAGATAATCAACAACAAAATTCAAGGATTCATTATGACAGTTGGGTGTTTTGAACCAAATATTCAGGTTATTGGAACAGAATAAAATTAAGAAAAATAATATGTGAAGATAACGTTAAATGTGGTCGTGTTATTGCTTTGCTTTTTCTCAGAGGTCAGTTGGGGACAAGACAAGATGGAAATAGGCTGACATGAAGTCCCCTTAGACACCCCCTCGAACGACAGGCAAGGTGACAGGAGCTATAACATGATGTGAATTATATGTTTAACGTGAGTCAACAAATAAATGGATTTAACTTTACTTCCTTATTACTTACGCCTTACGTTGAGCTGTACGTCTTATAGGCAAACAGTCAGATATAATTGCAAGTGTGTTTCATCCATCTGAAATATGCTAGAAAAAAGCAATTAATCAAATAACGTGTTATCAATAAATCAGATTAAATTTCAATGAGATCTTAGAAATATAACGGCACGCCTACACAGAAGAAAAAATTCAATACTATTTTTGTGCAGATATAATATAATACTTCCATTATGCTGCTTTGCTCGGACCAAGTTTAGAACATCCTAAAGTATTATATGATAACAATTTATATTCGTGCTCCCTGACACAGTTCTCAGTTTGTTGGTGATCAAGCTCTATGGCTATCTCTCTAACCACAAAAAAGAGAATTTATGCGTGTGTTTTTTTTTGTGTGTGTTTTTATTGAGCAGATTATTTGTTAATAATCACGTGTCAATGCATGTTGCTTGGAAACAGAACAGAGCCTTTAAAGAACTTGAGCATGCCATTGTTGTAAACCCATTGTACGTCTTTCTCTGCGAAGCCATAATAATTGATTCTGCACAAAATATGAAACCATTCCACAGGCCTAGTAATTTGGTGTATAATACAAGTTTTAAACACTTAACACTTGTATATATAAACCTTAAAACACGTAAATCTCAGTCGAAGGATTATGAAGTAAATGAAATAAGGTAAGAAAAGAGACTGAACGTATTCAGTACAGTATTCCCTCCCTACATCGCCTACCAAACAACTATTCCCTCCTTTCAACAACGCTGTTCCCCAAACAATACTATATGTCGTAACATTTATTCACTCATTTCAGCACCAAATCCTAAGGTGTTACAACTTCGAAAGGATTCTAATCAGTAATGACAACTTAGGGTTTAACAACATTTCCTGACCTACATTCGGTATAAAAACATACAGCCCTGTGCGAGTTGTGCTGTTACTGTTATCTTGTGTAGGGAAATATTCAGTGAAGGATCTCACGTGAGGCTCGTACCTTAAAGTTGTTAGTTCGGTTAGTAAAACCCATTGAAAACCCCTTTGAGTGGGAGTATGTCAGGGCCTCTGTAGACAACTTGAGATTAGTGAAATTAGCTGTGTAAACTGTAATTCTGCTTTACAGTTACTTTCACGCAAACTGAGAACAATGGGGTCAATCGAGGGACAGAGGAAATGTCTTGAATGCAGATATAATGTTGTATTGTACCCCCCCTTATCTGGAGCTCTGTCTTACACGTTAACATCTGCAATATTAACGATCTTGCTGATACTTAAGGTATAGTTACGACGAGTAGTGCTAATGTTCGGAATAACCGATCATCCCATGACATAAAATACGCAATTACGTAGGGTTAGATACGCTTTGGTATTAAGTTATAAATGCAAATCGTCAATTAACATTAAGTAAGGGAGAAATAGCCAGATCGCGATGAGGACCCGAAGGGGACGAATGTTCATCTTTTGTCAGAAATTGGTAGATACGATCTCTTATTTCCAAATTGCAATGTACTTTAAATGAGTTTAGTAACTGTTTAGAGAACTAAGTGTGAACAATATTCTTTAAAAATGACTTTAAACGAACAATGAATCTCCTCTGATACACTCAGCTAAACTCCATGTTTGCAGTTTCAATAAAAACCCTTGCCGAAGGGCTTGTATACTTTAATTTATAGAACACTGGTGGCTAGAATGGATTAGACACTCAATTTGCTTAGTGTCTTAACTCTTTCGCTGCCAAGTCTGAGATTTTAACCCAGTACCGTTTCACTGACATCTATTTCAATTTCGTTGTTTGCAAGATCGTTTCAAAGTAAGATTCAATGCAGTATGACTTTAAACATATCAATGCGAGCAACAAAAAGTTTGAATTCTGATCAGACGCCGCATTAAGCGGCGTTTGATTAGGATCCAAACTGTTTGCAAACGCGCTTTTTGGCGCCATTAAGAGCAAAAGGGTTAAAAAGTCATTTGGTCAAAAGTCGTCGAGGGCAATATTTTACCGGAACTAGTCTGATGATGAGTCTTTGTTTCTCATATAATCGAACTAAACTTAGCTTGTTTGTTAATATGAATATATGATCTGGAAATTTGTCATTGTCTCCAATGGACTTATATGTACATTGTATATACTATTATGTATGTGTGTCTGGCAGTATATAAGCTGACCAGCTTGTTCTATTTACCGGGTGTCAAACACTATCGCCCTGGTCAGTTGTCAAGTTGTAAGCCATCTGATTTGGGTCTAAAACTGTTTGTTATAATGTTATTGTGGTCACACTTATCAGAGTAATGATTGACACTCCAAATCAGGAACCCTTTGAACAATATGATAAAGTATGCCAAAACCAATATTGGTTAAAATAGTTATTGTATGCTTCACGTTGAAAGGTAACAAAGCACTTCAAACTTGCTGCAAATATTTCAGTCGGCCATTTTCGCAAGACACGAACGACAACTCGTATTTATATTTATATTATTACCAACAACAGACAATTTTCTTATAAAGTTTATGTAATATCCTTGCTGTTCGTATACGGTGTTAATGGTAAACATTTGAGTTGTCATGGTCAACAAGTCGTTTTGAAACCGAAAGTAATCGATATAGACTGCGTTCGTCTATCCTTGCGAGTACAACCATTTGCCAACACGAAATGGTATACACCTATCACAATAGCAGATTTTTTATCAGTTAAATCGATTTGCACAGTTAAGAAACAAGATATATGCAGTCTAATGTGGGAAAGTTTTTGAATTCATTTAAGTGGCTACGTATCCAACTGTATGATAGTGTGGCAAAGCGAATGCTCTCACACTGACTACCGCTGTGTTGAAATATCACATACGCGTTTGGGGTAATACTATATTGTCCAATTGTAGACAAATATGGATCAACACGAGACATATATTCGGTTATGGTCTGGCTCCTATGTTGAGACATCAAATGTCTTTGCGCGTTATATTCCAACCTAAATGTAAAGGGTATCGCCTTTGGTGAAATTGCACCTTCGTTCTGGAGACGTCACATTTCATCCTAATAAATACGAAAGAAGACTCAAGCAGGAAACGCAACACAAACAATACACCCACCTCTAAAGCAGAACACACACACAGCCATACCATAACAAACACACACACACACGCACACACACACACGCAATCCCACACACAAAACAGAAAACAATACGCAAGACAAACATAAAGCAAAGTGAACATAGGAGCCCGCCTTGGTACGGTCAGCAGCAATCAATAATTAATTATAAATTAACCATTAACAACCACTGGGGGGTTAAACCCTTCTCGAGAGATGTTTAAATTCAAATTGTGTGTAGGTCATACATTTTGTAAACCCCCTTGATGATTAAAACTTACAAAAGTCCTCCTTTTTTCAAACACAATTAAAATGTTTAAACGTGACTAGTTAAGAATAATCAAAAATATGTGTAGTATAGATGATTTATCTAAAAACATGATGTAACAATTGAAACATTTCTAATAAAAAGGTATATGCGATAATGGCAATTTCCATCGTAGTAAACGATAATCTTTTCTAGTCCATGGTGGTGTTTTGTTATGAGAATCCCTTTCCTTTATGCGTTTAATGATCTGGATAATAACACATGCAGAATGCAAATGGAGTTGATAGAAATATATTCCAACAGCCGTGACTGGCTGTTACCGCTATAAAATTAATATAGCTACACCAGAACAACTGTTTTTTTCGTTTATTTCAACATTTGTTGAATCCAGTTTTGTCACTGAAATAATATTGTATCTGTCTACTCAGTAACGGTTCCTAAGTTCAAATACGAATCATGCATTGACTGTGTATAATAAGCAAAAATAATATGCAGAAAAAACGCTGCCGTCAACTCAAGTTCTGCATCTTAGGTTGGTCAACAAGGTAAAATATTGAATACTTACTGTTAGACCAGCTGCTGTACTTTGGCAGTGAAAAGAAAATCCTGATTAGTCGCCAGGTTTTTTACGCAAAATTCCTTTCTAAATTTAAGAGTGTTTGCAGTGCAACTAATATTGTTCTAATGGTACAGCTCAAGCATAGTTGCAACATCCTTCATCGACAAAGCATAAATTCATTGGAATTTGTAAACGTTTTCTGTTTAATTAAGACATTACAATATAACATGTCTTGCAAATGTTTTTTTCTTCCTTTCTGTATAAATTCTGAGTATAACTTTACAAACGGCAAAATGCCAAGTTGACAACAACTACAATGCATTTGCAGCGTGAGATGAGATCAAAGCTATTTGCGTTGACACAATGTATTTTGTTCTTCTTCGTAATATTTAATTTTAAAGGTACCAATTCTAATACTTTAACATGTGTCAGTCCGTCGTCCGTCCAGGCTACCTCTTGTCTGGATCGTATTTCTTATACCACATCATCTAGTAATACCAAGAGTACGTCTTGAAAATACTGTGTTGCCTAACATTTCCAGGCTATTGTGACCTATACCTTGACATTTTACCTCAATTATAGAACACTCTGTTCAGTGGGAATATCCAATACCCTATCAGATCTACCCTATACCATATTGGTATGTGAATACATCTATATATAGCGGCCTGTCGCATAACATTTCAAATTTTGTGTATGAGTATATCTACAAAATTATCTACAAAAGCAAATTGCTTTTCAATGTCATCACAACACTTAAGACGTATGTGTCAGTTTTTGTATCAAAGTACATTTTGTTTTCAGTTATGTAGGGTAAATATACACGCAACATACGTTTAAATATATATTCTGTGTCGATCATTTATTTCAAGTCTAATAAGGGAATTCTAGAATTTGGGTTATTTAGACTGACCATTGTCTTCTGGTAAAAGATATTAGAAATTTGTCACACACCATGAAAGGGTTACTTATAGATAACTTCCAAGTTAGATTATTGTATCTTTTTAATACGATCAACACCGTTGTTCCAAATACCTCATTTACGATACATTCTTAATAAAAAGAAACGTAGTGCAGTAGAGTGCAAATCTACTTCAACAGCATCCAACGTACAGGAATGTGTAAACAACACGAGTAAAGATAGGCAAAATACAAGGATATTGCCAATGGTCGGATACTTATGTGTTGTTTAAGGGAAATAAAACCTGCAAGTGATTGGTAAAATGTTTGTAATAGACACAGGCTTGTGTATATGATACATGCGAACCAACACAGTGTCGCAAGTCCATGCAGCTCATGATTGCTCTGAATTCAGTCTGATTGTTCAGTAATTCAATTATGCGTTAATAAAATATTTGCCATTTTTAGCTGTCAAACATGAAACTTTACATTAAGGCGTTTTTACAGTTAATGTTAAAATTCATTTCTGTAAACACGATCCAACACATTATATGAAATAGAATTAGCGCCACGTGTATTAAAACCCCCACAAATGCTTTATTCCCAACTGAGAGATCTGTCATCGCTACTTTCGAAACAAATATCAGATTACCACGTGTCTGGTATTCGTAATTGTGCTTGCCTGATTAACATTATGTCATAAGATTTATACAGTGATTGTTACATGAGTCTTGTTGGTCAGTAAAAACTGAAACCTTACCTCAGTTATTCGGCATAAGGTCTGTATCTTAACTGTTTAAATGTACTTTTCAAACAATAAGCGTAATTATTTGCTTTATAAATACAAACAATTGTTTACGTCTACTACTGTAGTCTATTTCGTTTTTTTACACGAGTTGTATAAGTGGTTACCCCATTAACCCATACATACTATGTATATGACTTTTACATATTTCTCCACCAGAGAAAAACGTTCGACTGTATTGAGGAAAATAATATGTACCCTGTTTTCAGTATCCTAACAACTGGTATCAGCTTAAAGCATGATCTTATTTCTTATAAATTATATGTTTACCTGTCGTCATAACTAGAAACAGGCTTAGGGGTCATATGAGTAGTACTATTGTGAATTGAACAGATGCGATATCCGAGTGATATTGTTATTACAGCTGGGCGAAGTTTATGCATTATTCAATATTGATCAATTACGCAGATTACAACCACTCTAAGAGTTTTGCCATTCATTCTGACAGTTAACCCTAACACTGCCTACCGCAATTTCAACGGAATCAGCAAACAGTCTGGATCCAATCCACACGACGATAAATACGACGTCAGAATTGGTTTCATACAACTTGTTGCTCGTATCATTAACTGTTCACCGGACTTGTAAAGTATTTTCAATGTGAAAACAAATTTAATGATAATGTTTTTAAACAAACGGTTATATTGCAGCATTAGTGTTGAAAATGACAGTTAAATCAATAAAACTGATATACTGATACTAAAGTCATGTTTCTCACAGGAACTAAATATTGGCTTTTGTAAACCTCACACAAGACTATTTATTACCAATTTAACGAAATATACGTAAAACATTCAGCTGTTAATAGTTTATGGCATTCCAGTCGAATCTTGATAACTCGAAATGGCTAAAGTTGATCATGGTGTAAAAAGACAACAAATGGAACAAGAATAACGGGCAGGTGCGACCTAAATGAGCTCGGGTAATCGGATTTTAACTGATTTATTCGATAAATGCGAGTCGTGTTATCGACAGCCGACCGTTTAGTACGAGAATATTTAATATACTTTTTTATTGTTATCGTCGCCTAAATTGTCACGTTGCACGATATAGACATGCATAACGAAGTACCAAACAATATACATGTACCGTGAATAGTGCTAATGCACAATAAATCGACAGTTGTCATTCTATAATATACTGTACAAGCAATTTAAGTAAATTTAAAATAAAATAAATATATTTACTTGTAAAATATAGTGTTCGTTGGACTTTTCAATGAGTTAATGTGTTTTCAGAGGTAGCATTTACTCATGATCAATATACTTGGAGTGGTAACCGCTTTAATATGATATAAACCGTGGCATGACAAAACCGGCCTTATCGCATTGCAACATTGTACAGACCAAATCCAAATATTCTGTTTCTGAGTTTGGTCTTCATTGCCTACCATATATAACACAGCTACATAAAATGCTTTAGATGCATGTGAGTGTTTTCAAAGCAGCAGTTCGTCTTGGTCTACACAGTTATAAATTCAATTAGGTATTATTTTGGCAAATCTCCTGTATTTGTTCAGTTCCGTAGTTGTGTGTTTAAAATAAATGTGTAAGCATATAATCTGAAGCAACCGTATTGTTTCTCCACCCTACAATGTGTATTTTTGTTATATAGAACAATTCTACTACCTTTAATTGGAACTAAACAATTTTACTTTTGGTTTAAATCCCCAAAAAATATTTGTTATTGAAATATCATGAGCTTGACAATTTGTTACTTTTACATAAGCACTGCAAATCTCATGTTCACTAACTAGATCTATGGATGTGAAAAAGTAATACGCCTATTCAGAAGTTGAAAAGCTGATTACAATGTCTATCTGTTATTGAGAATACAAGGTAATCTCTTGAGTGTCAAGCTAAATAACACTAACATATTAATGCATATACTTTTGCTTCAGAGCAGACGCTAAACGTTTAGACACTCAATAAGTATGTTATTCAATATGGCTAACCTTCGAACAATTAACCCTTACATGATCACCTTTATCGTGATGTGTTTACCCCTTCACCTGTCACTATCGTCATCTGAGTCAATATTGCTGTCTGCAATATCGTTTCAGAGTTATATTTACGACAGTATATAACTGACGTACATTCAAAACAAGTGGTAATCGTTTTTGATCCCGGCGTCTGATTAGGACCAAAACTGTTTGCGCTTTATGACGTCATTGAGAGTGAAAGCGTTAGAATAAAATCCTACGATGTGTTAGCGAGAAGAATATTATATGACAGTACATGTGTTAGATGTGTTATGACGTAATAATAGAAGTGAAACGGTTAAAAGTTTGGGGGAATACTAACGCTTTCATCACATATATTTAGTAAGCAGTATGTATTTACTGTTTGCGCCTATGAATGCTGCGACTGGCAATTGTGTCAAATGTGTAAAACTCACATTATGTATTATTCATGTCCGTACCTTGTGATTTATTCAAATTTTGTGCAAATTATAGAATACCATAACTTGTTGAGATATCACGTGGGACATTTGTCATCTAAAAGACAGGGAATCTACGTCATACTTTCATGGACAAGTGTGGTTTATAGCAATATAGGCATGTAGTTTTTTGATAAAATATGCACAGAATGAATTATGTAGGAAGTTAATAAGGCCACGCCCGCAAGATTGAACTTTCGACGTTATCGTGTTTATATATTTCGCCATCTAGCTAAAGATTCGCTTTATTGGTCAAACAGTACAAACGGTTGTCTCCATGTCCCCTGATGTTTACTGTATAATGAATTATTACTTATCTGTATGTGCATGGTAGGCTGTGACAATAACACATGCTGGCGGCACACGCATCTGTTGATGTCATTAGGAAAGAAATGGTCTCATAGGGGCTGATTGAAATTACTGGTTTTACTAATAAAGACAGACCAATGACTGCTGTGTCCCTGAAGGGCCTGTTAACATATCGGCTCATGTTCGCTTCTGGCAGTTATTAACCCGTTCACCCTGAAATTGTCGTTTGTTGAATCTCATTTCAGTCATCAAGACGCGACAACGGATTGATTACTTACACGGCATCTGATATGGACTCAACCTATTTGCTCATGCTGTAGTTTAGCTCGTGAATGGGTCAAGGATGTTGTTTCTCCTAGACGTTCCCCGCCAGGCGTACCTGGAAGAGAACACATTGTTGTTCTGCTGATCAGGTTGCTGTCGATTGAATTAGACGCGACAATTAACATTTAGGACTGGCAGAAACTTAATTGCTAATAATAAATGCCAATATTGTAGTTTTGTTGTAACCGATCCACTGTCCTGCAACGAAATGGAAGGCATAAATAAGGGAAAAGAGACCTTAAATACCGGTACAACACCCCCTCTCTACAACGACACCCAATGGGAAACACAAAATATGTGCGTTGTTCGAAGGGGGTCGTGGTAGTGAGGGGAAATTGCTTACACTTGCAAACAACTTAAATCCAGATCAGACGCTGCGTTGGATTTAAGCTGTTTGATACTCGTCATTATATTTTGTTCCGTCAAACTGGCTCATTATATGTAAATTTGAGGAAAACAGCAAACTATAATTTTAAGTAGACTATATTGCAGCCGTGAAAAGGTTGGACGTTATTATATTGCTTTGGGAACAGCGGCATTCGTCGTTATAAGGAGGGAACCTTATTTGGGAGGGCCGTTGTAGAGAGGGAACACTGTATATGTAATAATGGCATTGTTCGGAGCTATATATACATAAGCGAGGCAGAGAGACATACAGACAGGAATACAGACATGCAGGAATAATAGGACAGAGACAGAAATACATACAGACATAGGTAGAGGTGAATTGTGTCAGAGCGAAACATAAAAAGGAAATGCGAACTGCTATTTGATAAGCAATTATACTAAATTGCATCTTGGCAAATACAATTCAAGGGAAATTGTTAGGCTGAAGGTAGTGTATATTATCAAACAGTGCTACTTATGTTAATCATTGAGTACTGGATATGACTATCCTACTGGTCTGCAAATGGTACCAGTCGTATATTATTCTTGTCGTTCCCAGACCCCATTGTAGTCTATAAGTGGATACTTAAATTCGCTTGTCATATTAATCTTTCAACTATACAATCGGCAGTGCGATCTTTTATAACCCTACTATGAACCATATTCATTGGCATGACTTGCACATCCATACATACGTCTATTACTATGATCAATTGAAAATCATCTTGTTATAAGCGAATGTGTAAGACAATTGTTTGGATCCAAGTGAGATGTCGTGTAACTTGGACTCTCGAATATATCCTGAATGTTTGTTGCTAAGGAACTAAATGTTTATCCTCAATCACATGCTTAACATTTTTGTTCTGAGTACCTCTACAGTAGATGAAAATGGCAGAGAAACATTGATAGCCGTGTAAGGGCAAACCGTTAAGTGGCTTCACCACTTGTTACGATTTTACAAACAGTTTGGATCCAGATTAGACGCAGCGTCACTTGGCATCAGATCTTAATCGAAAATGTTTGTCACTCATATTAAACATTTCGTCAGATGAAAGACAATTGAAACTATGTTTTTTCGCAGACCATATACTTGAAGCAGACGACAATACAACGTGATAAGGGTTAATGTAATATGGTCCGGTTTCCGTGCATAATTGAATAAAGGCGACTTACTATCCTAACGCACCAGGTCATGTTTCCGCACGCTTCTTTATGGCTTTATTTCGGTTGAACATAAATGCCAATTATCGTCAATGACGTTACACAGAAAAAACGTATTCAATCCTTGTGCTATACTGACAAGAAAAAAATGCACTTGTTCAGGAATTACAATTTCCATCTTTCTTTAGAGAAATATAGGCAAATGTGGAATTAAAATGTTTGTAAATATTTCTTTTATTCGATGCTTTATTTTTTAATAAAATATTGTTTTAATCAAATTCATGTAATTATATATGTACTGGTAACGCTTGAATGCAGTAGAGGTTAAAAGTAAAAGTTGCAAATCCTAAAGTATTGAACAGGAAAATGAAATTTAAATCGGTATGTGTTATGTCCTCATCTTATACTGACTAATGCAATAATTATCGAACGCATTGGACTGACGTAACGTCGTGTGAAGTAAATTCGTCAACGTCATGTATCTACCCTGCCGTACTGGCTTGCTGGATCCTTATTTGTCTCTAACGCTTCGACTTTGACCGTTACGATGTCGAAGAGTCATGATGGTATTTCGGTGGAAACCAAACAGCCCAGTTACGTCAGAGACACTGACGTCAGATGACAGCTGCTGAAGTGTCTGAATTCGTTCGTTTTCTTGAAGCCTTGGCAGTTTGTTAACGAATCTAATTCAAATACACTGTGCTTTTATTTTTGCATAATCAGTAAAGATATCGGTCAGTGAATATCTGTACTTGTTAACATGTTGCACAGGCAGCAAGTGCATAATATTGCATACTAGCCGTTGGTACGATTGAATGACATCCAGGTGCTTAAATATTAAGTAAATTAGTGAAATGTGTGTAAATACAATTTTATCACTCATTGTGCTAACATTTGTAATTCTAACCTGAGTACGGAACATTTTACACTCGATATAAAAGTGCACTGTTTCCTTTTCGTGTCAGTATATTTTATCGTCTGTTTATAAAAAAATGTTTTATAGTATTGAAAAATCTTGCTGTATATTCAGGAATACGCCCTCTACTATTACGATGATTATCTGACGTTTGCGTTCGACTTCAATACAGTGTTATCTGCTTACAACGACCTTTTGAACAACGGTAACCTCCTTACAACAATGTTTGCTTCTGTTCTCCAAACAAATGCATTAATAGTATGTTCAGCCTTTCCACGGCTTCAATATCGTCTGCCTCAAATTGTCGTCTGCTGTTATACTCAAAGAATCACATTAAACATTTTTTCTAAAACAAATGACAATGACAAACTGCTTGAATCAAGATCAGACGCCGCGTAACGCAGGGTCTGATCTGGATTTCAGCTGTTTGCAAATGTACGCCAATTTCCCTCCAAATTACAACTCCCTACGAACAACACACATATTCTTTGTCTCCCGTTGGATATTGTTTCGGAGAGGAATTCCTGTCCTCAAAACGACTAGCAAAATATAGTCAATGCCTTCTGAAAATGAGGAACTGACCACTTTACAAATAGAACTACAGTCGAACGTCGATATCGCGAAGTAGCTTAGCCTGACATTCCTGTATTTTCATGAACTTTAATGAAGAAAATTAACTACTTATTGCAAATTTATATATATAGTTATTTTAGACTAGCACGTGTGCGGAATATCACCGTTCACCTTCACTAAACAGAGTGGACTGATATTTTTAAATAAATAAAAACCGCACCGTTCCTCACAAATACCGCTTGACATGTTACAATTATGTTACTGTTGCTTGAGTCAAAATGACAATGTTCAAATTTTAGAAGAGAAAGCAGACATCAAATGTTACTAAACTTGCAAATGTTAGTCCTGGGTTACTCTCCCTCTTAGCATTACTTGATAGAGTATTTGCCAGGTTTCACATACTTCTTTTTCTAGTGGCATTTCATGTTTTTCCGGTTAATTTGTTGCGATAAATAGAGATTGTTTCAAACCGAAACTACCAACGGGATATAACTGATACGCATTATTTCGTTGAATAACGAGTTATCGGTCATGGGTACAAACCGCTAGGTGCCTCAAGAATGGGGAGCGTATGTGTTTAAAACATTATTTTTATAGACTTCGCCACATTCTTATTCTTTCCTCGCGTTAGGGGACTAATGCGATGTTGTAAACAGTCTGGACCTGTCAAAGTAAACCTTTGACACTCAATGACGTCATAAAGCGCATCTGTAAACTAATCGTTTTACACTCTTATTGATATTTCTTAAGTAATAAATCCTAAAGCAAACTTTGAAACGTGTCTTGCAGACAACAACACTGAAGCAGACGATACTTAAGCTGTGTAGGGGTAAAATATCCCGAATAATTTGATCATGAAAGGGTAAAACGCTATCAAAGTCCTAATTTTATCAACCAGTCACAGTACACGTAAACGTAAACGTTAATTTATGATACATGTAAGACTGTCTTATACGTAGCTATTAATTTATTTCAATTATAAGAATTTAGACTTGTCGTTATGAATAAAACAACAATGACTTTTTTATTGAAGCAAAGTACTTGAGACCAATGAAAATGGTTTCAAACTGAGTTACAGAGGTATGAAGTGAAATCGTTCTATCTCAAGGAAGCCTGTTTCAACAGCCATGGAATCGACAAGACTCGATGTCGCCGCATTTCAAAGCGGCGTGCCACTTTCCTAGTCCGGAAATCATTCAAACACAAAACAAAATGAAATAGTTTAAGATTATCATATTTACTTCAGAATAATATGTTTGTCATTTGAAGATTGTTGTTTCAAATCAGTTTGTCCTATACCAATATCGAAATCAACCGAGTTCATCTTCATTCAGGAACTTATTATACTACATGACATTATTGGATGACTGAGAAAATGGTTCGTTCTCAATGCTGACTATAGATGGGGTCGACGATAAGCATTTGTAAACATTGTATATCCAGATGAGAACAAACAACCTTGGGCCCGTTTCATAAAACCTCGTACGACAAATGTTGTCGTAAGTCAAATTATAAAACTTTCAAATTTTATTTATTTCTCCATCTAATTCTGTTTTGTGACATCTTTTTGGAATCGTCTTGAAAAGACGATTCCAAAAGGATGTAAAAAGACTGAATTAGATAGAGGAATCACAGATAAACTGTATTGTAAAGTTTTGACTTACGACAGCATTTGTCTTAAGATGTTTTATGAAACGGGGCCCTGGTGTCCTCTAATTAGGTTTGGTATTTATTGTACAATTCTAATGTTGTTTTTTGAAAATTGTCTTGATAAATTGTGTGAGAACTCTTCATTTATCAGATATACGTTACATGAATACCAAACTGCGAATTCATTGCATCACATACATTGTTTTGAAGTTTGTAGTAATCAAACTCTGTTGAATTATACAATTGCTGTTTTGCACTATTTTACCACCACACTCAATTGTATCTCATATGTCAGTGTTTTATTGTCCTATTTAAGCACAGGTCACTTTGATATTGATGGGATACAAGGTTTTCGTCTCTGTTTATCCATTTCGCCGGTTTTAGTATTGTTCTACATTATTATACTATCAGGTATATATTTAAGACAATAAATCTGGTTAGATTTAACAATGGTCATCAAACTGACTGGATCTTGTTCAGACACAAAGTGGTATATTGCAAAATTCAAAACTAAGAGTATTTGACATATTGTCTTGGTTAATGGCTCATTCACTGTGGCGGAGCTATGCTTTATGAAAAATTTCATTCAGACCTTAAACAAAAGTGGATAGTACTTTTTCCTCTGCTAACATAATAATTAGACGTAATTTTTGGCCGCTAGTGACATTCCAGCGAACCACTCCGAAATGCTGATAAAGGCACCATCAAACACTGCATTGCATCGCATCAAGGCCAGTAACCTACATGGCACCGTGGTTACTCTAAAGTTGAGTTAACCCCAAACTCAATTAGAAAGGAGGGACTAGAATGCTTTCTGTTAGAACTGCTAACGCGCTGTTTCAAAATTCAGATATGCGTTCATAATCTAAGTTAATTCGGTGGAGTTTGTGTCCCTGTTCCTTCATTAAATTAGCACAACCCAATTAGCAGATTGCAATGCTCTTTTAACAAGAAAATCAAATGTTTCCTCGAAATTGAAAATATTTTATTCGCAATATCACCGTCTGGTGTTCTGTCTTTATAACAGATGATGAAGTTTCTTCAAAGGATATTTATCAATTAGGTTGTCATGGTAACACACGTCTTTTTCCCATTTTATCCCCAACTGGGGTTTGCAAACGTGTTATCATTCCCGTCAATCAACACATGCATCTCGCATTTGCGGGTCAAAACTTGTCAAGATACATTTCAAAAACAATGCGTGATAACCCTTTAGTTCTAAAGTCAATAATTACATTACAAAAATGTTTCGATCCATGTTAGAGGAAATTTAAATCAATGTCTAATCGGTATTCAAACTGTTTGACACTTGTATGAATGACTCCCAAAATACTAATCAATAACCTCTTTACCCTTTGCCTGCTGGTCGCGACTTTATTGATTTTTGCAAACAGTTTAGATCAAGATTAGACGCCGCGTAACGCGGCGTCTGATCTGGATCCAAACTGTTTGACACTCTTCTTTAGGTTTCTTTACTTACAAAAATGGAAAAATTCAAATTAACAAACTTTGCAGACGACAATTTCGAAGCAGACGACATCACCGCAGGATACGGGTTAACTCTTTCGTGGTCAACCCTTTTGTGAGATGTTAACACCTTCACCGCAATATTGTCGTCTGCTTCAATAGTGTTGTATGCAATACCATTTCAAAGTTAAGTTAAAGGCAATATAACTGACGTTATCTTAAAACAAGTGGCATACAGTGTCGATCCTGATCAGACGCCGCGTATTGCGTCTAGTCTGTATCAAACTGTGTGCGAATGAGCTTTATGACGCCATTTTGGGTGAAAGGGTTAACCCCTTCACTGTTTATAAATAGTCGTTTCCACACAGCTTAAATCCTGATCAGACGCTCAATGCAAACTATGCAATATCTAAAATCTAAAATATGGAAGTAATGATAGACGACAATTGTTTAAAACTGATGACGTCATGACAGAGAAAAGGTTAATTAGAAAATACCAAAATAACGTCTAATTCTGTCTGACTAGATCCATTTGAATAATGTATTAAGTATTATTTGTGTTGTATCGAATAGGCTGTGCGTAGACACGCGACTAAACGATTAGGAAACAGACATGATCCCAATATTTTAGAGCATGATGTCCCAAGGTGGAAATATGTAAATATATATGATTGGGTCTCCAGGAAAACCTGCTATAATGACAAAATTTTCGATTTTCAGATTTTTGCTGTTTTCTCAAGAAAGGGGTTTGAGAAATATAGAAAAGAAATTTTTTTGGTGATATCTCAATTTTTATTGGAGTTACAGCCATTTTAGTAACTGCCCTATTACTGGCACGCGAGCAATAAATTGACTTTAAAAAGCGGTCAATAAACAGTGTTTTTAGAACAAACACTATATCAAGTATACACCTTTTTCTCTAGTTGACACATAAAATTTTGTTGTATAAAAACATAAAACTTATTTAGAATATATCATGAAGAGACGAACAGTTTTTTATAGTTCAGTTGCCATGGTAACGAAACTCGAAACAAAAAAAACCCTCAAAACTCAGTCTCTGTCTGTATCTGGAGGACACGTAATGTCCTGATAGGCAGGCCGAACATATGGTCTCACAGTTTTATATAGGTATTTCTGGCGAGCGGCAGAGATCCCTGCAGGCTGTAGCACGTGCGGAAGACGCTCGAGGGGAAACTCCTCATCACGTGACTTCATGATATCAAATCGTCTCTCCTCACCGTCACCACTTTCTTTTACCACAACGACCCCAGGATGGTCCCTGCTGAATCGGAAATACTGATATTTCCTGAAAGTACAAAGGACAGATGTTTATTATTCGATTTTGCCTCAGAATGTCTGTTAATCCTTTCCTCCATTAAGATTTATCCAAGGCCCCACCCACCGTGTCTATATATAGTTAACTGAATTTTATTTACCTGCATGGAAGTAACCAGTCAATATTTAGCTTGATAGTACATTGAAAGCCAGTCTGGCTGATCCCTTTTTTGACACATAAAGGAACTGTACCATATAGAGCAAATTATTTTTGCAAAGGCGTCAAAAGGTGCTTATAATATGGAGAAAAGGGTTCAACCGACGATATACGAATTTTGAATAATTACATCTTTAAGACTCGATCAAAGGTATGATAATAATTTTATTTTGACAACAAAATCCCAATGCCTAGTATTAATGTCTGGCGCTGAACCACGCAACTGAACTGGAAATGCTAATATGTACCTGATTCCAGGAAGGGCTTTAAAGCACGGTTGAAGAAACGCCTTCCAGTCCCTCCATGTCCAGGCAGGGTATCGCACACACTCGTTGGTGACAGATGATCGGTTTACCACTTCAGCTAACTGGTCTATACAGTCTGTGTCTGTCCTCCTATACAGGCGCTTGATTGTAGCAAACCCAGCATCTACATGGCATCGGGCGTGGCCAGGAATCTGCATCATGTATTCAATACGCTCGTGACGACCGGACATAACACGCCACATCAGATAGCCAAGCATGAACTGGTTTTTGTTTTGGCCTGAACAAAAGAAGATTAAATGATATAGTTTATCGTTATAAAGAATTGTCAGTATTGTATCTGCTAGTGTGCTGTTTTTGCTCTTGCTTTATGTATGGTGATAAAACAAAAACTATAAGTTAAACCTTTAAACAACTGGACAAATATTAACAAATAAACATTAATTAAGACATGTGTCGGCTAAATAAATAGCACGCGGTATGCAGAATTTTTCTGTACACCATATAGCCTGTATCTAGTGTTTGAGACAGCCTCAGACAGGTAACCACTTATAGCAGGGTAACAGTAAAGCAGAATCGCCTTAAGGTACATTCTGCTTTATTTCCATACTGCTTTAAGCTACCATCTTCTGAGATATATAATTTGTTTTCTTTAAATGGCGCTTCTTTAAATCTCATATACATGTGCAGTGGAGAATCTGTTATTCTTTCCCGTTTAAACGCAAACGTACGCAAACGCAAAGCACTAAAACGTTGAAAAGAACAACTTTTGGACAATTCTGATAATTCATGTTTATCTTGGTGGCAAACAGTTTGGAGCCTTATTAGACGCCGGGTCTGATCTGGCTCCAAACTGTTTGCATTGCAAATAATAGTTTTAGCGTAAACGCGTTTATTGGGAAAGAATAACGTTTTCTCCACTGTAAAACGTAATACCGAACCTACCTGGACAATTATCAGCGTGGATACTGATGGAAGTTTCCCCTGCATTATCGCGCTCGATGGCCCAGTCTAGCATACTTATGACGGAATTTGGGCCGTGGGTTTGAGTTCCGTTCATGCCGATGGTCTCATTTTCGTCGACAATAAAGTTGTACTGACTCGGTTTTCCATCATTTCTAACACCGAATAACTGCACTTTTCTAAGAGAGGCAAAATATGTTGGCCCCAATTGTCTAGAATGGTGAGGAAGAGACATGTTCTGACTGAAGTCAAAGGTCATATGCAAATATCTTCTGTTTCCATTATTATGCGTTTCTCTGGCTTGTGCTATACAACGGTTGTAAATTTCTCTTTCATTCTGAGCCTTCAAAAGATGCATTCTAAAGGTATTAGTGTTCTCCAACTTCTCTTCTTCAGTCCTTGAGTCCATTATACATTTTCTCATTTTTTCACAAGTTGCACACACATCGTCACGTGGTGTTGCTATTTTTATATGTGGCAAACACTGGTTCCAAATGTTGCAAAAGGTTTTATAATGCATGTTTCTCTTTGGCGGTTCACTCTCTTGACATGAAGTTGTGTAGTTTGAGTGTACTTTCAATTTTGTTGTCTCACTTGGCAGATAAATTGGCGGAATATTATCCGAACCACGCGGAGCTGCTGGCTGGGGCAATCCAATTTCCTCTGCAGTTTGGGATATATATTTCACAACGTATTTGATATCGTCAAACTGTAGTGACTTTTGGGGTTTTCGTCCAGTATTGCCATGGACTCTCGGCACTACGCCATGCTGGTCCACATGCACTAATAAGTTGTCCAGGCTGGTACGCTTGATGTCAAAGGCTAACATAAACATACTTCTGCAAACTGTTTTGCCCATCAGGGTAAAGTCATGTCGACCTTTTTGTCTTTTTTCCCCCGTTTAGTCACTCCTCTTTCCGCGTTATCAATGACAGTGGCCATTATGTATAATTCTTTATCCTGTTTTTCCATTTCCTTTACATTTAAAATATGGTGGAAAATATCGGAGTCACTAAAACCGTTAATGCAATTCTTTTTGCAGCCACACCCACTCTGTCTATATTGGGCGATCCGTGCACCATCTTCGTCGTCTTGTGGTATGCCAACACACTCCGAGTCTGCCTCATTGACTCCAGTAGATATATCATTCAACAAGCTTTCATCCGAAATAGACTCAAGATAGTCTCTGACCCGTTGGTTGACATCAAGCTCTAGATCATCTGAGTCTGAATCTAGACAAACAGCTGACAAAGCGTCCAGGTCTGTCTCTTCTTGGGACCCAAATGGTGTTGCAGTGGGCGTTCTACCAAAGTGCTCTGACAGCAAACTCTCTAAATCCTAAAAAGAAAAATAGTTAAAGTGAAAAAGTAATAGATCTACTGATCAATCATTTACATTTATACTCTTAACTGACTAAACATGATTCTTTCCTTATTAAGTTATTAATTATAAGCGCTTAAAAAAATTGTGCACAAACAGCTTGGAGACAGACCAGGCGCCCGATAACTTAGCGTCTGATCAGGCTCCAAACATTTTGCCACTCAGTTCACAATAAGTTTGTAGAAATTTAAAACATGTTTTTGTGGGTTTTCTTTAAATTTTGGTGCTTTTCGTTTAAATGGGAAATAATCTCTATCTAGATCTATGTCTTCGCCACTATTTTATAGATAAAAGAATCTGAAAAGCCTATATTCATGTTGTGTAGATCTAGAAACATGTAATCTAGGCTAAACGCGAAAAAAAAAGAAAAAAAAGAAAAGTGCTGCTACCGAGTTTCGATCCCGTGTCAACACATAACACGTCTACATGGGGAAACCGCTTAGACCGCTCGGCTATTCGGATATACTAGTATATCTAATAAAATTTTAACCCTGATAAACCTCAGCACTCGTTTCGAACTAAACTCTAGTGCTTTATTTAAAAAAAAAATATTTTTTTTATTTTTCATAGAAAACAATTTCACAATGATTATTTCTTATTAACCGTTCTTATGGAGAGCCTTCCGATTTGTCCCCTCGCCAAAAAAAAGAAAAAGAAAAAAAGGGGTGGGGGTAGATCTACGTATTTTACATGCATTTTTATTAGAATTATCATGAACTTTGATCGCTTAAAACTTTACAAAACAATAAACGATATCTGGTAAAATAGATCTAGATCTAAATATATATTCCCAACGTTATAATTTATTAACCCAAACAGTGAGATATCATCAGCTTAAATTGCGATCACGAATGACCTCTAGATATTGATAGCTAGATCTAGATCTAATTTAACGGATTGATGAGGAAAAACAAATTTATATTGCTATAAATAATTAAATATACATACCTCGATATCGTTATCCATATCCAAAAGAAAACATTGAAGTCCTCTAGATCACAAAACGTTAAAATTTTACATTGTTTACATACACATGTTACAGTAAGATTATTGATCGTGATGTAAAACATGACGTCATGTTTAATCGGGATTTCCCAACGTCATAACCGATGTCATTATAGCAGGTTTTCCTGGAGAACGGCTCATATGTTTATGAATATCATTTGGAAATGTCAGATATTTTCTCAGAGTTAAAAACATAATTAACCTCAACAACACGCGTACAGGATAATGGAGGAAAACGGATGTAAAAAATAAAATCATTAAACCTGGGATGAAATAAGTTTAACACGATCACTACAATAAGGCAATCACATTTAAACAATTGCCGCCTGCCTTTCTTTCTCAAACTGAAATGTTAGGTATTTTGAATAAAGTATAATGAAATAATGATCAAAAAGGTTTGATCCTGTTCGGTCACCGCGTTACGCGGCGTCTTATAAGGATTCAAACTGTTTGCAAATAAAAATTGAACTCGGGGTCAGGTAGCATATCGCAAAACACATCAGGCATATTTTATCCAATTTAACATAGTAATGGGAACGCACTGTGTTTAATTCGATGTGAAATGGACCTTTTCTGTGTTTAATTTGAAGTAAAATGGCCATTTTCAAGCAGTTTTGTACCATCTACCATTTGAATAAAGTATATATGTATTTGGACAAAATAGTAATTGTTCTTCTATTATTCTATTGTCGCATTCCTACAGTTTGTTGTACTAACCAAAATATAGATGTTAAGGACGATGAATATAAACATAACAATTCCATTAAATACCATTTGGACAAAAAAGAAAACAGTATTGCATAATCACGTTATTTTAGAACAACATAAAATCGTTTCAAAGGCTCAAAAGTTGTCAAAACCACATAAACCCATTTACTAACAAGCCATTTAACATTTATATAACGCGGTGTCTAATCAGGAACTGAACATTACTCATATCAATGATTCTAAGCAGTAAATAAGCATGAACTTCCAAATTTGATAATCAAAAGCAATTAAAAAAATCAAAGCAGATGAAAAATGCTAATAGACGGTCTTAGGGCAGTGCAAAATTTCAAGAAATGTGTCTGTTATTGTCGTAAGGCGTTTCTTGTTGATGCCATACTGTTATTAGACACAAAATAGTGTAGCTCATTTATTCACTCAACCCTTTGTCTGCCTCGAAATGTATATGGGCTTTTTATGGTATTGTCCGTCATATGATATATTGTAAATCGGAAAACATAAATATACATTCGTTACAAGTGATTTTTTAAAATGACAAATAATCGTCTGATGTGTCGTCTACAATAATATGCCAACATTAAAAATTATTAATTAAATGACAAAAGAAATGTTTATATAAGTCTCCAACACTTTGTATCCTGATCAAACATCGTATTTATCCTGCTCAAAGTTATTGGCAAGTAGGGACGATTAAGTCAATGGATGTTAATGCGTTTGTGCAAGAACATGAGACAGAACGGCCCCTCCGCAAAAAACACTTTATTTTGTGAAATAGGTCGTAAAGAAACGAGGTACAGTCGAACTTCGATATCTCCAACTCTATTAAAAAGAACATACCCGTATTTCAAAGTTAAAACGTGACTAAGCCCCGTTTTAAATTTAAAATACGTGTATGTTCGACTTAACCGAGCATGAAATAATGTAGTACATGTATTGACATATCGGACTTTCGAGTTTAGCGAGTTCGAGATATAGAAGTTAGACTGTATTTGGAATGCTATTACAACGATGCCGTGTCAAATTTACCAAACATTGTTTTGATATTTACAACATAATAAAAGCAAATAGGACTTCAAAATGAAATATCAATCTAAAACGAATACATATTGTGGCAGAACATGCATCGAAAAGTGTTGTATAATAATATTGATTTATTTATTTGGTTAGTTGTGCTGTATTATTTTCCACAGAGTTCTTTAAGTTTAAGTATCAAACCTTTAGGAAACAGCTTTTATGTTCCTCAAACAAAACCGTTAAGTCAATTATGCAAATATTGGACATTATGACAGAAAAAAAACATGATGACAAGTGCAAACAGCTCGAATCCAGAAAATACGCCGCGTAACATGGCGTCTGATCTGGATTCAAGCTGTTTGCAAATGTTATACAATTCCACCCCTACTATAACAATCCAATCCGAAAGCACACGTAATCTCTGTCTCCTATTTGATGCTGGGCATTTATGTAGAACTACTCTAGTTATGGTACAATTGCATATTCAAGCTGGTCTACCTGTATTAATTTGTGTCTCATACATGCTACTCGTTTCATGTTCAGGCTAATATACAAAACCCTCCTTCTGCTTCGATTCCAGGGGTATTGCTATACTATTGAGATGCTGTCAAAGCGATGTTTTAAGGATTACTAAAAAACCTAAATCGGATAATAAATGCTACAGGGAGATTTTTCGGATGTACAGTTGTGTACATACGAGTATATCATGAATCATTGTCCCCATGCTCTAGCCTGAAGTGTATAGTCTAACTTACGTTCGGGTATAGAATAACTTTAGCTATAGCCTTAAGTTACAGTCTGGTATGGAAAATTACCAAAGTACAATGCCGTCACATGAATATGTTTTTTTGACTTGCTGTCCGTCTGTCTTTTATTAGTATCTAAATGAACTTGAAATTTGTCTGATATCACCAAACTTGTACTGAGCTATGGAGCATATATCATATGTAAAGTCTACATGTATATCACATGCAGTTCCACAGTTATGGCCAATGTCCAATTCAAACTGTTTGAACTCTGAATGACCTCTGAATGACCTCGACCTTTATCTGCCATGACCAAACTTAACTTCAACTGAGCTCAAGAGCAACTTGTGTTGAGTAGACACGCAACATATGAAGTCTAGATCACATCTTGTTTCAGAGTGATGGGAATGTTAAATTAACCCTATTTGAATTTTAAATGACCTTGAACTTTGTTTAACATAATCCTAGCTGTATTCAGTTCAAAAACGTCTGGAGTTGAATACACATGCCAAATTTCAAGTCTCTATCACATGCATTTTAAACGATATGGCCACTAACTAACCATATTTTCCTCTGAATGACATCTAAATGACATTGACCTTTGTTGGACATGACCCAACGTTTATTCAACTTAAGATCTGTTTCAGATGAGTACACATACAACATATAAAGTCTGTATCACATGTAGTTGTAAAGTTATGGCAAACGTTATGATTTCGGAAGACGACGACGTCAACGATAACGCCTAGGACAAGGCAGACGCCGGAGTGATGATAATAGCTCGTAGATTCTTCGAAACAGACGAGCTAAAATGATTGGTCAATAAAGCAATTACAAATCGTATTATGTTATATGTTGTATCATACAAAACAGTTTTGCAAATATGTTAGAAATTTTAAACCGATGCGTTGTCAATACTATCATAATTATATTTGGATGTGTTCGTTTATATAAAAAAGAATATACGACAAGTATACACTAGTCAAGTCCACATGTTCTTTTTAATTGACCAATTCACTAGAAATTTTAGTCAGTTGGACGTTGGACATAAAATCGGACAACCATTGTAGTAAAAAGTTTCCTTTTTCGAGAAAGAACGGATTCGCAAATGTCAAATTGAATTAAGTGGGTGGTGATTAACCTCAAACTATATTGAACACTTGCCAAACATATTTAACAGAACACCACAGATATTCCAATGAGACCTAAGTATCCTCGATGACACGTCTAAATTTGACATCGATGTAAATTTGGCTATATAAACCTAGCGACTAGTACCTTCGTCCTTCAAACTGTGTTACTGTACAAAGTACAATGTTCCTTTGCAAACAGTTCAGAGGACTGTCGGGGTCTGTTTTGTTTGCCATTTCTAAAAATATCGCAAACTTACTTGACTTAATCGAAAACAGGAAACTGGAAAGTTAGAGTGCTTAAAAGGGTTAACGATGACATCCATTTACTGAACCTATACTTTATACGAGTACGTGTCAACTAGACTGGTCTTTAATTACATTTGCACTGATATATAGAGCTGTCAAAGAATCACAATACACTAATTATGTCGATTGGTTTCTATAATTTGTTGTTTGCAGGAATTATATATACCATTTTCCACATCGAGGACTGTTGACGGTAAATCTGCAATTATTGCAGCTATTGACGGATACGAATCGTCGAAAGTCTGGCCAGCCTAATCAAAACACTTTGGCATTCACACTAAGTGCTGAGTTAGTGTTGAATATTTTCTATTTGACATTCGTTAATATATTTCTACAAATCAAATTGATAGCGAAAGTAACTAAAAAAAGGGCAAACCTCTGCAAACCATTTTTATTAGACTGGCCGACTAATGACGACATGATCAGTTTTTAAAAATATTAACAATATATATATGTTTGCAAACACACTGGCTTGCATTTGACGTTAACATGATGTAAACTGTTATAAAACCAGGCATTCCTTGCCTATACATAAACTAAAATAAATCAGTGTCAATGATGTCATAACGCGCATTTACAAACAGTTTCGATCGCGATAAAACACCGTGTCTAACCAGGTTAAACTGTTTGCCACTTTGTTTTAACATTACGTCAATTATACTGCCTTACATCTAAATTTCTAAACGATATTGCAGACAACAATATTGAAGCGGACGACAATATGGCGGTGAAGGAGTAAGAACATCGTGATAAATTTGATTATTAAAGGGTATAAGGATACCGTTATCCTGGTAATGTATGGAGTTTACTATATAATAGCAGTAGATGAGTAAGAAATAGGAGAGATAATTGCTGACTAGAATTGTAAGGCTATTATTATAGATTTAAGTACCCGCTGAAAACAATGTAACCCTCGGTCACATACCAGTTGAGTAACCTGGATGCAAATAATTGTCAAATTAAGCAACATGATTCATTGCCCTTCCCGCATCGAGCCCTTTTACACAGACGTTGTGCATACTGATTCGTTTGTCGCTACATTACTCTGTAGTGGTTTCCGACCATATTCTCTTTGACGTTCTGCTGTTCAATCAGTGTTGAAGTTTTGTCCATTTACGCCCCTAATTTGTTGTTTGACCAGCTTGCAAGACATCCCTATACCCATCAAACACATTTTAACGCATAAAATTACTCATACACTCTTTGTAATTCTAATATTGAAGAAGTATTCTTAATATTTACTACAAAAATTCTAAAGGTGGTGTTAAATCTAATATATAAATAAGTAACTCTAATGCAGTATTTCACCCAGTAGCCTTGTTCAGGAAAATGTATTTGGAAACAATTGCATAGTGGCTGTGTTTATGTAAATGTATAAAGTCAGGTCAAGCGTTTTATTTGATTGAAGGCAATGGTCAAGGTCACGCTGACTGGACAATTACACTCAGCACGCCGTCGTCCTAAACTGTGCACTACACATAAAATGAGGTTGTCCTAGCTGATACAGTTCGAAATATAATCTTGATATAATTTAAAATAAGGTCTATGTAACCTGAATATTATGGACGGCACTTTGTTAGCTTACGCTATTCCTAGCTGATGCGGTAAACTAAATTTGTTTTTTTACAATAGTACAATCACATACACATGCACGCACGAAAGCACACGGACGGACAGCTTCCAACTTACCAATATGTATAGTTTATTTATAATACGCCTTCAAATGTATTTTCGGCACATGCCATAATCTACGTTAATTACAATCGACTTGTTTGTGAAAAACATGATAGAAGGACTTAAAATTGCTGTACGGCTCACATATTTCATATACATTTAGTAGAATAAGAATTTTTTCAAAATGGATTTAAAGCTTGCTGTATTTCACCGTCACCAACAGGAAGACTGCATAACTTGGGATACTTAGACTATTTTCTAAATCCATGTGGTTCAACCCAGTGTTGCAGAGCTATTTCTCTCCCGCGTCAAAGTGATGTGGCCGCAGTATTCGATATTGATCCAACAAGCAATTTAACCCTTTTAATGTCATAGTGACGTCATAATATGTATGATAGATGAACTGCCGGCTTGAAAATAATCGTTTGCTTTCACATTTTCAATTTAAGATAATTATCTGTTTCGACTTAAAGCAACATGTTGAGTCGTGCTTAACAGTGTGGATGAAGACCGACTATTGCGATAGGCTAGTGTTGTCGAGCCTGACACTGAAGGGGTTAACAATCTCAGTCTGCCGGTTTATGTCGACTGTGACAGCTAAATCAATAATAAGCGTAACAGGGTCTTCAACAGAAAAGCGAGGTAATCAAAACCTAATTGCAGGGCTCCTTCTGCTCGATTTAGAAATAATATCCTCGAAAGCACAACGCTTAGATTATAGTATTTATGCATCGGCATTACCGTTGTCACATTTATTGTTCCTGGAGCGGATTTGCGTCGGCCGGTGTTGTTATACTGATGCAGGTGACATTGTAAGGACATTTCAAACCTTGCTTAGTATTATTGCGCAGATGTTGCGTGAAATGTGTTAATTTTGTCCTGTAATGGAATATAATTGATTACTGCAGATCAAGATCAAAACAAAATTGTTCATATAAGTGTTCCTGTCTTTGCTTTAATGTTGCACTACTCTGCAAAGTATGAACATACACTCAGTACAAAAAGAAACACACATCGTGCTAAGGCGCAGATTAAGATACCTTTTTATTTGAAGAAAATTAGAAAAGAGAGACCATATCTCAATATTTATTTAATTCTGCAACAAGTTCAGAAAAAAAATACCCAAAAGGCATTGTGCTGCCTTTTAACCATTTCCCTCTTAATGACACCAAAAAGCGTTTGCAAACAGTTTTGATCCTGATCAGGATGCAAACTGTTTGACACTCTTATCGATTTCATTTAAGTCAGTCTACATTGAGTTTTACTTTGAAACGATCTTGCAAACAACAAAATTGAAGCAGACGACAATAAGACGGTAAAGGGGTAAAAACCTCACGATTAATTGGGCAGCGAAATAATTAATTACAGCTTGTTTAAAATACCGCACCGATTAGTGCAGGTTGTGATGCTACCAATTCAATAATGATTTAATAATAATTCACAAATACGTTCCTTCTATATAAAAAATAATATTGTGATACAAAATGTGCGTTTCCTTTTGCACTGAGTGTACTTTTTATCGTTTGTATTTGTCTGACTACTTGTTCAAATTGAAATGAAGATTATATTCAAATAGAGTTTAATAAGCCCGTATAAATGCTATAATGGCTTTTTAAGTTTATTACAAGGCAACATACCATGGCAGTGTGTTTTAACAAACCTAGATCTGAATAACACAAACACATGCTAGAAGTTATTATTACAAACTGCCAACTTATTTCCACTATAAATACAATATATACAACATAAATACCGTAACTTCACCAGCATCAAATAGTGGGTGCGTTGTGATATTTCAAACTATAAATATGTCCGTTTTATTTTTATACAGTTTTCACATTGCAAATGTATTTGGGTCATAACTCCCTTTCCGATGTACTGATCAGACAAGAGGTTTGATAAGCTTAACACTTCTAAGTGTTTCTGCGATAATATATGTTTTCCTGGAATGACACAATGTGCTATGCATCTGTATTTTAATTATCTCATTAATTCTCCCTGAAGCAGATTTGTTGTCGGCGAGAATACGATACTTTGACGATAACAACAAGTAAAACGATCCTGTTTGCATTATAGAATCGTTTGTCCTTTGAATGGATTTATGAAATAATACTGTGCCGGTAAATATGTGTTTACCGTTTCGGCGCCAAATTATTCGGGATTTTTTTACCCCTTCACTGCTTTATTATCGTCTGTTTCAGAATAGTTCCCTGCCAGAACGTTTCAAAGCTCGATTTAAGGTTGTATGACTAGAGAACTATCGATAAGCGTGTCAAACAGTTTAGATCCGGGTCTGATCCCGAGTTACGCCTCGTCTGATCTTGCTCCAAACTGTTTGTAAAGTCGACTACTTAACGCGTCTACGGCACCGAAAGGGTTTAAGGCCAGTGCTTATAGGTTTAAATAATAAATTTACTTTTGACAAAATGTCATTGAATTTCTCATACATAATTATACTGAAGGGCTGTTTATTTCCGGGATAAAACAGATGTTCCATCGATGGAGAAAATAAATATATTATAAAAGATAAAAGCAGATGTTGTTGTTTTGTACAAAGGGAATCTTATTTTGATTAATTACTCTCCAAATGCGTTACTAAATCGATGACTTACCAGTAAAGTACAACCTCCCTATTTTAAATAATTTGTGTTAAAGACGTGTGACTGTTTAAATGCGAATAAAGTAAAACATAAAGCTGTCTTACGTGAGCAAACGGAACTTTTAACAGTTTATTTCAGTCGCATAATAAAATACACAAACGACCGAGAGTACATACAACCAGCATTGGTGTTGTAACAAGATCGTTTTGTTCATTTCGGAAAATGATGAATTCTACTGTGGATATTGGGACATGGGATGCACTAGGTATAGGCTATCGTACACATTTGACATCATAAGTTATTTAAACCCACCCCTTAATCGATCGGTGCATATGATCATCATCTGGGTTGTATAATAACCGTGTTTTGAGATGTATCTTTCCATATGGATTTTTAGAGTTGATCGTTTATTATTTATTCGTTTTCATCTATCAACTTATTTTTAAAATCATATTATTGTCAATTGACAAGCAGTTATTGTGGTCAGATACCCAATGGCACAATTTCTGATTTTCAACCAGATTATTTTCGAGGCATGCGTAATCGTTATTCATCAGTAAATTTGTTGAAAGGGTAAGCGAAGCATGACAGGGGGAATAGTCACAACATATTACTTACTGTTTACCCTCTTCCTATCTCAGGGCTGCCATAAGTTGACATGAAAAATCCTAATATTTACAAATTTACATTTTTCAATTGCGATTTTACGAATCGTACCTTTACCCCATAGCCTTTTTCTTATTTTGTTGACATGCGACTACTTAAAGCAGGCTATAAGTAAAGCAGAATGCGCCTTATGGCGCATTCTGCTTTACTTTCAGCCTACTTTAAGCTACCATAACCTGGGAAAGAATCCGGAGATTTAGGAAAAATCCGGAGAAATGGCAGCCCTGCTATCTGCAATCGCAGGCTCAAATGTCAGATATCATGACTTCACATAGTGTTTCGGCGTGGCTAATGTTACATGTTTCAAACAGTAAGTAATGTTGCGTCAAGAAATCCTTTCCATACAGAGGGGAAGATGTTCAAAAGCATTATCGAGAAAATACTCTGATAAAATGCCGAGCATTATAATGTGGACCGTTCTGCAAACACACAAGCCTTTATCGGGAAATAAGTATTTTCTCTTAATCCTTTATTCCGTATTATCCTAAATCAATGCAGAATTCAAATGCTTCGCAAAACAGATTACGTGCGACTTAATTGAATAAGCTCTCAAATACGAGTATCTAACAGTGTTGTTACCGGATCAGACATCGCACTACTTGGTTCTTGTTTTATATCAACATACAATGTAGTCATATTGGCATAACATGTACAGCGTTCCCTCTCTACAGCGGCCCTCCGAACAACGACTCCCTCCTTACAACGACATTCGCTGCTGTTCCCAAGAAAAATATGTTTTATGCTTGCACTGATGCATCATCGTCTACTTAAAGTTGTTGTCTGCTGTTTTTCTTACATAAATGACATTTTGACAGAAAAAAACATAATGACAAATGACAAACAGCTTGAATCCAGTTCAGACGCCGCGTAACGCGGCGTCTGATCTGGATTCAAGCTGTTTGCAAATGTAAGCCAATGTCCCTCCCTGTAACGACTCCCTCCAAACAACGCACATATTTTATGTCTCCCGTTGAGTGTCGTTGAAGAGAGGGAGCGCTGTACTTGGTTCTTGTTTTATACCAACATACAATGTAGTCATATTGGCATAAAATGTATATCTATAACGGATAATCTAATTTTATTCAAGAATTCATTATAGGGAAACATAATTATGATGATATATTGTGAACAATCGGTAACCAAATGTTTTAGCTTATTTTTTTTACAAAACGATTGTTTTAGTTACTTATCCATTTATGCCTTAAACTTGCCAATTGGTTGCCGGAAAATTACACTTATGATAAAAAATATTACTCTAAAGAGACTGTTATGTTTTCCGTTTCAACAGAACATTTAACTGATTTATTGATTTTGATTTTGATTACAGTGGCGTGAAGTATGTAAATAGAACATACTATACATGAAAATATTGTTTGCAGATGCTCATGTTTGTATATGGTGAGATTTTCCAATTATAATAATTGTTGGATTTGATAGAAATCATATGGGAAATCCTTAAATCGAAACGAATAGAATAATGTCTCAAGATATTTCCCTATAAAATATGTTTTTAAAATTTCTTGGTTCAAGCATGTCAATTACTATATCAAATACAATTGATTTCTCTAGAACTATACTGATTTTCTAAATATTCTGGCCGAAAGTTCTTAGGCGTGTCATCACACACGTGGCAATCAATTTGACTAATGGAACTTTCATGTGAATTTGCCCGGATGTGCATGTGGTTGGAATGAAAAACGTTCGAAAGAGTTTTAATGCTGCGCTTAAACTGTACCGCACACAAGATGGAAAAAGTCAGAATAGAATAACGTCATCTACAGCAATGCTCACAATTTAGTCGATCTAAAGTTCCTTTCTAAATGATCGTATGGTGTCAAAGTTTGGATTCAAAAGTCACACCGAGTTACATGTTGTTTTAATTGAACCAATACTGTGTGCACAGGTCACCACACCCTCATATACAGTGTAATGCATATTAAGATAAATCATCGTTCTTTTCTCGTCAAGTGAAATTCTCTAGTGTACTACATGGAGCCCCGTGGAAGTGATTGATAGCCTCTCTACCTGTCCTACATTAACAATGCAACGCTTGCAAATTTAACAGTTATTAATAGTCTTGAGTGGAGGAAGATACGTTCTTTACCATTATGATGCCGTTATTTATTTTGTTTTGATATTGTCGTCCAAAATATTTGTCAAATTCAGGTCTATTTATTTTTTAAACTTCAGAAATCTAAGGCCGAGTGTTGTCAAATAGCTCTGATCAACTTTCGACTCTATGTTACGCTGCGTCTGATATAGATCCAGACTGTGTGCAAACACCCGTTAATCGCTACCGACAGGTCTAAAGGTTTAAGTGTACATGTATTGTACAATTATACATTGAGGTAGAATGTCGAGATCTAACAAATGAGATAAACAAGTAGATCTTAAATGTCCTGTTCTTAGCGGGTTTAGTTTATGCGGTATCGATTAAGCATTCATATACGTGCAAACTGGTTTAAAAGTTTTATTTATGTCGGTTGATAAAAATTTCAAACTTACATAACTAATAATTAATGTGCCATCACTGATGCTGGGCCTATTTATTGACACAGTTGGAAATGTACAAACTGCTTTGTAACCTATATTATTTTACCAGTACAGTTACGGTAATAACATTTGCTAACAATTGAACAAATCGGAAATGTTTATCCTTTACTCGTACAGTGGAGAATCTGTTATTCGTTCCCGTTTAAACGCAAACGTACGCAAACGCAAAGCTCTAAAACGTAGAAAAGAACAATTTTGGACAATTCTGATAACTCATGTTTATATTGGTGGCAAACAGTTTGGAGCCAGATCAGACGCCGGGTTACCCGGCGTCCGATCTGGCTCCAAACTGTTTGCACTGCAAATAATAGTTTTAGCATAAACGCGTTTATTGGGAAAGAATAACAGATTCTCCACTGTAGATTTGTTCTAATGTCTATTATAGAATAATATATATATATCCAGTGCGTATACAGTACTCCCTAAAACAACAGTAATCTTAACAACAATTGCTAGTACGAATCTGTCCAACCATTTCACAGCTGCAATATCATCTGATTAAAATTGTCGACTGCTGTTTTCTCGAGGTCAAACTATTGTCATTTGGACAGAAAAACAACCATAATGACGAGAAGCAAACAGCTTAAAACCAATTAAGACACGTCTTCTGATCTGTATTCAACTGCAAATGCAAGCCAATTCTTAAGTTTCTCTCCGAACAGCACACGCGCCATTTGTCTTCCATTTTGGTGTTGCTGTAGAGAGAGATATGTATCGTGCAAATAAGATAAGGGGTTTCAACTAGGTAAATAAATCATGACCGCATTGAGATATATCGTCCACAATGAATCTGTTAACTCTTTCCTCCCTGAAACTTTAAATGGACAATTCCAGTTTCCATTTTTGTCTAGTCCATTTCTGACTTTGAAGGGTTGTTTTTGTCAATGTTTGGCATTATGACAACCAGTGAAAACCCTGATCAGAGGGCTCCTTTTGGAGCCCTCTGATCTGGGTCGTCACTGTTTGCATAGGACAAGTGTACTATTCACAAGTACACTGTTTGAAAAAGACGCCTATATGCGGGACTAGGGTTCAAAGGGTTAACTAAGGTTGTCTTGAAAATATCATACGTTTTAAAATACACAAAATTTTATATTATCAACGGCTTATATGGAATTTAATATCGAAATATTAGAACACTTGCAACCATTTAACCCACTACCCAATTGCATTGTTTAGTTGTTGTGAAGACTATTATCAATTTAAGCAGTTTTAACGCAAAGGTGCGTTCTGCTGTACTTTCAGTCTACTTTAAGCTACCATAATATACTATGTCATAGAACATATTGCTTATGGTTCTAATTCATTACTTGTTATAAGTATAGCTAAATACTTCAGTGAAAATAATATACTAAAGGCGTGAATGGCGTGTTTGTTTCCATGTGGTAATAAATTACATGTAAAACGAGCATGAGGTTCCGGTTTTTAATTGAGGCTGATATGAATTATAACTTGCACGTGTATAGCTCGTTCATTTCGAAATATACTTTGCACAGTGACAACAATTACAATTTAGTGTGAGGTAACATGTTGACTGCTGTCCGAATACAAACTTTCACATCTTTAGCACCAAGTTGTTCTCTCGTAACATATAACGCTCATCGATTATTAATTAATTAATAAAATCAATCAATCAATCAATCAATAGGTTAGTGTGGTAAGTCATCAACAAACAACTTTAAACGTAAGCTGTGAATGAGACACTTATATGTATCTCTCTGCACAAAAGCTCTATAAAACAATTATGAAAAAATACATAATTTAGACTAAGGCATTTCATCTTTAACAAACACAGAAAAAATAATGAGAACTTCGCTCATGAAAAACCCAATCAATGTCACAACTAGCAGCAGTAAACTAAAACAACAATTGATTTTGCAACAGCAACCACTAATAAGCAGCTGTAAACAAAGACAACAATTGGTTTTACAAATAACTGGTTCGAAAGAGACATCGTCTGAACCCTTTGTGACCAGTGTATTTGCAGTTCTGTTCTAAATCAATGTTAAGAAAACAAAAGTCTGCATTTTTGAAAAAAGAAAGACAGCTCACATTGCAAGTTTTATCATAAACAATGAAAGTATTGAAATTGTTGATCATTTTACATATTTAGGAGTAAAATTCACGTACACTGGAAACATGTCCCTAGCCGTTAAAACACTGTCAGAACAGGCCATAAAGGCTTATTATAATCTAGTGGCTTTATTTGACAGGGTGAAACTTGACTTAAAAACTAAATTATCCCTTTTTGATTCGTTAGTTGCACCTATATTATTATACGGGGCTGAAATATGGGGAGTATACAATTATACTGAAATCGATAAATTACATATTAAGTTCTGTAAATATGTACTTGGTGTTAAACAATCTACGCCAAATAATGCTGTATACGGTGAGCTAGGTCGACTGCCATTATATATTATTGCAAAGGAAAGATCGATTAAGTTTTTGTTAAAAATAATGAAGAATACTGATTCACCTATGTACCAAATGTATATTGATCAATGTAATAATGTTAATGGTAAATGTTGGGCTAAAAGAATCAACTCAATAGTTGATCATCTTGGATACACTGAATTAAGACACAATTTTAACATTAATGTGTCTTATTTACCCTCAATTAAAATACGCATAAGAGACCAATTTATACAAGAATGGAATACTTCAATAACAAATATGTCCAAACTGTCATTTTATTGCAAATTTAAAAAAGAATTCTGTTACGAGCCATATCTTGATAAAATAAGATATGACTCTAACAGAATTCAATTTACTCGGTTAAGGTTATCGTCCCATTCGTTAGAAATAGAATCAGGACGATATAGGGGTATTGTAAGAGAGGATCGTTTTTGCAGGATGTGTAATTTCAACTGCGTTGAATCAGAATATCATTTTGTATTATGTTGTCCAAAATATGCAAGTTTACGTCGACAATATTTGGGAAATGTTTCTTGGCCATCTATAGGAAAATTCAATTCATTGCTTAGTTCTAAAAATAGAAATGTAATAAATAAGCTTTCCATTTATATCAAGAAGGCAAATAGTTTACGCCAAAAAACCCTAGAGTCTTTAACCGTTTCGTAATTCTGATGGAAAATCTATCTTGTTGGATGAAGTGTTTGTATTTGATATATGTGTTTGTGTAAGCATATTTATTGTATTATGCCATGTTCTTTATATGTATGTAATTAGCCAAAGGCAAATTGTTGCCGATATGCTAATAAAGCTGAAACTGAAACTGTTGACAAACATGTTTGTGACCTCTCGTCCATTTCATGATTCCGTGTCAAACATCGCTGGCACAGACTTCCAAGTCGACCGCTCGGTAAATTTTGAGTAATCATATCCGAATAAAATAATTAAAAGCCAACAGTCTAGTTTTGACTTAGATCTAAAATTCTTTAACCATGAATCCTTATTATTTATTGCATCACGTCAGTTATCAAATAATTGAAAGCATATGAAAATACATATAGGACCAACGCGTACGCTCAAACATTCGTATACCGGTGCAATCCAGTAACCGTCGTATTCCTAAATAAATAAAAATAAAAACGACGTGCATACCGGATACTATATAGAATACAATCATAAACTTCGGTCAACTGCTTTGCCATGCCAGTGTACCTTTGTCTACATGAAAATACGTATTTGGATTAAAATACAACACAATTCTGTGAGCTAAAAGACTCTGGGAAGTGTGTGATGTTGGTGTCAATGTCATAATTCTTTCATTACTTTTTGACCCATTAAAGTGTATGGGGTATAAAACAAAAAGCAAGCGAAAACACAGTTTTGTAAGAATTTCCTGGAAAGGTTTGACAAAACCGAATAATTTGACCAATGTGTTTATTACAAAGCCAATAATCACCTTGGCCTGTATGTACCTGAATACATCTCAGAAGATGTTGCCTCATGGAATGCGCGTACCGATGAATAATGTTATTAGGCAGACGCTGCTATCCATCTGGTATGCGTGTAGCATGTCACCAATGGTGTTAATGTCGTAATTTGACCGGCTTTGTCGAACCAGCTGATCCCAAATGTGCTCAAGTGGGTTTAATACTCTACCTGAAGCATACACGCCTGTACGTGCAGCGTTATGAATGCGTTTTATCCGTTAAGAGGCTAAGGTAAACAGGTATAGTTATGCTTGACTACACAGTAATTAACCTGGACAATAATCCAATAATATAATGTAAGCAATTAAAAATAACGCCTACGAGCTGCTGTTATATTCTCTAAATAAAAGTGTAGAAATACTACAGTGTTTAGTAAAGTACTCAATTTACTACATTTATATTTTTGTTATTGATGGGATACTTATAAATGTATATAATTTAGTAGTAGAATCTATACATACAGATTTACAATACAAGCATACAAAAAAATTAAAACTGATAAAATATGTCAACATTTTAAACAGGCGTGTGGACAGAAGAAAAAAATAGAATTTATATTTAACTGGTCAGAAGATTTTGAAATGCACCAAAGGAGCTAGAATAGAGAAATCAAAAACATATCCCGAGAACTATTGAAATGTATGCAATGTTTCCAAAAGAGTGTGTGCTACACATAGCTGATGTATCCTGTTACTGTAAAAGGTGTTTAGAAGGAAATCCACGTGATAACTGGCACAAAGAAAGTGAAAATCAAGATAAAAACAAATCCACCAAGTAGCGGATCAAGAAGAGCAAGTAAGATATCACAAGAAGACCAAGGTCAATCTTCAGACAAAACCAAGAAAACAAAGAAAGGTGAAGCAGCAGAAGTTTGTATAGAAATTGATGTTGATTTTAATAGATACAACAGCGGGATAGAAAATATATGAATGCATGTATTGGTGAAATATGACCAATGCATATACACCCAGTTATAGTGATGGAGGTTGATGAAGATGACAGCGAGGCATACAATAGAAACAGGAGAACGAAAGTCGTTCAATTACCAAGGAAAGTGGATGTTTGGGTAAAATTTTGAAGACTGTGTTCATATTATCTTACAGTACATTTTTACAAAAATTGTGAATGCATTTATGCATATGTACATGTGCTCGTCATGATAACACTGACATATATCTACAAATGCATTTACAGAAGTGTTAAATCGTGTTATATATATTGCAGTGTAGCATGCATATTACATCTTAACTCTAACTTTGCTTAAATTTAAAATATCTAGAATAAATTTAACAATGGAAAATAACTGGTCAGGTACGTTAAATATCATATCAGATGTAAAAAATGATAAAATGTGTAACTACAACTGCCATTTTCTTTGCGAAGTCTTACCATGTTCCTCATTTTCAGTTTCCCACATTTTAACAGGTTTCCAAGTATGAAGAAAAGAACTTTGGTTTGAAGGGTCATATATTGGTGCTGCAGTAGTGGTCAGATACGTTAACTTGTCAGTTTACTGTTTTAATAAGTTTGTAATAGTTCTACATAAATGTTTCATGTTTTTGATAAAGTATCTTTATCAGAGTTGTTCTCCAAACAGAAGTTCATTACAAGTTGATTCTGTTTGTCATGTTGTTTAGGACTTTTGAATGTACTGACAAAATGATGTCAGGTACGTTAAATTATTCAGTGTCTAATTATTGCCAAATACTAATTCTGCATTACTTACGTTCGAATTTTGTGATGAATATTTCCAATAGGAAACACTGTAGCTGTGATCAAATGCCAAATATTACAAATATCTGCTTGTTAAATTTGCATAAAAAAGACATCTGCTTTTTTACTACATCATAAACATTAAATGAAAGTGTGTATGTATATATGCATGCAATATTAAAAAGAAATCATGTAGTAATGTTAGTGAATGTATAGGGAGAGAAACACATAATTATCAATCTTATTCGCTACATTGGGTGAAATTAAATTATGGAACACAAAATTTAACGTACCTGACATTAGATAGACACTAGTAGTTTTTTGGACACCTCTGACAGACAAATGAGCATTGAAAAAGTGTCCCCATTATGTGTTATAGATACAGTTTGCGTTGAAGTTCGTTTCTAATGAATTAAGTCCTCTGATATTGATAGTCGAGTTTTCTGGGGGGTTTTAATCCTGAAAGTGGGCCTTTAACTGAACCCCTTGGGCCCGTTTTACTAAACTACTTACGCAAAAATTTTGCGTAAGTCAAAATTTTAATTTTTAATTTATAATTTTTATTATCACGTGCTACAAACAGCAAATAGCCAGATCAGAGGACGCGCTTTTAGCGCGTCCTCTGATTTGGCTGTTTGCTGTTTGCAAACGTTTATGATCGAAAAATAAGAATTAAACGATTTTGACTTACGGTAAAATTTTGCGTAAGTAGTTTAGTAAAACGGGCCCCTTGTGTATATATCAAGCAGAAGCACGAAGGACAGTATTTGCGGTAACGGTTTGTAGCTCTTATCTATCTTAGCTCATCTTAATACATAAAATCGTATCATTCTGAGAATTGCAGTAAATGTAATCAACGTTTGAGATAAGTTGTCATAAAAATTAATCTCCTGTTCTGAATTCCTTTTGAAGAAACATGTATTATTCGTAACACAAATTGTCTTAATCAATTATGCTGTCAGTTTCATCAAAATTGAGTATTTCTCTGAAACAAATTAAAAAAAATGTTGGTGGTTTTCCAGCTTTTTGTGTAGAATAGTATAAGTTATTTCCTGCAGCCTATATCTTGAGCTTCTACACATCTCTTAAAAGAAGGTGATGTATAACGCGTAATTCTCCTTATCTAAGCAAGATCAAAAGGAATTATCTCACTTGAAACCATTTGGTATATATTCTGCCGTATCTCTGTAGTATCGATTTTCTCTGGATAATTCTTAAAGCCGTGACGGAAATCAATAGAGGGATTGTCTTCACGCTATGAAGACGACCTTTGCATTAAGATCTACAATTTATTATTGAGTGAGAATCTATTTAGCTTCGCGTCTCGTCAGCGCAGAAGGTGTGAGAAGCGGTGAACGACAGCTTTTAGTCTCCCAGGAAACTGAAGTCTGGGTCGTTTCAGTCAGAAATATGCTGCTTAAGATTAAAACGCATTTGCGTCCATCATGCAAAGTTTGAATACTTGAAAATAGGATTGATCCAGAGCAGCTGACGTTTGGCAGCGTGACACGCATACTGATAAGTGTCCTTATTGACAATTAACATACACTGAGTTTGAACTAATTTGCAGGCTAGACATTCAAAAGGGCCATAGTAGAGAATGTTAGAATTATATTCCGTAATCTCGCTAATGCACAGAAAGCAAACATAAAACAGTAGCATATAGAACATTACATTTGTTAACAATTTTGGCTTTTATTTCCCTGTCTCATGTTCACGATTGATAACTTCCTTTAGTTTTGACACTCTGCATTGCTATTGCTTACTTTTTTAAATCCGCCCATTGATATACAGAGAAGAAAAAATATAAAATTTGACGCTCTAGGTTGATAAATCTTTTTCTTGACACTACATGAATACATATACGAATAATACGTATACATGTATATTAGAAGAATATATGTAAAACCTGTTCACAAAAAATAAAGTTGATACATTTATAATTACAGGGCTGCCATAAGTTGACATAAAAAATCCTAAGATTTCCAAATTTGTATTTTTCAAGTGCGATTTTACGAATCGTACCCTTTCCTAATCGCCTGATTCTAGATTAGTAGACATGTGGCTGCTTAAAGCAGTCTGGAAGTAAAGCAGAACGCGCCTTAAGGCGCATTCTGCTTTACTTTCAGCCTGCTTTAAGCTACCATGTACTAGAAAAAAATCCGAAGATTTAGGAAAAATCCGGAGAAATGGCAGTCCTGTACTTAAATTTGCTTTAATTATATTTCTTACGAATGCAGAGCAATTTGTGTAATTTGCGATTACTAACAAATACCAACTACGGTGTTTGATCAAACACGTTGCCAACATTACGAATGTTTCTTTAAAATAATAAATACAGCTATAGAAATCACTAAGAATGTCATTGTCGTTTTTGCAGTATAACAACAGCCAAATGGTTAGTATCAGCGACAGTATGCTCTACAAAATTTCATTCACTGTCTCATTCGACACAGACACATTGGACCTTTAGCAACAACACATTTCATATCAATATTTCAAGTATGTCTTTTTGTAATTGCGGGCAACATTTCTTGAAAACCAACCATTTTGTAAGTAGATAGTTGGTAATATTGGTGTAAAAATAACTTCTCGATTGCGATCACAAAATGATACATCTGACAAAGAAAAGAAATGTTGACCGTGTTTCAAATCAAAGATGATTTTACTGTACACTGATAAATATATTGTCACTAAATACCACATTTTCCGTATTCAAATTAACAAGAACTACATGTATTCTGTTGTTTTTCGCCCCTGATTGTTTTTACATATGTGAACTTAATTCTGGAGAACTATATAATCCAAAGGTCCTGCACACAATTATGTTCAAATAGGGTGTACAATGTATATACAATTGCTTTAAGAACGTATCAACACAGCTACAAATAATTTGTGATAGAAGTACACTGTGCTTAAAGTGTCTAATCTGATCCACATTGTGTACAACATGTTCTACGAATACATTCTTTCGAATACATTCAATGCGTGCAGTTGGTAAAAGGTAACTAAATGAGGCATACAATTAATATATTCAAACCACCATGCATAGATGATGTGTAATAAACTTTAAGCGTCAAACTTGTTTGATGCATTTATCGAAATGATTAAGAAGCTATACATTTCTGTAATAGTTTGATGACTTCAACGTTCAATTTATCACATTGAATGTGAATAACGCAGCATTGGACATTGTAAACATTGCTGATGAATAGCATAATGTTTCAAACCAATTAGTGACCGATAGTCGGGAATTATTGATATCCCTTTCCCGTATGTTTCTATAGTATGTGTTACTAGAGGTTAATGGATACGTTAATGTTGTACATAAATATTGGTTAACATCCGTTTGCCAACATTATTGTGTATTCAAATGTTTAATGGGGGGGGGGGGGGGGGAATAAAAGGTATTGGATGGAAAGTTGTCTTTCTAAACAGTAGCAGGTATAGCATTTTAGATACAATTGACAAAGTAATTACGTGAAATATATTACAAGTTGTAGTTACATAAATGGTTTTTTGATTATGAACTTATTAATTTCCCTCACGATAGCAATCTCCTTATTAAGCTTCAAAGTGTGAACACTCAAATATCATTATCTAACGATAAGGATATCGCTTTAAAATGGATAAAAACTATTTTGCAGAATCCTACCACATAGGTCAATAGCACTCACTCAGAAGTCCCGTTGTACTCAATACTGCATGAGTAGAACACTATTTGATATTATTTGGTATATTAAAACCGACTTTGACATGTCTTACCTATGAAGAACATGTTCTAGAATTTGATACGTAGAAACGTACTTTGAGCATTTACAAAATAGTATTTAAATGGAAAGAATGAATGGACGAATTTCATATGCTTGGTAACTATCCTACTTGAAACAGTACCTTGCGTTTTCTGGTTCACGATAATTGTTTTATATCGTTCCCACAAAGCATATATTAGTGATCATGACGCAACTTCTGTTTACTTCACAAGAACATGAGAACACTGCGGTTATATACATTATATAATGTTTAAGTCATATAGGAAAAATATTAATGAATCGCACTATCAATAACTACAAAACATATGAATATAGTTATGTACAATACAGAGCGGAATATGGATTTCAATTTTAACATTATTTTTTTCTTTCTGATAACGAAAGCTAATGTTGATATTACCTGTACATAAATGATTCGGCGTCATAGAGCTGATGTGTGCATTTACTCAATTTTCAGTCGATTCACGCACTGCGAATACAGCGGTGCGTAATATATTTCCATCATTTAAACTATTGCAATCGACAAACTTACAGACTAATCGTACAATTATACGGACTTAAATCTTTATAAAAAACGACTTTAACTGGTTAACAATAGAAGCAAATCAAATAATTAACACAAGTTTTCTAAGTATGTATTTGCAAGAACTAACACGATATTCATAGATCCCGTATTCAACACATCCGCTACCTAGAATATTTGAATTGGAACTCATATATGTATAGATTAGACCATGGTTGCAAGCGAATAAACGATATAGTTCGAGGGGGCGTATTTAGCACTGGCTTGGGCTCGAGGAAAACAAGAGGACCCTTCGTTTCTGCTTTTTGTTTTAGACGAAAAAGTCATTTTATTTGTAATATTTTACTTAAATTGAAAGGTTATTTCAATGTGTAGTTTAAGACATTAAGCATGCTTTAACACCAACATAGATAACGCTTATTGAAACTCTATATGTAAGCACAATTCATTATTAATTGCCTTTCTCACTGTACATACTATGACGTCATCAAGCGATTGCAGTTCCCCTCCTATCTTAGCTGTGTAGTAAAGACAATCTAGACATGCATATCGCGGTTTTTACATCTACAGCTGAAACAATGCATATATCTAGGTCCAAGGGGATGGGGTAGATCTAGATCTATTATTGATACTGTGGAATTACCGTATCGCTTTAGTTTGAATCCTTGATCTGGTGTTTATTCCGATTATTTATCGTTAAGCCAACAGTGCAGGCACAAGGTTTTCGCGGTGGCCCGCTCAGAGGATTGCTAGGGTTGTGACGTCAAATTGCCTTGAGATGACGGAAGCGTGGAATAAGTGAACAGTGTGTTAGTTAGTTCATGGTTTTGTAAAATAAACGATATATTCACAGGTTTTTTAGGCATCTGAGCTCCAAGCCATGTGCTAAAAAAACTTAGCGGTAATATATAAATAATGGGTCTATAAAATACAACAGTTATATTACTAAAATATGTTCGACTTCCTCGTTTTCGTTTACGGCTTAATGGCAGCAATAAATTTATATGTATAAGTTGTAAAATCAACGAATCTAAATGGCCACTGTTTCGTGTATTTAAATGTGGACTATTTAAAAATAGATAATGATGTTACAAATTTTGTGATGAATATCGCTGACGCAGTACGTTGATTCCCATCGAATGGTGACCTGTAAAATGACAGATGTCGTCAGGAAATAGCATTGTACCACATAAGCTAGGGAAATATGTGCGAATGCATTTTAAGATAATGAAGTGTTGCGTAAGATTTTGAGGTCCCTGTGATCTTTACCTTTCATCTCAATCATAGAACAAGCTACATTCATCGGGTGATCAAACAACACAATTCGTTTTTCAGCGAGATGAGTAGTTTAATTGTTCATTGTAATACAATTGATGTATAGCTACATGGTTTAGGCTTTTAAGGCGATGTCTTACGGTAATGGTTTTTGTGTTAAGTTTAAAGTTATTTACATATGGTATAAAAAATCGGCAAGCGGAATATAGTAAGACTAGTATATTTAAAGCTGTTTCGAAAATTGGTCAGTCGTTAAAGTAATATTGACAATAATAAATATAACGAGCGTTGCTAATTAAAATCTAATTAGCACAATCCAAGGTCATTTTAGCTTATCTGCACTCTGTACAAGGACATACTATGTTGCCCCATTACGTTTACCTGCAAGTCTCTCTTACCATGAAACAGTTGCAGCCGCTAAGGATAGACTTGCCACATTTGATCGATACCCAGTCTACGTTACAGATTAAACACAGTACTCTCATACATTGTATAATTGAAACAACTTATTTAGCAAGTTATCCCGCTTCCTGTAAAGGGGCGAATACTTGGACGTAGTAGACTGTGTTTTTGCGAGTTCCCCGCCTTGTCTCTGAGATGACATGGTCAACAATAGTTGCCACAAATCGACAGGAAATACAGACGCCTTATGTTAGTACGATTACTGATCTGAAATATGTATTTACTCTAAGCAATACCTTAACATTTATTTTGGCAACATAGCGCTCATACATGTATGCTAGTTCCATTTGATTAAAAGAACATCAGTCAGATGGAAATTCAATACTTATTGGTCTCTACGATTAAAGTTCATGAATTTCTACATTAAAATTATCTGTTTAAAACGTGAGACAAATGTTTGCATTAATTTAACGAATACCCAACAAAACTTTCGAAAATATCTAAGTTCGGACAATAAAATTCGATCTAACTGAGCTTTGTTTGCGCAGTTCATTCAAAATGTTTTAGGTTCGAGACATGGATTTGAAGTTTTACGTCGATTGTGAAAGTCTAAAGTAAAGTGAATCAATATCATCCCCTTATTAGCCTGCCATTGAAGACATATTCTGTCACCTTCTACATCATTTGCCGTATATTGTTTTTTTTTAATAATTGATACACACTTTAAACTACAAAATGTTGTTAATATTGCGAAGGTATGAGTGCTAATGGCCTAAATAAAAAAAGGTTTTTTCCATATCTGTTTCCTTTTACTGTAAATTATTTGTTACTATTATTATTATATTAATTGTTACCGCGTTTTACATGTTCATGAACTAAACATCACATATAATGACTAACGTTTTAGCTACAAACATCTCTTGACGACCTTTCGATCATACCGCCTTGCCAGTCAATTTCCATGCAAAAAACATGCGTCTTATGGACATGTCGGTAGCAAAGAACCATTGAAGCTTCTCATGTGAGACCCGACCTTTATATTTGATAGTTTGGTTAGAAATAACTATTGAAATTCACTAGAGCATGAGAATAATCTGGGCCTCACCAGGTAAATTGAGATTGGTATAGCATGTGCTGCATGCCGTGACAGTTAAATTCACACATATCGAGAAAGGGGGGGGTGTAGTCAATCAATGGACTGAGGAAAAGTCTTTAAAGTTTACATGCAAGTCTTTTTACCCAGCACAACTGAGACATGAACACGTGTTGTTTTGGTAAGTGACACCTACTGTGAGTAGCTTCATATCCTTTGCCTCGCTTTAACATGGATTATGACCGGTCATCATTCGATGTCGTAGAATAACTCTCCCGGTTAAATGATTCCCTTCCTCTTTATTACATTCGATTTGTAAACACATCCAAAGCCTAAATCCAAGGATAGCTACTGGACCTGAAGACCTGCCAGCTTGGGTCTTGAGGAAGTGTTCTGCCGATATAGCCCAAATCCTGACACTGATATTTCAGCGATCATAAAACGATACAACCGTACCAGGGGACTGGAAGAAAGTCCACGTGACGGTCATCTACAAAAAGGATGCACGGCATGACCGAGCTAACTATTGGCTGGTCACCACCCTCTGTTGCAAAATCCATGCACGTTCTCGTCAGCCCGACACTGATGCATCTAGATCGGTACACCACCCTGCGTCATACATGTCTTAGGGCAAGGAGGTACTGTGAGACACAACTACCGACACTTGCACGTGAATTGGCAGCATCCCTGGATTAGGATATCAAAACAGACATGGTGATTCTTGATTTTTGCCAGGCCTTTGATCGTGTACCCCACCAATGACTGCAGCAAAAGATACGCTACTACGCCAAACGGGGCAGACTTTCCAGTTGATCTCCTCATTTCTTAACAACAGATCTCATAAGGTCATATTCCAGTGCCAGGCGTCTGAAGTCGTACCAGTTATTAGCGGAGTGCCACATGGATATGATTTAGGCCCGCTGTTATACCTGCCCTTAATAATTAACGACTTGCCAAATTGACTCTCTTCTGAGACACGACTATTTGCAGATGACTGCATCTTATACAGACACATTAGGTCCGAAGTTGACCGGCACATACTGCAAGAGGATCGGAATGTACTCGCTAAATAAGAGTAGAGATGGGGAAAGGACCTCAACTCGGAAAAAATGTAGTGTCCACAGGGTAAGCAGGTCGAGGTCGCCATGCCCATTTGCCTTCACACTCAAAGGCAACCCATTAACAAGGGACCAACTAAATACCGTGGTGTTGATATTCAGGCGGACCTTGGGTGGCGTACTCGCATAGATAGGATCATCAAAAAGTCAAACAGCATGTAATGTTTCATCAGGCGAAATTTGCATATCACTAAACATGTGTACTCTTCACTAGTACAGTGTTTCGAAATAACTCATATACCTGTAGCTAGGGTCCTATGGATTAAATGGTGCTGTTTAGGAGCGGGCGATGGTTGTTTTTCGATGGGGTCGATATGTTTCATGAGGGTAAACAAACTTATTATCGGGAGTCATAGAACAATGGCCGGGGGTCTAACTTCAACTTCGAGTTATGACCGAGAATCGTTGTTCGACATCGAACATTCCACGACGTCGAATGTTTCGATGAGGTTCAAAATACTTGGTTGCACCGAAATTCAAAACATTATTAGCGAAACATATTTATGATAGATGTAAAAGAGATCAAGTGCAGTTGATCTAAGAAATACATATCAATGGACAGCAATAAATAAAAAAGAACAAAAAAGGACAAAGGAAGCTAGATTTGCTGTTATATCTCGATAACTGACATATAGCTTTGACCTAAAACATAAAATAGAATAAATGAAAAACAGGAAATCACTTAAACAGGGCATTTTAATGACCTTGAACGCAAGCAAAGGACGTTACAATTTAAACGCTGTTTCACATTAGAAATATAAAATTAGTTAAAGGAACATTGATATTTGTTTTCTTTTGATAAGATATTATTGAGTGCGCTCACCGACTCCAATCAGTAACAATATTACATTGTGTGATAGTGTTAGAAAGCACTTCTATTATACGTTTAGTTTGTCGGTACTCCACATTGTATGTACTTGTCATTTTAGATTGACGAGGTAGTGAAGTTGTCATTGCAGCACTAATCAAATGATGTTCAGAGGAACATACTGTGTTTGATTCACTATGGCAGCAGTTATCTATAGAATAGTATATGTTGCGCAATGCAAAAATCTTAAATAGTGTTCTACGAATTTAGCAAGTCCCGTTGCAGCAATCATTTACTGCTCTTGCGAATATCCTCTCTTATGACACAATACTTTTCATTATTAGCTTATGTGTTATAGAAATCAAATTTACCAGTTTTCTGCATTTCTAGCAAGCTGATAGCGTCCAAATAACTATTGTAGTCTATTTGAGTGAGTACGCACATTCAACTCGTTAGAGGTGACGGAAGACATCCGTCGGTACCCTATACTCGATCAAATACAAATGTCGTTTTCGTCTGTCATACATCGAAAATATTTGCAAACCAATCAACGTTCTTCGATAGCTAAAGAAACTGATAGTTGTCTTGTACGAGTGATCATTTAGAGAACAAGGAAACCAAGCGAGCACCGTCGAGGAATAACACAACTCGTTAAAAAGAGGCCTTACCAATAATTTGATGTATTAAATAAACTACATATTTGCAAATAAGTTCATTTAGCAGGTATTGTTGATTGGTTTGAAATATCTTAGTTCATAGCTAGTAGTACATTACACGCGGGTAAATAATTCCTTTCGGTTGATATGCCAAATATATCAACGGAATGGTTTGTTATCTTGTTATCTTGTTAAAAACGAGTAGTATTGTATTTATTACATACCTGTCAATGGCGATGTCTTTACAGTAAAAAGCACAGATTGAAAGAAGAAAATAAATACGAAAGACTCAAGCAGGAAACGCAACACAAACAATACACCCACCTCTCAAGCAGAACACACACACAGTCATACCATAACAAACACACATACACATACAATAACCCTGTTTCGCTCTTTTCCAATAGATTGATCATTTTTCTGAGTTCACTTGACATTTGAAAGAAATAATGAGGATAGATAGTATCATAAGCTATGAATAGAAGTCTTAAAGCAAGGTGGTTACGATTGCGCACCAATACTTAATTAAAACTTGCATGCACTTTCATTTTATTTAGTTTCTCCTGACCGAAATTAGTTCGAGTAGCCTTGAATGCGTTAATTGAGTTCTTACATATACAATGTTTGAATGAATATTCATATATACATTGCTGAAGCATTCTACTTGTTAACGGTTTCGTCAACACCTATTGAAATCCTCATAATTACTGACATTCATTTAACCCTTTCCCCCATAGAAGCGACTTTTAGCGTATTTAATGTATTCCTCCGCTGAAGAAAATGGTTCCAGTTTATACCCTCATGGACAATTACCACAATAAATATTTTATATAGCCTAATAGATGGTAGTTTAAAGCAGTCACATTCTGCTTTACTTTCAACCTGCTTTAAATGATCACCTGTCTTTAATATTATAAATATGTTATTGGGTAAAGGGTTATGAACGCTCGACTGATCTTGGGATTTTTTTTTCAATCTAAGGATGACCATATTAATCAAATAACAAGTGACTCATCCTGAAAACCTTTCAACTGTAACAATCCGATATTCAGTATGGCATGCGCACACCTGGAAATGGCTCAGTATGCCAGATGTTTGAGGTGCGAGATAGTATGGTGTAGGTATTTGGAACAACAATAAAGTTTGTAAAAGCCATTACGCTTTTAAATATTTTACTCATTTTACAATTGGTTTTATTAACTTATTATAACGATTCGTATAGTCTAAGTAATAAATGTAGTTATTTGTCTTTTCTCACTTTGAAAGTACATTCCTATGATTTATTGTGAAGCGCTTTTGAACGTTTTGTGATTTCACTCAAGGAACGCCAACAATTGTCTGTCGACTTGTGTAAAAGATGTATCAGTTTCTAATCCGACACATTGTATGTGTGGTAACTTGATTTGAAAAGGGTCGTGAAGAAATATTAAGAACAGTTTATGCTCAAGTGCTTGCATTATTGCCTATTTCTGATGTGTCCAAAGCAAATTCAATGAAAAAAGGTTTCTCAAATTCAAAAATGTAATGGTTAATTTAGGACGAACTTTATGCATAAACGTCTAAGTTTTTTTTTTGTTAGTTGTATTCTGGTATAATACTTAATTTCAGCGTACCAATATTAATTATGTATTGCGTCGCTATTCGGTGCTCAAAAGAATAAAAAGATATATTCGAACAGTCTGATCAATTGCAGATTTTCACTTCGTCTGATAGGAAACCTAACAGTTTGCAAATGCCAGTGTATTAAACTTTTACAGTGTCACAATTGATACGCAGCAGTCATCCGTGATTATAATTAATAAGTAAGATGTTTTTCTCCTAAACTGAGTAATTTGATATTTATTGCTATGCAAAATTGGTTTGAAAATGTGGAACAGACCGTCAATCATTAATTCAGTTCAATTAATGTCATGCACGATTTAACAATTCTTTAGGATTGGATGTCATTTTTCTGCGCCCATACTGACATGACAGATGGGTGAATAGAACACAACATATGACAATGGTTTTGTTTAGGATAGTTGATTGTTAATACGAACATGTACTATACGATATGGCATTATCAATGCTGGTACATATATGTTAATTAACAAACGGTTTTTAAAATTGTAAATTCTCAGTCATCAGTTTTAAGGAAAATGAAGTAAAATATTGATTTTTAATATTACCTCCTAGAATATTCACATGATTGTATTCCAAATACTCTTCATACGGCAAATTAAAACATTGTACTTATGTCGGAATGCCAATATCGTACTGTCATGAAGTGTATGTTTAAAAAAAATCGGTTGCAATTCTTTCGCTCGCTGACATGGCATCCTAAATTGTAATCAAGTCTCATTTGTTTTTATTCCTTAAGTTTAAAAATTAGGCATTATGCCTTCAAATCTACTGCAATGAGTGTCAAACAGTATGGAAACTAATCGGACTCCCGTCTGATTGATGTCCAAATGATTGCAAATAACCATTGTACCCGATGTAAGGCAGTGAAGGGGTTAACATGAGCAACACAGTAAGTGTTATATGTAATTTAATGTTTTTAGAATACAGTTTTGAACTATTAAAACATTACCCAATAACCCTTTTTACGACTTATTGTATTATTCTAATGAAGAAAATGGTTCAAATTTATAAATTCAGGAATATTTATTGTAAGAAATTTATTCTTAATCCTATCAGATAGTAATCTTAAAGCTTAACTGCAGGCTGCTTTAAGTTGTTGCCTGTCTTCAAAACTAGAAACAAGCTATAGGTCAACGAGTTGAGCACATTTTTATTTTTACATAATTATGTCAAATATCGAACTACCAAATATTTACATGCAGTCTACATAAGCCCAACATATACAACTCTACGGTTTGTTCAACCAAGGCAAAACAGAAAATGAATGTGTACAGTCATATTTTACTAGAATAAACATTCGTACAAAATTTAACCTTTATAGAGAAAGTGTTTAAATGGTGACCAACAATGATTTAGATTTGCCTCAAAGTGACAGATTTATTCACATACATCTATGCCCTTGGAAACTATGTGTGTAGTATAGGGGATGATGTTATACATTGTCTCACACAATTGAAAATTGGGCGTAAAATAAACGCTCTCATTAACAATTCCAACGCGAAATTTAACTTCAAATGCATGAACAACACTAAAAATCAGATTAAACACAGATACACCGTGAAATATTAAAATAGATTTGTACATGTAATTTACAAACTTTGAAATATACACTGAACAAAATTTCTAATCGGTCATCAGAGGTATAGGTTTAATAAACAAAGGTTTTCACAATATACTGGCATAATCAGAACGTATCTAAATTCTATACAAAAAGTACCAAAGTAAACATGAGACATTTTCTCCTTATAATGGTGCAGACATTTACTTCTCTATTTACTTTATTTGTTCACAGAATAGTCTGCAATATTAAACATAAATTAATGCAAAGGGAGATCATTTGAAATTTGTATTTTTTAATTGTTCACCTGACGGAACTCTATGCTCTGATTTTTACGTCATTGTGTTTTTTCTATTATGGCTGATTACACTCATTAAGTCTAGCAGAATTTAATAAGGTACGGAAAGGCAATCGGACAAGAATGCTAATTAATGCATTTACATAGAAAGGGGTTATAAATCATTATTTTAAAATCTTACTTTGGTTTAAATCAGAGTTTCTGTAGTCCAAAGATTTTTTGATATGTTGAGTATATTTTTATTTCCTTATCTTGTTTCAAGATAATATGCGGCAGATCAGAAAAGTGACCGATTAGAAATGTTGTTGAGTATATAACAATTTGTAGCAGAGTTTTTCGTAGAAATAGCTTCGTGACAGTCACGTTATGGGCTGGCTGTGCATAATTTCGAGCATGATATTCCGTTTTTCCGGCTATTTCGTACAATGTCTGCTTTGTAATTTCAACAGCCTGTACTGCATGTTGATTGTTCACCAAACAGTCTGTAGCCGATCATAATGCATGGAACAAACAAAAATAGTCACACACACTAGTTTCATGGTTACTGCTTAATCCTTTACTCTTTGAAAAGCAGTGAAATTCTCAGTCACGTGTATGTTACAGTATGGCAGATATGTCATTATCTTGAAAAAGAAAATCATGAATTGAGTACGATGCACCGACATGTTGATAACGATGGGTTGTTTAAAACATGATATTTCAAAATCTGAGTGCCAAGTAGTCTGGCCCCTGGTACGATACCGAGTTATGCCAAACGGTTTGCGATTTTTTCACTTATCTCAGTACAAATTCGAAATAATAACGTCTGCGTTCACTAAGACAACTACATATACATTAATCTAAACACGGCAAGTAACTTAAGTAATAGATGACTTACAGAAAGCTTAGGTAGATATTCTTCTGCTCTACATTTAATATCCTTAACCCAATCACGTGGTTTAGTGTTTCTAAACTTCCTATAAAAATGATAGCCTTTTCATTCATATATCTATACGTAATAGTGGTGCTAACTGATAGCAATGGATAGTGTGTCAGAAACATTTAAAATACTACTTTCGAAAAGGCTACAAAGTGTTTTGACGCCGAGTGGGTAATAACTATCTGCGTCAGGTACCCAGTGCGTATATTCAGAAACAATTGTTGCCACAGATCAAATTAATGTGGGTATTATTTATATGACGAAAATCAGTTTATGAACACCAGTAGCTTAACCCATTCAAGTCTATTCCAGACCGCAAACTTTTATATTTTAAAAGTTGAAAAATTTAACAATGAGTTCAAACGAGTTATACCGTCACCTATTTTGACACAGCTATAACCTATAAATATTCAAAATGCCTCGTAATCTTTATCTGAATGTGAATGTAGACGAAAGTATCACAACTGTATATGAAATCATAGGGTCTAGTCTTCTTGGTTCTAATAGTAGTTGATACCTTAGTAAATCAGATTTATGACCGAGGGTATTCGTGCCTGGACTGCTATGTAATGTATTAGAATATATTTATGTTCTCCCTCAGACGCTGTACATACAACTTACAGCAATATCGTGTTATACTGTTTCTACACTGTATTATATTCCAACAGTAACAATATGAATCAGACTATGCATACGGCGAGAGATTTCGCATTGTTAAAAAGACTCACATTAAGAGAAAGTGTAAACGTTACCTCCTAAAAGTAGAAAACTGTTTTCATGTAAGCTATTAACGCACTTAACTAAATATTGGAGTTCTTGCGTGAACATTTGGTCAAACACCTATCATTCATATCCTACGACACATTTATCATAACATTGAAGTATTCGAATAATCAGTGCGCCCCTTGCACACCAAAACAAAATGGGAACAAATATTGTGTATGGAGGAAGTTGTTATTAGGAGGTAATACCAATAAACAAAATGTTGAGCACGCCTAGGCTTACAATTTTAACCAGATTGAGCCCAGTTCAGCTGTCGCATAACGCGGAAACTGATCTAGATTCAAGCTGATAGCCACCAGTCATAATATTATTTTTTCTATCAAATGTTCTAATATGGTACTGTGCGAAAAGACCAGCAGACAACAACAAAAGCAGACGAGATTGCAGAAGTGAAACGGTTAGACAGAATTGTCTTATTTGGGGAAAACGGCAAGCATTTTCGTAAGGAGGGAATCGTTGTTCGGATGGGAGGGTCGTTGTAAGGAGGGACCACTGTATAAAGAAAGGTGTTCAAGAGTAAACATGTAACTATTATCCGAGCAATCAAATGATCTGTCAAGATATCATGAAACTATTACCATACCAGCTTTACAAATGCTTATTGGTGTCCTTGTAGCGACATTACAAATAGTCATTATACATGTTGATATGACTAATTATGTATATATTACTTTCCATAAGACATACCAGGATACGATATACAATATACCTTCCGTTTGTACATGAAACCAAATAATAAGTAGGTATAAGACAAAGTGGTAAGGGTATCATGATTCTATGTAGGTAATGCCAAAACCCTGGTTAAGGTTTGTTTTCAAAAGCTAGAATTAGCTCTCTTTTAACTTAGATGGTTTGTTTGAATACGTCCATTTCTGCCATGTGGGCTATTTGGTTGACCCAGAGAAAGAGATAAAAGAAGAGAGATAGAGATCAGCGAAACAGAAAATCTACACTTATATCAACAAAACCTTCTAGCTTTTTTGGATGCCAACTGTAAATAGCTGCTACATCAGACTTCGGTTTATAAAGTCTCGTCCGAAGGACTTTGGCCGGCGAGGGATCAAACGCACGAGCCCTGGTACCACACATTAGCCGATCACGATAGGATGATTTAGCAAAATACAGAACATAACATAATGAAAGTATGCGGAATTGTAATTCACCTTTGGAACATATTTTATTTTTCACTTTTATATATAGATAAATTTATATTGCAAAACGACGAGCAGTGTAGAAACTGATCAGAAGAATTATGCATATGACTTCTGATAATAGTCTTCACTGTTTGCTTTGTTCAAGTGATATGTGCAATATCTGACGTTTATAATCGTCGCTTTGAAATATCAAGTTGTAACAGAATATGCGAAGAAACGTGACCAAAATGTTCATATTCCTCAAGGTTGTACTGCAACTGAATCACTCCTTAATATTTCATACCTCGCAGACAGCGGAATTTCGCCTTTGTTTTGTATGATATATTGCGACTGTATATATTACACTCTTACAGATTACATTTTGTCTTCCTATGTCTCTCGTCCGTCATACGATATCTAGCTAATCAGTTGCCATCGAGATCGGTAATAACCAGTACAGTTAACATGATTTAGTTTGATTAATGGTATTCCGGTGGTCCTACAAATTGTCTAGGAAATCAATAGAGCCTTACTCTTTGAAAGAAGTGACTTCAGCTATTTTTTAAAAGGATTCGGACCAAACCCATAATCTTTAAGTTCCTAACATGCGCTTAATCGTGTCTCTCCCTGTTTTGTTATATAATTAATATAAATAATGATTCGTTGCTGATTTTGAAGGAATGTTCCAAACAAAAGCAAAACGACAATTAAGCAGGCAGTTCCAAAAGGTTCACGTTTATTTTTACCTTGCTTTAAGCATCATCAGCTTTCAGCATAGTTGAATATTGACATTCCTGCTCCAAACGAGGAAGGGTTTACACGTACTGTCATGTTGTCGCCCGTGTAAACGATTTGATTCTACTTGTCAAGTAGGTTTCTGGTCTCTGTCTCAAACAACACAGGACTGTAGCCTGTTCAGTAAAGAAATCGATGGTCATCGATTGCGAATGGCTACCGGTCTGAAATACAGTGGAGAAAACGTAATGCTTTCGTTCAAACACAGAGAGCATCGCAATGACATATGGAAAATGACAACAGTTTGACAATTAAGACTACCAGTTTTTATCTGGGTGGCAAACTGTTTGGAGCCTGATCAGACACCGGGTTACCTTGCGTCTGATCTGGCTCTAAACTGTTTGCAATGCAAATAGTAGTTTAAGCGTAACCGGGGTTATTTGGAAGGAAATAATTATCTTTACTGTACTCAGCACGCTGCACACGGGGCACACATTGCTACCAACACGCTACTGGTGACATTTGTATGTCACGGAAGATAATCATTGTTCAATAGGCAAACTCAATGTAAAACAAAAAATATGTTTTCATACAATATATATCATTCCAAGATAAGGCCCATGATTTTTTCCAATGCTTGAAATACAATAGAAATAACTATCAAATAGAATATTTGTCACTTGTCCGTTTGTGTATAACACCGTGTCCTAATCTATGGAAACATTATCTGGAGCTGTGTGGATACGGATCGTGGACACGGTTCATGTGCAGATAGAACAACGGTTTTATATCTCAATGCATGCGTATCGGAACAATACCATGGATGCTAGTATTAACCTCTTCAATGTCATGTACGAATTCGCAAATATAACACTATCATAGAAGTTTAGTGTAAAGTGCTGCTATATTTATAGGACAAATTTATTCATTTGATAATCGTGACGTAGACGACACACAGTAAACATGGATTATAAAGCTGAAGGGAAAATAAGTGTTTTCTAAAATATAATGGGCCAAATCTTCTGGGACAGTAACCATTGCATACATATACATTTAAAGCTATTACAGACATTGTATATATGCGAGTACATTTTGGATTTTAAAGAGCCTCAGTCTGTATGTTTTCCGTTTTACAGTCTTAACCCTTTCCCCAATAGAAGCATTGTAGGGAATATGATTTATTCCACCGCTGAAAATAAAGTTCCAATTTAATCAGTCATGAATATCTATTATAGGGAATATGTTTTATTTTCTAGCAAATGGAAGCTTCAAGCAGGCTGAAAGTAAAGCAGAATTCGCCTTAACCTGCTTCAAAATTTCCCCTATATTCAGTAAAATAAATAACTATCAGGTAAAGGGTTAATATACAAAGCAAGCCATATTATGCAGCACATTTACCTTGATAAGATCAAATGAAAAAGGAACGTTATATTTGACGAAATCAGAAACTGCTTTAGGAAAATAATATCTTTATCGAATCCATATGTTCCCAATTGAAGTAGTATCTAGGATTAACATGGATGTTAAATTGAAATTTAACGGGTAACATTATTTAAATGTTGAATGTCATGTTGGTCAGTTATATGAAACAATAGATCAAGGCCTCCGTTGCTTGCCATATCATTTAAAAAACCTACCATACATGGTCACAATGGAATGTTCTCATGATGCATGTACATCCGTTATTAGGCTGCATCGACGTTTTAACCAAAACAAGATTTTTATTTTTCTCTTTTTGTAATATTGTCAACTTTCACAATTTTGTCTACACCTTTGTGTTATTAGTTGTTGTGCATTTATAATGTAAAACGAACCAGAGACGGGTGATCCACAAGAATCTGACGGAGTAATCGGCCTTACGTTTATCCTGATACAGTGCTCCCTCTCTACAACATCACCCAATGGAAGACACTGACTCTATGTTTTGTTAGGAGGGAGTCGTTATAGAGAGGAAACATTAAGACTTGGCTTACATAAGCAAACAACTTGAATCCAGATCAGATACCGCGTAACACGGCGAATGACCTAGATTCAAGCTGTTTCTCATTCGTCATAATATTTCTTCTATCAAAAGAACAACTTATATGTAATTTTGAGATAAAACAGCAGACGGCAATTTAAGCAGACGATATTGCAGCAGTAAAAGCGTTAGAAATAATGTTCCTGTTTAGGGAATTTTGTGGAAAAGGGTCGTTGTAAGGAGGGGTCGTTGTTTGGAGCGCCGTTGTAGAGATTGAACGCTGTATAACTCGATGCATGCCGTAAAACACATACAAGCTTGTTTATGAGTGGTGGTGATAATGATGGGTCTACTGTACTAGCGTTGCTAGATATCATCACAAATTTACATAGAGTTAAAAAGTTTAAACTTTATTTTTTTTTACATCGTTTATAAAACAAACTACATAAATATATACAAATCACTCTCGATGGCTCGAAGGGTGGTGTAGTTGGTTATTTTTGTGGGAGGAAACCGGAGTGGCCGGAGAAAAACCCTTGTGCTCGGACGGGCGACCAATGTACACTTTCATTTACTGACCCGACCCGGGATCGACCGCGAGACCGCATACGTGAGAAGCGGGTGCGCCACCAGTGCGCTATCCGAACACCCTTATACATAGAGTTACATAGTAAATTCTTTAAACATCTTCTGTCTAAAACTGAAATGGCCTCAGCTTTTATAATTTGTATGATGGAATTTCTAGAGGTCCTTTATGTTTGAATTGATCCGGTCCGTCTCATATCTAGGTCACAGGAGCTAAACATATATTGTTTAAACAAACTACAAAACATTTTCCTGTCTGTAAACACAGTACCCTGATATTAGATATTTGGCATACACAATCATTTACATGTTCTCTAATAAGACTGTTCAAAATATGCCAGCTCGAGGGTCATGGATTCACATAGAGATATATAGTGAAATAGACAAACATCTTCTGTGAAACTAATTTGGCCAGAATGGTGATAATTATCATGGTGAGACTAGATGCTCTTCACCAGTATTGCTGAAACGGTTCCGGTCTGTTGTATATTTAGGTCATAGGCGTTAAAACAAGATTTTTCAATGCAAACTTGTCTTGTTTAAAACCACGGAGCTAAATCCAAATATTCCTATCAAGTTAATGAACGATTATTCCTCTTGGTGTGGGTGTTTTATCCAGTTGAGCGATATAGGGTTGCATACGGCATAAAAGGGTCTTTTGTCAACATTTTCATTTATGTAATGATTAATGGTCAAATTACTATCATCAGACAGGGTAGACTCCGACCAGTTGTCGTATTATGCGGTATCAAATCAGAGTATACACTATGCCCATATCCCCTTTATGGAAAATGTCGAATCTCCATACATTTGTTTGTATAACTATTTCCTTCACACGTCAACTTTTGAAAATATCGTTTAGATATAGGTGTTGATAGATAATGGTGAGTATTAACATAGTGTTGTATTAGCAGAAGGAGTACTTTACCATTCTGATTCTTATTAATATATAAACTGCTATGTTCTAATATTTCGACCTCTAAGGGCCCTTTTCAAAGAAATCACGTCAAAACACACGTCACATTTGTGTTACATGCATTCAGCCATAAAATCAAAGAAACTAATATTTACAAGATTGCTATTGTTATTCTGATTCTGATACAACTATAACAAAATTTGTTTCCGCATTGAAAATGATCAAACTCAGTGGGAAAAGAGTGTAAGTACAGATAAGGGCCCGCTTTATTAGAAGACTTATGTTGCTCGTAACAACATCATAAAGCACTAGAGCCGACACGATAAGAGAACATTAACTCAATAATGAAATGTATGTTAGGCACTTAACTGTTGTTTCAGCGGAGATCAGATCTAATAACTACATACCGGTCTTCAATAAAGGTTAGCGTCCAAATGTATCATAAAACAGCGTTCTACAGATAAACAAGATGGAAACAAAATTAGCTTCACCCTTTCATGATCAAATGTATCGTGATGTTTTACCCTTTTATTGCCATATTGTCGTCTGCTTCAAAAAAGCTGTCTGCAATATAGTTACAAAGTTATTTTTGAGGCAGTATAACTGACGTAATTTCAAAACAACTGGTGTCTGATAATCATCAATATTGTTTGCAAATACGTTTTATGACGTCACTGAGAGTAAAAGGGTTAACATTATAGCCATTAGTATGTTGTTTTCTAAATTCTAAGACAAGTTACCACTTAAAACACGTTTAAAAAAAGCAAAATCTGGCTCCAAACGCATCCTGTTTTACTATCTGCGTGCTTAAAGTCCCATTGTGTTTTCAGACCTTTTTTTAATGTCCGAAATACAATAACGGTTAATAATAATGTTTCAACCTTCTTATGGGCCAAACTGATCTATGAAATGTTAAAGACAGACCTAATTCATCAAAAGTGGCAGTTTAAAACCATAACAAACCGAAAGTATAGTCAAACAACTAGGTCTGACGTGTCACGGGGTCGCCGAGTCCATTTTTAAGGGAGATCAGCATTTCGGATATCCTCGTCTCATTCTTTTAAAAAACAAGGTTGAGTTATAGGTATAAACAATGAGCGGATTAGTTATCAGAAATATAGCGTAATGGATAGGTCGTAGGCCCATAATCGAGTATATGATCGGGGAAATTTTATTTGGCGTGGGTTCGAAACTCGCATCAACCTAAAACTTTTTTTTTGCTAAAATATATTAAGGATTCTATAATTACTTTATTTCCAATTTCATTTCAACCATCATATACTTTCATTGTAATGTAGATCTATGTAGATGATTATACGGTGAAACATCTCTATACATAAGTCATTGTTGGCCTTTAAGGCAGGTGACAGCATAATGGGGGAATAATGCATAAGGCAGTCTCCATTACTTTTGTTCTACATTCAGCAGCAGCCTGTCTAAAAATACCACTTTAATAGTCCTTAATGAGTGGTCGATTCCTATGTGTTTCACCGTAATTAAGGCTCCAGACAAGGAGAGTATTTCAAAAAGTAAAATATTCATGTCTCCTTCAAACCCCATAGTGTGACTACTAATCAAAAGCTTCTCGCAGAGACCATTCTAATTAGTACATGCAATCAAACCATAAGGTTTAGTGCAGACATGAGGAAAATGTTGGAAAACTTGTGTCTATTCCCCCTTATCTGGAGCCCAGTAAACAGATCATGCTTGTAACTGATTACATTTCAATATTATAGAAGCCTATATGTATATACATGTACATGTATGTATTTTATCATCGATTAATTGTTTAAAATATGACTAATATCGGACTCGAACTGAAACAAAGCAACCCTTCACCAACACTGGCGAACGTGTTCATAAATGGTCAGCTTCTATTATACAGTATGGAATAGAATATAATGCTTTACTATTCATGCAAGATTTAAATAAAAAAAGTGTAAGGTCGACGTGGGATTCGAACCCACGCTTACTAAAAATACTGCTATTTGCCTTTGCATACCTAACCTTTGCCTACTGCGCTAAACTGCTCACAATAATTCCGCCTTCATTATTTCACCTCATATACGAAACTCGGCTGTTTAAAATATGGCCCGAGAACATGCGGAATGCTGTGTTACCTAAAAATTGGACTCGGCTGACCTTTGACACGTCAGACCTAGTTGTTTGACTGTTTGAATCTCGAACAGACGCCGCGTAACTCGGCGTCTTATCTGGATCCAAACTGTTTGACAATCGTCTTAAGGTTCTTTTAATCAAAACTATGAATAAATCTAAACTAAACAAATTTTGCACATGACAATTTCAAAGCAGACGTCTGTGCAGCAGAATAAGGGTTAACCACTTCATTCCTGTGCTCCAGATAATCCGAAGTAAACTGAACAAATCCAACAGTTTATCACTCATTTCAGCACCGAATGATATGATGTTACTACTCATTAGAATTGTCTCTTGGAGACGATTCTAATGAGTAGTGACACCATTGGTTTTAAAGCAGAAATAAAGGTTTTAGTTTTCGAAATACTCCCCTTATCTGGAGCCCTGTATTTACAGAGTTGTCCTTCTTTCCGTTGACAAGGTCAAATTAAATGGTGTTAGCACAAATAAATTAAAAACATAAATAAAAAGCGAATTTCTTAGGTAAAGCCGCTTTTTGTGAAAGAATCACGTCCCATGTAGTTCTAATGGGATCCCAAGCAACCGTTTTATGCAGGTTTCCCAAAAGCACAATGCGGCTTTAAAGCTACCATCTGCTATGATATAGAAACATTTCTTAGACTGTATACATTTTATCCTTTTTTATCAGTGTAGGGACAATTAAAGGCGCTAAAAAACAATCTACTTATGCATCCAAACAGTGCGAACACAGTGGTAATTTAAACATATTGAATCAAGATCAGAAGCCGAATAATTGTTTGACGTCCATATTTCAGGATGTTGAGTGCATGTTTTACCTTTTTATCGCAGTAAGCGACATATGTCGAATTTGCAAACATGATGGATTCTGATCAGGAGCCGAGATACGTGCTATCTGATCAGGGATTATACAGTGTGTGTGTCAGAAATAATATTTGTGTAGCTTTTAAGCCTCTTGAACATATTGTGTACATTGCCAGTTGATTTATGTAGAGTCAGTGCGAAGATAACGCACATCATACGTTTGTGTTCTTTGCCCAATGTAATTGTCTACGTTTTATGCTGACTGTATACCAAAAACTGAATTTTCTGTATTATCTCTCAAATAAGCTTTAAAGTCATTATTTTTCTGTACTGGACATTTTAAACATAACCAACGTTTATAACTTGCTGGTGTAAAAGTAAAAGTTTGCATTTTTTTAATTATTAGGAATAATCAACTATTTAGACTAATTTATGCATATTGAAAGAACTATTCAATGTTAGACGGTCGGTGAATATAACCTGTAGAGATATTGAACACAGGGAGATTGCTAATTCGTTCACACGACAACTCTCTCCACAAGCTATTAACGGGATTGCTAATTCGTTCACACGACAACTCTCTCCACAAGCTAATACAATGTAACGGGATAGCTTACTTTTCATGATAGCTCGTTAGTTAGTTTCTTCAGATCATTGAGACTGTAAGGGACTGAAAACAGTTATTATTGAAGAGTGAATGTTTGCTACAGATCGACGATATGTCATAGAGGTTCCATGACAAGCTGGAACATTGATATTATAGAACTGTAGTGGAACCGAGGTTTGGTAGTTCAGCAGGGACAACGCTGAGCAATCTGTTCGAGACAAATCTCATCATAGGTTCAACAACGCCGAGCAGTCTACTTGAGACTAGTGCTGGTGACACTGTTTATCATCAGCTACACCAACGCTGAGCAATAGCGCTCAGCATCAGTTCACCGTATTGTAGCTCAGCAGAAACATCGCTGAGCATACATCAGTTAACAGCCAAGCCCGCATCGTGCTCAAACAGTTTGAGAGTACGAGAATATTGTTTGATTATAGTTTTATGTATTAGTTTTGTGGGAAAAGTATCTCATCCACTTTTAGTTAGTTTCATCCATTTTATATAGTTTTTATGTAGTTTCATGCTCAATCATCAGGCCAGATAGCCCAAGGAAAATTAATTTATATATTTCATATAGTCTGTATATTTTGTTCATGCCTTAACTAGTGTCCGGCTAAAGACACTGTCGCCTCATAGAACGCCCGAATAAAACACAGTTCAAGTTTAGGGCTCTAGCATTAGGGTTAGGGTAACCGAACGTCTTGACAGTGTGACTTATACATATATGTGGTCAAACTTCATCATATATTACGGTAATCTTACGAAATAGTAGTTTCGGCATCACTCGTAAGGCAGAAGATCTGATGACGGTTAGTGGTGAAAGTAAACAACCACATTATGCGGTGAAACGGTTAATTCATTTACGTCTGATTCAATTGCATTGTTTGCAAGATCGTTGCAAAGTAAGATTCAATGCAGCATATTAATTTAAACATATCGATACTAGTGTCAAACTGTTTTCAGACGCGCCTTTAGGCGTCATTGCTAGCGAAAGTGTTTAAAAAGGACCATGAATAGAATCTATATATATTTTTTCCCAATCGCTTTGTTGCAATCTTGTGATTAGTGAGCGTTAGACATATTCATCTTATGAATATAAAAGGTTTGTGTACAAATATATATTGGCAACGAGAATACATGTTAAACAGTTTTAATTAACTGCCTTCTATATATTCACCTTATGATTCTTCTCTTGCTCCAGGGTGTCATTAACATCTGTAATGCCATAGTCCGTTTTAGGCAAATCGATACAGCCTATAGGCTATTGTGCTTATTGTTATCAGCTGTCCAGAACGTGTTACGCTATTGCAGACTAACCCCTAACCTCGTAGTGAAGGAGAAACGCAATTTGATTAAGGAGTTGTATTAATGTGTATTAATGTGCTCGTGAACAAATGAGTTCTGGTGGTTTTCAATTTCAGCTGTTTCTTTCATTTGCAGTTCGCTTGAATCAAACTGCAGTTGAGAACTCAACATCACAAAAAACAATGTAGTTTATCATGTCGGTATTTCGAAGTTAAATGGTGTAACTTAAAATACAGTATTTGCGATGTAAGTGATTTCGAAGTATCGGAATTCAACTGCCGATATATGGATAAGGTCTGTTCAAGCGAGTGCGAGTTAACAAAATTGTCCTGTATTGATTATATCTATTAACACTTGTCATGCTAAGCACGACCTTGCTAATATTTGCAAACATTTTGGTTCCAGATCAGACGCCACGCAAAACACGATATGTGCTCTGGATCCAAGCTGTTTGCCACTTATGCAAAAGTTTTCTTAAGTTGAAAACAAACATAAAAAATAATCATATCTTTTTTCACAGACGATATATTTAAGCCGACGACAATTCAGCATGACATTGGGTTATTCACATTGGCAACTATTACATTTCATTCATATTACTACAGTGCTCACTCTCTACAACGACACACAATGGGAGACACAAAAATAGTTTGTTGTTCGGAGGGAGTCGTAAAAGGGAGGGAAATTGTTTCACAGTTGCAAACAGCTTAAATCCAGATCAGACGCCACGTGACGCGGCGTCTGATCTAGATTTAAGCTGTGTGTCACTCATCATTATATTCATGCTATCAAAATGCCCAATTATATGTTACTTTAAGAAAAACAGCAGACGGCAATTTTAAGCAGACGATATTGCAGCAGTTAAAGCGTTAGACATAATTTTCCGGCATAGGGAATTGTGACAAGGGTTGTAAGGAGGGAGTTGTTGTTAGAAGGGCCGTTGTAGAGAGGGAACAATGTATTACATTTCATTCATATTACTATAACGCATCTCATTAATCATGGTTATCTGCTGATTTGCAAATATTTTAACCCTTATTCTGCGGTAATATCGTCTGCTTCGAATTTGTCGTCTGCAAAACTTGTTAAATCTAGATGTATACACTTTTGAAGTAAGAAATAGGAGTGCAAAACAGTTTGAATCCAGATCAGACGCCGCGTTACGCGGCGTCTGATCTGGATCCAAACTGTTTGCAAAAACAGTAAAGTCGCGACCAGCAGGCAAAGGGTTAATAGCGAAATGTTTATACCCGTTTAGATAAGCGTTTGGATAATAATTGAATGTTGTGGAGTTTGAAGTCCCCTAAGTATAGCTTTAGCGGCATATAGTTATATAACGGTGCATGCGTCAGACCGAGCATGTTTTAATCTTTTGTCCAAAGTTTATTTTCAATTGTACATTATTTCAATGACTCTGGGCTGAGAAACAGAGCCACACTCACTGGTGTGTATGTAGCTCTGATAAAGACTGACAAGACATGACAACTTTATATATGTTTAATATGGCCTGACTTGTACATATTGGCTTACAATGCATGTATACACTAAAACATTACTTAAGTTGTGGGGAATATGGCCATGGGTTGTTTTTATCAATACACTATTGAGCAGGAGGCAGTACCCCCGGTTCCACTTCATTATACATGACAGTTAACCTATAGAGACCATAAGCCATGCAGGTCCGGAGTTGCACTTACTTTCATGGACAATACCAGACCTGCTAGGCTCTAGCTATTGACCAGTCTTAGAATCCCTGGGCCAAATTCAAATATACTGTAGCGTTATATCCACAAGAAAGGGCTTCTGGCTGTACTATTGTAAACTGACCAAACCATCCATTACTATGAATTCCGAAGAGCTATGCCATAATTATAGATACTATTAAAATTCTGAAGGGTCGCTTTCCCAACAAACAGCTTTGTGGCGATTACTACTACGCAGGCAGGCAGGCATGCCAAGTGACTACTTGGGCACCAAACAGTATGCTGAATACTTGTCTACGGGTCAAGAACTGTACTGTAATTCTTCAACTTTACCCTTGGACCATACGTATGCACCGGCAACCTCGGACAGCCGTGCTTTTACACCAAACAGACACCATACGCTGCTATTACCCGAACTGGACGGGTAATGTGCATACTAACTTATGAGCAGGCAACCCATATGCGCTGCAATTACCTTACTTGGGCCACAGACAATACTAATCATGCTTATGCACAGGAGGCCTTGCCATTACACAAACCCTGGCTACTGACAGTGAGCGGCATGCTCATATGTGAACAAGCCCGTCTGGCCTGCAACTTTACAACTCTGGCTACTAGCCATACACTGAACGCTCCTGCACGAGCATACCCACATGCGCTGCGAAATTTACAAATTTATTCTCGGACAATGCACAGCATGCTTATACTTGGACGGCACTTCGTGCCCTGCCATTAACTAAATGAGGCCAAGGTCCTTATGCAGCATACCTTAAAACTAACCAAGCAGTACTCACTGCTATTTTATATCTTGACCCGAGACCCTATGCCGAATACTCCTACTAGCCAAACGGACCACCATGTCGGTACATACATGTACTAACAGCCAAGTATGAATTCCTGCACCAGAAACAGGCAGCTCATTGATCTGTTACTCCTGCCTTAAATTGAGATCTGTAACCCTGTGACCAAAGTATTTGATTGCCTAGCCTCGAGTTGGGACATTGAATTATTATTGCTATTAACCCTTAATTGTGGAATAAAGACTGGCCCGTACCAACGACAAATTAACTTTTTTAACAATTGAATTGGGGTTTGTTTCGGACTGATGTAAAGGCATAGCCCCAGTCAGAAGCTTAGACCCAACCAATTGATTGTTTTTAGAAAACTAGCTATGTTGGTTCTTTCTCATACCACGAGGTGCCTCCGCTCGAACAAACAACTAAGGTTACTCTAAAACAACCCATGACGTAGAAAGTCTTAACTTGTATTAGAGTTCTGATGACGATTGTAACTTAATGTTACCACTTACGTTCAAGCCCGAGCCAGGAGGAAAATAAGCGAAGGAGGTTTGCTTCAGTGAATTAAACAATGAAAGTGAGACCAGATATTTTTAAATTAAACTAATAGCATTGATCGGTCTCTTCCGACTATCAATTATATTTACGAAGTCAAATACTAGTTAGACTGAGTGCCCAAGAAATGTGGATTATAAGCAAACTAGGCAATTGCTTCCTACTACCCGATATTCCTCCTGGCTTGAACTTGCTGCTTATTGACTGAGCAATATTCACACTGAACTGCACTTATCACATGCTGGCAAACAGATCCAGCTTAACTTAGTTTAAACTGTCTTCATATTTCCTTTTGCTCTGAAGTAGCTGCTGAGCTGTTCTTTGACATAGCATTACCATGGCCCTTGAAGCTCCTAGTTCCACTTGGATTTACTGTACAATATGGTTTGTGGCTGTATAGTTTGCCGCAGGAGCTTCCAGATATGGCCTAGAATAGAATAACTCGGCAGCAGAAACCGTGTGAAGGCATACAAGTTTACATGTTACAAGTATTTGGCAAAGCTAATAGCTTAGGTTCAACAAAGGCATTGTTTTCCTAGTTTGTGTTCTTTGCAAAACGTTCTGGTCATCAATGCCTTTGCATTACAAAATATTAAATAACAAACTGGGCATGGGTGGGTGGGATTCGTCTGAGCGATTAGCAAGAGAGCGAAAACACATGTGCTTGTCCCTTATATACCCGAGTGTAGGCCGGAAGTGACGATAAACGTGACTTGCTCTTTTAGGCGAGACTCTATACCTATCGTAACCAGGGACGCCAGCCCGTCGCGGAAATAAATTGTACCATTTTGATATGAAACCAAAATAATACTTATTATTTCAATGACTCTGGGCTGAGAAACAGAGCCACACTCACTGGTGTGTATGTAGCTCTGATAAAGACTGACAAGACATGACAACTTTATATATGTTTAATATGGCCTGACTTGTACATATTGGCTTACAATTCATGTATACACTAAAACATTACTTAAGTTGTGGGGAATATGGCCATGGGTTGTTTTTATCAATACACTATTGAGCAGGAGGCAGTACCCCCGGTTCCACTTCATTATACATGACAGTTAACCTATAGAGACCATAAGCCATGCAGGTCCGGAGTTCTCTCTTAAGCATATGTATGGATATGTAGCATGAATATAGTATTTTATTACGGCTTTTTCGCCACAATAAGGTTAAAAACCTTATCCCCCAAAAGACTTAATAAAAACAGGAATATTCCCTTGACCCACTGGGATCCATAGAATAGTTTGGGCAGGGTCAAAATTCCCCCGAGAACATTCCTGTTCTGTATACTGGGCTGAAGCTGTTGTAGGGAATTTGTTTCTGTTTATTAGACCCAGATTATCTCCCTTTGTATATAATGGATGTTTCTTGGCGCCGTTATGACCATTTGTGTGTTGTGGCGCTGTAAAGCCTAGATTGCCTAAAAGAAGTTTAAATTAAATTCAAGGCCGTGTCCCTTATGAAATCAAGGTAGAACTCCAGACCCACGTCGCTCAAATGGATACCATCCCTGAAATAGAAGCCTGGAGTTTCAGGGGTGATATCCATTGACAAAATATGGTGTCTCCCATGGAGGCGCACCCGTTGTCGGCCAAAGTGGTTCACCCTTTTTAGTTTCTTTTTTAGTTGCTGGGCCGAATACGAGTGGCGCCCCCATGAGAGGCGGTCCAAAATGTCTACCCACACAAGGGTTGTTTGTGGGAAGGCTGTACTGATGTACGATACTTCTCTCTGGATGGCATTGAAGATTGTGGTAGTTTTTTGCCCCACAATATCATTACCACCCAGATGAATAAACACTATTTTTGGGGGTACATTTAAGGCCACGTTTACCTGTATAGTCCTCCTGAGACGGCTCCAAGTCAGGCCCCGCACGCCCCACCAGCCGATATGGGCATTCCCCGGCAGGTTGAGGTCCGGTTTCCCAGTTGACATAGCCCTGGAGCCGGCCCAGTGAGGAATTGAATCCCCAAGGATCCAGATATCTGCATTGTAAACAAATTTGATAAATAATTAACATGTAACGGGTGATTCCCTGCATTCAACGAATATAAAGTTTGCAAGCTTCTGACTGCCAGCGGCCCATGCGCATGATTGCAGCCATGGGTACTGCCTTGGCTGCCAGATCGGTTGCTCGACCTATTCTGAAAGAGTGGGTCTTAATATTATAAGTGCCAAAACCAGCTTTGCATGAACACTTGTATAGCAGAGCTGAAAACTGATATCTTGTAACAGGTAGTTTATTTGCGTGGCAGAACAAAGGCCCGTTGCCAGCTGGGCGAACTCCGAGAAATTTTTGGATAGCTCTAACTGGGCAGACTTGTGATTCCCTTTCAGCCGGTATTTTCAGTAATTTTGGAACGTTTGACTGGTTTGTTTTGTATCTACGCAGCCAGATACACAGGTATTGGCCGTCACTGGCCACCTGAATATCTGCTGCGTTTAACTGGTTAGACTGGGCGCCATTAGACGTCAGGACCAGCTCGCTGACCCGGAACAATCCAAAGTAAGCGAGGGTCCAAACGGCTTCAAACAATGTTGCCTCATATGTGCTGGAGCAGATTGAATCCAGCTGCTTTATGATCTCAATAAGCATGTTGGATGTTACAGGTACGCGTGAGTCACTAGTTTTATTTATTCGGCTATAACCTAATAAAAGTTTCTTTACCAGGAAATGTTCCAAAATGTCTGGCCAGCCATGAGCATGATGGTAATAGTTTAAGCCAGCTATGTATGTTTTTATTGACTTTGCTGCAAGGCCCTTTTCGAAACAAAAGGCTATGAACCAAGCGATCTGTTGATAGCTGGCCGGCCAGGCACTTTGTAAGCTGTGACCTAACCTAAACGAATGGAAGACTTTCAATGCTGTATTGTACGCTTGAATTGTATTGGGCGCCAAGCTATTTTTAATCAAATGGACGGCTGAGGATTGAAGGCATTCCAAAGGCATTCTGGGATTGCTGCAGGCTCCCTGTCGGCGTCGGGGACTAATTTTCTGAACTTTGTTTCCTGAAAACGAGATAATGCATCACATGCCGAGTTGTTTATTCCTGGCAGGTGCTTGGCTCGGACAAGAATGTTAAGCTCTAGACACAGCATTGTAAGCCTCCTAACTAGACACATTACTCGTTCAGACTTACAAGTTAATGTATTTAAGACGCAAACTACTGCCTGGTTATCACACAGAAACTCTATCTTTTTGTTAGTGAGATTTTTGCCCCAAACTGTGATTGCCACTAAAATTGGAAAGAGCTCTAGCGCCGTAATATCCCTAGTAATTCCCTTAGCATGCCACTCGTCTGGCCACTGTCCTTGACACCAGTGTGTGCCAAATAACGCACCGAAGCCAAAACCTGATCCGCCCGCGCTATCCGAGAAAAGCTGCACGTCGCTATTTGAAAGCCAAAATCTGTCATGAAAGACGGAGATGCCGTTATGGTTTTTAAAGAAGTTTAGCCACATGTGCAGGTCCAATTTCATCTCTTTGCCTACCCTAACATGGTGATAAGATTTTGAAAGGCCACAAATGGCGTTAATAAGGCGTCTGCAAAAGGGCCTTCCTACTGGAATTGCTCTACAGCAAAAGTTCAATGAGCCTATAACCGATTGAATTTCCTTGAGAGTCGCTTTCTTTTTGCTAAGGATCGATCCTATTTTAGTGACTAGATCCTGAATCTTGTCTGGGGGGATTCTAACTTCCATTTTAATTGAATCCAGGACCAGGCCTAGGAACACGAGACACTCGACCGGTCCTTCGGTTTTGTCTTCGGCTAGCGGGACGCCTAATTCCTGCATAGTTTTAGTAAACAGATCCATGAGAGAACTGCATACATCTGTCGTTCTGTCACCCCCTAAAAAATCATCCAAATAGTGCAACAACGATCCTGAATGCATTTTTTTCTTGACTGCAAATTCCAAAAATGAAGAGAATTTTTCGAATGTTTGGCAACTAACAGAGGCACCAAAAGGAAGAGATTTATCGAAATAAAATTTTTCATTGAAACATATCCCCAGGAGTTCGAAATCCAGAGGATTTATAGGCAACAGCCTAAAAGCATTTCTAATGTCCATTTTGAAAAGCTTACAGTTTTTACCCAAATCTTGGATCATATGTACTGCTTCATCGAAGCTGGTATACTTAACTGAGCAGAATTTGCGGTCAATACCTGAATTTATCGAGCTACCTTCTGGGTAAGACAGGTGATGGATCATCCTAAAATCTCCGTTTTTTTTGGGGACAAGACCAATTGGAGAAATCTGAAAGTTTGTCATGGGAATAGAATCAAAAGGACCTGCCATTCGACCAGCTGTTGTCTCTTTCCCTAACTTATCATTTACCATGCCCGGGTTGCTCGCGACTGATTTTAGGTTCCCGCTCGTTTTGGGGCAACGAGGCCCCTCATAGTGGATTCTGAACCCAGTGCGAAACCCGTCCCTTAATATTTGAGCATCTTTATGACTGTACGATTCTAAATAGCGACACAAGGCCTTATATTCTACTGGTGTTGGGGCTAAACTTAACATGTCATGGCATTTGAGCGGCGGGCAACATTTAGAAACTTGGCTTCCTGAAGCCTCTGCTGAACCTCTGGCCCCTACCTCTGAAATTTGACTGGCTACCCCGACGAAAGGGTCTACTGTTACGGGGGGGTGTTTTAGGGTGGTCATTAGGTTTTGAAAAACAGTCCCTGGCGGAGTGTTGGCCTCCACACTCTGAGCAAGCATGCGCAAATTTGCAGTTTACCCAACCGCAGTAGCCATTGTTAAAGCCATTGCAAGGGGGCTGTGTTGGGAACCTAGCGTGGGGTGTGGAAAATGAGGACTGTGTCCTTGGCCGAGATGCCTGGCGCATTTGTACGCAGCGACACCACAGGTCATTGTTAATTTTAGACCAGGGTGCAGACGGGTCAATCGATCTCCTTAACCTAAACTGCTCGTCGTACTCCCGCCAGGTAGTCCCCCCTTGTCTATCAGCGCATTCCCGAATGAGCCACATGTACTGTAACAGTTCGTGAGTTTTGTTTGGATAGGTGGAGAGATAGACCGACGCATATATTAAAAATGCGTCTGTCCACCTCTCGATAGAATTAATTTTCTCCTTACACGTTTTTGTAAGCGTCTCGAGGCGCCCGTCAGCAGAGACCTGCAGGAAACCTACGCTCGTGATCTCTTTTAGCTCTAATGTCCCCTTCAGAAGCAACGCCAAGTTTACATACAGCCCCCCACTAATTTGCTGTTTTAATGAGGATGGTAAATGAGACGCAATATCGTCGCTACTTACACGTAGCATTTCAGGCGTTTGCATGCCCGACAAGCTAACGGGGGCAGCCATTGCTCTTTCAGTGAAGGGTGTCACGTGGTCAGGGGCATTCGTGAAATAATTAGACTCGGCCCACGGAGCCGTTCCGCGTGGGGCCCGAATATTGTTTAGCGAGTTATCCCCAACCCAACAGTCAGTAATGGCTGTAGTGTCATTGGTTTCCGCGAAACCACTTTCTGACAAAATTTGTGCGAAATCAATAGTGTTTGGGCCATTCGGCCCGATACCTGGATCATTCTGTAGGATTGCAGACTCTTCCGGCTCCTCAACTCTTGTCTGACTCCTTGTTCTCCTGGCAGCTGTTGTGGCAGGCTGGCGGATAGCCGGAGCCTTACGCTTGACACCTTTGCCTCTCATCTTCTAACTTATAATATTAACTCGAGTTGTTGATTCGTCTGAGCGATTAGCAAGAGAGCGAAAACACATGTGCTTGTCCCTTATATACCCGAGTGTAGGCCGGAAGTGACGATAAACGTGACTTGCTCTTTTAGGCGAGACTCTATACCTATCGTAACCAGGGACGCCAGCCCGTCGCGGAAATAAATTGTACCATTTTGATATGAAACCAAAATAATACTTATTATCGGGGTATACCCAATATACATTATGTAAGGGAGAATGGACGAGTATCTCTCCATTCCTGAAAAATAATGGAGACGAGGCCCCGAAGGGGCCGAGTCTGCATTATTTTTCAGGAATGGAGATATACGAGTTCATTCTCCCACTTAAAATACACCTAACATGAATTTAGTGTTGTTAAATAACAAATGTATTCCCACTTGTACCCTCAGCTAAATATTGTGTAATTGCACTGTTAGTGATACTCATGCTGATGAGCATGCTTTTTTCAAGATATTCTGGCAATTAGAAATAACTCTACATTCCTTAAAGAATGCCGTGTACAATGACTGTGTACAGTGTTTTAGCTGGTCATTTCGTGTAAAATCTTTGTAGACAATGGATGACCAGAACCTATCTGGCTATTCTCAGTCTGTGTTAATATGACACCGGAAAAATATTTGTAAACGTTGGATTCATTTCATAATCTGGATTTTCTTTCTTTCAAATGGGACTTATGCTTGTGTATGAGTGATATTTAGCAGCTTGAAAATATCTTCTAAGTAAAATTAGTCAAACATCTTAGATCCGGATCCGTCGTCGACTTACCCGGCATCTGATCTGGATCTAAGGCGTTTGTTCATGTTATTATGGTCACAATTGTAAGTACGGGTTACAACCCATACCCCTTATATCACGACTACTATAAACAAAAGGCTAAATAGTAATTGATTGTATAAACGCCAGGAGGGGCTTAAATAAAGATGAAAGTAAAACAGAAAGCTCCAAACGGTGCTTTCTATTTTACATCAACCTTACTTTAAGCAGCCACCTGACTTAAAACACAAAGAAATTAAAATAACCTAGTTTAGTGGTCGTAATAGAGGGGTGTTACTGTATACCAAAGCCAGAAGTGTCTGCTAAAGTTATCGTTTGCTTCACTTTGAAAGCTGACCAATATCAGTTACACGTATATTTGAGGATATGGATCTATTAATATGGTGTAAACCAGTATGGATCCACATGAGACATTGACGTATTTGGTGTCAGGGCTGAATCCAAGCTGTTTGCAAATTTATTATAATCTGATGTCAAATTGATTGGATTCTGTTAAGGCGCCGAATTTGTCGGCATCTTATTACATTCCAAGCTTTTTGTAATGGTATTCGCTTTAAGTGTCTAGTCGTTTGTAGCTTGCTGAAGGCGACTTAAAATACAAGTGACAGGTAAAGGGAGATGTAAGTAAAACAGAAAGCTTCAAAATGATTTTTCTGTTTTACTTTCACTTTCCTTGAATGGATCTAGTCACCGGACTTATACACCGAATAGTAAACAAAGAATTAGTTGTAGTAATACGGAGGTTTTACTGTATACACAGTCAAACCTGTCTTCAGCTACCACTAGATATCGACATACAAGTATTTGTAGTTTTCATTGCAGGTTGCAGCTTAATGCAGGACAAAAGTAATTCAGAATGTTCATATAGGAGCCTTCTGTATTATTTTCGTCCTGCGTTTAGTAGCAACCCCCTTAAAAGATCACCCTGCATCTTCGGTCAGTGTCGCTTATCAGTCCATTTTTACAGTGGAGAATACGTTTAAACGCACACCAATCGCAAACGCATTGCAGTAAATGGAGAAAATGGAGAAAATGCCAATTCTGAGTATCCGTTTTAATCTGAGTGGCAAACAGTTTGGAGCCTGATCAGACGCCGGATTACCCGACGTCTGATCTGGCTCCAAACTAATTGCAATGGAAATACAAGTTTTAGCGTAAACACGTTTATTGGAAAGAATAACGCATTCTCAACTGCATTCAGGAATGGAGCGTTCGGAACAATAAGTATCCATTACTTTTTCCAACACAATTGTGTAACTATTACACACTTGTGTAGGGAAAAGTAATGGAGACCTATTGTTCCGAACGCTCCATTCCTGAAAAATAATGGAGCGTTTTTGAATGGGATAATAGCACAGGTGTATTTTAACAGTGGTGCGTACAGTCTTCTGGTCACCGCGACTGTGACCAAGGCTTTAGACCTAAATGGCTAATACACCTATTTCATATGACAGAAGACAAATGAACAGAAACGGTTATGTAGCAGGTGCATTTGTTTCTTCTAAAAGAACGTCACCTACACAAATACCGCAATTGATCTTTACTGGACAATCAGTGCAGCCACTATTCTGTTTGTTGTTAGCAGCCGTCCGGAACGAAACAAGTTAGTGCAGACTCACCCCTGGATGTATGACATCATGTGCATTTTTTAATTATATGTAAATAACAAAGATGGGGAAAAGTAAAAAAAGACGGTTTAGTACTTAAAAGGAGAATTCCAGAATGTGGAAATTAAGTGTGTGCAGAGTTACTTATAATGAGGGTTTGAGACACAATCGCACTCTTGAGAAGTAACATTACTATTCGCGCCTTTTCAAGTAACTGAACTTCCGAACAACGACGAGGTTGTAGGTTTTTACACCTTGTATTCCACTTTTACGCTTGGACTTATTCATACACTGAGGATAGTTGTTTTGTTATCAGCTAGAAAGTCCTTATTATGAAGTAAAAACGCCATTGTTCCTGATTGGAGCTTAAAGGAGGCCGGAAGTAAAACAGAATGATCCTATATAAACATTAAATCAGTGACAATTAAAATAACTGTATTTGTTTATCAGACCAGTTTCAGCTAAATACAGTTGCACAGTTCATATCAGTCTTGCATGTAACAGTCATGTATCATAAGACATAAACATTTTATTTTTGATATGAAGCAAAATTCTGATTGCACTATGTTACTCCTGTAGGCAAACGATAATGTTAGAGTGACGCGAACAATTTCAAAACTAGATAACATAATACTTTAGTTATTAGTATGTTGATTCCTTTAATCATTAGATTAGTACTTTTTGATATTATATTTTGCTACTTCCCTACGACAAGTGAATTGCATACGGTTTGAGATCAAACAAGATGATTGACAACATTATTGTTTAATTATGCAAATTAGAGCTTGTTGTTACTTCCAACATAGCTGTACAGTGGATAATCTGTTACTCTTTCCCAATAAACGCGTTTACGCTAAAACTATTTTTTCCATTGCAAACAGTTTGGAGCCAGATCAGACGCCGGGTAACCCGGCGTCTGATCAGGCTCCAAATTGTTTGCCACTGAGATCAATATGAATAGTCAAAATTGTCGAAACGTTGTCCTTTTCTATGTTTTAGTGCTTTGCGTTTGCGTACGTTTGCGTTTAAACGGGAAAGAATAACAGATTCTCCACTGTATGAAGCATTCCATACCTAGCCGACATCGTCAAATCACTTTCTTTGTGTATGATATAGTGCGACTGTATATATTACGTTCTTGTTGATTACATTTTGTCTTCCTATGTCTCTCGTCCGTTATAGGATATTTTGTTAATCAGTTGTCATCGAGATCGGTAATAACCAGTACAGTTAACATGATTTAGTTTGATTAATGGTATTCCACTGGTCCTACAAATTGTCTAGGAAATCAATGCTTTACCATAGCATACGCAGATACGATGCAAATGTTGGTTTAATATAAGGTCTAACATATTCCATTTATGTTTTCCGGCAGGTAAAACCCCGAAGGACACTTTTATGTCCTCAATAAAATATGTACCACGCAGTAATATTTTGATACGGATTGACCGGGTAGTTGCTCAACCCTTCCGCTCTCAATGACGCTTAAATGCGCGTTCACAAACAGTTAAGATCCTGATCAGACGCCGCGTTACCCAAACTGTTTGACATTCGTTTTGATATTTCTTCAGTCACGCTGCCTTTTTTCGAAGCGAGATTGCAGACAACAAAATTGAAGCAGACGACAAAAATAGCGTGAGGGGATACACATCTCCAGAATAATTTGATCATGAAAGGGTTAAAACAAGTAAAAAGTGAAGTAGAACGTTCCTTGTCCTTTCGTTTCATCTTGTTCTTAGTGTAGTCACACAACGTAAACACAGATAGGTATTGATGAATGAAATCTTCTGTTATAAAAGAAGCATTGTTAATGTGTTTTGTATCAGCGGAATACCAATTTCGGTTTTATATTGATACTACATACCATATATGCATACCAAATTATGTCATCCATATAGTTTTCAGATTGTTATTAACATTTGCAAGTGGGACAAGATGAACACAATGATGGACAGTTTATACAAACGATTTGGATCTAGATATACGAAATACTAGATTAATATTTATGTCTATCCATTCCTTTCAAAACAAGGTATACATAGATCATGCAACTCATTTATGTATCCGTGTTGTTTCATATTGTACTACAGCAATTTCTCTACTTGGTTTCATCACTAGAAATAAAAACGCCAAACCATTTACTTGGACTATATGTCTTTGCACGCATTTGCATATGGAGCAAGCCCTTATCCAGCTGTACCGACTACAAATAATTTTTGAGGGTCTACTCTGCTAACTTTGTAACATGAACCTTAAAAGTTATATACCATACACGTAAAGGGTAAAGTAAGATCATACTCGGTGTCTCATCAGGATCCAGACTGGAACACTGTTTTATTTATGCTTTTCGGTGGATTACCGAAAAATAGCAGTGGGTTATCACTTGGTAAACTGCAGTGGATTATCACCAATCGCCGTTTTCCCCGTAGGGCTCCCCAAAAATCGTAGTCAATCGTGTCTTATCGTTAAATTCCGGCAATCAGATTTGTCGCGAACCACTCAACGGAAGAAAACGAATCCCAAATCGGGAGCAACGATGTAATTCGGATGACGTCAAATCAATAAAAAAGTGACGTCATTGTACGGGAAACTGTTTCGTTAATGTGTTCGATGTAAACTTGGGGCTCAACACGGGGTAAATCATGTACTTTCGATTTCACAATTGTCGAACAATTTTGTTTAAAAAGTTGCTTAAAAGCATAAATAAATAGAATAATTGTATTTGTTCAGTATAAGATCGAATTTAATCCATTTCGTGAACATCAGACTGTTATATTTTCACTCGTGGCTTCGCCACTCCTGAACATATAACGTCTGATGTTCACTCAATGGATTAAATTTCAATCTTATACTGAAAAAACCAATTATCCTCTATATATACTGCACTATTTCAATTGGCATCCCTACTGTGCAATAGGTTTACCCTGATAGTGATAATTGTATCGTTTTAGCATCGATTTGTTCCCACTTTACGCGTTGTCTGATCAGAATCCGAACTGTTTACATGCATTGGTGCTGTAGAGCTTAGCATTCTTACCAGGAATTATCCTCTTACGTCAATCCACTTTTAAAAAGTGTATTGACAAGCCCGTGCCATTATGCAATTGTTTGTTAACCACTTTTCTGTATTGATATGTCATAAGGAATATCCTGTTTTACAGTTTGCTTGACTTTCCTTTATGTTGCCCTATATAAAAATACTCGCACATCAGTTTAACTATGTAAACCATTGAAACATGTGGCCAGTTGTATTTGAAGCGAATGTCAAGTGTCGTTTTATCTTTTGATAACAAAATGATTATTCCAAATCACAATTATAATACACACATTCAAATGTAAACAATAACGTAACAATAATGTAAACAATAAGCGTACCATTGCCTTTAGTATACACGAAAAAAAACTATTTCTAGACAGGCTATGCACATACAATATATGATATATTTACATAACCACTGTATCAGTATTATTTCAATAACGTGATATGAAAACATTAACTAAATAAGGGACTATATATTTTGCACTTGACTGTTGTTTCAGTTGATGTCAGATGTAACCCATTAAAATCGTTTTTGAACCAAAGAACGCGTCTGTACGATCATGTCAAAGTTATGTAAAGCGATCGTTCAAACAATACACCTGGGTAATCGTTTAGACATGCAAATGACTAATATAGATAACGATAAGGTTTAACTCTCCAGTAACATGTTTCAGCATTATTTACCATCCATTAATAATCCGTCACTGATTTTGATATATCAACAATGTTTCGATAGGCGGTCACTTAACACACGATTGCATGTAGCTGAACTCTTCGATGATAACTGTATTGTTCATAGGTCACTAGCATTTCCAAACAACATCCACAAAAACCAGACTTTGAGATACTCAGCTTTTGATTACATGTATGACGTCTTGGTTTGATGTGTAAACAGTATTTAAGTTTGATGTGGTTTGAATTTGTGTGTGGTTAGTGTGTAATATAGCCTGCTATATGACATGCGTTTGTCACTTTAAATGTACCTTATCCTTGAGGAAGAGGGTTAAAACCGTTTTTGCTTACAGCAATATATTCACATGACAATGTTTAAGCAGGTCAGATAAAGACGGCGATATTGACTAACAGGGCAATTGGTTCTAATGTGCACGTTATTAACATGGCATTCTAACATGACACGTGAATTCGTCTCTATAAACAAAGAACAGGTCTCTTCCATACCCCGCTCCTCCCGCGGTTATATGACATGACGTGACCACGTGCGTTCATACGTTATGTTTTTTAAATTTCTTTCGTTATTCATATAGCCCGTAAAGACTATATACTTTTAACCAGTAACGTTACAGTAATTTTCTCATTCTTCTGTCTTGTTTGATGTAATGTTTGTTCTATGCCAGATTATGGATCGGTAATTGTAAATTTGCTTATGGGTGTTAGATTCTTGTAATGCCGCGGAAAAAGTTATTCGGTCGAAAAACTTCATCCGCTGAGGAAGTAAGTATGGAACATTTGATTTCCTTTCTAATGAATTTCCTTACATCTGGTCATGTTAGAATCGACCTTCGTGGTCAATTCCTGCGCACCACAACTCCCGACCGTTGTAAAATACCGTTTCACAACGGTAGAACATAGATTATTTCTTAATTTGATAAAAAAGGAGACTCACCGCTACGCATTGGTTTCGTGCTCGTAGCTATGTAGTATATTTGGTCTACTCTGTTGTTTCAAAGTCTATAGTGTAGCTGTAGTTTCCGGGAATTTTAAAGCGACGTACGAAATCAAATACATAGGATGAACGGTTGTGCGCTCACTAATTCATAAACAATACCACACCTCTTTTGATAAAGGGTGACTATCATTCTTTTGTTGCAATAGTCCGTCTTTGATAAATCGATACAGCGATAAAGTCTGCAGTCCGCCGAAGCCTGATAACATATTACAGACTAACCTGTAACCTCAAAATTGGTGGATGAGCATGACTTATTTGGTTAAGCAGTTTATGTAATGCCTTCCATGACAACAAGATGTCTGGTTATTCAAAGTTACAATGGGTCTGAGGTATGCTGTTTCACTAATTTAAGCTATTGGTATAATTCACTTTCAAAGAATAAGAGTAGCATAACGAACCGCTAACTGTAGAGAATGTTTGATAAGAAAATGTACAACAACACGTTTTGAGTCCCTATTGTAAACAATGTCATAAGTAGTAATTCATTGTATAAAAAACATAACACATAATGAGATGGATGGATGTATGGATTATTTACATTTTACAGCAATGCGACACACAATAGGTAAAATAGCGTCGTTCACTGATCAGGAATAATGAGATGAGATGATGATTTCAGGTAAATGAGTTTGGCTAATTACTTTGGTTGACAAGCAGCGCGTGTGATCAAAACCACCGAACTGCTTTCCTTTTAATTCTTGACATAGAGAATAATCTAATTAATTAGTGTCTAATTAACAGAATATATTCCCTGTGACAGTTAAGCCCCAGAACTGCGGCAAAGTAGGAAGGTATCTGGGAACAGAATAAGAACAACGATTATGTTGAATTTAAATTGTTTGCAAATTTAAAGACGTGTTGTACCATAAAGATGACGACATATTATAACATTGAATGACAACATAATAGAAATAATAAATAGCTGTGTTGTATTTCTGCATGTTTAACAACATTCACAAGACAAGCGATGTTTTTTACATGATTTATGTTTGTCATGTCTTAGTAGTTATATAATGATTACCTACAGTTTATTAAATAATTGTCAAGGCATATGGTAAATAACTCCATCGTTCGGTCACACATGTATATGTCCATTGGCAGTCCGATTTTATTTTATGGCAGTCCATGCGGGTACACATACAGCTGTTAAAGCTTTCGTGTTTTTATCCATTTTATTTGTAACATTTGATTTCCACAATATTTACGTGTGACGATTGCCATCAGTAGATTGCCAATCGTTGAACTTTAGCTATGACAGGAAGAACCTCGAAGCGATCGTGTTTTTACGTTTTTGAATGATCAGAGTGATAAATAGGTTCAGAGATACACCAATATTTAATTTATATCAATTACGTTTCTGTATGTGTCTAATACAAGACCGTGTGGACTTGCTAGTACATGTTAAATGACAATCAGACAATGAAAAAAGTGTAATCCAATCGGTACAGTCAATTAAGTTATCTGCTTGAATAGTTGTACACACATATATATGATGACATTTGTAAACATGTAAACATTGTTGGCAAATATATTTATTTTTTCACATATTTCCAGTGTTTAAGACAAATTATGCTTAACGCCAATTGAATATTTCCGTTTTGAAAATTATGTTTGATTATCCATTCAATTGTCTTGAGTAACTCAACTGCAATGGAACAGGGAATTATGTTTTACTTGTTTATTAATGCCCCGGTTCAACAGACGGTCGGGCTTAAATCGGTACCAATCGGTCTAATTATTTGCTGTTTTGATCGGTTGTCATACGTGATTTAATTTCAGGCTTTCTGTGTAACCGGGTATCGGTGATGAATAATTATTCAATCGGTCAAACGTCACCCCGCCTCCGATTGGTAACCGATCGGCCACCGATTGGCGACTCATGAAATCCAATGGGCCACCGATTAAAAGCGCCCAACAACCAATCAATAATCGATGAATACCGATAAAACACCGATGAAATGCTGGCGGCAACCGCTTGATCACCAATTGATCACCGATTGAACTGCCATTAACAACCGATGAAAACCTACGAGATCCCGCGTTTTAATTTTCATCTTTTTCATCGATGGTAAATATCAGTTCATCGGTGGTTTATCGGTGGTTTATCGTTGACTCGTCGGTGATATCGGTAGTAGACAGGTTGTCAATCGGTTATTTGTAAAATATTTTCACCGATCGCGAATTTTAAACACGTTTAAAATTCCCAATCGGTGATTCTTTCCCGACGAAACTCATCTTTACCTTATAGCTATTGATAGGTGGAAAACAGGTGGCCAATAGGTGATGTTGGTAGTAAATATGTTTTCATCGGTCCACTCCCTAGTTTGGCGAAAAAACAACCGATCTATCACCGATGGCTCTGTGTAACCGGGGTGTAAGGAAAATATTGAACGGCTGCTTGGCAGGCAGGATCCAAACAGGTCGTTCTAAGATCACTCAGGACTTCATATTCTAAGAGCCATATTACTCAGCATCAGGTCTAGAATCAAAGAGTTTGATTATTATGTACTGTCCGTTAGGCAACATATTTAACTTTCTCATATTGATTTTTAAGTGTCTATTGTAGACTAGAAAAACATTAATTCGGTAATGTAGCATGAGGAATGTTTTTTAGGCAATTACGCAAACTTACTTACTAACAATTGTTGTGACCAATTGTCTATTTGTGATATACACTTTGAGAAAAGTAATTTTGGTCTCAAACGAATTGTGATTGAAGTTCCTATCTGGGCAATCAGGGAAATCAATAGTCTGCTTATTGTTATCAGATGTCCAAACCTTGACAAGCCTGTGCAGACTACTCTCTTGGCTAACGGCGTTCTGAGCAGCATTGGAATTCATGCAGTCGATAAAAAATTAGGAAAGAGCAAATAAATAACGCTTCAATTATAAAATAATATGAGAAGTTCAACTATCGAGACTTATACGTTTACACAAAGTTTGTCGTTTGTCGTATATCGTGCGTGCTGACGAACTGACAAACTGAAGAAGTAGCTGACAATTTTGAAAATGATAAGTATTTCATGCATCTAAACTGGTTCAAAACCAGTTAACGCTCTTGTAATTATTTCTGAAATGTAATGTAGATAATTCAATTATAAGAACTAATGCGGACCTCACGTTCTGGCACACGGCAATTATGTAGCGAATTAGTTTACGGTCATTTTTATAACTATATATACCGATAATATCATCTGCCTACAACCATCTCTAGGTTCTTGAACCTAATGTTTTATTGATTCGGCTCTTACACAATACACCCTGGACCGCTTGAATGACACATTGATGAGAAGTCAAGATTGCCAGTTGTATACGTTTACATAGTTATGCGGGTCTATCGCGTATGTTGACAACCTGTCGAAGCACTTGTCAAACTTCAATCAGCTACGGGAGAATTTGTAATAATCTATTTGGACTGTTTAAATTGAGATGAGACGGCGAGTAACTTGATGTCCCATCTAGATCAAAATGGTGTTTACGCTTTACACGTAATTAATCTGAGTATTCTCATTTAAATAAACCCCTTGCGTTCAGAATTTACGATTATACTATACATGTATAACATACTTGAATTCCGATCGAGAACTTGAGTCAGTTAAGAGGTTTTTTACATTGCGCTCATGACGACCGACATGTAAAACCCTATAGTAGTTCTCTCTTATTTCCTTTATTGCATTAATCATGCAAGGTTATATCTGTCTGTAACTTTTATGCTGTGGTAATTCGCGGTGTAGACATATCTGCCATTTCTTTATATCGGAAGTATTTCAAATGGTTTGATTTAATTATTTCACTCTTAATGACTTCATCAAGCGCATTTGCAAACAAGTTTGATCCTGATCAAACGCCGCGTTACGCCAGTTATATAATGCCTTAAATCTAACTTTGAAACGATATTGCAGACACTAATATTGAAGCCTAAGACAATATGGCGGTGAAGGGGTACTACTCTCTTGATAAATTTGATCATGAAAGGGTTAGGGTGAGACACTCATTCTCTCAGACGGTTTCCAACGGATATAATAAATGCTCTATAAGGGCACTGAAATATACCTAAAACAGTGCAGTATGATTGAAAGTATATGTCGCAAATGGGTATTTACGTGAATGTGTGTTTTTTCAAAACACGGCTGGGGTCCGGCTAAAGAATAATAAAATGTATTTCAGGCCATTTTAAAACTGTTCATCATTATTTAAAACTGACATAATTGCATTTATTGAATACTAAATAGCCCCGATGACAATGTTCCTCAATTACACATATCAAAATATATCTTTCATGATCTTGTGATTGAGTTATTTCCCTTAGATATTATAACCCCGGAGCGCAAACCACGCGTCCAAGAGATTCAAACTGTATGGAACGAATACAATTCAATCTGACCTCAAATTATGCAAATGATTTCAAGATTCATATATGTGTACTGTATTAAATTTAGCTCTGGTCCTTTCTGGAAGTTTCCATACAGTCATGGGCCTAGATTGGTGACATTGACCTTTGCCCTTGACCCTATTGAACGTTGGCCAACGAGGTCTGGTCAGTCAGTTTTAAAGGCGTCTATTGCAATGCTTCATTGCCATTTTTCAGTATATCAGATTCAACTATATAGCTACAGGGGAAGAAAGACATACAACAGACGAACATGCCCCAATTAGGATGTTTGGCAAACGCTTTTTCAGCAGTGCCTTAACCTAATGTTTGATGCAAGTTCTTGTCATTTCATTCATTAATCAAAATTAATATAATATATTATGATCGCAGGAACCCTCAAGTCATAGTTCATTACAGTGAAACAAACATCTGGTGTAGACCATTGACCCACACAGACCGTGGTTACACCTGTAACTGCGTCTAGGACACTATCATGCAGCTCATCAGACATGTGATGATGTGAAGCAGACATAGTTATGAGTAGTACTCAAGACATGTTGTTAAGCAATTGATATTCAAACTCTTATATCTTCACCATTATGTGTTATGTGTGTGTTACTTTCATTAAATATGATTACCATACTTAGTTTTATCACATACATTTGACATGCCACTGTCTCAGTAACAGCGTTATGAATCCTGCACGGAGCTAAGACATGCACGGTGACTTACTTACTTACTTAGGCCTCTTCATCCCTGGCGGGACATAGGACCGTCACCACAGTTCTCCATCGGACCCGGTCTGTTGCCACTCTCTTTGCCTCTCCCCATGACATGTTGACCTTAGAGAGTTCAGTGTTTAGGGTTCTCCTCCAGGTTTGGACCGGTCGACCTCTGTTCCGTTTTCCCTGTGGATTCCAATCCAGGGAGTGCTGTGCTATGTTTGGCTTGTCCCTACGCAGAGTGTGTCAAATCCACCTCCATTTTCGCTGTTTAATAGCGTCTATGATGGGTGTTTGATTGGTTCGCTGCCATAGTTCCCTGTTGGATATTTTGTCCGGCCATCTGATGTGGAGGATTTGTCTGAGGCATGTATTGATGAACACTTGTAGCTTGTTGTCCAGCTTCTTGGTGTGTTTCCAGGTTTCTGCTCCATATAACAGAACTGTTTTAACGTCGGAATTAAACAGTCTGATCTTGGTTCTCATGTGAATGTTCCTGTTCTTCCAGATTGGTTTGAGCATGGCAAAGGCGTGTCTTGCTTTGCCAATTCTGGCCTGGATATCCTCTTCGCTGCCTCCTGTCCTGGGACACCTCCTCAATGACCTCTTTCCCCAGTTGAATGGGTGTTTCCTGGGCTGAGTTAATCCTCATGCTCTTGGTCTTTGTGGTATTAATCTCCAACCCAGTGCGTTTGGCATTCAACTGCATGTGTTCTGTCTTCTGCTGTATATGCTGGAAAGTGTGTGACAAAAGTCCTATGTCATCAGCGAAGTCCAGATATTCTAGCCGCTGGGTCAGGGTCCATTGTATGCCTCTTGGCTGGTCCATAGTGGAACTCATCACCCAATCTATCACTATGGAGAAGATTAACGGGGACAGCAGACAGCCCTGTCGAACCACATTGTTGACGTTGAATGTGGCTGAGAGTTCCATAGCATGGATGACTTGGCAGGTGGTGTTATTGTACATGCTCCGCACGGTTACAGGTCATATAAATTTGACAACTATTGCCATACAATAATTGGAAGCAGAAACAAAGCTTAAAAAATTGACGATATTGATCAGCTGGGAAGCTGTTTTGGTTACATACATATGTTTCACTAATAAGGTTTTTTTAACAGTCGTGGTTAAAAGTTGTAAAGTAACCAATGTTGATATGTATAAATATTATTTGGGGTCCATTGGACCCCAATTATATTTTTTGTCATTTTCTTCCAAATATTAACATAGTTCTGTAAAAGATACACCATTAATGTAACAAGGTATATCTAGTCATAAATATGTCCATATTTCCCCAACTGTACATTTTCTGCACAAGTTATCAGATAAAATTCGATTTACTGCAACAAGCTTAGTTTTTTTGTGTTACTATGGTCACTGGGTGCCATGGTAACAGTGAGAGCAACGTTTGGGTTTTATCACTATATTTTAGCAAAAACACACCAATTTATAATGCGGCATCAGTTAAGTCACAAATACCTATCTTGACTAAGAAAAATAACAAAAATGCACAATGGGGTCCAATGGACCCCGAAAGTCTCAAAACGGAAGTTTTTACAAGGTCCGGATGAGGGTTAAATAGTTTGCAAATAAATATATACTACGTCGGAATACGTCAGAATGCGTTGTCATTTAACATGTATGTTGTTCGTTCGTTATTGTACTTTTGTGATAATGGTTTGTGTTTGATATACTTTTGTACCCATGTTTTAATCTGGTTGCACTTACAGGTATAATAAAAAGTGGATAAACTCATTAAATTGTTTACTTTGGAATTGATTTAATTGTTTGTTTTATACCAGACCAGAACTGGTGTATAAACCCAGATGCTTCTTTAATAGTTTACATTGGTCTTACGCTGTTAAGGGAAGAGGCAGCATATACTTAAATCTGACCGGCTGTTTTATTGCTTAACCAGACTTTTCAGTATGAGTGTAAAATGAATTGTACCTTTATAAGATTTCGGGTAATTCAGTTACTGCTGTAGGTACAAGAAGTTTGTAAATTATGTCTGGGTGGCTTGGGATGTGTTAAACGAGTTTTATTGTTTGTAAACTATATTGGATGAAAAGTTATAGTTATCCATTTCATGTGATATTGAAGCATATCGTGTAAAATGGAAAGTACTGATTCACTCTTTAGAAAACTATGAAGAAATATGCTTATATTTGATAATGCTTTGCAAACTATTTAACTTTCTAAATAGGTTTCTCTTGATCTTATCGTTTAATCTAAATGTGCATTGATTAAACGAACGCACAAACTGCTGAGTAATATATTTCCTCGTGATGATACTTTCAAACAAACATCAATGGCGCCGCAAAACGCTTGCGGTTAGTTTTGATATAGTTTGGGAGAGAATGAGTTTATAATGTCATAAACCATAATTCGTTTGCTTATAGATATTGTATTAATAGTCTAGTGCACAAGTCCTTCAAACAGCGACTGCTAAATCTAAACTGTAAGTGTGCCAGTAAAGTTCTCTCAAATTATTCACTAAGGTCGTCTTGAATTTACATAGAACAGTAACTGTTTTAAATATGTTTTCCATTTTATTTATCATTCATCATGTTAATTTTTTACATATATACTGAAAAACATAAGTAAGGCATAATCGTTCAACTTAGGGATCGGTTGTATGGGAGAACAACCAATATTATCGATACACCTTGTGTTGTTAAGATTGATTCACGGTTGTCCAACAAAAACTCGTGCATATCCTGCGTGATTATTTGATTCTACACCGACATATTTTAAAACCGTAAGCCATCGGATCGACTTCTGGTGGAACAAATTCAAATTCACTCAACTGGTTGAAATGTACAGTACGCTTATTTACTTCAAATCAGCATTGCAGTTAAGCACAACCTTAAGCGCAATGCCTAGGCTGAATGGTTATGACTGTGACCGAACAATTGGTCTTCTAATGCAAAGGCGTTCACAACAAATACCGTTAATGATCAACCGAAAGTTGAACGCACCAAAGAAACAACGCAACGTCAGGACCGTCAGATACGCCTTGCCTTTTTTTAAGAATCCGGTTCCTAACAAGGCAATGACGTCCAAAAGCACGTAAGGGCGTCACTGGGACAGTATACCTTCCGTAACGGTTATCAGGCATCTCAGAGAATACGGGCATAACGAGAATAACGCATCGACGTCGGGTTTTTCGCATGGACTAATTGCAACGTCACGCACGTCGCTTATTCTCTCTTCAAACTTGGCAACTTTATAGCCCAAATCTGGCGCCAAGCGATCATCTTTGTAACCATTTAGACCGAAATGCAGACGTCGACGTAAAGTCCCGAACAACGTCAATGACAAGGGAAATGGAATGCTTTAAGAGAATCATCAGGTTGATTAATTCAATGCCAAGGAGAATACTAGAGGCAATAAATGCAATACGCGATACTAAATATGCTGGGTTTTTTTCTCTTCTTCATAGGAATGGGTTTATAAACCGTATATTTAGCAATCAAAAGAACTTGAGTTAAAGCACTTTTGTTGTTTGTTGATTGCCAAAATAATCCATTAGTAATTTCGTATACAAAATTTTGTTATAATTCCTGTAGTGCATTCCCTGTCTACAATGAATAACATTATGCGTTACATATATTTGTCAGTATATATACACTGACTTTTTTATTTGATATAGGTAATTGATATATAGGTAATAACGTTTTGAGTTGCAAAACCGAGTTAACCAAAGTTATTTCTTTTCGTTGAAATATATGGATGTGCAGATTCTTTAATGTAAATGGCTTTGCTATTGTAACCTAACTAACAATCAAAGAGCATCAATCTGCTTTCATCTCTAATTTCCTTTGTTAAAAGACCAAAGCGCTTGAAATACACTAGTTTTATCACACACTTTTGATGCTGCGTAAGGCAAGATAAAAACAGAGCAGAAAACTCCTACGGGAACGTGCTGTTTATTAGTAACCCTGCTTGAAGTTGACTTAAATCTTCACAATAACCACACTCTCTTCTCTAACTGTTTGCAATAATTTACGCTAAATAACGTTATTAAAGAATTCATTTTCGTATTTGTATGACAAAAAGCAGCATACTATTAAATTATACATAACACATATGAACTTACAAGTTGTTGCCTTTATTGCAAACCACAATCAATGTATCCCAATGATTAATTTGAATGGATGACTTGCAGTCACGAGATTTTATATAACTTCGGCTGTCAGGGTAGTTTAGAACGTTGTTTCTGATGCCTAAAGGACACAATTGAACATTGTGTTGTAAAACGAAATATAACAAATTTGATTCCCCGGACGTTACTTGCAAAACATTTCAAACAGTGCTAGTACCTAATTTTAGTTATAGCTGTGATATCAGATACGTGCAATAAAGAGTTTAAATGATGGAAGGGTAGAAATACAGTATTAGCCGTCTATTACGTCAATTAAACTGTTTTAAGTATTTGGCATTACGACAGTTGACTGCTTAAACGAAGGATACAGTAATACAAAACGTTCCTGTAGGAACACATTGCTTTAAGCTGTCACCTGTTTTTATACAATCAATTAACCGTCTTTCCTGCATAAACGTGTTAACAAAGGATACGCTAACTAACAACAAAAATAACAACCTAGTTTTCCCTCTCTTGGGATTTTTACATATATATGTGATTGTTTTATAAAGACATTGTATTGAGAAAAAATGAAAATCGGAAAACGTTCGGATTACATGGTGTCAAGCTGCTATATGAGAATTATCATGCAGAACAGTCAACACTTGTGACCACATTTCTGGAAAGGAAAAGAGTTAAGGTATTTTCCCCAGCCTATTGTCACACCATACCTAGCCCCGTGTGACTTCTAGTTGTTCCCAAACATAAAGAGGTTTATCCAGGTGCGACGATATCGAACTGGAACAGTCATCTGGTCTTCCATATATCGGTGTATGGACGATACACCAGATTCTGACTTCAACAAAGCATTCAGGGATTGATCCTCGGCTTAATTTGAGCGGTAGTGTGGAAGGGGGATACTTTGACGGAATAAAGAAAGCTGTTCGCTGATTGTATTGTATTGTTTCTTTCTTTCTTTATAGAGCAAGGCTCACTATATATTTAATTGTTCTCGTAACGATTATGTTGTCTGTCGGTATTCAAATGAGCATGTGGATACTTTATTGCGTAGGAATTAACATAACTCAATTCGAAACATAAAAGAAAAGGACTGGTATTTTTGCAATAAGCACAATTCAGTTATCTGAATGGTAAACGTTTTTGAAAACGGTCCAGACTTTGCCCAATACAATAACTGTTTGTGAACCAAATAGTTAATTTGGAATACATAATAAGCTCATTATGTACGTAGTATCTCTCAAGTGTGTCATTCAGCCAACATTGAACCAATAACGCCAATCTTAGATGTGTATGTTAAGTTGTATGTGCATATGCAATATTTAGCAATGGATATCAGCATTAACCATTTTATTGTTATACTATATAATCCATTTAACACTTATCGTCTGCAATTGTTTTCTACTTTACATTTAAAGTGTCAGAGATACGGCTGTCAACACGTTTGGATTAATTCGAGATCTGCTTAAATATCAGTACCTTTAGATTTACAAAAGGGGTCAAAAATGTTTTTTTGAAACGAATATATCTCAACAGCAGTACTTCAGTATAGCTGCGTTTCCATGGACGATCAACAAACTTATCGTCTTGTTTCATTGTACTTTGATGTGTGTAGAGTAGTGTGTGCTATATCAGCAAACAATTTTATGTCGTCGTGACTGTTCAGTGTTCTCTCTCTACACCGCCAACCACCAGGAGACAAAGATAGTGTCTGGTTTTCGAAGGGAGTTGTTATAGTGAGAGAAAATTGGTTCACATTTGCAAGCAGTAAGGCGGCGTCTGATCTGGATTCACGCTGTTCATTATATTTCTTCTGTCAAAATGCCGACTTGTATATAGTTCGGAGAGAAACAATTACAGACGATATTTTACGCAGACACTACTGCAGCAGTGAAAAATTAAGGCAATATTGGATTGTTTTTGGACCAGCAGCAGGCCTAGTTATAAGGAAGGGGTCGTTGTTTGGAGGGCCGTTGTAGTAAGGGAGCATGTAGTAGACAAGATCGATTGTCTTCGAACAATTCGCATACTAATCCAATTCACACACTTAATATATTTCAATGCATCAAAAACAATATAATTATTTACATACATATAAATCTTACTTCGAACTGCAGCATAATATACAATCATACAGCTAGTTGCGTGCGGGATATCTACTTAAATATATACTATACTTACCTGACTGATGCACAGTTAGAAGTCGTGTCCACATTCGTTATCTGGCAAATTATTCTATAATTAGTATTCTAGCGTAGTTAACGATGATATATTAAAAACGAAACATTTGGTTTGCTGCGTCTGAATGTGTATCTATCTCCGCAAAAAGTTCAGATTATAAGTTTAACTGCCATTAACTGCCATGTAAACTGCCTTTTGTTTACGGAGTTATGGACCTTTGTAGGATTGTGGAAACAGTGTTCGTTCAAAGACTTAAGTACTTTTAAACGCATTACTTCGACACGCCATAAAAATGTTTATTGCTATGCCTTATATCATTCACAGCATATAATGATGGTTATCGAGATCGTACGAACCTTTAAACAAAGCTTATCAAAGTTTTGCGACAAACTGCTCTTTTGACCATTTTACCTATTACGGGCTTGTTATATACCACCATGCTGAACTCTTGATCATTATGAAATAGCTGATTTATAAGGAATTACAAATGAATACCCTTTGCTATGAGCACAATAGCAAAACGTGCGTAACACCATGTGGGATTAAGATGAGTCACCACCTACGTCGGTGTCTTATACTGATGATAACATTTACATACTATTATAAGGTTACCAAAACACCAGCAGATAAATATAAAAGGGTATTATTGCTGTAGATATTTTGCCTTCACAATTGTATTTGAGTAGCGGGTATTCTGTTAAAGCAAGACTCTTATGAATATTACAAAACAACAGCTACTTTGTCTATAGATAAAGCTTACTTGTGCAGAACTGTGGTTAATCTAAGTAGCATCGTCATATTTCAAAGCAATAAAACATAACCCCAATAACTTTGAACCAAAGCGTCAGAAGACTGATTGATTGATAGCTTAAGGTTAACACTTTAATTGCGTGAAACTGGTTTCCCTGACCTTTGCAAACAATACGGAATGTGTTCAGTCGCCCAAAAGCATATGATTATCATCCAGATTGTTTGCCATCCGATGGTATGTATGCAGTAAACAACGCATGTAATTGGATCACCTGCCATTGGAAACTCGACGTCAACAGTACTCGATCACGACTTATGCTTTGTTAATACATGTTTTCGATCCTGTAAGCTTCTGAGAACGCCGTTTGATTCAGGAATAACAGTCAAGTTATAAGTTAACACTAGTAATATTTAGCTACATTCTTCTTTCTGCAGATATGCGTAGTAAAGTACAAATGAGTGTTAATATATACATGTATTGACATGTGGACTGGTTTCGAGTTTCGTAAGGCATGTGACTGACAAGTAATGAGTGCATTATTTATAACAATTATCGTTAATATGCAGCATTTAGAAGCAAGCGTCGCGTGATGAAAGGGGCAACAGAACAGGTAAGATACGAATCGCTTAATCTCAAACAGCTGCATGTTTCGGTTGAAGTATACGAACACGATCTTTATCGTTAGAAGGTTGCACTTTAAAATTTGCAAACGTGTATCATGCGGCGTACGAAGAAACACATAATACACTTGGGCGTGTTTTAAGCTAATTCTTTAAACAAAATTTAGTCGTGATAAATATATTTGACATTATAAGTCATCCCATTAGACAGCAACTGTCTTTTCCAGAGGAATTACACACCGACTCACTCGACATCTTATATATATCGAAACTTATCGGAAGTGTTATCTGAAACACTTCACAGTCAAGTCAGCGTACTCTTATAAATAAGATCAGACTTCGAGTAATTCAACATACCGTTAGAATAGAATCCATTTGGAAAGAGTATCGATGTGTCTTTGGTCAGAGTCTGAACATGTAGCTTTCAGCAGATGTTACGAAAACCGTTAACCCTTTTATGGTCACATGTAGCGTGATAGTGTTACCCCTTAACCGCCATATTGTCGTATGCTTCCATATTGTTGTCTAAAAAATCGTTTAAAAGTTAAATTTAAGGCAGTATGACTAAAGAAATTTCAAAAATAAAGTAAAAATAAAATGGATCCTGATCAGACGCCACGTAACGCGGCGTCTGATCAGGATCCAAACTGTTTGCAAAAGGCGCTTTTTGGTGTCATTGAGAGCGACATAGTTGATGTGCTTTTGTGATCAAAATCTAGAACGACAGTATATTGAAGTCATTTGCTATACATCTCACGTTTAGATAGAATTCACATGCAAAATGTGTTTTGCGTTGTGAGGTTATACATTAAATATTTGAGTTCTTGGAAACACTAACTGACAAAAGTATTTCTGTTGCAAATTAAATACTGGTATAAAGTATTCTATTCTCCAGAAAGTAAATATACTTAAATTGGTGCAAATTTACGTTTAGTATTAGCCAACAAATTACATATTATGTCAATGTGAGTTAATTTTTTAAAATGTTTTGTATAAGGAACTAAGTCAATCAAACAACAATTTTGTGCGTACTGTAAAGGAGAAAGCTCCAATATCATTCTTTAGCTGAATTTGTTTCATCAAGCGTTTAATTGTTACTTTTGTTCGACTAAAATGTATGCATTTATGTAAACACATATTTATTAATGACCGATGTTCTTAATATAAGAGTTACCGCCTCTGTCTATAAAAGTTTTGTTGCAGAGAAATTGACATAATGTTAATGTTAGTGACATTTTAGTTAAAGAAAGTGATGTTTTATATGATAGCATGGCACGATAAGGCGTCAAAGTATCAAGTGAATAGTGAGAGGTTCGATTCTGGGTTGAGCACACTAGTATGTTATTGTCTCATCAATTTCATTACTGTTGATTAACATGAAGAGCTGTAAAACGGGAAAATAGATTATTCGGTTGAATGTCCCCTTACAAACGTTTATTGTTTATTCAAACGTTGACCCAGTGCATATTAAAACGGGAGGGCAAACTGATTCTGTATTTGCAATTTCAAGGCTTTGTGTTTTAGCAAGTTATTTTAAATAACGGGTCAACTATCAAAACGTCATTAGATTGTTATAGACCATGTGTTCAAGATACAGTGTATGCTGATCACGAGAGAGTAATGCCTCGCTCACATTTGATGCGGCTGCCATACGGCGGCCGCATGGCTTGTTATTTTTACGGCGAGTAGCAGTTCCTCGGCCGCCGCCGAATTCCAACGGCCGCCGTGTGTTGCGCTCACATTTGCTGCGGCTGCCGCACGGCGGTTTGTTTCCTTTAAAAAACCTGCGGCCCCCGTACGGCAGCCGTGGTGCTCCACCAGATGCTCTGCAACCAAAATGCTGCTTCTGCTACACAATTTGGTTTTGCTACATGTTCACACAACTAATATCAGTCCAACAACACCGTGAACTCAAATGACACATTTGGACAGCATTTAAGAACATCTAAATCCATTTTTAGATAATACACATCTTTTATATATATGAACAAAAGTTCAAATACACAATAGGAAAAGTGACCATTGAGTTCCGGCGGCCCCATGGTGGCCGTACAGCGACCGTCCGGCAGCCGTAGGGCAGCCGCAGAACCCCTATGCGGCTAGTGTATTCAACGGCCGCCGTAGAAATGAAAAAATGTTACAACTCCGTGTTATAATTCTACGGCTAGCTCTACGGCATATCAAATATTGTGATACGCCGTGCGGTCGCCCTACGGCCGCCGCACGACCGCCGTATAATATCTACGGCCGCCGCAAGATTCTACCAATTCCACGTTTCTGAGGCCGCCGTACGGCCGCCGTAGAGCAAATGTGAGATTATGTACCAGAATGTAGATTGAGACAGAAGCATAGCAACAAAGAAAAGTTCTCTCGAGATGGTGTCGACGAATATGCAGGTTGATAATGGATGTGCAGATATAACATATATACGATAAGATAATCAATAAACATGAGCAATGGTTCCACGAACAGGGGCAGCAAGTTAATTTAAATGCGACCACCTCAGTGCCTCTGTTTGAAGAGATATGTTTTATTTCTAAATGAATATCGAACCCTTTGTCAAAGATAATTAGCAATAAAGCTTCCGGTAGCATAGTGTCGTATATTTGAGACTTACGTTTGTAATTATGACTTAAATTAAATTATTTCGGAAACAATTGCAGTTGCAATTGCAATCCTTTTGATCTTGAAAATCATAACAAACAAAATGTATCCAGAACAGACACTGAGTAATATGGCGTCTGATCTGAATTAAGTCTAAATGCCATTTAGTTAGTGAATTGAGTTTTACGTCAGCGCAGCCGATGAACGATGCGATAAGAGGATGGTGAGGGATACTTCAGGAAAATGGTTTTTGGTAATCTTAAAGCACATTGGATAATAACCACATACCTGTTTCCTTTAATTTCTAACCAGAGGAAATAATCGCTATCAAATAAAAGACAATGTTTACTCTTGCAATTTAGCCCTGAATCAGCGGCAATGGAGGAAGGTAAATTTGTCAAAATACCGGTATGATCCAGTTACCAAATAATAATGTAAAAAAATCGAATGCTATGTGTGACCGGTAAGGTTTCGTGTCCAAAGTTTCAAAGTGTCTGAAACCTCAACCATGGATTCATTAAGTATTCCTTACTGACGACAGACATCATAGTTGAACAATACATCCTTTTACGCCGAACTACTTTGTTCCCAGAACATTAAAGCAAATTTGATTGAGCACATCAGCTACAGATTTCAAATCATCAGAAGTGATAGTTTTATCTTAAGATGATCAAACGTGCTTTATAGCTATGGAATTACGATTAAATCTCCGGACCGCTTGAAAGCGATATTTTCTTGATAAACGAAATGAATTAAAATCACGGCTTCAGCGGGTATAATACAAAATGCCAGTCACACTGATATCACGCCGTTTAAAGTTTAACACTCATAGTTAAACTGTGCTACCTCCCAACAACGACCCTCTGAACAACAATCCCCCTTACAACAATGCTTGCCAGTGTTCCCCAAACATGACAACTATGTCTAAGGCTGCAATGTCGTCTGCTTAAATGTTGCAAAATATTTTCGCACAGTTACGTATTAGAAATGTTGACAGAAGAACAAAAAATATGAGTCACAAACAGTTTTCTATGGTCGGATATGATCCAAATAAGACGCAATTTGAAACGAGTTTTCATTTAATTCTTCACCACTCCACACTTATACGGAGTTTCCAAATATATTTTTTCTTTTGCATACGATAACTATAGGTTAGGCGAAAACAGTCCTGTTATATGCATATGGATAGTTTTCTCGAACAAGAAGATAGAAAGCTTATTTAAGTAAAGTAGTGTACGCTTTAATGTACATTACTGAATCAGTTTATGATGTGGTCCATCTGTCAGGATTGGTATAGATGGGTTATACGAGATTGTTTAATGCATTTCATAATAACGTCGTCCATTAGTGCACTTTAATATAATTTCTTAACTAGATCTGATCATAAAGTATATCGTTTGTAAGACATTTTAAAATTAAAGGATTGAATGGCACGATATCTTAACTCGTATACCGTGATCTTGGTAGGTGCCTAAATTCAATATTGTCTTTTAATTCAGATTTATGACACCTGGTTGTCTGATTAAGGTCCATATTTCGATTCATGAGTCACATTACAAGAAGTTAAAATTTAATCTTTCATGTAGAACAACTGTGTAAATGCCGTACTAGTTGTACTGTGTAGCGCCATAAATTTACACATCTTAGCTGACCTGTAAGTCTGCTCTAGATATGTAAACAAACCAGTAAATAAGATTTACTGCTAGGTCGTACACTATATGAGGAAATAAGGTTGTAGTAGCTTATAACGTTAGGATAAGCGTATACATCGCATATTTTACAATTCAGAGTTTGACAGTGGTGAATCTGAAAGCACCAGGGACAATGGCGTATCCTATCGTTTCGAGAAGTGTAGTAAATTGTTTAGTTTAAAGCCGCATTGTGTTTTTGAGAAACCTGCATAAAACGGTTGTTTGGGGTCCCATTTGAACTACGTAGGACGTGATTCTTTCACAAAAACCGGCTTTATCTAAGAAATTCGCTTTTTAAATTTTATTTATAATATTTTTGTGCTGCACAAATTAAAAAGCCTCCCTTGTGAATGGAAAGAAGGACAACTCTGTAAATACAGAGCTCCAGATAACGGATATATTTCGAAAAACTAAAATCTTTATTTCTGCTTTTAAACGCAATGGTGTCATACTCATTAAAATTGCCTCGAAGAGACGGTTTAATCAGTAGTAACACCATAGCATTCGGTGCTGAAATGAGTGAGAAAATGTTAGATTAGTTCAGATTACTCCCGGTTACATGTGTATAGCTGGAGCACTGAGAAGTACCCTGTTAACCCTTATTCTGCTGCACAGACGTCTGCTTTGACATTGTCGTCTGCAAAATTTGTTCAGTTTGGATTTATGCATTGTTTTAATTAAACAAACCTTAAGACGAGTGTCAAACAGTTTGGATCCAGATGAGACGCCGCGTCACGCGGCGTCTTTCTAGATTCAAACAGTTTGTAAACTCCCGTAAAGTTACGACCAATGGGCACAGTGTTAAACACTACTTGATCCAGTGACAACGTGTACATATTATTCACCATGGGTAAGCGATTAAAAACATTACGGAGGATCTATACTTAGAGCTTGGTGAAAATGACTGTTTCAGCCTTGTCCGCTCTCTAACTCAAACACTTCTTTTTTTATCTTCACCAATCTTGCTACAAATGATTATTAGTATCTAAGAATCTAGGTCAGGTTCAATAGCTAGCAAAATCGCATAAGGCATGTCTGAGTTATTGTCCTTGAATAATTAAAAAATGACTGTTTCAGCATTTTCTGCTCTCTAACACAAACACTTTTTATTGGATCTTCACCAAACTTGCTGACAACGTGTATTGGTATTAAATCTAGGTCAAGAAAAAAAAGTATTGTGTTAGAGAGCACAAAATGGTGAAACAGTCCTTTTTAATACATAACGGGTACCAACTAAGATAATCCTTATGGGACTTTAGTAATAATCACTCTAGACCTAGATTTTATATAAATAAAGCAGTTCAGCAAGTTTAGTGAAGATCCGATGAAAACTCTATGTGTTAGAGAGCAAAAAAGGCTGAAACAGCCATTTTTTTAATAATTAAAGGGCTATTACTCCAACATGCCTCATGCGATTTTAGTAGGATTCGAACTTAACCTTGATTTTATATTAATGAAAACTTTCAGCAAGTTTGGTGAAGATTAAAAAAAAGTATTTGTGTTGGAGAGCAAAATTTGCTGAAAACAGTCATTTCTAAATACATAAAGGGCAAAATCTCAGATATGCCACATACGATTTTAAAAATAATCAAACTAGACCTAAATTTTATATGAATAAATATTTGCAGCATGTTTGGTGAATATCCGATAAAAGCTGTTTGTGTTAGAGTGCAAAAATGACTGAAACAGTCATTTTTATACGCCCGTCTTCAGACGGGACGTATTATGTCGTGGCGCTGTCCGTCCGTCTGTCCGTCCGTCTGTCCGTCCGTTAACTTTTTCATGTCCGCTCTCTAACTCAAACAAATTTAGTCTAATCCTTTTGAAACTTGGTCAGGACGTGTATGACCATAATATCTCGGTCAAGTTCGATAACCAGCAAGATTGACCCAGACATTCAAGAGTTATGCCCCTTTTTTGTCAAAAACGGGCATATTAGTTTGTCCGCTCTCTAACTCAAAGAAATGTTTTTTAATCCTTTTCAAACTTTGTCAGCATGTGTATGACCATAATATCTCGGTCAAGTTCGATAACCAGCAGGATTACTCCAGACATTCAAGAGTTGTGCCCCTTTTTTCGTAAAAAACGGGCATATTTTAGTTTGTCCGCTCTCTAACTCAAACAAATTTATTTTAATCCTTTTCAAACTTTGTCAGCATGTGTATGACCATAATATCTCGGTCAAGTTCGATAACCAGCAGGATTGCCCCAGACATTTAAGAGTTATGCCCCTTTTTTCGTAAAAAACGGGCATATTTTAGTTTGTCCGCTCTCTAACTCAAACAAATTTATTTCAGGCCTTTTGAAACTTGTTCAGCATGTGTATGACCATAATGTCTCAGTTATGTTTCATAACCAGCAAGATTGCCACAAACAGTCAAGAGTTATGCCCCTTTTTTCATCTAAAACGGGCATTTTTTAGTTTGTCCACTCTCTAACTCAAAGAAATTTATTCCAATCCTTTTGAAACTTGGTCAGCATGTGTATTACCATAATGTCTCTGTTATGTTCTATAACCAGCAGGATTGCCCCAGACATTCAAGAGTTATGCCCCTTATTTTGTCAAAAACGGGCATTTTTTAGTTTGTCCGCTCTCTAACTCAAATAAATTGATCCAATCCTTTTGAAACTTTGTCAGCATGTGTATGACAATAATGTCTCGGTCAAGCTCCATAACCAGCAAGATTGCCCCTGACATTCAAGAGTAATGCCCCTTTTATCGTCAAAAAACGGGCATTTTTTGTTTGTAGCTCTCGTTCTCAAACAAATTTATTCCCATCCTTTTGAAACTTGGTCAGCATATGACCCTTAACTTTCAGGGTAACCCGGTTCTTCCCCTTTTGTTTTTACCTTGATAGGGTTTTGGTATGACCACATTCTAAGATCGATTTTACGGGCGTATAATGTGCCCGGCTTGCGGTGCTCTTGTTTATTCATAAACAGGCAATAACTCAAAAATACCTTATGCGATTTTAGTAGTAATCAAACTAAACCTTGATTTTATATCAATGAACATTTTCAGCAAGTTTGTGGAAGATCGGATAAAAAATATTCGAGTTAGAGAGCGGACAAAAAAGTGAGATAGTCTAACTGACTGATGGATGGACGGGCGAAGGTAGATAACGGTTGCACACGGTGAAGTTGAATCCGACTGTATCACGTGATACTAAGCCGTGTGGTAATGTTTATATCACACGTTCTATTTTCGGTTTGTTATGATTTTAAATCGCCCTTTTTGGTGATTTAGGTCCGTCTGCATCATTTCATAGATCAGTTTGGCCCATAAGAATGTTCAAACATTATTATTAGCCGTTATTGTATTTCAGACATTAAGAAAAGGTCTGAAAACACAATGGGACTTTAACCCGCTAACTCTCAATGACGCATTAAATCGAGTGTGTAGGACACAACCTGTTTGACACTCTTATCGAATATTTATTCAGTCAAACAACATTAAATCTTACTTTAAAACGTGTTATGCAGACAATAGTACTGAATCAGGCAACAATAAAGCGGTGAAGGGGTAACAATCTCCGGAATAAATTGATAATGAAAGGGTTAAGATGAGATAGTGTAAGACACTTTAAGTTAGTTAAACCCCTTCAGTGTTGGCCAAAGCTAGTCTACAGTATCATTTGAGTTACACGGATCCGAACTGTTGACTCTCATAACAGTTGTTATAAACAATATAACTAACTTGTATTCTTAATTTTCACACAGCATTGTGGAAATGAAATGGCAGACGGATTGAAATAAGAATTACACAGATACATTGTAGATTAACTATCGCATATTTTAGAAGTTAGATAAATGGTTTTAGTGGCTATCTATACTATTTTAACTTTGATGATACTATCTGCAGAAAAAAACCCAGCAGATACACCAACCTTAAGTATTGTTGCATAATTACAACACGTTTTGTAAAACAAACCAGCATGCTTGTTGTTAGTTCGTCATGCAACCACGTTTACACAAACTATTCAACAGATATAGACAAAAGCTACACCTTAGGGATAGTTATGCCCCGTTTGAAAGTATATGTGCGGGTAAATGCATTGCATCTGCCAGCCAGTCGGTATTTGGTCCCGATCAATAACACACCCTTCTTTTCATATTTGGTACGGAGATTATTTTCTTTCGAGGTCATAAGGTAAAATTTCAAGGTCATTCAGTAATGAAATATTCCTTTTTACACATATTTGCTGCCCACCAATGACTTACTTTTCCTTCATACTATAGTTCTCAAGTTTAGTAGAAAGGTGTTTTCATGATATATAAATAACCCCTAATTTTTTAAAGGTCAGTTGGTCAAAGGAAGAGATAATTCAGTAATGTTATATCAAGTTTAGGATTTGCTTATAAAGCTCATCAACTTTGCAATATTTTACATGGGCAGCTTTGTTATGCTCGATGAATCTGTTTCATTTATGGTCAAGGTTCAATGCCGTTCAGTCTATAATGTGTGCAATTTTGCAAGTACTGCAGCAATTCGTCAGAAATGGACTTAAGTCAATCGTAACTAGAATTGTCCATTTGAAGTTCCAGTGGTAAATTAGTTAATAAAAACACTCATAACAAATGTGCTTTGTTTTTCAGACGTTCTACTGTATACACATACTATGATGGTTACAAAACAGATGGAATCATGAAGAGAAGATGAAAACACCTGAGGATCACACCTTAAAGCACCGGTAGAACACTTTGGAGCCGTTTCCTCTATAGAAGCTCATTTAAGCGCATTACCGTTTTTTCTCACGATGGAGCTGCGTTTTCATGCTTCTACCGTTACATGTTAATCTTTTCATGATAATTTTTTCGTGAGAATTTTACCCCTTCATCGTTTAATTGTTGTCTACAATAACGTTTCAAATGGTTATTTAAGGCAATATGACTGAACAAATTTCAAAAGAAATGTCCAACAGCCTGAAGGCTGATCAGACTCCGTTTTACACGATGTCTGCTTAGGATTCAAACTGTTTGCAAACACTATTTTTGGCGTCATCGAAAGTGAAAGGGTAACACAGCCATGGAGATGCTTTTATGCATCCTGACAGGTAGCTGTCTAAATCAGGATGACGGCAAATGTTGCTGACGAATGGATTGAAACCTTCAGGTTGTTGCAATAAAACACAAACACGAAAGTTTGTGTTTTATAGCTATTGTCTAAAATAAATGACTCAGATATGTTTCAGACGATCTTTAGAGACTCTTAACAACATTGTGGTGAATGATCAATGTTTTAAATGTGATTGTAAATGCAATTTATTTAGAAACCGTAATTCACTAAAGAGTTTATACAAATCTAACTTATCACTGCCTAGGGAGACCTTGAAATGCAGTCGAACTTCGATATCTCGAACTCGCTAATTTCGAACCATCCAATACTTCTATACATGAATTATATTGATTTTCGCTGGGTTAAAATCGAACATACCCGTGTCGCAAAGTTGAAACGTGGCTTAGCCACGCTTTAACTTTGAAATACGGGTATGTTCTACATAAACACGCACGAGATATCGAAGTTCGACTGGTTTGAAATTCTGAATTAATAGTTTGTGTTAAATGAATGTGTTTTCGTGTGTTTTTGTTATAATAAAGTCTAAAGTAAACATTATATATATTGGAATGATCTGTAAATAAATGTACTAGAAGCCAAAAAACTCTATTTTTTAAAGTCATGACTTGACTCGTTTTGTATTTAATCCCATATTTTCATTTAACCTTGCAATGTCGTTTTTTTTCAATTTATTATAAGCAGCTTGACAAACTATCATAACGAGGGTAATACCAAAATATAGTAAGAATCCTAACCAAAAACAAATATACCCGGAGCTCGACCTAGAACAAAATGACGAGTAAGGTAGAGTGCCGTGATTGTACAGTGTTCCCTCTCTACAACGATATTAAATCGACGTCTGTTTACGTTCAAATTTATTTGACATGCAAATAGATGTAGTCAGTGTCTAAGAAAAAATGTTTTTTTCAATATCATATTTTATATTCACATAGATGTGTGGTTGTATACTGATATAAAGCGTTATGCGCGTAAAATAAATTCAGATCTGATGCGGATTTTTCTCTTCATGGGTGATTTTGTTCTTTTGGAAATTTGGAACAGGCATCAAACTTCGTAACGCTTGATTCTTTCACAACACTTTAGTCATAGCAAACGAGTTTTTCTGCTTCGTTAACAAACCGAACACTAGAATGAAATATAAAGAAAAACAGAAAGTCCCCAAAAGCAAACTATTTATTAATTGCATGTGCACAATATTCTGAAATGCAAACGAAATAGTATAACAATGGATATGAATAACAGTTAATTCGATTTAAAAAGGGGTTTCACTTTCTTGGAACGTGTCAGCCAAACAGATTGAGTGAATAAGAGGCGATGTACAGCATTAGCATGAGCAGTCTGGCTTAACTCATTCGGCGCCAAATTAACCGTGAGATATATACGCCTTCATAGCTACAATGTCGTCTGTTTCAATGTTGTTGTCTGCAAAACGTTTAAATGTTACATTTAGGGTTGTATGGTTAAGACATATCGATACACATGTCAAACAGTTTGGATCCTGGTCAGATGCTGCGTTACGCGGCATCTGATCTTGATCCAAACTGTTTGCAAAATCGCATTTTGGTCACGTTGGCAGCAACATAGTTTATGTCAAATATGTTACTATTTATTCTCTGAATAATTTTAATTCAGAATAAATAAAAAGAATGTAAGCGTTAACCGATTTAGAAAGGCGTTTTGTCATTGCCACAACGGTTTCGTTGTTTGGTGATATTATGTATAAAGAGTGTGATGAAAGTGGTATATTTCAGATAACTCTATACTGATACCGGTGATATGGGATACCATTATGTAAAAGTCTGAACATCTACTTTAAATAAGATCTACTCATAGATTATTTAGAATGTTAAGAACGAACTATAAATAATCGTTCAAGTGGCCTAGCCGTGGCTATCAATATTTTCTTTCACAGCATTTTCTTCCGAAAGTCAAGAGCAAAACACAAATAATGGCAGTTTTATTAAAGAAGGGGATTAATATGTATTGCAAATTACCCTCCTTCCAAGCTTATTTCTGTTTAAATTGTGTTATGTTCTGTGTGATTTTTTATCCAGTAAGGTCGGTATTGTGATATGTTAAATATACGGGTCATCCATTACGATATAAACGGTTCGGATCAATCGTAGAATATTGCTTGCTCAAAATATAGTTTTCTATTGCATAGTATTCCTATCGATTACTAACGCCATCTAAACCGTGTAACCACTGCATGTAACTTTGACTTTATAACATCATCACAACTGCGTATAAATGCATACTGACATAAAGGTCATTCTACATATTAAACGAATGTCGGATTGTTTTGTTAGTTTACAAGAAATACATGCACATACAATAAATATATTGTAGACTATTGTTTTGTTTTTCAGCGGGCCAAATGCTGGTACGGAAGCAATTTATCACAGCATTTTTCATTAAAGAGTTAATACAAATCTAATCTATCATCCTTTAGATTATTAGTTATACAGGGCTTGATATATTGACAGCCAGTAAACTATTAATTTGTACTGAAAAGACGAGTTTGCATTTCATTTTAAGTGTCTGTTAGTCCAAGTTTCTGTCATTGAGCATTGACAGGACATACTGTATTTGAATGTGGCGTATCATTCAAAAGGCATACTTCTCACATTGCAAACAGTGCATAACCACACCGACTGAAGTGTTTAAGACGCGGTGTATTTGGCATAGTGGCACTACACTGATTGATACTCGAAATAGCATTTTGTCATTTCTATAAACAGTGTAATTCTTATTCAAACGCAGTGAAAATCCCAATTCTGGTACACAATGTTTTGCAATGCAATACACAGGGTTTGTATGTGGCACAGTTAAAAACATGTATATGAATACTGTAAAATTGCAATCATTTATGCAAATTTGTCCATGCTTCTATTTCATGTTTTTTATAGCTTAACATTAGAGTAAATCGATTTGTAGCGTACGATTAGAAAGCCTGGCACTGACAAATTTGGTATACCGTTAAACCAAATGTTTAAACATGAAATGTTAATTTAGAAAGAAAGGATAATGCGAAAACAAATTGAAAATAACAGGATTTTGAAAAAGGTTGACGCTGTATTGTCATTTTAGTTGAAAACAGTTTTAAAAACTCTATCACTCTTATCTTGTCGTATTAAAACGAAATCTAGAACCTGTTTGTTTGCGCGTAGCTCGCCGCAGATGACCAGTTATCAGTACATTGTTTAAGAAAATAGACGTGTCAAAACTTGTCAGCATGTACCTAATGTTTTGATTAGGATAAATTTCAAAATGATGTTGTTTTTTAACGTTGGTGTCAATAAATGTTTAAGGAAACACCACCAAAACGTGACGATTTGTGTAAATGCGAGAGCGGTGATTGTCTTTTCTGAAGACATTAGATTCCGTCAAACATTTATTCAACAAATATTCTAGCCCAAGAGTATGAACAGATCTCAGTAATGTTCAATTGTACGTGTTCCATCTTAATTTCAAGTATAATAGTAGATAAATGTCTCAATTAAGCATCATTAGAAAAACCGCAATCGAAAAATTCAAAGTAGTTAGCCTAATGTTATTTTGTTCATTAACCTTTTTGAAGACAACTAGATTGATTTGTGTTTTGAAACAAGTCTTCCAAAGGTCACATCGTGTGGTTGATAAATCAAGAATCGGAAAAAGGACATAACATTGAATTTTCAGAAATTTCACCCATTTCGCGTTTACTTAACCTGTCAATTAAGTGGTGAGTACGAAATGAATAAAGGAATGCTTGGCAAATCTGAAATAAGAATATAGAAAGTGTCAAGTATAGAATCAGCTAAACGGATTAATTGCAGTGGAAAAGCAGAAATTGCATACGCACTGACAGGTATGCGGCTTAACTCAGTCCTGTTAATTAAATGTCTGGACCCGTTGGCTACTTTTGATTTCAGTATAAACGAAAGCCCTATTGTCATATAAAGCGACTAATGATGACAAATTCTGCCATTTCTATTGAAACCGTAGTTCAGAAATTTGGAATAAATCTTTAAGTTGTAACTTGAATAATTGATTTTGTGTTAACATATTGCATTACATGCAAACCATCGTTGCATATTTTCTGTATTTAATCAGTTAACCTTATTTAAGCGGCACTACAAATATATATCATTTCTGTTTAAATACGTTTTACAGTGTACTGAATAAAGTAATATATCTGTATATTTTCTTCCGCCAGAGGCGACCTCAGTCGACTTTGGAAATATTTGGAATCATGTGTCCATGCTTATAAAGCGCTTGAGCTGAGTCTTAAATCATTCTCAAGCATTCAATTGGTAAGTTCGAGCCTAGGCTCAAATCTGACCAATCAAATGCTTGAAAAACGAACTCAGACTCAGTTCAAACGCTTTATAAGCGCTGGACCTGATCTGTGTAGTGTTGCGTCTGATCAGAATCCGCCTTGTTTTTCCACAAGTATCGATATTTCCTCAGCCTGGACACGTCCTGTGTTAGATGGAAGCTTACATAGGAAGCACTTTGGGCTCTAATCAATTACAACAGACGATATTGTGGAGTAAAATGGTTTGAGCGAATTACAACCATTGTCGATAAAAGGGTTCATGGACTTTTAATAACACTTTGCTCTGTTATAAGCAACAACTGCCTCATACAATTGAAATTTCCCTTTTCTAATTTGGATTACAACAACTAACTACATCTACAAACGAAACATTCCATGCGTGTTTAATGACCATGTATGCAAAGCACTAATATCAGATTCTCTTTTGCTTGAAGTTTTATTGATACTTTATCCCTTTGACTGTCACGGCGGGACAAGACTGACATTTACAAACTGTTCGATCCTAATCTGACGCCACATAAATTAGCATCTTTCCATAATCCAAACTGTTTGACACTGGTATCAAATTGTCTTCAGTTAAAAATGAATAAAAGTTTAGATTGTTTATGTATAAGCGGACAAAAAAGTACAGGCAGACCATACTATGCCTGGGAATGTGTTCGGCGGGTATTTACGTCATAATGGAAGCGCAAAGGTTAATGTACATAAATGATTGAGATATGTTGTAGACAAACTACCGGGAGTCATTCGAGGAAATCAAAAGTGTTTGTACAAAAAAATTATGGAACCTGTTTGATGACAGCCTGAGAGCAAACCAAATACACCACCCGTTAGGTAATTAACCTAATAACTCTATAAATATGCCTTTTAACGTCTGTAATTAATTTTATCATTGATGAAATTAGATTCACTTTACACATTCATAAATATGCATCATATACGTTACTTCTTTAGCTAAGCAGATGGTAGCATTAAACCACCATTTGCTTTATACTTTACATTTAACCTGCTTAAAGCGGTTAGCTGTCTGAAAAGCTAGAGCTATGCTTTGGGGGTAAAGTGTTAGATAATGACACTAGAAGTATTGCAGTATCGTCATTAATCTTACTTGCTGTTTGTGTTGATGAATTACCGTTGTATGCTTTATTCTCTCTTTATAAAGAGTTAATAATAACTTTTATTAATACGAACATCAAAGGGCGTTTTTTAATTTGCACCTGTAATTAAGAACTTAAGGTAAAAATAATTTGTTTGATTCAGTTCGCTAAATGTTGAGCAAAATCCTAAATCGGTGGTTATCTCTTACTCTGCTGCATGTTTAGAAGTAACAAACCATGCATGAAGTTAATGTATGGTTTGACATAGAAATCAGATTCGAACCACGCTAGGGTTATCGACATTTATGTGTGCAAAACTGTATTATGCATTGTGGACAAAGTAAGAAAGGTCAATGAATGGATTTAATGCGACCGAACATGCTCTTTTTTATATTTGTGTTCATAAGGGCCTCAATGTAAATGCAAAATATCGTGAATTGTTAATCAATCACAATTAAGAAGGCATTTAACGACAAGGAATATAAGCATAGTTATACTCATCACATATTTAAAAAGCAATTGCAAGAGAAGCGTATGTGTCAGTGTCTGGTTAGTCTGGAACATAGTATATGACGTATGTATGTCTGGTCGCGCTACCATTTTGGGTATAAATTAACCAAATAAATTTTATTTTGAGTCGGCAAGACATAAAACAGTGAATAGAAGCTGCAAAGCTTTTCAACCGACTAACATAGAACACAATAAAGAATAGAGCTGTAAATTCCATTAGTCCATGGTGGGGTTGCTTGTGTGGCGCGGCTGTAAAAAGTCGCTCCGTACTTCATTCTCAGTGTTGTTATACTTTCTGGTCCTTTGGAACCATTGATTTCAGCGCATTTACAGTTGAAAGTTGAATTCCGCTTAAGATGGTGCTAGGGGGCGTGAGCACTGTTGCATATTTCAATATTGCTCATGAACAGACTCAATTAAACCGAGTCTGCAATTTTCAGTATTTGCTTTGTTTTCTGTGCTTTCAAAGGATCTCCCCCTTTTTCAGATTTATGTGGATTTTTGGTTTATGTGGCTTCTTAAAGGGACTCGCAACCGGATGGTGTACTTGTCAAAATAAAATAAAATACTAAAATAAAAGCAAATGTGTGGCATTATTTGGCTTCTGACATTAAAAAAATATGATCAGTCCAAAAAAGTCTCAAGAATCGTCACCGAATCTTAGATTTTTAGATATTTTCCATCGTTTTTCTATACCGACTAGTAGACGGTATAGTTGTTGTTGTTGCTTCTCTACACGGGCTCAGACATAAACACGAGCCGAATTACGAAGTTGTATGCACTTTCGATCGCTACACATTGAAATACGTTAAATCGATCCGAGATAAACGGATAGTTCCGTGGTCCATTGGTCTAAGCGGTTTCCCCTATTTTGCCTTCTGTCCGCCAATGCCGGGCCCCGGGTTCGAATCCCACCAGAGACCAATATTTTTTTTTATTGAAATACATTTTTTTAAACAGAATTTCTTATCCTAAACTAATTCTTTACCATTTATATAAGCGTTTGACACATATTTACAAATTACTATTTTTAATGCACCATCTGGTTGCGAGTCGCTTTAATGTGGTTTTTCACACCTTTTTAACAATGGGACAGTCACATAAACCTGAAATGTTAGAACGTCCGTGCGTTTGTCCGTCTAATACACAGCATCACCCACGTGTTCAGTTCATTCCTCAAATAACTTCTACAACGTTCAAACTAAACAATTATGATACGTTTAAAATTGTTCATAGATACATCAGATGTACATGACATTGTGTTCAGAAATTGGACATGTATATTGTTTCTAAGACAAAACGAGCAGTTGAGCTTAGAATAGTTTGGCATATCCGGTTTATGCAAATAGGGTCATCATATGTGACCTACAAACGCTGACGCATCAATGTTTTGCTGCAATAGATCATGTTTAGCTTAAATAGACATGGCATGAAAAACCAAGCAGTTTGTACTGTAAACCGGTAATCCAGACCAGCTATCAGCTCAGCTTTGATGTTTGACCATGGACATGAAGTGACATATCACAGTACTATTGATATTGATTGAGTAGTGTCGACCGCATCTTTGACTCGGCGTTTGGCCAAAATTAACGTTGTTTGCATCTGATACATTTAGGTTTTAAATATTGGTTTTATTTTTACGAATTCCGACATATCACACCCATTAATTACTTTGTATTATTATGATTTTAGATCATTCTTTCTAAATCCTCGATAACTTCATGTATACCTTTACAGTACCAATGTAAAGTAGAACTTCTCTATTACGACCAGTTATGTCAAATATTAATCGTTTAAGACAGGTGACTGCTTGTGAACAATATATTGCAATCCTTTGATCTGTCCAGACCCATATCATCCTTATATGTTTACTGTTTGTAAAGGACTTATATACTTGTATGTGTCTAAAGTTAGGCTTGATGGTTGATGAAAATCAACATGCTACACAGAAACCAAATTATACTTTGGAAGTGTTGTATGTTAATGCCTAACATGACACCTCATCTTTGGTTTAGTATGTGTTCGCTACACGATAAACCGTAATGATTTAATAAGATTATGTTCAGTATTTGACAAATACAGGAAATTGTTATTGTTTCCAGTTTAAGCAATTGGACACAACGCAACAAACAATACTACGCATTTAACGTTCTTATTCTAATTGAAACCTGATACGACATGAGTAGTAAGTTGCCTGACCTGGTTCTCAAACGTTTCTGATTGATCTCGGAGAATTATCAATATAGTTTTGAAGCAAATTCAAATTACCACAGGAAGGTTAAGTGAGGACATGAGGTGATAGTAGAATTATTTATTGATGAGTGTTAATTAAACAATAGGCAATATGGCCAAAGCGATTTAGGCGGTCGAACAGTAAATCTTACACGGGAAGAAATTATTTATAATGCATCAGCCAACTTAATTTGTTACGTATGACACTTTGGCATACCATAAGAACGAAGCAAGTTGTATGCTCCGAAATAATCAGATCAATGGAAATCTTGTGATGGTGTGATAGGAGTCTTTCTACGTATTTTCCCCCGTGGTGAGTCGTACGTTTTAACGCCATACTGTTTCTTATACAAACAGTGTGGGTCAACGTTAGATACTACACAGTCAGGTACCGTGCCAATATTTCAGAATATAATGATTAAAAATAAAGCATGGACTAAACCAGCGTACTTATTTGAAAACGAGGCTTGTCTATATGAGGCTTTATAGGTTAATGAATTAATCGTAAATATGGTTAGTGTTCCCTTCAATAATATATACAAGCTTCTTAGTCTCATTAATTAAGGCACCAAGGGTTACGTTGGTCTCTGGCAGTTAAGTCAGAATTTACATTGACTGACACTGAAATTAACTATTCTTTATTTTTAACTTGTGATTTTAACTTACTATGCTTTTTTCTAATCTGAAACGTTTGAAGTAAATAGTAGCATTTAAAGTTAGTTTCACCTAAGATACATCTGTTTGTTTTTGGCTGCAACTCTTATGTATAATCTTAAGGTTGATGTAGAACAGAGGCCATTTGGAAATATAAACAGTATGTACTTGATAAGTTTCTATCTGAAGTGGTCATTATAGATAGTGTCTTGCTTTAAATTGGAAATGCTGTCCAATAACGTATGTATTAAGCCATGGTTGGTTTATCAATGATTTGTACAGCAGTATATTAGACTTCTAAAAGCTTTAGTACATTACGGCCTAAATTAGAGCGGGAAGGAGGAACAGCAAATGTTCAACGTTGGTATCTAATATGACACAAGGAATATTCATTTTCCATACAATGTGATCTGAAATCAAACAAATTGGATTTATGAAACAAATATATCTGTATATATGTATATAAAAATACTGCTTAACACGTTTATGAACGAACTTGAGTGTTACTTAATCATAATTGCACAAATGATGGACAGCATGTCAAAATGTTGTACGTTCAGTTTAAAAGAAACCAAAATTGAACTTATAAAGTGTGGAAGTACGTCGTTGAAGGCTTGGTAGCATTTAATATGGCCTCTAACTATGTGTAAATGACATCCATCGCTGGTTATTAGCATAGTCTTTTGGGAAATTTCACATTCTTACCATATTCTTCAACAACATTTACTCTTTGCATGCTAGTGGCTGATACGCCCCACAATGATTACCTTTGCCAACAGTTTTGATTCAGATGAGACGCCGTGTCACGCGGCGTCTCATCAAGATCCAAATTAGTTGACCCTATGACCCTGGTGTGAAAATAAATTTTGAAAATTCAATTTTAAAAACAGTTGCATACGACAATTTTCAAAGACAAAAAGTTCCCAGCATGCAAAGAGTTAACATACCGATTTTCATCTCAACTAAAGTAAGTATGTAAAGTTCAAACGCGTAATGAAGGTAAATGTATATATAACACACATATCAAATTATCTTTATACCCGGTTCTATAGCTTATTCATTAATGATTTAGATTGGTCGTACGAGAAATATCAAGAATCTTTGAAGTAGGACTAATGAAGCTGAAAAGCCATTTAATTTGCTTGTATTCATTAAGACTCCAATTTAAAAGAATATGTATTTGCCTTTAGTTTAAATGTCATACAGGAAGTACTGAATAATGATAACCTTTTTAATCGTGTGCCCTAATGGCTTGTCATATTTTACTGTTTTATTTTCGTTAGATTGACCGTAATTACGGTTTGCATTTAGTCATGGTGAACAGTTAACAAATAATGGTCTATTAAAACGTCTATCAAAAATGCCTTAGTACATTTATATTCTGATTTTGAACAAACATTACAAAGGCTATGAAAACATGATTTCAGAAAAAGGCAGTGTTATATGGGCATTCGAAACACATGTTTATCTTATGTTATTGTTTCACTAAATATTTACCAGATTGATTACTAACGTCTAGCCTATTGATACGATTGTTCAGTGTTTAGCCTGGATTCAATTGCGTTGGAGTTTTAGCATTATAAACGGGAATATAAGTTTACTACAAAGTTTGTCTCGGAAAACAATGAGAAGAAAGAACGATAATTTATCACACGTTGGTTATAACCTGAATATTTCAAATTAAAACTGAATCGGGTTATTTTTAAATGAGAAATACACATTTCACTTCGAGTGTTACATCATATTAACCCGTGTTACATATTCGATGTCCAGTAGCATGTTTAGTTGCCTCTGTTTGCGGCTAAGGTTAGCAGTGTGTGCCCCATGTGCAGCGTGCAGAGTACAGTTGAGAAAAAACGTATGTTTTTTTCCCCAATAAAGTTTGCGCTAAAATAAGTATGTCCACTGCAAACAATTTGGAGCAAGATCAGACGCCTGGTATTACTGCGTCCTATCAGGCTTCAAACTGTTTGCATTCTGTTTAAAACTTGACGTCAGAATTGTCAAAAAGTTGTCATTTTCTATACAGTCGAACTTCGATTTATCGAACTCGCTTAATTCGAACTATTCGAGTTGTCGATAAATGGATTGCATTATTTTATACTCGGTTAAGTCGAACATACCAGTAGTTCAAAGTTAAAACGTTTTAACTTGAAATACGAGTATTTCCACCTAACCTAGTTTGAGATATCTAAGTTCAACTGTATTTCATTGCGATTGTGTTTAAAAGGAAGAATAACGTTTTCTCCACTGTATTTCAGACCGTTTGCCAACTCGCAATCGATGACCAACGACGGCCATGGATTTCTTTGCTGAACGCATGGATGATATAGTTATCTCGTAAATTTATCGTTCGCTTTACGCCCTCTACAATTTTGACAAATTGAATTGTAAGCATTTATAAGAGAGTCAGTTGGATCGAAAGTTAGGATTCCCATCAGACATCGCAAAAACGCGGCGTTTGATCTAAATTTAAAATGTTTCCAGTGTTATAGAGTATGACAGTGGAATGGTTAATCAGTTACACACACATATTCTTAGAGATGATAAATCTCAACAGAAGTTGAATTTTCGCACTCCTTCACAACTAAAAAGAAATAAAGTAAACCTCAATAACCTGTCACTTCAGACTCTAGTGTCATAAAAAAGGATAACATGATGAACATTCGTTCATCTGTATAGAATAAGTTTATCTGTATAGCAGATGTATGATAAAGAGGAACTATTTTACTTGAAAATTGTCATTCTTCAAAACAGATGGCAGAGTATTTCTAATTTGTAGACTCGAAAACAAAACCAACAATGACAAACCCAAACAGACGGGAGACATCGTTAAACCTAAAAAAATGTTCTCCTTAGGACGAGCGTATAAATAGGATACTCCTGCAAAAGCATACTGCACTATTTTCATTGAGTTTTAACTTATCAGCTGTCTTCATTGCTGAACTCAGGTTATGTGTTCAAACATTGATATAATATTATCATTTACTTCAATAGTTTAGTAAGTGTATCACGTAAGGACTGCGTACTATTTATGGCACTTTACGTAGGATATTTGGGGTTATATAGACACATAGCCAAAGCTAAATGCATTAATCCCTCTCTGCAATTGTTACGAACCATCCTTAGGTTGATGAATTGTACAGACAAGTTGAAATATTGGCAGCTTGTACTCGATAAAGTGTCTATCTGCAATAAACCTCAGAAGGATTACTCGTTTATCTATTTCGTTTCCGTATGATTGGTTTGTCTTATACGGTCCGGGTTTAGCCATACTTGGTTTATTAATTATCTGTAAAGAAATGTATCAGTACTGAAAAGCCGTTAGTATCTTAGATCAACCTTTGCCTTAGCATGTTAGATAAAAAAGAATATATCGATTGCTAGCGTTTCTGCTTCTCAGGCTTTAGGATGGCTTATAGTTAATAACAATTAAAGCTTTAATAGACAACTCAATTTTCGAACATTTCCCAAACAAAGCCTGATTTAATTTTGACTATAAAGGTTTGATGTTTGGTGTCAAAATGAGAAGCAGTGCAGATTCTGATCGGATGACTCACTCTGGTCAGCGTCAACAATGTTTGCATGGAACGAGTGTACCGCTTATAGATACACTGCGTGTAAATGACGAGTGTACTCGTCGATAGGGTTGAATAATTATGTGAGACGTTGCTTAGAATTGATTTGAGTACATTCGTCAAAAAACCCTGCAGACAAGCAAATACTGCATATTTTGTGTAGGTGTGACATTTAAATCATGAACGCGATTCCCGACTTCTCTCAGGTTATAATAAAATCAATAAAGATGAATAATTGTTCAAATATAGTAAAGTAAAGTACCAAGTTATAGTCTTCTTTCAGTCGGGATGACCGTTCAGTCGAATTACATTCTGAACGTTCAGACGACAGTTTTAATATATATATGTCTCTATTGATTTAATCGTAAGCGCAAAACATCGATTTTCAAGTATCTCGAGCGAATGATATTATACATACATGTACTTGTTCGAATTTGCAGTTGGATATAGTAAGGTCAGTTCAGTTTAAACATATTTCATTCCCTAATAAGATTCATGGACATGGGGTTGGGTAATAAGTAATGACAACATTAGATCAGACCATCCCCCTACAATTTAAATATACAGTACAAAAACAATGGCATGTAGTTGAGTTCAAATAAGATTACTGAGAGAAAGACTGCAGAAGGGAAGAACTACAGAGTGGTAGGTAGGTAATTTGGTCAGAAACCAATTTGGACGAGATACATGTTGACCAACAAAAGCATGGAATATTGAGCAAATATATTTACAATATACGATTGGCGTATTAAAATTAAAACAATATCATCAGACACCTAGAAACTCGTCTCGGACTAGGTTGATTGATGCTGGGGTGATAAACTACTTCAAAACAAGTTCTACGAATGAAAGCTTACCATACATGGTTCATATTAATGTATTTATAGCACTTATATTATATCCTCTCTTACTTGATGGCTTTAGTGCTAGTATAACGTACACAGATGATTGAGATGGGCCGTAAAATATATTTATGAAATAAGTATTCATGAGAGACACGGTACAAATAAATATACGATCTTTTAAATCATGAAATATAGAGAACATTTGCATGAACGACATTTGTAGTTTGTATATATTTGACGTACTGAATTGATAAATGACCGGTATAGAAATGTTTTTTAAAAGACAACAAGTATTTGATGTAAACTGCAATAGCTGTCATTGCTAAATACTCAAAGACGAAAATGTTGCTAGCGCGATTTATGGTTTTAGCGAATACTTTTCTGTCGTTTATTGCGCTTGAACGCCGACAAAAATCAGATCATTTCTTAAATGAATGTATGTCTTACCTATAAGGACTCTGAAGAAGAAATTATGTTAGGCAGTCATATTAAAAAGCATAGGAACATAGTCCAAAACATAATCGTTAGATACTGGGTGTGTTGATAAATATTTAATGCAACTTAGTCGTACAAACAGTGCATTAATTCCAGGTTAAGTACTGAAAAAGAAATGAAACAAAAGTCCGGCGTCAAATCTTTGCCAACATTTTGCAATGGATGTAAGGCTAGGAAGTATGAACACAATAATTTGGAAGAGATAACCTATCCATCCCCCACGCCCACCCTAATTAGAATATCGGAAATTATCTGCAACTAAAGCAAATTTCAAAAAGCTCAAAAGCGTGCTGAAGGTCAATTGACATATAAACCAAATATCAGATTCTCTTTACACTCCATTTAATGGATAATTAATGAGCATAACTTATCAAGATACGCTGTAGGCGAAGTTACGGAATCCTTTAATCGGGACAAATTGGGTAGAGGATGTTGTCGTAGAGGGTTTTATGTAAAGATGCTCTCTTGAGTGGCCGTATTAGCGTGTACTTACACATTATTTGAATTAAAACAATTTTTTAAAAGGGACGCAAACAGCCAAGTACGTCGGCATTTAGTCGCGTTTAGTCGCGCTGTGTTTGATTATTTACAGTTTTTTGAATCGGTGTTACTCGTCCGAATTGATGGTCATTTAAAGATACGCTACTTATGCAAATCATCATTACTTCTAGTACTGTTCAGAGAAGATTAACTAGTGTGGTGTGATATACCTTAAGTCCTTAGTTTAACTAGATGAACTATCATGTTGAAATTTCTTAACCCATTTGTGCCCACGATCCCATATATATTGGACATAGGCAAACAGTGTATACTCTGATTAGACGCCGCGTCTGGTCAGAGTCTACACTGTTTGCTAATATGAATTTCTATATAAAAAAATGAAAATGAAAATTATGACCGGACATCCCTTTGATAAAAAATGGACTTATCCAATATATGAACAGGGAAGAATCCATTGGGTTTAAATGGGTTAAACCAGTACACTTTACTGAGATAACGTCCATATTTGATAAGTTGTGTGATTGAATGAGGACATTATTCCAGCTTTTTTTCAGAAATATGCATCGTTCGCACTTATTTTAACTAGACATTTCAGCTGTAATAGGGCACACATACATGTATGATTGACAAATGGTGAATTGGTAGTCAATCTGACCTATCGCATCAGTTAGCTGGCGTATGACACAGGACACGTAGCAAAGCATTAACACGAGCACTCCTATGTGACAAAACAAGCAAACTCCGAGCTTGATTGCAACTATAAGATTATAATTATAGTTATTGTGTCTAATATTTCGAACTTTGCTAGCCTTTTCAACAATACCCATGGCCGAATGCACGTTTCGTTTTTGTTCCTGGCGTTCAAGTATAACATCAAAGTAAATCAGTTTATCGTTTTGGGTTAGCGGACGGCATGAAACATACATTTTCGGAGTACTAGTAATTGGACATGGTTATCTTCGATATAGGCCCGTAGAGGTCGCAATATCATAATACAGTGTACTGTTCCATCACTACAACGGCCCATTCAACAACGACTTCTTCTTTACAATGACCCTTGCTGCAGTTCCTTAAACTGATCATATATGTATAGCGCTTTTATTTCTGCAAAATCTTCTGGCGTCTGGTTTTTAAAATATACTTGAACAATTTGATAGACTAAATATAATGACGAGTGACAAACAACTTGAATGAAGATCAGACACCGCGTTACGCGGCGTCTGATCTGGATTCAAACTGTTTGTAAATGTAAGCCAAGTCGTAATTTCCCCTGCCTTTAACGACTCCCTCAAAATAACTAAAACAATCATTGTCTCCCATTGAGTGTCGTTGTAGAGAGGGAACACTATAAATTAAAGCAGCTTGATAAGTTTCGTAATGCTCGTTTTGAAATTGTTTTCATCGAATTGACCTTCATTTCATTTCTCTATTTTTGAGACGTTTGTTCATACTCATTGCATTCACATTCTTATATATTTTACTAACCTCTTTTTATTAACAGTGTAAATATGTAAATATGATATTAGTCAAATTTTGAAAAGTATTACTGTGTATTGTAAATTTCCTCTATCCCGTCACTGTCTTAACCCGAGTACAATGATTAACGCGTAACCCTGCGGCTGATCAGTATCCAAACTGTTTGACACTCAATTTAATATTTCATAAGTCAACAGATCTAAAATTTAATTTTGTGAAAAAAGTAAGACGAAAACTGTTTAAAGCTGATGACGTCATGGCAGATAAATGGGTAACTGAATACATATAAAAGATGTATAGCGGTATGTGTAAGAAGTCGTCAAAACGTTTTACGGCCTGCAAACTTACCACTGTTGATGTATACATAATCAAACAACAGCTTCAGTTATTTTCTTCTAACACATCAAATGAACAATTATACACACTTTGAAGTTGTTTTACCATGTTTAACCAAACGAAAAACAGTGCAGATCCATTTCAGAATAGCCATTTAAAAGTCATGTGATCTAGAGCTACACTGTGTGTATAGGATACGTGTACTGTTCACTAGTACACTATTTATAAATTGCGAGATACTCACTAGCTGGACATGGTAAAAGACTGAACGCAGGTAAATGCATATTTTAGTGATGCAAAATTCTCCATCTTTTTGTAATGGTCTCCTAACAGAAAGTGGATGTGTTGTCTTACTTTGAAATCGTCTGGATCCTCATGGCGCGCCGACAAATTGGTCGTCTCAACTTAGTCGAAGGTTATTTGAATCGGAATGACAACTTCGAACAGCACTACTGTCGGAGACAAGCTCAACACACGCAAAAGTTATTGCGTGCTAAAGGTTAATATTTATTCTACAAATATCAGATTCTCTTTTACGTGGAATTGTATTGCTAGTTTAATGTACAAATATGTATGAGAGTCATTTGCGATAGTCCAATGTTGCTGTATGGGCAATTTGTGAAGAATTTATGCGGTAGGGATTCAGTACAAATCCAATATAACATCATTATTGAAATACGCTCGTATTGCTAGTTAGTATTGAAGTATCATACGTGAGTATCTTTATGACTCTTGCGAAATGTTTTGCTCCCACGATTCCGCTTATTGTTTAGCAACTATTCATATTAAGAGAATTAAAGATTCAAACTATAATCTCGATTGTTAAACTTGTATCTGTTATCGCAAATGTGTTTTAAACTAGCACTCATGCTACGTGAGCAGAAACGTGTAAAGTCAACTAGGTAATACTTCTACAAAACAACTGAACTGAGAAACTACCGCGGAACAGTGATTGTAAAATGAACCGAACGCACTTGTATCAAATTAGACTACTTAATAGAAATATGACAGCATTTGGTTAAGCAGATAATTAATCTGGAATGGAACACATAGAACAAATAGTTTTGATTGAGGGCTCAAGTTCAACTAAAACGATTTAATCCAAAAATAGAAGGTACCAGACCTTAAGCACGACCATACGTGCTTTGTAGCAGTTTTGTACAGATAATATCTCCGAAAAACATGAAATAATTTCAGAGTGAATGAAAGTAATTATATCCTTTACTGAAGTTACATCGGATTACAATGTAATACATTCAGGTATTCATATTGTGTTCAATATCTCCATTTCATGCTTTAAAAGAAGTAATATAAATGATCAAAGAACCCATCTGTTTACACTGGGGAAACGTCACAGCTTTCCATTAAACTTGTTTCTGCTCTTGCAATGCCCAGGTGCAAACAGTTTGGAGCCAGTTCAGATACAGGGTTACCAGGCCATGATCAGGATCCAAACTGTTTAAGACTCAGAGTAAAAAAGATCGTAAGGAGTTGTGAAATAAATGTATATTCCTACACTTTATTGTGTAAACTTACGTTTCGTCTGCCTTTTTAAGCGGTAAATAATAACGTTGTGTAAGTACATTGTTTCTGTTGCATATGGTCACCAACATTTTCGAAAAAGCCTAAAACTTACATCTTCACGTTGTTTACAGTACTGAACCTTATTAAATTAAATTCATAATCGCAAGCGAATTGCCATTGAATTGCCATCGAATCGGGCGCTTCAATAAACAAATCCTACGCTTGGATATTTTTACGCGAATTTTCCGAAGCGGTTGTGACAAAAATGGAATCAAAAACATTAACAGAGGCATATTTGCGAACATTTGCGAGATACACCATTCGAGAAAACTTACCCGAGGGTACAGTTACTATTTTGAATCGCAAGCGAATTGCCATCGAATTGCAAGCGAATTGACATCGAATTGCAAGCGAATCTCAAAAATTGTTAATTTAATAAGGTTCAGTACTGTAATGGTGAAATATAGATTTACTGTAGGTCAAAACAAAAATAGTCTAAATTCGATAACTCGAACTCGGTTAAGTCTAACACACCCGTATTTCAAAATTAAAACGTGGCTAGGCCACGTTTTAACTTTGAAATATAGGTATGTTCGACTGAACCGAGCATGAAATAATGTAGTTCTTGTGTCGAACTATCGGATAGTTCGAGTTAAGCGAGTTCGATATATCGAAGTCCAACTGTTTTTAGCTGGTTAGCTCAATGGGACTTATCGTGATCACCCTGTGTTCGTCGTCGTTCGTCCGTACGTCGTCGTCCGTCATTTTATTTTTTATACTCGAGATATAGCTGGAAGCAAGTGTCATTTAGATGGCCATCAGGCATGCTCCAAAATGGAGGTAGTGTACAGTTGTATACGATACTCATATTTCTTAATTAACGGTAAACAGTACCTTTAAAGAATAGTGATTTACTCGATATACAATGCTCACAACTGTTCCAAACTTGAAACGAATATATAAGATAGTTATGGAGAAAAAATTGTCTTAGAAACAGTAAACTACTCACAAAAATAAACAAACGACGCAGTCAAAAGTAAGACTAGTATAGCTCGACTTTATAAAAGGTTTACCTAAACATAATGGCAAAACATTGAAACAACAAATAAACATGGGAAAAGGGAAATCAAGTTTTGAATTCGACTTGTTTCGAACGTCTGACTTTATGTTTCACAGTCCTACACCTTAACCACTGGACCATCACTATATATGTTACTAGTTTTGCTTTTTAATAGATATGACCTTTACAGTGGTCTCCCCTACAACGACCCTTCTAATAACGACTCCCTTCTTACAAAGGTAGTTGCCGCTGCTCCCTAAACACGACAAGTATGTCCAACCTATTACAGCTGCAATTTCGTCTGTTGAAAATTGTCATCTGCTGTTTTTCCCAAAGTAACATAATGGACATTCTTACAAAAAAACGAGTGACAAACAGCTTGAATCCAGATCAAACGCCGCGTAACGCGGCGTCTGATCGGGATTCAAGCTGTTTGCAAATGAAAGCCAATTTCCCTCCCTATAACGACTCCCTCCGAACAACACACACATTATTTGTATTCCATTGGATGTCGTTGTAGAGAGGGAACGCTGTATTAATAATCCAGATATATTCCTACACAGGATGTAAGCCAACTTAACAAAAATATTTAGTACACTTTTGATGTAAATAAAAACAAAATTAAGCTAAACTTGGTTTGGTTTAAAAGGCTTCTCTAGTGAGCTCTATCCGAAATTCAATTATACCTCGTAACCTCTATCCAGTGCGAACGTGATAATTGGTTTGTTCCTTGTTTCGTTTTGTTTTTGGGTTTGTTTTGTGTGTGTGTATGTGTTGGACGGGGAGGGGTGTATATGTATGTTTTATTCCGGCTACGCCGTGAAAACGAAACCCGTTTGTAGTTCAAGTTTTCATGAAAAATAGAATTATGCAAACAATGAAAATGTTGATAACATCTTTGTGAAGACGTTATTTCAAATCAAAGTTTAAATGTCTAGTTGAGAACAACTTATTGCACTATACTTAAAGACACGACGTCACAATGTTGAGCAACTTTCAGATTTACGCTAGCTATGGACGGAAACCATCAAAGATTGTATTATTTAAAGAATCTTGTAGCACAAAGTATATATTTTCTTAAAGCAGGGACAATACCTTACCTGGTCGTGCCAATTTGAATAAGCCCTTCAGACTTTAATATGACTTTTGATAGACGTAAAAACATTGTTTTCGCCGAAAAAATAGCATGTAACATGTAACACGGTTGAAGATGCGCTTTTAGTAAAACCGTCAAAACTGCCAAAAAAGACGTCTGATTCCCACACAATTTGCAGCCAAAATATCGTCTGTATTGATGCTGTGACGTCATGACCGTTTTTTTGAATTTCAGTCGATATATCGATTTGAAATCAAAGTTGCAAATCGGATAAAAAGTGTAACACTGTCTAAATTCGGACGTAAACAACGTAAATACTGTTTTCAAATCATTCTCATTTATTTATTTGTATGTAAACGACAATGCAAATTCGTGAATTAGTACTTTTTATGTCTTATTTTCAAAATTATATTTGATTTAAATTTATTCAAAAGTTGCAAAAAGTTAATGAGGATTTTCTTTGTCTACATGCGTTGTCCCAAACTTGCTGAAAATCAGATAGTCAATTTTTTGTCTAAGTTTCAGGTCTTTTCCAATAAATTAATTTCTGAACCAGCTATTTTTCAGAAGGAAAGAAAATATACTTTTTTTCTTAAGTTTTTAAAAAATGTTTACGTCAATAGAATCGCTCATCTTTTGCGAAAAATATTGACTTTTTTCTTTGTCTACATGTGATGTCCCGGTCTAAGAATCTGACGTTAAATTTATAACATCAACGTTTGAATCGGTAAATAAGAAAGGTTATCGAACAGACAACTACCGATTATGTTATTCCCTTTCCCTACGCTTCAAACATGTTTGATACCTGGATCGATTTTACCCTTTAATTCGTTCGTTTCACGTACATGTCAGCTGAGAAGCAGAATTGTAATAATCGCATTTAATTTAAATATCAAAGCACGGACCCAGAGGGGAAACTAGTCTGGATCCGCGCAAGATATGAATTAAATTTCTCTCAGGAAGGGGGTCCTAAATTCCTCAATGTTGATGGCCTTTTTTGAAGTAGAGTCGAACTTCGATATCTCGAACTCGCTTAACTCGGAATATCCGATAGTTCGACACATGAACTACATTATTTCATGCTCGGTTATGTCAAACATACCCACATTTCAAAGTTAAACCTGGCTTAACCACGTTTTAACTTTGAAATACGAGTATGTTCGACTTAACAGAGTTCGAGATATCGAAGTTCGACTGTAATCGATTGTCATGGTCAAGTATTTAGCTATCAGCTATTTTCAGAGGGGGTCCAACCAATCTCAGAAGGGGAGGAGGGAAGGGGGGGGGGGGGAGAATCAAACAGTTGGGGAAGAGACTTTTACTGCACAAAAACACCACGGACCTCCCGAACCCCCTCCAACTACCTCGGAATCCGCGCATGAATCGCAGAAAAAACTATTTACATGTATTTAAATAATGCAGCATTCAGTATGACCGAACCATCGATCAAACCGAAGCTTTCGGCCAAGGAATATGCCGCAGCGAGAAAGCCGAAGAGGAAAGCTCAGAGTGCAAATTTTAAGCTCAAGTATGAATTAATCAAACAGCATGTTGCATTAGTACCAACAACATCCATTCTATTTTTGTTTGATACCAATTCTACAAGACATTCTTTCAACATATCCAAAGATGACCATCACAAAGTTTTGCAAATCTGAGAAGGATTTCATTTTTAGTGGGAATTATTCAACGCCGTGATTATCATTGACGTTACCGGGTCATTTAACGTCAAACGCCATCAAAATAAGTGTTCTATACGCTTTATTGCTCCAACTTGTGACGCGACGTCATACCTATTAACTTTTTTTGGACAAACATTCCTGGTTGAAACACAATCTTGAAGATAAACCAAACGGTAAACATTGCCTTTTTTGCCAATGTTTTCAAACATTGTTACTTGGACAAAGTTTCATAACATCTCGCGAGCTACTTCACCTTTTCGTCGTCGCAATACCTTCTGCTTCAATATTAGGCCTGTTATTTCAGGGAAGGTAAAACGATTTAAATGAAGATATTTTGATGCAATTACTACACAGTTTGGTTCATCCTGATCAGACGCCTCGTTACACGGCGTCTGACAGTTAAGTCTAACTGTTTGCAAAGTCACCTTTAGGCGGGTTTAACCCTTTCACCGTCGTTGTCGCGTAAAGTCTACTTTACAAACTGTTTGGATCCTGATCAGACGCCGCGTAACGCGGCGTCAAATCAGGATACAACCTGTTTGACACTCATATCAATATTTCTTCATTCATAATATCTAATATCTTACTTTGAAATTATTATGCAGATGGCCATTTTGAAGCAGAATACAATATAGCGGTGAAATGTGAAATGTGGCGCCGAAGTTATAAAGTGCACCAAACAGACGTGTGTCTGTTGTTTTTGCACAACAGGATGCATGCCAACATATGGCATGTTGCAACTACAGTGTTCCCTCCTTATAACGGCCCTCAAGGATTCCCTTCTTCCAACAACGATTGCCACTGTTCCCGAAACAGTATAATAATGATTAACCTTTTCATGATGAGTAGCATACAGCTTGGATCAATATCAGATGCTGCGTTACGCGGCGTCTGATTGTGGTTTAAGCTGTTTGCAAATGTAAGCAAATTGCCCTCCCTTTAACAACTCCTTCCGACAAACACACACCAGTTTTGTTTTTGTCTCTCGTTGGGTGTCGTTGTAGGGAGGAAGCACTGTTCGTGGGACAACAACGAGGACATAAAATATACGGACAAGCTTAACGCAGTGTTATTTTAGTTCTAGTGGATATTTACTGTTGACAATCGACCATCATTATTTTTCTCTGACTCCTTAAGTTGCTGAAAGTAGAGGATAATCTAGACGAATAATAACGTAAACAAGCAGTTTTGTGACATTTCAATTGCAGCTATAAACTGTTTAGATCCAGATGCAACTCGTAATTTTTAAGTGTTGTATGGATCACAATATTTTGACTCACTAGAGATAATACAAACTTTCTTTGGATCACACAATTAGCATTTATGTATATCAAGCCGTCAACCAGGGACCTTAAGACGTGTGTTAGTTTTATATTTAAGTGGAATTTATATTCTGGACGGACGTCATACAGTAACCGCTTTTGTCGAAATCTCCTTATGGAATATTTTAAACTATTAATGGCCTGTACATGTACCAGGTACTATATGTCCTTAGAGATTTTCATGTATGTTTTTACTGAATGACTATTGTACACAGACGCTTACTATAACGCATTAACAGTGCTCCCTCCCTGAAACGGCATCTCAACAACGACTCACTCCTTACAACGACCATTGCAGCGGCTACCCAAACAAGACATTATTGCCGACCTTTTAATAGCTGCAAATGCGTCTGCTTAAATTTGCCGTCTACTGTTTTTCTCAAAGTTACATATTAGTGGACATTTGTATAGAATACATATAATGAAGAGTGACAAACAGTTTGACAAACAGTCTGATCTGAATTTAAGCTGTTTACAAATGTAAGCCGATCCTTAATTTTCCAACACTATAACGTATGCTTACGTCTGCACTAGCACTCGTATCTAGAAAAATACCTTCTTGTATAGATTTATTAAATAATATAGTCAGTGGAACTGAAATGGATTTAGAACAGTTTTTAAACATTTTATGACTTATCAGTAATACTAAAGGCAATATGACTGACTAAATATCGATATGAGTGCCAAACAGTTTGGATCCTGATTGAGTGTCACGCTATTCGACGACTAATCTACATTAAAACTGTTTGCAAAATCGACATGTTTCGCCTATGGCAACGCAAGTTTAAAGCGAAATAAAATTCAAACAGAAAATACAATTAGATCAATTGGTACCTGACTAACGGCGAATCTGAAATTGAAATAGCTAGTTTTTTAATATTGCAACAACTAGTTTAAACAATATTTTATTCAGGGAAAAGGATTTGACTACAGGCAAAGCATATGTAAGTTCTCTCCAGCAACTGAATAGATAGATAGCGAAACAACAAAGTGAACAGACAAGCCAAATTACTTAATATCTGCCTCGTTTAATTAAATCCTAGATTCGATATAATTCTGTTTTATTTCAGTACAAATGAAGACGAAATATTATACCAAACATAATCAAATTTACGTTATTTCATATTTTCTTCTATGATTGAAACTGTGTTTCTGGGAGTTAAAATAACATCACGGTACAGTAATTTGAAATTCGACCTTGCAATTTTTAAATGTTAATAACGAAAACGCGTGTATTGTGACAGAATACAGTGCCCCTCTCTACAACAACATCACACGGGAAACAAAGGATGTGTGTTGTTCTGAGGGACTTATTATAGAGAGGAAAAGTTGATAACATTATAATATATTAGCAAACAGTTTGAATCGAAAGTAGACGTCGCGTATCGCGGCGTCTGATCTGGATTCAAGCTGTTTGTCACACGTCATTTTGTTTTTTCTTGAGGGATCAATCAATGATGAGCGTAAATATATTATCTTCTAAATTGGACACTGGAAAACAAAAGTCTTCATAGGTTTCTGTATCAGATGATTTTTTTTCTGAAAGGACAAACACTGTAGTGTCTTTAGATCACCATTATACTATATATGTAATATACAATGAAATATTTCAGTAAGTATACAGTGAGGGTTCATTGCAACATTCATCTACGTGTGTTAAGCTTGTTGGAGTGTATGGGCATCCATACAGTTATTCTATCATTGTATAGTTTGTTTTGTGAACCCGATTTCTCTTTAAACCCCCTAGTATTTTAAACACGAACACGAACACAATTGTATCCTTTAAAAGCAAAGTTTTTAGCATTTGAAATAATTGAAATGTACTTAATATCTGAGCGCTACATATAGGAATTGATAAAAGTTCAAATATGTTTTAGTAACAAATGTTTATATTTTTTTATATTTTGAAGAAGCATGGATATGAGTATCAAACATAGTGATCAAATTGATATAGTAACCCCCATCAAGTGCTGAGTCTGTGATATGGCATACCTTACGATAAGTCAAGTTTAATCATATACAGTGTTCCCTCCCTACCACGGCCCTCCAAACAACGACTCCCTCCTTACAACGAACCTTTCCGCAGTTCCCTAAAAAGGACGCTTATGCATCACATATTCACCACTGCAACGTCGTCTGCTTAACACTGCCGTCTGCTGTTCTTTCTCAAAGTTACATAATGGACATTTTGATGGAAAAAACTTAATAACGAGTGACAAACAGCTTGAATTTCCTGATCAGACGACGCGATACGCGGCGTCTGATCAGGATTCAAGCTGTCTGCACATTTATCTCCCTAAAACGACTCCCTCCGATCAAAGCACATCAGTGTTGTCACCCGTTGGGTGTCGTTATAGAGAGGGAACTCTGTAGAATATATATTGGTAGTCTTAAATATTTGCTTAAGGCGGGGAGAAACTAGTTAATATAGCACCTTTAAGAGAGTTCTGTTTTATATTTGTAATCATTTAGCAATCATCTGTCTTTGAAGATAGGCATTCTACTGAAGTGCGTGTAATACAAGATATATAATAAAGTATTGACTTACTGTGTAATATTCTTCCTAATGTCTTTAGCTGTCATATCGATCGCATTTCAGAAATATAAATTGTCTGTTTTCTGAGCAGGAAGTCGTAACTCTGGCTTAGAACATGTCAATCAAGTTATAAGTTGAGGGATCAATCAATGAAATAGCGTATATTATATTTAATGAAACGTATATAAATGGCAAGTATCCTGACATTTGACAGTTCAGCAAATATAGGAGAAAATTAAGTCTGATAAAAACTGAATCTGATTTAGAAAAGAGGTACAGTGCTACCTCTCTACAACAACACGCAATTGGAAACAAAGAGAGTATGTGTTGTTTGAAGTGAGTTGTTATAGGGATGGATTGTTTAGACTTATCTTGCATTTTCAAACAGCTTGACTCTAGATCAGACGCGTAACACGGCGTACGTCTGATCAGAGTTCAAACTGTTTGTCATACGTCGTTATATTTCTTCTGTCAAAATGTCCACTTATATGAAAGTTTAAGAAAAGCAGCAGACGAAACTATTTAGCAGACGATATAGCAGCATTTTTAGTGTTAGACATAATTGTTTTGTTTTGGGAACACACAGTAAGCATTGTTTTGCGGGGGGAATCGTTGCTGGTAGGACCGTTGTAAGGAGTAAGTACTGTATTTTTATATAACTTTAACTGTGTAAGAAAAGGTATAACCACGATGAACAGCAGACAACCAGTAGATCAGAAAGGCATCATTACTATATGAGGATCCTTATAGTGTACACAACTCAGGGCGGCCATAAGTTGACATAAACAATCCTAAGATTTCAAAATTTCCATATTTCCAGTGCGAATTTTCGAAACGTACATTTACCCCATAGCCTGTTTCTAGTTTTGTTGACACGTGACTACTTAAAGCAGACTGGATATAAGCAGAATGCGCTTTATGGCGCATTCTGCTTTACTTTCAGCCAGCTTCAAGCTACCATTTTCTAGAAAAACAATCCGAAGATTTAGGAAAAACCCGGAGAAATGGCAGCCCTGACAACTTATTATTTTCAAGTTAACTCACTGACCCCTGAATTAAATAAACAATCCAAGCTTCAAATTATATCTAGTCAGTCTATATAGGAGTGATATATTTAATATACTGCATTCTGAATAACAGTAGAATCACAGATCAGAGGGTTTATATAGGACTCTCTAATCTGGGTCTAAACTATTTGCATAGACATTTATTCTACTAAATAATTATAAACTTTGCAAAACACTCGTACATGTAAGAAGTATGCATATAGTAAGATATTTCTTATCTCTTCTCACTCTATTCTCTTACTTACCACTCACTCTTTTTATTGTCACTAAATAGTTATATATGTTTAGAGCCATTGTATATATACATTGTCTGAATGTTTACACACATGGGGAATGGCCGAATCTAATGTTGTGAGAACTTGTGGCTCAACCCAATTTCTATGTGTATTTATGGAATAAAAATGTTTAAACTAAGTATGCATATCGGTCGTTTGTGGTAGAGAACAAAAGCTTTATGAATCTTTTGAAACACAATCAATTAAGAAATGAACTGATTTTTTTCGGCGCTCAAGCGAAATGAACGACAGAAAATTTCAGCAAATACCATGAATACCGATAATTTTCTGTCGTTCATTTCGCTTGAACGCCGAAAAAAGTCAGTTCATTTCTTATATTTACAATATATTTGCTGTAATTTCTAACATTAAATAAACATTTTGTCAGTACGCATGTATGTTTAATCCATATTAAAGGTCGATAACACGAATAATGTGTAACCTATAAGGAACAGCCATGACCGATTTACTGAATTTGTGTACATTCGAAAGCAGAAAAAATAAGTTCCATTGTCAACAACTTGACAGTTTGGCGCGAAAAATGCCGATTTATGACGTCATTAGAAGTGACGTAATTTTAAAGTAGGATAAATATATCGGGGTTTTATTGTCATAAAGAAACGCAGATATAGGCCGCTGTTTATAAGGTATATTCTTATGTCAATTTTCTTGCAATTTATCTCATTTATAAAGAAGAATATTAGTCGGGAATCATGGTTTCCACTAGTAGGAAGGAATAGATCGGTTGAGAACAAATTTTGAAAAAATCCGCCAAATGTTTGCTGCCCCAAGTTCCAAATATTAATTCGCGAATGCAAACTGCATATGCCCCGCCTCCCCTTCGAAACTTTTCCACAAGTCCCGCTCTCTCGAAAATTGGTGTTTATATGAAATGAACACACTTTTTGTCAATGGAATTGAATGGGGCGAATGTAAATATGTAAAAATGCAAATTTGGTTCTTGATTGCGTTTGTCAAATAAATACTTTTAATGCAATTGTACAAGTCGGTAGAATATGATATATAAATTTCAGACTTGATAAACCCATACCTTTTCATTTACCTTTACTAAAACAGGTACGCCGGGTAAATATGCTTTGTAACAGCGGTACGAAGATTAAATCGCCCTATAATTTTAATCAAACGATTACTGAAATTACTCTGACCGTAGAGCTTATGAGATCTTCAATAACGTAATTTATACATAATGTCGCTTGAAAAAGAACGTTATTATTTCCCGTTTAAACGCAAAACAATGTTATGGTAAATATAGAAAACTAATTTGGATTTGGACATGCCGAAGTAGCTAACCGTTTTCGGATTGATTAGACGCCGATTTACTTCACGTCTGATATAGCTCCACACTGTTTGCAATGGGCATAAGTCTTAGAGCATAACGTTGTTCCAATGTTCCAAACTTTGTGACTGTTGCTAGTTGTGTTCCATGTCCTTTTTGTTAGATTTGTCAGTCAAATACGGTCTTTTTTATGTTGTGTTGTAATATTGATTTTCTATTTTAAGAATTTGTATTTCCTCACAACACCAACACGGTTTTTATCCTATATTTACTGTTTCCATCATACGGCCGCGGATTATTGTTTCATTATTATGTGTAACTCTTTTAACCCTAGTCATGCATATATGCGTCATTTGCAAACAGCGTACATGTGAGGAGTACACTTGTCATATGCAAACAGTGTAGACCCTGATCAGAGGGTTCCTTATATATATTGACATATATTGTAAAAATCAACCATAAAAAGTCAAAAAAGGACTAGATTAATTGAACATTATAAGTGTCCATTTAGGTTTCAGGGAGGAAAGAGTTAAAATATATAATTCAAAACTAACCTTAGCAAACTTAATATCAAACAATAATCTTATGTTTTGTTGTATACGCTTTCCAATACGAACCCGCATCAATGTCTGAATGTCTGATTGTTGTTTTATGATGATAGGTCCATTGCAATTCTTTTCAAATGTCAGTATATACCAAAGGCGTGTATATAACTAAATATCGTATTCTCTTTTATTTCAGGTTTTATAGCTTGTTATGCGCGTTGCCTTGAATATGACGTCAATTTGCCCAATTTAATGGATTTATACTAAAATAGTTTTTCGTTTCCTATCAATCCGAAACCAGAACAGGCACCAGGTGAACCGCTGCATGATTAGGCTACATCCTGTCTGCCAGTCAGATAATAATTTATTGTCAGATTGTTTCCAGTTTCTACGATTTTCTACATTTAATGACAATGCGGTTGTGTATTTTTGGTATAAACGAGCAATAATATATCCTTCCCCACTGTAGTTTTTCAATGTGATTTTACTCATTCATCCCTGACATTTCTGATAGACTTTTCCAATTTCTAAATAGGCCTAGTCAAGATTTGAATATCTTTAGATTGTTTTAAGAAATGAACTGATTTTTTTCGGCGCGATTCATGGTATTTGCCGAAATTTTCTGTCGTTCATTTCGCTTGAACGCCGAAAAAAATCAGTTCATTTCTTATATTTACAATATATTTGCTGTAATTTCTAACATTAAATAAACATTTTGTCAGTACGCATGTATGTTTAATCCATATTAGAGGTCGATAACACGAATAATGTGTACCCTATAAGGAACAGCCATGACCGATTTACTGAATCTGTGTACATTCGAAAGCAGAAAAAATAAGTTCCATTGTCAACAACTTGACAGTTTGGCGCGAAAAATGCCGATTTATGACGTCATTAGAAGTGACGTAATTTTAAAGTAGGATAAGTATATCGGGGTTTTATTGTCATAAAGAAACGCAGATATAGGCCGCTGTTTATAAGGTAGATTCTTATGTCAAATTTCTTGCAATTTATCTCATTTATAAAGAAGAATATTAGTCGGGAATCATGGTTTCCACTTGTAGGAAGGCATCGATCGGTTGAGAACAAATTTTGAAAAATTCCGCCAAATGTTTGCTGCCCCAAGTTCCAAAGATTAATTCACGTTGAAAACTGCATATGCCCCGCCTCCACTTCGAAATTTTCCACAAGTCCCGCCCTCTCTAAAATTGGTGTTTATATGAAATGAACACACTTTTTGTCAATGGAATTGAATGGGGCGATTGTAAATATTTGACAATAAATTGCAAATTGGCAAACAATGTAGACTCTAACTAGAGGGTTCCTACATTAGCCCTCTAGTCAGGGTCGACTTAATAGGACAATAAACTGTTGGTAAATGATAACTAAACGTATACTCGGCGCTAGGGTGTAATCCGTTAAGATTATTCGTAATATTTCCAGTGAGTCTAATGTGCATTATTTTCATGACGTCTCTACCAAATTCTCATATTCGTTATTTAAATTATACGATACAAACGATGTTTGAAATGTTGACAGCGTATACCCGACTGGTCTGTATCTTAGACATAGTTTTGTTAAGTTGTTTGTTTAGCTTAAAATATTTGCGTGAAGCCATGGGTGTTTAGCTAGTGTTTAAATATAAAATATTGGTATGACCAATTCGGGTCTTACCGGAGTATCCATGTCGTCGTCTTTAGGGTCATGTTTTATTTAATGCATAGATAAGATCCATAGATCCAAATGTTATCGTTTCATCCTCCAATTATTATAAGTAGCCAATATGCGTAGATTTGTTTCTGTTTTCTTGTTTCAATAGGAAGGCAAAATAACGCAGAACATGCATGTCTGCCAACATTTAAGAAATGAATTGCGTACTTCCGGCATTCATGAGCTGATGGCACTTCCATGCTTTTACTAGCAAAGTGCGTGAAGCCCGAAGTGTTTAAAATCCCTTTTGAGATATTTAAAAACACACGAATTTACGAAATACTTGTATGATAAGCATCTTAAATTTAGGTCGCGTTTTTTAAAACCGATTTACTCACACGCCATACTTGATTACTCCGCGTTAACCGCCCCTACCATACGGACTTCTCTGTATCGATTTGAAAGTGATCAGTATAGCTCCGCCCCTAAACCAGCCGGCTAGAACTGGATTTTAAGTGAGCATTCATTGAAATATGCAAGTCTCTTTTTAGAATAGTGTTATATAAGGACAATGCGGGGCGAATGTAAATATTTTGTTCCAAAACACCATTTTTATCATGAACAATTTGTTAAAGAAAACATCGCGTTTTCACAGTATGTATAAACCCATTTGTGCCCAAGATACCATATATGGGACATAGGCAAACAGTGTAGACACTGATCAGACGCCGCATTATGCGGCGTCTGATTAGCGTCTACACTGTTTGCTGATAGGAATTTCATTATAAAACAAAATGAAAATGAAAATTTTGACCAGGCATCCCTTTGATAAAAATGGAATAATCCAATATAAAACATGGGAGAATCCATTGGGCGCAAATGGGTTAAAAGAAGAAGCAGGCATATATATTAACACCTCCATTGCCATTGTTACGTCATAAACAGTCTGACACAGTCGCTGACATAGTGTCGTCTACTGATATTTTCCGTCTGATTTTACTTATACAAATGAATGATATGCCTTTTTATCGTAGGAAACATTGATATTAGTGTAAAACAGTTTTTATCCGGATCAGATGCTGCGTTGCGCGGTTTGTGTCTAGGCATCTATGATATAAAGCGTTTGAGTTGAGTCTGAGTTTGAGTTTGTTCGTAAGCATTTAATTGGTCATATTTGAGCCTAGGCTAAAATCTTACCAATCTTATGCTTTAGAATGACGTTAGACTCTACTCAAAAGCTTTATAACATTGTACCTTTGATCTAAACTGTCTGCAAATGTCAGTGTAGACGACATTCGCAGTGAAAGGGTTAGTTATCCATTAACAAAAACTTGAAAATTTGAACGAAACAGATAGGCCTGGCAAAATTAATATCAGAACTAGTGCGGTATTTTTTTCAAGAGTGAATCAATCGAATTATAGATATATTCCATAATGAACCATAGAACAGTATAGGCAAGAGAAAATCGTATTTGTTAGCAATGACGAAATGCATCTAGCCCCAGGCTGCTTGGAAATTGTTTTGTGTCAAGATAAATGAGAGGAAATGCTATATTTACTGCAGCCAAATGAGTATTCCTCTCTGATTGAAACCATGATACTGTAATGTTAAAAGCGTCTCACAGTCCTAATGTGAAAGTTGTGTAGCAAAGAATAACCTTGACGCTAGCATGCAATATCCAACTTTGTAAATATTACGCGATGTAGTTTGTATCAAGACGAACCTCCAAATGACATCACTCCTCAGTTATTCAAGTATTCAAAATTGTAGGACGTGTTTTTATGCTCTGTCTTCAAGTAATGTTTTGGACTATAAACAAAAACCTACGTGCATTATTTTTATGACAGAGTGCTTTACGTAACGAAACAAACATGTCGGGAAAACAAAAGCTGACTAAACTTCAAAAGAAACAGATAAAAAAGGCAAAACGAAAGGCAAGTAATTCTCCAGATTGAAGCAGACAGCCATAATGAATCGAGCGAATTCAACAGCAGCACGTGCGCCCCGAGCTGCTCGGGTGTAAGGAATACACAGGGCAGTCAGGACTTCACACATGTAAATGTAAACAACTATAGTGACAGTGAGAGGTATGTGCAATCTGTGTTTAGCTCAGCTCCAATCATGAACTTTGGTTACCAAATGCCACATGGCTATCAAACGCCACAATCTCAGCCTCTGCAGCAACTTTACACCGCCGCCTATAACTATGACAAATTCACCCCGAGATGGGCTATGCACCTCATCGATGACGTCAAATCCATTAAAGCAGCGATCCCTAAAATTGAAAAAAATCGAACAATCAGTGAAAAGTGTTGAACTGAAAATTACATCAATGGAATCTAAAGTAACCTCTCTCGAAACAAAAGTCAAAGATATAGAGCAATCTACAATTTTAATGACAATGCTAGTGAAACACAAAGGAGTGCCTTGAAAGAAACAAACAATGACGTCAAACAGCTAAAACAGTTATGTGACAATATGGAACAGACAATCAAAGAGTGCAAGACACGTGAGGAAAACGCCACAGACAAACTTCTAGATTTAGAATCCAGATCCATGAGGGAAAATTTAATATTCTACGGTATAGCAGAAGTGCAACCATCCATGGGACAATATAAAGCCGAAAACTGCTAGCATCTGATCAAAGACGTCATCACAACAAAATTACAGCTAGACGCAACCGATATGATCATTGATCGTGCCCATCGATTTGGCGGCGATAGATCACACAAACCCAGGCCTATCGTCGTGAAATTTCACAGATATTCTGAACGAGAAGCTGTCAGGCTCAAGTCGCAAGATACCGCCAAAAAAGGCTGACCTGCAAGGATCGACCCTAGGCATCGGAATACAATCACCACAAATATACCGAGAGGCCAGAAAAGCATTATACGAGCATGCAAAATGCAAAAAGAATAAAGGACACACAGCGAGGATCATCGGAAACAAGTTGTATATGAACAAGAAGCCGGTGAAAAAGTACACGAACGGCAAGGTAACTGACTTATAGGGGTGTCATGAGAAGGACATTAAGCTTTTAAGCTGGAACGTGAACGGCTTAGCCCGTAAAATATCAGATCCTGACTTTATCGAAATCGTAAAATCATATGACATTATATTCTTCACGGAAACTTGGATCTCTCAAAAAACACATTTCAATCTAGAAATCACTGGCTATTCTTGTGATCATTTATAAGGTATTAAATCTAAAAATGCGCGCAAAGGTAGATATAGTGGGGGTATAAGCATTTATTACAAAAACAATTTAGAAAAATATATAAAAGTGATCGAAAAACACAAAAACGGAATTGCATGGGTAAAACTACATAATGACTTGTTTCAATTTGATCAGAATGTTTATATCTGTTGTACATATAAACCTCCAAATCAATCTGTTGTTATCGATTCGAATGATGTTGACTTTTTTGAAGAGATCGAAGCATCTTAGAGTCTTATAAGTCCAAGGGTAAATGTTTTGTAATTGGCGACTTAAATTGTCACACTGGTGAACTATCAGACATTCTTGACTATGACATGTATATAGATACTGACAGCCAGCTGTCAAATGATGTAAACATTCCACTTCGCGCGTCTTGTGATCACGTGATTGATAGCGCATGTAGACGCTTGATTGACTGTTGTGTATCGACCTCGCTTGTCACAGGCAACGGTCGTCTGCGTGATGATTTAGGTATAGGAGATTTCACATTTCATTCAACGCATGGTTCAAGCATTGTCGACTATTTATTGCTTAAATGTTCTGATTTTGACTGTATATCCAACTTTTGTATATTTCAGCAAAATGAATTTTCTGATCACTCAGGTTTAGAAATTAATTTTACAGGTAAAAAAACATCTACACACACTGATGACAACTCTCAGAGTTTTGAAGAAAAGGTCATTAAATGGGACGACTCAAAGATAACTGCATTTCAGCATCCACTATCATTGAAAAACTATAATTTCGACGAATTAGCAAGTAAAATCCAAACAGATGAGAGCACTAACTCAATATTACAGTCGTTTGTCGAAATACTTTATAATTGTTCAATTGAAATATTTGGACAAACCCGTAAACCACATAAGGAACACAAATATCGCAAAAACAATTAAAAAAAACATGGTTTAATAATGATTGTTACACTGCAAGAAATATCTTTAAAGATGTAGAAATGTATTCATAAAAGACAAAAATGATGAAACACTGAGAAAAGATTATATAAAAGCTAAATCTTCCTATAACAAAACAAAGAAAATGGAAAGTCAAAAATACAACTAAAAACAGAAATCGAATCTATCAAAACTTAGCAAAACACAACCAAAAAAGTTTTGGAATAAAATTAAAAATCAATATTCAGCACAATCTGTACAATCCAGAAATCTGGATGTAACTGATTGCCATGATCATTTCAAATCTTTATGTAGCACTTAAACACCGGACAACCACCACCACCACCAACAACAACAACAAACGCAACAACAACAAACACAACAATATGATGAAACTTTAGATGGGCAAATTACTCTAGATGAATTAAAAAGTGCAGTTTTCTCTCAAAATAATAACAAGAGCAGTGGTTTAGATTGTGTAATTACTGAAGTTTATAAACAATCTTTCAATGAAGCTCCACACATTATGTTATCGTTATTTGATAGGATCTTCTTAAATCAGGAATATCCCAATTGATGGGGTTCGGGTATCATCGTACCGATATTTAAAAGCAGAGACATTGATGAATCTAAGAACTACCGAGGTATAACATTAATAAACATCATTGCACAAATTTATTCACAAATATTACTAAATAGATTAACTAAATGGTCACTTTTAGATAACAAAATAATTGACATCAATTTGGATTCCAGAAAGAAAAATCAACATTTGACTGCATATTTACACTTCAATCAATCTTTTTAAAAACGCTAAAGATACACAACAAATTGTATTGTGCATTTGTAGATTTCGAGAAATGTTTCGATAAGCTTAATAGACCATATATTTTTCAAAAATTAGATGAAGAAAAAGTACGCGTGTAATTCATAAATGCAATTAAGAATATGTATAGTGTTGTTAAGGCAGCTGTAAGGTTCAACTCAAATGTATCTTCTTTTTTTGACTCAGATATTGGAGCAAAACAGGGAGATCCGAGCTCAAGTTTACTATTGTTATACTTCGTAAATGACATTACTAAACATATTAATGATACTAATGATGGTCTTTTTACTCTAAATGAGTTAAAACTGTTCATTCTTCTATTTGCAGATGACGCAGTATTATTTGCACACATACCTCAGGCATTACAGTCACTTCTCAATGATCTAAGTAATTAGTGTCATTATCATGTGGTCTCCGAGTCAACACAGCTAAAACAAAGATAATGTATTTGAATTAGGAAGACGTACAACTCACAACTGTTTACTAAATGACACAGTTCTAGAAGTCGTTAAAACATTTAAGTACCTAGGTATTCATCTCTTTAAAAATGGACATATATTTCAAACTCAGAAAAAATAGCTCAACATGCTGCATACTCCCTTCATAATCTGTTTATAATATTTAATCAATTTGACCTGACTACACAAAGCAAATGTAAAATGTTCGATAGTTTAGTGGGCTCAATTCTTAACTATGGGGCTGAAATAATTGGCACTTACGAGAGTAAATATATCGAAAGGTTGCACTGTAAAGTTCTCAGAAAAATACTTTGTGTAAAAAAGTGTACAAACCTAGATGACCTGTATGGTGAAACAGGAATATATCCAATGCAAATCCATCGCAAACTCATCATGTTTAAATTTTAGTTACAAATTCTAACACTCGTTAATAATTCTATGGTTAAGTCAGTGTAAAACATGCTGAAAACTGATGCAGATAACAACAACACATACAAAAAGTTAAACTGGGCAGCTCAAATAAAAAGACAATTAAAAGAAATGGGGCTCCAAGTCCTATGGCTACAACAAAATAATTTAAACATTAACCTGTCCTTAATAAAAACTAGAATTCTAGATATTTATAAACAAACATGGTATTCTAACATTAATATCACCAGCAGATTATCTTCATACTGTATATTTAAACATAATTTTGAGGAAGAGCGCTATCTACAACACATTAATACAAACAAATACAGAATTTCGCTAACTCAATTCAGATTATCATCACATGATCTCGCGATAGAAACAGGCAGATATGAGCAAAACGCTAGAAACGAAATACTCTGTACAAAGTGGCAACGTGGTGTCATAGCAGACGAATATCATTTCTTATTTGTTTGTCCAAATTATTATTCACTCAGAAGAAAGTTTTTGAAACCATATTTTTGTCGTTGGCCAACAATCAACAAGTTCGGAAGTCTTCTCAACAGTAAAAGTAACAAACAATTAGTTAATCTGTCTAAATACTTGTATTATGCATTTAAATTAAGAAATGCACCACAACAAAATAATATTGATCAATAATAATAATAATAATAACAGAGCTCTCTTCTATCTCACACTCGTATTTCTATGTTAACATTAAAACCTTCTCTGTAAATGATTATCATTAAAACTTACATGACCTACCGTTTGAATGTATAACATCTGTACTGGCTACAATTATGCCATTGTGCTTTTTAATGCCAAACAAAGATTATATTATGTTATGTTATGTTATATTAACCCGTCGGTTTTCAGCCGATGAAGCTAATTGTTGAAGGTGACACAATTAGGCAATGTATACAGCACATACGTTCAGGGATTTGATACATGTCTTAAGAGATAAGCATGTTCTAAATGTACTTGTTGCTGCGTCAAAACTTTACTGTAAAACCTCTCGCTTGTACTTCGATTGAACGGTATAACTCAATAAAATTACAGTTCGCCTTCCCTTTAGGACCACTAAAACGATGGCTAAGGATTGTATAACAGACAGATGACACCTTAAAGTAAGTTGACTGTAAAAAGAAAGCTTCTAAATGAACTTTCTGTTTACTGTCACCTTGTTTTAAACACTCACCTGCCGTAAACACCTAATAAATTATAAAGTTCACAATATGGTTTAGTTTGATAAATCTGTAGATACATTATATATATAATTCATTATACTAAAAAGTAAAGTCCTTACTTCTGATTAGGTATCGAGCCGTAGATGTGATCCCAAGTACCCTGTTAGCTGACAGGCTACGTAGAAATGCATATATTTTCATTGGCTGACAGGTCCCTAACGGCTCGTTCAACATGATTTACCTCAGCCGGGAATAAAACTTCATGTGCACTGTGAAGAAGCTATTTAACTAATAAAGATACCGTGACCGTGTACTAGTGGTTAAGGCATCCGCCTTGGAAGCGGAAGATCGAAGGTTCGAATTCCGGAGACGGGGTTCGGACTGACGTATTCAGCTGGTAAGCCACTAGTTAAACGAATGGTTATCGTAGGTCCATCTCTGCTAGGTTCCCGGTAATAAGAGAAGGGATTCGGTTAGTACTATGCGCGCAAAAAGACTTGTTTTGAAAATTACAGCATTTGTACTGCCTTTACGATATTTCAGACAACAATAATGAAGCAGACGACCTTATGGCGGTGAAGGGGTAAAAACCTCACGATATATTTGATCATTAAAGGGTTAAACGGATTGTCGTACATGGGAAAGGTTCGGGCAAACATTAAATAAAGCTACAAGCTCCATGAGTGTCACTTTGAGCTACTATACCTTACAGTTTGGGATACGTATTTCCCGGTTAACGCGTCATACAATTCGTTTTCGTTTAAGTAGAAAAGAAAAATTACGTCTTCTACTCTGTAATAGCAGTAACATCAAACTGTGTTAATTAGCCTTCGTTTTATTGGTCGTAACAGAGGGGTTTACTGTATGTGCTTAGGAACCTCAACTGTGATAAGATCTATATCAACTTTTCCTCGTTCTGTCTTTTTTCTTTTAGATTCAATTTTGTAAGCTCTGTTCCACAATCATTAGGATTGATGCTTAAAGCTCCATTACTGATGGCAATCAACAGGTTGTGTAGAAAAGCTCACAGCACTAGGGCTAATGTGTGGTTTAACGCCTTTAACTTTCACATTTACATCATTTAAGAAGTCGATGAGTTTTCTAATTTGGTGTGCTGCAATCGTGCATTTTATTTTAAAACAGTTGAGAATCCGAATCCAAATACACACTTGTGTACGTAGCCATTGTTTTCACTTATAAACGGTTTAGAACCAGATCAGAAGCCCTGTAACATTTGGTATGATCAGGCTGAAAGTGATTCCGACTCATTTTAAACTGAGTTGTCAAAATACAAAAATAGTGTCGTTTCCTCGAATTTATTGCAGTGTCTTTCATTTTCGTTTGAAAGCTGGAAAGAACAACGTCTTTTCCGTTGTAAGGTTTGATAATCGAATGGAGAATACGTTATCCATTCGCAAATTGAAGATAATGACAACCTTCTGATCATTCTGACTGTAATAAAATGGTTGGCCAACAATTTGCAGCCTAAGCAGAGGACGGGTTACCCGGCGACTGGTTTTACCCAATACTGTTTGCAATGGAAATAGTAGTTAAAGCGTTAATGCGTGCTTTGGGAAAGAATAACGACTTGTCCACCCGTAAAGACAGAACATAGAAATATGATTGGTCTGTGTGCTCAGTTTAGAACAATACAGCTAAATCACAAATGATAAACAGCAAACATGAAATTGAAGAATGGGGGTCTGCACATTTTGTCATTTGCAATATGTTGTGAAAAACAAACCCTTTATAGTACGAAATCAGATAGATTCAATTGAAAACTATACCTGTTTTAAGGTAAAGGTCAACGTCATATTTACCATTAAGGGAATATTAACGATGTGTTGCAAATTGACAAAAGTTGTTGACCCTGTTCAAAGCAATGACAACAGAAACACTTTGTTCTAGGTCTACACTGCTTACATATGATAACTACATTTTTACAGGTATTCTGCTTGAACTATGGCGGGTTCGAAGTGTTTAAGTTCAGCTGTAACTGCTAAGGTAAACGCAATTTTGCCCACGATCCAATACAGTAAAACCTCTCTACTACGACCACTAAGTTGTGTTAACTATTAGATGTTTCCGACAGTTCCTATATGAGCTTTCTGTTTTACTGTCACATTGCTTTAAGCTGTCACCTGTCTTTTATACACTCAATAAGCATTCTTTAAAGTGTCCGTAATAGAGAGGTTTTACTGTATATGACATAGGCAAAGATTGTAGACTCTGCTCAGAGAGTTCATCAAATAGCCCTTTGATCAGGATCTGCACCTTTTGGTTTGTATTTTGTTTTATTGAAGACACATCCCTTGACCCATTATGCCCACTGTACTATATAAAGGAAACAGGCAAGTGTAAACTCTGATCAGACATAGCATAATGCGAGAATCTACATTGTTTCCTGTTGGAATTTCATTATAAAACAAAACGAAAATGAAAGTTTAGACAGCAACACCTTTCATAAAATGTGGACTAATCCAATAATCCACTGGATGCAAATGGGTTAAAGATCACACAAAGGGTCTTTTAGTTGTCTATTGGCACTTAAAACACACAACACGATGTGCTTGTTACTCATAAAACATAATGTACACACATGTGTAAAAACAAAAACCTTTGAACAAAATGTTTCATTTCATTTCGTATAAATGGGGATATATATCTTCTCAATTGTATATGCAGATTAAATTATATACATTTTAAAGTTTCTAGTCTGGTGTTTACAAAAAGCCCCATGAGATAAAATACGTGACGGGTGTAGACTAATTAATTATTGTTATTTGTAATTTTATGATACAGTAAAACTTTTCATTCACGACCATCAACAATAATGCTAACCGGTTGTATAACAGACAGGCGACAGCTTAAAGCAAGGTAACAGTTCAGGAATTGTCGGTGTTACTTTCATCTTGCTTTAGGCAGTCGCCTTTATTAAACACCTAAATAAAACACAACTGAGTGGAAGTTATAGAAAAGTGTTACTATATATAATTACGAAACACTAACCAACATGGTAGTGAACGGTGTAAAACAGACGCTGGTGCAGTGGAGAAGACGTCACAATTATTATTTTTATAGGAGAAGAACCTAATAAGCAATTGCTTTCGTTCTAATCCTAATGATCTATGTATGACTTAAACATGTGTTTGTATTACGAAAAAAAATATGTTTAAACTTATTATTATTTTCCCGATAAACTCGTTTATGACAAGTCTTTATTTCCATTGCCAACAATTTGGAGCCAGATCAGACGCCGGTTAATGTAACCCGGCATCTGATCAAGCTTCAAACTGCTTGCCACTCAGATTTAAATTAACAGTCAGAATTGTCAACAAGTAGTAATTTTCCACGTATTATTGCGTTTCGTTTGCGTTTAAACGGGAAAGAAGAGCGTTTCTCCACTGTTGTAGTATTGTCCCCTACTGTATAGATCGACGGTGGCATAGATATGTCAGGTTGAGAATTGTGAGATGGGTGTCAAAAAGACGCTGGTAGCACTGATGACCCCTACTGTAAATATGATGAAATATAGATGGTAGGTAGAGAACTGTGAGAACGGTGAAAAAACAGACAATGGTACAGTGGAGAAAACGGTATTCTTTCCCGTTTAAACGCAAACGAAATGCAAACGCATTGCAATAAAATGAAGAAAATAACAACTTTTTCACGTTTCTGGGAGCTCCAAACTGTTTGCATTTGAAATAATAGTTTTAGCGAAACGCGTTTATTGGGAAAGAATAACAGTTTCTCCACTGTACGATGACATATAGATCTATGGCAGGTAGAAAAAGGTGAAAACGGTGTACAACAGACACTGGTAGCACTGTTGTCCCATATTGTATCTATGGTACATGTAGCATATAGATATCAGGTGGAGAATTGTGGGAACGGTGTAAAACAGACGCTGGTAGCACTGTTGTCCCATATTGTATCTATGGTAGCATATAGATATCAGGTGGAGAAGTGTGGCAACGGTGTAAAACAGACGCTGGTAGCACTATTGTCCCATATTGTATCTATGGTAGCATATAGATATCAGGTGGAGAATTGTGGGAACGGTGTAAAACAGACGCTGGTAGCACTGTTGTCCCATATTGTATCTATGGTAGCATATAGATGTCAGGTGGTGAATTGTGATAACGGTGTTAAACAGACGCTGGTAGCACTGTTGTCCCCTACAGTACCTACGATGATTACAGATGTCAGGTGGAGAATTGTGATTATCAAGACCACGATTTACTTACCCCCTGTCACGCAATACTAATATTAGCTCGTGGTCGAGACTAAGTTAATTAATATTGCAAAACAAACGGCAGACAATTAATTATGGGAAATGCTATAGTTACTGTTAAACATAGTTGGAAACAAAATTGGTCAATCGTGTATATGGTTAACCCTTTCCCCCATGGAAGCGCCTTTTAGCGAATTTGATTTATTCCTCCGTCGAATAAAATAGTTCTAATTTAATCAGTCATGAATATATATTACAGGAAATATTTTCTTTATTTTAGCACAGTCATGATAGCTTGAAGCAGGCTAAAAGTAAAGCAGAATGCGCCTGAAGGCGCATTCTGCTTTACTTTCAACCTGCTTTAAGTAGTCACCTATCATCAATACTAGAAACAGACTATCAGGTAAAGGGTTAAACTCATTATGCCTATCGCATCGTTTAGAAACAAAACTTACACCTGCAAAAGTACAAAAAAATGAATACCGGAATAAACCAGCCCGTCTGGTATTAGTCTGTGATTTGAAACTTATCAAACATCGGACAAGGGTCTTCTAGCTCCAGAAATCATGTCTAAACTTATCGGATGCCGTATTTCAAAGATGCACTTAATCAGTAATTCTTTCAACACCGTCGAACTGTTTAATAAGTGTTATACTCAGTGCATTTGAAAACAGTGTTGGACGAGATTAGATGACTCGTACTTATCAAGATCCACACTGTTTTCTAATGTAGACCAGTATTCATTCACTTTCCATAATTCCAAGTAGACTGGTTCATAGTTTATTATTGAAAAGCTTTGCAAGGGAACGTGATAACCTACAATAGTTATGTTACTTAGTGTTGAAATAAGTAATGAACAATTATTTGCAATGTTCAAACAGTTGTTTTCACTTGATGCGAATATGGTAATAGTGTCGGCAAGGTCGGGCCTTAAATAAGAGGTTGTGTTTTAAACCTTATTTAAATATCTTACAGTTTTAGACTAGAGCAGACGCCGGTTACCCAGTTTCTGATCAGGCCCCAAACTGAATCCAATTCAGGTGTCGATTACAATGGAGAAAACGTTATTCTTTCCCGTTAAAACGCAAACGAAACGCAAACGCATTGCAAAAAAATGTAGAAAATAACAACTGTTCGACATTTCTGGGTGCTAATTTTAACCTGGACGGCAAACAGTTTGGTTACCCGGCGTCTGATCTGGCTCCAAACTGTTTGCATTTAAAATAATAGGTTTAGCGTAAACGCTTTTATTGTAAAAGAATAACGTTTTCTCTAATGTAACCGTATACATGTATATGTTTTACTATGCCATTGTCTCCAATTTATTGCAAGAAATTTGCATTTAGTTTTGTTTAAACACGAACGAATAAGGTCTTCTTAACTGTGTTACGGATGATGAGTGAGGTACAAATACCGGTATTCTTATTTTCCACTTAGCAGCAGAAGGCTCTCTTTATTCATTCAACCCCTGTTATGGCGTCACTTAGTCTAAACTAGTACAAGTACCATGCGGGCGTTAACCTTTTCATTACTAGATTCTACACTGTCGTTTGCTTAAAAAGTCCCATAAGCAATAAAACAGAAAAACAGATACAGTGTCTAAGCACAATAACTTTTGGCAAAAAATAACGATACAAATGTCAAATGGTTTGCATCCAGATCAGACGCTCCGGTTTTCGGGGTCTGATCTGTCTCCAATCAATTTGCATAAAATGCCACTGGAATTGCCCTCGGCATTGAACGAGTTGTAAAAAACAAACGAAGCACCTAGACAGGATCGATTTTCCCGGATAGATGCTGAGTTTAAGAGGAAATCAATAGCAGGCCAATCTACTGTGCTCCATCTTAAAATAAGCATTGATCGTTCGCAGGGTATTTATAGCGTTTGATGCATTACGTTTAACCTTTATCTCGTTTGCTTTCAAACTGACGTCTACAAGCTATCCCAATCCAGTTTTCACGCATATTTACAATCGAATAAGCAATTTTTGTCACATATAGGATAGATTTTGCTCAGAAGCCGATTAACTCTGCTGTTTCTTATTTGTGCCCAAACTGTTAAGATTATAGAGAATACATATGTCAAATTGCGGTTAGCAGGATCAGGGTTAGCCAGATCTTTAGGGAATTTGAAATGACTTAAAAGTATTAGTGAGTAGAGGAATATATAGCACATGTTTTGATCAATAAAACATAGTTTAGATGCAATCAGAGTTTCATTGCGCTAATGCATGTACAGTGGAGATTACATCATAGCCTTTTTCTAGTTTTGAAGACAGTGTGCCCACTTACAACAGGTTGAAAGTAAAGTAGAATGAGCTTTAAGGAGCATTCTGCTATATGTTCAGCTTGCGTCAAGATACCATCTACTACGATAATTATAATAAACATTCTTACAGTACATATTTTCGCTGAAAAGTATGTACATCGCTCCTTCTCAACAACGACACCCAATGGGAGACAGACATTGTGTGTGCTGTTCGGAGGAAACTTTGCAAACAGCTTGAATCCAGATCAGACGCTGTGTACCGCGGCGTCTGGTCTGGATTCAATCTGTTTGTCACGCGTCATTAAGTTTTTTTCTGTCAAAATGTCCATTGTGAAACTTAGAAAAACAGCAGATGATACCTTTAAACAGACGATATTGCAACCTTGAATACGTTGGTCAGAATTGTCCTGTGACTAGGCAAGTTGTAAGGAGGAGTCGTTGTTTGGAGGGTCACTGTAGGGAGAAAACACTGTAACTCATTTTGACAGTGGATGAATGAATGAAATGCGTAAAGTATGAGTATTTTGAGTATTTAAGAGGTTATTGGTAAATACCCAGCGGTACAATTACAAGCGAGAGTCATATTCCTTTTCTCTTCTCGTAAAAGTCTACAGCAAAACATTAAAATCAAATATTAATATAGCTATCAATTCGCCAATAATATCAACGGATCATCTCGCCAATTGAAATCACATTACTACCGTAATATCGTCTGTTAAAAACTACAGTCTGCTGGTATATGTCGACATTTCATTTCAAACATTTTCATAAATGAAACTTCTATACAGGGATCCAAATAGTATTGATCCCGATCAAACGGTTTCTTTAATTTCTGATCAGGATCTAAACTGTTTGTAAATACTGATGAATTCGATCTTGGCAATGAAGGGTTAACTATGCCAAGTTGTGTCGTCTGATTTAACCCCTTTACAGTGAAGAATCTGTTATTCTTTCCCGTTTCAACGCAAACGTACGCAAACGCAAAGCACTAAAACGTAGAAAAGAACAACTTTTGGACAATTCTGATAATTCTTGTTTATCTTAGTGGCAAACAGTTTGGAGCCTGATCAGACGCCGGGTTTGCAAAAAATAGTGTTAGCGTAAACGCGTTTATTGGGAAAGAATAACAGATTCTCCACTGTACCGCCAAACTATAGAATGCATTGGAAGTGTTGTCTGCAATATTTTAAAGTCAGTTTTAGGACTATTTTGACTGAAGAACTGATGGTGCGAGTGTCAAACAGTTTCGATCCTGGTCAAACGTCGCGTTACGCCGCGTCTGATCAGGATCCTAATTGTTTGCCAAGTCGCCTGGTTCGCGCCGTTGGCAGTGGAAGTGTAAATGACAGTGTTTTAGAAGCTTGAATTTAAAGAGAAATTGTAATCAGATTTTGTACAAATCTAAGTATATTAAATTGTGAAAACATCAATAAGCTGTGCGTTTTTGCATATAGCTAGGAAACTTAACCCATTACAGTTATGCCTGGGCATTTTAAATGATGTTGTGCTTATTAAAAACAAATCATAATTGAATATAAGATTGTTCAATAGATGTTGCCTTATTTAGCACAATTTGAACATGGTATATACTATTGCTAACATTATTTTATGTCAATTTATCAGTGTGCACTCAAATCAAACACTGATTATATTGAAGTTTCTATAAATATAAACGGTTAGATATTGGAACTGTTACTGTGACATTGGTTTTGTTTTATTTTTGTTGGGAACGCTTATGGGGATTATAAAGCGCAAGTACAATGAAGAGGTTCGTTTTTTCCCGATCGACGCGTTCATGCAGCATTGAACAATACTTTATTAATTCCCGTTGTTTCGAAAATAAATGCAAACGCAATGCAATTACTTGTAGCAAACGGCAGGTTCTTACATCGGAGAATCTGTTATTCTTTCCCGTTTAAACGCAAACGTACGCAAACGCAATTCACTAAAACGTAGAAGAGAACAACTTTTGGACACTTCTGATAATTCTTGTTTATCTTGGTGGCAAACAGTTTGGAGCCTGATCAGACGCCGGGTTACCCGGCGTCTGATCTGGCTCCAAACTGTTTGCACTGCAAATAATAGTTTTAGCGTAAACGCGTTTATTGGGAAAGAATAACAGATTCTCCACTGTACATGTTACTCTACGTTTAACCCTTTCATCGCTTTAGTTAATAATCAGGATCAAAACTGTTGTCAGATTACCATTGTACTCGTGGTAAGGCGGTGGATAGGTTAAAGCTTACTGTGAAGCAATGGTGCAAACGACCAACTTGAGTCAGGCAGTAACTTTTCGGTTATTGGAATATTGCAGATGATGTATGTGTCGGTAAATTGGTTTAGCTCTCACACGCAATGACCGTATCTACAAAGTCGTCATACTAATGTAGACTCTGCTTGTTTCGTAAAATTTGATGTTAGTATTGTGCCAAATGATTTTATGTTGGACAATGACACTCTTTATCATGTTAACCAAATAATAACGAAATTAGAATCTGTTTAACGTAGTCAGAGTGAGATTGATAATATGTATAATAGTTGGTGTAATATTGTTATAAACCATATGAACAGTAGACTTCCTAAAACAGAAGTACGATTTGGATCCACAAATAAGAAACGTCGGCCAGGTAGACTTTGTTGGTTTGATCAATTATCGGAACTCTGGAAAAACATGTGTAAAGCAGAAAAGACCTGGTTAGCATGTTACAATTTCTCTTTGAAACAATCGTGTAAGGTCGACTATATTTCTAAACGTAAGCAGTTTGAACGCGCGGTACAGAGCGAAGCGGTTACACTGGTATATATTGCTAGAGCAGATTTTAGATAAGTGTGAGGTTGACTCAACAAAATTTTGGAAGTGAATCGGTATAATAGGCGTTAACTGTTCTAATTCTGGTTTTATCCCAATGGAAGTCACTTTGCCAGACGGTTCTTTAGCATGTGATAAAGCAACAGTTCTGGAAAAACGGCATAAAGATTTTAGTTCACTGTTTCGTGCGTCAAACTGTGATTATACTAACTTAATTAATATTGATGTTGATCCCAATGTAGAAATTAGTTTTAAAGAAGGTATATCGATACTAGTGGTACATAAAACGTTGATGTCAATCAATAAAGGTGGTGTGGACAATATACCAGTTGAATAATGGCACAGCCATGTCTTTTATGCATAGTTTATTCACTGTGTGCTCTATTTGGGGTAACTATATTATCAATCCTATTCAAAAGTAATCTACTGTAGATAAAAGGTGTCCATTGTCATATCGTGGACTATCATTAGCAGCTTCTATATAGTTCTAACATACTGAATCATAGGTTGTGTACATTGGCTGAGGCCAACGGTAGAATATGTGACGAGCAGAATGGTTTTAGAAAGGAGAGAAGCACCACTGATTATATTATATATCTGTCAAATATTATTAATACTAGAAAGAAATCACGCGAATCAACATTCTGTGCTTTTATAGATTTTAAGCAGGCATTCGACACCATTGATAGAGAATTGCTTTGGAACAAATTGTCAAATATAGGAATATGTGGTAAAATGTTGCAGGCTATTAAGTCTCTATATGTTTCTGTAAGTTCTTGACGTGTAATAGTCAATGGCTTTACCACAGAACATTTGTATGTTAACTGTGGATTGCGTCAGGGTTGTATTGTGTCGTCAGTGCTGTTTAATCTTCATATTAACGACTTGACATTGTATATTAAGTATTTTGGTAAAGTTGAAATGATTGAAAATGAAACAATTTGCTTAAATTTCTATGCACTCGATATTGTCATACTTGCAGTGTCTGCTGAAGATCTGAAAAATTATATTGTCTGCACTGAATAACCTAATTGAAAGGAATGTCATGACTGTTAATCCAGATAAAAGTAATGTGATGATCTTAAGGCCTAATTAAATCCCGGCTACCTCATTTAGTTTTATGTGCGGTACTAGCCATTTGAAACTTGTCGTCATATATACGTATTTAGGTGTAGTTTTGCATGAACACTTAGACATGAATAGACATGGTAGAGCCTTATGATTGTTAATAGCTAAATGTAAATCTATTGGCAGACTTCCTTACAATGTTTTTACCAAACTTGATGACTATGTTGTCTGGCCTGTTGTGAACTATAGCGCTCCGTTGTGGGGGTATCGTACTTACTCCTGCATCGAAGCTGTTCACAACAGAGCGCAAATATTTTTTCTTGGAGTTGGAAAGTATACTCTAAATGATGGATTGTCTGGTGAAATGGGCTGAAAACCACATGTAGTCCGCCAGTGGAAAAGTATTGCTTTGTATTGGATAAGGCTTAGTCGCATGGATATGTTAAGATTTGATAAAATAGTAGCTCTTTAGTCTTACCCGTTTAACAAGTCTTGTCGTTGGTGTAAGAATTGGTGTTACAATATTTCAGCTTTTCGTATTGCGAATGGCTTGTTATATTTCACTAGAAATCCAGATTGCTAGAATGTTTACCAAAATAAATATATGATAATTTTGTAAATAATTGGAAAATAAAAAATTGATAACAGTATTTGTACATCAGGACGTGGTCGAAACAATTTAAGATTGAATAAAACATTCAAGGAATAATTTGGTATTGAGGCTTATTGTAAAAGAATTCTGCCACCGAGTCATCATTCCGATTTTGCTAAATTTCGGTAGGGAGTGGCACCCATCCGTTTAGAAACCGAAAAATATGAGGGTAATGATGAAGAACTAAGAAGTTGTACTGTATGTGATAAGAATGTTGTCGAGAATGAAGTACACGTTTTCTTGCACTGTGAATTATTTAACGTCCTGAGAGAGGAATTGTTTTTAAAGGTGCTACACTTGAATCAAAGTTTCTGTTAGACTGCGATAAATTGAGATATTTTTTTTCCAACACGGATATGGTTAGAACGTGTGCCAAAACCGGTTTTAATATCTTACATAGACGGCAGCTTCTTGTAAGCAGATAAACATTAATACAGAACTGATCTACGTTTTAATGTAAATAATGTATAAATTGATGCTTTAAATTTCAAATATATTTAATAATATATATACAAGCTCCATTAACCAGTTTATTTCACATCTGATTTCAGGTAATGATCGATGTTTTACAATGTATCTTAAGTTGATTTGTTAGGCCTTTTTTGTCGTTTTTTATTGCAGATTTTAAAGACAACAATGGCATTTTGTTAAAATGTTATGATTGCCGAGATTAATGGAAATGGTATCTATTTAAGCTATCATGTGTATTCAATAAATATGGTTGGTATCTTTATAGATGAATATACGCATGTGCAATAGTTCAAAGGACAGTGGACTGATTTCTCTGAAATTAATCTCTTATAATTCACGTATGAATGGTGTTATTACTTTGTATACGACGGTGTATTTTGTGTTGTAATTATGTTTGTTGTAATCATGATGAGACTAAAATAAAAATAATGAATGAACCGTAACAGTTGCAAACAGCTAACATGCGTTTCGACTTCTAAATTGAATCTAAACTGCTTGAATCGCATTTATAGTCGAACGCCAAATTGAATGGGATATTGATAGTATTGTATAAACATTGAATTTTTTATTCAGACACGCCAGTCATAATCAGTCTTACCAGTGAAAGACATGCATAATATATAACATAAATGCATAGAATGTCCTCAAAATCGACACAACAATATTGAAAAGGTTATGTCTAAACTTCAGACCGCCATGGAAGAATTTGTTTCAACAGTTGAAAACTATTTGGACACAGATGAGACATCGAGTGGCTAAGGGTTTTAATTTATTCCATCTAGATCTCACATGATATGATCCCCTGATACATTCCTACTTTGCCGTAGTTCTGGGGCTTAATTGTCATAGGGAATGTTTTCTGTTTATTAGACAGAGAGTATCCCCTCTGCCAAGAACTTAAATGAAGGTACATTGTAGGTCGGTGGTGTTAATCCCGTGAACGGTTTAGCAATAATTCAGATAAACCAAAATCATATTCCTGAATTCATCATCATCTCATCTAATTACCCCTCATCATCCATCGGCGCTATATGACATTTTGTGTCGCAGTGCCGTAAAATTCAACTCATCCACCATCCACGATATTATCAAATCTGTCAAATCACTCTGGTAATATTTCTAACCGTAGAGAACTTTTTTTCCCGTTTAAACGCAACCAAATCGCAATATATTACAGTGTAAAGAATAACATTATTTTAGACATTTCTAACAATTTTATTTTTATCTGAGTGGCAAATGGTTTGGAGCCTGATCAGACGCCTGGTTACCCGGTGTCTGATCTGGCTCCATGTTGTTTGCAATGAATATAACAGTTTTAGCATTAACGTGTTTGTTGGGAAAGAATTACGTATCGGCCACTGTAATTGTAATGACAACTGAATAAACTCTAAACATATTACATATGAAACAATTTGGCATTTTAGCAGGCGTGTTGAGCATTTAACAAAGTTAAAACAGTAATGCGTCACGTTGTTAACTGTAGTAATGAAAAAGGAAGCAGATTAGTTGATACCAGTCTGTACTTCGTCATTTGCTTCACTTTCTGTGTTATCTTAATCATACTAGACAGTTTTACAGTACCCAGTCTACAAAAAGTAACGTTTGAGGCAATTCTCAAAACAGATTTCTTGGTAATGTGTTTCTGGATACAATACCAAAATGTTAAACAGTTTTGGAATCATATGAGAGCGACGTATCATGTGAATCCAAACTGGTTGCAATATAAATCACAGATATGCCAAATCCATATTAAAGGTAAACCGGATGGAACATTAAAAAGGTTTTTGAGAAAATAACAAGATAGTCTGTCTAAAAGTAACAGTAATCATTATTGTAAATCTATCTTGTCCAACCTCCTGCTTAAAGCGCCTGAATTGCAAATTTACAAATAATGTTGATTCTGATCAGACGCCGAGTAATTCAACTTCTGACAAGGATCTAAACTATTTGACACTCAAATTCAGGTTCTGTCATATAATACATGTAGTACGTTAGAATTAACGTTTGAAAATCAGTATGTAGCAGGTAGTTTTTTAAGCAGACGGCAATAGGTTGACGAATGGTTATAAGCATTGTTGACCAAAATTATGTGAGGTAGAACGGCGCCCGGGGGTGGACATCTAATCTTTTTATGTAGTTTGAGAGTGTGCAGAGCTCATTAATATCACTCTATATTATTCCTAGGGCCAGTTTCGTATACGATTTCACGACAATTTCTGTCGTAAGGTACAGTTATACCAAATACAAACCACCGCTGCATCTCCCATTTGATTGCTTTAAACAAAGCTGACTGTTTAACTTTTACCATGCTAGAGACGGATACACCCCACAGTGATTACCTTTGCAAATAGTTTTGATCCTCATGAGACGCCGCAAAATGTGGCGTCTCATTAGGGTAGAAACTGTTTGACTTTCGGACCTTGGGTTTTATAAGAACATTTGAAAATTCTATTTTTATAACAGTTGCCGACGGCCATGTTTGTAGACGAAACATTACCCAACATACAAATAGTTAAAGTAGGATAGCGTCACACTAGATAGGTCTTTCTACAACTTTCTTCTTGACTTCTGTCGTCCTGTTATTAGACATTTAACTTTGAACTCCACAACCAATCCCTTTCAGGAATATGTTTGGTGAGTTTGGCTTTACAATCTTTTCTACAGTGAAGAAGTCATGGTCAAATTTATCGTGAGGTGTTTAGCCCTCATCGACATAGAGTCATCTGCTTCAATATAGTTGTCTGCAAAATCGTTTCAAATTTAAATTAAAGGCAGTATAACTGACGTAATTAAAAAATAAAAGGGCAAAGAAATTTGATCCTGATCAGACACCGCGTCAAAACGCGCTTTATGACATAGGGTAAAAGACGTAAACGCAATGAACTAAATATAAAACCAACAACACATTTGTATAAACTTCTAAATATGAGTTGCAATCTGCATGGCAAATGATTTAGAATCTTCTCCAATGTGTTTGTGATGGAAATAAAAAAGTTTTAGCTTTAACGCGTTTCTCGGGAAAGATTAATGCATTCTCCACTGTAAGATATCGCTAAGAAACGGTCGTCTTGTCGGTAGCAACTGTCGCACTATATTAAATCATCATCTGCCATAAATTCGTCTGCTAAACAGTTGTCATCTGCTTTTATTTCTCGAATTCAGATTTTAGGCATTTGAATTCAATAACCATCAAACTAATTGCCAAATAGTATACAGTGGATTCTGATCAGACGCAGAGAAGCGCGTAACCTAACCTAGATCTAAACGTTTTGAAAATGTCAGTGGAGTAAAATAGTGGCAGTGAAATGGTTAATCGATACAGCCCTCAGTAATTGATAGACTGTCCCGAGACGTAGGATGATCAGAAAAAGATTTTGATAAATTCGTATTCAAGACTAATTTGTACTTTGCTACGCCAGTAAGAGACAGTTATCGAATAATATAAGCATGCCAAGCGATAACTTGAAAACAGAAATCCAATAAACCCTTTCATGCTCAAATTATTTGGGAGATTTTTATCCCTTCAACGTTTCATTGTCGTCTGCTTCAATCTTGTTGTCTGCAATGTTGTTTCAAAGTTAAAAAATGAGGTAGTATAACTGAATAAACTTCAAAATGAGTGTCAAACAGTTTGGATCCTGATCAGACGCCGCGTCACGCGGCGTATGATCAGGATCCAAACTGTTTGCAAACGCGTTTTGAAGGGTTAACTACTCAGAAAGCTGAGAGCGACCTGGCTAGCATTCACAGACAATTTGGACCAGGATTCAATTTTTCAGACTCTCATGTAAATATCTTTAATAGTCAAAATATCAACAACCCATGTGTTTAGCAGTAACTCCTTCACGGCCTTACCGCTAATACAACGGTTCTTGAAACAGTTTTGAACCTGATCAGACACCGCCCACCTCAATCGTCACCCATTTCAGTGTTTAGGTTTGTCCATTCAGAAGTGCCCAGTTATCGATTTCTCCTTCTATTTGTCGATCAAGCCAATTGTTTTTGGATACAACTGCTATTTTACATAATTATTTTTTGTATATCACTATGTACGTTTAATGTGAAAACCCATCCCAACACTGTTAAGATACAGAGAGAGCCAATTGCTCAGGATCTGCACTCAAAAGTATATATTGACAAGCGACACGACTATCACCTTAACTGGTTAATTATTTCAAAACATCGAATTACCCTTTGGAAAATATGGAAATGAAATGATTCGCTATGGAAGTAACCCGCTTATCAGAGTCTGCACCGTTTGCTATTCCTCTAAATAGCTGTTGACACGTCCCAAGTTAGAAACCCATTGCACTATATAGAGACTCATTTTAACACCTTGAATTTTGTTATTCAACTAAAGAAATAAGTTCCAGTTGAAACAATTATTAATGAACACCTCGTGAAATTATGTTTGTATCCTAGCAACGATAGCTTAAATAAAGCTGAAAGAAAAACGTAATGTTTCTAAAGGAGTATTCTGCTTTACGTTCAGTCTGCTTGTACAACCGATCTGTCTTCCATTCTGAAAACTATGACAGAAAAGGTTTAAAATGATCTTCATTGCAAACCATGGAAGGGTCTGTCGGACAATTGATCATTGTGATGTTTAAATATTGATATGATGGCAATCTGGTTAGTGAACTTGTCGCTGCCACAACGTAAATTACCTATGGCAGCAACATGTCCCCAATCGATTGTGCATGGGCGCATAACCAGATTGATCCATGTGTCGATTCTTTTGAACCATACGTCTTGCTGTAGATTAGAAATATACAGTGTTCCCTCCATACAACTGCCCTCCCAACAACCAATCCCTCCTTACAACGACCGTTGTCGCAGTTCCTTAAAAAGTTAAGAGGACAATTATGGCAAACCTATTTACGACTGCAATGTCGTCTGCTTAAAATTGTCGTCTGCTGTTTTTCTCTCAAAGTTACATAATGGTCATTTTGACAGCAAAACTTAATGATGAGTGACAAACAGCTTGAATGCAGATCAGACGCCGCGTTACGCGGCGTCTGATCTGGATTCAAGCTGTTTGAAAATGTAAACCAATTTCCCTCCCTATAACGACTCCCTCCGAACATAAGTTTTGTCTCCCATTGGGTGCCGTTGTAGAGAGGGAACACTGTATACCGCCAGACTAAACACAATCACGTGTCACTAGTATGCATGCAATACAGAATTTGGACGTTTCCTTTTTCATTCATAGGGTTTATGTTCAATTAACTGTTTTCAAATTTAGATGGTCTAGAGTCACATCACTCGTCAAGTATACCGGCCCCAAACCAAAATGAAATTAATCGTGTATCTTAAAACTATCTTTCAATGGTGTCTGTATTTTATTGCATTTACGTTAGACGTCGTTGATACACGATATAAAACGTCTTTGTACATGTGAGCATAATGCTGTTTTGTCTTTAGTATTCATCGAAGACACCAATAACGTTTGACTCCCTCTCTACAACGACATTCAATTGGAGTCAAAGATTATGTTCGTTGTTCGGAAGGAGTCGTTATAGTGAGGGAATTGGGCTTACATTTGCAAACAGCTTGAATCCAGATCCGACGCGCTTCTAATATGGATTCAAGCTGTTTGTCACTCGTCATTAATTCATTTTCTGTCAAAATGTCCATTATGTCCCTTTGAGAAAAACATAGACGACCATTTTAAGGAGACGATATTGCAGCAGTTACAACGTTAGACATAACTGTCCTATTTATGGAACTGCAACAAGGGTTGTTTTAAGGATGGAGTCGTTTTTTGTAGAGCTGTTATAGAGAGGGAGCGCTATATTAGATATACAGTAAAACCTCGCTATTACGACCACTTAAACGAAGGCTAATTAATTGTATAATAGAGAGGTGGCAGCTGAAAGCAAGGTGACAGTGAAACAGAAAGCTCCTACAGGAGCTTTCTGTTTCACTGCCACCTTGCTTTAAGCGGTCACCTATCGTAAACATCCAAATAATTAACATAATTTAGTGGTCGTAATAGGGAGGTTTTACTGTAATTTGATCAGTTTTGTTAAGTGCCTAATAGTGGCCTTTAGCAAATAAGATTTTGCGTTTTTTAAATGCAGAGGCCAATTTCTGTCTTAGTAAAGTTCCAGGCTTATTATATTATATTAAATTTAGTAGTGAATCATTCAGTACAATTCTTGTTTCTATTGTATAATCACGTGGTAGAAAGAAACATTTTCAATTGGCTATATCTATATTGGTGTGAAATAAAAAGCTGTTCTGTTTAATTTCAAATTTGATAAGCTCCGAACTGTCAATATTGCAACGTGTTTTATCGCGACTTGCTTTCCCTTGGGGAAATAGTTTTAAATGAATTATTGACTAGTTCAAGATCGCTGTTATTTTTGTGGTTTCGCCAATACAGTCAAATTTCGTTATATCGAACTGGATTAAGTAGAAAGTATTCGTATTTAAAAGTTAAACATGGCTAAGCCACGATTTAATTTTGATTTAAGTATTTTATCTACTTGAGCGATGTCGAAATGATAAAAGTCATCTGTAGTAATTCGGAATTTCAAGAGCAGCGAGTTAGAGATATCGAAGCTTTACTGTATATATTTTCGCTAAATTTAGGTGTCTGTCGCTTTTCCAATTTTACGGCAAACACCGCAAATGAAATAAGGCAGTGAGTTACAGCGGTGCCTTCTCCAATAAAATGTTTGTGATTGAACGATATTGATTTCATTCCCTGAGAGCCGGGAAGATAGAGAAGAAATCAATAGCTTCAAGCATCGTTCCATTTTCTGCCTAGAACATGTCATCTTAACTAGCATCACAATGAGATGCTAACTTTGACAGTGGAATCCACAGACTGCTTGCGTTGTTATATAACCGTATTAAATTAAAGAAAGGTTTTCTCTCGCACAGGAATTGATTGCAATGTACATGCATGCTATTGTGATGTACAGTCTACAGTGGATAATCTGTTATTCTTTCCCGTTTAAACGCAAACGTACGCAAACGCACAACACTAAAACGTAGAAAACTACAACTTTTTGACAACTCTGATTATTCATGTTTATCTTGGTGGCAAACAGTTTGGAGCCTGGTCAGACGCTGGGTAACCCGGCGTCTGATCTGATCTGGCTCAAAACTGTTTGCACTGCAAATAATAGTTTTAGCGTAAACGCGTTTATTGGGAACGAATAACAGATTCTCCACTGTAGTTGTTATAGTGGAGAAGATACTGTTTTCTCCCGCATAAATACAACGAACCACATACGCATTGCGGTAAAATGTAGGAAAGGTCAGTATTTTTAACAATGCTTACTATTAATTTTAAACTAAGTTGCAACCAGTTTGTTAGTAGAGAAAACGTCGGAAATACATGCTCTGTCTTAACCCGTTCAAGATCAAATTATTATGGAGACGTTTACCCCATTCACTGCTTCAGTATTGCTGTCTGCTAGACACGTTTCAAAGTTAAGGTTGTATGACTTGATAAATATCGATAAGAGAGTCAAAGAGTTTGGGCTCTGATCAGACGCCGCGTTACGCGACGTCTGATCTCGACCCAAAATGTTTACAGCCGCGCTTTAAAGCGTCATTGAGAGTGAAAGGGTGAACGGATTCGTTTGGAAATAATCAAGTCTTCTCCAACGAAGAACCTCTCAATGCTCGGGTGTGGTGTAACAGCCATGATGCTGCAAGAAGGAGAACGTAAAGCAGTGTACTCATTTTTATTCTGCTCTAACTTCTTCCCCATACAGTCGAACTTCGATATATCGATCTCGGTTCAGTCGAACATACCCCATTTGAAATACGGCTATGTTCGGGTAAACCGAACATGAAATAAGGCAATTCATGTGTCAAAATATCGGATAGTTTGAGCTAAGCGAGTTCGAGATATTGAAGTTTGAATGTACATTGTTTCCAGGTTTTGAAGACAACTTGTTGCTTAAAGCAGGATTGAAATAAAACAAAATGCCCCTTAAGGATAATTTAACCTTATTTTAGACTGCTTTTTTATACAATCTGCAAGGATATAGTAAATGTTTCACATATCATTATACACGACCACATAAAGTGGAACTATTTCCTACAGTGGAGAAACACATTAAAGATGTAAAAAGGTGCTTAATGATATTTGTTAAAGGGTTCAGAAGCATGATGTTTTGTTCATGCAACAAATGATTAACTGTGTCTATAGATGTAGTAGAACAACAATGGCAACATCTAACTTATTGACTAGGTTATACAGTGGAGAATCTGTTATTCTTTCCCGTTTAAACGCAAACGTACGCAAACGCAAAGCACTAAAACGTAGAAAAGAACAACTTTTGGACAATTCTGATAATTCTTGTTTATCTTGGTGGCAAACAGTTTGGAGCCTGATCAGACGCCGGGTTACCCGGCGTCTGATCTGGCTCCAAACTGTTTGCACTAAAAATAATAGTTTTAGCGTAAACGCGTTTTTTGGGAAAGAATAACAGATTCTCCACTGTACAGTAGAGAAACCACCTTCTATGCTAAGACACCTAATGTCTATTGCAAACATGTTTGACCAGTCTCCAAACTATGGCCATTCAGATTAATGAGAGTTGTCAGCATTGTCAAACACATGAATATTTTTAAATTTGATTGTATTTCATTTACGTGTTGTTTCGTTTAAGCGCAAGCTAAAAGTTTGCGCGTCTCCTATGTAAGAGTATAAATTTAAAGAAGGATTTTTCTCGAACTGAAAATAATTACAATTGTTCACGCATGCTAAAACGAAGTAAATCCATCACATAAGATTGTGTTCTACATTGTACCCTTGCTTGGGTTACATTTAGTTGTTAAAAAGAGATCTTTGTTGACACAAGAAGAAAGTAAAACAGGAAAACAGCGGTTCACTTTCATCCTATATAACAATGATCTGAGGTTCTGTTTTCTTTACATTTATTCTACGTTAAGTTGTCTTGTGGTTCCCAACGTCCCATAATCAATGAATACTACATAATAACACTCAACTATGTGCATGCTTGATAATTTTCCTTTCGTCTGCAACAATGGTCGTCTTCTTCTGTTATAAGAATGAATAATTTATTTTTCAAATAGGATCAGAGTGTCAAATAGTTGAATCCTAATGAGATGTCGCATATTGCGACATCTCATCAGGATCCAAACTGTTTGCAAAGGTTATCCTTATTTCACCGCTAGCATGGGGAGAGTTAAATGAAATCTAGACATACCAATTTTGCGACGACGGCAAAAAGTTTGTCTGTTACAGTGGAGAAAACGTTATTATTTCCCAAAACACGCGTTTACGCTAAAACTATTATTTCTATTGCAAACAGTTTGTAGCCAGATCATACGCCGGGTAACCTGGCGTCTGATCAGGCTCCAAACTGTTTGCCACTCAGATAAAAATAAGTTATCAGGATAGTCAATATGTTGTCTTTTTTTACGTTTTAGTGTTTTACGTTTGCGTACGTTTGCGTTTAAAGGGGAAAGAATAACGTTTTCTCCACTGTATATAACAGTATTAACTTAAAGAAAGGCTTTTCTCTCCCCCGGAAATTGATTGCAATATGTGTGCATGCTATATGGAGATAAAGTTAATTCCACTGAACATGGCTTGGTTTAGGTGTTTAATGCAAATAGGTACTGAAACAAGACAAACGAATAACTCAATTTCTCTACAGGATGGTGCTGCTTCACTTTAAATGTGTTTGATCCATTTGTGCCCGCGATCCAATATATGGGACATATGCAAACAGTGTAGACTCTTTCAAGACGCCGCATGGTGCGGCGTCTCATCAGAATCTACACAGTTTGCTGATAAGATATTCAATATAAAACAACGCGAAAATGAAAATTTACACAGGCTACCCCTTTGATAAAGAATGGATTAATCCCATATATAAGCAAGGAAGAAACCACTTCGTGCAAATGAGTTGCCGTTACTATGGGATGTGTCATTACATTAATCCTGTAATGTTATTAGTCGTGCACATAACAACGAGTTTCATTTTCCGTTGTCGTAATAGGGTGATATGACTTTGACAATAACAACAACAAATTGCTTGCTATTATTGAAGCGATATTAAGTTACAGAAGTCTATTTCTCACAGTGAATTTGAAAGCACTGTGTGTACATCAAGAAGACGTCAATAATGTTTGTTTCCCAATAAATGTATTTGTTTTGAAAAAAGTATCAGTATCATTGCAATAAGTATTGAGTCAGATCAGACGCCTGATAACCTTAAATCTGATAAGATTTCAAACAAATTGTCACTCTACAAGAGGGTGTTGCTTCACCTTCATCCTGTGTATCCCATGTGTGCCCAGGATTCCATATTTTGGATAAAACTCAAACAATGCGTAATGCGGCGTCTGATCAGAGTCTACACTATTTGCTGATAGAACTTTCAATATAAAAAAGACGTAAATGAAAATTTAGACCAGATACTTCTTAGAGCATCAGTGGGATAAATGCATAAGCATCCACTGGGCGCAAATGGGTTGTCTTTACTATAGGATGGACAATAATGTTTGTTCTGCAATGCCATTCGTCTTGTACACATTCCGTTGTCGTAATAGGGTGACATTACTTTGACAATAACAACAACAAATGGCTTTCTAGTAATATAGAGATATTAACCTTTTACCTCATAGCCTGTTTACAGTGACCACTGAAAGCAGGCTGAAAGTAAAGCAGAATGTGCCTTAAGGCACATTCTGCTTTACTTTCAGCCTGCTTTAAGCTAAAATATGTTAGGCTATATAAAATATTTTTAATGGTAATTGTTCCTGAGGGTATAAACTGGAACTATTTTCTTCAGCGAAGGAATAAATTAAATACGCTAAAAGTCGCTTCTATGGGGGAAAGGGTTAAGACGGCTATTCCTCACAGTGAATTTGATAGCACTGTGTGTACATCAAGAAGAAGTAAATTTATTATTCCTCAATAACGATTTTTTCTGAAACATTTACCGATATTGTCATTGAAAAAGGTATTGGGTCAGATCAAACGCCTGATAACCTAGAATCTAATCAGGTTTCAAACAATTAAAACTCTTTTATATGGTGCTGCTTCACCTTCTTCCTGTTTATACCATGTGGGTCCACTATTCAATATTTAGGACATAGGCGAACAATGAAGACTCTTATCAGACGCCGCATAATGCGGCGTCTGGTTAGAGTCTACATTGCTTGCTGATAGAAATTTCAAAATTAAACAAGCCGTAAATGAAAATTTATACCAGCCACCCCTTAGATCATTTATTTGAGTAATCCAATAGCTAAGCAGCTACTGCACGCAAATTGGTTAAATATGTAATAATAATGTGGCCTGTTATTAAGTTTATTCTGTAAACCCATTCGTCTTGCACAGAACAATGAGTATCATTTGCCGTTGTCGTAATAGGGTGACATTACTTTGACAATAACAACAACAAATGGCATGCTAGGAATATAGATATATTAAGTTACAGACGGCTATTCCTCACAGTGAATTTGATAGCACTGTGTGTATATTAAGAAGAAGTAAATTTATTATTCCTCAATAACGATTTTTTCTGAAACAATTACCGATATTGTCATTGAAAAAGGTATTGGGTCAGATCAGACGCCTGATAACCTAGAATCTAATCAGGTTTCAAACAATTGAAACTCTTTTATATGGTGCTGATTCACCATCATCCTGTTTATACCATGTGGGTCCACTATTCAATATTTAGTACATAGGCGAACAATGAAGACTCTTATCAGACGCCGCATAATGCGTGAATTTGATATCGCTGTGTGATATATCAGAAAGACGTTAATAACGTATTGTTATCAAACAAACGCATTTGTGCTGAACCAATCACCGGTGTTTCCATTGTAAACAGTAAGTACTGAGTCAGATTAAACGCCTGGTAACCCAGATTCTTATTAGGATTCAAAGAATTGCCACTCTACCGGATGGTGCAGCTTTACTTTCAATGCGTTGGACCCATTTGTGGCCACGATCCAATATAATATGGGACATACAGTGGATAATCTGTTATTCAATCCCAATAAACGCGTTTACGCTAAAACTATTATATGCAGTGCAAACAGTTTGGAGCCAGATCAGACGCCGGGTAACCTGGCGTCTGATCAGACTCCAAACTGTTTGCCACCAAGATAAACATGAAATATCAGAATTGTCCAAAAGTTGTTCTTTTCTACGTTTTAGCGCTTTGCGTTTGCGTACGTTTGCGTTTAAACGGGAAAGATTAACAGATTCTCCACTGTATGCAAACAGTGCAGACCTGATCATACGCATCATGATGTGGCGCTTATTCAGATAGGACACTGTTTGCTGATAGGAATTTAAATACAGTGGAGAATCTATTATTCTTTCCCGTTTAAACGCAAACGTACGCAAACGCAAAGCACTAAAACGTAGAAAAGAACAACTTTTGGACAATTCTGATAATTCTTGTTTATCTTGGTGGCAAACAGTTTGGAGCCTGATCAGACGCCGGGTTACCCGGCGTCTGATCTGGCTCCAAACTGTTTGCACTGCAAATAATAGTTTTAGCGTAAACGCGTTTATTGGGAAAAAATAACAGATTCTCCACTGTATAAATCAAAACGAAAATGAAACAATAGCCGGTGTGTCCATTTTAAGCATTATTGATGTTATCATGGTATTTACTCAATAAGAAAATAAACCCTAAATATTGAAAGTTAGATAACTGATTCATACAAAACAAAGGAAAATCAAAACTTCGTTAAAAGAGCTTTCGAAATTTTACATGTACCCTCTAAAACATATTCAGATTATCGCTGAATACATGTAGCAGTTTGCTCGATTACATACAGAAAATATTGTAATATACAAGCGGGAAATTATTGAAGTAGTATGGCGACCTTAAACATTGTAATAAATTATTAGTGCATGACACGTTAGTAAAAAGGGGCCTATATATGAGCTTTCCGTATGCGTTTATCCATCATTAGGAAATCAACTCTTCCAAATATAACACAGGAGTGTTATCAAGTGGCCGCTTAATGCAATATTTACTGTAATATAGAAAAGTAAAATTGCAGACCATCTCAAGCTATACTTCTCCATGGCAACAGTGGAATCGGTCCTTTTATATGGAGTTGAAGCTTGGACATTGTTAAGCAGTTAGAGCGCAAGCTCGACGGCATATATACAAGAATGCTGAGAGAAGTGAAGCAAGTTCATTGGTCATCGCATACAACAAACACAGAGCTCTACAGTACAATGTAAAACTCAATCCATTTCATCAAAATCAAAGAAAGAAGACTATGTTTCTCTGGCCATAGTTTCCGTTACCCAGAATTACCAGTAAGCCAGCTAGTGTTATGAACACCAAAGCATGTGACATGGTCAATTGGAAAACCCCAGCTCACCTATATAGACATAGACATAGACATAGTTTATTTGGTAACTTATACACATTGTATCTCGTTACATCAGCATATATAATCAAAATGTTTAAACAGGTCAAATCATATCACGTGACAAAACTATTTTCTTATGTATAAATCCAAACAAATAAGATCATATGATTGAGATCAATCACAGAAAGAAAAAGAGAAAAAGATTCCTCGGATGAAATATGAGGAGAATGAACACCTATTTTCAAGTGAACCACGTTATTGTAATTGTGTAAATAGTGGACGTCTAGAACAGAGCGAAGCAAAGCAGAAAACTCCTAACGGAATCCACGGCCCAGCCCATCTCTGCTCAGGTATCCATCTGTTTTAAACCCCGAAAGCTCACAACCAGGGAAAAGGTTAAAGCGATGGCACATTTTTGCATTATATATAATGTACATGTATATGTATATAACTTATAGTAACAAAGTAACAACATAGTTACGCACTGCGGACTATACGATTCACTCTCAAAGCGCACGTACAAAATCAGGTAGGCCAATTGCAACCAGTTATTGTCCAAATTAGACGTCGAGTAACTCTGCGTCTGATCGGGCTCTGGCCTGTTTGCCCGCCATATTAAGAAAGAATAATTGTTTCGCACTGTACTTAATATATACAAACATATCAACAAGAGTAACAGTCGTTCAAGTATGTTTCATCATAAGCGAAATGAAACCACTTAAAGGGCTGAAACATCAAATAAAGAGGGTAAAGCAAATAAGCAATGGACCCCCTTTAATTACCGTGTTTCATGAAAGCGACATGGAACACATTGAAAGGGAAGCACATTCGATTCTAGCGACATGTATATTCGTCGTTAACAAACAGTGAACTTGTAAAGCTTGTCATTGTCCTATGCAAACAGTGCATACCCTGGTCGTGGGGTTCCTAATGTAGCCCATCGATCTGGGTATGCACTGTTTGTACTTTTCAAAATAAGTATATTCAAGTTAAACCTAAATATCAAAATAGACTATTCTACATGTAATTGCAGCACGTGCTAATGTAGTCTAACAGTAAATAACATAGTTGACAAGAGAGAAGAGAAAAATACAGTGTAGCCATCCCCAACCGGACATTTAAAAAATCGAAGTCAAATTGAGACAAATGTATCGTCAACCAAGAACAAGAAGAAAACAGAGTGAGGCGCTGCCTCCGGAATGCCTCAGGCTGTTTGGATCCTGTTCTGGCGACGAAATGCACAAGTGCGAGGTATGTGGCATAAGGTCCGAGGGAAGTAGGCTACACTGTAATTCATTTTATTGACAGATACCGTGGGAATTTTGTCCATTTCTTTCACGGTCAGCACGTGCAGATTTGAACATTTAGTGCATAATAACACTTGCAGACGATAAGTACAGTGTTGCCCTGCTCAGCTGAACAAATATATAAAGACACATAGTTTGTCAAATAGTTTGTTTGATGCAAACAGTGCAGATCCAGACCAGATAACTCCCACATGAGCATCCGATCAGGATCTGCAATGTCTGACATTATGCAAACACAATGCAAAACACAAACAACACTATAATACCCTCTCACAGGTTTTCAATAAGATGCTAGACTAAATGCAGTAAAGAATCAGAAGTCAATGAGTTATCAGCTAACAAATAACATTAATATTTATATTGTTAGTAACATTTCATTCCGTTTAACATTTGCAAAACTGATAAATTTACATAGATCCGTAAGTTTTGCTTTACTGTCTGACAAAAGTAATTCGACAAACTTGTGCATGTTTGGTCTAACTCTATAGTAGGGTTTTATGTACTTTACTCTTAACTCTTCAAACGCCTGACACTTAATAATAAAATGATACTCGTCTTCAACTTCGTATACATTGCACAGCTGACATATTCTTAAGTTCCGGTCTAATCTATCTCTACCGTATCTACCAGTCTGAATACGTAAGCTGTGCGCAGATATGCGAATTCCTGTAAGGCATTGTCTTAAGCGTTTTGAGGAGATAACATTGAGGTAAGTCGCATAGCAAAGGCTGGGTTTAATATGTATATATAAAGTACTAAGAACTCTATTTGTCTCTACATCAGAATACCATTTTTGGCAAAAACTGTCAATTACACGTTGTTTAAAAAGCAAAATGAAAGATTTAAAATTAATATTCCATGGATTAGTCCAAATATGTGAAAACCCGAATTCATCCAATAATGACTTTACTTTTTTAACCCAGTTATCTTTCCCCTTTAGACTTTGTTCAAAAGCATAGCGATAAATACTTTGTAAAATAATGTTATCTGAATTCAATAACTTAAACCAATATTTAATTATTTGCACATACCTATTTACGTAAAGCGGGTAGCGACCTAACTCACCATAGACTGCATCATTGCAAGAATTTTGTCTTACACCTAAAATCATTTTACAAAATTTCAAATGCACTCTCTCTAGATCTTTAGACTTGGAAAAGCCCCAAACTGGACATGCATAACTGAGAATAGACCCTACAAAGGCATCAAATAGTTGCATAGCTATACGTGGATTAATTTCAAACTTGGTGATGTTGCTGTATAAGATATTTAAGGCTTTCAGAGCTTTACCGATCAAATATTGATTGTTTAGAACAAAAGATCCAGTGTAATTGAAAACAACCCCAAGATAATTAAAGTCGTCTACTACTTCAAGAAGCTCATCATTAAAGTACCAGTGCTCATTGGGTTTTACCCGACCCCTTTGTCTAAATACAACAACTTTAGTTTTTGATGTGTTCACTTCAAGACCCCATTTATTGCAATATTCGTTTAACTTATTCAAACTGTCTTGCAAATCCTGATTAGATGAGCCTATAATGACCATATCATTAGCAAACAACAGCACTATAATACTCAACTCAAAAAGTGAATAACCGCTTTCCGTATCGCCCTGTAAAATCAACTCAAGATCTTCTAAAAATAGAGCAAACATTGCCGGTGAATTGTTTTGGCCCTGTCGTAATCCAATAGATACATTAATGAAGTCCGAGAGCGAGTTGTTGAATTTAACACATGATTTAACAACTGCGTACATTGCTTTAAACATTAAAAGAATTTTACCATCCAATCCCATCTTGAAAAGTTTGAACCATAATGCATTTCGGTAAACCGAGTCAAAGGCCTTTTTAAAATCTACAAATGCACATGGTAAGCGTAGACGCTTACTAAGTACATCTTGTATTAAATTATGTAATACAAATATTGCATCCACCGTACTACTGCCCTTGCGAAACCCAAATTGTGCATCAGACAAAAAGTTATTTTCCTCAAACCACCTTTCTACTCTATTTGTTAAAACACTTGTAAATAATTTGCCAAGGTTACTAAGCAGCGTTATGCCGCGATAATTTCCTGGATCATTTTTATCACCTTTCTTATGTAATGGTATAATAAACCCTTGAGACCACGAATCAGGAAAATAACCAGCGTCAAATATCTTATTAAAAATATCAGTCAAATGACCTATAAGTATATCAAGTGATTCAATGAAATATTCATTAATCAAATTATCGCTTGGGGAAGATGCTTTATTTGCTTTTAATCCTTTAACTGCCTTCTCAACTTCTTGGTACGTAATAGGTGTGTTCAACTCAACAAAAGTAGGGTCATTAATGTTAAAATCATTATTTTCATTAAAATATTCTATCTCTTCAATGGCAGTAATTCTAATATCCTCATAAATTTCGGCAAAATGGGTTTTAAAGTCATTTATATCAATATTTGGGGAAGATTGTCTTTTCTTTTTAAAATACTTCCAGAATTCGGCAGGCTTGCTTCTTTTCATATCCTGAAGTTGAGCAGACCGTTTCAATCGATGCTCATGCTTTTTCTTGCGAACTAACGTCTTATATACCTTTTTATAACTACAAAGAACATGTCGACTATCGTCCGTTTTATTACGGTTGAAAATATGTAAAACATTCTTATATTCACGCTTAGCAATTATACACTCACTGTCGAACCAAGTATTATCACAATGGCGATTAGTTTTACTACCGTTAAAAGAACGTTTAAATAAAGGATCTGCAACACTGCATATAACATCAGAAAACTGTTGGACCGTACTATTTATGCTATAACTATCATTTGATACAGTATCAGAGATAATACGGTTAAACTCAGGCAATTTACCTAAAATACCTTTTCTAAACAACCCCTTGTGATCACTGTTCCATTTATAATAAACAAAAGACTTTTCATCGCTATTGTTGCCTGAATTTAACGCAGTATTACCTCTAACACTAAATTGCAGTGGCGCATGGTCACTATATATATTAAATTCCTGAACACAAAAATCAATAATCATGTGAAAGTCATTCTGTCTTGACAACAAATAATCAATAACACTACCTGACTGATGGCTATAGTATGTATACTTACCTGTGCTAAAATCTGACCCCAGCCGACCGTTAACTATTCTCAATGACATTGCCTTACATAATTCAAGTAATCTTACTCCCCGTGCATTACAAGTATTGTCAATTGAGGCCCTATCGAGGGGTTGGTCTGGGCTGTATTCATGATCGTCGATATTTGTGACAGTCTTGTCACAAACAACGTAATCATGTTTACAGCCCACCCTTGCATTACAGTCACCTGCAATTAAAACTGTGCCAAACTGGTCATAATAATCAATATCTTGCAAGAGTACATCAAATAAATCAGCGTCAATAATACGGGCGGCTGGGGATTCATCAGACCATAAATACAAACCACACAAATACACATCATCAACAAAATTAAAAAAATCTTTATGCAGTTTTATCCAAATAATCGTATCAAAATGATTTCTTACTATAGAGATTCCTGACTTAATGTCATTGTTTACATATACACAAATACCCCCACTGTTTCTTTTAGCCCTTCTATGCTTAAACTTTCTATAATAATTATAACATGTAAAACCGTTAAGCTCAATATCTGAGTGTTCATCAGTCCATGATTCTGATAAGAATATAATATCATTTTCACATAGAATATGTACAAAGTCCTCGTCGCTTAATTTACTTTCAGTCAACCCATTACAGTTCCACACTAATATTTTGGGTCCATTCTCCTGTAGTTCCTAGTCAGCTTTAATTGGTTTGCCATCAATGTACAAGGTGTCATAGGAGATCCATGCGTTTTTCTTTTCAAGTTTGGCTTGCTTAAGCAAAGGCACCAATTTTCGTCGTTTTTCGGCCACATCCGGTGAAAACTGCTCATGAATGAAATAGTTTGTTCCCTTGAGTTCGAAGCTTTTGCGTCTGGTAGCTTCCCTGTCTTTAAACAAAGTAAACTTGCAGACAATTTTCCTCGGCCCTCTACCACGGTACCCACTAGCTGCACTTCCCATTCTGTGTGCACGTTCGATCTGCATTGCGTCCACTTGCTCCTGGGCGAATTTCAATTTCTCTGCTATAAAGCGTCTCAAAATAAGCTCAGTCTCTGCTGGCTTCTCATTTTGTTCCTCTTCAATGTTGCAAAACACAAGATTATTCCGCATTGACTGACTTTGTAGATATGAAACAGAGTCTTTGAGTTTAGTATTTTCCTCCTCTAGTTGCTGCAACTTGCTTTGTTGTTGGCCCTCTGCTAGCTCTATGTTGTCAATCCTATCGTCTAACGTAGTAATTTTGTCCTTCATATTTGAGCTGATTTTATCCACATGAAGCCACAGGTTTCTGAGATCCTTTTCGAAGTTGTCAACTTTTGTCTCAAGTCTATCAAGTGTCTGGAGTTTAGTTTCTACATTCCCCAGCCTAGCATCCATTTTCTGCAGAAATGCCATAATATCAGCGTTTGTAGAAGACGTCGACTCATTAGTTTTAGCTGCCATGGTATCACAGTTCACAATAGTATCAGACTCAGTCGAATTAACTAACGGCGATGTAGATCCCTGGTGATCATGAATAGATACAGAATCAGATTTAGATGTAAGCTCTTTTGGCGGCAAACTTTCTTCTTCAAATACGACAGAGTCATCAAATAAAACAGAATTTGTACAACTCAGAATGTCACTTACATTAACAGTTTCTGTACTAGGATCCGTGTTAATTTCCACAATGTCTTTGTTATTATTTATCCCCGATGCGCCTCCACCCACTCTGAACACTTTACTGGCGTTAGCTTCGTCTCCACTGCTACTAACTTTTCTCCTTTTACTACTGTCCTTTTTCTTACTTTGGCCCATCACATCACAAAATATTACTCACAATACTATCCGATACAAGAGTAGTCCAAAATTCTCCAAAACAGGCACAAATAACCACTTATTTATATAATTTTAGCGAGAGACTTCTTAAACACGACTATTTACTATCACGTGACCTCGACCGTTATATAGATATATTAAGCCAGGACAAAGGACTGCAACTGAATGATCTGCCTACAGCCATATGTAAAAGCATCATCCGCCATACTCTGGCGAATTAAGCAAGTAATCAAGCAAGTAAGCAACAGTTACTGTAGTTCGCTCGTTCGCCATGTTTATAGGCGGCTGTAATGTGTAATTGACACACGGTTAATTTTACTATTCCAACTCAATAAAAGGACTTTTGGAAATGAAAAAGTATCACCTCAGTCTTAATTGGTCGACGAAATGTTTCTACTAATTTGTAAATAAAGCGTGCACTTACGCCGTACTGGCGGATATGTAATAATTACAATACAATTCAACTTTATGTAGTTTCGATCCAGATGAGACGACGAATTAAGTTTGTTAGTGCTCAAATTTGGTTATAAATCTGATTGTATTTCCTCAACGAAATGGTAGCTACTGTGGATAAGACGTTATTCTTTCCTAAAGAGCGCGTGTATTCTTTAACTAGTTTTTCAATTGCAAACAGTTTGGAGCCAGATCAGATACCGGGTAATACGGCGTCTGATCTGTTTCCAAACTTTTTGACGTTCAGATTAAAGTGATTAGTCAGATTTGTCGAAAACGTGTCCTATTCTACATTTTATTGCAATGCGTTTGCATTTCGTTTGCGTTTAAACGGGAAATAATAACGTTTTCTCTACTGTAAATTACTCAGAGAGTCGCTGTAAAGAACATAGTTTGCCGATGAACATTGTCTAGCATGCTACATGTTAATTAATCATGTTTTGAAGTTTTGAACACCTTGTCGTGTGTGTTGATTGGGCTGTTCAATCAGGAAGGAATAAAAATCAGACCCCGTAAATGAGTTAAGCCTGCTGAGCTGAGTACGCCAACAACTCATAAAACTAGACAAAGCCTATTAATTAGTTGCCTATAAATATACCTGGAGAACCTTCGCATTATCAGACGAGGTGCTTCGTGTAGTTTTCAGTTTAACACTAACCATAATTTGCACGGCATGGCAAGTACGGTGGAGAAAACGTTATTATTTCCCAATAAACGCGTTTAAGCTGAAACTATTATAATTATAAAACGTAATACAGACACTTCCGAAATTAGTTTTCTAGTTTACGTTCGAGTTGCTTTAAGCAGTCACCTGTCTGAAACACCTTATAATTACCGAAATTTAGTTGTCTCAATAGTGATCTATTACTATGTATAGGACACAAATAACTTACATATCAAATACTTTTTTATTCAACTTGTCTGAGATATTAGTAAGATCACAGGGCTCATTTATTAGCCATTAACAACTCATTTGATTCATTTATCCCGCTGAGGCATGCACAGTGGATGTGGCGTTATTATTTCCTGTTTAAACGAAACGAAACGCAAACGCAATGCCAACACATGTAGACAAAAGTATCGTTTAACTCTTCCACTCTCAATGTCGCGTAACGCGTCGTCTGATCAGGACCCAAACTGTTTGGCACTCTTATCAATATTTAATAAGTCATACAATCTAAATTCTAACTTTGAAAACGTTCTATCAGACAACAATACTGAAGCAAACGACAATAAAAAGGTGAACGTTTAAAAATCACCCAATTAATTTGATCATGAAATGTTTAAAACACATACGATTCTTCATAGTCTGATTGACAAACCATATAGAGCCTGTTTATACATTTGGTGTAAGATCTGATTTACAGTGGAGAATACGCTATTCTTTCCCGTTTAAACGAAACGAAACGCAAACGCAAAACGCTAAAACGTAGAAAAGTGCACCTTTTGGACAATTCTGATAACTCATATTTATCTTGGTGGCAAACAGTTTGGAGCCTGATCAGACACCGGGTTACCCGGCGTCTGATCTGGCTCCAAACTGGTTGCAATGGAAATAATAGTTTTAGCGTAAACGCGTTTATTGGGAAAGAATAACGTTTTCTCCACTGTACCACTACCGGTACAGTGCCCCCTGTCTACGACAACACCCGATGGGAGGCAGGGAGTGTGTGTGTTGCTCGGTGGCAGTTGTTATAGAGAGGGAACATAAATACTAGGCTTACATTTGCATAATGCGGCGTCTGATCTGAATTCAAGCTGTCACTCGGCATTATATATTTTCTGTCAAATTTCCACCGGTATGTAACTTTGAGGAAAAACAGCAGACGGCAATGTTAAGCACAGACGATATTGCAGCAGTAAGAGATTAAGACATAATTGTCTTGTTTGGGGAATAGCGGCTAGGATTGTTGAAAAGAAGGACCCATTGTTGGGAGGGCCACTGTAGGGAGGAGGCTCTTTATATACAATGGAAATAACTGTTAAAGAACATACGCGTTTATTGGGAAGCAATTTAATGTGTACTCCCTCTATGTGTACGTCATTAACCCTGTACCCCCAATAGAAGCACATTTTAGCGCATTTAAGTTGTTCCTGCACTTATGAAAATGATTCTAATTTGTACGGTCATGATAAATAAAGAAAATATTCTGAATCTAACCAGAATGTAGCTTAAAAGCAGGCTGAAATAAAAGATGAATGTGCCTCGAGGCTCATTCTGCTTTTTGCAGCCTACATTAGGTGTTAACCTATATTAAAAGCTAGAAACAGCCTGTTTGAATAAAGGGATAACCCATTTGGACCCACGTTCCCATATATAGGACATAGGCAAACAATGTAGACGCCGCATAGGAATTTCTATATAAAACAAAATGAAAATGAAAATTTTGACCAGGCATCCATTTGAAAAAAGGGACTAATCCAATATACAAACATGGAAGAATCCACTGGGTACATGTATAAACGTGCCTCGAGGCTCATTCTGTTTTTTTGCAGCATATGAGGTGGTACATGTACATATAACCTATATTGAAAGCTAGAAACAGGCTGTTTGGATGAAGGGTTAAATACATGTTAAGTGCACACCTGTCAAATACAAAGAGTGAACACATACATCAGGGATATCTAACTAGGTATGTACTGTTTGCCATTTTGTGATACAAAGTGTTGTAAACCAAAAACACTATAAACTTCATCAGAAACTGGAATAGTCTACAAATCAAACATTGATAAAATATAGGACTACATGTATTGTGCGCTTGACTCACGACAGTTTTTCATGTAATGGACTTTTAAAGGAATCAACAATATGATGCGATTCTAAATACAGCGAAATATTCACAGCAAAGCCGCCAACTCGTAAACCCAGATAAACCCGGTGATTATTTACCTATAAATAATCTGACGAAAATATGAGCATCAGCAGACAGTCTTAGAAATATCACATGTTCTTTCCACCTCATTCATTTTCCGGTTACAAACTCGTGTAAGAATAGTGTCTACAAAGGTAAACATTGGCAAACAGTGTAGATATTGGTGGGACGCCCCGTTACGCGGAGTCTCTTAAGATTCTACAATATTTTCTATTTCATATGCTAGTGTATGCTGTTTGAATAAACATTGCAGTGTGGAAAGATAACCATTTTCTAACAAACATATAGGAAGAATATTATGTCATTGCGATATCCAGGTATACATAGGTTAAATTAAACAGTCACAGTTTCTGCGCAAGATGCCACTTAATCAGATACTGCGATTTTTAAATCAGATAACGGTGAATGAGCTTTCTGCACTATCGTGTCCCGTGTAGGCTTCAACCTTTTTTAAAAGAGTATTGTTTCCTTTGGTTGGCTGATTTTTACATGACTGTTAAACTGTATGTTCTGTTCCACTGTATAGGCATAGAGGAAGCCCATTAAACATCGAACTCTTCCGAACAGAATAAAATATACAGTAATGCAGAACACTTTTGGTATTAGTGTTATAGTAGGGAAGCCATCATTCTTTCTAATTAAATGTGTTATGATTGTACATTGCTTTAACAGTATTTCAGTCATATTACGGCGTCCAGGTTTGGGTTGTGTCAGGCGCAAAGCGGCCACTACGTAGAACAACCGACCTTCCGCAAGCCTGCTTGAAAGCTTCCTCTCATCCGAATGTCGAGACCGGGACTCGAACCTACGGCGGCTAGTGGATAAGTAATTTTAAGTCACTGGTGACCATTACATGTACCACTTGGCAACGGGGCCCTGTGCTCTATTGAAGAGTACATGTGTCATTTGAAAACAATGTTAATCCCGTATGAGACGCCCGAACAGGACATAACTATACACCGTTTGTTATCTTGCAGTACATTACAAAACCTTCATTATTGTTCAAAACTGTACTAGGTATCACCGGAAACTGGCATTGATCTTTTGATGTTCCAAGATTCAATGAGTTAAACAGGATGCATGCAGATCGTGGAGAATATGTTATTCTTTCCCGTTTAAACGCAAACGTACGCAAACGCAAAGCACTAAAACGTAGAAAAGTACAACTTTTGGACAATTCTGATAATTTATGTTTATCTTGGTGGCAAACTGTTTGGAGCCTGATCAGACGCGTTTATTGGGAAAGAATAACAGATTCTCCACTGTACCACCTATATTTCCACATCATCTGAATGACCGCAACATCGCACTGAATCGACAACCTCTATTTACCTTACATTTTGTTCAGTTCAGAAAAGTTCGCTTTTCCTTCACTGTCATGGCGTCATCGGCTTTATACAACTGTCGTCTGTTTTCATTTCTCAAATTTAGAGTTTAGCTATTTTAACTTAAGAAACCGTTTGGATCTGATCAGGATGCAAATTGTTTTCAATTAACCCATTACCCAATAGCCTGTTTCTAGTTGATCACTTGAAGCAGGTTGAAAGTAAAGCAGAATGCGCCTTCAGGCGCGTTCTGTTTTACTTTCAGCCTGCTTTAAGCTATCATCTGCTAGAATATATAAAAATGTTTCTTATGATTTTTATTTTTGACTGTTTAGATTGGAACTATTTTCTTTAGTGAAGGAATAAATTTAAGGCGTAAAATGTGTATTTATGGGGGAATTGGTTAACTATTGTACTCGGGGTAAGACTGTGAACGTGGTTAATTACCACCATAATGACAGGTTTGTTCTGACAGCAATCAACCGCCAGTCTGTTTTCTGTTTTACATTTGAGTAAACACGATTTGATTAATTATTTAAGCTTTTCATTGGGATAATTGGTGAACCAGGCAACCAAAACCAATCTGTTTTATTATGATTTCCCCTTGGGTGCTCCGATGATACAGGTGGTTCATAGATGCACGGCAACAGTAATGTAGTAAGCTCATTAAAGAGATATCTTTCCAAGCTTTCTGCATTACTATTGTACATTATTAAGCTGACACATATCTTAAACATTGCAGTTTAATTTGATAACAGCTAAACAGGAAACCTATCGAGATAAAACATTTTTGTTTCGCCTTGAAGAACTTGTACTCCGAAGGGCCTTTAAATCCTGCAATGCCTTACCCCGAATACAATAGTTATTTGCAAACGGTTCCTAATCAAACGCCGTGTAGCAAGGATCAAAACTGTTTGTGACTCATTTCGCATTTTTTAATTTAGAAATTACCTAAATTTAAATTGGAGAAAATAAAGTAGAGGACAACGTTTTTAAAAGTAATGTCTTCATGGCAGTGAAGGGGTAAAATCATAGTACTAACATAATTACATGTATCTATGATTGTGTTACCGTGTACGCGATTGGTGTTTATTGCTTCAGATGTGGGTAATAATGTTCGAACGACACATTAACCCATTTATGCCTTGAACCTGCGACAAACTCTTTCTGTGTTAGCGGGGGGGGGGGGGGGGGGGGGGTCACATTACATACAAGGATGTTTTACAGTGGTCTAAAATATTATTGTTTGTCCATTGCATAGCCTCATAACATGCCTCAATTAGCGATATCTGGAATGGAATTGCAATGTTTTTAATGTACTATTCTGTGGGCGTATGCTTTCCCCTGGGATAATTTTAGAACAGAATAATCAAAATTTAATGTATTTGCGTTAGCGTACTCCAAGCTCACAAGCTGTTTAATACAATACACCACTTCTTCATTGCGGGGTTGGAATTTCAGAGTTTTTATTTTTACACTTCTGATGGACCATAGGGAATGTATATAATAGCAACAAACAGGTCAAAGTTTTTAGTCCACACAATACAAAATGACAGAATAAATCTGACATCAATTAGTCGTCAGTCTGTTTCCTGGTTTTCAGTTTAGTGAACACGTTTTAGTGAATTGTTAATGTTATTCATTTGGTTAATTGGCTAAACAGACAAGCAAAACCAATCTACGAAGTAGTGAATCGTCATTTTCTATTAGGCGGCTGCTAAATGCAAAGGAACTTTCTGCACTACTGTTGTCTTGTATCTATTTGACAAAAGCTTAACGATTGTCGATTCTAAAAAGCGTTTCGGCGCAATAGGTAACCAATTCGACTTTGAAGACATATTCTTAAGCCTTTCACTGCCATTTTTTTTTAGATTTTTTCCCTTCACCGTTTCATTGTCGTTTGCTTCATTGTTTTGTCTGCAATGTCGTTTCAAAGTTTAAAAAAAAGGTAGTATGACTGGAGAAATTTCAAAACGAGTGCCAAACGAGTGTTCAAGTCAATTCTTCAATCTATAGATCAGTTGTTAAGACAAAATTATTAAAGTAGACGAGTGTGTGTTCATGAAACGGTTAATGTGTCGGTAAAATGAAATCAAGCACTTTGCCGCTAATATGTTGACTGGTATCTGATACATATAATTGAGCTGTACCAAGATATAGCCTGCCTTATTGCTTTGAAACATTATAGAGACTGAGCATCATTGTCATCCCTGAATCAGTATCTGAGTTTGGTCTAAACTGCCAAAAACGGTATGTAATACAACTCCATAAATGCTTGACACTTGTGTGGGTGTCAAACAGTTTAGATCAAGGCCAGCTGCCGCGTCTTTGACACGGCGGCTGGCCTTGATCTATACTGTTTGCAATGCAATAAGGCAGGTTTTGTTATGGGACGGCTCAATAATTTTCCACCTGTAGTCAAAATTGCCACAATGTCACCTTTTGGGTAGTCGCATAAACCTTCATTGCGGAACCCTTTCAAAAGTGTACGTCTTTTTTAATCCTGAAGCATTCGAATCTCAGATGTTCACTGTTAAACAATAATAACGGGTATGAGAGTTAATTCTTACATTATTTGAGTATTACATGTACAATATAAATAAGAGCGTACTCTTTTAGTGTAATCATTGGTATACAAAGCATGTCGTGATGTTAAAGTACATTCTTTAAACATATCTTTTATTTATTATGATGTGAGTCATATTATGTTTTCTGTTTACCAAAATAAATCTATCTGTCTATCTATCGTTCAGAATGTTTATTGTTTCACAGTAGAGTAAACACTATTTCATTAATTATTAATGCTTCGAATTGGACTAATTGGAAATCCACACAACCAGAACGTATATATTGTCATGATTTCGTCTTGTGAGATCATTGTATACCCTGACGAGAAACCGCGTTACGCAGCGTCTCATCAGAATTTGCACTGTTAGCTATACTGTATGAATTTTCAGTATGGACACTGCAGTGTTTTTATATCACCCTTGTATATCTACAGTCTACAAGGGAATCTTCTAGCAAATATACTGGGAGCGTTTATTATAATATTCAGGCATTATGGGTTAGTCATGTGTGCCTGTGTTTGCCATTGCCACCGACAATTATGTCGTGACGCGTACAATCATGTCACTTAAAAACTGCCGCAATTGTTCTGTGCAGAATACATAAATATCACATTACTCGCTGTATCTCGACGGTTGGCAATTCCACTAAATGACACCTTCACGTACAGAAGAGAAGATGTTTTAAACCAAACGCAATTGCAATTCATTAAACGTAGAAATTTAAAATGTTTAAATTATAACTATTAATACTAATTTGAGTGGCCCATCGTTCGGAGCCTGACAAGACGTCGGGTTACCCGGTGTCTGATCTGGCTCCAAACTATTTGCACTTGAAATGATAGTTTAAGTGTAAACGTGGTTATTGGGAAAGAATAACGTATTCTCCACTGTAAACTCCATAACCTCTCTCAATGTTTGTTCTCGAGTGAGTGCTCTGAGTTCAGAAGTTTATTAGTATTCTGATCGTCAATAAAATTGATATTGAAGTACACTTACAGTAACAGGATAATTTTGACTTCGTTTATTTGTTAGCCTGTTTATTGCTTCACAGCTGAGTAAACGATTTTAATTAATTATTAATGAATTTCATTTGGGTTAATTGATGAACCAGACAGCTAAAACTTATTGGCACAATTCTCTCTTGGGCAGTATTAACTTTTCACTGCCATCACGTCAGCTGCTTTAAAACAATTGTCTGCTCTATTTTTTTCAAATTTAAACTTCAAATATTTTTACTCAAGAAATATTGAAAATATTGTCAAATAAATCTACATGTAGTTTGAATCTGAATCAGACGCCGCTTTACGCGACGTCTGATCAGGATCCCAACTGTTTGCATACACAGTGCTCCCTATTTTCAACGCCATCCAATTGGAGACATACATTTTGTGTGTTGTTCGGAGGGAGTCGTTTTGGGGAGGGACAATTAGGACTTAGCTTTCTATAGCAAGCAACTTGAAACCAGATCAGATAATATTTATATTTTTTTTGTCAAAATGACCACTTATATGTAACTTTGAGAAAACACAGCAGACAATATTGCAGGAGTAAAAGTGTAGGACATAATTGTTTGTTTAGGGAACTGCGGAAGGCATTGATGTAAGGCGGGAGTCGTTGTTGGAAGGGCCGTTGTGGCGAGAGAGCACTGTTATTCGTGTGTCCGGGGTAAGAACTGAAAGGATTAGAACACAGTCTGCTCTGGAGAATACACTGATGATGCCGGTACAGATAAACATAATGGTCGTATAAAGTCATGTTACTTCAGCATTACTTTCGTCCTGTATACAGTGGAGAATCTGTTATTTTTTCCCGTTTAAACGCAAACGTACGCAAACGCAAAGCACTAAAACGTATAAAAGAACAACTTTTGGTCAATTCTGATATTTCATGTTTATCTTGGTGGCTAACAGTTTGGAGCCTGATCAGACGCCGGGTTACCCGGCGTCTGATCTGGCCCCAAACTGTTTACACTGCAAATAATAGTTTTAGCGTAAACGCGTTTATTGGGAAAGAATAACACATTCTCTACTGTATAGCTGATATTTATTCGCTTCACAAACTAACAGCTTAACGTCCCAAATAACGAAGCATCTTTAAACATTTATTTTGTCTAGTCTCAAAGAGCTTACTATTAGAGTAACCACTGGTAAACCATGAACCATATTATTTCTGGTGTTTATTTATCTGCCAGGATATTTATTGCTCCATATTTGAGTAAACATGTTTTAATTAATCATTGGTGCTTTACATTGGACTAATTGATTAACCCGTGAATCGAAGATAATGAGCATTATCATTATTCCCTCTTGGGTGTCCATTATCTAGGTAGACATATAATGAATGAGCTCAAATTCCTTGCTATAACAGAGTCTGCATTAGAATTGTCATCTCCTCTTTTTTTTTAACCTTTTCCCCAATAGTCTTTTCTAGTTTAAACCCATTTTTCCCTTGATATTGCAATGAACTCACCATATGTGCCAGCTTGAAGATTTCACTATAGATACAGTGGAGAAAACGTTATTCTTTCCCGTTTAAACGCAAACGAAACGCAAATGCATTGCAAGAAAATGAAGAAAATTACAATTTCTCGGCAATTCCGTATGTTGATTTTAACCTGGGCGGCAAGCAGTTCGGAGCCTGATCAGACGCCGGGTTAATAATATATTTAGCGTAAACACGTTTATTGGGAAAGAGTAACGTTTTCTCCACTGTACGCGATGGTGATCTAAGGGCACTTCAATGTTTATTTCCATAGAGCAGAGTATTTTATACAATGTATGCAATATCAAACAGTACAGACCCTGTCAGACGCCACACAACACAGAGTCTTATTAGATTCTACACTGTTTGTCAATGTCCCAAATAATAAACACTTGTCTAACAAGGAAAAAAAGGTTGACCACTGTATGGCAGTTTGGAAGTAGAGCAGAACGCGGCTTCATGTGCATTCGGCTGATATGTCCGACGTTGGGAACAATTTGAAACCATGCTAAAGGAAATATCCCATAGATATCCATGATGGAATAAAGCAGAAATATTTCTCCTATGAGGGAATGGATTAAAGGTGTTAAAGGGCATAGTTATGGGGTGATTAGTTAGATTATATGAGTTAGACTCTATAGTAAACAGTAATTATTTATTTTTCTGATGACTGAAGAGTTCTCCAACCATTTTAGCTTCTACAGACAGTTAGTTAGAGAGGATGGTGATACTGTATATACTAGTATATATATACGAGAGGAAAATACGTTATATATACGTCTTTCCCGAAAAACGCGTTTCATGTTACTTTAAAACAGTTTAGAGCCAGATCAGACACCGGTAAACACATCGTCTGAACAGACTCCAAACTGTTTGCCTTTCAGATTACAAAGCATTTTGTTTGTATGTCACTGCGTTTTACTATAATTACATTGTATTTCGTTTACGTTTAAACGAAAAAACGTATTCTTCACGGACGAAACAACCATAGTTCTGTTGTGCTTATACATGTAATTGCAGAGTATTTGTAGAGTAAACAACACTATAAAGCAATACTAACACAATACAGAAAGTGTACATTTGGTTTAAGGAACTTTTGTTATACTTATAATTACAAACCATAGACAAATTGGTATCAAAATACACAAAAATAGTTTGGGATTTAATAGTTTGCAGATCAAAATAGTGTGTATGACTGACCGTGGTGTGAACGGTACATGTAGCGGTTGCAGGCTTTTAATAGTTTGTAACTGTCGTTTGGCAATCGAAAATCTGCTTGTGTCTAACCGTTAGGTCTAGAGCTTATATAATTGATGTTTTTATGGCATAGCAGCCCTCTTCCAAATTTCTTAACATTATGCAGTTCAGCACTTGTGGTCAAAAATGCTCATGTCCCCCCGGGGTGGGGGGTTGGGTTATTCACCAAAAATATATATTATGATCTGCAAATAATAATTAAATACACTATCATAACCAATAAATTTTTGCGTATTCCTATACCAAATTTGACAATTAATTGTAAAAGTCCCTCAAACCAAATGTACATTTTTTTTTCGTGTTGGTATATTTTCAAACATTGCCGTTGGTCAATTATGGTTTCTAAATTCAAACAAGTTTAATTAAGATGAGACTCTTTGTAATACGACTCTTCTTTTGAAGCATCGCTACAGACATTCGTCGTATCTTTCATATAAATGTGTAGAGCGCTCGGCACGGCTTGGTTTACATTTGCAAACAGCTTGAATCCAGATTAGACGCCGCTGTTTGTTATTATTCATGATGTGTTTTCTGTTAAAATGTTAATATATGAAACTTTGAGAAAAACAGGAGACGACAAATTAAAGCAGACGATATATAGCAGACGTGAAAGGATTAGACATTATTGTCTTGTTTTGGGGAATTGCGGCAAGCGGTGTTGTTCGGAGGGCACTGGTAGGTAGGGCTCACAGTAGCACAATGGTGTTTATTCGGTAACTTACAAACATGTAAAATATAGCATAGCTACTTAAAATCTTTTCGCTGTAGCATTTGCAGACTGGGGCAATAATTGTTCACTAACAATTCACATTCAATTACAGTAATTTTCATGTAAAATATAGCTACTAAAACCCTATCCTCTACAGAATTACCAAACAATAATTTAAACCGTGCCCTGCTGCTCATAGATTATTGCATACATCTACAGTTCTATAACTTTTCATTCATGAATGGTGTTTCTTGGAACAAATATGTCATATCTAAAAATAGAAACATGCTGTAATAACAATTGCAGACTGTGTCTATAATTTTGCACTAGCAATTCATCTCCAGTAAAACTTGTAAATGGGTACAAGGGATCAGTCTGTCCCCATATCCAATCAGCCCATTCAATTTCAAGCATGTGACTTTCAACCTAGATTTCTGACCAAATATCATTGGTTAAGAATTTGCAAATTATAGGTCAAAATAGAAACCATTCAGCTCCGCTGAAAAAATGAATTATATGTACATGTAGCAGTCATTATACAAATTGACGTTTGATAAAGGGTAACGGCCATATAGAAAGCTTCTTTAGGAATTTGCTGTCATTTATTGAACTTTAGGCATTATTGGCATCTTCCATTATTTAGTCACTCTAGAGCAGCATGCACCACTGTGAATGGGGAGCAGATAAAAACAAGGTTTTAGATCATTGAAATGAACCTTGCTATGATAACCAAATTTGTTATGTATTTCAAGTAGTGAATACATAGACCAGCCATCGTCACAGAGAGGTGGAGTCTAACCAGGGTATACACTGGTTAACACTCACCCACATACATAGTAGTAGTAGTACAATGTATCACCTAATTTGACAGTATCAGGGTTCCAGATAAGAGGGAGTAATCTGAACAAATCCATTTTTTCACTCATTCTGAACTAAATCATATGGTGAGCCGATTTTAATGAGTAGTAACACCATAGGGTTTAATGCAGAAATAAAGATTTTAGCTTTTGAAATACACCCCTTATCTGGATCCCTGAGTATACACCTTGATCAGATGGTAAGCCTGTACCGTTAGACTTGGTCTATAATCGTTTTGTAAATATTTTCTCATGGCATGGCTCAGCTATATTAATTTTCCGGATATTTTCAGTTTTTAGGGCTTTTGTTTTTGAATGTTATCCTTTATTTACAAACTGAAGAGTTTGGGAAACATATGGTACTTGTTACAATAACAACATACTTGGCTTAGAAAATAATAATACGGACAGTTTACTCCAAATGTTGTGAACATAACACTTTGGTACATGTGTTAGATGTAATTATAACTTGTCGACAGATGCCTTGAATGTATAGCAAGTTGCTAACAGGCTGGTGTAAATGATTTCTTTTTTCAAGATTATTGTCAGCAAAAATCAAACACATTCGTGTGGAAATAACAAAGTTGCGTGTGAGGTCTGCATCTGATTTATATACTTCTGAATATAGAGTGGAATGTCGTGGTCATGTTTTCATCTATTTCGACGTGGGTTGGCTAAAGTTGTTTCATCAAACTAACGAATGTGGTTAACCCTTTCGGCGCTAAATTAATCGTGAGGTTTTAACAGTGGAGAATCTGTTATTCTTTCCCGTTTAAACGCAAACGTACGCAAACGCAAAGCACTAAAACGTAGAAAAGAACAACTTTTGGACAATTCTGATAATTCTTGTTTATCTTGGTGGCAAACAGTTTGCACTGCAAATAATAGTTTTAGCGTAAACGCGTTTATTGGGAAATAATAGTAGATTCTCCACTGTACAATGTACCCTATCACCGGAATTGCGTCGTTTGTATCAATATTGATGTCTGCATGATCATTTCAAAATTAAATTAAAAAAGGGTATTACCTGTGACATATCGACAAATGTCAAACCGTTTTGATCCTGTTCAGGATAAAAACGGTTTATAAAGTCGAATTTATGCAACTCCGGCGGTTAAATGGTTAAAAAAAGTTACGCATGTACATGTAGAATATATTCATTTGCCTTCTTTTGTTGTTTTTTTTTTTTACTTTGAAATGATCATAAATGTTGATCGTAGTCGGACCAAGTAGACAATTAGGTAATTGCTAGCAAAATATCACATGCTGCTACATGTACTGTGGAATGGACGTCATTCTTTACAAAAAAAACGCAAATAGTCTGGATCACAGGTTTTCGGCGCGTAAGCTATGACCCCCCCCCCCCCCAAATCTTTCAAAATGAGTCAAAATACATCCATATGTTCAACAAAAATCCTTAACAAATGTTTCAAGAAGTTTCAAGAAGTTTCAAAAAAAAAATTTTTTTTCGTATCATGTATGTATACAATGAGAAGGTGGATGTGTATTCAGGGCCATCAACTTCCCAACCTTGTCATTTTGTCATTTTTGGGCCGATTTTGACAAATGATGGCTTATTATTTACATTTAACAGTTCTGTTCAAAGAAAGTTAGCTCACATCCCAAGCAAGACACGAGCACAAGTGAAGAAATAAAAAGTTCGATAGGCACCTTATATCGGAATCCTTCTGTCACCTTAATTTTTGGACTTGTTCGTCAGTCGTTCGTCAGTCATTCACTGATTCAGCGATTAACAAGTGCATTTGCGACCATGCATTACACCATGGTACGGGTAATTAATAGAAAATGAAATATATAATAAATACCTTTTGAATTATCGGTAAATGAGCATTTTCTGTTACGAAATAAATTTCTAGATAACTTTCGTTTCGTTTCGGTTGACACACGGATATGATATCATTGGTCGTATTCGAATCATTCAATTTGTTGTCAACGAAAACTAGGCGGAGCAAATGCTCGAAGATTTACTGATTACAACGTTTTTGACCCGACTCGAATCGAAATTGTGGTCAACGATTTGATGGTTTGACAACATTTTGTCAACGGAAAACATCAAGTGGTGATTCGAATAGAACCTGTTGACAACACGTCCAACTAACGCTATAGTTGTCCTGATTCGAATACGACCAATTGAGGCGATTGACTTTTGCGTCATTTCCTGCTTTGAAGCTGGTTCTCGGGTTCGCTAGAATGATAATAGTTTGACTGGGCAACCAGTCGTTTGTTTGGGAAAATTTTGCGTGACAGATGGTTTCCGAATAAGGGGTCTCCCCACCATTCGAGTCCCCATGCGCGTGTTCGCCGATTGCTTTGAATGTTTTACCAATTATCGTCAAAGAAAACTGTTTGCTGTAAACAATGAGCCATCATCTGTCCAGATCGTCCAAGATTTGACAAAATTACAGGGTTGGGAACTTGAGGGTTGCTGCTGCAAGGCGCTTTTTCATGGCAGCCTTTACTATTTTACTTATAAATTAGCAAAAAAAATTTTTTTTTTTAAATTTCACGAAACTTCAGGAAATGTTCTTTTATGATGATTATTGAATGTATGGATAGATTTTAGGGTATTTTATCCACGTTTGGTGGTGATGGAGGGGGTTATAGCAGCTAGGGGTAGTGTCATAGCCAACGGGCCGAATGCCTATGGTCTGGATGACGCGGCATCTGATCAGGCTTTAAACTGTTTGTGACTTCGATGAAACTTAAATCGTCAGACTTTTGAGTTGGTTGTCATTGTCTATATGTAGTTGCATTGTGTTTGTAACTAGTTCGTTTACGTGGGGTAATAACATCTTCCTACGGCAACTACAGTGGAGAATCTGTTATTCTTTCCCGTTTAAACGCAAACGTACGCAAACGCATTGCACTAAAACATAGAAAAGGACAACTTTTCGACAATTTTGACTATTCATGTTGATCTGAGTGGCAAACAGTTTGGAGCCTGATCAGACGCCGGGTTACCCGGCGTCTGAACTGGTTCCAAACTGTTTGCACTGCAAATACTAGTTTTAGCGTAAACGCGTTTATTGGGAAAGAATAACAGATTCTCCACTGTAACTATTTATATTGATGTTATGTAAGTATAAGGTACTGTTGATTGCACGAACATCCATATGAATAATTTATAGTTTGGTTCTATGTTAGACGACGACAGATCCAGGTATAACACGTTTGCAGGCGCAAATTTACAATTTAACTGAAGCAAATGTTGTTGTGTTTTTCATGTTTAAACGCAAGCAAAACACGAAAGCAATGCAATAAAATGTAGAACAAAACCTTTTCTAAAATAATGTTCTAACGATTTATTGTAATCTAAGCGGCAAGCACAGTACTTGACACATACATCTAGATATATTACCATTTTTTTTCTTTGGTAATAGATCTAGATCTATGTGTCATGTACCTGTGGTGGCAAGTACTTTGGAGCCTGATTAGGCACTTGGTTACTGGATGCCAGGTCTTGCTCTAAACTGTTTACAATTTACTTACTCTTAAAGTAGAAAGCTACATTAAATCATTTTACAATAAAATTTATCGTGAGGATGTTCACCCCTTCACCGCCAATATTGTTGTCTGCAATATCGCTTAAAAGTCGTATTAAAGGCAGTATAACTGATGTAATTTCCAAACGGAACGCTGGCCACTGATCATGATCAAAACTGTTTGCAAATGTGCTTTACAGTGGAGAAACCGTTATTCTTTCCCGTTTAAAGGCAAACGTACGCAAACGCAAAACACAAAAACGTAGAAAATTGCAACTTTTGGACAATTCTGATATTTCATGTTTATATTGGTGGCAAACAGTTTGGAGCCTGATCAGACGCCGGGTTACCCGGCGTCTGATCTGGCTCCAAACTGTTTGCACTGCAAATAATAGTTTTAGCGTAAACGCGTTTATTGGGAAAGAATAACAGATTCTCCACTGTATAAAATAATTGAGAGTGAAAGGGTTAAACAGTGACACTGTTATTCTTTTTTTAAAGAATGTTCACGCTTAAACATTTTTTTCACTTCAAACAATTAGGAGCTATATCACATGATAGCTTGCTGACTCTGAATTTGTGTTATACACGTATTTATGTACATGTATAGTATACGCCTTTTGAGCAACACGACAAAAAGAATTCCTCATACCGGTTTTATAATGTCGTTTATTTGTACATAAAGCGGCTTTTAGAGCTTCCTATATGACATGGAGAACATGATCCAATCTGTTTTACTAACCTTAACCGGGGTTTTACTTTTATTGCCGTTTAAGTTTAGCTGCCGCATGTCTTAAATACATTAGATGGGGTTTAATTCGACAATCGATTTACCATTTGGCTGTCGTTCTCGTCTGTTCACGTGTTCGCAAACAGTTTTGAACCAGATCAGACCAGATCAGACGCCGCGTAACGAGTTGTCTGATCTGAATCCAAACTGTATGACTCTGTTGTAAGGTTTCTTCGAAAGAACGAATTGCACAAATCGTAATACATGTATATGATGACAATTGCAAACAGCATATCCCACACTGTCTACAGTGGAGAATCTGTTATTCTTTCCCAATAAACGCGTTTACGCTAAAACTATTTTCTCCGATGCAAACAGTTTGGAGCCAGATCAGACGCCGGGTAACCCGGCGTCTGATCAGGCTCCACACTGTTTGCCACTAAGATAAACAGTTATCAGAATTGTCCAAAAGTTGTACTTTTCTACGTTTTAGCGCTTTGCGTTTGCGTTTCGTTTGCGTTTAAACGGGAAAGAGAAAAACGTTTTCTCCACTGTAACTCTCCTTTCAATACATCGTTCGTCATAAAAACATTATTTTAATCAAATTTCATAAGGCGTATTTAACCCAATTGCACCCAGTGGATTCTTCAATGTTTTATATTGGATTAATCCATTTTTTATCAAAGGGATGCCTGGTCAAAATTTTCATTTTTATTTTGTTTTATATTAAAATTCCTATCAGCAAACAGTGTAGACTCTGCTCAGACGCCGCATCATGCGGCGTTTGATCAGAGTCTATACTGTTTGCCTATGTCCCTTTAATGGGACACTAAGCATAAATGGGTTTTAAGCAGACGATATATTTACGAGAAAATCAAACGTATCATTAGGCCGTGAAAGGGTTAAGCATTTCATGATCAAATGTATCGTGATATGTTAACCCCTTCACCGCCATATTGTCGTCTGCTTCATTAGTGTTGTCTGCAATATCGTTTCCAAGTTAGATGCAAGGCTGTACATGTATAACTGACGTAATTTCAAAACAAGTGGCAAACAGTTTTGACCCTGATCATACGCCGCGTTAGGCGGCGTCTGATCAGGATCAAAACTGTTTGCAAATGCGCTGTATGACGTCATTGAGAGTGAAAGGGCTAATGGGCGCTGTAATACTTAAGCATTGTTACTGTATAACTAATCCATTGTGACAATTAGCAATTCATGGCGATAGTAAAGAACATTCCCTCTATCGTATTGATTTATGCAAGGGGCATAGCTGGGAGAGAGAAGTTAATCAATTGGGTTGTATTTGATTGATTATTTTGCAAACTAGTCGTTTCGACAGCAGATTTAATTAATGCAATCTCCGGGGTTCCTCTCTAGGACAACAGACGTTGTTTCTAGGCTGGTTATGGTATATTTTTGGATGAACTCTCTTTTCTGTTGTGCAATGTGTGTGAGATTGTGCTTGTCTTGAGTGAGGTTACCAATGTTGTGTTACCCAGAGCTCCGGAATTTTTTTTTTCTTCAAAATCTATAATCTTTATTTCTGCATTAAACCCTATGGTGTCACTACTTATTTGAATCGTAATGAGTAGTTATCCCATTTAATTTGGTGCTGAAATGTGGGATTTGTTCAGTTGACTCCCTGTTATCTTGAGCCCTGGTTACTTCTTTACTCCATAGCAATGTTCTAGTTATGAAGACGGAAGTAAAAAAGGATGCGCATTGATGCGCATTCTGCTTTATTTGCAGTCTGCTATAAGCAACCATCTGCTAATATCGAAATTATTTCTTGTGGTTCAAATTCATGACTATTTAAATGGAGCTATTTTTCTTCAGCGAATGAACAAATAAAGTGCGCAGAGCAGAAATTTCAAGCACAAAAAAGATCCGTCTGTATTGCAAGAACGATAGAGGTATATGTACAGCTCCAGTAAGCAGTCACCTCTCTCTAGAGATCAACATGAGTATGTCATTAAAGAATTGCCATTATTTTAACACACATAAAGATACTAGTGCATGTAGTGGCAGTCTATAGTGAGGTGATTTCAGTGGAAGTTTGATTAACTTCCTTTCTGCATTAAGCAAACACTCGAACTCATACATTTTAACAATAAATAAACTAGTCCCCGTTCCTACAGTCATGAACGTGGAACATAAAAAGTAGTTTCTCCATCTTAGTAGATGGTAATTTGAAATTGGGTTAAAGTAAAGCAGAAAACACCTTAAGACTTGTTTGAGGTCGTCACCTGTTGTCAAAACTAGAAACAGACTACGGGGTAATGGGTTAAAGCGGGAAGAACGTAAATCAGAAGGCTCCATACGAAGCTGCATGGGTTTTGTTTTTCGGCATCAAACACAAAACAAATTGTGTTCAGAGAATCCCATGCTTCGTCAAGGAATTGTGGCTCAATACGAGTGTCTCTGTTTTTCTTTAATTATCCCCGACCGTTCAAGACTTAATACCATAACACATCGAGATAACTAAGTTTACCGTTGCATTTATGTGTTTAATGCACGCTTGTTATATTAACGAAAACATAATAGTGTCCCATGTACCCTGAAAATGCACTGTAAGGCAATTATAACATGCATTGAAATTTAATTTGGTTTTACAATGATGATTGTCACTTGTTTCAGGGCTACAATTTCTCCGGATATTTCCAAAATCTTCAGATTTTTATCCTAGCAGATTGAAGCTTAAATAAGGCTAAAAGTAAAGCAGAATGGGCCTTGAGGCGCATTCTTCGTTACGTTCAACTTGTTTTAAGTAATCGCGCATGAAAAATAGAAAAAATGGATTTTTTTGTATTTTTCATGATCAACTTATGGCAGCCCTACTGTTTGTCTCTGGCGTGCACAACGGTCGTTATTGCATTGCTGAAATCTACGGTGAAGGCTTAAATACGAAACCAATTATCACAGTCTCCTAGCCAATATTTATGGCTTCCCTGCTTCTCTTCTTTTAGGATTATTATTATTCCCGAAGCAGTACAGTTAGCCTTGTGTTACATGTACAGCGCTCCCTCTCTACAACGACACTCAATGGGAGAAACAAAATGTGTTCGTTGTTCGGATGGAGTCGTTGTAGGTAGGGAAATTGGCTTACATTTGCAAATAGCTTGAATCCAGATCAGACGCCGCGTAACGCGGCGTCTGATCTGGATTCAAGCTGTTTGTCACTCGTCATTACGATTTTGCTGTCAAAATATCAATTATGTAATTTCAGAAAAACAGCAGACGGCAATTTTCAGCAAACGATATTGCAGCAGTAAACTGTTAGACACAATTGTCGTGCTTAGGGAAATGAGACGAGGGTCGTTGTAAGGAGGGAATCGTTGTTGGGAGGGACGTTGGAGGGAGGGAACACTGTATATGTTCAATTTGTAACAGTGGAGAATACGTTACGTATTCCCGTTTAAATGAAAACGAAATGCAAACGCATAGTTATGTTAAAAACACTACATGTCTGTGAAAATATTGCACGTATATAGAATTATAAGCCATTATAAATGGTTTCCCTGCTTCTTTTTTAGGATTATTATTATATTCAAAGCAGTACAGTTAACCTCGTGTAACATGGTCAATTTGTAACATTGGAGAATACGGTACTCATTCCCGTTTAACCCTTGCCCCATAAATAAGCCTTTTTACGCGGTCAATTATTCCCCCAACTGAAGAAAATAGTCCTTTTAAAACAGCCATGGATAGGTATCACAAGAAATATTTTCTTTATCTTATCAGATTGAAGCTTAAAGCAGGTTGAAACTAAAGCGGAATGCACCTTAAGACGCATTATGCTGTACTTTCAACTTGCTTTAAGTGTTCGACAATTTTCAATACTAGAAACAGGGTATGAGCTAATGGGTTAACACTTTCACTCTCTTCGACGTCATAGAGTGCAATTGCAAACAATTTTGATCCTACTCAGATCACGAATAAAACTGTGTGCCACTTGTTTTTTAAAACAAAAAGTCAGTTATACTGCCTTAAAACGTTTGAAGTTTGAATCTTTATTGCAGACAACAATAATGGCGGTGAAGGGGTAGCAATCCCACGATATATTGGATCAAGAAAGGGTTAAACGATAACGAAACGAAGACGCAAACGTTTATTAAAACATTACATTTCTGAAGAATTGTGCACGATTTATCTTTATCTGAGTGGCAACTAGTTTGGAGCCTGATAATGCGCAGGTTACCCGTCGTCTAATCTGACTCTTAACTGTTTACATAAACGTTTGTTTTCTTTTTTACATATAACTCGTTTAATGGGAAGCGATAACGTGTTGTCCACTGTACATGCGCAATATATTAATAGGCATCTATAAAATAGTTTAAATTGTTCTTCGTAAACGTTTCCCACATAGAAGCGCCTTATTAAAAGCAATTAATGTATCCCTCGAACGCAGAAAATAGTTCCAATTTATACAGACATAAAAAATCACCAAAATAAATATGTTTTTTATTGTATCACATTGAAACTTAAATCAGGCAACATTTTGCCTTAAGGCGCATCCTGCTTTACTTTCAACCTGCTTTTTAAAAGTGGTCACCTGTCATCAAAACTATAAACAGGCTATTGAGTTAAGGGGTTAATCATAGTTGCAAATAGTTTCTAGCCTGATCAGATGCCAGATTACCCGGTACCTGATCAAGGTCTATACTGTGTGCAAAGCCCTTATTGTTCTTAACACAAATGCAACGAGATAAACTGTAAGCAGTGGTGTTTCTTTTTTCAAACTGTCAACGACAATTTTGATCTGAGCAGTAAGCAGTTTGGAGCCTGATCAGAAACCGGGTTATCTGGCGTCTGATCTGGAACCAAACTGTTTGCAATGGAACTACATGAATTTGTTTTAGCAGAAATGCGTTTAATGTGAAATAACAGTGTATTCCGTTCTGTACACACAGTGGTTTCTTGGCATAACAGCTGTTTATTTAGATAAACATAATAAACGTGAGGTACATTTTCCATTAAAACATCGGTATAACACATAGAACTATATATATTAAGTATGTGAATTCTAAATCATTTTATCTTCACAGAACCCAGTGTGATGTCTGTTCATTACGTTAGAACATATCCTTCAGATATAATCGAAACTAAACGCGCTGTACATTTGAGAGCGGAACAGTGTTCTTTCTTTTTTACCATTAAACAAATATGTATATTGCAAACATGCCGTTCAGATGTATATCATGAACTGAGTGTAATAAAGGAAATTGAAATTGAAATTGATACAAATAAATGGTACACAATTTGATTTAACAAATCTGATTTTCAACATTATATGACATTGTGTTTGCATTTCGTATGCTTTTAAACAAGATATAATGTTTTTCCACCGTCACTAGGTACAGTAAAAGGCATGGTGTACGAAAATGTCCACGATTTAATATAGAATATTTGCGGCAAACAGATTGAGTTTGATCGGACGCATGGTTACGTGGTGTTCTATCTGAATAAAAAATGTCCGTTATTGACTGACTGGTTTTAGCATCAATGCATTCGGATGGAAAGAGTAAAGTCTGCTGTGCGACGGAATAGTCTAAAAGCGACGATTCACTAAGCAGTCATAACGTTTGATCGGTAAACATTTAATTAAATGATTTATATTTTCTTAATGGTCTCCTTCCATGGCCTTATCGTACGCATTAGAAGCAATCGAAAACTCTAATCAGTAGTCAAACATTGATCAAGTGCTTGCACAAAGACGGAGCTATTAATAAAGCACTTTATATTCATTCATTTCGTTTTCGTTTAACCTTTACCAGGTAGCCTGTTTCTGTATTGAAGATAGGTAACTACTTAAGGCAGGTTGAAAGTAAAGCAGAATGCGCCTTAAGGCGCATTCTGCTTTACTTTCAGCCTGCTTTAAGCCATGGTGTGCTTGAATATAGAAAATATTCCCTATAAAATATATTAATGACTGGTGAAATTGGAACTATTTTCTTCAGCGGAGGAATAAATCATATTCGCTAAAAGGTGCTTCTATGGGGAAAGGGTTAAACGGAGAAGAATAATGTCTTCCCCCACTGTACCGTGGTGGGTGATCGTTTATCAATTTCAGATAGCATCTCATACACCATTATACCCCATTTTACTACGAATAAATTGTTGGAAGTAGCTAGATTCATGCCATGGGTTAGTTATTAGATTTCGGCAATTAGTTTAACCTTCATCTTGCCGCGAATCCTCTGCTTTGAAATTATCGTATGTATATTTTGTCAACTTGATATTGATGCATCTTGAAATCTTGGAAACCTATAGACGAGTGTCACATCAGTTTTAAGGCGGTGTCTGATCTGGCTCCAAACTGTTTGCACTGCAAATAATAGTTTTAGCGTAAACGCGTTTATTGGGAAAGAATAACAGATTCTCCACTATATCTGGTGTGTGGTAGCCGTGATATGAACGGATGTAACCCAGCAATGCATATCGTTAGCAAGCGTGGAATAGCAAACAGTTCATCTATATATGAAATGACATTCTGTATAGACATGCACCAAGATGTCCTTATGCCACCTATGTATATGTGTAGTGAAAAACTCTAGCTAGTAAACAGGGATGATACATTTCGGCATCAATGCATTAACCCATTTATGACCAATGGATTCCTCCATGCTTATAATTGGATAAGTCATTTTTGATGTAATGATATTTGGTCCAATAAACTTTATTTTCGTTCTTGTTTATATTAATATAAACTTTATTTTCGTTCTTGTTTATATTGAAAGTCAAAGACTATCAGCAAACAGTGTAGACACTGTTGGCATACGCCCCTTTTATAGGACGCTAGGCATAAATAGGTCAATGGTGTACATGTAGTTCTTTTCACCAAAACATCATTTCATCAAACCCGCACGCATTTGTTCAAATCAATCTCGAGCCTGATAAGTAACCAGATTATTCGAGGTTTGATAATAGTCGTTTGAGATTGATACTTGCACAAATATTTCATAAGTAGAATGTAAATATTCTAAGTTTAAAGAAACAAAGGCGCAAAGCAATATCTTAACATAGGATACAATAGTAGAGCATCAGTTCAGATAACAAAGGGCGTTCCTATTCCATAATTATAACACATACTTTCATTAATAAAATGCTAGCTCATTAATACCAAGATATTAGCTTTGTAAGATAAGAATTATCTAATTTATCCCTTCATTACCAGTCATAACTACCTGTATATTGAGAAATAGTTTCGATCTAGTTCAGAGACACAAATGTTAATTCGAGTACAGTGGAAAAGACATTATTATTTCCTGTTTAAACGCAAAAGAAACACAAACGTATTGCAATTAAATGGAGAAAACGACAGTTTATTGACAATTCTTACTGTACATGTATATATTTTGATTTGAGTGGCAAATAGACTGGAACCTGATCAGATGCCGTTTTCCCGGCGTCTGGTCAGGCTCCGAGCAGTTTACAAGGAAACTAACATTTTTTAAGTAAATACCTTTATTGGGACATAAATAACGTCTTCTTCACTGTAAAAGTGTCAGACAGTATTGTATCATGCTGAGTACCTAGGCATCTTAAGTCAAACTGCTGAACGGTTTGAATTATTTATCCAGGGTTATAAAGCTTTTGAGATGAGTCTGAAGTCATGCACAACCATTGGATTGGTCAGATTTGAGCCTAGGCTAAAATCGGACCGAGCAATTGCTTGAGAACAAACTCAGACTTGACTCAAAGGCTGTATAACATTTGAGCCTAATCAGGAATAATACGAGTCCCGAGCAAATAGTGTTCCAGTGAAAAGTACAATAAAGTCTTATCCCATGAAAACAGTGATACTTACCGTGGATAATCTGTTATTCTTTCCCAATAAACGCGTTTACGCTAAAACTATTATTTGCACTGCAAACAGTTTGGAGCCAGATCAGACGCCGGGTAACCCGGCGTCTGATCAGGCTCCAAACTGTTTGCCACGAAGATAAACAAGAATTATCAGAATTGTCCAAAAGTTGTTCTTTTCTACGTTTTAGTGCTTTGCGTACGTTTGCGTTTAAACGGGAAATAATAACAGATTATCCACTGTAGGTAGAGTTCTGAATGGAAATCTCAAATAATGGTCTGCATTGTTTGTAATATTGAAATATATTGACAAAAACAGTCCTAAGTAGCCAAAATATATTAGACTCAATTGGACATCAGAATATCCCATTTGAAGTTTTATTGAGGAAAGGGTTTATATCTAAAGTTGAAACAAAACATCAAAAGGACAGTGCTATTGCATTGAAGTGGCTAACATTACGTTTTTCACTTACATTACATGTATGTCTATTGCTTGACAATCAGTTTATGCTCTTCCAAAGGAATTCTTGAAATACGTTTTTGAACACTTGAAGCACACGCAACACCCTCGATCCTACAATAATGAAAACAAATTATATCCGTATAAAACAACAAAAAAAGCATTCTTCTTATTAAGTGTAAGAACTGACGATGTTTAATACAAGTAACACATTGAACTTAAAATAGTTATCTGATCAGGTTTTATATTGTTTGTTAGGAGCACTATTTCATTGTGAATACTTGGACAGAATATCGGTATATTGAGTATCAACTGTTGTTAAAACTTTCGATCTCGCAATATAGTCTTCCTCGAATCTTCCGTCAAATGAAACTTCACAAACTTATATAATAGGCGTTTGCACTGAAAGGAGTATCGACAAAAGGCATACAGCAGTTTGGACCCTAATCAATCGCTGCGTTATGTGGCGTTTGATCAGGGTCCAAACTGTTCGAAAATGTAAACCAAATAGTGATCAGCACACTAGGGGTTAATGCTGGTTTTATCACCTAACATAATTTGCTTCTATCGTCTGCTGATTATATTGCAATCCAGAGAATGTTTTGAGTTATATTTTTTGAGTGGGAATAAATGGCTTGATAATGGACGTAAATGTGAACTTAACTGCTCATGTGTAATAATATTGTCTGCTTATACATTCGATGTTGCTTTTGTCAATTAAGCTGTGAATGCATTTTTACTAGTGTAAAACTGACGCAAGTGCAACACGCCAAATTTGCTACCATGTTCGAGTTTGGCAGTGGGTGGATTTTTTCTAGTTACCGTAAAACGTTAACAATACTTAACCCTTTTCCTAATAACCCGTTAATAGCATTAAATACAGGTGATCACTTAAAGCAGGGTGAAAGTAAAGCAGAATGTGCCTTCTAGGCTATATAAAATATTTGGTATGGTAATTGTTCATGAGGGTATAAACTGGAACTATTTTCTTCAGCGGAGGAATAAATTAAAACCGCTAAAAGTCGCTTCTATCGGGGAAAGGGTTAATTTGATTATCGTATCATCATGGTAAGATATTCTGATTTATTTCTGCTTTCAGATGGCATCAAGAAAAAGAGCAGCACGTCCATTTCTACAAATGCACTCGGATGGAAATACCGGCTGTTGCTTTCTTGAAAAATGGGAACCAGTGTAAACCAAGATAATATTGGAAGTAACACCATACTTATAGCCTTTTGGAAAAGTACACAAAAGTGCCTTATTTCATTCCGTATAAGGAATGAAGGATATAAAGCCTTAACCTTGTCACAGCGTATGTCAAACGAAGTTTATAACCAAGACGTATTATTCAACCTTTTTTCCAAGTGACCATCCTACTAATTTTGTACTTTTCAGCGTTTCTATTGCGTAACTGTCATAGATATAATTTTGTTATTTGACAGAGATTACCCCTTTTTTAAAGAACCAAAAGGAAGGTAGGTGTGTGGTTTGATCCCATGCCTGCTTCGCAGCAACTGTGATTAGACGAAACAGTCTTCATGAAAGCACCGTCATCATCATCCGATCTCATTTACCTCCGCTATAGGACATAATAAAAATTATTCAGTGTCGCAGTGACGTAATACAAAACTCATTCATTCAAATGGCGCCATTAGTTTGTCTTGTGTGCATTGTGCCTAGACGAGGAATACCAGTATCACACTCGCAAATTCGTGAATACATATGTATAGGGTAATATACTTAAGGCGTTATAATCCTTATCACAACACGTTAGAATAACACATTTGGGATTGGTATTTCGATTGAAAATAATACATGAATATGAATTCCCTTGCCCTTATTTGAACTTTGGTTGCTGGGCTGTCCCATATAAATCCACTTGTTTAACCCCATTCTGCTTCGATATAAGTTAATTGTATTTGTATATACAACCTCATGTTCTTATGGAATTGCTACAATGCGTTAGGAACAATGTGGTAAACCGTAAATACAATTAGGTTTCTTTACTTAACCCTGTTTCAATGCATGCGTAGGAAATTTATATGATTAATGTTAATTCGAGTAAAATTTAATGTGCAAGAGTATCTTTTATACATCACCAGAATATTCAGTATAGCATAAATGTTATGATTAGCATGAACACAGACGCCAACGCTGTGCCAACGCTGTACAATACTTACAGACATTGACTGCCTTTAGTGTGTACCGGTTATTTATTTAGACCTGTCTGAGTAGTTCAGTAGCGATAACGTCATTTATTTCCTCTTTGCAAATGCCAACGAAATGCAAACACAAATACGGTGAATACGCTATTGTTTCCCATTAAACGCGGTTCTTGTTAGTTTACTTTTCTTAAAACGAAATAGAACATTTTGTCTCAACTGTCCAAATGTATAGAGTACCAAATATATTTTTAACACTTACACATAATTAAGTCATATATATTCAACACATCCGATGTGATGTTTGTTGAGAAGAACTGGTCATTCGGCTGCCTTCAGTTGATACATTAATAGCATCAAATAGGCGTTGATGTACACTGTATACTAATTTACTGATCGTGCTCGCCAAATTAGCCTCGTGTGTATCCGGGGTTGATCTGGTGCAGTTTAGAAACGTAGCTATTATGTTAACGATACGGGCTTTCTCTGGTTATTCCATTTTCCTTCCGCACAAAAACGCTATTGAGATTAATCAGTTAAGTAGAACCTCTCGAACCTGAACACTTTAATGGACGAGGAGAGACATGGAAAGACAAGTGGGTGCTTATTACATGATAAAAGTCAATCTCCTCTACAGAGTTAACGTTCTTTACACTCACTGTCATCTCTTCAAAGGACTAAATGTCAAGACGTTTGACAGAATGTTTCAGGCACTGATAGGAGGATTTATACAGTAGACACAATGCTATTCTTTCCTGTTTAAACGCAAACAAACCGCAAACGCATTGCAATAATATGTGGACTTTTGTTTCGAAAATTCTAGCTTTTAACACAAATTCCCTTTATTGAGAAATAATAGCATGTTCTAATTTGTGACACCAAATTAGATTATATATCCATACTAAATGTAGATATTTTACTTTACAATCGACATGAAAGCCATTAAAACGACCGTTCTTTTTTAAGTAAAATAATTTTATCTTTTCTTGCATTTCGTACTCTGGAGAAGATGTTATTTTGTCCCACTAAGCACGTTTGTGCTTAAAGAGGCTCGCAACCGGATTTAGCATGAAAATAGTAATTTGTAAATATATGTCAAATGCTTATATAAATGGGTAAGATTTAGTTTTGGATAATAAATTCTGTTAAAATATGCATTTCAAAAAAAGAAAAGAAGAAGAAGCTCTGGTTGGATTCGAACCCGTGACCCTCCATGCGGAGACAAACATGAAAACAAAGGCAAACGCCTTTACCCACGCGGCCACTGGCGCTCTCTATCTATATGGTATCGAATTAACGTACTTCACTGGTAGCGATTGATAGTACAGATTCGGCTCGGGTTTATGTCTGAGCCCGTGTAGAGAAGCAACAACAACAACTATACCGTTAGCTAACGCTATAGAAAAACAATGGAAAATATATAAAAAAACTAAGATTCGGTGACGATTCTTGAGACTTTTTTTGGACTAATCATATTTTTTTAATGTCAGAAGCCAAATAATGCCACAAATTTGCTTTTATTTGAGTATTTTATTTTATTTTTACAAGTACACCATCCGGATGCGAGTCCATTTAAGCATTATGTTCATTGCAAACATTTTTACTAAGTGTTTGATAAGGTTTCAAACGGTTCGCAACTTTAATTACAGGTAACACGACGCTTAATACTATCATGATCAAATTTATCGTGAGGTGTTTACCCCTTCGCTGCCACATTGTCGCCTGTTTCAATATTGTTTTTTGCAATATCATTTCAAAGTTATTTTTAAGGTGGTTCGCGGGTCAGCATATTCCGTGTCAGAATTCTTTGAAACCTTGATTTAATTGAAATATACCATATGGAGAGTGAAAAATCGTTAAAATAAAAAAAAATTACAGTGCCATTGTTTTCTGACAGGACCATTTGTCGAGAAAAGCTCCTTTTTTAATGAACAGGAATAGTTTCTTTATAAAATGATATAACTCAATAAGTTCTGTATATTCAAGTAAACTGTACAGAGACAATAAGATATTGTGCAAACAAAAATATTTCATGACATATTTTAAAAAAGTCAAATTCTGAAAAAGTCACTAAATCTCAAATTACAAAAAATCTAGCTGTTTAACATACACTAATTTTACTCTTATTAGATAGATATAACTTTATTCTACTAGTCACAAAAACTTAATGAAAATCTACAGTGGAATTTACATTTTATACATGATTTCCAGAAGTTCTGACAAAATGTTACACAAAAAACGAGTTACCTCCCTTGAGTTCAACTTTAAAATGCCGTCAGCTCTAAATAATACCAGAAGTCAAACCTGTAATAAGGGACCATTGAATACGGTAGCCTGTAGATCTTTAAAGACAGGTGACTGCTTAATGCATAACAAAAGTAATGCATAAAGATATTGTGCAAACAAAAATATTTCATGACATATTTTAAAAAAGTCAAATTCTGAAAAAGTCACTAAATCTCAAATTACAAAAAATCTAGCTGTTTAACATACACTAATTTTACTCTTATTAGATAGATATAACTTTATTCTACTAGTCACAAAAACTTAATGAAAATTTACAGTGGAATTTACATTTTATACATGATTTCCAGAAGTTCTGACAAAATGTTACACAAAAAACGAGTTACCTCCCTTGAGTTCAACTTTAAAATGCCGTCAGCTCTAAATAATACCAGAAGTCAAACCTGTAATAAGGGACCATTGAATACGGTAGCCTGTAGATCTTTAAAGACAGGTGACTGCTTAATGCATAACAAAAGTAATGCATAAAAGCTCCTTTAAGATCTATATTTTAGCATTACTTGTGTCCTGTGTTAAGCTGCCATCTGTCATATAGGCTATAAATCCTTACAAAGTTTAGTTGTCACTTGACAATACTTGCACCTGATATTATTCATTAGTACGTGACTAAACATAGCCTGTCCTTTGGTCACTGCGTTATGAATTGACTAGTCAATAAAAATCGGACAATTTATTTTAAAAAAAAGATTTGTAGCGAGTGGAAATCGAACCTGGTACCTTTGTTTGCTAGTCCATCACTTTACTAACTGCGCTAACAAAGACGACAATGAAGCCTGTCAAACTTTTCTTTATGTAAAATTTCTACTATAAGCTCGTGCCGAAAAGATCATGTGAAAGTCATCAGCATTTCCGGAATTCGAGATGCGGGCCGCCCGCTGTCGAACCACCTTAAGGAAGTAAATGATGTTATTTCAAAACAAGTGGCAAACAGTTTTGATCCTGATCAGACGCCGCGTCACCTGTTTGTAAATATGCTTTATGACGTCATTGAGATTGAAATAGTTAAAATGTTAAAGGACATGCCACATCTACATTCTTGCGCATCGCGTTTGCATATTAAACGGGAAAGAATAACGTGTTTTTCACTGTACGTCATCGTAAGTAACCACGAGGTGATCTCTCAACAAATTTAGACAGCCAGCATCTTGTTTATTGTATTCGCCAAAGATGCTGACAGATGGCTGACACGTCGTAATTCGTTAAGAACCCTTTACAAAAAGTAGTCCAAAACCCATGACATAGATGAATGAATTGGCCGAAAAGTAAAAAGCGCGACGAAACGTAAAAGATGTCCGCTTTGACCAAAACAACTGACCGCAACCTCACGTGATAGCACTATACATGCCATCTATGTTTAAATACAACCTTATGGAAGAAAGGGAACTAAATTCCATCTTTGTATACATTCAACTTTAAGGAAGAAGGGAAGCTAAGAAAGAATATTTTGTTACAATCGCAATAAACATTTCACTCACTTATATGACAGAAATTGTTGTTTTAAAAAGGGTAATTGTAATCTTTGGTCATTGGTTATTTATTTAGACAGTAATACATAACTGAGATGTTTAATGGACTATTCCAATTTCCAATTAAGTAATGTCAATATATGGTAATTTAGGGATGGTTTCTTCAATTAATTGTGAGATAACAAATAGTGATAACCCTGGTCAGAGCCGGGAGTTCTCTCATATAAGTCTCCATTATTTGCATAGTACATGTATGTTTTGCAAATGACGAGTATACTCGTCGCCAGGGTTCAAAAAGTTAAAAGAAGAAACACACACAATTCATTTGTTATGAGAAGAAAATATGTTATACGTACACCATCATCTTTCTAAGCTTCTACCTACTTTTGAAAACAATAACAACATGCCAGCAGTAATTTAAGAGCCTGAACAAGAACTGTTTTAACCTTTTTCTCTTATAACATCAATTTTGAATCCGAATCTAACAAACGAAATACTACACAGAAGCTAAGGGACTGACAAATGGACCGATCATGATTATGCCATTATCGAAGAATCACATTGCCTACGTTATGTTAGTGTTGTCTGTCGCAATTCGCATAATCGTTCGGGTTTTAACAGATACATGTAGCACGAGAGTATAAACATATTGAATCCCGATAAGTAGTCAATTTATTCAGCGGCTCATCTGGGGTCCGTTTTACTAAACTACTTACGCAACAATTTTGCGTAAGTCAAAATTTTAATTTTTAATTTATATTTTTTATTATCACTTGCTACAAACAGCAAATAGCCAGATCAGCGTCCTCTGATCTGGCTATTTGCTGTTTGCAAACGTTTATGGTCGAAATATAAGAGTAAAACGATTTTGACGTACGCAAAAATTTTGCGTAAGTAGTTTAGTAAAACGGACCCCAGGACACATTTCTGGATTTCACCTGATCCAAAGTCTGTGTTTTATAAGTGCCCAATTTATTTATGATTCCCATTAGAATGACAAATCATTTGAAAATTTGTTTTTATAGTTACATTAAATTCCCACATTGTACCCACTCAATAGAAAACTCACACATTAGTATCCTTGAACGAGTTCATCTGGTTGGTGAATTCAGTGTGAGCTATTCGGACAAGACAAGTTAAAGAAGCGATACGGATAAAGTTACCTATGACAGTAATCAGTTAAATCCTACCTAAAAACCAATTGCGTGCCATCAACACTTATATTGCTGAGAACAGCATGTAAATGAAAATGAATAATAAGCAAAATTTGTGTCAACTATCAACACGAAACTGGCCATTGTAGATTTTAATTTTTTTAGGTAATATCAGGTGGTTTTGAAGCCAGGTGACCCCCAATCCAAATATCCCCTTTCCCAAAGTAAAATCAAGGCATGTGTGTCTTAAGGTAAGCGGACATGAGCCCCCCCCCCCCCCCCCCCCCCCCCCCCGGACACGAGCCCCCCCGGCCGATTTGGCGCGGGCGGACACGAGCCCCCGCCTGTTTAGCGCGTGCGGACATGAGCCCCCGACCCACCCTATGAAAAGATACATGCTTTTATGTGTTAAATTGTAGATTTAAAAGTTCAAAACATGTTCTTAAGTGTTTTTTTGTCCTTAATTAACTTTAATAGTATGTGCTTTTAAACCCAAATGTTTGATATCTTTGATATGTTTGAGAATTATGAGACACAAACAACACCTTTAACTTACGATTATAAGGACAATGGATTCAATCAATCTATCAAACTTACAAGTTTACCTGGCGGCGTTTCTTCAGTAAACAAGAGTCAATTAAGCAATTAATTCCAGGTATCATCAAAGTATTACCCACAGTTTGATTCGCTAATAGGCAACGATTATCCAGTTTGTCAATATTGTGTAATCAAGTTGACAATATAAATGATTACATCTATTATCATTTTCTTTTTCCTACGAGGTACATGTATTAAGATTAAAATGAAACAATTAATAAATAGCAAATTATTACTAACAAGCATGGTAGTATTTATAGCCGAAGAAAAGCTGCATTGTTTGCTAAAAATATTGACAAAACATTAGTTTATTATCTGTCCGACCAGGGGGGCTTATGTCCGCCCGCGCAAGACAGGTGGGGGGCTCGTGTCCGCCCGCACAAAATCGGCCGGGGGGATGGGGGGGGGGGGGGGCTCGTGTCCCGGGGGGGGGGGGGGGCTCATGTCCGGGGGGGGGGGGGGGGCTCTTGTCCGTCAATCGTGTCTTAATTACAGTCTATCACCTTTGTGGTATACCATTGACACATTTAGCACCTCTTTAAGGCAGTAATTACAAAGCAATCATCCTTGGCTACAATTTTTTTTATATCATTTAGAGGATTGAAATATTTACAGAAGCTGAAATATTGACAAGTATTTCATTTTAATACATATTATATATATATAACTGCTCTAAATATCCCTATAGCAGTAGTGTATATATGTTTATAACATAACAGACGACGTGAGCGTTGAATAACACCCGTTGTTTAAATGTCATATATAACTAGTTGAATAACTATGCAAATGAGGTACGCCACGACGTCGTTACTTTTGACGTCATTAAAATGCGTTCTATGCGTTCAATTTCCAACGTCTTCTTTCCATCATGTAGATTCAATTTATAGACTTTTGGTGTAATTAATCAATTTAGATCTACATGAAAGTGCTTATTAATACCTCATATAATAACATAAACATTATGCTAGTGAACGGGGTTAATTTGGAACAACTTTTTTCCTGTATAGATCTACTTATATCGCGCTTATCATTCACTTGACCTCAAAGGCTGCGATAAATAACTTTTCTATGTTATGTTATAAAAAGAATATAACATTCGTGTTAATCAAACTCGTCGTTTTAGAAAACGATAAAAACTCGGCAAAGCCTCTTTTTTATCGTTTTCTAAAAGACTCGTTTAATAAATCCAATAAATTATGAACACTCATGTTCTATCCTATATTTAAATGCCTTAGTTTAAAATTGTATATATTACATTAACTGGGTTTTCAAAAACGTATCAGGATGTATATGTGTCTGCTCAGCCTTTGGTACAGAAATAATTCAAATATGGCTAGATTGAATCTTTAATACTCACTTAGAGTCACTATATTAGGAAGAAAACTGATGTTTCATATGACCCAAGTTTCATAAAACCCGCTTATTACCTAAAGTGGACATGAAGACCTTATTGTCCAACCCGGGTAAACCCGGGTTTTATGGGGTGGGTTTTACTAGGTGGGTAATATCGATTGACGGACATGAGCCCCCGGCCGATTTTGCGCGGGCGGACACGAGCCCCCCGCCTGTTTTGCGCGGGCGGACATAAGCCCCTCTGGTCAGACAGATAATTAACTAATGTTTTGTTAATATTTGTGGCAAAAAAAGAAGTTTTTCTTAAGCTAAAAATATTGCTTTGCTTGTCAGCAATAATTCGCCAATTATTAATTGTTTCATTTTAATCATGATACCTCGTAGGAAAAAGATAATGATGATAGATCTAATCATTTATATTGTCAACTTGATTACACAATAGTGACAAAATAAGATAATCGTTGCCTATTAGCGAATCAAACTGTCGGTAACAACTTGATGATACATGGAATTAATTGTTAAATTGACTCTTTTTACTGAAGAAACACCGCCAGTGAAAGGTGTAAGTTTGATAGATTGATTGAATCTATTGTCCTTATAATCGTAAGTTAAAGTTTGTGTCTCATACTTCTCGAACATATCACAGTTCTCAAACATTTGGGGTTAAACGCATAATATATAAAGTGCAATAATGACAAAATAACACTTAAAAACACGTTTTGAAGTTTTAATATACAATTTTACACAAGAAAACATGTATCTTATAATACGGTGGGTCGGGGGGCTCATGTCCGCCCGCGCAAAACAGGCCGGGGGCTCGTGTCCGGGGGGGGGGGGGGGGGGGGGGGGGGGCTCATGTCCATGTCCGCTTACCGGTAATATCGTGCCAACCCTGGTTTTGTTTGGGGAACAGCGGCACCATTGTTTTAAGGATGGAATCGTTGGGTGTTGGTGTATAGAGCGGGTACTGTACTAAAATCACGGCAAATCGGGAAAGACAGAACAAAAAGAAAGAAAACGGTCCCCTGTGTGTCTGCTGCTGTTTGTGACATTTCGATATTTGGCATTTAGACGTTAGAAAGACCAATAAAAGTGTCTAAACTGTTTGAATTCAGACACATTTCTAGCAAATATAGTTTGACATCCATATTGAGTTTGCCTCTACAAAAATATCTACATCTATCTTCTAATCCATTGCAAATAATTCAGAAATTGAATTGAGTTGATCGTATATTGTCAATTGATTTGTAAAGCAGTACTCATATGAAAAGGTATCCAATCTGTCGAGTCATTTTCATTTCAGTTTCCTTTCATGTACGCTTCGTTTCATTTGCGGTTACACTGGAGATTATGTTATTATTATTATTATTTCCAATTTACCCTTTTTTCCCGTAGAACCGCCTTTAAGCGCATATAATTTATTCCTCCAAGAAAATAGTTCCAATTTAAACAGTCATAAGAAAGGAGTTCTATACCCTAGCAGCTGGTAGTTTACAACAGTTGGAACATAAAGAAGAATGTGCCTTAAGGCTCATTCTGCTTTATTGTTAACCTGCTTTAAGTGACCAACGGTCTACAAGACTAGAAACAGGCTATATGGTAATGGGTAAAACGCACATGAAACGTCCATGCTTTGCAATAAAACCTAGAAAACAATTATTGTTTGACAATTCAGACCTTTCATGTATACGGGAAAGAATTACGTCTTCCACACTGTACTAACATTCACTCCCTCTCAGAAAGCCATTATGGCACTGATCTATAGGAATACATACAGTAATTGCATTTCCAAGCGCACAAGGGACGGCGCTGCGTCATTCTGTCAAGCAGTCAATGTCCCATGGAGAGATTACTACTGTCCTAATTTGTGCTCTGCATTGCATCCGTTGACCAGACGCCAGTGTCTCGTTTAGATTGGTTTATATACAGTAGAGAATATGTTATGCATTCAATCGCAAACGAAACACACAGTTATCTCAATGAACTGTAAAAAATGACAATTCTGACTATTTATTTTAATCTGAGTGGCACACAGTTTGGAGCTTGATCAGACGCCGGATTTCCCGGCGTCTGATCCAGCTCAAAATGGTTTGCAATGGTCATGAGGAATTTAGAATATAAGCGATTATTGGGAAATGGCATCGTCTTCTCCACTGTATATACACTGTGGTACCTCTTTATGCGCTTTAGTCCATTTTTATAGTTCTGTTCTGACGCATGCCTACAGCATTAGCTTTCTTAATAAGTACATGTAAAGGTGTAGCGCTATGTATTAACTATAGTAGGAAATTGTCTGATCTGTATTTTCCTGTTGTTTTGTACAAGTTCTTATACTAAATCTACTCATTCCAATACTCTCAGTTGCTTTTAGGAATAAACACCATAATTGCATTTCCTCTTCGCACACGGGACGGCGCTGCGTAATGCTGTCAAACAGTCACTGGTCGTTTATTTCTGTCCTTAATTTTGCTTCGTATTACATTTGTTGTCCTGCCGACATTGTCTCGTTTCGATTGATTTATGTTTATGAGCCATGACATGAGACTTATTGCATTGCGAAAAAGTGCATATGCCATCCACTTTCTCACGTAAGCGTAAAAAAAAATGGTATACGGTATATGGGACTATTGTTCATGTCTTTATTGCCCGTTCTGTAATGCATATGTTTATCAGAGAATATTTTGTTCCAAAAGAAAATGCTTGAAATCATATTTAATCCCTTCGCCGCCTTACTCTGATTACAATACTGGTTACTATTTGCAAACTGTTTGAAATTCAATTCAATATTTCTTAAGGGTGTATCCAACCCATGAGCGATTTTTTCAAAGTATCAAACTTTTTTTCTATCATTGTTTTTTTGGAAGAGCTATTTATGATGAATAAAAAAATGGGAAAAAATATATGGTGGTGTCCTTTATTGAGCTACAGCGATTTGAAAAAGGTATGTCAAATTTGGACTTTTTCTCTCAAATTTTACCCATTCAGAGTACAAGCTTCAAAATCTATTTCAAAACAAAACAAACATGGTAATTTGGGTTTTCATTATTTATTTCATGTCTATGGTGGTATTTTCACATATAGAAAGCAAATTTAGACAAAGCAGGCACTAGGTTCGAACAATATGGATCCTCGAATATCAAATATATGCTTTTCATAGGGCATGATTTTATAAGATAATTTATTTTATGAAACAAAAAGTAAAAAAGTTTGAAAATGAAATATTTCTAGTATTCAACGTTTTCTTAGTTATACCAAATGAAAACCAATGCTAAAGCAGTTGAAAATATGAAAAGAAATTGAAAGTACCATATCGATGATATTTAGAGCTTTATAAATTTCACATTTGGTGCCTTTTTTTCTAAAATTAGTTTTTGTATGAAGAAATACTACCATAGATAGGAAATAAATAACACAAAACCAAATTATCATATTTGTTTTCATTTAAAATGGATTTTATTGAAGCGGGTTGTTTGAAAAGGACAAAATAAGAGAAAGTGGGTGGGGTAAATTTTACATGGCCATGGAGCCAACTGTTGTTCACCATTATGTACACTTTTTCTATTTTTTCATTCATCTTAGATAGCTCTTCAATACAAAACCATCATAAAGGGTTTTCATATACTTTGACAATTTCTTAAATTCATGACATTGATACACCCTTAAGTTAAAATACCTTATATTTAGTTTTGATAATTAAAGAAGACGGCCATTATTTACAGCAGATGACGCTATGGCAGTTAGACTACACGGTTAAAGACTGCACTTTAAATGACACGTTAAGTAGACACGATCAAAGCAGTGAAGAATGCATTCTCTTCCATTCCCTATTAGTCGTGTCTAAACTCTCAAAAGCGCGTTTGTAAAGAGTATAGGAGGTCCTGTCAATGTTTATATAAGAACGGCGTTTTTCTGGAAGGAGTCCATAGTCTTTCGTTTGAGTCAAAGGTCTGAAAGAATCAAACAAGCTAGTTCACTACGCAAGAACGAGTAATCATCCAGCAAAGAGACTGAAAAGTCTTATGGCATCTTGAGTTTGATACGCTTACGCCTATGCTGTGTGTTTTGGTAAATGACAAAAAAACTACAATAATAGTTTAGGTGTTTTTCTCCGTTCTTATCTATCCCCGCTGGCCACATATCTTGTGTGGATAAAGCTTTCAATGTTTTCTAAATTAATCAAGAAAATGCGATCAATCGAGCTTCCCTTCAGGCACACTGATTTCTCCGATACATCCTACATCGCACTAACTCGCCATCGAGTCCTCGATGATAGAACGAAAACCTATCGTTCTAAAAGGCTTACTGTTTATGAATAATAAATTCGAATTGGTATTCATATAGATAACCACAGTGGCTTTCTGTGGTTGACGCTTGTCAGTGCTGAGCTTGTCAATCAAACAGATGTAGCAAGCAGTCACTGATATAACAGTGTTCCCACTCTACAACGACACTCGATGGGAGACATAGATTATGTGTGTTGTTCGGAGGGAGTCGTTATAGGGAGGAAAAGTCAAGACTTGGCTTATATTTGCAAACAGCTTGAATCCAGATCAGATGCCGCGTAACGCGGCGTCTGATCTTGATTCAAGCTGTTTGTCACTCACCATTATATTTATTCTATCAAAATGTCCACTTATAATTATGTATCTATAAATATATAGTATATATAAAACAGCAGACGACAAACTTAAGTAGACGGTGTTGCAACCATTGAAAGGTTGGACATAAATGTATACTTTGGGAACCAGCGGCAAGGGCCGTTGTTAAGAGGGAATCGTTGTTGGGAGGGCCGTTGTAGGGAGGGAACACTGTAGTATCATACAAAACAGTGATTCCATCAAAGGTCGAGAGTGAAGAACATTTCACGTTCAAACGCCCACGAAACGCTAACGTATTATATATACTAAGTTAGGAAAATTACATTTTTTAAAACTTTTCACAAATTAGTTCAATGTGAATGGTAGACAGTTTTGAGCCTGATCAGACGCCAGGTTCCCCGGCGTCTGATCTGGCTCCAACATGTTTGCAGTGGAAATAATAGTTTAAGCGCAAACTTGTTTATTGGGAAAGAATAGCGTCTTCTCCAATGTATATATGGTAGCAAGTATTTTTAGCCATATAAATTCATTGCTTCCCATAAGACACTCTAGAGCTTATTCTTATTAAATAATTCAATAAGAAATTATGTTGATCTCGGTGAGAAGCATAACGTATATTTTCGAGAGCAAATATGATGTAAATTAATCGTCCTTATACTGATAATAATGAATAATTTCGATATATTTAAAGGGAGACATCATTCAAATGTTATGGGATATATAAATTAATATTGCGACATCGAAACACTCAAATTAGAGTTTTCAAAAGTCAATTTCCAACACATTTTCAGTTGAAATTGAGGACACCAAATTAGATCTGCCCAATGTTGGCCAATATTGAAACTCTACGGAGAGCGACCGGACCATGCTCGTGAACTGTCAGTCCGCTCCGGACTATAACTTCAGTCCGATCTCATAAGGAACCTGAAACCTTATGGATGAAGTTGTCAAAGTCGGTATTCTACAGAGAGCGATCGCTACTAATTTGGTCCGATTCCATTAGTCCACAACCTTAAGAATGTACAACAAAAGTCTAGTCAGTCGATACAGCCGGTCTAGCACAACATTTCATCAATAGAACAAACAATTATCGTTTTAAAAGGCTTACTGTTTATGAATAATAATCTGGAATTTATATTCATATAAATAATCACACTGTCCTTCCATGGTTGACGTTTCTGATTGTTGAGTTATTTAATCATACATCAGTATCAAGCAAATCAGTGATTCCGCCTAAGGGGTAAGAGCATAGTATATTGTTGTATATAGGGAAATAATTACAGCGTGTGGTCCTACCCTTTTAATTACTATTTTCTTTCAAATATTAACATTTGCGAACAATTAGACCAAATTAAAACACTGCAAGGTCTATAGAGTTGTTCACTTCATAGGAAATTGTTGTCTCTACGGAATTGTATTGTCGAGTCTTTTGATCACACTTTTACTGATAATCAAAGGACAAGGGAAATATTTTAGGTATAAAATGGTAAATAGTGGTAAATTGAAATCTCGGCGCAGAGAATCAACAGGAGGCACAATAGTTTCTTTTAAGAAAAAGTCTATTATATCAAGCCGACTGAGTAGATTTATAAGGGTTATAGTATTTTGGAATCTTCCCATTATAAGATGTAGGGAAACATACCATGGCGTCTGATCAGGCGCCAAACTGTTTGCCATTTACAATTATATAAATAATTATTTATATAAATAGACAGAATTTTCAAACAGTTGTACCTTTCTATATTGGTTTGAAGCGCTTTTTTGTTTCGTTAGTTCGTTAGCGTTTAAACGGGAAATAATAACCCGGCGTCTGATCAGGCTCCAAACTGTTTGTCACTCAAATTAAACTGGTAGTCGCAACTGTCAAAAGGTTGTCATATTCTGTACTTCACTGAAATGCGTTTGCGTTTAAAGGAAATAGTTACATTTTTTTGTTCACTGCATTTCAGACCGGTAGCCAACTCGCAATCGATGGCCATCGACGGCCATCGATTTCTTTACTGAACTCATCACTGAACAGACTCAGACATCGTACTACCCCGATCATGGTCTAGCTTTAAACAATTTGCAATTGGCATAAGTTTCTTTTTTCAATATAAATGCTTTTATTTGGAAAGAATACCATCATCACTGAGTCAACACTATAGAATTATGTTGAATCTCGAATAATTTCCGAAAGTAAATACCAGCAGCAATGATTAATGGAAAACTCGGTGGATTTACAGAAGATAATTAAGTCACTATGCTTTTTGTTACACATTCCTATTATTTTAATGTGCAAAACATGCGTTATCGGTTATCAAATATTTAACCTTCTGCAAGTAGTGAGAGAACTCGCCATAACTATTGCAAGCAGCTTGGATCCAGATGAGACGCCGAGTAACTCGGCGTCTCATCTTGATCCAAACTGCTTGAAACACTAGAAGTATTAACTGAACAGATGTTGTTTAACTCTTTCCTCCCTGAAACTTTAAATGGACAATTCAAGTTTCCATTCTAGTCTAGTCCATTTCTGACTTTTAAGGGTTGTTTTTGTCAATGTTTGGCATTATGACAAAAAGTGAAGACCCTGATCAGAGGGCTCCGAAAGGAGCCCTCTGATCTGGGTCATCACTGTTTGCGTAGGACAAGTGTACTATTCACACATACACTGTTTGAAAAGGACGCCTATATGCGGGACTAGGGTTCAAAGGGTTAATCGACTTTGAAAGTTGTTGTAGCCATCAAGTTTTGCAGTCGATAAAAATGTACCGTAGTATGCTCCAAGGAACTTTAAGCGTGCTAGAGAGTTAAGATATGTTAAAGTTCTCGTCTGCATCAACTTTATAATTGTTTTGTTTGTCATTTCATGTTTATGCCTGGCTATTTCAATGTTCTCTTCCCATGCGCGTGCTGGAATAGTTCTTTATAAATCACAAGGATGGTCTAAAGGTACTGCAGTGTTTTCCCATCTATCTCAACCAGTCATATGAACTACATTGTATCAAACAGTGTATACCCAAAATAGACGCATCGTAATTAGGCATCTCATCAGGGTATACATTATTTGCCAATATCTTATCCAGTGCAGTGTATAGTGTTACAAAATTAATAAAAAAGGTTTATCTCCAATTAAAATAATTACATATGTATACTGATACGATGACTCTAAATGTATTCTTATAATATTTGATCCAGTAATGGATTACGTGACAATTGTGAATATTATTTATTTTGTATTGACGAGATACTGTATGTATCAGTAAAAAAATAAAAATATGTTCTGTTCTGTTAAATGGGTTAAGTGTTGTTCGAGCATGTTTCGGTACGCATGGCCTCGCCAGAGTTAAGTGATTTTCAAATTATCTTCATATGGCGCCAATCTGCTACTGTGTTAACGATATAGCTTCGATATAAAACTTTGATTTTAAAGACACTATGTCTGGTCAAGTGTTTTGATACCTGACGACTGGTCAGTATTTACACTGCTTGTAACTCACACGTGCCTACACCATTAAGGTTCATGTAATGTCCCTGTACGAGAAAAAATACCCAAATTTGAAAAGTTGCAATACTCAATAACTATACCACATTGGCTAAAAATATTTTCACACAGCATAAATAATTAGTCAATGAAAAGGAGCATGCCTAAATTTTCATTAATATAAGTATACTTGTGATGTCAGAAGATCCAAAAGTAGCGAACTTGGAGTGAAAATAGCCTCTTCAGCAGAATATATCAAATCACTTAATGACACGTATTTTCGGAAATCTGGTAGAATACATACAAAGAACCCATTACATACTGGGTACTCATACACAGAATGTCTTACAAAAGTCAGAAAAAACCCTTGTAATTGGCCCTTAGAATACCCCATGCTTGATTCAAGGGCAGCCATTTGCATTTTACAAATTTGTAGAAGTTTGCTAACATTTAAGGTCCATTTACTCCAAATCTACAAAACCGATTGACAATTGTTATATACGTGCGGACAGATAGAAGAACAAGCAATATTATCCGAGTCACTGCAGTTAGACAATATATCCGTTCAATTATATCAAGGTCACCGAAATATGTCATTTGTCGACTTTTCCGATAAATCCGCATTTTCTCATTTTTTAATATCCATATTTTCAACTTTTATTTCAGTACACTATTGTTGTTTGATACATAAACAATAAAATAAGTGCATTGCGCATTACTTTCGATCATAAATTTCTCCGGGTGTCACGATTCTTCAGCGGACTACTTGTCGGAAACTAATTTCGTCCCTGTACAGCTGACCTTTGTTTCAGGAAAATCAAGAGTTTGTCCCTTTAAATTACCTTTTTACACCCATTCAAGTATTCCACATCTTTCCGACTATTGTAATGTTGATTAATATTTCACTTTGCATTGCGATCTCTATCATATAAAGCTTACATTGTTGTGAAACTATTCAAGCCTTTGGCAGGTACAGGGTAAATGCTCATGTACAGTGGAGAATGTGTTATTATTTCCCAATAAACGCGTTTACGCTAAAACTATTATTTGCAGTGCAAACAGTTTGGAGCCAGATCAGACGCCGGGTAACCCGGCGTCTGATCAGGCTCCAAACTGTTTGCCACCACGATTAACATGAAATATCAGAATTGTCCAAAAGTTGTTATTTTCTACGTTTTAGTGCTTTGCGTTTGCGTGCGTTTGCTTTTAAACGGGAAAGAATAACAGAGTCTCCACTGTATATACTATTGCACGAGTTGGACAAGGCTTTCTATGGTGTCCTAGTAGGGACACAACCGACGATTTCGTTGGGCAGAGACACACAATTCTTTTTTGTCCTTACCACTTTTTTCACGTATATTCTGCTTCTGCATTTCACACATACACACACATTAAAATACTGTAATAGTTCATGAGTTTAATTATGCAACTACCACCCTGATAGCCTTACTTCAGTAGTTGTAAGAATTTAAAACCAATCATAAGGGCACAGATATTTGAAAATTTAGTCAGAAACAATCATATATTAGTTTATATGATGCTCAATTTGGTTTTCGTTCTAGGGGATCCTGCGTTTTACAGTTAATTGAATACATAGATGATTAGTCACATTACATTGAGGGTGATAGAATTTGGGAAAATATATTGTATATTTAGATTTTGTCAAAGCTTTTGAGAGCATAGTACATTAACGTTTTCTCGCAAAGTATCAGTATTTGGTATCAGAGGGCCAGTTTTGTCATGGAAACGTGACTTTTTTACTGGACGTAGGCAATATGTATCTGTGAAAGGACCCTGGTCTTTTTCGTGGGAAGACATTTTAAGTGGGGTACCCCAGGTAAGTGTCCTGGGACCCACATTATGTTTACCCACATGTGTTTATAATAGATGATCCCTACCCCTGAAGTTATACGTAGTATTGTGAAATTATTCGCTTATGGTACCAAACTATACAACAAAGACATTAGAATTGATATTATCCAGCACGACTTAGATGCCTTACACATAGTCAAAGTGGCTGTTGCGTTTTAATGTGAAAAATTACAGAACCATACACTTTAAATGGAAGAGACAACCAATATTACCAGTATACTTTGAACTTTGCGGACATTGAGTCTGCTAGTGAAAAGCGGGATTTAGGGGTAATATTAGGATTAAAAAGTTAGTAGTCATATAGCTGAAAAAGATAACAAATCCAACAGTGTATTATCCTTAATAATCAGAATGTATGATTACATTTCGAAAAGCTATTTCATATTTTTGTACAAAGCACTCGTCAGGTCAATATGGAAACACTATTATCATGTATTATGGTATATATTCTTAAAAGAAGTGTTTAAAATTATGTAAGCCTACTAATAAGCGTCTCCTGGATTGTCAAACTTACATGTACCGAAAGATTGGTTTTCAAAAATAGCTTGGTCATCGACGAAGCCGTGGTGATATGATACAATGTTGAAAATTATTTTAAGAAATGGAAGATATACATGTAGAAAGATTTTACATTAAAAATGTTTTTCGAATTAAAAAAACATCATTAAGTTTACAACACTTTTCACAGAGAATTATAAACAACCGGATCTCACTTCAGTTTATATAGAATTAAAAATAATAAACTTTGTTGATACATTTATATGCCGGATGAATTATTTTTGTAATCGAAGCTTCAATGTCATAGTCATGTGTTTGTGTACTTCATTGGATTAGAATCAAATATTGCGTACTGTTTAATAAATAATTCAGTTGAGAAGGGTCGAAATGGAATATTCTTAATAATTAGAATGACCACACAGCATCTTGAAACAAACATTTACTTGATGCGCATTTAAAATGATGTTTAAAAAAGCACTAGTAACCACTGTTCCCTCCATTTTACGGATACATTGCAGAATACGTCCCCTCATTGATTTTACGTAACGTTTCAAATACGTTGGCATTCCAACCAAAATGCACTTGGAGGTCATTATGGTATAAATTTGATGATTTGACCCGACCTTGTTATCAAATACATCCGATATGTGTTCTATGGGGCTCATGTCCGAGGATAAAACAGGCCAAGGCAGAACATTAATGTATTTTAGCAAGAAATTGTGTGGTGATACGCGCCGTGTGATGCTTTATACATGTATTGTCAAGCTCAAAATGCCAGGTCCTTCCTTTCTTTTGCATGAATCGAATCACTGTGTTATTTAAAACATTGATGAAACGCTGAGCATTGGCATTTTATTGATTAATAACCAAGTCACTTTCCAGAGTTCCAATTTTCCCAAACCAAACCATAGCGCTGCCACCACCCATTATGTCTCTCTCAAACATATCGTTCTCCACGGTCACTCCCCCTTTTTGCGCATTGAGGCGAGCGGACCGTGGCGAGATTCTCTTGCCTTCGCGGTAATGAATGTAGCGCTGTTTACAGTGAAACATCTGTATCTGCGCACGTGCAAAGTAAGGAACACGTTGGCAAGCTTAGACGCATAAAGAGACCTGGGATTTGAATAGCAATTGTGTAATCGTTATACGCAATGAAGTCATTATAATCATGTATGTATCTTGCAACATGCGTTAAAACACAGTTATAGAAGAATTCTAGGAAGAGGATGGGGTTATAAGTATAGGTTAGACCATGGTTGCAAGCGAATAAAAGATATAGTTCGAGGGGGCGTAGCCCCCGAGAACTATGTCGTTTATTCGCGCGCAACCATGGTCTAACCTATTTAGCACTGGCTTGGGCTCGAGGAAAACAAGAGGACCCTTCGTTTCTGCTTTTTGTTTTAGACGACAAAGTCATTTTATTTGTAATATTTTACTTAAATTGAAAGGTTATTTCAATGTGTAGTTTGAGACATTAAGCATGCTTTAACACCAACATAGATAACGCTTATTGAAGCTCTATATGTAAGCACAATTCATTATTAATTGCCTTTAAAGTTTAGGTCTCACTGTACATAATATGACGTCATCAAGCGAGTGCAGTTCAGAGGATTGCTAGGGTTGTGACGTCAGATTGCCTTGAGATGACGGACGTTTGGAATAAGTGAACAGTGTGTTAGTTATTTCATGGTTTTGTAAAATAAACGATATATTCACAGACTTTTGAGGCATCTGATTGGCCGAGAGCTCCAAGCCATGTGCTAAAGAAGCAGATCCTCCCGCGAGAGCCCAACAACGATTCTCAATGTATTCTCAAGGTATAATTCAGTTAAAAAAGGATGAAAAAATAATACAGCCTGCATATTTATACATGTAATAATGTTTGACAGAGGCTCGTGTTGCCCAGCATACTTTGGAAAAATTAAGTAGTCCCCCATTGCAAAATAGTGTTGTCCTTGAAAATTGTCAAATATTCCATGACTTCTTCTGTTGTTATTTGAGTGGATTTCGTCAGGATTTTGGTCCTACTACCTCATGTAAAGCATATTCTTCAATATAGAGGACGGATTTGTTGAATTTCAGTACAGAAAATTTGCTTCACATTTTGGTGCAAATCCAAACATATTGTTCAAAATCAAGATACACAGTTTTCCTTTCAAATTGTAACCTATCTCATAAGCTTGTTCATTTCAATACGAACATTTTGATATGAAATTATGCAACATTGCTCCATAAATGACCAAAAAATCACCTTTCAAAAATGCACCAAAAAACACTTTACAAGAACCTTAAACAGTGATATGAATGTATACCAAACACAGATGCAGCAAGACTGCCATAAGTTTTTCAGACGAAATTTTACTAATCGTGTCTATACCCAATATTCTGTTTCTTGTTTAGAAGACACATGACTGCTTAAAACATGTTGAAAGAAAAACAGAATGCGCAGGCGCATTCTGTTTACTTTCAGCCTGTTTTAAGCTTCCATCTGCTAGGATAAAAATCCGAAGACTTAGGAAAAATTCGGAGAAATGGCAGCCCTGATGCAGTCATAAGATGACAACAGTGCTTAGTCTACACACAATTTGGCAGTGCAATAAATCTAGTTTTCTCCCGAAAACGACTCAAATAAACTATAATTTATTGTCAACGGGATTGTCCACAATACCGCATTGGAAAATGCTGAATTTAGGAACAGCTTCGCTTTTCCAATTTCGTACAGATGAGTTGTTATTATTTCTTCCAAAAACGCGCTTATACAGCGTTCCCTCCCTACAACGGCCCTCCCAATAACGACTCCCTCCTTACAACGACTATTGCCGCTGTTCCCCAAATAAGACATTTATATCTAACATTTTTATGGCTGCAATGTCGTCTACTTAAATTTGTCGTCTGCTGTTTTTCTCAAATGTACATGTAAGTTGACATTTTGATAGAATAAATATAATGACGAGTGACAAATAGCTTGAATCAAGATTACGAGGCGTCTGATCTGTATTTAAGCTGTTTGCAAGTGTAAGTCCACTTCCCTCTTTAGAACGACTCCCTCCGCACAACGCACAAAATTTGGGTCTCCCATTGGGTGTCGTTGTAGAGAGGGAACGCTGTAATACCTATTGTGAACAATTTCGAGCCAGATCAGACACTGGGTTGCTCGGCGTCTGATCAGGCTCAGAACTGTCAATTATTCAGATTAAGATCAATATTTATACGTTTTTACCATATTAATGCGTTTCGTTTGCGCTTTCAAGAGCATGTTAAGGAATAACCTACAGTAAAACCTCTCTATTAACACCACTAAATAAGGTTAATTATTAGATGTTTCAGACAGGTGATTGCTTAACCCTTTCCCCCATAGAAGCGACTTTTAGCATATTTAATTTATTTCTCCGCTGAAGAAAAAAGTTCCAGTTTAAACCCTCATGAACAATTACCATTAAAACATGTTATATAACCTAGCAGAATTTAGCTTAAAGCAGGCTGAAAGAAAGGCAGAATGTGACTTAAGGCACATTCTGCTTTATTTTCAACCTGCTTTAAGTGGTCACCTGTCCTCAAAACAAGAAACAAGCTATGAGGTAAATGGTTAAACAAAGTGACAATCAATCAAACGGCTCCCTTAGAAACTTCCTGTTTAATTGTCACCTTGCTTAAAGCTGCCACCTGTCTTATACATGTATACAATCAATTTTCCATCTGCTAGTGGTTGTAATAGAGTGTATTAATCGCTGTATGAGGTACATGTAATGCCAAAACAGGAATCAGTAATTAGTATATGGCCCCTGCTGGTGGTTAAAGTACGGTAGATGACAGCAGTCACACCCAGACATGCATTAGCAATTTAATTAACCCTTTCGTTGTCATATTATACTGTTGTCGATTTTGCAAACAGTTTGGAACCAGATCCGGATTCAAATCTGTTCAACACTCGTATTGACATTCGCGCTTTCATTTAGATTGCATTTTTTAGTTCGATAATCTTGACAATTTCCTCCTTAGCTTTAAATGCAAATGACCTACAGTGGAGAATCTGTTATTCTTTCCCAATAAACGCGTTTACGCTAAAACTGTTATTTGCAGTGCAAACAGTTTGGAGCCTGATCAGACGCCGGGTAACCCGGCGTCTGATCAGGCTCCAAACTGTTTGCCACCAAAATAAACAAGAATTATCAGAATTGTCCAAAAGTTGTTCTTTTGTACGTTTTAGTGCTTTGCGTTTGCGTACGTTTGCGTTTAAACGGGAAAGAATAACAGATTCTCCACTGTATTTCTAACGATGATTAAGGCAGACAAACGCATAAAGCAAGATAAAAGTAATCCAACCAGCTCGTTTAGTAGCTTTTCTTCTTAATTTTTATCTTGCTTTCAGCTGTCAACTGAATTCAAAAGTATAAATTAAAAAGCATGTGTGATGATTGTGTGATGGTAGATGTAAAGGCGCACGATGGCGCTCCATGCGGACGGAAGGGGTTAACTCATTATCCCCTGAAACTTCCAATGGACAATTCCTGTTTGCAATAAAGGCTGGTCCATTTTAGACTATTTAGGATTGTTTTTTCTAATAAATTGCAAAATGACAAACAGTGAAGTCTCTGATCAGAGGGCTCCTGCAGGAGCCCTCTGATCAGGGACTTCACTGTTTGCATAGGACAAGTGTACTCTTCTAAGGTACACATTTGGTAAAGGACGTATATATGCGTCACTAAGGCTCAATGAGTTAAACACAGTTACTTTATCATGCTTGTGAAAGGGTATACATGTGGTCCTTCTTCGCCAAAGTTGCATAATGTCGAATTTGCAACCAGTTTGGACCCAGAGCAGACGCCACGTTAGTGGCGTCTGATCTGGATCAAAACTGTTTGACACTCGCATCGATATTCTTTAAATCATAAAGCTTAAATATAACTTTGAAACGGGCTTGCAGGAACAAATTGAAGTAAACGACAATATAGCGGTTGAAGGGGGGAATATTTTGGCGTCGAAATGGTTTAAGAAGACGAGATGATTTTGACAATAAAAAAAATCCAATTACAGCGTGATGGTAGTACATATATACAGGGCTGCCATAACAAGCCTAAGATTTCAAATTTTCAGACGCAATTTTACTAATCGTACCTTTACCCCATAGTCTGTTTCGTCGTTTTGAAGAAACGTGACTGCTTAAAACAGGTTGAAAGTAAAGCAGAATGCTAGGATAAAAAACCGAATACTTAGGACAAATCCGGAGAAATGGTTGCCCTGTATATAAAACTCATCACTTCAGAGATAGGCACTCTGACGCATGTTACACCCTTTACATGAAATCATTAACCAGTTACTAGTTCTCAATAGTTCCCACGACACGTGTCTTTAGGTAAAAGGCGTACATGTATTTATTGCGTAATGTGTTAAGCGGTAGGCACTCAAACGTTTAAACTTTATTAATTTTACATCGATTATAAAAAAAGAAGTTCCAACCATTTACATGTACAATGGAGAAAACGTTATTCTTTCAAAATAAACTAGTTTACGCTAAATTTATTATTTCCAATGCAAACAGTTTGGAGCCTGATCAGACGCCGGGTCACCCGGCATCTGATCAGGCCCCTAACTGATTGCCGTCAAGGTTAAAATCAACATTCAGAGTTGTCGAAAAATTGTCATTTTCTACATTTTAGTGCACTGCGTTTGCGTTTCGTTTGCGTTTAAACCGGAAAGAATAACGTTTTCTCCCCTGTATGCAAATCACGTTCGATGGCGAGAATGGTGGCGTATTTGGTCATTTCTGCGGGAGGGAACCAAATAGCCGGGGATTTACTCGTATTCGGACTGGAGACCAATGTATCCACTCACATAATACCCCAACCCTAGCTGGTCTCTAACTCGTTGGTGAGAAGCGAATACGCTAACCACTGCACTACATGTACCCGCAAACTCGGTTTTATGTTTAAAGGATTGTGGCACTTACTTCAATGGTAATGGTAGACTGTCAATTTCATACCATCTGATTGGCCGCATAACAATTTGAAACTTGAAACTTCAAATGGGAAATTCCTGAAACATTTAATGGACAATTCCTTGGTTTCCAGCTAAGTCCGTTCTTCAGCGGAGCTGAATGGTTTCTTTTTCAACACATCTTCCAACTGTTATTATTTTCAACCAATCATATTTGATCAGATGTTTAGAATTAAGAGCACCTGTTGAAAACTGAATAATCTGATTGGATAATAGCCAGGGCTCCAGATAAGGGAATTATTTCAAAACTTAAAATCTTTTTTTGTGCATTAAACCCTATAGTGTCACTACTCAATTGAATTGTCTCTTCGAGACAATCAAAATGAGTGGTAACACCATAGGGTTTGGTGCTGAAATGAGTGAAAAAATGTGATTTGTTTAGTTTACTCCCTCTTATCTGGAGCCCTGTAGGCTGGTGTATGTCCCATTACAGTTTTACCAGATATGAACTGTGAGTGTAAAATTTAGAGACACAGACTAACTGTTTACTACACTGGGCGGATGCAATTATGCTTCTATTTTAAGATATGAGATCTGAAATATATTTATAGATATACAGAGGAAGCTAGGTGTTTTGTAATTGTTTACTACCAATTTGTTTTAATTGCTAACTATTTGTACACATTTACCATACATTAAAAGCAATATGATATATAAATGGCCTCAAGTGAGTTAAACACAATTGTGTTGTTTCATCATTATTTACAAGAGTGAAGTGTAAGAGAATCTACAGCAGACTGTTCTATCTGTATGTTATAGTTTGTGTTTCAAGAAACTATATGAATGAAGTTTGATATATAGAACAATAGATTAATGTGAGGATCTCCTACCAGTAGCTAGGATATGAGTTAAATTATTGTTTTGTTTTGCATTTCTTACATGATAGTTTTGCATTTTAAATAAAAGTTACTGTTTCCATTGTATACTTGTATTTTTTGCTTTTCAATCCAAGATATTACAATTCTTTGAAAACCTCAATTTCATTCAATTTTGCACACACATCTATAGCCTTAGTTCAACCACTCATTACGCGGAATATCGTTTTTAAAGATATTTCTTGTTGACTATTTAGGGTTGATTTCAGCCATATATTAAAAGATAACACAACTGCACACTCTGATTGGAGGGTTCCTGCAAGAGCCCTCTGATTTAATAGGGTATACACTATTTGTTTAAAACAATAGTACTCTTCAGGGAAAACTTGTTTGTTACCGACAATTATACTCTAGGGTTGAATATACTAAGGCTGGTCCAATATTTTAGTGAGTTCCCCTACGAAGCTTCTAATCTCTGTCATCATTTTTCTCACAGGACATTATAGCACTCCCTCTCTCAAACGACGCCCAATTGGAGACACATCTTGTGTGTTGTTCGGAGGGAGAACCTATCAGGAAGACTTGGCTTACGTTTGCAAACAGCTTGAACCCAGATAAAGTGCCGCGTAACGCGGCGTCTGGTTTGGATTCAAGTTGTTTGTCACTCGTCACTATCTTTATTATACCAGAATGTCCAATTATATGAAACTTTGAGAAACACAGCAGACGCGACAAATTTAAGCAGACGGTATTGCAGCCATACAAATGTTGGACATACATGTCTCATTTTTGGAACAGCGGAAAGGGTCGTTGTATGGAGGGCCATTGTAGGGAGGGAGCGCAGAAGTACTATTTACAGGTACACCGCCTGTAAAAGGTGTATTGAAGCGTTACTAGGGATAACAGGGTTAACGTCTCTAATTCAAAGGATTCTCTTAAACAGAACTTTGTTTTCTATGCACAAGAGACCGAAGCAACCATTGAAGTATGACAACAGAGAGCTGTCATCCTGTTAACTGTTTTATATTTGAGTAAACACAATGATGAAAATTAAATATTAATTGTTTTCATTTGACTAATTTCAAGGACCACAGAAGCGTTAAAAATCTATATTCGCATCTATCCGCCAATATGTTTTTGCTAGAAAGATAAAACATTGCGGGCGTCAACCCAAACGCTTAGCCAATAACGATTGTACAGTAAATTTCCTTAATATTGGAACATCCAGTATAACTGCTCTTATCCTAAAAATGTACTAACTGCTTTTAATCACACTGGAAGTTGTCAAATTTGTGACAATTAAATAACAAACAGTGCATACCCTGATCAGACTGTTCCTTCATGAGCAGTCTGATTAGGGTCTAGACTGGTTGCTCAGGCATACGTGTCCAGATACTATAGTACAGTAGAACCTCTTTATTACGATCACTAAGTTGTGTCAAATATTAGCCGTTTAAGACAGGTGACTGCTGAAAGCAAAGTGTACATGTAAGGGAAAAAGAAAGCTCCTAGAGGATCTTTCTGTTTCACTTTCACTTTGCTTTAAGCTGTCACCTGTCCTGTATACGGATAATTAACCGTCTTTTAGTGGTCGTAATAGAGAGGTTCTATTGTATAATGACGGTCCTCGTTATAAGGAAGTGAAGGGATTCATAGTATCATCAAATAATATGATATTTCATCACATGATCATGCAAGAAACATCGTCGGCGAAGCATCAAACAGTTTGGATCATGATCGGGCTCTGAATAACAAAAGTATTTGCAAACAGTATCGATCAATATCAGTAATCCTCCTACAGGATACCTCTGATGAGCGTATACACTGTTTGTGATTTAACAATAGTCAAACAATTCCAAATACACGTAGTCAAACATTTGTTGACCAACTTCGAAACTAGAATTGTCCATTTGAAATGCATGTAACTCCGCTCTATCAAGGCCACTCAAGCGAATGCGAATTTCTTGTATAAAAGATAGGTGACAGCTTAAAGCAATGTGAAAGTAAAACAGAAAGCTCCTAAAGGAGTAATACGGAGGGTTAACACGTATCTAGTACCATGTATTACAGAGAGAATTGTCCTGAATCAATGCAAATTGGAAGTGAGAAATACACATGTATTTGCACATGTTGTATTGGAATGTGTTATATCGGTCCGTTCCTGAAGTACTGCGACTGTGGGTCGGTCACAAACGATCAGTTTTGCCTTTTTCGCATTGAAATGTCAAATGAACAATTCCAGTTGGCTATTCAGTGTTGTAGATTGTTGCTATTTGGGATTATTTTGTCGTCAATATATTACAAAATTACAAACAGTACAAACGCTGATCAGCCTCTCATCTGGGTTTTCACCTGTTGCACTGGACAATCGTACTGTTGGAAACAACAATGTTTGCATAAAGGACACACGCATGGGTGACTATAGTTCAAAGAATCAAAGCACGCCTGAAAAAAAATATACGCAAACTCGCTAACCCTAGCCCTTATACAAACAATGAAAGTGACTAATCCATTAGAACCTCATTCACAAAGGCAAACATCTCCCGGAAATTATCTAGGCTGGTCAAGGTAATTAGAATTTTTTTCACATTCACAGAAAATTCGATATAGTGTTAAGCTCTTTTATTTCACAAACAGCCAGTGAAGGTCGATAGTGTGCTTGGTTCCGTTTGTTGTCTTTGTTTTTGTCTCAAATATAGACCATTTAGTGATATAACTTATCACTAAGTATATAAGCATTGACATATCAAGGCATCAGTAATTGCTCAACATATTCAACCCTATTGACGAGTATAAATGACATTAACAAACATAATTCAAGCACCTGTCATAAGAACACATCTCCAATGCAAACAGTTGAGCCTCAGATCAGAGAGCTCCTGCAGAAGCCATCTGATCAGGGTTTGCACTGTATATTATTTGTAAAATATATTATTAAAATTCCTAAATAGCCAAACGGGACTGAACTTAATTGATCTTTGGAATTGTCCATTAAAATATATAGGGTTGAACGAAGTAATGCGTGATAAATGAAATGGCGTCATACCAAAGAAAAGTCGGTTAATAGCTTGTAGCTAATATTACATTTGTTTCTCTAGAACACCGGACTAATAAAAGTTTCTTCTATTTTGTATCTTGCAAGACAGAATTCATTAGCTTAAACATTTATTATTTTATAATAAAGCAATTGGAACCAGATCAGACGACAGCTAACGTGGTCTCTTATAAAGCACAACGCTGTTTGCTAATCAGAGTTTAAACAATTATTGTGTTCAATAAACATTAATGTCTCCCTCTACGAAATGTGTTTGAGTTAATTATGGTTAAGCGGGAAGGACAGCGTCTTATTCTATTTGCCTTTTTATGTCAAACGGACCGATCTTTTACCAACATTACTTAATAGAAATAATGTTAGCATACTATGCAAAAGGTGTTGTCTTGCCTGTTCCCTAAATGATAATTCTTTATAACTGTTATCCTGTATTAGACCGACATACATGTATGTCGAGTAGAAACTCCAACTGGTATCCTCTCTGAGTTGTGGATTCATAACTGTTGCACTGTAGAGTAATCGATTGCGAATATGTATTGTTTTTGGATTAAATTGGCTCATATTAAATACAAACACATGATTTCTATCAACCTTGTTAACGTTGAGCATCACATCAACCTTCAAATCAATTATTTCACTGCCGAAGGCGCCCATAAAGTGACTTTGCAGACAGTTTGGATCCTGAGCAGACACCGCGTAAAGCGGCGTCTTATCAGGGCTCAAACTATTTGACAATCGTATCGTATTCTTTAATAAAACATTCCCTTAATCTGACTTGAAAACATTATTGCAGATTACATAACCAATGCAGAAGAAGCGGCAATAAAACTTAGCAATGAAATAATTAAAACACGTTTATAGTTTACATGTGTGTATGCAAAACATAGAAATATGCCACGCAAGTGTGAATCTAGAAGAGCCATCGGCTAAAACCTGACTTTTATGCCTGGACATTGCAATGAACTCATCTCGTGCGCTAAATGGAAGATTTCAGTAGAGATAGACAAAGGTGATGTAAAGAAAATGTAGTGTTTGTCTATACTGAAGATCATTTAATATGAAATAACAAACAGTGCAGATCCTGATGAAACGGCGGCACTATTTCCTAAAAACTTCTTTAGCAGATGCTAGGCTGAAAAACTTGATATAAGCAAAGGTCATAAAGTAGTTGCTGGTTAGAGTCTACAATGTACGGTGCAAAGTTCTGGTACAGTTTTAATAAATGGTGTGTAGTTTAGAACTCTAGAATTGCGGAAAAATCGAACAATACAAAAAATATATTTCAAAATGTAACTATGCTATATTTCTATTTCTATCTTGAAATATGATTGTTTTCGAGGAGAATGAGCTCGAGTAATCGAAATTCACCTTTAAATTCGGGGAAGGTTGGTTTGCAATCGAGGTTCTGTGAATTGGAAGACGGTGGAGACTTTTGTTGCATGTAGTTAAATTTGAAGGGGACCGTGCCCTTGACGTTGAGCTGTCCTGATATTGGAATTATTTCAGGCGTGTTTGGTGCTGTGTCATTCATCGATTTACGGACAGTCAATTCTGTATTGAACAAATCCTAAATTTGGTTTACAGTGCAACCTCTTTATACATGTATCGACCATTGCATTAGATTAACGTGTCGCATGTGTAAGGCTTGTGTAAGGCTAAAACAAAGATAAAAGTAAAACGAATTTTTGCTTGACTTTCATTTTGCTTAAAACTGTCACTTGTCTTTGAAATAATCGAATGGGGTTGTTTATAGAAGGACCATACCGTATACCGTATGTATAGCATACAAAATGTATATATGTCAGATGATAGCTTATTCCAGAGGAAAAATATTCGTATAGGGGTACTAGCTTGTTCTCTTCAGTAAGGTAAGCAGCCACCTGCTTTTAAATATCAACAAGCTAACCTAATCCAGTAACCACTTCAAACAAGGCAGTTTGAACACATTTCAAATGAAGATAGACATGTACCGGTGGTGAATCTTATTATTTCCTAAAAATATGTTTTTCTCAAAATCCAACACGTACCATGCAAAAATGTTAGCCATATTGGAGGGAAAAAACTCAGGTTCTCATGGGTATCTGTTTAATTGATATTTTGATATTCAGATTTAAAAACTCATCAATTTATTTTGTTTTTCAAAAGTAACTTTTCTACATATTATTTCATTGTCATTGCCATCGTTGGAATTAGATAGGTTAACGTTTTCTCAACGGAGCACTCGATTTTTCAATAACTGGACTCAAATGATTCGAACTAGCTTCTATGTTAAATTTAACCTTTAAAGCCTTTAAGTTTAATTTGTAAAACGTTAAAGTTTGAGATTCAACACTAACAGTGGTTGAATTTAACTCATTCAGCTCTAGGAACAAGTGTATTTGCCATTTACAGTAGGTATAGATTTGAGAAGGACACTTGTTTAACGCAAACAGTGTAGACACTAATCAGAAGATTCCGTAAGAAGCCCTCTGATCAGGGTTTGTCCCGTTTGTCATTTTGCAATATTTGTCATTTTGCAATATATATTTGTAAACGAAACACCCCTAAATAGTTACGAATGGACTAGACGACTTTGGAGATTGTACCATTCTATTTGAAGTTACAGGGGTGAATGAGTTAAAATAGTTTGTACCTTGGAGATGGACCAATATGTGAAACAATCTAAAAACAATTGCAAATTAATCTTTTATCTGAATGAAACGCAACAACATCAATATTTAATCCTTTCAATGCATGTACATGTATTAAATAAATGATATACATTTTCTGTCACATTGTCTCCCGACCATGCAGGGGCCACGTAAAATACTTACAGTGGAGAATGTGTTATTCTTTCCCAATAAACGCGTTTACGCTAAAACTATTATTTGCAGTGCAAACAGTTTGGAGCCAGATCAGACGCCGGGTAACCCGGCGTCTGATCAGGCTCCAAACTGTTTGCCACCAAGATAAACATGAAATATCAAAATTGTCAAAAAGTTGTTCTTTTCTACCTTTTAGTGCTTTGCGTTTGCGTACGTTTGCGTTTAAACGGGAAAGAATAACAGATTCTCCACTGCACATTGCTGTTAACCCTTTCATGGTCAAATTTATCGTGAGGTTTTTACCCCTTCACCGCCATATTGTCGTTTGCTTCAATATTGTTGTCTACAATATCGTTCCAAAGGTAGATCTGAGGCAGTATGGCTGACGTTATTTCAAAACAAGTTGCGAACAATTTTGATCCTGATTAGACGCCGCGTCACGCGGCGTCTAATCAGGATAAAAAATGTTTGCAAATATGGTTTATGACGTCATTGAGAGTGAAAGGGTTAAGTACGACCAATAAACGTCATTCATTTGCATAATGAAACATGGTGGAAACTAACTAAATAACTATCTATTTAAAGCGGTCTGATCAATCTCGCCGCATTTATAAACGAGAAACGTTTCGCCTTAAATACTTTTCATAGACATATCGTTATTGATTCAAACGCCATTACCTTGATATCAATGTCATCTAATGGTACGTGTCTCAGTTATTGCGTAATTAATTCCCTGTAATGATACTGGGAATATTATATTTAAAGTTCCATCTGTCATTAGTGACACAGCTGTCCTGTCTACTTTATCAGAATATCAGATTGAAAGACATGTTAAAGCAGGGCTCCAGATAAGGGTAGATTGACTTATGTTTCCTAGCATATTCTCCTTTACGAACGTGCAAAGCCATATGGTGTGACAATTCGTTAGAATCCTTTCAACGCGAAGATTCTAATGAGTAGTCACATAGCATTGAATGTAGACCTAAATATTTAAGATGTTAAAATACTCCCTTATCTGTGGTCCTGGGTGTTGTTTTTTCTTGCACTATTATATCTCCACAATCAAATAGAACATCGGTAGAATTCACATCGTAGATTTGCTATTCGAAGAATAAGGCTCTTCTCGATATATTTGCTACACTGTACTTCACTGTCACTACTTCAATTTTACTTCATTCAACCCTGAAACTTCAAATGAAGAATTCCTATTTCCATTCAAGTTTAGTCCATCTTTTACTCTTAAGGTTTTTCTTTTACAATTACTTGCACAGTAACAAACAATACAGACCCTGATCCGAGGGATTCTTTAGGATCCCTCTGATCTAGGTATACACTGTTTGTATAGGATAAGTGTACTCTGCGCGGTTGTACTGTTTGTGGACGCTGAGTATACTCCACACTAGGGTTGAATGAGTTATTAATCGTGTACATTGGATTAAATGCTATTCTTTCCCCCAAAAAAGCAATTCTACTAAATATTCAAATCTTGGTTGCAAACAGTTTGGAATCATATTATACATGGAGTAACTTCGTGTTTTATCAGGTTCTAGTCAGTTTGTCAATCAGATTCAAACCAACATTACGTTTAACAAATTTAACAACATTGGCATCTGATCAGGTTCCTTGATAGTTGCCACTTAGCATTAAATATATCGCCAACAGCCTTACAAACACGTTATTTTCAAATATACCGTATATAAACGTAAACGGTGATATTTTGTTTAATATTTTGCATGACATTTGCGATGCGTTTGAGTTTTGAATAAACGGGAAAAAATAGCGTCGTCTCCGCTGTTTCTACAACTGACTGTTAAAATTGCTTTTTATCTTCGGGCAAACACAAACTCGTTATAGTGCTGCCACTTTGCCTCTTCAGTATCCATACCAGGTTTGACCTCACCAGCGTTGTTGGTGCCCGATCCACAACCCCCTTCCAACCGGAATCCCTCGTCTCCTAACATATCGAACGCCTGCTCAAGGAAGCTATGCTTCAGGAAAAAACGGCCCGTGTATCTATCAGAACACCCTCTATCTGGATCTCGACTCTCGTTTAGGGTATCCTTGAACACCTCTCGACAAAGGGACACTCGACCACAAACTATTATCCTACTAAGTTTACGGAATTTTACATCAGCAAGTCCATCACGCCCAAATGCGAATGTTCCCCTGTACCCCACGGTTATATATCCGCTCACCTTTCCCTCAGCCGTTGTTAACGGCACAGAGTTGCTGTTCAGACCTGACGATGGTAAAACCCTGTGGTGGGGAACGGGACTGAGTTTTCCACACAAGTACGACGTTACAATAGCTTTAACCATGTCCGGCATCTGGAAATATTCTGCTTCGTTTTTCAGCCTGTCCTTTTCATGAAAGTTTTCGGGTAAAACCAGTTTCTGGTTTCGAGTATAATCTAGAATGTAACGAAACAGCACACCATCTCGATCAATAAAATATTTACCTTTGTTGTCCTTTATTATTTTCAAAGTACTATTCCCCGTGAAAATCTGTCCAAGAAGTGAGTTTGGATCACTGGTCAGAGTTGAAAGTGATGTCGTGTAGAATACACCGCCGACATTCAGCTCAACAATGTCTGGAAATTCAAGTGCACCACTCTCCGACATTTTGTCTTCGCAAAAGGAAATAAATTTCTCGTAAACCACTCACTGCGTTAGTTGCCAAAAGATAATATCCGAACAACGCATCACTGTCCAGCCCTGCACAGATCTGCTCGCTTCTCCCAGTCAACTAAACTTATTACCCACAATACCGTCTTTTCCGATACAATCACGCAATGCTATAAATATATGCGTATTTACACTCGTATAACGTTTACATGAAAAATAGTACAACGTTTTTCATCAATGGTGTCGTTGTAATTCAGTTTACTCTCAAAGACAAGCCAAACGTGTTCCACTAGTTCTTCACAACGGTACAATCGGCTTTGCCTCACAATTGCACGGTCGACTAAAATTCCAGTCCGCTTCTAACACAGAACTAACACAAAACCACAGAGCTTCAGCATTTATCAATACAATGCGATCTAGATGGCATGCTGTAGTATCCTCTAACCAAACAACCTGGCTGTGTCGATCGATAATGGGTTTTATATTTACTCCGAGGCTGAAATCAAAGTATAGATAAATAGAAGGCAGCGCACGCCTCTTTATATTGTATGAAATATTGAAACGATGCGTTCTCACTTTGCGTCTTAAGTCCTCAGAAAGTATAAATCAATATCTAGAATAAAGACATACAATATAAGGCTTAGCCGAAAGGCTCGCATTTCCACGCTTTGAATTATATGACAGCTTTTAATCTTTCACTCTCAATCGTGCTTCAAAGCGCGTTTGCAAACAGTTAAGATCCTGATCAGACGCCGCGTAAAGCGGCGTCTAATCAGCCTCAAAACTGTTGGACACTCGTTTTGAAATGTCTTCAGTCGTACTGCCTTATTTCTTAATTTTGAAACGACATTGTAGACAACAAAGTTGAAGCTGAAGACAAGGAAACGGTGGAGGGGTAAAAATCTCACGAAAATGTTGGTAGTGAAAGGGTTAATCCCTAGAGAAACAAAGACGGTCTTGTTTCCTGTGATATGTGTGATTTATTAATGAGACACGGCAGAGGCCGGCTCGTCGCATGTATCTGGGGAAACCGTCGCGATCATATATTGTATAATGTGCTAGATGTTGCAGTTCACGTTTTCGTTCTTGGAAACGATCTCCAATAATGGGTTGATGGAAACAAGGATGTACAGTGTTCAAGATGTTATTCCTTCCTGTTTAAATGAAACCAAACACAATACGCTCAATGTAGAAACATTACGGATTCAGGAAATTGTCAAAGCTTTTAATGTGTGTGGCAACGAGTTTAGAGCCTGTTCAGACACCGAGTTATCCGGTATGTTGTCTGTAGGCAATCCGTTTGCAAAAGTGATAAAGTTTGTATTGGGGAAAATTAATGTCTTCTTCACTGTACCATTTTATTGTTATACAGTGGATAATGTGTTATTCTTTCCCAATAAACGCGTTTACGCTAAAACTATTATTTGCAGTGCAAACAGTTCGGAGCCAGATCAGACGCCGGGTAACCCGGCGTCTGATCAGGCTCCAAACTGTTTGCCACCAAGATAAACATGAATTATCAGAATTGTCCAAAAGTTGTACTTTTCTACGTTTTAGTGTTTTGCGTTTGCGTACGTTTGCGTTTAAACGGAAAAGAATAACATATTCTCTACTGTACTCTAGGGGATGTAATAGAACTATTTTGTTTAAATATAATCTGCTACTTTTGTTTTGCTCATTTCGTAGACAAGCATATTAAGGTATTGATAAAATCACCAGACATAACGGAATCATATACACTGATCAACGGAGTATACGTCATTCCTTCCCAATAACAACGATTCTCCTTAAACTATAAGGTCAAACACAAACAGCCTGGATTCCGATCGGACGCTAAGTACATGTCTGCAATGGACATTGTATTTAAGAAAGTCATGTCGGTTTTTAATAAAGCACATGCTAAAATATCAAAGAAAGCCACAAACATATGTGAAATATGTTTTACTTTCAAGAACAGTATTAAACAGGTTGTATTGTAATCAAAATGTCAAATTATGTGGTTTGATCCGATTCCACAATGCTTTCAAATACAGCGCTCCCTCTCTACAACGACATCCAATGGGACACAAGTTCGGAGGGAGTCGTTATAGAGAGGGAAAGAAGTTTATATTTGCAAACAGTTTGAATCCAGATCAGACGCCGCGTAGCGCGGCGTCTGATATGGATTCAAGCTGTTTGTCACTCGTCATTATATTTATTCTATCAAAATGTCCACTTACATGAACATTTGAGAAAAACAGCAGACGACAAATTTAAGTAGACAACATTGCAGCCATAAAAATGTAAGATACATGTATAAATATCTTGCTTGAGGAACAGCGGCAATATTCGTTGTAAGGAGGGGGTCGTTGTGGGGAGGGCCGTTGTACATGTAGGCACGGGCGCTGTAGCCTCGTCGCGCTTTGCACAAAGAAGGTTAAGTTAAAAGGGAAATCACAATGGCACATAAATTTGGCTACCGATTTGCTATGGTTACGTCTAGACAGGTAATTACTTCTTCTTGGAAATATAATTTGCCGGGCAATAGAAGTTGACGTTGGCACTAGCTGCTGCAGTGGAAAGGACATTGTTCTTTTCCCGTTTAAACGCGCATAAACGCGAACACAGTGCATCAAATTGTAGCAGAGTACAGTAGAACCTCTCTATTACGACCACTAATTTGTGTCAAATATTAGTCGTTTAATACAGGTGACTCCTTAAAGCAATGTGAAAATGAAACAGAAAGCTCCTACAAGAGCTTTCTGTTTCATTTTTACATTGCTTTGAGGTGTCACCTGTCCATTATACAGACAATTAAGCTTTTTAGTGGTCGTATAGAACAGTTCTACTGTACATGTACATATTTTAAATGTCTGTTTTATTTAGATTTGAGTTGCAAAATGTTTGGGACATGGTCAGAGGTCGGGATACACGGCGTCTAATCTGGCTTCAAAGTGTTTGCAATGGTTTACTCTACAACAATACTCTAAAACAAACTTATTTTAAAGTATTGAGTTTTCGACTGTATAAAAACATTCAATCTCATTACGCTCGGATACAGGCCAACTTACTGCAAGCCGCAAACTCCTAATTTACATACGCACGCACGCACGCACGCGCACACACACATACACTATCGCACATATACAACGTGCACATAAAAACCGACGGATGCGCACACATACATACAGTGCTCATTTTGTACCACCATACCAAATGAGAGACAAATATTATGTGTGTTGTTGGGAGGGACTTGTAATAAGGAGGGAAAATTACTATCCTCAGAGTGTTGGGCTCGACTTTGGCTTACATTTGCAAACAACCTGAATAGCGTTGCGCGTTACAAGGCGTCTTATCTAGATTCAAGCTGTTTACCAACAGCGGCAATATGTTTTGTAAGTGATCAGTCGTTGTTCGGATGGCCGCTGTAAAGAAGGAACACTGTACAACACAATCGCTTACCTGTTGAAATTCAACCTGAAAGTTTTAACATTCAAGTTTACCTACATTAAAAGCAAGCTTAGTCGAAATTCATTTCAATTTGTTGACATTAGAGTGTGAACAACTTCGGAAAATAGTCTAGTATAGCTTGGTACATCGCGGTCAGATAACGCTTAACACAATGATCTGATTTTACCTACAATGTACCCACAATGTAAGAACTTGATAATGTATTCATTTAAATTGTGCACAAGAAAAATCAAATTGAATTAAAACAGTTGTTGTTATATTGTAAGCACTTTTAAGTGGTAGTTATTGAATAGTGTGTCATCGAGTGCAGCTAACTAGCTACCAATTAACCCTGGTTTAAACATAACCAATCTTGTTTATAGTCATATATAGTTTTACAAAATGTTATTAAAATCCATTCTAATTTGTGGACACTTAAACAGACACAATACTGAAATAAAGGCACGTTCTAGTATATCTGAGTACATCTTAACGGCAGATAAAACTTGACACAATGATTCGAATGTTGCGGTAATCGTACTCCTTCAGATGGTTATAGGACATTTAGTCCGATTTCAACCATAATTAAACTCTGTCGAGAACTTGTAGCTGTACAAAGTGTTATCAAAATTAATTCACATTTGTAGACAATAGAGCGTAAACAGTACTGAAATAGTGCCTTTTTCTTGGCATGATTCCTAAGTTCAGCAAAGGCATTTAACACTTGACACAATTATCCGAATTCAATAATAAATGCTCTCCTTTAAGAATTTACAGTGTGTGCAAGTTTGATTAGATATCATAACCCTGTTAAAATGGAATCGTCAGCACACCAAGGGAGTATAACTATTAAACTATTGGCCCGATGTCAACTTTAATCAAATTCATCCAATAACTTATGTTCATATACAACCACTAATACAGTCGAACTTCGATATCTTTAACTTTCAAATAATGGGTGTGTTCGTCTTAACCGAACATGAAACAATGCAGTTCATATGTCGAACTTTCAGATAGTTCGAGTAAAACGAGTTCGAGATATCGAAAGCCAACAGTACATGACTTCAGCAGAATATTCGTGAAACATGTATTAGGCGATCACGTCGCAAAGGCGCCTACGTGATGATTAACGAAAGATAGGTCATTGTCGACATTTTATACATTCTGTCAGAATCAGAGAAAAAAGTAATTAAATAAATTGATTTCCAAACTCTTTTTTCATATCAGACATCTTGATTGAGACTTAAAAGGATGTTCTAGATATACAGTGAAACCCCTCTAAACTGGACACGTGTGGGGACATCATAGCAATGTCCGGTTTAGAGGAGGTTCCGGTTTAGAAGGGGTTTTAACCCAAAGCTTGTTTCTAGTATAGAAGATAGCTGATCACTTAAAGCAGGTTGAAAGTGAAGCAAAATGCGCCTTACGGCGCATTCTGCTTTAATTTCAACATACTTTAAGATATCAACTATTTCTGATCATACATAGTAATGAATGTATTTTCTTCAGTGAAGAGATAAATCAAAGGCATTAAAAATATTTATGGTGTGATCGGTTAAAATAAAGAAGGATTGGAAACGAGACCAACGTTTTTGCCCTGTTTAGAGAGTATTCCAGTATTAAGAGGTTCCGGTTTAGAGGAGTTTCACTGTATGTTAATTAACACTATAAACACCTTTTGTATTTTCTTTTAAATAAGCCTGAAGCCATATAAAACTTAATTGCAATGCGTCGATGCTCGAATAAAGAGTTTCCAACGCTTTTATACAACATGTGCAAGTTTGAAAAAGGTTGGATAAAACGTGTGGCCTTAAATTGTGAAAAACTTTAAATTGTTCACGCCGTACGATAGACGGCCGATGCCAGAAATTTAAAACATAAAGCTGGACCTGAGCTAAAAAGCATCAATTAGAAAGTGATTAACCCTCAACTTTTTTATCTCGACACCATGTCCATCAGCATTTGAAAACATTTTAGATTCAGACCAGACACCGAATAATTCGATGTCTGATCGGCATACCAACTGGTTGACGCTCATTTCATGTTTAATCAGTCGAATGCTTTACAACCATTTATTAGAAATATAGCCCCCTCCCTATTAATGTGCATGTATGAAATGCCCAACACAATATTTTTCAGCCGAACTAGACCTTCTTATAAATCATCAGAAACGGTATCTAGAAAGAATGTAGACTTATGTGGGATATATTATACAGAACGGAACAATACTTTATTTCTTTTGGACTTAAACATGACGTTTATCGTCCATACATAACTATACACGAAGTCAAACAGACCTTGACTAAATAGCTTCTTCGGGCGTTGTTTGAATAGGGTTAACATTGTTTCAAAAAGCATGCATCTACTACATGTATATAAATACTAGCAAGCAAACAGGTTGTATATGTCTACAATTGCGTCACAACAAGTGCATGTTTAAAGCAGCCTGGCGGTGAAGCAGAATGCTCTTACAGTAGCGTTCTACTTTACTTTTAGTCTGCTTTAAGCAACCACCTGCTGTGTAAGCTGAGAGCAATCTATGGGGTACATGGTCCAGAGCAAAGGTATTGACATTTTATTGTAAGGCTCGGAACCCTGGAAAGGGACACTGTCCGTCTGCCACAAGCTAGACATCTTTCAAACTAGAACTCCCCTATGGAATGTTCTGTATCATTTAGCCAAAATACCATATTAATAAAAAAAAACTAGCATTTAACCACAAAACAGATACAAGTTCTTCCCTTCTTTCGGTTGAAAAAGGAAAACAGTTGACCCAGGATGTCTTATCTGCTCAACAAAGGGGAAACAACACATACTGTTGCAATCTATAAAGGTCGATGGGCCACTTATGAGATTTGACCAAAATCGGTACCCTACGTGCAGCGATCGGCTATTCTTGTCAACTGTCGATCCTATCCGAACCATGCTAAGCATGGAGAATATCAGCGGAAAAGGTATGGTGTACCAAAAGTGTCGAAGATATTTATTTCTGCTCGAGCACGATTGAGACGGAAGATATTAACTGGGTCTGTGGTCATCTCTAGACAACCGTTAGGGACATGATATATCTGTGGGTTGTCTGGTTAAGGTGCTCTGCGTTTCACACTTAAACAGAATTATGTAAGTATATAGGTAAAATGAAACGTTCCTTGTTACAGTGGAGAATCTGTTATTCTTTCCCAATAAACGCGTTTACGCTAAAACTATTATTTGCAGTGCAAACAGTTTGGAGCCAGATCAGACGCCGGGTAACCCGGCGTCTGATCAGGCTCCGAACTGTTTGCCACCAAGATAAACATGAAATATCAGAATTGTCCAAAAGTTGTTCTTTTCTACGTTTTAGCGCTTTGCGTTTGCGTACGTTTGCGTTTAAACGAGAAAGAATAACAGATTCTCCACTGTATGCTTTACAGTGTAGCTTTAATTTCGTTCCTTCGTCTTGGCGAAAGAAAAACCAACCCTGATACAGTAGAGAAAACGTTATTCCCAATAAACGCGTTTACGCGAAAACTATTATTTCCATTGCAAACAGTTAGGAGCCAGATCAGACGCCGGGTAACCAGGCGTCGGATCAGGCTCCAAACTGTTTGCTACTCAGATTAAAATGAATAGGTCGAACTTTCCAAAAGGTGCCATATTTTTCATTTTAGTGTTTTTCGTTTGCGTTTAAATGGGAAAGAATAACGTTTTCTCTACTGTACAATCTGAATACAATGATTAATTCTTTTAATTTACCGCAATGGCACCTGAAATATTAAATGGACATTCCCTGTTTCATATTGAGTTCCTGTTTTACTATTTTAGTACAATATATGTACATGATGTATATTGCATATTGACAAACAATGCAGACCCTCATCAGGGGACTCTTATAGGAACCCTTTGATCAGGGTATGCAGTGTTTGTACATTTATATGCCAAGTGTATACTTCAATTGTACACAGTTTGTAAAAGACGTGAAAACTTAGCTATTGGACGAATAATGTAACCTTTCCACCATCGAAGTCGCTTAAAGTCAACTGTGCAAACAGTTTGAATCCAGATCAGATCCGTCGTTACGCGGCGTCTGATCAGGGACCAAACTGTTTAACACTCTTATCGTAATTTCGTTAGTCATATTATCTTAAATATACCAATCTTGCAGCAATACCACAACATATATCGATGGATGGGTAGGAAACTTCGCGAGTAAGTTGGTGATGAAAGGGCTAGCTATTTCAACAGTGAATAAATGCTGTCTGATTACGTGTGACTCTTTCACTGTAAATTGTGCTATTTGAAATGCGACTTTGTAAACAGTTTCGATCCTGATCAGACGCCGCGTTTTACACTCGTATCGACATTTCTTCAGTTCAAACAGCCATAAAACTGACTTTAAAAATAGTGCAAAAGACACTGCATGTATATGTACATGTACCAATGTAGACGATAGTTTGGCGGTAGGATAGTTAAAGCAGACGAAAAACCTTAGCAGAAAAATAGTTTCATTAACATTTACATGTACTAAACTTTTATAATTTGACTATTCTTTATTGTCGTTAAATACATTGGAGAGACAAACTGTTTGGATCCTGATCAGAACGTGTACTAAAGAGGTCATGTTTTATGATCTAGATTCGAAACTTCAGTCGAAACGATAATTCGAACTCAATTAAAATCAGCATACATACATGTAAACATGTAGTTAAAAGTTAAGAAGTGTCATAACCACGTTTTAACTTTGAAATACGGATCAGTTCGACTTAACGCTTTACCTTATAGGCCATTTCTAGTATTGAATATAGCTGATCACTTAAATCAGGTTGAAAGTAAAGCAGAACGCGCCATAAGGCGCATTCTGCTTTACTTTCAGCCTGCTTTAAGCTACTTTCTGCTAAAACATGTGAAATATTTATGATAATACATATTCATGACTGTATAAATAGGATCTATTTTCTTCAGTGTAGGAATGAATTAAATATGATAAAAGACGCTTCTATTGGGTAAAGGGTTAAGCGAGATCGACTCATTCAAACTCAACTTATGAAGTACTGTACAATGTACGATCGATTGCAGCGAGTTCGAATATCGAGTTTCGACTGTTTTTGAAAAGGTCGCACATGTTGGCACTAGTGATTAGATGGTTGTGTTTGTCGTTTTAGACATACTGTGGAAATATAAATCAGCTGCCTCGTAACGCTTTTTATTTGCATTTTTCAAGAAAATGACCGATTTCTATCTACATACGTATAACTATGAAGCGTAGTTTCTCAGAAGACTGTACCCAACACTGGACGGTGTCAATTTATCACTTTGAAGTCAAAATCATTTATACCGGTAAATATCAAATTCTTTGTTTATTACTCAACAAAAAAAGTGAAGGAATTTTCAGAAAATCATCGCACAAAAGTACACCGAAACTAACCATTATCATTTTTTTATTGATTTGATTAGATACATGTCATTGCTTGAAAAAAATTGTTTCCTTTAGTTTGATATCACTTATATCCTTGCTGTAGCACTGTTTCAAGTAACCTTAGGGTCAAAGTCATTTTTCACAAAATTAGTGTCTACAGAGTAATCCCTCTTGTTATGCAAAACACATGAATGAGTCGTTAGTTTTTATAAAAGTGAAATTCAGTTCTTATGAATGTATAATGTCATTAACGTATGTCTATTCTCCCAATAGCATCAATTGTCACGCATGGAAGATGAGAATATTCAAACAAGAGCATGCATGCAAGTTTCATCACTCGTCTGTTGTTTTGAAGGTCAGTGAAATTTTTACAGTAAGATTAGGTGTAAGGTCAAAGTCAATACCATTTGGTTCAATGTTTTGATATGCCTGGGTAGGCAATATCACGATAAACATGTATACAAAAAATGAAGATTATAGATGAAGAATTAAAGAAGTATTTGCGAAATTATGCTGAGGGATCAGTCTCCATTTCTTCTGTAGAGCAGTCTAATGAGCCTTGAGGGTGTTTTTGTCGGTACTCTGCGGACCCTCTGTCTTAGAATATCCTATCCATGTTAAATGTGAGACATGTCCAGTGAGCAACTTTGACCTTTGATCTTATTTTTATGTACTTTTCACTGATCTTCAAAGCTTATTCGAGTGTTTTAAATAACACTAATGAAAACACTTATTTTGTGACAAATGACCTTGACCCTTAGGTTACTTGAAACAGTGCTACAGCGAGGATATAAGTAATATCAACTTAAAGGAAATATTTCTTTCAAGCGAAGAAATGGATCTAATCAAATAAATAAAAAAAATGATAATGGTTAGTTTCGGTGTACTTTTTGCGATGATTTTCTGAAAATTCCTTAATTGTTTTGTTGAGTATATATACGGGACAAATGTAACCAACCCATAATTATATCCCGGCGCAGGAAACAATATCAACTACCCAATAATTATGTTCACCATTTCTACACCATTTAAAGGAAATGAATAGTTCCGGGAAGCAAGAGCAGTTTTTTCTGTTTTCTGATTCTTCATCAAGATAAATAATATAAATATGACAAGGGAGTATTCAACGTTACAACTTACAGAGATTCGTGACTGAAGATTTTGTACTTTAGTCATTTGTCCCTTTTGAACTACCCAATAATTATGTTCACCAATTCTACAATTCGTGGACTGAAGATTTGTACTTAAGGGTGTATCAATGTCATGAGCCATTTTTTTCAAAGTATTAAACTTTTTTTCTATCATTGTTTTTTTGGAAGAGCTATTTATGATGAATGAAAAAATGAAAAAAAAATATATATGGTGGTGTCCTCTTTTTTGAGCTACAGCGATTTGAAAAAGGTATGTCAAATTTGGATTTTTTTCTGCAAATTTTACCCATTCAGAGTACAAGCTTCAGTAAAATCTATTTCAAAACAAAACAAAAATGTTAATTTGGGTTTTCTTTATATATTTCATGTCTATGGTGGTATGTTCACATATATAAACCCAAATTTAGACAAAGCAGGCACCAGGTTTGAACAATATGGATCTTTGAATATCAAAAATATGCTTTATATAGGGCATGCTTTTATTAGATTTTTTATTTTATGAAAAAAAAGTAAAAAAGTTTGAAAATGAAATAGTTCTAGTATTTAACTTTTTCTTATATTCTACCAGATGAAAGCCCATACTAAGACAGTTCAAAATATGAAAAGAAATTGAAAGGTCAGTGTTGAAAAGTTTGAGTTATTTAAGTAAAAAGAGTTATCCCCCCTTACACAATTTACAAAAAAGTACCATATCGATGATATTTAGAGCTTTATAAATTTCACATTTGGTGCCTTTTTTTTTCTTAAATTAGTCTTTGTATGAAGAAATACTACCATAGATAGGAAATAAATAACACAACACCAAATTATCATATTTGTTTTCATTTAAAATGGGTTTTATTGAAGCGGGCTGTTTGAAAAGGACAAAATAAGAGGAAGTGGGTGGGGTAAATTTTACATGGCCGTAGAGCCAACTGTTAATCACCAAAATGTACACTTTTTCTATTTTTTCATTCATCTTAAATAGCTCTTCAATACAAAACCATCATAGAGTGTTTTCATATACTTTGAAAAATTCCAAAAGTCATGACATTGATACACCCTTAATTACGTAAGTCATTTTTCCCTTTTTGAACAACCGTCTTCTAAGATCCGAGACCATCGTAATTCGTCGTAGTTCTGGGGCTTAATTATCATAAAGAATGTTTGAATCTCTTTATTCATCGGCGCTATACAGTACTGAATTTTATTAAATTAAAAAAAATTGAGATTCGCTTGCAATTCGCTTGCAATTCGATGGCGATTCGCTTGCGATTTCAAAATACTAATTTACCCTCGGATAAGTTTTCTTGAGTGGTGTATCTCACAAATGTTCGCAAATATGCCTTCGTTAATTTTTTCGATTCCATTTTTGTCACAACCGCTTCTGAAAATTCGCGTTAAAGTATTCAAACGTAGGATTTGTTTTTGAAGCGCCTGATTAAATGGCAATTCGATGGCAATTCGCTTGCGATTATCAATTTAATTTAATAAGGTTCAGTAGTTTAAACATATTTCGAATATTTAAGGTTCAGTACTGTACATGTACAACATATTCAGTGTCGCGGTGCTGTAAAACACAGCCGTCATCCACCCATCTTCTCAGCACACAATTGCAATGCTGTTTCCGAAATTTCGGTTTTTTTATTCTAACATATACGCTGAACGTAAAGCGCAATGCGCTATAAGGCGCATTATGTTTAACTTTCAACCTGCTTTAAGTATTTGAGCTTGACAAATAGACAATTTAGAAATCTTATGTTATTTCATAAACAATGTATGGCAGTCCTTGGTTAAAGGTTATAATTCTTATCAAAATAGCTTGTTTGTAGAGTTTCGAGCTGAACTCGTTGGTCCCTGCGGCATAAAAAATAATAATTCAAATTTCCAATTAAGTTTGACCCAATTTTTGATATGTAGGCCTTTGTACGGTTGATTTAAACAATAAATTGTACAACTATACACAATTACATCAACAAGCTGGACGTATTCAAAGTGTTCCGTTTCGAAATTGTGTAGTGCAACTTAAGGGAGACAACTTTTATGCATATTATTTCAAATAGTGGTGCTGTTATCTCCCTTATTTGTCTGAAATATCCTGAAGAGTCGTAATAATTGATGGCTTTTATTATCATTTAGATGCTTATCCCTCGGACAGTAGTGTGCAGTAAAGATCTATATACATTTTGTAATTATGGTGAACAATTTTAGAAAACTGGAAAAACTAAGAATTGTTAGTGTAGCAGATTGATAATACAGCGCTCCCTCTCTACAACGGCCCTCCCAACAACGACTCCCTCCTTACAACGACATTTGTCGCAATTCCTTAAACACGACACTTATGTCTAACGCTTTTACGGCTGCAATGTCGTCTGCGTTAAATAGTCGTCTGCTGCCTTTCTCAAAGTTACAGTTTTGACGTTTTGACAGAAATATACTTAATGACGAGTGACAAACAGCTTGAATCCAGATCAGACGCCGCGTTACGCGGCGTCTGATCTGGATTCAAGTTGTTTGCAAATGTTAGCAAATTTCCCTCCCTATAACGACTCCCTCTGAACAACGCACACAATTTTGGTCTCCCATTGGATGTCGTTGTAGAGAGGGCCTCTCAGATATTCTACGAATAGATGTTTTAAACTGTTTGCATACAATAAATCGATTAGTCTTACCAGTAATTGAAAGCCGACTTATATTTTACCCATTACCCGAAAGCCTGTTTATAGTTTTGAAAATAGGCGACCACTTAAAGCAGATTGGTTGTAAAGCAGAGTGTGTGCCATAAACCTGCTTCAAACTACTATATACTAGGATTAAGAAAATGTTTCTTACAGTACATACCCATGCTTGTATGAAATGGGACTGTTTTCTTTAATGAAGGACTAAGTTCAAGGTGTAAAAGGGCGTATATATTTGGTACTGGTAATTCATTTACCCCTAAAAACATCAGTGGACAGGTACAGTTTCCAGTTAAACAAAGTCCATTGCACTGGCACAATATAAATAGCTCACCTGGCACGAAGTGCCAAAATGAACTATTAGGGTTGATTGACGTCCGTCCGTCCGTCCGTCCACAATTGTTCGTTAACATTCTAGCGGATACAAATTTTGTTCAAACTTCATGAAACTTGATGATGATGTTTTTCTTGATAAAATCTAGGTCAATGTCGAATTTGGGTAATGTTGGTTCAAAAACTAGGTAACTAGGTCAAATCATACAAAAAACGCATGTTAGCACTCTAGAGGCCACTCATTAGATTTTCATGAAACTTGATCAAAATATTCGCTTCATTGATACCTAGGTCATGTTCGTATGTTGGTCATATTAGTTCCAAAACTAGGTCACCATAGGTCAGTATTTATTTTTATTTGCTGTATGTATGTGTCTGTATTTATCTGTATTGTCTATTATATGGGATTTAAAAAAATATATGTGTAGATTATGACTCTATCGTCTGTACTTTCTATAATAAGGTCTTATAATATACAGGCGAACTTCGATATCTCGACTCGCTGAACTCGAACTATCAGATAGTTATACACATGAACTGCATTATTTCATGCTCGGTTCAGTCGAACTTTACCCATATTTCAAAGTTAAAACGTGGCTTAGCCACGTTTTAACTTTAAAATACGAGTATGTTCGACTTAACCGAGTTCGAGATATCGAAGTTCGACTGTAGATAGTACAGACCGAAAGATTCTACGCTTGTCAGAGAGATCCTATATCTGAGCACTCTGAACAATTTGTGAAGCCACGATTTCTCAATTGCTCGATTTCTCTTCCAATTGAGGCTTCCCAAATTGTTGTATGTTGGCGAGTTAGACAATTATATAGAGCAACAAACACCTGCGCTTTGCATCGACAGACTTTGAAATTGTTGTTGCTGGGTCATTCGGTTTGCACGTTTACATTACATTAAACATTACTCTTCCGTGCTTAAGTGCAAACGCGATGCAATGAAATGTAGATAATTGCATTTATCTTACTTTTTACCGACTCATTCCATTATGAGTTGCAAACATTTTTTGAGTCTGATCAGACTAAAAAAATGTTTGCAATAGACATAAACGCGTGTATACTGTAGGAAGGATAACGTACTCCAAATTGTATGCTATCCACACATAGACACACCGCTACAGGGAAATAAACAGAAAGGGACATATATAGACAGAGACAAAAGCGGTGAACGAGCTGGAAATTACTTCAAAGGCATCTATCTATCAACAACAACTAAGTCTTGTCTGAGTCTTAATGCTTATTCTACCGCCAAAGACATAGAAGCAAGCCAGCTAACGACCTCGCGGTCATTCGCTTAACTCGGTGAATTCAGGTCGAACACGATTATACAGTGGAGAAAACGTTATTTTTTCCCGTTTAAACGCAAACGACACGCAAACGCAAAGCACTTAAACGTAGAAAAATATAACTTCTAGACAATTCTGATAATTCATGTTATTCTGAGTGGCAAACAGCTTGGGGCCTGATCAACGCCGGGTAACCCGGCGTCTGATCTGGCTTCAAACTGTTTGCATTGGAAATAATAGGTTTAGCCTTATATGCGTTTATTATGGGCCCGTCACACCATAACGTTCTGGCCAGCGTTCTCTGACGATTGAGGAAACGTTTGTAGTCGCCCATGGTCGCTGGGATAGCGCCAGAAGAGCGTTGTGTTAAGCGCTGGAGATCGTTGTGTTAAACGCTGGAGATCGTTTAAGAACGTTCGTTGAACGTTTTATTAACGTTCAATGAGCGTTGCACGCGTTCGGCTATCGTTAGGCAGTCGTTACTCTAGCGTTACTTGGTTGTTACTAATCGTTTGCTTTGCAGTGAACGACTCCCTGGCGACCTGTCAACGACAGCTGAACGGTTCCCTAGCGTTCGCAGCGTGTGACTAAAGTCAAGCGACCGTCTGTTGGCGTCCATTGAGCGTTATTCGAACGTTTCCCGAACGTCCATGTATATTGATATATAAACTACTGTTTTGTAAGCAAGGTTCATTTGATTTTGGACTACCGTAGAGAACACCTACTATGGAGGATCCAGAAAGACTAAGGAGGTGATATGTAGTTGCTATATACCAGCATTAAGTAGATGGACTGAACTTGAACATAGCTGAACACATTGAGGGACCTCGCCCGCAGAGAAAAAGACCCCGGCAGTGCTGGATATTAAGGCGTCAAGAGTTTAGTCTGTACGGCCAACTCATGGTTGACGATTCGCCAAGAAGATCTCGGTACCTTCACCATCTTCATGCGCATGCCACCGGAAATGTTTGATGAAATCTTTGGACGTGTCAGGGGCAGATTGACAAAGCAGCACACTTTTACCGATAGCCCCTCGAACATGGCCTGAAACTGGCGGTGACACTGCGACATTTGGCCTCTGGATCTAGGTATGCTGACAAACTCGACCAGACTATCCTCCATCGCCCGGTCCACGGTCTTACAATCATTTCTCTGCTTCTTATCTGCTTTTTCTTATTCTTCCCTCTCTTTGTAATGGTCGGACCGTCATCATTGGGGTTTTCAGGGTGTTTAGGATCTTCAGGGGGTGTCACATGGTCCATTACTTCTCGGAAGTGCTCTTCCTCATGGTGTTCTTCTTCGTCAGAAGACATTGCTAGTGAAGGAGGCTTCTTCTTACCTGCAGAGCTATTAGCAGAAGTCACCTTCCCACCCTTTTTGCGTCTTGTCGGCATGATTCTGACTGATCAAACGCACAAGAACAACTAAATTCACTTCGAAATACCCAGCGTTTTGTAACCCGTTCGATTGTAAAAATCACACGCCAGCAAAACGTTATGCTTTCGTTGGTCACACGTTAGTCAACCGTTAGTCGAACGCTCAACACGCTCGTCTAACGTTGGCAAATCGTTCGTCGCTCGCCAGTGGCACGTTAGCACACGCTAATGGTTTTCGGGGGTATCTCACTTGGTCGCTGTTACACGCTTCTCGTGCGTTAGAAACACGCTAGCCATACGTTAGGTACACGTTAATCAAACGCCAGAAGTGTCATCTTCATTCTAAAACGCTCGAAAATTAAACGATTGAAACGCTCAGAGAACGTTGACAAGAACGTAATGGTGTGACGGGCCCATTAATAATTTATACCCAGAGAGTTGGGCAAATGGCGTCATAGTACCAGTTCCCAAAAGATGTGAACAATTACAGGGGGATCACTTTTACTAGCATATTTTCTAAAGTATTCTCTCTTGTTTTGGATAACAGATTACGATCTTGGGCCGAAAATAACAATGTTTTAAGTGAGTGTCAGTTTGGATTTAGGGAAAACAGGAGCACAGTAGACTGTGTATTTATTCTACATACATTAATAAATAAAATAATAAAACAAGAGAAAAAGAAATTATACTGTTTGTTCATTGACTTTCGGAAAGCGTTTGATAAGGTTTATAGAGATGGAATTTGGTTAAAATTAATTCATTGCTGTTGTTCAACTAAGATAATTAAAATGTTAATCACAATGTATGAACGTGTAAAGTCATGTGTTAAAGTAAACGGTACATTGAGTAATTTTTTCGACAGTCATATGGGTGTTAAAAAAGGTGAGCCGATATCGCCACTGTTATTTTTAATTTCTATAAACGATATGGCGTCTGCCCTTATTGATAACTCAATAGATAGTGTACATTAGATGAACTTCAGACTTATCTACTTCTTTTTGCCGATGATACCGTTTTATTTTCATATTCAGTGACTGGATTGCAGAAACTAATAGATCAGTTACATCACTATTGTGGTAATTGGGGCATAGAAATTAATACGCAAACGACGGTTGTTATGACTTTTAAATCGGGTACTAGAAAAGAACGTATCGATATATATCTCAATGGCCAAATGTTAAAAAATGTAGACAAATTTAATTATTTGGGAGTAACACTGGCGTCAAACGGTAATTTTTTCCAATCTCAAAAAACTCTTTACCAGCAAGCAATAAAAGCATTATATTCCTTAAACTCATTGTTTGATGTTATGCCAATGTAGATATCTGAGAAACTTAAATTATTTGATACTATGGTAGCACCGATACTCAACTATGGTTCAGAATTATGGGGATTCCATAGCGCCCCAGATGTTGAAAGAGTACATCTAAAGTTTTTAAAACAATTGTTGGGAGTAAAAGTACAAACAACAAATAACCCTGTTTATGGAGAAGTGGCCAGGTTTCCGTTTAGTATCCTAAGAAAAATAAAAATTATCAAATATTGGGCAAATATTGTTAGTTCTAAAGATTCGTTTTTATACAAAATATACAGTAGTCAATTTAATAATGATGGAAATGTAACAAATAGGGCTTCATGGATATATCAAGTAAAAACATTAATTTCAGATTTAGGTTTTTGCATATATATGGAACAATCAGTCAGCAACCAACATTCAGGTACATGTTATTTGTGATAGAATCAGAGACCAGTTTTTACATTCTGAGTTGAATGACTCTACAAAGCTTGATACATAAAGAACATTCAAAACTGATTTTATGACTGAAAAATATCTTAACGTTGTTTTAAATGACAAACACAGAACTGCTTATTCTAGGTTTAGATGTTCATCACATAACTTGGAAGTAGAAGAAGGAAGATATAGAAATATAGAAAGAAATGCTAGATTGTGTAACCAGTGTAACTTGAACATAGTTGAAAATGAATATCATTTTTTGTTAGTGTGTCCAAAATATAGAAACTTAAGGGGTCGATAATTGCCAAAATATTATCAGAGTTGGCCAACCAAAAATGAATTTGTTTCTTTATTGAAAAATCAGCAGAGTGGGGTTATAAAAAGCCTAGCCAATTTCGTATATTTAGCCAATATTGAGCGAAACACAAATTAATATATAAGGGGTACATTTGAATTGATATGTAAGTAGTTCATTTATATAAAATACTGTTTATACTTACATAGTACAATTATGAATATACATGTATGTGTAGCTGATATTATACAACTAATATGTGTACAATTAAGATACACACGAAATAGTTTCTTGTGTAAATTTACGTGTTGATCTATATCACGTATTCTTAGTAACATTAATATATACTCGTATGTATGTGTAATTGGTATTATACAGTAATATGTGTACAATTAAGATACAAGCTAAACAATATTTCTTGTGTTCATTTACATGTAGATCTATATCAGGTATAAGAGATATAACTAGGTATTTTATGACACTAATCTCGTATCGTATTTACAGTTAACCACAAAACAAAACTGTTTTACGCATGCAGATGTAGTTAAACTATATCTATTTTAAAGCGACTCGCAACCAGATGGTGCATTAAAAATAGTAATTTGTAAATATGTGTCAAACGCTTATATAAATGGTAAAGAATTAGTTTAGGATAAGAAATTCTGTTTAAAAAAAATGTATTTCAATAAAAAAAATATTGGTCTCTGGTGGGATTCGAACCCGGGGCTCGGCATTGGCGGACAGAAGGCAAAATAGGGGAAATCGCTTAGACCAATGGACCACGGAACTATCCGTTTATCTCGGATCGATTTAACGTATTTCAATGTGTAGCGATCGAAAGTGCATACAACTTCGTAATTCGGCTCGTGTTTATGTCCGAGCCCGTGTAGAGAAGCAACAACAACAACTATACCGTCTACTAGTCGGTATAGAAAAACGATGGAAAATATCAAAAAATCTAAGATTCGGTGACGATTCTTGAGACTTTTTTTGGACTGATCATATTTTTTTAATGTCAGAAGCCAAATAATGCCACAGATTTGCTTTTATTTGAGTATTTTATTTTATTTTGACTAGTACACCATCCGGTTGCGAGTCCCTTTAATGGTATGTGAGAAATTAATTTGGATATCCACACTCAAAGATTGTTGATCCGCACATGCCTTGTTCAAATTGTGAACATTCTGATCAGTGTGCTTCTTGCTGCACGAGCGAACCAGGATATTGACTGTTTGATAACGGAACATGTTGGTTCTATCGATGTGTACATAAGTTATTAACTGTCGTTATTCCAATGAGTATGCATCCTGTTAGATGAATTGTTCAGGATCTACACTATTTGTTACTGAGCACGAGCAGTTAAGTGTTCTTACTATGTTAGTAAAATATCCATACATATATCCTTTGCAAATCGTGAAAATTCCAACCGGTCTGCTGCTTGTTGCAAAGACCGATCGGGATCTAAACTATTTGATTACTTGGCAGTCGAATATTTCTTATGTATATATGTTGATTACTGAGTAGTAAGATTTCTTATGTATATATGTTGTTAATCTACTTACAAATTGGTATTAATTCTTTACATGCAATAGAAACTGTGTAGACCCCATTCGGTCCATTCTTTGGGAATGGTCCGCTAGGGATTTACATAGTTTATATAATCATAGGTCATAACACAAGAATATAATAAAGACTAACATACTAATCATCTAAACGCCTATCTGATAAAATCAGACGTTATTCCAATATCGAGTAAACTCTCCAAAAGAATCACTAAATCACAAATATAACTATGATCAAACAGCAATATCATAATTGCTCCTCGTGTAACTAACTGACAGGGTTGGCCGGGAGATGTGGGTCAGCCGCGTGTGTGCACAGGCTGTCCGTGAGTCTCCGGGCAAAGCTGACAGGGTAGAGACTATGTACTAACAAAAACGAAATACATACGATTGATTTTATCACATTGACGATTTGAAACGAAAAAAATAGAAGAATTATCTGACTGTATATTTCTGTATCTCATGTGTTTATGTTCTTCTCATTAACATAACCGCCCAGTTTAGGGCTATGGTCTGTAAAGATTAGCCGAAATAAAGATTTTGAGTTGAGTTGAGTTACTAAACATAACATGTCCATTGATCACTGCGTCATGGATTGACAAGTCAACAAATCGGACACTTAAAAAAATATTTGGATCGTATGGGTCTCGAACCTATGACGTTTGAATTGCTAGTCAACCACTCTACTGACTGCGCTATGAAGGATTATACTCAATCGTACCAACATTTTCTTTATGTAAATTTTCTAGTATAAGCACGTACGGAAAAGGTCTATGTCGTCAATACGCATATCCGCTCGCCCGCTAGACCGACTTCCGTATGCGAAAGGCCTTAAATCCCATCGGCACGGGTGCAATAAACTCTTACGTTCGCCAATATCCGTCACACGCCTATCCGCGTCTTTGATTTTTGTCTCATGTTTCCTCGTGTTTTGATGTAAAATCATGAATTCAGTGTAATAAAGAAATTGAAATTGTCTGGTGTCGGTATCACCTTGATCTTTCCAACCCGCCCTGACACTCTATGGTCTTATGGGCGAGTCCAACATGGCTGCAGCAGAAGGGGGTGCTGTTGAGCATTAGATTCATAACGAGTCGCTTTCAAACTGAAGATGATCGGCTGCTTTAAAGACATTCCTTGACCTACTTTCGGTGATAATTCCTACTGAGGCAGTTTCCTTGCTAAAATCATGAATTTTATCCCTACCTGTATTACATTGAATCAGTCAGGCGTTTCATGTGAATAAATAAATACGAAAGACTCAAGCAGGAAACGTAACACAAACAATACACCCACCTCTCAAGCAGAACACACACACACAGTCATACCACAACAAACACACACACACACAGACGCAATACCATTCATTCATCTACACAATAAAATGAAAACAACACGCAATACAAACATAAAGCAAAGTGAATATAGGAGCCCGCCTTGGTACGGTCAGTAGCAATCAATAATTAACTATAAATTAATTAATTATTAACAACCACTGGGGGGTTAAACCTGGGTTTAGGGGCGCCCAACCACACACTTATCTCCTATATTCACCTATAAAGACAAACAGTGTACATAAAATATAAACCCTGTTCCACAACCTCACAATCAAAAAGACCGCCAGCACAGTAAGTAAATACATGTAAAACATTTAGCAAAAATTCTATGACAAGATCATTAGTAACATGGGAAAGAATTAAACATTCAAGCCCGTGTTAAAAATAACCCACTATGGCAACGGTCAAATTGTACTCAAGCGACTAGTCTGTAGTTACGAGTAACTGTAAGACATGGAAGGGTCCAGGGTACGACAGAGAGGGAGAGAAAAAACAAAGCACGAAAATCCGACATAACTCTCCCGGTTAAGGACGGCTTTAAAGATACATCATCATGTAGTGCTAAGCCCTGTCTGTCGTCGCACAAGCCCGCAACTTAACTATGATAGTTTTGTTAATAAAACCCATTGAAAACTCCCTTGAGTGCGAGGTACCAGTGCCTCTCGAGACAACTTGAGATTAGTGACATTGACTAGACACACTAGTAGTCTTTGCCACTGCTTCACCGTTACTTTCACGCCTATCGAGAACATTGGGGGTACCTTTAACCTATCACTGCCAAATGTTTCGAAAGATGTTTAGCCCTTCACTGTTACATTGTCGTCTGCTTCAGTTTTGTTGTCTGCAATGTCGTTTCAGAGTTAAAAAAGTCAAAACAAGTGTCAAACAGTTTGGATCCTGATCAGACACCGCGTTACGCGGCGTCTGATCAGGATCTGAGCTGTTTCAGAACGCGCTTTCATGCCTCATTGAGAGTAAAAGTCTTGTGGATCCAAATCAGACGTCGCGTGACGCGGTGTCCACTTGGGATCCAAACTGTTTGAATAGCCGACTTTTATAATTTCACTGCCAGTCAGGCAGTTTTCACGGACACTTGAAACGCGGCGTCTGATCTGGATTCAAACTGTTTGTCACTCATATCATGGAATTATAAACACATGTATAATTCCGTGCTCACATCAATGTTACCTCTAAGACATTTCCTGGCGACTTTTTGGTCATAACGCCTTAACTTATAGTTTGATTAGAAATAACAATTGAAAAACCTCTAGAGCATGAGTTTATATTGGCCTCAGCAGGTAAACTGAAATTGGTATTACCGCAGGCAGCTTATGCTACATGCTTTTTCATGCCTATCAAGAAAAATGGGTAAGACTCAATCAATAGACTGAGGAAATATCTTTAAAGACATTACTGGACCTAGCTTGGGTGGTAACACCTATCGCCGTAGATAGATTGAGTCAAAGCATGAAGAGCATGCATTTACGGTGGTAGCGTCTAGGCAAATAATCAGTTAAAGACATCACATGACCAAGCTTGGCTGGTAACACCTACCCCCGTATATAGTTTGAGTCAAAGCATGCAGAGCATGCACTAACGGTGGTAGCGTCTAGGCAAAGAATCATTCAGGCGTCTCATGTGAGGCCCACACATACTATTTGATAGCTTGGTTAGTAAAACCCATTGAAAAACCTATTGAGATCTATTATGCAAGGGCCTCTATTCAAAAAGCCGAGCCATTGCCTGAAGACTTTTCTCATGCTGTATACCATACAAAATCAAACTTAGACTTTAACTCTTACCATGCTGAAATGTCGTCTGCTTCAAATATATCGTCTCCGAAAAAGTCAATCAAATTAGATTGAACATGTTGTTTTGTTACAAAGAAGAAATTTTGCATATAAGTGACAATTAGTTTGAATGCAGATTAGACGCCGCGTAATGTGGCGTCTGGTCTGGATCTAAATTGTTTGCAAATGTTAGTCAAGCCACGCTTGGCACGATAAGGTTAAAATTTTAACATCTTGGGTGATAACACCTATCCCCGTAGAAATATTCAGTCAAATCATGCAGCATGCTTTTAACAGTACCGATGCATAGTCAACTTATCAGTCGGGCATTTCATGTGAAGCCCGTAGCTTATATGTGATAGTTTGGTTAGTAAACCCATTGAAAAGAAACAAACCTTCAGTGTGATTATGTAAGGGCCTCTTTAGACAACTTGAGATTGCTGACATTGGCTGAGCACACGTTTCCAATGTTTTACAGCTATTTTCTTGCCTAGTGAGAACAATCGGGTGGTCAATGAATGGACTTGGGGTAATGTTTTGAAACAGACGTACGATATTGCAAGACGGGTATTTCCGTCATAATGATTATGAAAGGAGAAAACGTTATTATTTCTCAATAAACGTGTTTACGCTAAAACTATACTTTCAATTGCAAACCGTTTGGAACAAGATCAGACGCCGGGTAACCCGGCGTCTGATCTGGCTCCAAACTGTTTGACCTGTATAACAATGAATAGTCAGCGTTGTCCAAAAAATGTTTTTTTTGTACATATCATTGCAATGCTTTTGTGTTTCGTTTGCATTTAAACGGGAACGAATAACGTTTTTTCCACTGTACAGAGGTAAAAACGTTATTCATTCACAATAAACGCGTTTACGTTTGAACTATTATTTCCAAAACAAACAGTTGAGAGCTAGATCAGACGCTGGGTTACCCGGCATCTGATCAGGCTCAAAACTGTTTGCCACTCAGATTAAAATAAGTAATCAATATTGTCAAAAAGTTGTCATTTTCTCCATACATGTATCATTGCAATGCGTTTGCGTTTCGTTTGCGTTTGAACGGGAAAAATAACGTTGTCTCTACTAAACCATATTCGTCTACATGGTTGTGAACATGTTAACTCTTTCCTCCCTGAAAAATTAAATGGACAATTCAAGTTTCCATTTTAGTCTAGTCCATTTCTGACTTTTAAGGGTTGTTTTTGTCAATGTTTTGCATTATGACAAACAGTTAAGACCCTGATCAGAGGGCTCCTTTCGGAGCCCTCTGATCTGGGTCTTCACTGTTTGCACAGGACAAGTGTACTATTCACATGTACACTTTGAAAAAAAAACGCCTGTATGCGTGACTAGGGTTCAAAGGGTTAACGCATTACTAAATTTGCATGTCGAAAGAAAACAACCGAATCCATTTCCATGTCATGTTGATTTTTATACGATGCTCGACAATATATGGACATACTCGCATAAATCACACAAACAATCACAATACATTGGGATTAATACTGTAATTAATGGTCTAATGTACGATTTACAGCACAGTTTTAGGGAGCTAGGTCTTGTGAGACTCAGCTTGCCATCTTGCTAGAAATACCAACAAAGGTAAGCAACTTGACATTATCTTCCTGGTGTTAGCAAGGTTCATTGGTCAGTCGTGAGAGGTTGCTCCTACACATATGGTATTTGGGGTACGACTATATCCTGGATATGAGCATTTCTGAGTGGAAATTGCAGACTGTTGTACTTGTCGGCGAGTATTCTGATACGATCCAGGTCTCATCAAGTGTACAACAGGGCTGTGTCATAGGACCTATCCTGTTCTTTGACTACTGGAACCAAACAACAAGTTCGAATTAAAGGATACAGTTCATCATGGACAAATGATATCAGTGGTGTGCCACAAGGATATGTCCTTGGACCCATCCTTGTTTTATGTTTTATAAATGATCTTCAGATGTCACAAAAAGAATAGTTAAAATCTTTGTTGATGACAGTAAAATTTACTCGTCTATTCAGAATGAATCTGACTCTGAAAACCTACCAATGGACCTGGATAATCTGTATGACTGGGTTAAGTCACCAATGGAAACTATCATTCAATACTTCCAAATGTAAAGTCGTGCACATCGGCTAGTGATAATTTTAGATACTCAATGAAAAACATAAATTAATCATATACAGCTATTGAAAACGTCAACTATGAGAAAGACCTGGGTATTACTTTCGACTCTGATCTCAGCTTTGGCACTTAATAAACAACTATTGTTAAGAAAGCACAGAGACATTTGGACATCATACACCATCCATTTAAAAATATGGACAAACCAAACATTTTTTATTATTGATGTATTTACAACTATACCAGTCAATCGTTGGTGAAGATTTGTAATATGGCTCATGCGTTTGATCGCCACATTTGAAAAAACCCATAAATATTTGGATAAAATGAAATAATTTGCAAGGTTCCCTTAATTTTGTAATAAGTGAGCATCACTGTATATGAGTTTATTTCCAACTTAACATATGGGGTTACTGAATTTGATGAAGATTGGTGCATCTTGAAACTTCGTTTACCCTGAAATATTTTCCGCAGTTAATATGTCCGGATAATCGACACACCATTGTTTATGATATACCCACAACTTAGCTTGAAACATGCGGGGTCGTGTTGTTTACAATAGATATAATAAATATATACAATAATCAGTGCAGACACACACCAAGTGTCACATAATAAATATAGAGTCTGACCTTTGTTTACATGTTTTGTGGTTCAATACAATTGGGGTTTTTTTTCCAAAAAATTAACAGGGGAATATTTACTGTGAGAAATCGATTAGCTTGAACGTTTTTTAGAAACCTGATTTACACGTTTGAAATGATAATTTGTTGTAAACATAATCGGCTAAACACACGTTACAGAATGTACATGACAGTTGTGTGTCTTATATGTTTCAAGTTCAAGAGAATAATACGACGTATGTGTCTTTAGATGCTGTAATACTGCATATGTTAGTTGTCCGTTAATCTTAACGTTATTGCTCCCAGAATTAGGGTGAACCTTAACCACCACATTTTAAAAATACGGTAGCCTAAGCCATTCAAACCTCAACTCAGTACACGAAAATACCTGTAACTACTTTGATTTTGAACAAAGCAATATGGTATTCATAGGATAAACAGAAAAATACGTTGATTACCTTCGACATCGTCGAATTAACGAGATTTGGCCATATACCGGAGATATTCCGTCCCAAAGAAAGAAAATTGGTGTTTTGACTATTGATCCACGTTGATTCAATGATTTAATACCGGTACACCATTATGTATGCTTTTGGGGAAATATTACACAAAAATGTTCGGATAACATTGCTTTTTAGGGCTGAATACAAAGAAGTGCCGATCTCCTGAAAGTATGAGTCTTTAGGAGCAAGATACAAGCTCATCTTATTAACCGACTCTCGCTGCGCGAGGTAACCCCAGCGGTATCGATGCGGTGGCCTTAACCGATGTTAAGGTTCATGTAATGTGTCTGTACGAGAAAAAAATACCCAAATTTGAAAAGTTGCAATACTCAATAACTATACCACATTGGCTAAAAATATTTTCACACAGCATAAATAATTAGTCAATGAAAAGGAGCATGCCTAAATTTGCATTAATATAAGTGTACTTGTGATGTCAGAAGATCCAAAAGTAGCGAACTTGGAGTGAAAATAGCCTCTTCAGCAGAATATATCAAATCACTTAATGGCACGTATTTTCGGAAATCTGGTAGAATACATACAAAGAACCCATTACATACTGGGTACTCCTACACAGAATGTCTTACAAAAGTCAGAAAAAACCCTTGTAATTGGCCTTTAGAATACCCCATGCTTGATTCAAGGGCAGCCATTTGCATTTTACAAATTTGTAGAAGTTTGCTAACATTTAAAGTCCATTTACTCCAAATCTACAAAACCGATTGACAATTGTTATATACGTGCGGACAGAGAAAAGAACAAGCAATATGATTGATAGAATGTCACTCACCCGAATCACTGCAGTTACACAATATATCCGTTCAATTATATCAAGGTCACCGAAATATGTCATTTGTCGACTTTTCCGATTAATCCGCATTTTCTCATTTTTTAATATCCATATTTTCAACTTTTATTTCAGTACACTATTGTTGTTTGATACATAAACAATAAAATAAGTGCATTGCGCATTACTTTCGATCATAAATTTCTCCGAATATCACGATTTTTCAGCGGATTACTTGTCGGAAAGTAATTTTGTCCCTGTACAGCTGACCTTTGTTTCAGGAAAATCAAGAGTTTGTCCCTTTAAATCACCTTTTTACACCCATTCAAGTATTCCACATCTTTCCGGCTATTGTAATGTTGATTAATATTTCACTTTGCATTGCGATCTCTATTATATAAAGCTTACATTGTTGTGAAACTATTCAAGCCTTTGGCAGGTACAGGGGTAAATGCTCATATACAGTAGAGAATGTGTTATTCTTTCCCAATAAACGCGTTTACGCTAAAACTATTATTTGCAGTGCAAACAGTTTGGGCCAGATCAGACGCCGGGTAACCCGGCGTCTGATCAGGCTCCAAACTGTTTGACACCACGATAAACATGAAATATCAGAATTGTCCAAAAGTTGTTATTTTCTACGTTTTAGTGTTTTGCGTTTGCATACGTTTGCTTTTAAACGGGAAAGAATAACAGATTCTCCAATGTATATGCTATTGCACGAGTTGGACAAGGCTTTCTATGGTGTCCTAGTAGGGACACAACCGACGATTTCGTTGGGCAAAGACACACAATTCTTTTTTGTCCTTACTACTTTTTTCACGTATATTCTGCTTCTGCGTTTCACACATACACACACATTAAAATACTGTAATAGTTCATGAGTATAATTATGCAACTACCACCCTGATAGCCTTACTTCAGTAGTTGTAAGAATTTAAAAACAATCATAAGGGCACAGATATTTGAAAATTTAGTCAGAAACAATCATATATTAGTTTATCTGATGCTCAATTTGGTTTTCGTTCTGGGGGATCCTGCGTTTTACAGTTAATTGAATACATAAATGATTAGTCACATTACATTGAGTGTGATAGAATTTGGGAAAATATATTGTATATTTAGATTTTGTCAAAGCTTTTGAGAGCATAGTACATTAACGTTTTCTCGCAAAGTATCAGTATTTGGTATCAGAGGGCCAGTTTTGTCATGGAAACGTGACTTTTTTACTGGACGTAGGCAATATGTATCTGTGAAAGGACCCTGGTCTTTTTCGTGGAAAGACATTTTAAGTGGGGTACCCCAGGGAAGTGTCCTGGGGCCCATATTATTCATGTGTTTATAATAGATGACCCCTACCCCTGAAGTTATACGTAGTATTGCGAAATTATTCGCTTATGGTACCAAACTATACAACAAAGACATTAAAATTGATATTATCCAGCACGACTTAGATTCCTTACACATAGTCAAAGTGGCTGTTGCGTTTTAATGTGAAAAATTACAGAACCATACACTTTGGAAGAGACACCCAATATTACCAGAATACTTTGAAGTTTGCGGACATTGAGTCTGCTAGTGAAAAGGGAGATTTAGGGGTATTATTAGGATTAAAAAATAAGTAGTCATATAGCTGAAAAAGATAACAAATCCAACAGTGTATCATCCTTAATAATCCGAATGTATGATTGCATTTCGAAAAGCTATTTCATATTTTTGTAAAAAGCACTCGTCAGGTCAATATGGAAACACTATTATCATGTATTATGGTATATATTCTTAAAAGAAGTGTTTAAAATTATGTAAGCCTACCAATAAGCGTCTCCTGGATTGTCAACCTTACATGTACCGAAAGATTGGTCTTCAAAAATTGCTTGGTCATCGACGAAGCCGTGGTGATATGATACAATGTTGAAAATTATTTTAAGAAATGGAGGATATACATATAGAAAGATTTTACCTTAAAAATATTTTTCGAATTAAAAAAACATCATTAAGTTTACAACACTTTTCACAGAGAATTATAAACAATCGGATCTCACTTCAGTTTATATAGAATTAAAAATAATAAATTTTGTTGATACATTTATATGCCGGATGAATTATTTTTGTAATCGAAGCTTCAATGTCATAGTCATGTGTTTGTGTACTTCATTGGATTAGAATCAAATATTGCATACTGTTTAATGAATAATTCAGTTGAGAGGGGTCGAAATGGAATATTCTTAATAATTACACAGCATCTGGAAACAAACATTTGCTTGATGTGCATTTGGGGCCTCCGTGGCCTAGTGGTATAGTCACTGTGACTTACATCACTAAGCTCCTCACCGCTGTGAGTTCGAACCCCAGTAGGGTCGTTCGGATTTTTCATGTTGGGAAGCCTTCCAGCTGGCTTGCGGAAGGTCGGTGGTTCTACCCAATTGTCGATTTGTGCCTGAAACAGTGCATAAAGGGCTTCTGGGGTCTTCCTCCACCTATAATTAGCTATATGACCGAAATACTCTTGAAAGCGACGAAAAAAAAATAAAAATAAAATTGATGCGCATTTAAAATGATGTTTAAAAATGCACTAGTAACCACTGTTCCCTCCATTTTACGGATACATTGCAGAATACGTCCCCTCATTGATTTTACGTAACGTTTCAAATACGTTGGCATTCCCACCAAAATGCACTTGGAGGTCATTATGGTATAAATTTGATGATTTGACCCGACCTTGTTATCAAATACATCCGATATGTGTTCTATGGGGCTCATGTCTGAGGATAAAACAGGCCAAGGCAGAACGTTAATGTATTTTAGCAAGAAATTGTGTGGTGATACGCGCCGTGTGATGCTTTATACATGTATTGTCAAGCTGAAAATGCCAGGTCCTTCCTTTCTTTTGCATGAATCGAATCACTGTGTTATTTAAAACATTGATGTAACGCTGAGCATTGGCATTTTATTGAATAATAACCAAGTCAATTTCCAGAGTTCCAATTTTCCCAAACCAAACCATAGCGCTCCCACCACCCATTATGTCTCTCTCAAACATATCGTTCTCCACGGTCACTCCTCCTTTTTGTGCATTGAGGCGAGCGGACCGTGGCGAGATTCTCTTGTCTTCGCGGTAATGAATGTAGCGCTGTTTACAGAGAAACATCTGTATCTGCGCACGTGCAAAGTAAGGAACACGTTGGCAAGCTTAGACGCATAAAGAGACCTGGGATTTGAATAGCAATTGTGTAATCGTTATACGCAATGAAGTCATTATAATCATGTATGTATCTTGCAACATGCGTTAAAACACAATCATAGAAAAATTCTAGGAAGGGGATGGGGTTATAAAGAAGCAGATCCTCCCACGAGAGCCCAACAACGATTCTCAATGTATTCTCAAGGTATAATTCAGTTAAAAAAGGATGAAAAAATAATACAGCCTGCATATTTATACATGTTATAATGTTTGACAGAGGCTCGTGTTGCCCACCATACTTTTGAAAAAATAAGTAGTCCCCCATTGCAAAATAGTGTTGTCCTTGAAAATTGTCAAATATTCCATGACTTCTTCTGTTGTTATTTGAGTGGATTTCGTCAGGATTTTGGTCCTACTACCTCATGTAAAGCATATTCTTCAATATAGAGGAAGGATTTGTTGAATTTCAGTACAGAAAATTTGCTTCACATTTTGGTGCAAATCCAAACATATTGTTCAAAATCAAGATACACAGTTTTCCTTTCAAATTGTAAGCTATCTCATAAGCTTGTTCATATCAATAGGAACATTTTGATATGAAATTATGCAACATTGCTCCATAAATGACCAAAATATCACCTTTCAAAAATGCACCAAAAAACACTATACATGAACCTTAACACACTACTAAATTCGCATTTCGAAAATAAACAACAAGTTCGGGGTTGTGGGTGATATAAAAAGTACAGTAAATCTATCGGCGAAACATGCCGGCAAAAGACATGTATGCTGCTTCCCCCTTTCCGAAAATGTGATGGACGGGCATTCAACGCCAATCGGTCGGTACACGGTCTCACAGATTCGGAGCTCGAATGATGAAAGACGAGTGACAAAGGTAAATATCATAGTTTATTAATATTTCATTAATGATTGTAGGGTGTAACATGTTTGTTGGTAAAATGATACGGATTCCTTTAGTTTATAGTTACTGGAATATATTTCAGGTAACGAGCATAAAACTAGATTCAAACTCTGAACTAGTTTAGGACACGCAAGTATCAAATGAAGAAGTCAAATAAATATTTTAGAGAGGGGTCTCGATCATAACTTACCATAAATGAAATAATTTAAATCTTTGCAACATTTCAGTAACACCTGTCTATTACGACCAATAAACAATATAAATCGATAGGTGATAAGGGGAAGCAGTCGCCGTTCTTTTACACACTAATTAGCCTTTTAAGTGGTCGTTATAGAAAGGTTTTACTGTATTGTATTCATCCGTCATTAAAACTTCTGTCGAAATACATATGTAACTTTGAGACAAGTGTAAGCAGACAATATCGCAGCAGTAAAAAGGAAGATATAATTGTCTTGCTTAAGGAATTGGGGCAATATTCGTTGTAAGGAGGTAGTCGTTGTTAGGAGGGCCGTCGTAGAGAGGGAATGCTGTAATATTTAGGTATATACCATTTATTGATTGCTTAATTGATTGATTTTATTTTGGCGTCAGTATGACTGATGAATTATTAAAGCAAGTGACAGTTCAACAGAAAGCTACCTAACCCGTTCGCCATTTTAGCTCACCTGGCACGTAGTGCCAAGGTGAGCTTTTAGGATCGCTGGATGTCCGTCGTCCGTCGGTCCGTCCGTCCACAATTGTTCGTTAACACTCTAGCAGGTTCAAATCTCATTGGATCTTGATGAAACTTGGTCACAATGTTTGCCTTAATAAAATCTAGGTCAAGTTCGAATGTGGGTCATGGCCGGTCAAAAACTAGGTCACTAGGTCAAATTATCGAAAAACCTTGTTAACACTCTAGAGGCTACAAATTTCATTGGATTTTCATGAAAGTTCATCAATATGATTGCCTTAATGAAATCTAGGCCAAGTTCGAATGTGGGTCATGTCCGGTCAAAAACTAGGTCACTAGGTCAAATCTTCGAAAAACCTTGTTAACACTCTAGAGACTACAAATTTCATTGGATCTTCATGAAACTTCATCAAAATGTTATCGAAAAACCTTATTAACACTCTAGAGACTACAAATTTCATTTGATCTTCATAAAACTTGATGAAAAGGTTTGCCTCAATAAAATAAAGGTCAAGTTCAAATGTGGCTTATGTCTTGTCAAAAACTAGGTCACTAGATGAAATCATCGAAAAATCTCGTTAACACTCTAGAGACTACAAAATTCATTGAGTCTTCATGAAACTTGAACAAAATGTTTGTCCCATTGAAATCGAGGTCCAGTTAGAATGAGGGTCATGCCCGGTAAAAAACTAGGTCACACGGTGTACATGGTTACATGTTACCAGGTGAGCGATTTAGGGCCATAGTGGCCCTTGTTATCAGAAGCTTAAGACGAAGGCTAATTGATTTTTAATAAAAAAACAACAACAAATGGTTGCTTAGAGCAAGATGATAGTAAAGAAGCTTTCTGTTTTACAGTCACATTACTTTAAGCAGTCACCTGCCTTAAACACAAACAAATAACTTTATTGAGTGGTTGTTGTGTGAGGTTTTACGTTATATCGTCTCTGTTGTACCCCACTCTGAGAAGTTTCGCTGGACTCCAAAACTGTCACACGACTATCTGCGTCTTGGACTTTTGTCTGGTGTCGGTCTCTCTTTTACTTTACCAACCCGCCCTGACACCCTAGGGATTAATGAATGAGTCCAGTATGGCTGCAGTAGGAGGGGGCGCATTTGAGTATTATATTCATAACGAGTCGCTTTTAAACTCTTATCGTTTGCTTAACTTCTTAGTCTTGCAGATCAAAATCAGACGACGCGTGACGCGGTATCCACTCAGGATCCAAACTGTTTAATAGCCGACTTCAACACATTTACTCTCATTTAGACTCTTTTCACAGACATTTGCAACGCGGCGTCTGATCTAAATCTAAACTATTTAATTCGATACCAACACTAATACAAGATGACTCAGCAGCCTCTGAAGACGCAGATAAAGCTAACATTCCCAATTCCCCAAAACTTCTTTGCTAATCAAACCCGGCTAGACGAAACTAATATCCCCGTTCCTTTCTTCAACCCATCACAAGTTACTATTTCAGCGCTAGATCTTCTTCATGAGGAGGTCGGGTCTGTCTTTCAAACCCTACTATTGGGTAAAGCATCTGGTCCAGACGAAATCAATAACGGAATTCTACGCGAACTTGTAAAAGAAATATCTCACCCCCTCCGTCAATTATTCAATCAATCTCTTTCAACTGGTCAACTTCCTTCTTTTTCGAAAGAAGCGCATGTATGTGCCATCTTTAAAAAGGGCGACAAAAGTATTGTCAATATTTATCGTCCTATATCACTACTAATCAATCTCGACAAAATCTTTGAGAGGCTTATTTGCAAGCATTTCTATAACTTTCTTCTTGACACTTCTTTTTTCACACCCTTACAGTCTGGCATTTTCCATGGTGACTCTACCGTCAATCAACTTACCTTTCTCTACAATGCTTTCTGCAAAGCACTTGATGAAGGGAATGAGGTACGAGCGGTTTGCGTCAACACCAGTAAAGCATTTAAGGTGTCTTTAGAGCTTTAAAACTGCAAAAAATGTGTTTTTAAACTTTTTTCCGATTTTGATAGCCGACATTCTGTTTTACATTTTACCAAAATCTCCAAAACCAAACCAAACGCATTACACGGCTATCTGATCAATAAATCACACCTCATTAAGCACTCCGTAGTCCAGCCACGTGGCCACCTAGAGGCGTTCTCCAGCTGCTGTTGCGTGATTTATGGGTTTCGCATGTTGAAATCATTATTGAATTATGATTGGTATATTTTATAAAGGGTGGAACTAAGGAAAATCGCTTATGAAATATGTGTCTTCTTATTGGTTGAAACAAAAAGGACATAGTTGAACCCCGTGGGTATTCGCACTGTGTCAGACAGTCAAAATGACACGCTTATCAGTTAATTGACGTTTTCGGCACCTCCTTATTTTCAAACACGCCGCATATTTGGACAACGATTGTGTTCGCGGTAGGTGTCCGATTTTCATGCGGTTTAAATCAGTTGAAAGGGTATTATCTTCTCTAGTGAATTATGTCTCAGAATGTTGATGAGGTTCTCCAGCTGTTTACAGCAAAGCATTACGTAATAGAAATCGACTTTAAACGGTAAAATAACTTTGATGTTACATAATAATAGTTGGAAGGGGAATTTTAAAAATCTGAGACACTGATCCCTAGATATGTTACTGAAGTGTATTATGGGCAATTTTAAAGGCGTTACAAATTAAGACGACTTTGAAATCGCAGTTTGAATTTTTTTTAAATTTGTCTTATAAAATCGTAAAAAAATAAAATATTTTTTTAAAAAAGACATTTTGTGGTGACATGTGTACCACTTAAACCATTCAGCTATAAAATGGGGGAATAAATTATAAATCATGATGATAAATAAGAAAAATCCGCTTGCAGTATCGAAACTATCAAGCTACCTTAATCGTGTTTGGCACAAAGGACTTCTTGCAAAACTTACCAGCGCTGGCATCGACGGGTCTCTTCTCTCTTGGTTTTCTCAGTATCTTCAAATTAGGTAACAATGTATCATCATACCAGGTGTCAACTCGGATTGGACGACTATCAAAGCCGGAGTTCATCAAGGTTATATCCTTGGTACCCTTCTCTTCCTTATCTTTATTAATGACATTGTGTCCGAAATCGAATCAATTTTACGCATCTTTGCCGACTACACTAGCCTCTAAATCACTGTAGAGCACCCAAGCCCTTCCTTTGAGATTCGTAATTCCGATATTGTTAAGATATCCACGGACTTAATAAGTCCGTGAGATATCCAACTGGGCACAGGAATGGCTTGTCTCTTTCAATCTTTGTAAGACTGAAACACTTCTTCTTTCTCGAAAGGTCAATTGAACCTCACTATCCTTCTCTGTCGATGCTCAAACAAACATTTATGAAGTCAAACAACATCGCAAACCCGGGAGTCACATTTTCTTACGACGACAGTTGATACGTGTACATCGATAACATCGAATCCAAAGCTTGGGCACGAATCAACATCATGAGGAAACTCAAGTGCACTCTTGATAGACGCTCTCTACAAACTATATACTTCTCCTTCATTCACCTGTCTTCGAATCACGGATGTCGTATGGGACACATGCTCAAACTACTTGAAAAAAACAATTGATAACATCCAGCATGAAGCAGCCTGATTTGTGACCGGGACCACAAAGTATGTGTCAATACGTTAGCTATACAATGGTACTAGATGGGACTCCTTAGGAATAAGAAGTAACTTGTACTCTTCTATAAAATGTTCAACGGTCTGACTCCTTACTATCTTTCTAACTTAGTACCAGCCCAAGTGAACAAGACATTAGACAACCCGTTTTTACCAAAAATATATATTCTGATTCTTTCTTTCATTCTGCTTTTTGGCAGTTGAACTATCTACCATTGAATGTTTGAGAGCCTCCATCACTTTGTGCATTCAAACATGTTCTCAATCAACAAAGTCTGCCTAAACAGTCATCTTTCTTTTTTACAGACTACAGGTGATTTCAGATTCTACACACGCGACTCCGGACAAATTGCAGCGGCCTGAATCTCACCTTGTTCTGCTTGAGAGGTGGGTGTATTGTTTGTGTTACGTTTCCTGCTTGAGTCGTTCGTATTTATTAGTTCAGAAAAAAAAAATCATCGACTCTCCTTGTTGTGCTTGTGGTGACGTTGAAAGCACGGAACGCTTTATCCTCTCATACCCTCTTTACCGGATCCAAATAAATCACATGATATCCTGCGTACGAGGAACATGCAGACCCGACCCAAAAATACTGCTCAATGGTGACCCTTACCTCTCCGATCATACAAACCAGACTATATTTGAAGCAGTTCATGATTCCATAGCAAACACCAAATGGTTCCCTTAGTAATGCAACTCTTATCCGAACCGCATGTGATGCCTGCCCTGTGTATCTGTACTTCCTTTGTCCGCTGCGCCACTGCTCCAAGAACCCAACAACCCTCTTCCAGTCCTCTTTAACTTAATTCTAATCGAAATCATGAAATTTATTCAAATAGGTCCGCCCGTTTATTCAAGGCGTCTTATGCTAGACAACAATTGTTCCTATTATATTGTAGCAGGACGAGGGGACCCAGCGATCTGGATCCACCCCAGGAGCGCTACACTCCTCAAGTCCGTACTCTGGGTATAGCCTGGTGGGACGGGGAATATAACTGAAACTCATAAATCAATTTACTACTTTTATTTGAACATAAAACATGACTATTTACAATAACGGAATCCCGAGTTACATGATATTTTCGCAGAGCAGGATGTCACCCGTTGGGTTGCCCAGACTAACGTCCGGAGGGGTACAGGTTTATCCTGATGCGGAAATGCCCTAAGTTTACTAAGTCTGAAACATTACAGTGTGACCACCGTTGGTTTCAGTTTACAACCTATCGGTCGTAGGTGCTCTTAGCTCAGTTGCCAGTAATCAACCAGTTGCAAGTAAGAGACAGAGCAGTGGTCAGTGTCTCATTATATAGGCAGATAGATCCACTAAACTGGACTGATTCACCAATTTCTATAACTAAACTTCACTTTCCAACAAGTAAAACCCATAGAACAAGTCTAACTTACATTGTCATAAAGTACAACTGAAAAGCATGCAATATCATGAGATGTTTCAGTACACTATAATCTTTAGCTTGCTAATGTTAAAAGACCAGTTTGCATACTAAAGGATGCCAAACTGCTACATTCCTCCTTCCTATTTCAGAAAAAAAAGAACAACATCAATATTTTGCTGTTGTTACTTTTTTTTAAACACAGAAGTGGCTTTATCTAAATAATTCGATTGCACGTTATGACAACAGAATAAACAAAGTTTACATAACAATCACTAAATAATACATAATGATTATCCTAACGCCTTTCCTTCAAATAACATCTAGTTCACATTCTAAATCAAAATACAGAAAAACTAACTGAGCTCAGTTATACAGATTCAATTCTAACTAAAGTACATTCTTAACTATATTAAGAGTTCTCTAGAAAAAGGTAGACAACTCTTAGTAAACTTATAAAATGTTCACTAACTTGACTGAAGTTGACAACTCATCAACTCATTGCTGCTGTGTCCGAATAAAAATGAAATGTTCAGAACCAATTTATTTAGCCAATTCTCCAGATTTACTTTATACATAGGCCAGACAAATAAAATTCATAAGCTTAACAAAAGTCAAGTCATACATTAAATTCTGTATTTAAGTTATCCCCAATCTCAGTCAAATCGGACGAACTGTAAAATCTTAATCTAATTAAACAATAAGTAAACATGAATAATACACAACGTAATGAATCCAAAACTCATGTACATGTTTCTGTATATTACAATACCACTGTTATGTTCACTACCTATCAAATTTACACAAGTATCTAGGCTTATAATTTGATTTGGAGTAACACACACACAGCTACACATACATGAGCAAACACATACACTTAGTATATGCAATTGCACTCTCACAATCTGTATCTCCCATAACTAATAACATGGAGCTAAACAAACTCCACAAATAATGTCACAATGATACGTCCCTTTACCTTATTTACAAAATAGACACTTTTGTCCAGGTCCGGATCTGGCATTTGCATTTCAGGGACTAACAATTTTGCTTGATATAATCTATTGTATCTTACTCAGGGGGTCTGGGGCTATGAAAAGGAAATTGCTCAGGGGGTCTGGGGATGTTGAAAGAAGATTGGCAGCCTTCTCTATTCCTCTCATACTCATACTCATACTCAGACGCGACGGATGCCTCAGGCGGTCGCGGCTGATCGAATGAGAGCTTGTGCCCCTCGGTTCGCGAATTGTCAACCGTATTAACTTCGACCGCTACGCTCTCATTCTGTGTAGACTCAGATTTACACTTTAACTCGTTCAAGGGGCTAAGTCTCTGTATAGGCAAACACGGGTTCTCCTTACATTCGAGACTTGTACGACCGTAGTCTACGCCAGACGAATCTTTAAACTTACAATGAGGCTCGCGTGATAAGACACTGTTGCATTTACATCTGTACAATTGTAAGATCCCAGCTTTCGTTTCCCATTCTAAACTTTGAAAATCTATGCTTATACCCTGGGATCTAATGAAATCTAAACCCAATATTCCATCTGTCCCTTGAATATCAGCTACTAAAATGTGCCATGTATAACTCTTAACATCAGTTTGAGAAATGAAAACGCCTTTGCCTAAGATATTCAGATTAGATCCACTGGCTGTGCAAGCACTAGCCCCGACATCTTGTAACACAGGTTTACCTGAACCAATTTGCTCATACACATTCTTTGAAATAATACTAACTGGCGATCCAGTATCAAACAACGTTGGAAACGCTATACCCTGAACCTTAACATGCAAATACCAACTTGCACTGACTATCTGTACCGGGTCGGACGGATACTCATGATCTGGATCAATAGTATCCCTAGTACTTTGATTAACCTCAGATCTTTGATTTACACCAGAAGCTAGATCAGATTCCTTTTCCTTTATCCTACAACTCTCCAATATCTGAATTACTCTGTCATCAAACCTAACCTTATTTTTAGCAAAGTTTACACTTGACCCCTTAGCCTTCGGTCTACTACGTTTCTTTCCCTTAACATACCCTTGAACTCCCTTTTGACTCGTTCCACTACCACAGCGACTATTCGCCAACAAAATAAATGGGTCCAATGAGTTTTCTCTACTCATATCACAAAACCACCCATTTACCCTACACATCTCATTCTCTTTTGAGACAACACATTCTCCTTAACTACTAAGTCTCTCGAGCTCAAGAAGGGATTCAAACATACATCTAACGCCTTACTCTCAACAGGGTCAAGCCTACACTTTCTATCCAAATTTTCACAACCAAATAAACTCAACTCATTTTTCTTCTGAGAACAATGAACCTGGTCTAACTGACATAATTCTGCACCCAATAACCTCTCCGTCACAACCCTAACTGACCTTTCTAAACAGCCAGCTGCCCTATCGGCCTCTAAAGCAGCAACTATTAGTTTCCCTGTTTTTCAGGGTACCTAGCATCTTGATATCTACCCTTTCCCTGCGGTGCCCAATCTGCACCTGCATTACGATACCCATTCGCATTACTACCATAAGCCGGTCTCGCTTGATCGACGCGCTGCGGCTGCCAATGCGTATCTACACTAGATTTCCTAACTTTGTCAATGGGGCCAAATATTGTCTCATAGCTCTGTGCTAATGACAATATGTCCGACATAAGTTCTAATCCACTAGCTTTGGACTTATTTAGCTCCCATAACAATGTGTTCTTCAAATCAGGGTGAACCAATCCCTGAATGAATTGGTGACACACTATTCTATAGTACAGCCTACCATTTTCATGAGGGAATGCTTTACCAGCTAGAGACTGCAATTCTCTTAAGTATTGTCCTACACTTTCATTTTCTTGTCTATGGCGTGAGTAGAATTTTGATTCATGCAGTTGCGGATTAACCAACTCCCCGTATCGCTGACCTAAAGCTTGCTTCATTTGGGAGAAATCACGAGTTTGCTTTAACGTTAAGTTATCGACAAACTCAACTGCCTCGCCCCTTAATGAAATCAAAAGTCTCTTAGCCTTTGTATCGCAATCCCATCCATTGTAATCGGATACTTTCTCAAAACATGAGATAAATTGTTGCCATTTTCCTAACCCATCATAGAGAGGTGGTTTTTGCTCTTTCTTAGCGAAAGGGTTGAAATGGGAATCGCTATTACCTAGCGGCTGTGTCTGTGCATACGAATAAGGGGGTGGTGGGGTAGTCAAACTAAGTAAACCAGTATTAGTTGGCTGCGACACATTCCCCATTAAACTAGCACTAAAAGGGTTGTTATTCTGAATGTAGCGGGCCTGATTTGTACATGTATCCACACCATACAAAGGATGTGAAGACATAGTGCGTTGTGGGATAAGAAGTGAATCAGTACCGTATAAAAACGGATTAGTCTGCTGAATTGTTTGATTAACTGCATTTGTACTAAATAAATCCCTATTGGTATAGTTTTCACTTAAATCAATCAAATCATCTACCTCTGTCGGAGATATTTGAGATTGTGTGTTGCTACACTCAGAATAAAACGGCATTGTTTCGTGTAAATCAAAACCGACTCTTTTCGGTGTGCTGAAAGAGTTACTCTCTATACATGTGAGTCACGTGCCCGCTACCGGGCATAGGTGTACTAGTACGCGGTGAAAATTGCATGACTACAGCGTTGTGTAGTATATATACATGAACAAACTAAATTACACACCCTAAACTAAACATGAAATCCCTAAATTAAATTGACTCTGGCTTTACATTTGTAGCCATACTCTCTATCCAACACCAAGACTATACCCTGCTCGCAGCGCCAAAAATGTAGCAGGACGAGGGGACCCAGCGATCTTGATCCACCCCAGGAGCTCTACACTCCTCAAGTCCGTACTCTGGGTATAGCCTGGTGGGACGGGGAATATAACTAAAACTCATAAATAAATTTACTACTTTTATTTGAACATAAAATATGACTATTTACAATAACGGAATCCCGAGTTACATGATATTTCCGCAGAGCAGGATGTCACCCGTTGGGTTGCCCAGACTAACGTCCGGAGGGGTACAGGTTTATCCTGATGCGGAAATGCCCTAAGTTTACTAAGTCTGAAACATTACAGTGTGACCACCGTTGGTTTCAGTTTACAACCTATCGGTCGTAGGTGCTCTTAGCTCAGTTACCAGTAATCAACCAGTTGCAAGTAAGAGACAGAGCAGTGGTCAGTGTCTCATTATATAGGCAGATAGATCCACTAAACTGGACTGATTCACCAATTTCTATAACTAAACTTCACTTTCCAACAAGTAAAACCCATAGAACAAGTCTAACTTACATTGTCATAGGGTACAACTGAAAAGCATGCAATATCATGAGATGTTTCAGTACACTATAATCTTTAGCTTGCTAATGTTAAAAGACCAGTTTGCATACTAAAGGATGCCAAACTGCTACATGTACAATATGTTCACTTTTAAGGAGAAGAAATTGATAAGCATTTATGCTACGTTCTTATCCCAAATATGATGTCGAATATGTGAATATTCTTGCTATGTTTTTCCTGAATAAAATATGTTTAAACTAAACAATTTAATTGTCACTCACATCAGACCAGGTCTGTACCTCAACGGTTAAGGTCACAGTCCAAAATAAAAAAAAACGGGGACATTTTGCTTTAAATGTCTTGGCTCTTAACTCTATCTTGCATATGAAATAACTTGGTACAAATACACTCCAAAATAAGATGGTGTGCCAGATCTAGGTTGTATCTGAATGATCAAGGTCACAAGCTAGTCAATGTTTGAAAAGTGGCACCTTTCCTTTTACCAGGGCTCTTAAATAACTCAAAAGCGACACAATTGTGATTTCCTGCATTCGCAAACAATGTGGTAACACAGCGTCTCATCAGAATCCAACTGTTTGATACTCTGACCCTGTTTTGAAAAGAAATTCTGAAAATTCATTTTAGAACAAAAGTAAGACGACACTCATACAGATCATAAACGTAATTAAGAACAATTGGTCCCTTACAAAATTTGGCAAAATCAGACTACTGGTTTTGGAATTATTTTGCACACAAATTGTGTAAAGTATTTAGTGATTACATCAGGTGAGGGCTTAAAGCAAGGTGATAGTATACCAGAAAGCTCAGTTATGAGCTTTCTGTTTTACTATCGCCTTGCTTTAAGCTATCACCTGTCTTTTATACAAGCACAGTTTATTTTAGCCCACACTTTAGTGGTTGATTGACAGACAATTTTACTGTACATGCATACTATCAGCTGTGCCCCTCTCATAAATGAGTAAATATTATTGCCACATGAGGGATAGTGTACCCTTGGATTTATCGAAATGCATATTTGAGGTTACAGTTGTATTTGCGATATGAAAGCTACAAAATATGAATCATTTACTGACATGCAAACAGCCTGTAAGTTAAAATGACAACGTTGGTCTTTCTCAAAACGACAGTGGAGAAAACGTATTGTTTCCCAATAAACGCGTTTACGCTAAAACTTTAATTTCCACTGCAAACAATTTGGAGCCAGGTCAGACGCCGGGTAACCCGGCGTCTGATCAGGCTTTAAACTGTTTGCCACTCAGCTCCGAATGAAATCCAGAATTTATTTCATACGTTTTAGTGCTTTGCATTTGAGTTTCGAGTGCGTTTAAACGGGAAATAATAACGTTTTCTCCACTGTAAGAGTAGGGCCTAATTCCAAACAAATCTCATTCAGGTGTGACAGTGTAGTCCACAGACATGCAGGGCTGCAGACAAGAGTGATTTGTTATTGAAAAAATCAGACAATTTCTTCTTCATGTCAGCCTCAAATTATATTGCTTAACTACTAATTAGAATTGTTATGAGTTGTCACAACAAAGGGCTCAACGCATTGCCCAATAAATTCGCCTTTTACGCCTACAAGTTATTCCTTTCATGAAGAATTTTATTCCCTTTTATACAATCTGAAAACTGAATCATAAGAAATATTGTATGCCTTAGCAGATAACATATTAAAGCATGCTGAGAGTAAAGCAGAACGAGGCTTCATGCGCATTCTGGTTTACTTTAAACATGCTTTAAGTGATAATCTTTCTTTAAAACTAGAAAAAGGCTATGCGGTAATGACATAAATAACTTTGTTAAAAAGAGATACTTGACTTATCTGGAGCTCTGGACATGTTGTCAAGTAGTCGTTTCTATCTAAACTATTCCAGGATGCCGTCTTCATCTGATGAATCCTGGACTCCGGAAACGGAAAAGGGAGGAAAAGGTAAGCCATTACTCTTTCTATACCCGTAAACCCATTACTCCATTAATATGGTTTTTTATGCCTCTAATTTATTCATCCTATGAAAAAAATAGTCCCAAATGTCCCGCAGTCGTGAATATGCACAATACAAATTATATATGATCGTTACTTAACCCTTTATCATTTTTATGCTCCCCTTTAGGGGGGGGGGGGGGGGGCATATAGTCGCTGCTTTGTCCGTCCGTCCGTGTATCCGTGCTTACGGGAGGGTACTTACGTGGCTAAAATTCTTAGCCCCATAATTGAAAAAAACATTAACTTGGCCGTCTCTTGTGACATTAACCTGGCCATTTATTGTGACATTAACCTGGCCAGTTGTGGGACATAGGGTTAGGGGTAGGGTTAGCCTCCAGATCATTATTTTTCAAGTAAGAGCAAAAAGAAAATGTCAGTTGTGTGGCTAGCCACGCACAAGAAAACAATAGAAAATAGCCACATAAGTATCCTCCCGTAAGAACGTCCGTCCGTCCATCCGTCCGTCTGTCTGTTCGTCCGTCACGCTTTTTTGTCCGGAGCATATCTCTTGAATGGTTCACCGTAGGTTGATGAAACTTTATACAGTGATAGAGAATGACAGAAGGAGGTGAAGTATATAAGAACCGTAACTCTGTCATCTCCCACTATTGAATTATCTTCCATCTTCTCATAAAAAAATAATTTTGTCTGAACCTTTTGTCCGGAGCATATCTCTGGACTGTTACACCATAAGTTGATTCAACTTGTTACAGTGATAGAGGGTGACATTAGAAAGTGCAATACACAAGAACTGTAACTCTCTCATCTCCCAATTTTGAATTATCTCCCCTTTTCTCATAAAAAAAAATCAATTTTGTCCGGAGCATATCTCTTAACTGTAACACCGTAATTTGATGAAACTTGTTACAGTGATAGAGGATGACAGACGAAAGTGCATTACACAAAAAGGGTAACTCCCAATAATGAATTTTGTCCCTTTTTTTAAAAGAACCAACAAATTTTGTCCGGAGCATATCTCTTGACTGTTACACTGTAAGCTATTGAGCCTTGATAGAGTGATAGTTGATGACATATGGAGGTGCATTACACAAGAACCATAAATCTGTCATCTCCCAATATTGAATTATCTCCCTTTTTCTTTTAAAAAAAATCAAATTTTGTCCGGAGCATATCTCCAAAACATTGCATTGTAAGTTGATGAAAGTTGATACAGTGATATGGGATGAAAGAGGGAGTGCTGTACTCAAGAACAATAAATCTTCCTTGGGTTTTTTCCATCGTTGGGAAATATATTCTTGTTTAAGACAGATGACCACCTAAACCAGGAAGAACGTAATTTATTTAAGCAGTGCGATTTAGGCATGCATGGGCCTCTTGTTCAATTCTTTGGACGTTGTTGAACACTATCTAAAGTGTGCATCTTGGATTGTGGTCACTATATTCTTGAATTATCTACCCTTTTAGCTCATCTGAGAAAGTCTCAGCTTGCGCTGTTCTGATAATTGGAGGTAGGGCGTCAGTTGTCTGCCGTCAACAATTCTAGTAAGACTCTCTAGAGGCCACAATGATTTTTTTATCCAATCTTTCTCTAACTTGATCAAATTGAATATGAACATTACTTATCGGATAAGTAGGCTATCAGCCAAGTTGAAAAAGAGCTCTATTTAAGAAGCTACGTCACCCCGAAAGGTAGAAAAATTCTACTTATATCATGATGTAGTATACACATAGGCGACCCAATTTAGGGTGGATGACAAGCCTGAAAGTGGTGCATATTTTTTTATTTGGCGTTTCCATGGCAACCGCTCATTTTTACACCGTGGTTCAGGAAAACCTCTGTAACTTGTTCAATTTTTGTAATAGAAGAATGAAAATAGTACAGTGATGAAGCTTAGACATTGAGCTTTAATAACATGAGAGTTTGTGTAAATTATCTCATTTGCATACTTATGAATATTAATGAGAATATCAAAAAGCTCATAAAAATAGGGAAAATAATATCAAAATCATACTTTCAACTAATCATTAAATACACTCAAAGGACACAAAAGGTGCCAATTTTGCTTAAAAATCATATCTGAACATTCCTTGAAAGAATGAGCTGGGTTTGATTAAAACACTGGCTACTGTATATGCCCCAAATTCCGTTTCTATGAGAACCGTCCATTTCTGACACAGAAAACATGGCAATTCCTCAAACTTGCCCCATCCTCTAGAAAAGTCTCTGTAACTTTGTTACTTTTGGTAATATAAGTATGAAAATTGTACAGTTATAGAGCTTAGAAGTTGGCCTTAAATTGAGTGAACTTTTTATATAAATTATCTCATTTGCATAATTATGAATATTAATGAGATTATTAAAATCCGTAAAAATGCAGGGAAAAATTATTAAAATCATACTGAGTATGTATATTTTGAACTGACTCGAAGGACACAAACAGAGCAAATCGTAATTATGATATATCAGAGAATATTTCTAGAATAATTGAATCGGTTGGCGGGTCATAACCCTTTGATCACACGTGCCACGAGTTCCGTTCCCATGACAACAGGTCCACACAGATTCATTATTGATTCAGGAAAGCCACTGTATCTTTGGCGTTATTTGTGAAAAAAGAATGAAAATAAATTTTCAATAGAGCCTAAACATTTGCTTTTAATTTGATGAAAGCTGATGCACTTTATCTAATTTGCATACTGATGAATATTAATGAGATAATAAAAAAAACAGAGATAATTTATGAACATGTATCAAAACCATATTTCGAACTAATCCTTAATCTGGCTCAGGGGTCACAAGAAGAACATGTTGTAAATTGAATACCAGTATTAAAGGGCATAAATAGAATGAATGAGCTGGTTTTGTGTCAAAATTATCTGCCATATCTGTTTTAGCTCACCTGAGCAAAAGGCTCAAGATGAGCTGTTGTGATGACCTTGTGTTCGGCGTGGTGCGTCGTTCGTCGTCGTTAACACTTGCTTCAATTGACAGCTCCTCCAATAGCACTTGACAGATTTCACCCAAACTTTACAGAAATGTTTCTTTGATAAAGTTCTTTCAAATTTGTCCAAAAGATAAAAACGATGCATAATTTTGGTTGCCATGGCAACCGAAGTAAAAGCCTTAAAGAAATCTTAAAAACAAGTCTTAACAAAATCTACAAGGGCCAGAGCTTAGATATTTGACACATTGTAGGAGCTATAGGTTCTCTATCAATTTTTTAAATTATTCCCCTGGGGTCAAAACTGGCCCGCCCCGGGGGGTCACAGTTTTACAAAGAAATATACAGTTAGATTTTGAACAGCTTGTCCTCTGAAGCTAATCTAGCCAAAGCTTTGATATTTGGCATGGATGACATTGCTCAATGTCATTTGCCAATATTGTTGAAATGGTTTGGGTCTATTGAATAACTAGATCACATGAGCAAAATTAGATATTGCAATGAAAACTTAAAAAAACTTTCTGATCTGAAACCCTAGTACACAGAGTTTAGATATTAGGCATATAGTATCAATTGCAGGTTTTATGTCAAGATTGTTCAAATTATGTCTCTGGGATCAAAAATGGTCCACCTAGGAGTCACAGTTTTACCTAGAGTACGTTATTTAGTGACATTTTAAAACATCTTCTTCTCTCAAACTAATGTGACCAAAGCTTTGATATTTGGCGTGGTGACACTTCTAGATGGCCTTTACAAATGTTAAAGAAATGATTTTGGTCTGATGCATATCTAGGTCACAGGAACAAAATTGACTGTTCCAATAAAAAATTAAAAATGCTTCTATTCCGAAGTCCTAGTACACAGAGCTTAGATATTTGGCATATATCATCATCTGCTGGTTTTCTATCAAGATTATTCAAAACATGCCTCTGGGCGTAAAAATGACCCGTCCTGGGACATAAATCATTCTCTTCATTTTTTCAGCTTTTCTCAATTGGGCGAAATATAGCACATGTGCTTCTTGTTATGCTGTTATCTCAGTCAACAAGCGTTCAAAGGCCACATCATAAACATTTCCTGCTTCAGACAAATATTTTGTACAATTTTCTTGCTTGACATACTTGCTATGATGGCCTTTGTGATATTTGGCTTCATTTGCAATGAGCTTGCTGTAGTCACTAATCCTACAGCTCTTTTCTGTGTCATTCTTTTCCTGTGTTCTCTTCTCCAATATGGAACAAAATTCAAATATTGCCACATTTGTGAGATTCTTGTCTCTTTTATAAGACTTTTTCTCACAAAATAAACACAGTTCTTTCCAGTTGAAAAACTTCCTCTGAATTTTGTATGTAGAACGACCTCGTTTCTCATCACTATCAGTGTCAGCGTCAATGTATGATCTTGCAACGTAGTGTATGTTGAATAACACCCATTATCCTTATGCCAGTGAATATCTCCCAAAGATTCTTTCAATGTGAACTCATCTTCAAACATCCTTTTAACATAGCTGTCTATGGTCTCAGCGAAGTCTATATCACGAGTCCTCCTTCTAGAAAGTAAATTTCCAAGGAAGGTATCTATCCCTTGAGACGTAGCCTTTCTGAAGGCCTTGTCTTGTTAGACTGGCATACTTTTTATAATCAAGTTGAGCTTCTCAGTTTCTTGCCGGTTTGAGTGTTAAGACATTCTACACTCTACATAGCACATGTAACTATGAGTTAATGTCAGAATAGACTTGCCTGAAATAAAATATCGGTGTATTTTGCTTCAATGTGTAAAACTGCAAAGATTTCCGATTTGGCATCAACTCCAAATGATGTACAGGCTTTCAATATGTAGACTTATCCGCGTATATGTGATCTTTTTAAGTACTTCTGACTGAACGTGTTCAGATCGAAATCTGAACTGATATGTCATCGGTTGTTTTGATCCCATGCTCTGCTTCGGACGAATGGGATAAGCCCAAATCTTCTTCCTGAAATCATCAGCATCTCATCTTATAATTCCTCATCGCTATATGACCTATTTTGTATCGCAGTACTGTAAAACCCAACCCATCCACCAATGCAATCACTCATTAATCATTTTCTTTCAAAAGGATAAGTACTGTAGTGACATTTGCAAACAGCTTGGATCTGCATAAGACACCGAGTTGCTTTGCATCATACCCAGATCCAAGTTTTTTGTCACTCAGACAACATTTTCACCTATATTGAAAGGCTTTGAAAGATGTCAGGACCTTTGGCCACCTGGATTTTCGCTACCTTAGCATGTTCGCTACATATCAAATATCATAAATAGTATGCCAAATATCAAAGCTTTGGCTACATTAGCTTCAGATGACAATCTGGTCAAAGCCTTACTGTATAATTCCTTTTAAAACTGCGACCCCTGGGGCGGGCCAGTTTTGACCCCAGGGGAATAATTTGAAAAAACTTGATAGAGAACCTAAAGCTGCTGCTACGTGTCAAATATCTAAGCTCTGACCCTTGTAGTTTTTGTTAAGAATTGTTTTCAAGATTTCCTTTTGATTTTTACTTCGGTTGCCATGGCAACCAAAATTATGCATCGTTTTTATCTTTTGAAAAAATTGAATGAACACATGCGCCGAACACAAGGTCATTACAACAGCTCATCTTGAGCCTTTTGCTCAGGTGAGCTAAAACAGATATGGCAGATACTATTGGCACAAAACCAGCTCATTCATTCTATGTATGCCCTTTAATACTGGTATTCAATTTACAAATGTTCTTCTTGTGACCCCTGGGCCAGATTAAGGATTAGTTCGAAATATGGTTTTGATACATGTTCATAAATTATCTCTGTCTTTCTTATTATCTCATTAATATTCATCAGTATGCAAATTAGATAAAGTGCATCAGTTTTCATCAAATTAAAAGCAAATGTTTAGGCTCTATTGAAAATTTATTTTCATTCTTTTTTCACAAATAACGCCAAAGATACAGTGGCTTTCCTGAATCAATAATGAATCTGTGTGGACCTGTTGTCATGGGAACGGAACTCGTGGCACGTGTGATCAAAGGGTTATGACCCGCCAACCGATTCAATTATTCTAGAAATATTCTCTGATATATCATAATTACGATTTGCTTTGTTTGTGTCCTTCGAGTCAGTTCAAAATATACATACTCAGTATGATTTTAATAATTTTTCCCTGCATTTTTAAGGATTTTAATAATCTCATTAATATTCATAATTATGCAAATGAGATAATTTATATAAAAAGTTCATTCAAATTAAAGCCAACTTCTAAGCTCTATAACTGTACAATTTTCATACTTATATTACCAAAAGTAACGAAGTTACAGAGAATTGTCTAGAGGATGGGGCAAGTTTGAGGAATTGCCATGTTTTCTGTGTCAGAAATGGACGGTTCTCATAGAAACGGAATTTGGGGCATATACAGTAGCCAGTGTTTAATCAAACTCAGCTCATTCTTTCAAGGAATGTTCAGATATGTTTTTTAAGCAAAATTGGCACCTTTTGTGTCCTTTGAGTGTATTTAATGTTTAGTTGAAAGTATGATTTTGATATTATTTTCCTTATTTTTATGAGTTTTTTAATATTCTCATTAATATTCATAGGTATGCAAATGAGATAATTTACACAAACTCTCATTTTATTAAAGCTCAATGTTTCAGCTTCATCACTGTACTATTTTCATTCTTCTATTACAAAAATTGACCAAGTTACAGTGGTTTTCCTGAAACACAGTGTAAAACTGGGTGGTTGCCATTGAAACGCCGAATAAAAAAATCTGCACCACTTTCAGGCTTGTCATCCACCCTAAATGGAGTCGCCTATATGCATACTAAATCATGGTATATGTGGAAATTTTCTACCTTTCGGGGTGAGGGGGACGAAACATTTACTTAGCCAGCTGATAGCCTAAAGATACAATCGTTCATTGGTGCGTTATATTATGCTTGCAATATGATCGTAGGTCATCCTGTAAATAATTATCTTGTCATTGATGTCTTGACAATGCCACGTTTAACAGTGTTTACACTACGATAACTACTGTTTGGAATGGATTTTGATTATTTTTTCGTGAATGAGTGCGACTATTGTTGAAACGAAATTATTTATCTGCCCTTGATGTACTTAGAAATACATGTACTAAAAAAAGCTCAATTCAGAGTAAAGACCCAAATCATTATCGCCATATTTGTTTAGAGATCAGTAACTTAAAAACTCTTGTCGCTATCAGTCACATCCTAGGAAAAATAAGTGCGATTCAGAGCAAAATTACGTGGAACTATAGTCCGGTCTACAGTCGTCCAGAGTGACTTTAGCTCCAACAGAACACCGGTGGTTCGACCTACAGACGGCCTGCTCTAAGTTTCAGTTGGTTCGACAAACAGTGCTCTACTGTAGACCTTAATGCGCATGCGCCTGCCTCACTCTTGATAAACTTTAGACCGGACTATTTTCCCCCGTGAAGTTGCCCTCAATTGGCTTTTAAGATGGTAGTTGGCACTGGGTAAATTTGAAATTGTTTTCCCCTACGAACCAAGCCGTAGATCCATGTCATTGCAAAATGTCCCGTCTTCTGCAAATTATTGTCATGTTACATGATCCCTGTAAAACTACATCTATATCAAAGTACTGTAGGCACTGTTATTGTTTGGCTGAGGTGATGCGGCGATGTGTTAGACACTCGGACTTGGGACCTATATTGCGTTAAATGTAAACACCGCCGCACAGTTTCGATCAAATTATAGCAGTACTGACGCGGATACAAAACAACCATTTTCATGCACTGGACTGCCCCTATTGCAGGTCACGCTATAATTAGACCTTCGAATGCACTATGCTTACAAATATTTACACATCTCCCGATTAGCGCCAATCAGCTGGTACTCAGTGCTTGAGTTGAAGGGCAGGGAACCACTTGCAAAGCAAACGTGATATTTAATTTAACTAAACCGCTGCATGGGTTCCTTACATGTTCACTAAGACATCACGTGAACATCATAACTAGGCAATCAAAATCGGGTTCTCAAACAGGGAGCTATTACACCGTTGTTTTAGAATCATAAAGTTTGTGGAATTAGGAGAAGCAGGTCCGTTAAATCAAATTTAAGCTAACCAGTACTCCTTAGCGCCATAGAGAGAAGCCATTACTACAAATATTTAGGTCTTTGGCTTGACTTGACCTGAGATCGAACCCGCCACATCCCGTACTGCAAGCGGACGCTCTACCACTGAGCTATGCAGGTGGTCTGAGCTATGCAGGCGGTCACAAGGAAGCTAGTTCCATAATTATTAGGACCTGACTAATCACCCGGCCAATATAACTTACACCTTTCATTTCCCAAACAACTAAGCAAATATCGAAATGTAAATACCTCTGAGTATCATTTTGGAAGTATTCATGATAAAGAAGGAACTTCCAAATGGATGGGGAAAATACGAAGTAATTGCAGTTTATCAAAATGAGACAAAACAAAAGCAGAAAATTAAAGGCCGGTCAGTCTCACATCAGTCATCTGCAAAGTCATAGAGAAAAAATATATGTACCAAGACATAGTTTCTTTATTCTAGCCAGCATAAAGCTGGCTGAAAATAAAGCCGGATACTCTCATTCTGCTTTAAGTGGTTAGCTATTTATTCCGTGCAACGTTGGCTACTACTGTAAATACTTCTATTGCCCTTTGGGCTTTTTATACAGCCAGTCTTTACAGAGGCAACTCGATAGTCATATTATTCACAAGATATTTTTCTCTTTTATTTAACTCCATTTACCAACACTCAGTCATACGTTGTAATTTTTTAGAGTGCCTTTTGCCTTTCGGGTTCCTTTTACCTTTCGTTTATTTAGCTACTGCTGGTTATCTCTTTAGCCTATCACATGTTTCTAGAATTGAAAATAAGTGGCCATTAAAAGCTGGCTGAAAGTAAAGCAGAATGTGCCTTAAGTCACATTCTGTTTTTACTTTTAGCCTTCTTTAAGCTACAATCTGCTAGATATAGAAACTATTTCTTATGGTACATATTCATGGCTATAAAACTTGGATCTTTATTCCTCTGTTAACCCTTTCCCCAATAGAAGCGCCTTTTAGCGGATTCAGTTTATTCCTCCGCAAAAGAAAATAGTTCCAATTTATACACTCATGAATATGTATAATCAGGAATATTTCTTTATTATAGCGGATGGAAGCTTAAAGCAGGCTGAAAGTAAAGCAGAATGCGCCTTAAGGCGCATTCTGCTTTTCTTTCAACCTGCTTTAAGTAGTCACTTATTTTCAACACTAGAAACAGGCTATGGGGTAAAGGGTTAAGGAATAAATTACAGACTAAATACAGTATTCCCTCTCTACAACGACATCCAATGGGAGACACATACTGTGTATGTTGTTCGGAGGGAGTCGTTATAGAGAGGGACACTTAAGAATTTGCTTACATTTGCAAACAACTTGAATCCAGATCAGACGCCGCTTAAGGCGGCGTCTGATCAGGATTCAAGCTGTTTGTGACTGGTAAGTAAACGTATTCTATCAAAATGTCCACTTATATGTTACTGTGAGAGAACACACCAGACGACAATCTTAAGCAAACGATATATCAGAAGTAAAATAGTTAGACTTAATTATCCCGTTAAGGGAATTACGACAAGTGTCGTTGTAAGTAGGGAGTCGTTGTTGGGATGGCTGTTTTAGAGAGGGAGCGCTGTAATTCGTATTTATGGGATAGTGGGAATGTTTATATTGATCCAGTGCTTACTTGTGTAGACAAAGACTAGCTTCGATGCTCCTGACTTGGCTGCTAATCTTCGCCTAGTGTACTGTTTGAATGCCATAGTCTAGTTTGTTTATGGTATGGATGGATTATGAGTAACGACGTCATCAGCATCAAATTCCTGCCGTGCCAGGTCATGGTCATGCATGGCAATGTTTTTCAAATGTCATCTTAATTTCAGTTAAACGGAAAAAGACATCAAAAGCAAGAGCGGCAAAGAGTGAGGTTCGTATCATGTTTACCTAACAAGTTACAAAATTTGTTTTCTCTTCAAGACATTTCCTAAGTCATGGATAAACCCCTTCCGCACAGTTTCAGTAGGTGTGAGCTTGTAATTGTAATAAGCATGCAGCATATGGAATAGCCATCTCATTCTGACTATCTAGAGGCCCTCGCATTTCGCATTTTATTGTTCGAGGTATTTTTATGCCTCCAGAATCTACGATTCGGGGGCATATAGTTTTTGTCATGTCTGTTGGTCTGTCTGTCTGTCCGTCCGTCCGTCCGTCTGTCTGTGCCAAAAAACCTTAACCTTGGCTATAACTTTTGCATTTTTGTACCTGGGCCTTTTATACTTGGCATGTGTCTTCCCTGTATCAAGACCTTTCCACCCATACAAACCTGTTTGACCTTGTGACCTTGACCTTGACATTTGACCTACTTTTGTAAACATCTTTAAATGACTATAACATTTGCAACAGTAGGCCCAGGGCTTTCATATTTTGTATGTATATTTCTTTTGTTGAGACCTTTCCAACCATACCAACATTTTTGACCATGTGACCTTGACCTTGACCTTTGACCTATTTAATCAAACTTTAACCAAAAACCTTAATCTTGGCTATAACTTTTGCATTTTTGCACCTGGGCCTTTTATACTTGGCATGTGTATTTCTCATGGCAAGACCTTTCCAACCATATAAAACTTTTTGACCTTGTGACCTTGACCTTGACATTTAACCTACTTTTGTAATAATCTTTAAATGGCTATAACATTTGCACCAGTAGGCCCAGGGCTTTCATATTTTGTATGCATATTTCTGTTGTCAAGACCTTTCCACCTGGGCCTTTTATACTTGGCAGGTGTCTTCCCTGTGGCGAGACCTTTCCAACCATACCAACGTATTAGACAATGTGACCTTGGCCTTTGATCTATTGAATCAAACTTTAACCAAAAACCTTAACCTTGGATATAACTTTTGCATTTTTGCACTTGGGCCTTTTATACTTGGCAGGTGTCTTCCCTGTGGCGAGAACTTTCCAACCATACAAAACTTTTTGACATTATGACCTTGACATTTGACCTTCTTTTGTTAAAATCTTTAAATGGCTATAACATTTGCCCCAGTAGGCCTACGGCTTTCATATTTTGTTTATATATTTCTTGTGTCAAGACCTTTCCAACCATACCTACGCTTTTGCCCTTGTGACCTTGACCTTTGACCGGCTTTTGTATAAATCTTTATATGCCTATAACATTTGAACCAGTAGGCCTAGAGCTTCCATACCATGCATGTACATGTACATTGTATGTTTCTTGTGTTAAGACTTGTTCAACAATGCCAATGTTTCATTTACCATGCGACCATGAATTTTGACCTACTTTTGCAAATAAGCATTACATTACAGAACATGACGCTGGCTGGGGGCATTTGTGTTTCACAAACACATTGCTTTTCATCTGATCTTCACCAAACTTTCTGAAAATGTTTGTTGACATAAAATGGAGACCAAGTTGGATAACCAGCGGCGCCAATTTATGCTAGGCTCTTTGGAGTAATGGCCCTTTAATTCCTCAAAATGGCGCTTTTATGGCGCTCCATGACAGTTTCTGCTCTCTAACTCGTACATTTTACATTTGATAGTCTGGAATCCCCTCCCTGTATCATCAGGGGCATTCGTGTAACTGGGACACGCTCTTGTTCAATTAGGATTACTAACCATACTTTCAAATATCAGAGATGAGACACACATGAGATGCTTCACTGATTCTTTACTACAGGTATATGCACAAGGTGCATGTGTTTCGCCTGGAAATTGCCTGACTAGGTGCAGGATCCAGATAAAAAGGAAGAAACTGAACAAATCGTACAGTTACTCCTTTTGCAACACCAAGTCATATGGTGAAACGACTAGTTACATAAATAACGATTTAAGGTGTTGAAATAGGCCCCCTATCTGGAGCCCTGACTGTGTGTTATCACTACACTGGGTCTTGAAGTGTCTTTAAGACCTTCTGACCTTGCATAGGATTTAGCCTGGGCTTAATTTTCCGGCGGTAGTGGCCCAATGGTAACACCATTGGACTACGGTACCGGGGGTCGGGAGTTCGATCCCCCGCCGGACCAGCGGTCTGACTATGGATTTTTCTGAACCCCCGATGATGTACAGGGATGTCCTTGAGCAAGACATGTACCGCGAATTGCTCCTCTCCACCCAGGGGTTAAAATGGGTACATGTGAAGGGTCTGATTCGGTACTGCGGCTGCATTCGACTGCGCCATATGTTAGCAGTGCTCAATACTGTAGGCAAGATGGCTCAATGATCAGGGGAGTAAATGTACAGTCGGCTGTGCGGTCATTCGGACTGAAAGTAGACTATAACTTGGTATATTACTTTTTTAATTTTCACAGGGGACTTTTTTGTTTATTTGAGATTATCTGTTTTCATGAGAGATAAAACGAAGTCAGGTCGGCACTCTGCTTTTCTTTCGACCTGCATTAAGTGGTCATTAGTATTATTAATCTTCAATATTAGAATCAGGCTATGGAGATCAGTATTTAAGTGATCATCTGTCTTCAAAATAAGAAACAGGTTTAGGTTTTAGAAACAAAAGCTGTTTCCACTAAATCACACAGTTGCATGTTGTACTATGTTAACTAATCGGAGTCTTCTTTGTTATGCATGTTTTGCTTTGGTCCAAATTTTTGCTAATTGGTGTATCTATTTTGCCTAGGAAAAGAAGGAACGGTACCACAGAAAGAAACGAGCATCTATAGAGCATCTAGACGATGACCAGTTCCTCTGTAAGTTATATATACTCACAAGAAAAATAATCTGCGCTCTTGTTTAGGACTGAAACTTTCCATTCCTTTAAAAGAAATAAAGACAAATGTGGTATCAAAATGTTTGTAAATATTTATTTTACACGATTATTCATATTTTAAATCCTAAAGTTTTTGAAAAAGAAAATGGATTAAAAATGGTATGTGTAATGTCCGTATATTACACTGACCAATGCAGTAATTCTCGAATGCATTGACCTGGCGTAACGTCTTCTGACGTAAATTCGTCAACGTCATTTATCTGCCCTAACGTGTTGGCTTGCTGGATTTTGACTGGTCTCTAACGCTTCCATTTTGATTGTTACAATGTCGAAGAGTCATGATAGTATTTCGGTGGCAATCAAACTGCCCAGTGACCCCAGAGACGCTGTCGTCGGATAAAAGTTGATGAGGTGTCTGAATTCGTTCGTTTTCCTGAAGCCATGACAGCTTGTTAAGGAGTTTCAAATAAATGTACTGTAATTTTATTACGGCATACTTAGTAAAGATATCTGTCAGAGAAAATTTACACTTGTAAACATTTCGCATAGGCAGCACGCGCATAATGTTGCATGATAGCCGTTGGTACGTTTGAATGACATCCAGGTGCTTAAATATTAGGTAAACTATCGCAATGTAGGTAGAATTATTTTATCACTCATTATGGTAAAACTTAGTAACGAAAGAGTTACACTCAATACAAAAATGCACAGTTTTTTACGCGTTCAGTATAGCTTCTATTAACCCCACCCCGATACAAGAGGGTCTGACGGCCCTGAGATCGCTCACCTGTTGTACTGAAGCCTGTTTGCTTTACCTGTCTGTTTCACATGTTTTAGTCTAAATCCATTCAAACATGTAGTATAGCATGTAAACAATTTTGGAATACAAACCTCAGAATTCTAGTAAAGTAGAGTACTTCAAGGGCAGATAACTAGAGCATAAACACTACTGAAATGAAGCCTTATCTAGCATTTCAAAGTATATCAAGGGCAGATAACTATTGCCACAATCATTAGATTTCAACAATAATTGCACTCCTTCGAGAACTTATAGCTATATAATTTGTGTGTAAGTACAATCAAAATAAGTTGAAAACTGAAGTTGCACGAGTGTAAACGCTGTTGGATATTGCATTTTCAGCAATTCAAGGGCAGATAACACTTTGGTCCGATTTCAACCATAATCACACTTATTCGAACTCTTATGGTAATATACAATCTGGGCAAGTTTGGAAAATACTCGATAGAAATTGTGGCCGCTAGAGTGTAAACAACGTTAAATATGGCATTTTCAGCAATTCAAAGGTAGATAATTCTTGACCTATTTCATTCAATTTCAACCATAATCGGACTCATATGATCTCTTATGGTCAAATATAATCTGAGCAAGTTTTAGAAAAAATTCTAGAGTGTAAACACCATTAAATATGGCATTTTCAGCAATTCAAAGGTAGATAACTCTCTATCTATTAGTCTGATTCCAACTATAATTAAACTCATAAAAACTCTTACAGACATATATAATCTGAGCAAGTTTGAAATAGATTGGATAAAAAGCGTGGCCTCTAGAGTGTAAACACCCTTAAATATTGCATTTTCAGTAATTCAAAGGTAGATGACTCTTGATCTATTGATCCGATTTCAACTATTATTGAACTCATACGAACTCTTATGGTAATATACAATCTGAAGAAGTTTGAGAAAGATTGAATAAAAAGTGTGGCCTCTAGAGTGTAAACACTGTTAAATATGGCATTTTCAGCAATTTAAAAGTAGATAACTCTTGACCTATTGGTCCGATTTAAACCATAATCAAACTCATTCGAACTCTTATGGTAATATACAATCTGAGCAAGTTTGAGAAAGATTTAATAAAAATTGTGGACTCTAGAGTGTAAACACTGTTAAATATGGCATATTCAGCAATTCAAAGGTAGATAACTCTTGACCTATTGGTCCGATTTCAACCATAATCAAACGCATCCGAACTCTTATGGTCACATGCAATCTGAGCAAGTAACAGAAAGATTGGATTAAAATTGTGGCCTCTAGAGTGTAAACACTAAAATTTTTGACGACTAAAGACGCACAACTGACGCCGGACATTCAAGGATTGCAAAAGCTTACCCTGAGCTAGCTCAGCGCATTTTAACACATTTCATTTATTCCTGCACTGGTGAAATTGTTCCAATTTATAGAGTCTTGAATAATAATGTATCGTAAGAATTATTTTCTATATTCTATCATATAGTAGCTTAAAGAAGTCTGAACGTAAAGCAGAATACTTTCAATCTCCTTTAAGTGGTCACCTGTGTTAAGACTAGAAATATGTTTGGTAAAGGGTTAACCCTTAACCTCATACCTAGTTTCTAGTTTTAATAGAGGTTTCATTTTTTTTTTTTTTTTTTTTTTTTGTAATGAATTTTATTTCATCATTTTTCATGCTATACAAGTTCATATTACATAACATACATTTATACACATGAGATTAAAATTTATTTTTTTTTGAGAGAGAGAAAAGAGGGATAGTGAGAGTAAGGAAATTTGTTTGGGAAGGAGTTGAAATTTGACTCTAATTTTGGACTACAGTACCAGTCTAAATGTTTTTAATATAATATTTTCTAAGGGAAAAAAATATATGTATACATGTATAAAGTTTTTTATGTCTGTTCTATGAATTGTCTCCATTTTAAATTGTGTATTTCTAGTTTATCTCTGTTTTGTGCTATTTGTTTTTCAAGATTTATTTTTCGTGTTAGGGTATTTTTGAAATATTTGAAAGTCGGTATTTCTTTATTGTTTTTTGTTTGGAATATGTAGTGTTTTGCTGCTATAAGTATAGAATTATTTGCATGGTCAGTCATATTGTTTCTGTTGCTTATTATTCCTAATGTGATTGTTTGGTAATTTATATTTATGCTCATGTTCATATTTTCTAACCAATTAGATAAGTTATTCCAAAAGTGTTGTACTTGATTGCACTCCCAGAATAGGTGTTTTATTGTTTCTACCTGCATATTACATAGATCACATATATTGCTTTGTTTGATATTATATTTCATCAGTGATGTGTTTGTTGGAATAATTCTATTTATAAATTTGTACTGGAAGCTTCTGAGAGAAGTGTCAATTGTAGCGGTATATCTGTTTTTGTAGATATTTATCAAATTTATTTCTGTATTGCCTAAGTCCTGTTCCCACTTTTCTTGTGGTTTTGGCTTGTCAAATTTCAGCTTTCTTAACTGAATATTGTATAGGAATTTATTTGTTTGTTTAGCTTTTTTGCAGCTTTTGCAGTAAGGTTTCATTTTGTTGTATTGCATCATTTATATTTTCTAGTTTTAATTCATCTCTCCATTGTTTTGGTATACAGGACTTAAGTTGATTATAAAAGAAAATCTCATTTTCAGCTAGATTGTATAGGTCCTTTAGGTTTTCAAACTTATAAAATTCGTTTGTTCTGTAGTCGTATATGTCACTAATGTGTTTAATTCCTTTTTCGAACCATTGTTTTCTAAATATAGTTTTGTTTTGAATTAATATGTTTTTGTTGTTCCATAAAATTCTATTGCTTATTTTTGAACTGTTTGTGTCATCATTTATTTGTGTCCATGCAATCATGATTTCTTTAAAGAAAGTATTTTGTTTGAACATTTCTGAAATGATAGTTTTATTTAGTTCACTTTCGAAAATAAGTTTTCTGCCATATTTGTTTAAACATTTTAAATGTTGCTGTTTCCAACGTCCATTGTTTTTTTCTTCTATAATTATTTTTACCCAACTACATTTTAGTGCGTTGGTGAAAAGGTTAAGATCTATCATTTTCAAACCTCCCATCAAAGGATCTTGTCTGATGGTTTGCCGGCTTATTTTGTCGGGTTTCGAGTCCCAAAGAAAATCATACATTGTTTTTGTTAGTTTTTTTAATGTTTCTGCTGCGGGGTTTTGAAGAGTACTAAGGAGGTATATGAGTTTTGGGAGTGCAAACGTTTTTATGACTGATTTTTCCAAAGAGTGTTAATTTTCGATGTTTCCAACGGTTTAATGTTAAATCAAATTCTTGAATTTTCTTTGCAAAATTTTCTGTTATCATCTTTGATTTATCTGTGTGAAAAATTATACCAAGTGCTTTTGTCTTTTCCGATGTCCAAGTACATTTTCTGTTTTGAAAGTTTTCTGTGTTTGTGCGTCTTGTAGAACCTTTCCGTAACGAGTAGCATTAGTAGAATTCAATCTTAGACCAGATATATAACTAAAATTGTCCAGCGTGTGTATAATGTTTTCAAAAGACTTTTTGGAACCATCAGTTATAAAAGTTGCATCGTCCGCAAACATAGTTCTTTTTAATTATTCACCTGCTATTACTTGACCTTTAATGTTTTTGTTGCTTTCTATTTCGTTCGATAGAAGTTCAATGCATATAATACATAGATACGGGGATAGAGGACATCCTTGTCTTACCCCTCTTTCTACTCTGAAAAACTCTGTGATGTGTCCCTTATTTAGAATTGCATTCTTTGAATCCGTATAGAATGTCTCAATCCATCTCATGAGTTCATTTCAAACGTAAAAATCCGTAGGCATTTCATCATGAATTTATGGTCTAGGCTATCGAATGCTTTCTCAAAATCTGCAAAAAACATTATATCAGGTAAGTCAAGATCATCTGTGTTATCTAAAATATCGCTTATTATTCTTATATTTTCACCTATATATCTTCCTTTTATAAGTGTTTGAGAAGTGTCAATTAAATTTTCCAAGATTTTCTTTAATCTGTTAGCTATGGATTTTGTTGCTATTTTATAGTCTATGTTTAATAGACAGATGGGTCGCCAGTTTGCCAAATGGGACAAATCTTTATCGGGTTTGGGGAGGAGTGTTATAAGACCTTGCTTTTGGAGATCTGTTAAATTCTTATTTTTAAAGGAGTAATTAATTGACTTTACGTAGTATGATTGTATGTCTCTCCAAAATATTTTTTTAAAATTCTACAGATATACCGTCTAATCCTGGGCTTTTTGAGTTTTTCATTTGTTTAAGAGCATTTGCGCATTCGTATTCAGTTAAAAGTCCTTCACATATGTTTTTGTCGTTTTCGCTTAGCTTTTTCATGTCTTCTTTGAAAAAGTCTATCGATGATGTGTTTGTAAAGAGTACAGAAACATTTTGTTTGTGCCGCTCTTATTTCTGGTTGGCTTGTGATTGAATTTCCATTTACTGTTATGTGTGTTATAATTTTAGATTCAGCTCTTTTTTTCTCTAAACTAGCAAAGTATTTTGAGTTTTTTTCATTAAATTCTATCTCGGTGGCTTTTGTTCGAATTATTATTCCTTTTAGTTTATTTTCTGTTATCTTATCTAATTCTAATTTTAATTGTTTTAATCTAAGCTTTTGTTCTTCTAGCTCTATGTTGTTCCTTGTATTCGCAATTACATTTTCAGCATTTGATATTTCATTTTTTAGTTTGTTTTCTTGTTCTGTTTCTTTTTTCTTTTTTGCACTTGTATATTTTATAGTTTCGTTTCTGATTGTCCCTTTGATAAGTTCCCATAGGGTGTTCTTCTTTATTTATGTTTGCTATATCATCTATGCTTTTTTATCTGGTTTTGGTAATCTGTTTCTAATAGAATGCTATTATTTAGTTTAAAGATTCCCGGTCCTCTATCGACTTTTGTCAGATCTACCGATATATTTATAAGTGAATGGTCAGTGTTGTAGCCATGCTTTATTTCTGATTTGTTTGAGTGAGTGTATTTATTTTTTGACGTATTTTTGGGTGCGTGTTTTTGTTACCATTTTTCTTATCTATGCTTTCATTTATGACCGTATTGAAGTCTCCTCCTATTATAAACGTTTTTTTCATTATTGTTGTTCATATAGTTTTCAAGATTTTCAAAAATTAAAGTGTCGTCTGAGTTTGGTCCAAAGATATTTATGAGTGTAATGATTTTGTCGTTAATTTCTATTTCTTAAGATTGTAACCTACCTGGTATCAACTCTTGGTAATTTATAATGTTATAATTCAGGTTATTGTTTATTAGTATAGCTACGCCTTTACTTTGGGTGCTAATTCCACTAAAATATGCTTTTGATCCCCACTGCTTTTCCCAAATGTCTTTAGTTTCTGTTGAACTATGTGTTTCTTGTAAGAAAATAATTGATATTGCTTGATCTTTGATCCATGTAAATATTTTTTCACGTTTTTCCTTGTTAGCCAATCCGCGAACATTTAAAGAGCTTATATGTCTATGTGTTGTGATTGTGTTTATGGTGGTTTAATGTAAATTGTTTGCTTTATTGCTGGTATTTGTAGTGCGTTGGTATTTTTAAAGTTGGAAGGAAAGGTGGATAGTATATAGAAGTACAATACTGAAAAGGATGTATCGTACAGTCCAATTGAATACATTGTCTGTTTCTAAATGCATATATAAAGGCAAGCGCCTTTTCGAAAATATTTTCATCGATAATACCCGGTTTTTATAAACGGATATACAACAAACCAAACAAGAAAAAGAAACAAAAATAAAAACCTTTTGTCTCAACAGGCCCGCCAACCCCACCCGCAAACATTGGAAACTAAGGCCGGAATAAATTCATAATTTTGTTGTTTATTATATATAGTTTTCCAATGTTTCGAGAGTGAAGATGGCTTGCCCATGGCGACACGGGTTCTTACATTATATACAGCTATAAAACCTGAATATGTACAATATGGAATGTCATGTAGGACATCATTTTATCAAAAGTCCCAGCTAGAGCTGTGTTTTGTTTTGTTCTATACATGTATTGTCTTTTTTTAAAAAAAACAAACGCCGCAGTTTATTGGATAAAATGCAAGCGCACGATCTTTGAAAACAGTGTACACCTCGGTCGATGGACTCCTATAGGAGTCCCTCGAACGGAGTCTGCACTGTATTCTGAAATACGTTATATATATATATATATATATATATATATATATATATATGATTTAAAAAAATAGATGATGTATTATAGGCTTTTAAAAACAATTTTATTTCTTCAAACAATGCGCGACGCGTTTCACTATAATTCATTCATATATTATTTATTATATATATATATATATATAGATAGATAAAAGTGTGCGGAAAAATATCCCATATATATATATAAACTATCTATCAATATCATCTATAGAGAGAAAGATTCGGAGGGTGCTTTCGGAACGCCAGTGTCTATTCCCGATAACCATCAGTCAAAACAAGAAATATAGCAAGCTCTCAGTATAACCGAGGTTACCTATGACTTTATTTGCCTGGATCTAGCGTATAGAGAAAGGGAGTAACGCTCATGGTATTTATGCACGAGTTATGAGCAGTATCAGAACTATTTCCGTTCATCAAACTCTTCTCATCACTGAAGTGTGATCTGTAAGACATCAGTAGAAACCCGACCCATAGTAAAGGAAAACAATCACAAAAACAAATGCATGTATATGGGAGCGGGGGATAACTTTAAAAAAAAAGGACAAAGAGGAAAAGGGGAATAATTCCGACATCTTTCATGCACGAGTTATGGGTCTTGTGCTAGACGCTTTTACTTTGTCAGGACCTTTCTATAAATGAGGTTTCATCTTAAAAGCTTCTATAGAACCTGAGTTATAGTCGAAAGTAACATTTGACAGACAGACGTACGACAGAACAGACGGACCGACAGACAGATTATGGAAAATGACGTCTAACTCCGCCCACAGCAGATGACGCATACCAAGAAACAAGTGTGTGGGCCTCACGTATCTCGCTTGTTAACTTACTTTCCACAAAAAGTGGAGAGTCTATTTGGAGTATAATTTGTTAACCCTTTTCTTCACAATAATGTTTAGATCGAAAGGACATATACCAAGAATTTGTTATTTTTTTTCAAAAATGGTTTTGTCCTTATCAAAGTGTTTCATCCTATAAAGTATGTCCTGTTCAGACAACTCCATTAGGGACTGTCTGATCTAGGTCTTCCCTGTTTTGCATCTAAATGTGTAAAGATACAATGTATAGGGTAAACAATGTCAATATGACTTTTCTAATGGGTAATAAGCTATAAACCTTGGACTCTATAAACATTTGACCCCTCACTCCACACGTCACCTGTATCTCTTTACATTTGTATTTTATGATACAATATATATTCTAAAGGACAAAAAGCTTAGGTTAGGGGAGAATACTAATTCTTATTGTTAAGCAGTCAGAGTAGACCCTGACCTGGAATCTCCTATAGGAGCCGCCTCATATGGGCCCCCAACTGCTTGCAACGGTACTGGAATATCTATGTGGAGTGGAGGGTCTGTGGGTTTTTTACTATGTCTTCTTGACAGCCTGTATAAAGTAGTTGTAATGCTAATTGGTAGGTTTCATATGCATGCACGTAACATATTCTAAGCATATTGTTTTTTGACTTTCGGTATACATGTATAACATTTATATGCAGTTGTACAAAGGTATTGACATTTTAGTAAATTGAGTTGGCAATTGTTGCTTTATTACACTATGTTGTCCCCTTATGGTTAAAAACCGAAACATTTATAAGGGGATAACTTGTTTTTGTTGTTTTTTCCTTTAGAAATAGATTTCCTGTATTTTTTTCACCTATCCTTTTGTCCTAGCCCTTTTTTCGAAAAGAAAGAAAAAGGGATAGACAAGAGGTTTCTACTGAAAGCAGGTTGAAAGTAAAGCATAATGCACCCTAAGGCACAGTCTGCTTTATTTTTAGCCTGCTTTAAGCTACCATCTGCAAGAATATAGAAAACTTTTTTAATGATACATAATAATGACTGTATAAAATGGAACTCTATTTTTCAGCGAGGAGAAATGATTTTAATGCGTAAAAACGGCATATTTGTTAGCTCACCTGAGCCAAAGGCTCAATGTGAGCTACTGGGATAGCCCTGTGTCCGGCATCCGTCGTCGTCCGTCGTGCGTCGTGCGTCGTGCGTCGTCGTTAACAATTGCTTCAAATGACAACTCCTCCTATACCACTTTACAGAATTCTACCTAACTTTACAGAAATGTTCCTTAGGTCAAGCTCTTTCAAATTTGTTCAAAGAATTAAAAACAATGTAGAACTCTGGTTGCCATGGCAACCAAAGTGAAAAAATAAGGAAATATTAAAAAATCTTCATGTCAAAAACTGCAAGGGCCAGAACTTAGATATTTAGCACATATCACCATATACAGGTCCTCTATCAAGTTTGTTCAAATTATGCGCCTGGGGTCAAAATTGGCCCCACCCCGGGGGTCACAGTTTTACATAGTTATATTTTGAAATGTTCAAATGTCTTCTTCTCTGAAACTAATATGGCCAGAGCTTTGATATTCGGCATGGTGACACTTATTGATGTCCTATACCAATGTTGTTCAAATAGTTCTGGTTGGTTGCATATCTAGGTCGAAGAAGCTAGTAAATAGATGTGTTCAATGAAAACTTAAAAAAAATCTTCTTGTCTGAAACTACAAAGGCCAGAGCTTAGATAATGAGCATATAGCATTATCTACAGGTCCTCTATCAAGTTTGTTCAAATTATGCCCCTTGGGTAAAAATTTGCCCTGCCCCGGGGGTCACAGTTTTACATAAAGTTATATAGGGAAATTTTCAAACGTCTTCTTCTCTGACACTAATATGGCCAGAGCTTTGATATTCCGTATGGTGACACTTCTAAATATCCTTTACGTCTTTTGTTCAAATGGTTCTGGTCTGTTGCATATCTAGGTCGCAGGAGCTAAAAATAGATTTTTTTTAATGAAAATTAAAAAAAATCTTCTTGTCTGAATTACAAGGGCCAGAGCTTAGATAATGGACACACAGCATTATCTACAGGTCCTCTATCAAGTTTGTTTAAATTATGCCCCTGGGGTTAAAATTGGCCCTGCCCCGGGGGGTCACAGTTTACATAAAGTTATATAGGGAAAATTTAAAACGTCTTCTCCTCTGACACTAATATGGCCAGAGCTTTGATATTCCGTATGGTGACACTTCTAAATATCCTTTACGCATTTTGTTCAAATGGTTCTGGTCTGTGCATATCTAGGTCGCAGGTGCTAAAAATAGATTTTTTTTCAATGAAAATTAAAAAATATATTCTTGTCTGAAACGACAACGGAGCCCTATAGCTTAGATATTTGGCACATATCATCATCTACAGGTCCTCTATCAAGTTTGCTCAAATTATGCTTTTGGGGTCCCGCCCTTGGGTTCACAGTAAAAATGACCCTTTTCTGGACATAAATAATTATCTCCATTTTGTCAGTTACTCTCAGGTAAACGAAATATGCCCCATGGGGCTCTTGTATGGTAATGTGTTAAAGGAAGTATTTCAAAATTATACTGAAATTCCCATGTTTCCATCTTACTATTACTTTATGTAATCCTTCACCCCATTGAAGTGCCTTTCATTGCATTGCATTTATGTCTCCCCACTTATAAACATGTACTGTAAGAAACATTTTCTTTATCCTAGCAGATAATAATTTTGTATAAAAACAGGCAAAAAATAAAGCAGAGCGCGCCTAAAGACCTATTCTGCTTCATGAGGTAAAGGGTTGAGATGATTCAAATGACAATAATGTAACATGTAGGAAAATTGAACTCAATCATACCGTACTTTGGGAATAACTTGTTTGTTTAATTTGGCTATTCTGGTATTCAAGGAGTCAAAATGAAATACATGAATGAATCAAAACAATACCTGACATTCCTTTCAATATATAGTTGATAAAATTCTTTCTAAGGGAAAACGGCTATTTAAAAGGAAAAACTAAAATACGCTATGTTCGATCATGTATAGTTCCTCGGATTATAAAGTGAGAATAGTAATGGGTATACCAGCTGAACATAAACAATTTGTATGTTTTAAGCTTGCCTGAGCCATAGAGCTATTGTGGTCGGTCTCCGTCCGGCGTCCGATGTCCAGCGTGTGTCATCCAGTTTCGTCATCCGTCGTATGTTTACTTTTAAAACAACATCATCACTGAAACTACTGACCCGATTTCAACCAAACTTTGTCAGAAGCACCAGTGACAAGGGGGAACGTAAAGTTGTAAAACAGTTTCTGGCTAGAATTATTCCACTTGCTGAGGGCCAGTTGTTCTAACATGACCGTATAGACAACTTTCAATGCATTAGAAAATCTTAAAAAAGATCTCAAAGGTCCATCCTTCGATATTTGGTTTGTTTCATTTTCTTATGATCTACTACCAAGAGTGAACTAGTGTGTAACCAAACCTGAATCATATTCTGACTTGAATTGAATGAGACAAAAAAGCTCGATAAAACTTCATTAAGAACTAATGAGATGTACAGCTTCTAGATTGTTAACAAATCTCATCAATGATCTGATCTTATGGTCTATAATATTTTAACCGCAAGTAACCCATATTACACATTGACTAGAATTTATTAACAGCCACACTAAATACAATGTGTTTACTGATTAATTGACAAATGTGATCTATAGATATTACAATGTTTTTTCTATGATTTGACACAACAGTCCCATGTTTTGCCCCTACATTCAGACAAATGCTCTGACCAAGTTTCAATCAGATTTGAACATTTTAGCCGATACAGTCTGAACAAGATTTTTTATAAGTTAAGATAGTGACCTAGTTAGTTTTTTAAATGCAGATGACCTAGTTTTGAATGAAGATGACCTATATTCAAACTTTTCCTAGATCCCATCCAGACCACCACACAAGTCAATTTATTGGAAGATCAAAGACTAAAAATGGTCTCTATAGAGAGTTCTTCATTTGTTTCGACTATTTGACTCACTGACCTCATTTTCAACTCAACATAGCGCCACTTATGACTCGTCCGATTTTTTATGATAGCAAACACATCTTCACGTTTTTGAGTTTTACTTTTAACAATATAAAAATACAAGTCCCATCTATCTGCGGCAATTTTTCGAAGCTTAGAAAGGTAGTTCACTAATTTAGTAGCGGGCCGCCATGGATCATAATTTGGTTAAGAACTTTTTCAAATTGTGCAAGTAGTTTTAATAAGATTGTCATATGTGTTGCTTTTTAACATACGTTTGCCCATATAAGGAAAACTAGTCGACCCACAGGCAGCCATGTTTTTGTAGTTGATAACTTGTTTGTGAAATCTTGAAATAGTTCGTCATTGGACAATTTGTGTATGTATCAGTTTTCAAATCTAGCAACTTTCACGCAAGATTTTGTTTGGACATTTACCTTCAGCTGGTTAGGAAAAAGGAAGGCAGTTAGCTTGCAGTGAATTAGCAGGGTTTTTTTTTTTCAAAACCAGTAAAAGACAGTGAGCTTGCAGTTTTTTAAACCAGTTTTTTAGCAGTGAAAATGCAGTGAAATGAGCCGAAATATGCAAATGTGCTAGCAGTTAAAGCAGTTTTAAAAAACTGCAAAACAACTGCAGGGCATGGCGTTACCAGTTATATAAAATGCAAAATAACCGGTCACTCTTTTTAAAAAAGTGTGTTATAGAACCAGTAAAAGGCAATTTTAAGCAGTTATTTTACCAGTTTTTAGCTGTGAAATCAGCTGAAATATGTAAATGAGCTAGCAGCTTTAACCAGTTATAAAAACAAAGTACAAAATAACTGAGGCTGAATTGCTTAGCAGTTTGAACCAGTTATATTACATCATGAAACTGGAAGAAATAATATCGATACTTAACCCCATAAATATGCCTTTTACTCTTTTAATTTATTCCTCCAGTAAAGAAAATAATTCCACATTATACAGTCATGAATACACTTTCTATTTCAACCAGATATTACCTTAAAGAAAGCTGAAAATAAAGCAGAATGTGCCTTATGGCACATTCAGCTTTACTTTCATCCTGCTTCACGCACCTTAAACAGTTACCCCATAGTCTATTTCTAGTATTAAAAATGGTGTCCACTTAAAGCAGGTTGAACGTAAAGCAGAATGCGCCATAAGGTGTATTCTGCAATAACTTTCAACCTGCTTTAACTTTTTGAACCCTAGTCACGCATATATGCGTCATTTGCAAACAGTGTACCTGTGAGGAGTACACTTGTCTTAAACAAACAGTATAGACCCTGATCAGAGGGCACCGTTTGTCATTTTGACATATATTGTAAATTTCAACCCTAAAACGTCAAAATGGACTAGACTAAATCAGGAACGTATATTTATATACGTCACTGACTTAATAGAAAATTAGAACTGTCCATTTGAGGTCTCATGGAGGATAGGGTTAAGCTGCAATCTTCGAGGATATAGAAAATAATTTTATAGCACATATTTCATTACTACATAAAGGCGAATAAATCTCTCTGAAAGAAAAATGATTTAAAGGCGCAAAAGGCCGTATGTATGGGATAATGGGTTAAACTTAAGTAACTTAAATACTAGAAACAGGCAGTTTGAGCATTTCGAATTAAATCTAGATAGATCAATTTGCATAGTTTCAAGATCTATAATTTTAATCTCCCTGATTAAATCTATTGTAGTAAATTTCAACTGTCTGACAAAAACATAACTTAAAAGGTTTAAGTGATCACAGCATATTTCAAGAAATTAATATGAACATTACCTTACAAAAATACATTATGTACAACACACAGATGAAAACCAAATTATCCTCTATAGGTGTATAAACCAAATACAGTAACATCTAAACACTAGTCTAGATCTTTTTCAGTGTTACTTTTAGCATACATGTATGAGGAAAATCAGTCCCATCCTCAGCTGATCAGAATCTGTACTGCTTGTGTTTTTAGTTCATCTGAGCTAGCTCAGGGTGAGCTTTTGCAATACTTGAATGTCCGGCGTCCGTCGTGCGTCGTGCGTCGTCCGTCGTCAACAATTTTAGTGTTTACACTCTAGAGGCCACACTATTTATTTAATCTTTCTCAAACTTGCTCAGATTGTATAATACTATAAGAGTTTGAATGAGTTCAATTATTGTTGTAATCCGATCAACAGTTCAAGAGTAATCTACCTTTGAATTGCTGAATTTTAAACCAATCTATCTCAAACTTGCTCAGATTGTATAAGACAATAAGAGTTCAGATGGGTTCGATTTTGGTTGAAATCAGACTAATAGGTCAAGAGTTATCTACCTTTGAATTACTGAAAAGGTCATATTTAAGGGTATTTACACTCTAGAGGCAACAATTTTTATCCAACCTATCTCAAACTTGCTCAGATTGTATAAGACCATACAGTGCTGAACCTTATTAAATTAAATTGATAATCGCAAGCGAATTGCCATCGAATTGCCATCGAATCGCGCGCTTCAAAAATCAAATCCTACGTTTATATATTTTAATGCGAAATATCCAAAGCGGTTGTGACAAAAATGGAATCGAACAAAATAACGAAGGCATGTTTGCGAACATTTGTGAGATATACCATTCAAGAAAACTTACCCGAGGGTAAAGTTAGTAATTTGAATCGCAAGCGAATTGCAAGCGAATTGCCAGCGAATTGCCAGCGAATTACACGCGAATCGCAAAAATTGTTAATTTAATAAGGTTCAGTACTGTAAGAGTTCAGATGAGTTCGATTATGGTTGAAATCGGACCGATAGGTTTAGAGGTATCTACCTTTGAGTTGCTGAAAATGCCATATTTAAGGGTGTTTACACTCATAGAGGCAACAATTTTATCCAGTCTTTTTCAAACTTGTTCAGATTGTATATGACCATAAGAGTTCAAATAAGTGTGATTATGGTTAAAATTGGACCAATAGGTCAAGAGTTGTCTGCCCGTGAATTGCTGCAAATGCCATATCGAACAGCGTTTACACTCTTGCAACTACAGTTTTCAATGGATTTTGATTTTACTTGTACACAAAGTATATACCTATAAGTTCTCAAAGGAGTGCAATTATTGTTGAAATCTAATCATTGTGGCAATAGTTATCTGCCCTTGATATACTTTGAAATGATAGAAAAGGCTTCATTTCAGTATTGCTTAGGCTCTATTTATCTGGCATTGATGTACTCTACTATACTAGAATTATGAGGTTGTATTCCAAAATTGTTTACATGCTATACTACAAATTTGAATGGATTTAGATTAAAACGGATGAAACAGAAAGGTAAATCTATCAAGTTTCAGTACAACAGGTGAGCGATATCAGGGACTTCAGGCCCTCTTGTTAATTCATTGCAAGTAGATATAATGATTGCAAAGTGTTTGAAGGAACACCTTCACTATATAGAACATATTTAAATTGATACATATCCACAAACCCTGTACATGTGATGATTACACTTATCCCTTAAATCGTAAAACTGTCGATCCAAATCATATGGTTCTCACAAGAGCTGGTCAGTGTCTGAACTGTTTCTGTTGTTTTTGTTTTTCTCATTTTATTGCAAGTTTTGCAAGAAGTTTCAGGGGACAACTGCACTGGGTAAAGACAAAATATGCTAACACATGTTTACAAAGTGTACCCGTGGAGAGTACATTTGTCTTCAGTGTGTAAATCTAATGTAGACTCGGCTCAGATGAGTTCAACAAGAGTCCTCTGGTCAGTGTTTGCACTGTTTGCAGATTTAGTTTTACTTCGTTGCAAGAGTACACTTGCCAAATGTATACAGTATTGACTCAGATCAGAGGGCTTACATAATAACCCTGTGATCAGGGTGTAGATCTATGTGTGTTATTTCGTAAATGAGTTAAACCCATTAGTGAGACCAAAACTATAAGTACATGTAACAGTAGACCATGAAGCTCATAATTCATATTTCTCTACTCGTATTTTCCACATTTAGATCTAGATCTAGCTTTCAAAATTTAGAGCTGCATATTTATAAAACTTGCGGATATCGAAATGTGGAAAAATAGCCTATGTACGAAGACGGGCTGTACACATAGCGAACCCAATATACAGGGTAGGGACACGTCTGAAAATCTATTTAGTGGATCCCTAACACATACCGCGCTACACTTATATTATACCCTCAATACATAGAATACTTTTTGCATAAAAAGTATTTGTCCCATGTTCGGTAAATGAATACACATACATGTAGCTATGTCAGTAATTGAAACTATATAAATAGAATGAGCTATTTTTAACCATGCCAAACTCTCGTTAGTTTCCGTTAATTCCGATACGTTCCGTGTCGATATCTGTCTGCAATACCGAATGTGTTCAACCGTACACGGAACATGTCGAACTTACACGAAAAATAAATATAACCAGCCCCGTTATATCTCCGGTCTTTAAAAAGTTTTTTTTTTAAATAGGCCTAGATCTACGTGTAAACAATGTTGTCCTTTCCACGTTGAAGGAACTTTGTAATGCAGATTAATATATGCGAATGAATCAAAAGAATGTGACGTCATCAGATAAATATAAGGCTTCTTAAATATTTGCTCTCTTATTAAACTGGATTTTTAGTGTTAAATAATATTATAGTTATTCAGACTTGGGTGAAAGGAGACAGACACATTTATATGGAACTGTGTGCTGCGTAAAACAGTCATAACCTATCAGCAATTCGACATTTTATCAAGATTTCCTATCGTCTACAGTATTCGCGTGTGTGTTTTTGTTCCGGGCGAATCACATACTTCTCTTTTTTGGACAAACAACGCATCATTCTGCTCTTTTACTACGATAGGATAGTAAAATGAAGTATACGATATATTTCGAGGTACAGTACTTATTTTAAGTTTGAAATATGCTGAAAGTATGACTTTGAAACGAGAAACATTGTTATGTGTTTTCGCGCCTATGACGTAATAAACAAGGAGATTCATGACGTCAAACCCGTTACACATGAGTGATTTAGAGCTAAAATACAAATAAACAATGCCAGCTATATTTAAGTATATTTTCTCATATATGAAAGTTGAGTGTGGTCAACAGGCATGAGACAATTTTCCTGACTTATTCTACATTTGGCCAAGATGAAGTTGTAGATCATGTATACCCTCTAGTACCAAAAAATAAATTTTGAAATAGTATAGATCTAGATCTTTCTTCCCACAGCCATGGATAGTTCGAAAGCCATGGATAGCTCAAAATAATCTACCCTGCTGTTTGCAGGTGACGACCACCACTCTACATTGAGCATCAGTGGCTACAGTTTTACAGACCTAGACATTCAGATTGAGCAAACAATTTGTAACAAACTTGAAGGAGCATTCTTCCATTCAACTTCCAGATCTTCTTCTACTACGATCGACTTCCACTTTCCAGTAATTTTTGCCCATTTTTTAGCTATTATTGATAAGGAATATGGAATTGCAAACGGACATGGATAAGAACACATTCACTGTGACATGCCATATTCACAAGAAAACAGTTCATGTGACAATCAACAAGTTGGACAATTCTGCCAAAATCACAGGACCAGGACAAAAAATGTGGTTTGATCTATGCTTTTCCAAACGGATAGCGTACAACCTATACAAATCGTTGATAAATGGAAGCACTGGCCCAAGTCAGCAAGACCCAGCTGTTTAGATCCGCACACAAGTGGCTACATGCCGAGTCCAGATTCAAACCAGTCTCTGTCTCACCCATAGCACCAGTCAACCCAGAGTTAGTTTCTCAGAATAAGATGGCCTCCCTAATAGATATGATGTCATTTCACAGTGAAAAATCAAATTCTCTACAAGACCATGTGATAACACTGACAACTAAACCGATAAAAATAAGAGAACAGCGATCATCTTACTCGAAGGTTGCAGGTACTGAATGTACTAAATCATATAATTCGGCACAGGAAGCAGCTGCCAGCGAGACAACAGTATCACCAGCTGAAGGAACACTATTTGGAACTGAGGACCAGATTATTACAATTCAAGGATCGACGGTTGAAAATATAAGGCCTACACAACGTCAAAGTGTAATTCCAGCGACTATCACACACCCTAAGAAAACGATGCCAAAAATTCGTAAAAACAGCCCGGTATCTCTAAGAAAGGAGAGGAATGTCCTTATTCTAGGCTCCTCAATAGTAAGGGGCATTAATGAAAAAGGACTGCAAGCAGGTGTACATGTCCATGGGGTGTCAGGTGGGACAATAGATTCAATCTCGGAGAAACTGCAAGTATACAACATTCAGCAGTCTTCAACTATCATCATCTATGCAGATGGAAACGATGCTTCAAACGGAACTGATCCTGAGTACTACGGTGAAATATTGGATCAAACAATCACAGAAATGCAACAGTAAATGTGAAATAGTCTTATGTGGTCTGTGCCCGCGTAGTGACTGCGATGTGAATGATTTCAATAAAATCATTTACAGCGCAGCACTAGACCGGCATGTTAAATTAGTCAACATGGAGAAGTTTTTCTGTGAGAAAGATCATTCGCAGATCAGTTGTTTCTTCAATGTTGATGGAATTCATCTCTCGCCTTCAGGTGTAAGGCACCTTTTGGATGCCATTCAGAAAGCAACAGACTTACAGCTGGTGAAACATTTTCTGACTTATGCTTTTGTAAGCCACCAAACCGCACCAGATACACCAACAAAGATACAAGCAGGTCGAGACGAATGAAAGGCACGATGGGAAAGACATGTTTCATGTGTGGAGAGAAAAAACACGAGTCGTTCGAGTGTAGACATAGGTATAGGTTACGTTGCCATGGGTGTGGTGCTCTCGGGCACAAAATGCAACACAATGTATGCAAGAAAGACTAGGACAGTGGCCAAGATGCCCTACCATGGTTATCTAAAATGAAGTACAATGTTCTTTACGAGCAATGCTCGAAATGTGAATTATAGCTTACTTATTTGCCAGTGTCAAATAACAAGGATCTCACACAAAGTTGAAAATATATGCACAAGACCAAAGCCAAAATTAAACAAGACATCTAATCCTGAAGTTGAATCAATCATATCAAGTACAAATGAGTCTAACACAACTTTGGTCATGGAGGCAAATGTTTATGATCAAACGACAGTAGCTAATGATGAATCTCTTGAAATATCTTTATACTCTTATGAAAAAGAAAACTCTAATATTAAAAATCAGACGTCATTGTATTCCAAAAACAGTACGGTTAATTTAGGCCTTAGAGGCAAAAGCATGCATGTTGGACACCTCAATGTAATGGGTATTAGAAGTTAAATAGATGAAATCAAAATTATGTTGCAATCAGATCAAAATGATATTGCTATACTTGACCTGTCTGAAAGCAAAATCGGACCAAATCACCCGGATTCTGCTTTTCAGATACAAGGATTTAGGTTATTTAGAAAATATAATATGGAAGGTTCAGGCGGGTTACTTGTGTATGTAAGTGAGGATGTAACTTGCGTACAGAGACAACTTCTTGAGTCAACCAATATTGAACATATATGGCTTGAAATATTCCCGAAAAATAGCAAATTGTTTTTGACTGGATTTATATACAGAAACCCTAATTCAAAAATTTCCTGGAATAATGATATTGATGAATTCATTGAAAATGTCTTTGATGAACAAAAGGAAGTCATTTTGCTAGGGGACTTTAAAAAAGACTTATGAAATAGTCACATTAAAAGCATATGGACTGAATACATGACCTCATATGGATTATATACTTACTGTGCTGGCGGTCATTTTGATTGTGAGGTTGTGGAACAGGGTTTATATTTTATGTACACGGTTTGTCTTTATAGGTGAATATAGGAGATAAGTGTGAGGTTGGGCGCCCCTAAACCCAGGTTTAACCCCCCAGTGGTTGTTAATGATTAATTAATTTATGGTTAGATATTGATTGCTACTGACCGTACCAAGGCGGGTTCCTATGTTCACTTTGCTATATGTTTGTCTTGCGTGTTGTTTTCTATTTAGTGTGTATATGAAGGAATGGTATTAAGTGTGTGTGTGTGTTTGTTGTGGTATGACTGTGTGTGTGTGTTCTGCTTGAGAGGTGGGTGTATTGTTTGTGTTGCGTTTCCTGCTTGAGTCTTTCGTATTTATTTATCAACATGTAGATAAACCAACTAGGGTAGTTTGTGGGAAAAGTAGCACTCTCATTGATCATATATACTCAAATTGTCCCAAAAATATCACATTGGTAGATGTACCATGCATAGGCTTAAGTGATCATTTTCCTGTTTTTCTAACTAGAAAAATCAGACATGGTGATAACAAGCACTCTCACCACACCATTTCTTATAGATTATTTAAAACGTTTCACAAAAGATTTAGAGCAAGTACCATGGTATGTAATTAAAGTGTTTGACGATGTCGATGATGCTATTGACTCTTGGTATTCTTTACTAAATGAAGTTATTGACAAACACCTTCCAATAAAAGAACTCAACCAAAATGGATAACATCTGAAATTATAGACGCCATAATATATCGTGACAAGCTTAAATCTCTAGGTAAAGAAGAGGAATACAAAATCTCAAGGAATAATGTGTGCAAGTTAATTCGATTGGCTAAGCAAAACAATTATGAAACAATCCTTGAACAGTCTGGTAATAATCCGCAAAATATATGGAATATTTGCAATGAATTTGGAGCAGGGAAGGGGGGACATGCAAATAAAAGCGCTATATTCTCAATAAGACATGATGATGAACACGTTTATGACAGCAAGAAAATTGCCAACATTTTTAATGAATTTTTCATAAATGATGCAAGCAATCTCAAAGAGCCACTGGACTCAACCTCTCACGAAAACTTTTTCATTTTTGTAAAGAGAAATTTGCTACAATTGAAAACAATTGGTTTGAAATTCCCTTAGTATGCCACGACAAAGTATTGAAATATTTATCCACCCTTGATGTATCTAAGGCAACTAGAAATGACAGTATAGGACCACGATTACTGCGTATAACAGCTCATATATAGCGGAGAGTTTAACATATCTTTGTAATTTAAGCATTCAAACTAGCACATTCCCTAGCAAATGGAAAGAACCAAAAGTCAAACCTTTGCATAAAATGGCTCGCATGAAGACGTTAATAATTATAGACCTATTTCCGTTCTCCCAATTATATCCAAACTTATTGAAAAGCATGTCCATGACTCTTGAATGAAGTTTCTTGAAAGCCATAGTGTAATATGTATGAACCAATCTTGATTCAGACTTAACCATTCCTGTGAGTCAGCGCTTATTAATTTAGTTGAGAAGTGGCTGAAGGCGCTAAATGAAGGGGAACTAGTAGGAGTTATCTTAATAGATTTTAGAAAAGCATTTGATCTCGTCGACCATAATATTTTTCTTAACAACCAAAAGCATATCAACTCTGTAACTCAACAATAAATTGGTGTAAATCTTACCTATCTGATCGAAAGCAGATGGTGCAAGTTGCAAATGAATTATCATCTTATCAATCAGTTACATGCGGAGTGCCTCAGGGCTCGATTCTAGGACCCTTACTGTTTTAACTGTTCATTAATGATTTGCTACTGTGCACCGATAATGTAATTACTGATATGTATGTCGATGACACCACTCTGTTAGATATTAATAAATCTCAGCAGGTCATTGAACGGAATTTAACAGAAGCTCTTAATAGGTTATCAACTTGGTTCAGACAAAATGGAGTGGTTATAAATTTCGAAAAAACAAAATCTATGTTGATTACTACAAGACAAAGGCGTGACCAACTAGAAGTCAAATCCCTTGATATAATATCAGATGATGATAAAAGATTAAAAATGGTCTCATGTAATAAAATTCTTGGAGTTCAAGTAGATGAAAACCTGACATGGACAGAACACCTTAAATCTGTTACATTAAAAATGTCAAGAAACATTTGGCTATTATCACAAATAAGTAAATATATATCTACTGATCACAGAATTATATTGTATAAGAGTTTTATTCAACCCCACAATGATTACTGCTATGTTGTGTGGTCTTCTTGTTCTCAAACTTGTCTTGCTAAAGTTGAAAGACTCCAAAACAGAGCATGCACGGTTATTGTGATTATGAATATGATGATATAAAACAGTCAATGAATGATCTTCATATTTTGACTATTTTTTAAAGGATCTTTTTACGCAAAGCTAAATTTATGTACAAAGTTTCAAACAATGCAAGTTTCGAACACATTAACGAACTCTTTCAAAGGAGAAATTTAGAAGATAAAACAGTCCCATGTTTAAGGTCTACAACCTTAAATAATTACTTACTTCCTCAGCCGAAAACTAAAATTTACAGGAAAAGTCTTGCTTTTGCAGGACCGACTATTTGGAACTGTCTTCCTCAACATATTAGGATCTCTTCATCCAAAGAAGTATTTCATAAAAGTTGCATCCATTGGATGAAGAATGGTATCAACATCTAATTTTGTAAATAGCAAAAGTGTTCTTCCTTTGCTTTTAATAAGCTCAGGGCATAGTGTTTGTTTGTAAATATATGTACTTGCTTCTTTGATTGTTTTGCACATATATCTGCTTGTTGTCCATATTCGAATGCTGCATGCGGGCCTGTAGTTGGGGCATATACAATTCATATTTATCGGGAACAGTCTGCAAGCGACAAGTGACTATTCTTGGTACATTGTTAGTAAATGACGAAAATAATCGTCGATAGGGTTAGATCTACTTAAGTAATTATGATGCGTGATCGTATGCATAGACGGTGCAGATCTGGATCGGAGGACTCCTTTAGGAGCCCTCAGATCCAGGTATTTACCGTTAGCAAACGACAAATATACTTTTCATAGACACACTGTTTGAAAATGACGCACATTCTCCTCGATTGCTTTGAGCATGTTAATAGTTTTCTACATAATTATGATCGTATCCATAGACGGTGCCGATCCTGGTAAGAGGACTACTAGAGAAGCCCTCTAATCTGGGTCTATACAGTTGGCATACATTAAATTTACTACATGTGTGGATCTACTAAGTAATCGAAGAATTTAATCGTTGATATTATTGAATGTCACCGTATGCTCAGACGGTGCAGATCCTGATCGGAGGACTCAACAGGGAGCCCTCAAATTTGGATATTCACTGTAAGCGTACGACACAGGTATTTTTATAAGTAGACTGCTAACAAATGACGAGTATACTCGGTGATAGGGTTGAATCAACTTAAATGTATTGAACAATAACGATATTTGATCGTATCAATAAACAGATCGGGTCGGAGGACTCCTTTGTGAGCCCTTCAATCTTGGTTTTCACTGTTGAATAACAAGCAGTGGGAAGCCTGATCGGAGGACTCCCTCTGATCGGGGTCTACACTATTTGCATTAAAATGTACTTTTCGTAGGAATATTGTTGTAAATGACGAGTATACTCGTCGCTATGGGTTACCACCACGTGTTCTTATGTGTCAATTATGACGCAATGTAATAATAATTACGTCACAAATATTTGACAAAGGATTTCCCAGTTTATAAAAATAGTACACTATCCCCCCCCCCCCCCATGATTTATGACGTCATTCTTACAACGTCATTATTGCTATGTTTGTATACAGTGTCGTGACGGGTCATGGGAACAAACAATTGGTTTATGTTGTGAGTTCAAAATTTAAAGATCTAAAAGTATAAGTCAAATATTTGTTGATTTGTTTATTGAATATATGTCCAATGTTGCAGAGTTACAGAGGTAACTCATGTAGATCTATCAGTGCAATACTACCGTATCCTTGCATAAATGTTAATCGAAGATACGACGGTTTTGCACTAAATTGCGGGTCTTAATGTGAGAATGATAGAGTCTAATCTGGATAAAGGCTATTATATGTGTTGAACATCTGTTCTGTTCATAAACGCTGTCAATGCCGACCCTGATCAGAGGACTCCTTAGGTAGCCCTCTGGTCTGGGTCTGCACTGTCAGTTTTCGACAAGTACACTTTCCTCCTGTACATTGATAATAAATGACAAGTAGATATATGCTCGTAGATAGGATTGAATGTTTTCTGTAAATATCTGTACAAAAGTTTGAGGGCTACAAGGGAGATTAGTTGATTGTGTGTTCTAATTGTGTTACCCTCTTGAAATAAAGTCTTTATTATTATTATTATTATTATTAAACTAAAACATGATGATTTCTAAACTGTAGAAAAGCGGTAACATTTGTGTTGAGTTCGTGATATCCAAGTTCGACTGTAGTTCATTTTGACCCAGGGCGAAAAATGTAACGATGGGAAATCGAAGAAAGAAAATTAAAGCATTTCCGAAATTACATACGTATATAATCTACAAAAAGTAGCCATAATTGTTGTTTAGAAATTTGTTTTTGTAGCAGCCTTCAATTTCGTTACAATAAAGTAAGTGCAAGTCATTCTGATTCTTATTCAAACTGCAATCAAATTCGCAAAAAGAACACTTAAGTTCGTAAATGACAACCCCTTCGAGTAGATCCGGACTGAATAGCCTAGTGCTTTCGAATGCTCAAAATAACCACTTGTTAGATATAAATCATTCAAATAAATACAAAACAGGTCTATGAAATTTTGCATGCATGTTCTACCGCATTCTCTTCAGACACATTACGACATAGCTGCGTACTTCGGGCTCTTTCTTTACATTTCCGGACCGCGGAAACGCAGGGGAAATATCAACAACAACCACGAATGAATACAATTAGCACGGCTACATTGTCGGCGTGCAATAACGCCCAAACCTTTAATACATTTGACTAATTGCTTTGCCTAGTTGCTCTCTACCAATAGTGTCTAAGTTATGACCCTAGGGCAAAAAATGGCCTTGCCCTGGGGCTTATTAGCTTTTTTAATGGGCAAACCTTTAACTATCTTCTTCTCTGACGCCGTAAAGTCGAAGTTATTAATATGTAGTTCATGTAAATCATGAACTGAGTGTAATAAAGAAGTTTGAAATTGAAAAATTGTATTTGCACTACCCTACGAAGATGGTTCCAATTATGGCTCCTGCATGGGTCAAAATGTCCCCGCCTCGGGGTTTATCATGTTTATAAAGACTTGTATAATCGTAGGAACACCTTTAAAAAACGTCTTCTCTAAAATGTTAGGGCCATACCTGATATACCCTGATATTTGTTACGGGGCTTATCGGTGTTTCATAGGAAAAACTTTCAAAATTTCTCTCTCCGCCGGAGCATACCCTCGGATCCCCCATAGTAAGATTACGCACATGAATAAGAGTGGGTAGGTAAGGGAAGGGGTAAAACATTAATAGCGTGAAGGCAACCTGTCGAAAATGAGTATCCTTCATTATTTATGCTTTTCGGTGGATTACCACGAAATAGCAGTGGATTATCACTTGGTAATCCACTGCAGTGGATTATCACCAATCGCTTTTATTATGAATTTTCCCCGTAGGGCTCCCCAAGAATCGTAGTCAATCGTGTCTTATCCTTAAATTCCGGCAGTCCGATTTGTCGCGAACTACTCACCGGAAGAGCACGAATCCAAACTCGGGAGCAACGAAGTAATTCGGGTGACGTCAACTCAATAAATAAGCGACGTCATCGTACGGGAAACTGTTTCGAAAATGTGTTCGATATAAAGTTGGGGCTCAACACAGGGTAAATCATTTACTTTCGCTTTCTCAATTGTCGAACAATTTCGTTTAAAAAGTGGCTTAAAAGCATAAGTAAATAGAATAATTGTATTTTTTCAGTATAAGATCGAATTTAATCCATTTCGTGAACATCAGACTGTTATATTTTCACTCGTGGCTTCGCCACTCGTGAAAATATAACGTATGATGTTCACTCAATGGATTAAATTTCTATCTTATACTGAAAAAAACAAGTATCCTCTTTTTAAATAATTTGGGTCATTTTGAGTCATTACTTTTTTACATAGATATGTTTGTTTGTATTGTACCTGTTTGAAAGTCTGGAAATGCCATCAGAACGTGCCAGAGACCTTCTAGCAATACCAATCCGCCATTTGCATCCTACGGGCCTGTATGTGAATAAATACGAAGGACTCAAGCAGGAAACGCAACACAAACAATACACCCACCTATCAGGCAGAACACACACACAGTCATACCTTAACAAACACGCACACACGGACACGCACAATCCCATTCCTTCATCTACACACTAAATAGAAAACAACACGCAAGACAAACATAAAACGAAGTGAATATGGGAGCCCCCCTTGGCACGGTCAGCAGCAATCAATAATTAATTATAAATTAACCATTAACAACCACTGGGGGTTAAACCTAGGTTTAGGGGCGCCCAGCCTTATATTGTGTACCGGGTGAGCGATTTAGAGTCATCTTGGCACTTGTTCGATGTATGATGCGCTTGAGGCAGTCTTGTCATTGTACACGTTTAATTTAAGGTTGTGACGACTGTGACGAGGATTACCCTGGAGACTGTCCCAACCATGGACCACTCATCACTGTTAGAGACACACAGGTATATATGCATATTGTTCTCAAACGCTGTATTTATTCTCCCAATTATGCCCTCTATTTGGGAGTCATATAAATTATCACATTGTCTGGCGTCTGTCTTGCTGAGAGGCTTAATTATTTGTCTGCCCCACATTGTGTCGGCTCTGTAACTCCTACATACATGAATAGATTCTGAAGTATCTCGGTGAAAATGTTCAACGCCTTAAGATGATATATCGCGACTAAGACCCGGATTAATATCTTAAAAGTCAAGGCCACAGCTTGTGAACAAATTCAAAATGTAGAACTTTTTGTCATGTCTAGCCTCTTACTCCATTATACATGGATGTATTTTAAACAGCAAGGCACAAATGATTTACTACATAATATGTTGTTTTGTGCACAATACTCTAGCCTAGACTCACAGGTCGAGGTCATCTTGGGATACGAATTATTTCTACATTGATGTACATATTTGAATTGAATTTGTGTACAAAGCATGGCAGGGATAATCATCAACTTCAGTGACTAAAGTTCTCGTTTGATCTACCATGGTTTATGGAGAAGGCTTTTTTCAGCGGGAATTAGACGTGTTTAAACTAGAGAACAGTCAAACATCTATTTTATCGGCGGTAGTGGTCCAATGGTAACACATTGGACTACTGTACCAGGGGTCGTGAGTTTGATCCCCCGCCGGACAAGCAGTCTGACTAGGGGATTTTTTCTGAATACCCGATGATGTACAGGAATGTTCTTGAGCAATACATGTTAGAAGTGCTCAATATTGTAGGCAAGAAGGCTCAATGACCAGGGGAGTAAATGTACAGTCGGCTGAGCGGTCATTCTGACTTAGAGTAGTCCCCCTCGAACTTGGTATATTTTTTAGCTCACCTGAGCCAAAGGCTCAAGGTGAGCTATTGGGATGGCCCTGTGTCCGGGGTTCGTCGTCGTCCGCCGTCCGTCGTCCGTCGTCGTTAACAATTGCTTCAAATGACATCTTCTCCTATACCGCTGAACAGATTTCAACCAAACGTTACAGAAATGTTCCTTGGGTCAAGCTCTTTCAAATTTGTTCAAAGAATTACAAACAATGCAGAACTCTGGTTGCCATGGCAACCAAAGTGAAAAAATAATGAAATCTTAAAAATTCTTCTTGTCAAAAACTACAAGGACCAGAGTTTAGATATTTAGCACATATCATCACCCACAGGTCCTCTATCAACTTTGTTCAAATTATGCCCCTGGGATCGAAATTGACCCCGCCACAGGGGTCACAGTTTAACATAGAGTTATGTAGTAAAAATGTCAAACGTCTTCTTCTCTGAAACTAATATGGCCAGAGCTTTGATATTTGCCATAATGACACTTCTAGGTGTCCTTTACCGATATTGTTCAAATGGTTCTGGTATGTTGCATATGTAGGTCACAGGAGCTAAAAATAGATGTTTTTCGATGAAAACTGAAAAAATCTTCTTGTCTGAAACTACAAGGGCCTGAGCTTAGATATTTGACACATAGCATCGCCTACAGTTCATCTATCAACTTTGTTCAAATTATGTCCCTTGGGTCGAAATTGGCCCCGCCCCGGGGGTCACAGTTTAACATAGAGTTATATCGTGAACATTTCAAACGTCTTCTCCTCTGAAACTAATATGGCTAGATCTTTGATATTTGGCATGGTGACACGTCTAGGTGACCTTTACCAATAATCTTCAAATGGTTCTGGTCTGTTGCATATCTAGGTCACAGCAGCTAAAAATAGATTTTTTCGATGAAAACTTAAAAAATCTTCTTTTCTGAAACTACAAGGGCCAGGGCCTAGTACCCTGATCTTGGATATTTGACACAAAGCATCACCTACAGGTCATCTATCAACTTTGTTCAAATTATGCCCCTGGGGTTGAAATTGGCCTCACCCCTGGGGTCACAACTTTACATAGAGTTATACAGTGAACATTTCAAACGTCTTCTTCTCTGAAACTAATATGGCCAGAGCTTTGATATTTGGCATGGTGACACTTCTATGTGTCCTTTACCTATATTGTTCAAATGGTCACAGTCTGTTCCATATGTAGGTCACAGAAGCTATAAATAGATTTTTTCAATGGAAAATTCTTCTTGTCTAGAACCCTAGTACCCTGATCGTAGATATTTGGCACGTAGCAACATCTATAGGTCCTCTATCAAGATAGTTCAAATCATGCCCCTCGGGTAAAAAATGACCCCCATCCAGGACATAAATCATTATCTCCATTTTGTCAGCTATTCTCAGGTGAGCGAAATATGCCCCATGGGGCTCTTGTTTGATTTTTTATGACTTTATTGTGCTGATTATCAAGTGTTTAAGCCTAGTGTCTACTTTAAGCAAATTGATCCTCTAACAGAAAGCTCTTTTATGAGTTTTCTGTTTTATGTTCATCTTGCTTTAAGCTGCTTCCTGTTTTTCATGCAGGTACTAAGACTTCTTGGTAGTGGTCAAATTAGAAAGGTTTTACTGTATATGGTATTTTACGCTATAGGTGAATAACGCAGATACAGAAAGAGCATTACATAGTCTACCGGCATGTGTGTGTGTGAAAGAATCTAGTATCAGTGGAGCGGGGCTAGGTGTGTTTACCAAGACAGAAATCCAAGCCAGGACAATGTTTGGACCCTATATTGGTGTAGACGTACACGACCATGATGAGGCGCATTCCTCTGGCTACTGTTGGCAGGTATGTGCCTTGTTCTGTTTGAGCATTGAGCAGTTGTTGATCAAAGTGCGCAAGACTTTGTGTATTTCTACGCCTTTTTCCATAGAATTTCATAAAAACATCATTTATCACTATGAGAAAACAAGAGACGGGTTACTCTAATGACTTATATTTTAAACAACTATCTTTTGTTGCTCACCTCTATTCCACATCTGTTTGATAACCTGAATAATATAGTTGTCTACATATGACGACAAAGCAAAATCCTAAATGTTAAATCAATATGTTTGCTTATTTACTACTTTCAATGACAGTGAAAACAAGTACCAAATTTTGAACAACTAGAGTTTTAAATTGCATAATATATTCTTCGCATTCTTAAATTTGGAAACGCATCTGATTGTAATTTAACTAGTCATCAAATGTCTAAATATACATAAAATGCAGTTAGTAAACCGGTATGTACTTTATTGAACAATTCTCTAAACCGCCATTGTATTCCCTTTGTGGAAAAAAGCAACTGTCAGTCCTCTCTTTAAATAAAGCGATCGCCACGAAGTGATGCATTATATACCAGTGTCTCTAATTTCATGTGTTGGTAAAGTATTTGAGAAAGCTGTCTTTGAACATATGTACATTTATCTCCTTGACAAGGATCTATTTTATAAATTACAATCAGGGTTTATACCCAACCATACAACTGTTTACGAATTGATAGAAATGTAGGAAAGTATTTTTCAATCACTAGAGGACAAGAAACATATTTGTTTAATATTTTGTAATATTTCTAAAGCTTTTGACAGAGTGTGGCACAACGGGTTTATTAAAAGTAACATTGTTATGGGTTTAACGGTTAATTTTTAATTGATTAGTGAGTTATCTCTCCACTCTCTGACATCATCGAGCCTATTTCTCAGGCCTTGTCAATGAAGGCCCTAATTAAGTTCCCTCGTCATAGGTGTGTAGGGCAACCAAACTCCTCAACACCTTACAAAAGTGCACATTACAAAATTGCATACATTTGAATACAAATAATATTTCTTACATTTACTAAGGTCTATACAATTTGATTTCTTATAATGGAAAAAAAAAATTAAGTGCAGAAAAAAAAAAGCCAGGCATGTATAATTTTCTTACCATAAGGCAGTTTTGCAATTCTATGCATTTCTATCCATGTGCATATGGATACAGACATTGTTGTCTTGTTATACTTTTATAGTACACATAAAACATGTATATCGAAACATTTTACTGGTTATCTTATATGACTTGTGTTGTTTTAGGTAATATTAAGTTTCAAATAGAATTATACATTGGCACGTTTGATTATGAAAAGTATCTTTAGAATCGTTTGCATTTGATATTGAACTATTTGGTATTTAAAAGATAACTATGTTTTCAACCTAGTACAGTATGCAGGTATTCATTGCATTTGTATTGAAAAATATACATTTCATAAAGGATACGACAACGATTTTTAACCGTATCTGATGTAATTCTAAAAAAATATCATTGTTACCATGTCAAGGTTATAGAAAAAGCATTGTTGGTGCGACAATGTTTATTTTAATTTAATTGCTGATGGAGCATGGCCAAAACAAATAATCAATGTTTTCTGTGTCTGTTTTGCAGAATGGCTATCAATATAGATGGTATAGTTTGTGCCAAGTGTTCTATGTATTTCCTATCCGAAACTGCAACCATTGTATTTCGCTTGAGTACAATTAGACCATTGCCATAGTGGGTTAGTTTTAGCACGGGCTTGAATGTTTAATTCTTTCCCGTGTTACTAATAATCTTCTTGTAATATAATGTTTGTTAGAGTTTTTATATGTATTTACTTACTGTGTTGGCGGTCTTTTTGGTTGTAAGGTTGTGGAACAGGGTTTATATTTTATGTACACTGTCCGTCTTTATAGGTGAAAATAGGAGATAAAAAGGTTGAGCACCCCTAAACCTAGGTTTAACCCCCAGTGGTTGTTGATGATTAATTTATAATTAATTATTAATTGCTAATGACCGTACCAAGGCGGGCTCCTGTGTTCACTTTGCTTTATCTTTGCTTTACGTGTTTTTTCTATTTAGTGTGTAGATAAAGGAATGGTATTGGGCGTGTGTGTATGTGTGTGTTTGTTATGGTATGACTATGTGTGTGTTCTGCTTGAGAGGTGGTTGTATTGTTTGTGTTGCGTTTTCTGCTTGAGTCTTTCGTATTTATTTGATGGGTTTTTATTTTTTATTATATATGGGTACAAATTGACCACGTACGGTGGTACGAATTGACCATGAGAGTGGGTACGAAATGGTTTGGATACGATTTTGTTTGGGTACGAATTGACCCAGATGTTGGAACGAAATGGGTTGGGTACGATTGGGCGTGTTCGATTATCAGTCCGGAACTGACGGGATTGACGGAATCGAAATCGAATGGTACGGAATTCAATTCCAGAACTATTCTATCAATTCTGCCCGAGGAGGTGGTGTGAGCAGAATTGTGACGTATCATCATGGTTCCTGGCACAATTTACGAACGCTTCGACAGCAAAGTTGTAATAAGTAGGGAACCAGACTACCATATTTGCAAGGGTTCAATTCCGTTTTTTTTTATTTACTAATTCCATGAAATCGTTTCAAACAGTTCTGGAACTGATAATCGAACACGCCCATTGTTTTAGCTCGACTAATCGAAGAATATGGAGGGCTATTACAGTCACCCTGGCGTCGGCGTCGGCGTTGCACTGGTAAGGGTTTTTGTGCAACCTACAAATAAGCTTGTATTTCTACAACAAATACTTGTAATGCATTATAACTTCACGACAGCCTCTCCACTACTGCAGCAAATCATGGCTGGTAACTCTGGTTTGGATTTTGTGTGAGTTATGGCCCTTGATGGACTTAGAAATTGTGGTTAAGGTTTTTTGTGCAACCTAGAAATAAGCTTATATCTCTGCAGCTGCTGCTTGTATGGGATTATAAATTCACCACAACCTTGCCACTAGTGCAGTCAATCAAGGCAGGTAATTCTAGTTTGCATTTAGTGTGAGTTATGGCCCTTGATGGACTTAGAATTTACCTTATTTATTAAATTAGATATTTTCCATAATCGTCTGCAAAAGCAGTCATGTGTTCAAAAGACTACCATCAAACATGCTTATCCAATATGTTTATATACCCGTATCAAATTTCCAATAACGAAAAAAAACCTGGAATAGTCGAGCGTGCCATCTTGCGATGGCTCTGGTTTTGGTACGAAATGATTTGTATCCAAGCTGGCATCTCTCTTAAAGACTTTTCCTCAGTCCGTCAATGGACTACCCCCTCCCCCCCTATTGTCTGGATAGGTGTGAATGTTAACTGTCAAAGCATGCATCACATGCCAGATTATACTCATGCTCTAGTGATTTTCAATGGTTATTTCTGACCAAACTATCATATATAAAAGTTGGGTATAACACGAGAAGCTTCAATTGTTCTTTGCTACCCACATGTCCATAAGATTCGTGCTTTTTGCAAGGACATTTTCTGGCAAGGCGTTATGATCCAAAGGTCGTCAGGAGATGTCTTTAACACATTTTTTGATTTAGGTGACTTGAACATATTGCTATGTAGTAAAGGGTTACAAATAAAACGGCAGGAACGTAGAAAACTCAAATAATATTTTCTGCTTGATTATAGTGATTTACGTGTAAACTGTCATCTTGTATGAATACCATATGCAATACTTTTATTATGTTTTTCAGATATACAAGGTTGGAAAATTGAGTCATTATATTGATGCCAAGGACACATCAAAATCAAACTGGATGAGATATGTGAACTGTGCTCCCTCTGAATCGAGCCAAAATCTTGTTGCATTTCAGTTTCAAGGTTGTATTTATTATCGTACGTTCAAGCCCGTCGCCCCCGAAACAGAATTACTAGTATGGTATGGTGAAAAATATGCTAGAGAATTAGGGATCCGTGTTGGGAAGGATCCAGAATATGATAACCGAGAAGGTATGTATGCATGAATGTCTTCTTGACATGCGCAACTGACAATTTTAATCAACAATTCAGGTTTTCGATTTAGTTTAGGGTTCCAGATAAGGGGAATATTTCAAAAACTAAAATATTTATTTCTGCATTGCACTCTATGGTGTCTGCACATATTAGAATCGTGTCCATGATAATAACAACGCCATAGGATTTGATGTTTAGTGTGAACATGTTGAAAAACTTATCGGCTATGGTTCTCAATGGGCAGTCTTGATAGCCCTACCACGTCAGGGAGGTTAAGCATGCGACCCCTTCTTATAAGTGGTTACAGTGTAGAGTTTTATCAACAAATCATGTCTGTACTGCTGAGAGATACTACATTTTCCATTGTTTGATGAATCTCGATATGCCATACCTTGGAATTTTATTATTTTATGCTTACCATTCTCTCAAAAGATGCTCATTTTACCACATTTGCAAATAGGGAAGACCGGTATAAGACAGATTATCTACATTTTCTTATATCATGTTATCAGTTCCTGTCAAAATTCAGATTAATTAGATATCTTCATGCAGTAGCTTACTCTTATTAAATATATATATTGTAAATGGTTAACCAAAGATTTCTGGACTTTTTGAATGTTAATAGACATAACCTTAATTACTGAATTTATTGAAAATAACTGCATAATTTATAAGGAACGGTTAATATTGATTTATAGATTTATGTTTGCAAACACTGCATGTTCTGATTAGAAAGTGCATAGAGGAAGCAGTCTGATCTGAGTCTACACTGTTTACAGATGCATTGAACCCTTTCTTGCATATTTCCACAATTAGTGAAAACAGAGAAGATCTAGATCATACAGCTCCTATATTCTAGACAGGGTCTATTTGCCTATTGAATATGATAGATCTGTATATTTTGTTTTTAAAATGGTTTCACTTTTCCATGTTTTATTATCTACGAATATTCAACGGGTTACTATTAGATACTGGAACCCTGACTAAATATTTAACATCAAAGGTTTTTTTAAAACAAATGGTGTAAACTGAACTATACTATAGTAAACTATACTCTTACTTAAATGTCATAATTGGCTTGATTCACTGCACTTGTACTTGATACTAGCTAGTATCATTGATTTATCATGTATGTGGTACTCTGCTTGAGTAAACGTGTAGTTTGATTAATTGTGATTTACCTGCTGAACAATTATTGAGAGCTATGATCTCAATCAGACGTTGCAGCAAAGCTGTTTTATTTGTTACTGTTTGGGAAAATAAAACATTCCAACATGCAGTCTCCGTTGTGACTGATGTTTCTCAACAATTAAAACTTTGTGTACTCGGACCATGTAATCGTTTTTGAAAATGTTGACATTCATATATATGATTATAGCCTTTTGTCAGTATTTCAAAACGTTTAGCAATTATCCCCCATATGATTGGAAATGACGAAAATGATTTTGAAGTAACCGAAAAGGGCATGTCACTCAAGTGTGTAAACACTGATTAAAATTATTTTTTTCTGCCCAAACTAAAGTAGGTTGCGGAGTTTTTTGGTTTTTTTTCAATGACATTTTTATCCCTTATTGCATACTTTTTGAACACGTGGTTCACATAAATGCTGTAAATGATATGGAACCCAATAAACACCTGTTACTCATATTTTGAGATCTGTTAATAGGAATGCAGATAACCTTAACTCAGGATCTACTCAGTACAATTTGTGTTGATATCATGTAATTATGACAATATATGTTTGCCCTTGATATATATGTACTTAAAATTCTTGAAAAGGTTTATTCCGGTATCATTTTACGTTCTAGATAGTGTTTTGAAAAGGGTTTTGAAAATACTTTATAAACTTATATATGGCTACACGTTCTCATATGAGTTCAATGATTGCTGAAATCAGGCGAATTGGTCAATAATGTGTTGAAAATGCCATATTGTTACAAAATGCAAAACATAAACATATTCGGCGGATTCAGGGTTAACCTAATGTTTCAAATAGCTTGAAATACCATTTAGACATACCCTCAACATGGTTCAATGTAGACTGTTCATTTGATTGGACTTACGATACTCTTTAGAAAGTTATTACTTACCTGCCGTTTTAAATAGCAAATGCATGATTCTGACCATTTTAAATTGATAAAATATATTTCTGTTTGGTATTGTCGTTCCTAAATTATGTGCAAAGATTTGTGATACTTAATTGGTGTAATAGTTAGTTGAAGTTAAAGCTATATATATATGATAATCTAAGTTTGCACAGCGACCAAACAGGCTATAATAAACCATATAGCGTTCATTAAAGTTAAGTGTCTTATGTTTGGTACACTATGAGAAGTGATGTTAAATATTTAATTGGTCATATCACATACATGTACTTAATTTTGTTTTTGTTTTTGTACAGGGCTCTATGTAAGATAATGTAAACTTCAAATGCTCATTTTCTCCTTTATGCTCAACAAATTCCCAAACGATGCTTATAAAAAGACACAACAAAGAGATTGGTGGAGCTATACGGATTGAGCATTGTGATATTTATCCTTATCCCAAGCTGTATTTGTAATAAATGTTTGGATACTATTAGTTGCTCTTTTTAATTTTTGTTTCATTTTCTATTGGTTTTACTTTCAGCATCGGCTTCTCATGCCCGACCTATGACACTCTCGTCAGAAGCTACTGAAGTCGTTCCAGATTCCCCAGTTCAAAACTCCGGTCCTATGGACAGCTCTGATGTGGAGAAAATAGAAGACATACGGAGTCCCGCCCCAAGACAAAGTATGGCTAGCTTTGCAAATACTGTCACGGTCATCGATGTAGCTGGCAAGACTAGACAGTCATATGAAGATAGTAAGTGTTATTAGTAAAGTTTTACATTGAAACGATTGTTTAAAAAATCAAATTGACAATATTTAGTAAGACTATATAAAAGATAAGGGTGGTGTATCAAAGTTTGAAATGTTTTCTGACAGGATGTTAGATGGTAGAGCGATGCCATTCCATTCGGGGTAGTCGTATTCGCAAGCTCATCTGGCACGTTGTGCCAATGTGAGGTTTTTAGCTCACATGAGCTTGCTCAGAATGAGCTTTTGCAATCATTGAATGTCTGGCGTCCGTCGTGCATCGTCCGGCGTCCGTCGTGCGTCGTCAACAATTTTATTTTTTACACTCTAGAGACCACAATAGTTATCAAATCTTTCTCAAACTTGCCCAGATTGCATATTACTATAAGAGTTGAATTGAGTTTGATTATGGTTGAAATCGGACCAAGAGTTATATACCTTTGAATTGCTGAAAATGCCATATTTAACAGTGTTTCCACTCTAGAGGCCACAATTTTTGTCTAATCTTTTTTAAACTTGTCAAGATTGTATATTACCATAAGAGTTCAAACAAATTCATTTATTGTTACAATTAGACTAATAGACCAAGAGTTATCTACCTTTGAATTGCTGAAAATGCCATATTAAACAGTGTTTACACTCTTAAGGCTACACTTTTTATCCAATCAAATTCAAACTTGCGGATATTGTACATAACGTCAAGAGTTCAGATGAGTTTGATTATGGCGGAAATCAAATTAAACTGTCGAGAGATATCTACCTTAGAATTGCTGAAAATGCCATATTTAAGGGTATTTACACTCGTTAGGCCACAATTTTTATTCAATCTTTCTCAAACTTGCTCAGATTGTATATGACCAAAAGAGTTCAGATGAGTTTGATTATGGTTGTCATCGAAGTAGTAGGTCGAGAGTTATCTACCTTTGAATTGCTGAAAATGCCATATTTAACGGTGTTTACACTCTCGAGGCGACAATTTGTATCCAGACTTTTTCAAACTTGCTCAGATTGTATATAACCTTAAGTGTTCGAATAAGTGCGTTTACAGTACACATTTGCAACTACAGTTTTCAATGGATTTTGATTATACTTGCAAACAAAGTATACAGCTATAAGTTCTCGAAGGAGTGCCATTATTGTTGAAATCTAATCATTGTGGCAATATTTTTTTGCCCTTGACAAACTTTGAAATGCTAAAAAGGCTTCTTTTCAGTATTGTTTAGGCTCTAGTTATCTGCCCGTGATGTACTCTACTATACTAGAATTATGAGGTTGTATTCAAAAATTGTTTACATGCTATACTACAAATTTGAATGGATTTAGGTTATCAGTACAACAGGTGAGCGATATCATGGCATTCAGACTCTCTTGTTTATGTCATGTGTCCGTATTCGTTCGCTTGCTCATCGTCAACGTACAATTATTTTTACATAGCTATATCTTAAATAGTTATTACCCTGTATTCACTGTCTGTCGTCGTCATCTGTAGTCCGTGAGTGGGAGTGATTACCTGTTTTACAAACATATTGTCATACAATTACGCGAGCATAATTATGCGTTTCGTTGGAATATACTAATTTTGATTATAAAACAGTTTGTGTAGACCTGTTTATGAATTCACTTTCAATTCATTTATTCATTCACATAGAACACTTGGTATACAGTAACGATGGATTTCCATGTTTTCGTGATTCCATTTCAGGCATGACATTGTATCCGTGTGAACATTGTGAGGTCAACTTTTCTGAAATATCTACCTTAACAAGGCATGTTGAAATTACCCATGCAGGGAAGAATGGCATCAAAAAAGGACTACAATGCCCGACACCAATCGAGGTTATCACCAGAGAACGAATAATGCCACTAACAAAAGGATTATCCTACATGTGTGATTTGTGTGGAAAGTCATTCGACCAGAAAAACTATTTAGTAGTACATATAAGAAAACATATAGAGGAGAAACGGAACAGTTGTGACGTGTGCGAAAAGTGTTTTTATCTGAAGGCTAATTTATCAATACACATGAGGATTCACACCGGAGAGAACCTATATAGTTGTGACATATGTTCAAAGTATTTTTGTCAGAAATATAGTTTAAAGATTCACATGAGGTTACATACAGGACAAAATCTATACAGTTGTGACATATGTGCAAAGTCTTTTTACCAGAAATGTAACTTGGTGTATCACATGAAGATACATGCAGGAGAGGTACCATACAAGTGTAATGTATGTGGAAAATCATTTGGCCAGGACATTACTTTAGTGCGCCACATGAGGATACATAGAGGAGAGAAACAATACAAGTGTGATAAATGTGAAATGTCATTTAGTAATAAAAGTCAATTAGAGTCTCACTTGATGATACATACAGGAGAGAAACCTTACAAGTGTGATGTATGTAGAAAGTCATTTAGACTGGAAAAAACTTTAGTTTGTCACATGAGAATACATACGGGAGAGAAACCCTACAAGTGTGATGTGTGTGGAAAACAATTCTGCCAGCAGATTACTCTAGTGTGTCACAGGAGAATACATACAGGAGAAAAACCGTATACGTGTGATGTATGTGGAACTTCTTTTTCAAAGAAAGGTAATTTAGTGTGCCACATAATGTTACATACAGGAGGGGAAAAACAGTTCAAGTGTAATAAATGTGGAAAGTCATTTAGAAGAAAGTGTCAATTAGTGTCTCACTTGACGGTACATACAGGAGAGAAACCTTACAAGTGTGATGTATGTAGAAAGACATTTAGATTGGACAGTCAGTTAGTGTGTCATATGAGAATACATACAGGAGAAAAACTTTGTAAGTGTATTGTATGTGGACACTGTTTTGCCGCGAATAGTCATTTAGTGCGCCACATGATGATACATACAGGAGAGAAACATTTCAAGTGTGATAAATGTAGAAAGTCATTTTGCTTGAAAACTGATTTAGTGCATCACATGAGAATACATACAGGAGAGAAACCCTACAAGTGTGATGTTTGTAGAAAGTCATTTAGATTGAAAGGTAAATTAGTGTGTCATATGCGAATACATTCAGGAGAGAAACCTTATAAATGTAATGTATGTGAAAAACGATTTGGCTACAAGATGAGTTTAGTGTCTCACATCAGAATACATACCGGAGAAAAACCTTATCAGTGTGATGTATGTGGAAAAAAATTTGCCAATAAGTGTAATTTAGTGCCTCACATGAGGAAGCATACAGGAGTGTGAGTCGTGTAGAAAGTCATTTACCAGGAAGAATACTTTAATGACTCACATGAGAGTTCATACAGAGAGTAACACTACATGTTGATGTATGTGGAAAACAAGTTTGCCAGAAGATTGAATTAGTGTGTAACATCAGAATACATACCGGAGACAAACCTTATCAGTGTGATGTATGTGGAAGGTATTTGCCAATAAGTGTAATTTAGTGGCTCACATGAGAATACATACAGGAGAGAACCCTACAAGTGTGAGTTGTGTAAAAATTCACTTAGGCAGAATAGTCATTTTGCGCAACATGTGAGGACTCATGATGTGCCAAACTGAGCTATTAGGAACGCTAGATGTATGTCATACGTCATCTGTCTGTCTGTCTGTCCGTCCATAATTGGTTCATTAACACTCTAGCGACTTATCCGATCTTCATGAAAATCGATGACAATGTTTGTCTTGCAGATACGTAGTTCGTTTTCGAGTGTGGGTCATGTCCAGGTTAACTCATAGAGAACACTTCTAGAGGCTAAAATCTCATTGGATCTTCATGAAACTTAGTCAAAATGTTAACCTCATTATTTTAGGGTCCAGTTAAAATGTGCGTTATATACGGATGAGCTATTGTGACCGAGCTGTTTCGGCCTAATTGATATCTAGGTCGAGTTCGAGAATAAGGTCCAAAAACTATATCAGTGTTTAGCTCACCTGAGCCTGAGGACAAAGTTGAGCTATAGTGACCACTGTTCGTCCGTCGTTCGGCGTCTGATGTATGGTATCCATCGTCCGTCATACGTCGTCCTTCCACACTTTCAAACAATATCTCCTGAGAAACCACCTACCCATTTTCAACCAAACTTTAGTTTAAATATTAGTGACACAGGGGATTTAAATTTTGTTCAAAGTTACTCCCATTCCTGTGGGACCAGATTGTCTAACATGACCATATAGACAACTTATAATGAATAAGAAAATCTATAAAACATCTTCTCAGAAACTTCACAGCCCAGACCTCTAATATTTAGTATGTATCATAACCTATTGGTATTCTACCAAGTTTGTTCAAAGTATGACCCTGGTGCTAAAAATGGCCCGCCACTGGGATTATTAGTTTTTCTTAGGAAAACCTTTAGACATTTTTTTCTCTGAAAATGTAAGACCCAGATCATTTATAGTTGACATGTAGCTTTGCCTCATGGTCCTCTACCAAGATGTTTCAAACTATGACCCCAGGGTCAAAATTCGCCCCGCTCTGGGGCTTATAATTTTACGAAGACTTATATAAGAATACCTTTAAAATTCTCCTTCTCTGAAAATGTAAGGCCTACATCTTTAATATTCGACACATACCTCTGTTTTGTGGACCTGCACCAAAAATGTTCAAGTTATAATCCCCGGACCAAAAAAGGCCCCGCCCTCGGGTTTATCAGTTTTTAGCTCACCTGAGCCAAAGGCTCAATGTGAGCTATCGGGATGGCACTGTGTCCGGTGTCCATCGTCGTGCTGTGTGCGTTTTGCGTCGTGCGTCGTCATTAACAATTGGTTCAAATGACATCTCCTCCTATATCGCTTGACAGATTTCAACCAAACTTTACAAGAATGTTCCTTGTGTCAAGCTCTTTTAAATTTGTTCAAATAATTAAAACAATGTAGAACTCTGGTTGCCATGGCAACCAAAGTGATTAAAAAGGAAATCTTAACAAAATTCTTGTCTGAAACTACAAGGGCCAGAGCTGCGATTTTTGGCACATCGCGTCCGCTACAGATCCTCTATCAAGTTTGTGCAATTTATGCCCCTGGTGTCAAAATTGGTCCCGCCCCGGAGGTCACAGTTTTAAAGTTATATTGTGAAATTTTCAAATGTCTTCTCCTCTGACATTAATACGGCCAGAGTTTTGATATTTGGTATGGTGGCACTTCTAAATATCCAATATGTATTTTGTTCACAAAGTTCCGGTCTGCTGCATATCTAGGTCACAGGGACTAAAAATAGATTATTTCTTTAAACACTTAAAAAAATCTTCTCGTCAAACACCACAAGGGCCAGAGTTTAGATATTTTTCACATAGCATCATCTACAGGTCCTCTATCATGTATGTTCAAAGGAAGCCCCTAGGGTCAAAATTTGCCCCGCCCCGGGGGTCACAATTTTACATAGAGTTATATAGTGAAAGTTTCAACGTCTTCTCCTTTGAAACTATTATGGCCAGAGCCTTGATAGTCGGCATGGTTCTAGATGTCCTTTACCTTGTTTGTTCAAATCGTTCCCGGTTGTTGCATATGTAGGTCACATGAGCTAAAGAATAGGTTTTTTCAATGGAATCTTAATTTTTGTTTTGTCTAAAACACTACTACCTCCAGTTTAAGCAACAAACAAAGAAACTCGTTGAGTAAAAACGAGTGGTTTGCATTTATAGAACAGCTAGTGGTAAATGCAAAATCCCACAGATTGCAGTAACCAGTTATCAATTACCAGCTAACCAATTTGATAACTCGGAGCCTCCTGAGTTTTCAAACTGCTAAAATGATTATTCGTGGAAACAGCTTTCAGACATAATGAACACTAGTTTTGGTATTTTTCTTTGATTTCATAGGGCTGCTTTCCTACATTTTATACGAAATGAAAGAGTATGATGTTATACGATACATGCATGTTGATTTAGTGAATACTTTGCGATTTTAGCTCACCTGAGTCAAAGGCTCAAAGTGAGTTATTGGGATGGCCCTGTGTCCGTTGTGCGTCGTCTTTAACAATTACTTAAAATGACTTTTCCTATACCGCTTGACAGAATTCAACCAAACATTACAGAAATGTTCCTTGTGTCAAGCTCTTTCAAACTTTGTTCAAACAATTAAAAAAATGCAGAACTCTGGTTGCCATGGCAACCAAAGTGAAAAATAAGGACATCTTGAAAAATATTCTTTTCAAAATCTGCAAGGACCAGATCTTTTATATTTGGAACATAGCATCATCTACAGATCCTCTATCAAGTTTGTTCAAATTATGCCCCTGTGGTCAAATTTGGCCCCGCCCCGGGGGTCACAGTTTTACATACAGTTATACATGCAAAGTGAAATTCTTAAACGTCTTCTTCCCTGAAACTAACATGGCCAGAGCTTTGATATTTAGCATGGTGACACTTCTTGATGTCCTTTACAAATAATGTTAAAATAATTTTGGTCAGTTACGTATATAGGTAACAGGAGCTAAAAATAGATTGTTTTCTATGAAAACTTAAATAATCTTCTTTTCTGAAACTAAAAAGGTCAGAGCTTAGATAGTTGGCACATATCATCGCCTACAGGTCCTCTATCATGTTTGTTCAAATTGTGCCCCGGGGTCAAAATTGGCCCCGCCTAGGGGGTCACAGTTTTACATAGAGTTATATTGTGAAAATTTTAAGCGTCTTCTTCTCTGACACTGATATGGCCAGAGCTTTGATATTCGGCATGATGACACTTCTAGATGTCCTGCACGTAGTTTGTTCAAATGGTTTCAGACTGTTGCAAATGTAGTTCATAGGAGCTAAAAATAGATGTTTTCAATGAAAACATTAACAAATATTCTTGTCTAAAACCCTACTACCCTGATCTTAGATATTTGGCACATAGCATCGTCTTCACAATATCAAGTTTGTTCAAATTATGCTTATTGGATCAAAATTTGCCCCTCCCCGGGGGTCACAATTTTACATAGAGTTATACAGTGAACATTTCAAACGTCTTCTCCTCTGAATCTAATATGGCCAGAGCTTTGATATTCGACATGATGACACTTCTAAGATGTTCTTTACCTAGTTTGTTCAAATGGTTTCAGACTGTTGCAAATGTAGTTCACAGGAGCTAAAAATATATTTTTCCAATGAAAACATTAAATAAAAAATATTCTTGTCTAAAACACTTCTACACTGATCTTAGATTTTTGGCACACAGCATCTACCCTGATCTTAGAGTTTTGGCACACAGCATCATCTACAGGTCCTCTTTCAAGATTGTTCAAATTATGCCCCTTGAGTAAAAAAGATCCTGTCCAGAGCATGATTCGACCCCATGCGTCACAACACCTTGTGCTGTGTTTGAAACACCAGGACATTCTGAGTAAATTGGTAAGGTTGCTATTGATAAATGATCGCTGCATTCCGTGCGATAAAAGACAAATATTTGATTTTATTCGCAGAATATATATAACTTAAAAACATACATCACGTGTGCCATATCACTGTTCCTCAATTAAATGCGCACGGTAAAATTGTTGACATGGTGTTAGCCTGTTGCATATCCTGGTCATAGGAGCTCAACTATCTTTTGTCAATGTAAACTTAAAAAACATTCAGTCTTAAGGGTGTATCAATGGCATGAATTTAAGAAATTTTCAAAGTGTATGAAAACACTTTATGATGGTTTTGTATTGAAGAGCTATTTAAGATGAATGAAATAATAGAAAAAGTGTACATTTTGGTGAAAGACAGTTGGCTCCATGGCCATGTAAAATTTACCCCGCCCACTTTCTCTTATGTTGTCCTTTTCAAACAGCCCGCTTCAATAAAATCCATTTTAAATGAAAACAAATATGATAATTTGGTTTTGTGTTATTTATTTCCTATCTATGGTAGTATTTCTTTATACTAAACCTAATTTAAGAAAAAACAGACCCCAAATGTGAAATTTATAAAGCACTAAATATCATCGATATGGTACTTTTTTGTAAATTTTGTAAGGGGATACAACTCTTTTTACTTTAATAACTCAAAATGTTCAACACTGACCTTTCAATTTCATTTCATATTTTGAACTGCCTTAGCATTGGCTTTCATTTGGTAGAATATAAGAAAAAGTTTAATACTAGAACTATTTAATTTTCAATTTTTTTTACTTTTTTTTTAATAAAATAAAAAATCTAATAAAATCATGCCCTATAAAAAGCATATTTTTGATATTCCAGGATCCATATTGTTCAAACCTAGTGCCTGCTTTGTCTAAATTTGGTTTCTATATGTGAAAATACCACCATAGACATGAACTAAATAATGAAAACCCAAATTACCATGTTTGTTTTGTTTTGAAATAGATTTTACTGAAGCTTGTACTCTGAATGGGTACAATTTGAGAGAAAAAGTCCAAATTTGACATACCTTTTTCAAATCGCTGTTGCTCAAAAAGAAGGACACCACCATATATATTTTTTTCCATTTTTTCATTCATCATAAATAGCTTTTCCAAAAAACAATGATAGAAAAAAAGTTTGATACTTTGAAAAAATCGCTTATGGGTTGGATACACCCTTAAAACACAATACTCTGAGCTCAGATACTTGGCACAAAGCTTCATATAATTCCTCTATGAAGATAGGTCATATCATACTCCTTGAGTTAAGCATGACTCCGCCCCGGGGATCGTAGTTCTACATAGACTTATATAGTGAAATCTTCAAATATCTTCTACTTTGAAGTTAATCAAATAGGCAGAGCTTGGATATTTTGAACATTGACACTTCTAGATGCGCTTTACAAATATTGTAGAAATGGTTCCGGTCTGTTTCTAATTTTCAATTTACAAAATCATGAGCTTAGATATAACACTTTATTTGCAGGTTCGCAAGTAATATTCGTTGAAATTATGCCTTTTTCAGTAAAGAAACCCCACCCAGGGGTCATGTGACTATGGTCTGAGTTTTATCAGGCGAGCAAACTCGGGCCGCATTTACTTCGTGTTCTCTTAATTTACTTTATTTAGTATTCTGTTTTGGTTGTTTATGCTGTTGTTAAGTGTGTTAAGGCAGATGTTTTTTAACTCATTTACCCTTGAAACATTTATGGACACTATTTTGAACTCACCAGCTGATAAAGTGATAAAGGCGGGCTTTTGTGATACAACGTCTATGTACCGTCCTTCTGGATATCAGTCAATATTTGATAACGACTTTTCTCTGAGGCCAATAGCCGCACCCCCACCCCCTTCAACTACCTTTTCATTACCTACGTTTTCGTGAGAGATGTTTACTCCTTTACCGTTTCATTGTTGTCTGCTTCAATTTTGTTGCCTGCAATGTCGTTTCAAAGTTAAAAAATAAGGCAGTATGACTGAAGACTTTCACAACGAGTATCTAACAGTTTTGATCGTGAAGTTGCATTACGCGGCGTCTGATCAGGATCCAAAGTATTTGCTAAAAATCGCATTTAAGCGTCATTGAGAGTGAAAGGGTTCAAAAGTGTTTAAAGAAGTGGATTGGGCCAATATTCTTGATGCCATGACAACCGTGCGCAAAATCTAGCAAACTATTTTCAAAAACAACTTCTGTGTTCACTAAACTGGTTCTAAATTGACATTTTTAGCCTAAATTTCAAATAAACACATGCCGGTCAGAGGGTGTGGCCATTTTCTGTTGGTGCACACAATCTAGAAAAGTCTTCCTAAACCGACTGGTCTGATTAAAATTTGTTTCTTTACAAAAAAGTTTCACAATTTCAAAATTTTCAAATTTGTTCAAAAACATTTTAATAAAATTGCAAACGAAGACTTCCCTGAGACTAGTACCCCAAGTGTTACTAAACTTAATCAAGACACAGTATGTTGGTTTGAGCTTGAACACTTTCACTATTAATGACGCCTGAAAGCGCGTTTCCAAACATTTTCGATCCTGATCAAACGCCGCGCAACTCGTACCCTAGTTTCGTTAGTCATACTGCCTTAAAAATTTACTTTGAAATGTGTCTTGTATACACAAATAATGAAGCAGACTAAAATAAAGCGGTGATAGGGTACCCCCCCCCCCCCCTCCTCCCTAAAAAAATGAAATAATGTGACCATGAAAGGGATAAAGGTTGTTCACAAACGCGTGGATGGAGCTTATGTATGTGTTGCAATGGTAACCATGCACATCATCTACAATCATTGTCGTCTCCGATGTGCCTAGTCCGATTTCTGTTCGGTATACACTTACACAAAATGCCTCTCAATTGATATTCTTTTATAATTTGTTTAGATAAATTTTATTTTTTCAATAACTTTGCCGCCAGAGAGCGTTGTCTTTCTTCCGTTTTCGGTATATTTATCAAATGAAAAGTAAAAACCCTTCTAAAAGTACATTTAGTTGTATCTTTATGAGTCTTTTTGTCTGTATCATATCTTTGTAGGTCTAAAAAGGTAAATGTAAATGCTTTATTATGGGGGCTATACAGGAAACGCCTAGTCCGTCCGTCCGTCAGTCTGTCCGTCTGTTAGTCGGTCCTTTGCGTTTTTCCGGGATATTTGCCTTTTCCTTGAAAACTGTATATGATTCCATCTTCATCTTTGGTATACATTATCAATATTACATGGATACACTCGTTGACCGGTTTAATAACTCTTGCACAAAATTTGACACAGTTATGCCCCCTTTTCACCTTATTGTTTTTGTCTCTGTTGAGGCATTTAACTTTGAACAAGCCATTTTCTTAAAAAAAGCTATTCATGAAAGTGTCGTCAAACAATGTACTAATGATAAGTTGTGTACTGTTAGACTTTTCTTCAAGTTTAACAACTCTTGCACAAATTTGGACAGAATTATGCCCATTTATAACTTTATATTTTGTTCTTTAATATACAATTGTTTCTTTGGACATGTCATTTGCTTAAAACATATTTTTGACATTGTCTTCTAACTTAGTACACATTATAAGTGTAATGTTTGAAGACTCTACTAAAAGTTACATAACCTTTGCAATAAAAAGGACATACTTATGCACCTTTTTAACTTGAAATGTTGCTCTTATTATTCTTTGAACATGCCATTTTCTTGAAAACTTTTCATGACATTGTTTTCAAACGTAGCGCACAATATAAGTGTTGTAGTGTGAGACTGTTACAGTGGATAATCTGTTATTCTTTCCCAATAAACGCGTTTTCGCTAAAACTATTATTCGCAGTGCAAACAGTTTGGAGCCAGATCAGACGCCGGGTAACCCGGCGTCTGATCAGGCTCCAAACTGTTTGCCACCAAGATAAACAAGAATTATCAGAATTGTCCAAAAGTTGTTCTTTTCTACGTTTTAGTGATTTGCGTTTGCGTACGTTTGCGTTTAAACGGGAAAGAATAACAGATTCTCCACTGTATGTATATGTGACAGCTCTTGCACAAACTTTGACGGATGTATGTCCCTTTATAATTATGTTGAAATTTAGTTCCTTAATATGTATGTAATATTCTTTCGACTTGTCACTTTTTGAAGACTATTTATGACATTGTCTTCAAACTTTGCACACATTATACACGTGATGTTTGCGGACTCAACTAAAATGACAGAATAATGCCCCTTGCTCCTTAGAAAAGACGTTTTACCATTATCAACTTTTTTTTTTACATGTTATTTTCTTGAAAACTAGTTTGATTTTGACTACAAACTTGAAACTCATTATTCGCGTTATATTGGTATGTGTTTTTCCAAGTTCATAACTTTTACACATTTGACACGTATTTCCTTTTTTAACTTTAAATTTTCAAATTTACATAGGAAAAAGAAGGTCAACATTTTACTTGCTATTTATGACATAATAATATTATTTACAATCGCTCTGCATAGCTCTAAGGAAAAGTGAGTTCTATTTTTTAGTGAACCCTTACTTGAGATCTTGTTGTAACTTGTTTTCAAAAATCTCCCATTCGTCGGAGAGATACCGACCAAGTTAGGATCTACTTTTAGATTATCCTTTTGGGTATCTCGAAACCCCTATTTTTAGTCGGATAAAGTTCAATTAAAATCAAATTACGATGAAAGAAAATACTGTTTTAAGGGAGATTATCTTATTACGCTCCGTCATTAAAGGTGAAAGCTTTCTCTCCCTTTGAAATCCGAGGAAGTGACGTTCAGTGCCTCTAGCCCTCTTGTTTAAAAGTACGGTACATTCAGATAATTCAGCTCCTGCTTCGCAGCAAACAACTCCTGAGGGGGCTGTATGGTCGGTGTCTGCAGTTTCCATAAAATATATATCTGGCACGAGTATGTAGTTTCCATCCATTTTAAGCCCTTGTAACATAGCAGATAATAAATATTCAGAGAAGGTTGTGTTTTATATATGGATATTCAATGGTATAAGGGCTAATACAACTAGGGGTTAAAATATGAAACAACGATAGAACTTTTCTTAATCGGATATACTTTTAAAAATATATATAACTATATAAAACAAACATGTTCTTATCCGTTACATAGAATAGTAGAACACAATACATGTATAACAACATGGTCGTCACCAGATGCCCGTTTCATAAACGTTCGTACGACAAAAACGGTCGTTATTCAAAACTTCAAAATACATTTAATTTCGTATGTTTCTATCTTATCCTGTCTTGTGACATCTCTTTGGAACTATCTTGAAAAGACAATTCCCAAGAGATGTCTCAAGACAGGGTTAGAAATAGAAATAAGTAATAATTTCCACTTTTATAATCTGACTTACGCAAAAAGAAATTGTAGTACGAAGTGTTTTGAAACGGGCCCCAGATTCCTGTCCAAGCATGCACTGCAAAAAATACTATAGCAGACTGATATTCAAATATGGTGTCCAAACAGCATATTTTCGGTTTACCAGCCCTGGCTGATGAAAACCCTATACTCCCAGATACTCGTTTTAACACATTCACCCCTACAACTTTTAACGGAAAATTCCATCTTCAAAATATGTCTAGTCCATCTTTAATTATTTGGGGATGATTTTATCAATATATTTCAAAAGACAAATAGTGTAGACCTTGATCAGAGGGCTCCTTAAGTAGCCCTCTGATCAGGGTCTACACTGTTTGTATAGGACAAGTAAAATCCTCACAGATACACTGTTAATGACATAGCCGACGCTAGGGTAGGATGTGTTAACCGCATTTGGTCAATTCCTACACTGACGATTATTGTCACTTTTATGCAGGTATGCATCTGAATCGTAAGAAAAATATTTCATTTATTCTAGCAAATGGTAGTTTAAGTTAAAGTAAGCTCAAAGTAATGCAGAATGCTTCTAGAGAATTATTCAGCTTTACATTCAGCCTGTCTTAAGCAGCCATCTCTCTCCAATACTGAGCACTATCAATAGAGAAAAGATATTAGTAAACTACATTGAATGACGTTTCAGTTCAGAATAAAACAGTCATGTATGTATAGACAGTTTGTCGAAGAACGCATGGCTCCAGATAAGAAGGAGTTAACTGAACAAATCAAACATTTTCTCACTCATTCTAGCATCAAATCTTATGTCGTTAGTAACCCGTTACTTCTCATAAGAATCGTTTTTTCGGGATACCATAGGGTTGAATCCAGAAATAAAGATTTTAGTTTTTGAAATAATCCCCTATCAGATATTGGAGCTCTGGAACGGTTACATATATGCATATAGATAACGTGCATTAAACAAACATCACAATACATGATTTAAGCACACTTTGGTTGTGCATTGCTTCCTCCAAATAACAGTCCTCCGAAAAACGAGTCTCTCCTTACAACAATGCATGCCGCTGTTCCCGTAATAATATGCCGTACATTTTCACGGCTGCAATATCGTTTGCTTATAACTATCATTTGCTGTTTTTCTCAGTCACATATTGGACTTTTTGACAGACGAAAATATATAGACGAGTGACAATCCGCTACAATCGAGACCAGACGCCGAGTTCCGCGGCTTCTGAACTGGATTCAAGCTGTTTGCAATGTAAGCCGATTTTTTTCCCGATCAACACAAACAATATTTGTCTCCCAATAGGTATTTTTGTAGAGAGGGATAATTGTATACTGACATTGTTCTTGAGTTAAAGTTTTTTATGCGAGCCTCAATTAACCCTTTATCACTTAGCCTGTTTCTAATGTTAATAAGGTGACCAATTAAAGCGGTTTAAAAGTAAAACAGAATGTGCCGAAATGCTGCTTTACTTTCATCCTGTTTTAAGCTCCAGTGTTTTTTAATATAACCATTCTTACGATACACATTCAAGACTGTATAAATAGACAAATATTTTCTGCAAAGGAGGAGTGAACTAATAGTGCAATAGTGTGTAGCTATTGAGCATGGATTAAAGTTCTGCTAGTGTATGCTCAATAGGACATTATCAGCATCATTCGAAGTCCGGTGCCAATTTAAGCATTCGTCAGTTAGATGAAGAAATTGGAATATGTATCAAACGTCTTCAGAAACTCAAGAGCGGTATCATGGCAAAACTTGTACTGGTCCTGCAAACCAAACAAGAAATAAAATGTCAAAAAAACGTGTTTAACAAATGCATTTATGTGTCCAAATGTTTCAGTACCCAAATCTCAGCAAACGCAAAGCCAGGCAATGCAGGCAATGCAGTGGAGAATCTGTTATTCTTTCCCGTTTAAACGCAAACGTACACAAACGCAAAGCACTAAAACGTAGAAAAGTACAACTTTTGCACAATTCTGATAATTCATGTTTATCTTGGTGGCAAACAGTTTGAACCTGATCAGACGCCGGGTTACCCGGCGTCTGATCTGGCTCCAAACTGTTTGCACTGCAAATAAAAGTTTTAGCGTAAGCGCGTTTATTGGGAAAGAATAACGTTTTCTCCACTGTAGTATAAAGTTATTTCGTGTGTGTTTGGGGAACAGTCAAAATGATTGGCCATCGTTACATTTATCGGCCTCGGGCAAGAGTTCAAAATGTCTTCCCTGATAACGACGTACATTAGTTTCGCCTGTTCCCCTAACATACATGAAATGATTGTTATATTACCTAATAATCTATGTTATAGGGCTAACTAGATTTTCAAAATAATTAATCTGAGCCAAATATTTAAACAGTTAAAACAGTATCCCCCAAATAAGTCAATGCCAGAACAACTCAACAAACAGTAAAAATAACAAATTATAAAGAGCATAAGTATACACAATAAGAAATAGTTTGTTGAATATATTTAAGCTTAGTATCTGCCATAGAGGACATAGTAAAACTGTGTAGACTCTTATTAACGCCGCGTGAACAGGATATGTATGGTTTGCTATTGCATATGAATTATATATATGAACCCTACATTTTAACAAAAAAGGACACATTTTGGTTTACAATTATTTAAATACCAATGAGCATCTTTATCATACCTTCTTTCATTAGTAAGATGCAATTACATTGACATAATGTAACGTCTATTGACGCCAACGTCTAGAGTGCGGATTAGATTGTTTTCTTCTTATGCTACACAATAAAAGCTAATGTAACCGTTAGGCTAGAATATTTTCATATTTATTTGTTAGCCATGTACACATGAAGAAATTAGGGTTTAGTGGCTGAATAATCAGCTTTTGCCAGTGACGTCATCGTCACTTTTTATAACGTTAACTGTTCTCACGGAAAATTTTGTAGTGAAAGGGTTAACTTACATATGATGGTATGACTTGTTGGCGACGGGTCCGCACCTGCTTCACTGTCTGAAGTAGGGCTACTTCTCGTTCTTCCTTCAGTCGGTCAACAGCGGAAGTGACGACACAGTAGAGACCACTCTTGTCGGCGCCATTTCTGTTGATTGGAAATGCATTATATTTATACACACATGTATATCCTCCATTCTCATAACACGGACCCTTCCTACATATCCGGAAGCCTCACAAAAACGCTTGATACAGCGCGTGCGGTTTGCTTACGTCATCGCAAAAAGCGGTTCCGGTTAGGTATTAGATGCGGGCAGCACAATAGCCGAAAAAAAATGCTGAAAAAAAACTTTGAAGAAAATTATATTCCAAAAATGAATACCAAAATTGACCATGTACATGTACCTTATTTTTTTGTAAAATGATTCCGAATAACATATTTTCCAATATAAGTCTAAATGTTTATTACGTGTAGCGAGTGTCTGGAAATTGACCTTTCATATGCAGTATAAATTTGACCCGATTGTGTACAAGCGCCTTTGTTACCCGGATGATGACGTCACACTTCCGTCATAATAGGAATTCGCGGCGCTGCATTTACAGCCGAAGGTTAGTTTGAATAACTGGTATTTGTGTAAACAATGAAGTTGTTTGATTACTTTAAGTGTTTTTTCAGTTAGAAAACTATTTGTCTCCATATTCGTTCAATGTATCTCCCAGTTTCCATTTAAATTCATCACCTTTTTAATCCTTTTTCACTATGGGTTCCGGATAAACGACTGAAGAGGATATATAACGGTAACTCTTCCAAGACTATGTAAGTCTCTTGGGTTATTATCTTCACTTGTAGAGCTTTTTAGTTAATAAAACATGAACCAGTGTACTTTGAAATATAGTCAAATTAGAAAATAGTGTAGAATCTGATCAGAGAGCTCATATACACTTTTTAAATGTGTGGAGTAGATTTTAAACCGGTCTACGGCGTAGAAAGAGTTCAGACACCGCGATAACTATTTAACTTCTGATGTTATTGATACAGTGGAGAATGTGTTATTCTTTCCCAATAAACGCGTTTACGCTAAAACTATTATTTCCATTGCAAACAGTTTGGAGCCAGATCAGACGCCGGGTAACATTTTCTCCACTGTATTACATATACACAACATCAACTCGAGTGATCCTGTACATGTTATATAATTTTTCAAGGTATAGAAATATTCCGCTTGCAATTTTGTAAACGTGTAATTTTCAGCGCCACATTCAGAATTCGTTTATACTTACGAGCAGTGTACCACAATCGGCAACTGGGGTTCTGCCTCCTGCCATTTCAACATCTCTTCATGGACAGTGAGCATAGCAACCGCCCCTTCATCAGATGGAATGTCGCTGTCATTGGTCCAAAACTTGCATTCAAATTGTTTGATTACCCGTGGCTTCTCACGTGGCTAAAGAGTAGAAAGAAGCAATCATTACAAATGTAGGCATATCATAGGCGAATTTGAGATAAATCGAAGCGCAGGGCTGCCATATGCTGATCATGAAAAATTCTACGATCGCAAACTTTTCTATTTTTCAAAAGCATTTTGAAAGTAAAGCTGGATGCGCCTAAACCGGCTTTAAACTACCATCTGTTAAGATACAAATCCGAATATTTCGGAAAAATCCGGAGAAATGGCAGCCCTGGACTCGCCGAGGAACCCGGTGTGCCATCTTCGACTAATTTTAACTGCTGGATAATATTATATTCATCTTAAATCTACTTGTTTTAATACCCCCATTCCACTAGACGGCGCTCGATGGCTATCTCCGCACTCAGACAGAGCGCGATAGGTCGCCTCCGGATGAGGCAATCTAACGGCATTTACGATCATATTGCGTTCAGATTACGCTCCGGTGGCGATCTGTTAGCGATCTGTAAGATCAGATAGCGACTTCATGGTCATTGGTCGCCACCCAATTCATAAAAATGTTGCGCTATTGTATGCTCAGATTGCGCTCCGTTGGCGCTCAAAGGCGACTAAGATGCGATCTATTGTGCTCTATTGGCGCTCCGATGGCGACCACTGCGACCTATGGCGCTCAAAAGAGATCCGATAGCGATGTCGGCGACCGATGGAGATCCATTACCGCTCTGTTAGCGCTCTACTTGATCTGATTAGGGAGATATCCTATGAAGACCTGTGGCGCTCTGCCGCGCCCCGTTTTAAATTCGCTAGCAGATATTTAGGCAAATGGCCATACATATAGCTGCTTTCTTTTTTACTTGTGTCCACTTAATGCAGTAACATAGTAATGCAGACGATTCCTATAAGAGCTTTCTGCATTGCGTTCGTACTGCCACAAGTCACTAGAAATCTGTGTTTTTTCATTTAATAGTTACTACCAATGTTCTAACGCACATCAAAATCAATGTTAAAAGCCATTATATTAACGTTTTTCGGTATCATCATTGTATGGGTGTATAACAGTTTGGATCCGGATGAGACGTCGAGTTACATCATGCAATTTGGATATATTGATAGAAAATACTATCGGGTATTTTAAAATGCAGAGACTCACTATCAGATCGCCACGGAGCGCGAAGTATCTACTGATTTGCTTTGTTGGATGATGGTGGCTCTCTAAGGTGATCCGATAGCGCTCTAGTTACGATATTGGCGATCAAGTAGCGCTCCGATGGCGACTTAGGCGATCAGTTAGCGATCTGATGGCGTTCTGGCCGGAGCGCCACGGATCTTTGAGCAGGGAAGTAAACCGACGGCGACCTTGGCGATCATGGAAATCAGATAGCGACCAATTTGCGCTCATAGGGTAGCGCTCCGAGCGACCTCGGCGCTCTGCATGGCGACCTGCGGCGCTCTGTATATGCGGCGCTCTAACAGAGCGCCATAGATCGCCGTCTCGTGGAATGGGGGTATAACAGTAATAGTAGTAAGTAGCAGTAATAGTACTAAGTAGTACTCGCAATTGAACTAGTAGACAATAGTATAGCAGCAGAAGAAGCAATAACAGTAGAAATAGTGTAATTTCAAGTGTCAAACTATAGCATACCGCTTCGGCGTTTGACAGTGTCATAGTTCTCTCTACATGAGTCACGTGATGCTCGTCCGTGACGTGCTGTAACTGGAATGGCATGAAATTCAGCGTCTCCTGAGGGGCAGGCCAGAAGATCTCCGACTGAAAAAGGTTAAAATAGTTTTAAAAAACATACAGTTGAACTTCGATATCTCGAACTCGGTTAAATCGAACATACCCGTATTTCAAAGTTAAAACGTGTTTGAAATAATGCAGTTCATGTGTCGAACTATCGGATAGTTCGAGTTAAGTGAGTTCGAGATATGGAAGTTCGACTGTGTTTTTCAAAAGAAGACAAGCAGTCTTTCATAAATACATATAGTAAATGCTACATGTACTGCTTGGAAAAGGTCACAATTTATAGTTTAAGTGAAGGTTTCGCCTTTCGTGCGATCTGAGAGAATACACAAACAACGAGAACTGATACAAGACCCATGATCCTATGATGTTGGGATATTCCTTTTATTATATACCTTAACCTTATTTGATGTCCTTATTTTACTTTAGACGGTGTATAAAGTTAATAAAAATACATAAGTTCAATAGTTCAAATTCGGTATTACAATGTCATATAAAATATTGTTCAAACTAATAACCAAGAATATGGATTTATTATATGGTTACTTTAAATATTGCATAATGTCAGAATAATGCGCATTCTGCTTTACTTTAAATCTGCTTTACGCTACCATCTGCTAGAAATAGATTTTTTTTCTTCAAATTTATATCCATCACTGTATAAATTGGAGCTATTTTCTTCCATGAAGGAATATAAAAAAAATGCGTATTTATGGGGTAATGGGTTAAATGTGTTTGCGCTAGGTTTCATTTGAACAGGAGAGAATAACCGGTTTTTTTTCTCAACTTTTACCGAAATGTTATACATGTATATTTGAAGTATAACATGCAGGAAACTGGCAAATATACCAAATGAAACTAACCAGTCCATGTCAAAGCCCATATTCATGCAATAAATAATTCCCTATAGTCTACTAACCGATGCTGTAATACTGTCCATTGTTATTATTGTAGACACTTTGTTTTCATAAACCATCCGCCAAAAGTCTACACACGTGTCTGGCAGGGGATTCTGGGTAAGTAAATACTTCATTCGCTCTCTGTAACTCTGAAATCAACATTTAAATGTTCTCCAAATACAGTAAAAAGGGTAAAAAAGTACAAATACCAATTCGAAAGAAGACTTAAAATTGAGTGTTTAAAGTCAGTTGACAACTTAGGTGAACTCAAAACTCCTTTAGGAGCTTTTAGGTTTACGTTCACCTTGCTGTAAGCAGTCACCTGCTCTGAAAACCTGGTACAGTGGAGAATATGTTATTCTTTCCCGTTTAAACGCAAACGTACGCAAACGCAAAGCACTAAAACGTAGAAAAGAACAACTTTTGTACAATTCTGATCATTCTTGTTTATCTTGGTGGCAAACAGTTTGGAGCCTGATCAGACGCCGGGTTACCCGGCGTCTGATCTGGCCCCAAACTGTTTGCACTGCAAATAATAGTTTTAGCGTAAACGCGTTTATTGGGAAAGAATAACAGATTCTCCACTGTACATCCATTTAGTGGTCGTAATATAAAAAGTGTTACTGTACTGGACATAATATTCAATGCAACGTTTAATGAAAGTTTCTGATTTCCAAGTACAACTTTAGATATGTTTAATTTTCTCATTAAACGCGTTTGTGTCATATCAATTATTTTATCATTTTCATTGCAAACAGTTTTATGCCAGATCAGACAACGATTAACCTAAAGTCTACTCGGGCTCCAAACTGTTCTCCTCTCCGGGAAAAAATCGTCAGACTTGTCCAGAGCATGTCATTTCCTGCAATTTCTTGCATTGCGTTAAGTTTCGTATGAACGGGAAAGAATACCGCATCTACTGTACATTTGAGGAAACGTTATTCTTTCCCGTTTAAAAGCAAACGAAATGCAAACGCAAAGCTCTTAATCGTAAAAAGTACACATTTTGGACAAGTTTGATAGTTCATGTTTACCCGGCGTCTGATCTGGCTCCAAACTGTTTGCATGGGAAATAATAGTTTTAGCCTAAACGCGTTTATTGGGAAAGAATAACGTTTTCTTCACTGTACATTATACATGTAAGTTCTCTCTATCAATGGGAGCCAACTAGGTATTACATGTATCATCTAATGTTTTGCTACGGTAACTCATATTTGTACTATAATAGGGTTTTGTTTCTACGAAGACAAGTTTGTTTTCGTAGCAAAACATTTACCTGCATATAAACGGACTTCGTAGAAAAACAAATCTATTATAAAATGAAGTGGTCGCGATAGAGAACCTTTACTTGTAAGTGTACAGCATGTGCACAACAATGCCATATGGCGATTATGCCAAGTGTAACGTGGCGTCTGATATTGAACCAAATTGTTTGACGCTCTTATTTCTGTTTCTTTAGATCAAAAACGTAAACTTGTAAATTTATCAAATTTTGCAGAAGATAATTGCAAACCAGACGACATTACGGCATGATAAGAGCTACAGTGGAGAAAACGTACACTAAAACTATTATTTCCGATGCAAACAGTTTGGAGCCAGATCAGACGCCGGGTAACCCGGCGTCTGATCAGGCTCCAAACTGTTTGCCACCAAGATAAACATAAAACTATCAGAATTGTCCAAAATGTGTACTTTTTACGTTTTAGAGCTTTGCGTTTGCGTTTCGTTTGCGTTTAAACGGGAAATAATAACGTTTTCTCCGCTGTAATGTACTTACTGGCAGGTAAACAGCATTAATGTAATCACTCCTGTCATACATGCTGGTTGTCAGGTGGGGTCTGTATTTGTCACCTGTTTTAAACATGGATCAAATCTAAATTAATCTCCAAACGTTTTACTATAACACATATTTCTGTCAAAAAAATAATCATGCAGGCATTTACGCTGACAAAATATGTCATTTCTAATACATATAATATTGCTATATGTGTTTGGAAGTCAACATTTAGTGTACCTCTTCAATGCAAATAAAATAAAAAGGAAAGAAAATTAGATCTACATGAGAATTATCAAAAAGTGTGTTGCCTCACCAGTCACCGAGTTATTCAGCATCTGATGTAGTGGGGAAGACGCAATCATTTATAACAGGCGTGTTTCTAAATGTTTAAAATCCCATATCAATGAGTTGTAAACAGCTTGGAACCCGATCAGAGACCGGGCAACCTGACTTGTGGTCAGGGTCCAAACTGTATGCCTCCGAGATTGAAAAAAAAAAACCGCATACAATATCAAGAAGGTATGATTTTTCATATTGTTTTTCATTGCCTTTACTTTTGCGCTTCGTTTGTTTGAAACGAAAAATTAAAAACACCTCGTTTAATGTACAGTAGAGACAAAATTCTTTCCCGTTTAAACGCAAACGAAACGCAAACGCAAAGCTCTAAAACGTAGAAAAGTACAAATGTTTGACAATTCTGATAACTCATGTTTATCTTGGTGGCAAACAGTTTGGAGCCTGATCAGACGCCGGGTTACCCGGCGTCTGATCAGGCTCCAAACTGTTTGCCACCAAGATAAACAAGAATTATCAGAATTGTCCAAAAGTTGTTCTTTTCTACGTTTTAGTGCTTTGCGTTTGCGTACGTTTGCGTTTAAACGGGAAAGAATAACAGATTCTCCACTGTAAGTTGACTCATTGCAAGTAGTTTCGTAATGAGAGTCAAACAGTTGGGATATTGATCAGAACCCATGTAACGCGACGTCTGATCAGCATTCAGACTGTTCACCAAAAAGCTACGGTACTGTGACCGAGGCAGAGAATTGGGTTTAATATTCATTGCATGATTGGAAAGAACGGAAAGGTCATCTTACTCGGAAGTATGTTTTGTACTCTGTTTTTCTCGGCATTTGCATTGCTTCTTGCCGCCTCGTGTTTACCATCATCAAAGAATTCGGGTTTGAGGCTGTTTGAGAACTTGGTTACATGTTGTAATTTCTGTGAATGAAAATAAACTTCGTTCAATCTAGGTTTTTGCATTTTTAAGTAAAGAAACCTTAAGACGAGTGGCAAATATTTTGGATCCAGGTCAGACGCCACTGGACACAAACTGTTTGCAACAATCTGTGAAGTCGCGATCAGCAGGCACATGGTTGGCATGTATTAAATAACTAAATAACTTGCAAGGCCATTTGACTACGGACACATAGAATCGGTATCACACAATTAAAATTTATGAGATCAGATGTAACACGACGTCTGTTCTAGATCCAAACTGCACAATTGCAACCACTTGTGAAGTAAATTGTTACATGTATACAGTGGAGAATGTGTTATTCTTTCCCAATAAACGCGTTTACGCTAAAACTATTATTTGCAGTGCAAACAGTTTGGAGCCAGATCAGACGCCGGGTAACCCGGCGTCTGATCAGGCTCCAAACTGTTTGCCACCAAGATAAACATGAATTATCAGAATTGTCCAAAAGTTGTACTTTTCTACGTTTTAGTGCTTTGCGTTTGCGTACGTTTGCGTTTAAACGGGAAAGAATGACAGATTCTCCACTGTATTTATTCCTTAGATACGCACAAATCCAATCATTTTCCATTTTGCTCGCCAATATCAATGCAAAGTTTAATTTAAACCATCCACTGCCATTACGTCGCCTGCTTAGAAAATGAACATCTGCTTATATGGGTACTTCTCTATTCAAATTGTATGCTTATTTTAAAATGAGTAACGGTCTAGTAGTTCGGGTCCTGATCGGACGCCGCGTTACGCGACGTCTGGTCAGGATGCAAACTGTTTGACGCACATTTGTTTTAATAAGAATGTTTCAAAAGCGCTCTTAAGGTTTTGCAAATATTTAAATCGCAGTAAATGTGTTGGACTGATTTCGTCACCATTGTAAGCGCTTTTGAAGCGCAACTCCTGTGTAAAGAGATCGCTGAATAATCTGGTTTAATAATTAAATCGTAAATGGTGACATATTAAACCTAACACTTACTTCAAATTCCATGCTTAGCCTTGGCAGACGGGTGGTCAAGTCCATGTCGAGCATTTTCTTGTAATGAATGGCGTACTTCTCACAGGGAATGGGTGTTCCAGGACACAGCAAGGCTTCTGCCAGGGCGTCGTGCAGGAATATATACTGGTCCTGTTTAAAATAAATTATACTCTATTCTACAGCCTGTTTCTAGAATGGTACATAGCAGCTGATTATTTTAAGCAGTTTGTAACACAGGTACTAGACTTCTATTACAGTAAATTTTATATAAATACGATAGCCTAATAGAAGTTTAGTAAACATATTTATATTTTAACAGATCTAGATCTATGCGTCAAGTACCTGTGGTTTGTAAGTAAAGCAGAAGGCGCACTCTTTACTACATGGATGTAGGGAGTATGTCGTATGCTACTCCTTCATTATTGTATATAATGGAACTATTTTCTTCAGTGGGGGAGAAATTATACACGCGAAATGCTCCTATATAGAATAGATAGTTAAACTTTAACTTTAACTTTAACCATACGCCACACCTAAGACTGCAACGGTGGTTCGGGCTCACTGTGCAGTAGGTTTGGTTTTCTAATACTTTCGCAATATCGTCTGCTTAAAATTGTCATCTGCTGTTTTTCTCAAAATGACATATAAGTGGACATTTTGATATAATACATGTGTTTGACGAGTGACAAACAGCCTGAATCCAGATCAGACGCCGCGTTACATAGCGTCTAATCCTGTTTACAAAAGTAAGTCAAGTCTTGTTACCTCCCTATAACGACCCCCTCTGAACAACACACATACTTGTTTTGTATCTCCAATTGTGTGTCGCGTTAGAGAGGGGGCTCTGTAAATTACAATGTTGTTGTTGTCTTTAGCATTCAAATTCAAGCCAATATTTACATCAATTCCATAAGCCTACATCCCATAATATCCATGGTCTCATCAGATTTAAACAGTTCGGTTTTATAGTATTTCTCTTATATAAATCTGAAATATTGTGACTTCTGGCAAGGCGCCATATTCCGTGGCGTCTGAACGTAATTGAAACCTTTTTACTCAGGGTAAAGCAGTGAAAATACAAATGTTAGATCAAAGTCTCATAGGTACAAAGTATGACTTGTGACGAAATCTTGAGATTATTTTGCTTATAAATGTACTACATTTCCTATACATTATGCAGTATTTCAAACCAAATTGTGAATATATAAGCAGTTTGGAAAGTCTTCGTAACTTCTGAATGTATTTTATGGCAAACACTACAAAATAAGACAAAGCTATATTTCCTTGGAAACTAAATGTTTGAAAATACAAAAACATGAATCCCAATCCCATGTACATCTTCTGAAAGCGATACTTCAACGCTGACATAAAGTATGTATGCTGGTAAGAAATATTGATGTTTAATGCATGACAAAAGCAACGGACAAAACCCAACTCATTAAAACGTAGCATGCCTTCTGAAGATAGTAAATATCCAGGTTAGGCAGTCTCCAGGAACTATCTGATAATGGTCTTCGCTGTTTTCTTATAATATTTGATTCACAAACTCAATTACTATTAACTTATATGTTTCCTGTAGATCTACGTCAGGATTGAACACCAAACATTTAATATGGTCAATGTCTGTCAATATCGGAGATTCTACGGAGGGCAATCGACTATTTTCGCTGTATATAGAGTACCGATTTTCCAATCTCATTAGGGGTCCTCGATGTTTAATTGTCAATCGTACGGAATCCTAACCTACCTTATTCTGAACCATGTTGACCCGCTGGTGTCTCAGATTCTGTATGCACTGATAGATATTGACATAACCTTCCGTGTTAGCCTGTTCCACCAGATAGTCCAGTGCAAGAAACGTTCCTGTCCGGCCTATACCAGCACTGAAATAATACAATCCCAAGATGTACTAAACACACAATTTGGATTCAATAGATCGCGTACGCTGTAGACAAAATTAGTCCATGATCAAGGTCAAAGGGCAAGGTCAATATAGTAGTGTAACTTAGATAAATTGGCGTCTGATAAGATTCTTTAGTCAAATAAATATTTTGTTTATACCATGTTATTGCATTGAGTTTGTCTTTCGTTTTCGTTTAAACGGACCGAAAACATGGTCTTCTGTATAGTACTTCCTCACATCTAACTTTCAATTGATAGTGAATACGGTATAGTGCTCCCTATCTACAACGCGACCAAATATGAGACAAAGAATGTGTTTGTTGTTCGGAGGGGGTCGTTATAGGGAGGGAAATTGGCTTGCATTTGCAAACAGCTTGAATTCAGATCAGACACCGCGTAACGTTGCGTCTGATTTGGATTCAATATGTTTGTCACTCGTCATATTTTCTAACAAAAATGAAAATTAAAAGTATGCAAATTTGAGAAATACAGCAGACGACACTTGTCAGCAGACGATATTACAGACGTGAAAAGGTTGTACTATATGTGTTGTTTAGGAAACAGTCACAAGCGTTGTTGTAAGGAGGGAGTCGTAATTAGGTAGGCCGTTCTGGGGAGGGAGCACTGTACAGCGTTCCCTCTCTACAACGGCCCACCCAACAACGATTCCCTCCTTACAACGACCCCTGTCTCAGATACCCAAACCGGAGAATTATGTCTAACGCTTTTACTGCTGCAATATCGTCTGCTTAAAATTGTCGTCTGCTTTTTTTTCTCAAAGTTACATATTGGACATTTTGACAGAAAAAAACTTAATGAAGAGTCACAAACAGCTTGAATCCAGATCAGACGCCGCGTAACGCGGCGTCTGATCTGGATTCAAGCTGTTTGCAAATGTCAAATAATTTCCCTCCCTCTAACGACTCCCGCCGAACAACGCACACAATCTGTGTCTCCCACTGGGTGTCGTTGTAGAGAGGGAACGCTGTAGTATTAAAATAGATGACGTAATAGCTGCCAAGCTGTTGGAGAAATCGTTAAAACAACTGATTTTAAGAGATGAAATAAGTTCTACCTGCAGTGTACCAGCATTGGTACAGCTTCTTTTATCTCCGTGCCGCGCACCTTGCTCCAGAAGTCGATCACAGAGGACGGGTGGTCCGGTACCTGACGGTCTGGCCAGGACTCGTAGTGGAACTGCTGCACGTCGCGGGTCTCTTCGCTATTCTGCATGGTACGGTAAAGTAGAAAATACAATAAAGTGGAACCCCTCCAAACTAACTCTTAATACCAGCATTATATCTAAACAAGAAAACACGTTGGTCCCATTTTCAAACCTTCTTTATCTTACCAAAGTACACTCTAAATACGCCTTTTTACGCCTTTGAATTATTTCTACATAGAAGAAATGCATTCGTGAATACATTTCTTTATTCTAGTAGATGATAGCTTTAAGCAGGTTGAAAGTAAAGCATAATGCGCATTGAGGGGCATTCTGCTTTACTTTCAACCTGATTTAAGTGTCCGCTATCTTCAGTACTTGAGACAAACTATTGTGTTATAATTTAAATTAATCCATTTACTCAGAGCATAGTTATTCGTACCTGGATATTTCGAATTTTGAATTATGGACAATCAAGAACAAGAGAACAGTTTAAATTATTGTATTGTGTTATAGGGTAAACCCCCTCTAAATTGGAGACCCCTCTAAATCGGAAATTTACGTTGTCTCCATACAATATCAGTTCAATATTTTGAAATTTCCTGATGTTTTGAAATCATCTGAGTAGCACAAAGTGTTCAGCCTGATCAGACTACGATTTACTTGTAGTCTGATCAGGCTCCAAACTGTTGCAATTAATATACATGTACATGCTATTGAATAAGCGCGATTATTGGGAAAGAATGGCATGGATAACCCGATACGACATCGTTTGAAAATGGGTGCACAACCTATAGTGAAAACAATTTGACTTTATCTTAATAACTAACCTCCGTAGAAATGGTGAACGTCCTTATACTGTAGTCAGAGTAGAGCTCTGTCCCTTTATGTTCTACAAACACGGCGCCATACTTTAAACCTCCGTCCTCCGGCCAGTATTGACAGCACTTTACCTGAATACAAGAACAGACCAGCATACAAAATTGATCTTGTTATCATAAAGCATAGTCTTTGCATATGAGACTTTACCGTTTTTGCAAACCAATTAAAAATATTGAACTCGCTACTTCAAAACTACATCATTTACGCCTCTCATTATTTGTATACTAAACTAGTTTTGAAACTCTAGCATGTAATATATTCAGCATTTTCCAGATCGAAACGTTAAGTAGACTGCGTCTATAATTTGTTAACCACAATTGCAAAGAGAACACTCCTTGGGGGGACCATCCGGCTTATAAGTATGTACAGTTTATGTGAACTGCTAATAGTTGACTTATGTTATGTATGGAAATTGTTTTATGTTCCTGTTTTAAAAGCGTTGTGTCAGGAGTTTTGGGACCGAAGCCTTGTCGAGTTCCCCTGCCTGAAATGTAAATATGCCCGACCCATACTCTGTTTGTCTTAATACTCGTACATGTAGGTAAGAAAAAACTGCAATTACCTTTCCTTGTTCCACAAGTTGTGTCAACATGGCGATTTTATGACACTTTGTCTGCCAAATAAGTCTCCAGAAATCGTTCACCAGTTCTTCGGTTGGTCCTAAAACATATCGTTACATGTAAACGGGATTATAAGTTTACACATCATAAATGTAACAATTAACATTAATTATCATTATGTTATATACTTTTATAATTCCCAAAATTTCCACTCACAATAAAATACATGAAAGTCATGTATATATATACGTCAAAATATTTGCTACTTAAATGTTCTAAACATAGCTACAGTGGCGAATCTGTTATTCTTTCCCGTTTAAACGCAAACGTACGCAAACGCAAAGCACTAAAACGTAGGAAAGAACAACTTTTGGACAATTCTGATATTTCATGTTTATCTTGGTGGCAAACAGTTTGGAGCCTGATCAGACGCCGGGTAACCCGGCGTCTGATCTGGCTCCAAACTGTTTGTATTGGAAATAATAGTTTTAGCGTAAACGCGTTTATTGGGAAAGAATAACGTTTTCTCCACTGTATCTCCCGCCATTTTAAGTAAAAATAACATGATTCCTGGTCAGATGCTGTCGCAATCAAGGCTGAGAAGTATAAAAAAATGAAGTTAATTCGCTGTCTTTTTGTTTAAAAAGTGTATTAAGCTGTTGTATCATAAGATACGAACCCGTCTGATATGTATTATCACTAGAAATATGTCCTAGAAAGAAAACGGTAAATCATAGTGTAATATACACGGTAATGTATAAAATACAGATTACATACCCTGTGCAGCGATGTACATTCGTGGCCGATTGTATCCCTGAAAACATAAAACAATCTTCATTCAGAGTGTTATAAGGGTCCAGTATCACTCACACGAGCATTATGTACACATCTATGACAAACAGAGTACATCATTGTTCAGATCCCAATCTTGAACAACACTCAATTTATGTTACTTTCTCGGTCTTATAATCGAGTGTTTGCCTAATGCTAGATAAAAGTAGTGCCGACAGTATTTAAGGACTTTGCTTAAGTAGTCATTTGCAATTGCCATTCATTATTCAACATTCCTTCTTTATTGTATATTGGAAACGTTTAAGAGAGGTATAACCAAGTTGACACATATATCAACGTATAGGGGTTTGCTATTAATACATTTTGAAGGAAAATATTAATTAAGTTGGGAAAGACAATGAAGTGCTTAACACAATTAACGCTAGCGACGAATTTATGTTTCTTTATATCAGTATATCCGCTAAGAGTACAGTTGTTTTATGCAAACAGTGTACACACTGAACAGAGGGCACATTGAGTACTCTGGCTAGGGTCTGCACTGTTGCAAATTGGCAGTATGTTGCATAAAACATCTCTTAGTCGAGAGTAAAAAAACGCGACAATTCTTAATTAGAAACTGAAATGTCCAGAAAAAAACAAGGGGAGGGATAAGTACATATAATTTGGAACGACGCCTTGTTCAAATACGTACACTAATGTAACATGCGTTGACATAGTCGTTCCCGTCATCCCCGGAGACCACATCTAGTTTGACACGAGCATGGTCATCTGAAAACAGGAGAGACTGAATAACTTCTAAATACTTTACAGTAAGACGTTATTCCTTCCCATTTTTATTGGATAACCCTGCATCTGACAAGGCTCTAAATTACACTAAAAGTATTTTAGTTAAATACTCGTGCATTTATGAGAAAGAATAACTATTGTAAGGAATGGAGTTTTTCTCCTACTACATAGCCACTAGGACCGATATTTTGTTAAAAAAAGATATTTTGTAAAATGAAATATTAGTATTACCACTTATTAAATATCCCTTTAGAAACGGGGCAAAAAAGAACATATCAAATTAAAATGTGTTACAAATTTCTATTTAATGTATGCTCTGGTTTAATTAACCCTTTCACTACCAAAGTGTCATTGGGAATTTTACCCCTTCACCCTTTCATTGTCATCTGCTTCAGTTTTGTTGTATGCAAGGTCGTTTCAACGAAAATTTCAATGTACAGCCATAACACGTATCGATACGAATGTCAAACAGTTTGAATCCTGATAAGACGCCGCGTTACGCGTCGTCTGATCAGGATCCAAACTGTTTTCAAATGCGCTTTCAAGCGTTATTGAGAGTGAAAGGGTTAGCCAGCATAAAACGAACACCTCTTTTATCAACAATTATAGAATGGAATAGTATTTGCCTATAACAGTGTCCGGCTGTCCTTAACCTACTAATCTATAGAAACACCCTTTTCGACACTATGAATAGTTGTCCCACATGTAATGTCTTAAGCATAAAAACACTTAATTCATCACAAGTATCTTTCCTGGTAGTAGTAATACTCACCCGCCAGCTGCCTCGATAGCTGTGCGCCCTGGGGATATGCTCAAAACCCCGTATAATCGGGATCGCACATCCCCAGGGACGAGATGACCGGAAAGGACTGCGACGGAACCGTCAGAGAATATTACAACGGTCTGCGACTGTCTTCGGCACTCTCGCAGACTTTCAGGATTCCGGTGCCAAAAGAGTTATCCATAGTTCCGGCATCTAAGAGCCCTCCCGAGTCTATTACAACGGTCTGCGACTGTTTCTGGCACCCTCGCAGACTTTCAGGATCCGGTGCCAATAGAGTTACCACCAATTTTGACCTTTATACAACCTCCCGAGTCCATTAAGCCGGTCTGCGACTGTTTCTGGCACACTCCCAGACTTTCAGGATCCGGTGCCAATAGAGTCACGACCAATTTTGACCTTTCTGCAACCTCCCCGGTCCATTAAGCCGGTCTGCGACTGTTTCCGGCACCCTCCCAGACTTTCAGGATCCGGTGCCAATAGAGTTACGACCAATTTTGACCTTTCTGCAACCTCCCGAGTCCATAAAGCCGGTCTGCGACTGTTTCTGACACCCTCGCAGACTTTCAGGATCCGGTGCCAAATGAGTTATCGCTACATTACATCTCCCAGAACCCTCCTGAATTAATAAAAATGGTCTGCGATTGTCTTCTACAAACTCGAGTTAGGTCAGGGTTCAGTGAGTGCGACTGATAACTCCTTTAGTATCGGTACTACGGCTTACGGACAAAAGAGAGGCTCGAGGAGGCACGGATGAGTGAATATGAGGCACAGAGGAGGCTGGGAGGAGTGACCAGGAGGCAGGGGAGGAGTGAAGAGGAGTGCAGAGATGGCTGGGAGGAGTGATCAGGAGGAATTGAGGAGTGAAGAGGAGGCTAGGAGGAGTGATCAGGAGGCATTGAGGAGTGAAGAGGAGGCTGGGAGGAGTGATCAGGAGGCATTGAGGAGTGAAGAGGAGGCTGGGAGGAGTGAAGAGGAGGCAGTGAGGAGTGAAGAGGAGGCAGTGAGGAGTGAAGAGGAGGCTTCACATGATACATACTCCAATAGATTAAAAAAAATGTCCTCATGGAATATTGTAAGTTCATGTCCGTGAATAAAATGCAATAAACCATATAAAGTGAATTTTCGTGAACTCTCCAGCCCCTCTCCCACACCCCCTTCGTGTCACATCTTTCAATCCTCATTGCCTCCTCTTCACTCCTCCTTACCCCCTCTTCACTCCTCCTTACCTCCTCGTCACTCCTCAGTGCATCCTCTTCACTCCTCAATGCCTCCTGATCACTCCTCCCAGCCTCCTCTTCACTCCTCCCAGCCTCCTCTTCACTCCTCAATGCCTCCTGAGCACTCCTCCCAGCCTCCTCTTCACTCCTCAATGCCTCCTGATCACTCCTCCCAGCCTCCTCTTCACTCCTCAATGCCTCCTGATCACTCCTCAATGCCTCCTCTTCACGCCTCAATGCCTCCTGATCACTCCTCCCAGCCATCTCTGCACTCCTCTTCACTCCTCCCCTGCCTCCTGGTCACTCCTCCCAGCCTCCTCTGTGCCTCATATTCACTCATCCGTGCCTCCTCGAGCCTCTCTTTTGTCCGTAAGCCGTAGTACCGATACTAAAGGAGTTATCAGTCGCACTCACTGAACCCTGACCTAACTCGAGTTTGTAGAAGACAATCGCAGACCATTTTTATTAATTCAGGAGGGTTCTGGGAGATGTAATGTAGCGATAACTCATTTGGCACCGGATCCTGAAAGTCTGCGAGGGTGTCAGAAACAGTCGCAGACCGGCTTTATGGACTCGGGAGGTTGCAGAAAGGTCAAAATTGGTCGTAACTCTATTGGCACCGGATCCTGAAAGTCTGGGAGGGTGCCCGAAACAGTCGCAGACCGGCTTAATGGACCGGGGAGGTTGCAGAAAGGTCAAAATTGGTCGTGACTCTATTGGCACCGGATCCTGAAAGTCTGGGAGTGTGCCAGAAACAGTCGCAGACCGGCTTAATGGACTCGGGAGGTTGTATAAAGGTCAAAATTGGTGGTAACTCTATTGGCACCGGATCCTGAAAGTCTGCGAGGGTGCCAGAAACAGTCGAAGACCGTTGTAATAGACTCGGGAGGGCTCTTAGATGCCGGAACTATGGATAACTCTTTTGGCACCGGAATCCTGAAAGTCTGCGAGAGTGCCGAAGACAGTCGCAGACCGTTGTAATATTCTCTGACGGTTCCGTCGCAGTCCTTTCCGGTCATCTCGTCCCTGGGGATGTGCGATCCCGATTATACGGGGTTTTGAGCATATCCCCAGGGCGCACAGCTATCGAGGCAGCTGGCGGGTGAGTATTACTACTCCTGGTGGTTGCATAAAGCAGGCTAAAAGTAAAACCGTATCGACTTTTCGGAGCATTCAGCCTTACTTTCAGTCTGCTTTAAGGTGTCACCTGTGTTCAAAACTGGCAAAATGGTTATGAGTTTAAGGATTGAACACTCCATATGTGTGTTTTTCTAATGGCCACTGAAGACATATTTATTTCTTATAAAAGTCAAATATGACCTCATGTTAAACATGTACTTACATGGAAATATTTCCTTATATCGGTTCTTTCGTATGTTTTGTGCCTTTTTCGCTGCTTCACAAGGATGAATCAAGCCAGTAGACAACTCCTGTGGAAATAAAATAAGAGATGAATACATGTAATTAAAGAATAGGACTTTGAAGCTGCGTTCGTAAAAAATGACATTTAACACGCTAAGAGTCTAAATTAACGATAAAAATCATAATAATCAAAACAATTATAATAATAACAATAACTCTTATAATAATTAATAATATAATAAATCTGTTTAATACGAACGCAAATTAGTATTAGTTTATTTTGGTGTTTAAGGCATGTGGTTGCTTAATTCAATGTGAAAGAAAACAGAAAGTTCCTTAAGGAGCTTTCTGTTTTCCTTCTAAATTGTTTTAAGCTGCAACCTGTATTTCATGCTTTGAATTAGCTTTCTTTACAGTGGTTGTACATTGTAATAGAGGAGTTTTACTTAAAAAATATTCAAATAATAATAATGATGATACATGTAATAACAATAATGATATATAATTATATAATAATCATGATAGTAATAATAATAATAGTTATAATAGTACAGTGATAACATACATTGAATTGTTGGTTGAAATCAAAACCTGATTTCTTCATCTGTTGTATATGATTCCAGAGATTTTCTATGGAAACTGTTCCCTTCGGCACCTCGTCTGAAAACTTGCCTACGTCAGAGTTACCGTTCTTTAGAGTCGATACATTTTCTGGAAAATAACAAAATAACAAATAACATTCAACCTTATGTACAGTGGGAAGGACGTTTTTAGTTCAAGTTTAAACGTAAACGAAACGTTTTGCAATACATTATAGAAAACGGCAACCGTTTGAAAATTCGGACTTACCGTGTTTATCTGAGTGGCTAACAGTTTAGAGCCAGATCAAGTGCCGGGATTCCCGGCGTATAATCAGGTCCAAAATGTTTGCAAAGGAAGTTATAGTTTTTGCGTAAATGCTTTTATTGGGAAAGAATAACGCCTTCTCCATTGTACATGTATGCAACATATTTATCATATGCTCGGTGCTTCTATAATTTTCTGAATTGGTTGAATAATGATGCTGATTTAAGCGTTTCATATTTTAAAAAAAAAAAGTATTTAAAGAATATTTAAAAAAAACACTTAATTTAGAAATTGTATCTTTTAATCGGAAAAAGGGCATTATTTGAATAAAGGTATACGGTTTCTACGCGCTTTGTAAAGAAATTTTAATTCTGTTGAACTATAAGTATTACATAAATATAAATAAACTTAAATATAAGTGTAAAATAGTTTAAAACCTAAACAGACGCCGATTAAATAGGCTTTGGGACTGAATCAAAACTTTCTGCAAGTTTAAGGGTCCATGTTTATAAGGAATTTGTGTTGAGTATTAAATCATTCTCAAGCATATGATTGGTCAGATTTGAGCCTAGGCTCAAATCTGACCAATCATATGCTTGAGAACAAACTCAGACTAAACTCAAACGCTTTATAAACATGGATTGGGATCAGTCAACGCAATAACACTGGAGCGAACGTGGTACAGAAGACATGACGTTATCATATCCCGTTTAAACGCAAGAGGAACGTAAACGCAATGCAATACAATGTAGAGAAGGGCAAAGTCTTACAGCGGAGAACAGAATAATCTACGATATTCTTTCCCAATAAACGCGTTTACGCTAGATATATTATTTTCAATGCAAACAGTTTGGAGCCAGATCAGACGCCGGGTAACCCGGCGTCTGATCAGCCTCCAAACTGTATGCTGTCAAGGTTAAATCAACATTCAGAATAGTCAAGAAGTTGTAATTTTCTTCATTCTTTTGTTATGCGTTTCGTTTGCGTTTAAACGGGAAATAATAACGTTTTCTCCCCGGTAGCGATACTGACCCTTTCATTGTATTCTGGGTCGCAAACTGTTTTGAACCTGATCAGGGCCCGAGGTTATGAAATGTTCTCACTTGAGGATCTAACTAAATACTCATACTCACAAAATAGATGCTTATGTTAGCATCTAACAAAAGTCAGAGGTTATGGACGTCCCTGAATATTTGCTAACATGAGCATCTAACGAATTGCTCGAACCAGTCTAGCAATTAATTATTGTTTAGCGCGTAAGCGGTAATCAAACCGGAACTAGTGTAAACAATGAAGGTGAACCTCTACCTGTCAAAGGTTACGCCGTGAAGTAAAGCCCTCCAACGGACATGAATCTAAATGAAAACAGTATTTGTAGACAACTATGAAGATTGCAATACGATCGTGTAGACAAATTAAAGCTCCATCGAAGAGTAATGGCATGTGACGGGACTGAAAACCGGCGATCGGTAAGTAAATCATTCATTCATTGATTGTTCAACTTCTTGTCTTGATATGGGGGTGGGTGAAGTGACAAATATAAACTCACGGCGAGTGACGTCAAGATAGGACTGGTGTTACTTTAGCGATAACATCGACCCTTTCATAATTTTTTGCTAAGCTATATGATTTTTAACGAGACCGTTAAACGGTTTCACGTTCTTGTTATTTATCATTTTATGCTTGGTGTGTTGACAACTTGACATATGAAACTTTGCACACATTATGCAGCTGCAGTTACACAACTGAATTATAATAGATCTACATTACACAAACGACCGTTCATAATAATAACTGAACTAACAAGTAAGTTCTCTCATTTAAAATGAACTACTTAAGGTGGATAAGCTGTGGTGGGTTATACATGTATCTGACTCCAAACTATTTGAAATTGAGATCAGATTTTAGCTTAACCCTTTCACTGCCAAATCTTCCGTGAGTATTGTACCCCTTCACCGTTTTATTGTCGTCTGCTTCAATTGTGTTGTTTGCACGATCGTTTCAAAGTAAGATTCAATCTAGTATGACTTAAAACATGTTGATACGAGTGTCAAACAGTTTGGATCCAAACTGTTAGAAAATTCCTTGTCCGGCGTCATTGAAAGTGAAATGGTTAAACCCGTTAACTCTGAAATAATAACATCCCCAGTCATAGCAAACTTACCATATTCGGGCATGCTATTTTCATAGAACCCAGACACAAGTGACGTAGTTCTCTGTGGTGGCTGTACGTCGGGATAGCTATCCTTTCTGTCTCGATCGTCACGGTCTTTTTCATTTCTACTCCTATTGTACATATATATGAGACATATACTATACAGTTGGGTATACGACTGAAACTCAATAATTTGGGTTTATCTATACAGTTGAACCAGATAAATCGAATTCGTTCACGTCGTCAAGGTATTTAACTCATTAACCCCTTGAAAATTTGAGTGGATGAAACCAATGTTCAATTAAGCTTAGTCCATTTTAGACTACTTAGGGTTATATGTTCTAAAATGACAAACAGTGCAGACACTGATCAGAGGCCTCCTGCAGGAGCCCTCTGATCAGAGTATACACTGTTTGCTTAGGACAAGCTGCAATTCAAAGGTACACATTTTGTTAATGACGAATATACTCGTCGCTAGTGTTAATTAAACGTTGCTTACTCCCGAATGAAATATTTCTTGAGTTCTTTGGTCCCTTACTAAGAGTTCATGGACCCGTTTCATAAAACGTCGTACGACAAAATCGGTCGTAAGTCAAAACTTCAAAATACATTTAATATCTGATTTCTCTATTTAATCCTGTCTTGTGACATCTCTTTGTGAAAAGACGATTCCAAAGAGATGTCCCAAGACAGGATTAGATGGAGAAATACATAAAAATTAAGACTTTTTTTATCTGACTTACGACAGCATTTGTCGTACGAAGTTTTATGAAACGGGCCCCATATGTGTCTCTTGATCAGAGGTTTGGTGATTGCGGTGATCACTCGAGCATGTATTATTTCCTAAATAGTAAATAGTAAATCTGATGAAATTTTAGTCTTTTCTTTTTAATGGAAAGGTCAGAAACTCGTGTTATATCTATGTCGACAGCAGACAGAGTATGATCACAACCCTTTCAGTTGAGCACACCGATCCCGATCAAGGTCAAGAGTGATCAAAACTGAGTTTATGAAAATCAGTAATTTATCTACTCACTCAATCCTAGCGACGATTATAATAAATACTCGTCATTTACAAAATGTGTATATGTTATAAGCACAAAGTCCTTTGCAAATAGAGTATACCCAATTCAGAGGGCTCCAAAGGAAACATCTGATTAGGATCTGCAATATTCTTATTTCAAAATAAATAGTTATAAACAACTGTTAGCATTCAAAAATAGAATAGAAATTTTTGAAAAGTTGAATTGTTCATTTGATGTTCATGAGTTGAATAGCTTAATGATATTTACGGATGAATATTAAAACCAATACACACTCATTTCATACATGTCCCAGATACTATTTTACTGCAATTAAAATTGCTTCGGTTCTGTTGCATTATTATTTGTTTTCAAAACTAAATTTCGTGTGTATATTAATTTAAATGACGATGGCCAAAAATACGAGTTTTAAACATTGTATGGAATCAAACCCTTGAACATGAAGGTCAAGTAGTATTTCTCCAGAGCAAGATCTCATAGGTGATCATTTACAAACTCCCAAAAGCATATTAAAGCATATAGTGAAGAAGACGTTATTATTTCAAAATGAACCAATTAAAGCTTAAATAATTACGATGTATGTCCTATGCAAACAGTTTGAAGCTCTTTGTCACTCAAATTCTCAAAAACATAGTTAAAAGTATCAAACTAGTATATTTTTCTGTATTTTATATTATAGTGTTTGAGTTTCGTTGTCGCTTATACATCTACATTAAATAATAACGTCTACTCTTCTGTTCAGCACATCGGTACAGACTGGCATTTGTACAATATGTGTATCGCTATGAAAAAAAATGTATCGAAATAAGACCATTCTGATGTACCTTCGCCATATACACACAGCTACAACGGCCGCAGCAAGTCCAAGTAAAGCTAAAGCAATTCCAAAACCTAATGCGATAGAGCTGGCAAGGGTGAGCTTCTGCGACCATTCTAAGGAGAAAAAGATGGAATTATTAAAATGAGATACCAATTATATCGTGAAACCGGATATGGTTAAACACAACTATGATATATGATAGTATAAATTCAGTAGTTACAATCATGTGTAGTTATAATGTTCTCAAGTTTAGATTAAAGACAGTTTGATTGAGAAAAAAATATGTACTATACAACATTCAAATATATTATACATGTTTTTACTTTGATTAAACGCTGGTATACTCGACATATGGAGGAGTAAATACTAAATTGTTCTCTAAAAACGAAGGCTTATCGATTGTATAAAGGACAGGAGACATATTAAGGCAAGGTGACAGTAAAACAGAAAGCTACGAAAGAAGCTTTCAGTTTTACTGACACCTTGCTTAAAAAAGTCATCTGTATAAAACACCTAATACTTAAAAGCAGTTTTGCGGTCGTAATAGAAAATATTAGTTCCGTATTACCGCTAATGTCACATTTGTCCCCTTGGAAACCCGGTTCGCAGCCGTTGGGACATATCCCGGTTGTTTTGTTACAAGCCTCTCTGTCCCTACACAAGCCGCATAGATGTGGACAGCCTAATCCGAAACTGCCATCCAAACAATCTACAAAACACAATATCACTATGTTTAAAGAAACACAAATATCTTTTACAATTTATATTCGATTTACACTCCGCTGACTGATAATTGCAATTCAATCATAAATATGGAGACATATATATAAATTTCCTTATCCATGTTTATAACTTATTATGTTATAATACGTGGATATTGTTGAACATGTATATGAAAGGTATGAAAAACATATAAATACACTTATGATACTTATATGTATCATCTGTTTATACATGATTACCTGCTGTAATTTCGCCTGCGGTTAAATTGTCGTCTGCAACTCGGTTAATTTCGATTTATACAAGTTTTAAGTAAGAAAGATGAAGACGAACGTGATTTAGATTGGATCAAGATCAGATCCGACTTTACACGGCGTCTTATCTGGATCAAAATTGGTTGCAAAGCCGTGGGGTCGCGATCAGCAGGCACACTTTATGATCTAGGCATAATGTCGAGGATGAAATATCAAAGTATGTGACATACCGTTTCGATACAGATCTAACACCGAGTATATTGGTGCCTGGTATAGATCCAAACTGTTTTAGAATACATATATTACCCTCTTGGCAGGGGGAAATGTCGCAATGTTTTCATTTACTAATTTACCCTCCAAACATCAAATAAGTAAGTCCAGGTTCCAATTTAGTCTCGGGCAATTGTCACTATTTAGGGGTGTTAACATTAAAGGTCAAGATTTTCATGTTTGAGCATTTACTAACTCACCCTGAAACACCATATTGACAATTAGTTTTGAATAATGTCTAATACATTTTGCATAAATAAAGTTGTTCTTTTTTACAATTTATTTCAAAATGACAAACAATGCAGATCCTGATCAGAGAGTATCTACAGGAGCCCTCTGATCCGAGTCTGCACTGTTTGTATTTGACACGTGTACTAATAGATAAACGGTTGGTAGTTGACGAGTACACTCATCAATATGGTTTATTAGGATAAGGGTACTTTACCTTCTAGACATAAAGGCGGCTGGACACCGGGATAAAGACAACCTCGTAGACATCCTCCAGTTGACGTGTTACAGATATTGGTTTCAGCACACAGGTCCTCATAGCAAGGCTGTGTACAGTTGTAACCAAAGTAACCGACAGCACATTCTAAAATAATGACAATATCTAGAGTTTTTATCCGTTTACATTGACTTCCAATAATCAAAATAATAGTATTTCCTCCCATAGTTCGACTGTGGGCATTTTTAAGGCTAAAAAACACATTTTATACTGTTCTACGACGAATGAATGACGTGTATACATTTATATGAAACACTGGTTAAGTCATAAGTTATTTTAATTTTACAGTAAAACCTCTCTATAACGACCAGTTAATAGAAGATTAATCAACTGTATAAAATACAGGTGACATATTAAAGTAATGTAACAGTCTTTTTTATTGTCACTTTGCTTTAAGCAGTCACCAGCCTTAAACCCTTAATAAATAATACCAATAAAGTTTCGTAATAGGGATTTATGTGGTCAATGTTCGGCATATAAAGACAAGGCACATGAACGCTTGTATTAGATGTTCGGGCACCATTTTTACATTCCCTCATTAAATAACGTTTGCTTTGAAATTTTCATTTTCCACTTACGCAAAAATTCAGATCCATACATTTTTAAATGGAACCAACCTACAGACCAGTGTCAAATAGTTTCGATCAAGATCAGACGACGCAGACACCTAATTGATAATAAACTAGTCAATAGATCATTAGACACGTCATTGAAAGTATAAACATCTAAATATTTTACATACCTTCAGTACACATTGGATCATTTTCAGTCACATAGACACCGGGGTCGCAACCGTCGCGACATACTCCATTGGTGGGGTCACATGTCATGTTATAACGACAATCTCCACACTGTTGTAGACAGCCCTCACCGTACGTATTATGCTCACAATCTGATATACAGTGAAGAAAAGACATAATGAGTACCCGTTTAAACGCAAGCGAAATGCAAACGTCATACAATAAGTTGTTTGAGTTACAATGACTGGCAAACAGTTTTGAGACTGATCCCGGTGTATGGTTTGACTGAAAACTCATTGCAATTGACATACTGATTCAAACATCAGTTGATGCGTTTATAGGAAAGAGAGTCCGTCTTCTCCAGTGTAGATTGTACAATGTATTTGGTGAAAACAACCATAACCAAGCAATACTGTGTATAGGCAGAAACCTTATTATAATTCTTCTGTTCTCAAACAAGACTCTAAACAAAAGTTTATATTCAAAGCGATTGCGTTGAGTCTGGGATCGTTCTCAAGCATTTGATTGGTCAGATCTGAGCTTTTGCTCATATCTGACCAATCAAATGTTTTTATAAACAATCTCAGACAAAACGCAAACGCTTTATATCCCTAGACATAGTGCCTGTCTATGACACCACCAACATGATTTATTAAGTGGAGCGTGAGATACTGTAATGTGTGCAGCTAAGGTAATGCAAATACTCATTAATACCAAGACCAATGCATTAACGTAAAGTGTAAAAGACGTTGGTATTTCCACTAAACGAAACTAAACTCAAAATAATGCAATAAAATGTAGAAAAGTGACATTGAGAATATTTTCCATTTTACAATGCATCTTCCTTATATAATTTAATTTGAAAATGAATCACAACCTCCATTGCTGTTGCCTTGTGTATAAATCAACTGCTGAAGGCATGCATAAAGTAACGTAGTCTGCTTTTTTAATCTGATTTAAAGAGTTACCTTTTCTAAAAAAGAAGAAGGTTAACAATGAGTATGAATGTGCAAAGCAAATAGCCTGAATCCTGTTCAGAAGCCGGGTTTCCCGGCGTCTGATCTTTCTCCAAACTATTTGCAATAAGCATAATGGTTTCATAGTCGCATTCATTTGGGACAAAATAAAATAATTTCCATTGAAACGTCTCGGTGTACCTGTACGACAAAGCGGTGGCATCTTTCCCAGTTCGCAGCCTCCCCGACAATAACCGTCACTGCGGTCACACACTTGAGCATTCTTGCACGTGCCGCACGTCTCATTACAGTTGTAGCTGTATCGGCCTGGCACACACTCTTTGAAGAAAGGGGAAATGAACTTAAATAATACCGGTAAAGTATATATAAAACTTCTTAATATACGGTAGAAGAACCTTGATTAAACTAATCCGTATTTCTTCAAAATATTTTCGACAACTCAACTTTGCTGAAGTCGAAAATACTCGTAGTTCGAAGTAACAACGCGTCAATCTCATGTTTTAACTTCGCAATACAAGTAATTTTGACTTAATTGAGGTCGATTGTATAAATCTAGTGAGTATGCCATATCTGTAAGTAGTAACCGTTTCTTCCAGGCAAACTATGAATAATATGAATAGTGTTATAGTAGTTTTTTATTAAAACAATATAAAGTAGAATAAACTAAATCTAGAAATTACAATTTCTTAGAAGCGATGAATAGTAATTCTTGTGTGTGTGTATAAAACCATTTGATGCCTGATCAAATGCACAGTAATTTAGCGTACGATTGCCATCTTCTACAATACCTAATTTCTGAAAGTGGGGACATGTTTTTCTCTTGGGTCGATTTTTTTTCTTATTTTTAATGGTCGTAATAGATAGATCGGTTTTTTCTGTACATAATAAACTCAAACGATATTCGTTCCCATGCCTCTTACAACCTACCGACAGAACAGTTCTTGGTAAAATATCCGGGACCACATCCATCCGAACACTCGCCTGTAGCCTTGTCACATGGTTCCCCGTCCAGGCACCAGCCACAGTCACGAATACAATCTTCACCGTACGTTCCGTTACGACATTCTGGTAAGTTTAGAATTGGTACAACTTACAATACAAATTTTGTTTTACTGTACTTCATAGATACGCCATTTACGCTTTAAACAGATTCCTCCTCGAAAGATAATATTTCAAATTTAAACAGTCCTGAATATGTTCCCTTAAAGATATATTGCCTGAAAGTATAATCGAAATTACACATAAATGCATGCATGCGTAAACGCAATTCAACAAAATGCAGAAAATAAAAATATTTTTAAATTCCTAGCAATTTGTCTTTTATTTGGGCGGAAAATAATGATAGTAGAAAAATACGGCTAGTATATGCATTGTGCTGTACGTTTGTCATTCATTCATTCATTCGCAATATATATGAAAGACTGACCATCCATCTTCTTTTGATTGGCCAATAAGCACATGTTTGAAATTATTGAGATTTTCAGCTGCCATACGTAGTGAAAACAGGGGAGAGGACGTTTCAGTTGTTCCATTACCGAAACAAATCATTTCAATTCTTATACATGTATGCACATTATTAAAATCAATATTTCCTACTTGTTGTGAAATTGTACTAAGAGAGACAAATACACTTGATGGAAACAGTCCTTTTCTTTTAATTAAAACAAATTGATGTGCATTTCTTATGGGTTCCATTCTCAGAGGAGGCGGGGACATTACATTTGTTTGTGCCAGTAAGTACCGCCCGTCATAGACCCGACATACATAAAAAGTAAATATAGTTTATTTTTAATAGAAAGGAATGGAGTGAATGTTCATATTTTGATATATTTCGTAAATAGGGATATAACTAACCGACGTTACAGCGACCACCCTGCCACCCGGCTTGGCATGATCCGGGACATACTCCAGTGAAAATGTCGCAGATGGCATTGTCCTTACAATTACCGCATGGAAAGTCACAGTTTCTTCCATAGGTACCCGCTATACACTCTGAAAGAAATAGCGGATTCTGAATAAATGTTCATGTAAGTATTCAGTAAATAACTCTTATATTTCCTTCCAAATATATTTTCAAACCGTGTCAATCCGAAAGTAATTTGTGTGTGATGTGTTTCAACCGATCGGATAAAACCGATGACATAAAGTATACAATGTAGATTAAAAGAATGTGTCAAGGCCGATCTTACACATCCTTCAAGAAAATACACATATAGTATACGCTGATGTACGCGTAAGTGCATATCAACTACATATTATACAAACTGCAAATACAGTTTGCTATATATCGCTTTGCCTCGTCCAAATACGGATCTTTCCTGTTCAAAGGAGTTCAAGATTGTACACAATACTGTTAAATAATCTAAGATTATACCTCACTTTTAGTATTTTATTTCAACATACATTATTTACAAAGGTAAACGTATCTTACCTCTGTCACACAATGTGCCGTAGTGGCCGTCCCCACATCCCCCTGAAGGGCACTCCCCCGTGGTCTTGTCGCATGGATAGCCGTTATAGCAGAAACATTGATTATCACACTCCTCGCCGAAAGTACCGTTTGCACATTCTGCAATGTCAATGTAATATAGAAAATGACACCTATTTGAAAAGTGTGGGGATTAATCTTAACCCTTTACCTGATAGCCTATTTCTAGTACTTCAGATAGGTGACTACTTAAAGCAGGTTGAAAGTAAAGCAGAATGCGCATTAGGGCGCATTCTGCTTTACTTTCAGCCTGCTTTAAGCTCTCATGTGCTATAATAAAGAAAATATTACCTATAATACATATTCATTACTGATTCAATTGGAACTATTTTCTTCATCGGATGAATAAATCATATCCGCTAAAAGGCGCTTCTATTGGGGAAAGGGTTAAGATAAGTTGAAAACAATAAGACCTAGCATAGGTCGTGGATTTCTATGATACTGTCTTTGGTACTGTCATCTTTTTAACCCTTTATCCAATTACCTATTTCTAGATTTGAAGAAAGGTGACCACTTAGAGCAAATTGAAAGTAATGTAGAATGCGCTTTGAGGCGCATTCTGATTCTATGCTAGTCTGCTTCAAACTACATGTACCATCTTCTATGATACGTAAAATATGTATTTTGGTACATGTGCATGACTGTACGTGTACATGTTTAAATTGTAACTATTTTATTCAGTTAATGAATTAATTAAATACGCTAAAAAGGCGCTTCTATGGGGTTAAGGGTTACAGTAGTCACGCCGACAACCTGTATTCTTCTTAATGATTACAAACTCCGAATTTAGTGAGTTCTGCTGCATAAGTCATGAATATGTAAAAGCTTGTGATCGCTCTTACCACCCTTTGTTTCAAGGTGGACGGCTAAATAGCTGCAAAGGGGATATATAAACGGAATATTACTATACTTTGCATATCTTATGCACCGGATCACTCGAGTTGTGTGTGTAAAGGCTATATCCAACGAGACCGGAGGTCGAGTTGGATATAGCCTTTACACACACAACGAGAGTGATCCGGTACATACGATATGCAAAGTATAGTAATGTTCCTTTTATTATATACCTCTTATAATAAAAATAAAATGAAAAACGATAGAAATGTTTCGAGCGTTACTATAAATAAACGGGATTCCCCATACGTCACACTTCGGGGAATGGCGCGTGAAAGTAAATACTCGCTATTACGACCACTAAAACGAATGCTAATTGATTAAATAATAGAGAGGTGACAGCTTAAAGCAAGGTGACAGTGAAACAGAAAGCTCCTAAAGGAGCTTTCTGTTTCACTGTCACCTTGCTTTAAGCGGTCACCTACCGTAAACACCCTAATACTTAACATAATTTAGTGGTCGTAATAGAGAGGTTTTACTGTAGTTCCGAACTTCCGACTACACAGTAAACGTTCTTTTCCCATTACACAAGGTACATGGGTAATACGGAATTTTCAATCCGTCAAGGTGTATTTGTTTGATTAAATACAGAAATATTTCGGGCAGAACATTGGTAGGTATATAATAAAAACGGAATATTACTATACTTTGCATATCTTATGCACCGGATCACTCGAGTTGTGTGTGTAAAGGCTATATCCAACGAGACCGGATTATTTATAAAGATCATCTTACGTCAAGCTACCTTACCGTGCATATTAAACAGACACTCATTCTCGTTTAGAAAGTAATCCACAGATGGTATTTCAATTAGGATAAACGAAGAATCCAGAGTTGATTTTTAGCAATACATAACGTGGAGTATTTTGACACATTCATCACTTTTTTTCAAATTGACAATTAAACCTTCTAATTTATCTTTTATCGATGTATTTCACACATTGAGAATGCAAAACGCAAACTGTACAGATGCTGATCATATCAATCATGTCAGGCTTTACAAAAAAACTCTTTACTAAGTATTGCGCTGTTTGTATACGGTGACAAAGGCTAAAGGATTAAATCGAGGGTAGACATTGAAATGAACAGTCTCTTACCAAGAACCGCTACCTCACATATCTGAATCGTGCTGCGAGTGCGAAGCCTGATGTGTGTAGCTATAGAATTCCTACACCTTGCCAGATACTTCTCGCCTTTGCCTTTTCTGAATGTATCACACTGGAAAGAACTGAGCGAATTTTCTGTGATAACCTCAAATCCATACCCAGTAGTGTTTTCTGCAAAAAAGGATAAAAGTGAATATTTTATATCTAGGTGTTAAGAATGATCCAGTAAGATGTTTCTGTCGAAGCCGTTTTCGTTAAATCATCCAACATCTTCAACATCGCCATTAACCATTCGTTTCATAGCTAGAGAAGCATAATGTCCTTTCATACATGAGAGTGTCGAAATCACGAGGCATGCGGATCAATGTGCATTAACTCAGTAAACGTAGCAGGAATGTTCCAAATTTACGAATAAGTCAAAACTATTTAGGCAACGAAGTATCCTACCAAGTGCGATAAAATATCAATCGACTTTTCGCGTTAGCAAACAACAGAACAACGTCATACCATAAAACGTCCATTATTAAAAGGTAAGCTTTATTTAACGTCGCATATGGTAACAATCAACATTAGCGCATGAGCTATTATTGCGACAAACAATGTATCCATTAACATGCATACTTACCTGGGCATTACAGTATTCAGGGAACGTTTAAAAGTGAAAGTACAATACTACAGTTACTCCCTTCATTGCCTTACTACTAGTGCTTGATGCTTATTTGCAAACACTTTGCACTTAACGCGACGTCTAATCAGGATGCAACTGTTTGGCACCAAGTCCAACATTTATTTGAAGTATAAAACTATGGGTTACGGAATAAAGTACCCTCTTCTTAACCGGAGACCCCTTTACCTGCTCGTGTTAACTGAATTGACCTGGACTTAAGCAAGGGACAACATTTGTTCGACGAAAATGCGCTTCATAGTTTTACCTCATTTATATGCCATAATCCCAATGAAACTTCAAGTTCTGATTGCTAGATTGTTTCATTATTGATATACAAGGATGATATATATATATTCACTGATATGACAGGATATACATATCGTCAGGATATACAGGATTTGCCAATGTCTACTTTTATTGAAGACATGAATCAATAGCTAATCAATGAATACATCAGAATACTAACCATTGACGTATATTAGTATCTGATCCACTGACTTTTGCACGCCCAGGGGAACAGTCCAGGAGGCAGTTTGTCCACCTAGTATAGGACCGCATGTGCTGATTAGCCCGTCTACCGTCATGTCGGCACTGCTGTACGTCCTGTTGCCTTGTGCAGTGAACTTCGACTCCTTGATCAGATTATCTGATGAAATAAGAAACGTGAATTAAAATGCCGTTTTTCTATGTTGTCATTCTATGAAAAAATCTTACAAATAATTCTAAATTAGCATCGTATGCTAACATCTTACATAATGCTTACATAATTTCGAGTCGATTAGGCCAACGCCGCAAAGGTTGTAATGGGAATCAAAGATAAGATGCATACGTTCGACAATCGGTTAATTGATTAACAATAACCCATATAACATTAGTGTTATATATATATGTGTACACTATAAACAGTGTACTAGTATATGTTGAATTAAACTTGTCTGATGCAAACAGGGCTGGCCAAGATCGACAAGATTTAATTGGAAACGGGAATTGCATATTTTAAGTGTTTACGGTCAACCCATTTAAACCTGGATATTGCAATGAACTCTCCGTGTATGATTGCATAAAGTTTCATTTTAGACGTACACGGGTGACCTAAAGACACTTCAGTATTTGTCCATATAGCAGAACATTTCATATGAATTAACAAACACTGTCAGTCCTGTTGAGACGCCGCATGACGCTGTTTGCTAATGTCTATTTTAGTAGACACTAGGCTAAAATGGGTTACACACATTAGGCAAACGGGTTGATTTGCGATACATTATGCTCAGTTAAGTTTGGTTGTAGACTGATTTTATTGAACTGGCAGGGCGGAGTTTCGATACGGACCTTCGCATTTCAACTTTTGGGGAGGAAGCACGCTCTTTTATTATCGGAATTTACCGTTGTTGTCTGCCGTTTTTTCTCAACATTACATATTAATGGAAATTTAGACAGAATATTCTTTGGAGTGACAACAGCTTGAATTCAGATCAGACGCCGCGTAACGCGGCGTCTGATCTCGATTCAGGCTGTTTGCGAATGTAAGGCCAGCCTTAATTGTCCCTCTCTATAACAAATCCTTCTGAATAATATATACACTCTTTGTGTACATGTATGTCATCGGGTGTTGTTGTAGAGAATGGGCACTGTATATACCATGTTCACGTGGATAATGATGCACGCATAAATTGTATTTCTCCATGTTGAAAGTATCGGACAACACCGATATAATACAGAACTATACCTAGCACCCCTAAAATCAAAAGTAAATTAGATTTATCTTTGGAAATAGCTGCCAGTTGAAAAGACCGGAAATTGCTTTGTATTTGTGTTTACAAGTTTAAGCTTACCTGCTTGACAACGGCTCCCGTAATAGTGTTTGTTGCAAATGTCATTCTCCAGCAGGCACTGACCAAACCACGGATGACAAGTTCCGTTACAGTGACAATCATACGAACATTCGTAACCAAACGTTTCATTGAAACATACGCCTGCAATTATATAGCATAGCTCCTGATACATGTACAGCGCAAATGTTAGTTGTTTGAAATTAAGCAAATTATAATAATTCCATAAAATATAGTTTAAAGTACCTTGTATTTTAATACAAATTCTGAATATTTTTTAAAATTGAACGGGAAATTTTGAGCTTCATAAGACGCCATATTACATGTACCACGCGTCCGATTAGGGTCATGTCTGTTAGCAAAGGCAATATTTGTTTATGTACACGCATTAACTAGGAAAGGATAACGTCTTCTCCGCTGTGCGGAATGGTATTTAATTAGCATTAGCGCATATGGCTCTACAACACACACATGTGCCTAGGGTATTCCTAAAGACGATTCTCTAAGATGCATAGATCGTAACATGTACTTCTGTTTTGTTGCAGGAGCAAATATTCGATACGTACAAAATGCAATGCTATAAGGTGAAACCACTTGCTCGTTTATTGGGATGGATAAATGTTTTCTCGCTCATGAAATGTTCATTGGTAGAAGGTAAAACGTTTGCTATACATGCATTTACTTCTACTCCAGCGTCTGCTACATTATCATTGTCTTATTCATTTCTCAAAGTTAGACTTTCATGCATGTTGACTGAAGAAACATTAATATGTGTGTGTTTGCATTTGACAGTGTAGTAAGACAGGTTCGTGATTAGGGGATACAGTCGAACTTCGATATCTCGAACTCGCTTAATTCGAACTATCCGATTTGTCGACATATTAAATGCACTTTTTCTTGATCGGTTAAGTCAAACATACCCGTATTTTAAAGTTAAAACGTGACCTAACCGAGTTCGATTTTCAACTGTATATTATGTATTCTTAACATGTTTCGATATATCATACAACAGGTGAAAAAACTAGGTCCCATACTTACACAACGATTGAGAGGAGTCTTAGATCGGTATCAAGATATGCGGTCAGAACTGAGTAGAAAGCTCAAACCTTACCAATCAGAAGCTTGCGAACGATATCGGACTTATCTTAAACGCCTTTAAGAATATGCCTAGTACGCAGTGAGCTTATTGCATTTTTATCTGCAGATTATTTTATTGTATATAACTACCGATTGAAGTAATAGAAAAATATCTGCATAAAGGCGGCTGCTGAAAAGGGATAACAAAGAATATACAGTCGAAATCCGATAGTACGAAATCACTTAAATAGATCTTACCGGTATTTCGTAAGTTCAATTTCAATAAGTCGATCTCGTTTAAGTCGACCATACCCGTATGAAATATTGGTATGTTTGAACTTACGCGAGTTCGTAGAATCGAGTTTTTACTGTATTGTAAAATCATTTTCATTCTGCACTGACCAAACACCCGTATTGACAGTGGACAAGACGTTATTCTATCCAATTTTATCGCAAATAGATTTCAATAAAACGTCGACAAAGACTTATTTACAATATTGACTATTTGTTTTAATTTGAGTGACAAATTGTGTGGAGGCTGATCAGAAGCCGGGTTAGCCGGCGTCTGATTTGGCTCCAAAAGGTTTGCAGTAGAAATTATTGTTTTTAACGTAAACTAGTTTATTGGGAAAGAATAATGTTAACCCCACTGTAGGATAACCAGTATGTTTCCTATTGAGTTGCCCTTTAATACAATACTGACAATATGCTCACTTGTGTTACAGAAGCTGTTGATATTTTGCCAGTTTCTGTCACAGGGTCCATTGCATCGCCCTTGTTCCCTGTTCCGCATTGACATACGTCCAGTGTCACAGTAACACAGCTGGTCACAAAGGAAACCGCACCGCTTATCCAGACATTCTGAAAGACATATCAAATCTTATTAAAATGCAAGCCTGCGAGAAAGGTTGTGAGTAGAACATCTTTCTATGAAATACCATGCTCCTAAGACATAGTTTCTTTCCAACATGTAATATTTCCAATTTTCAACAGTAGGATTGAGATCAGATTCCTAGTTTCCGCGGCGTCTGATCAGGATGAATGCTACTTTTCACTCATGTTTAAGTACATCTTATCAGTACCACCCTAGTTTCAGGAACTTCTAATTTGGTGCATTTAATCGCATACGCAATAAGTTTCTCTTTAACGCATACATAATGTTTAGGTGTCAGATCTAGTTTCAAATTAAGTCTGATCCGTTTATTAAGGGTGTATCAATGTCATGAGCCATTTTTTTCAAAGTATTAAACTTTTTTTCTAACATTGTTTTTTTGGAAGAGCTGTTTATGATGAATGAAAAAATGTAAAAAAAATAATATGGTGGTGTCCTTGTTTTCGAGCTACAGCGATTTGAAAAAGGTATGTCAAATTTGGACTTTTTTTTCAAATTTTACCCATTCAGGGTACAAGCTTCAGTAAAATTTATTTCGAAACAAAACAAACATGATAATTTGGGTTTCCATTATTTATTTCATGTCTATGGTGGTATTTTCACATATAGAAACCAAATTTAGACAAAGCAGGCACCAGGTTTGAACAATATCGATCCTTGAATATCAAAATATGCTTTGTATAGGGCATGATTTTATTAGATTTTTTATTTTATGAAAAAAAGTAAAAAAGTTTGAAAATGAAATAGTTCTAGTATTTAACTTTTACTTATATTCTACCAGATGAAAGCCCATGCTAAGGCAGTTCAAAATATGAAAAGAAATTGAAAGGTCAGTGTTGAAAATTTTGAGTTATTAAAGTAAAAAGAGTTATCGCCCCTTACAAAATTTACAAAAAAGTACCATATCGATGGTATTTAGAGCTTTATAAATTTCACATTTGGTGCCTTTTTTTTCTTAAATTAGTTTTTGTATGAAGAAAAACTACCATAGATAGGAAATAAATAACACAAAACCAAATAATCATATTTGTTTTAATTTAAAATGGGTTATATTGAAGCGGGCTGTTTGAAAAGGACAAAATAAGAGGAAGTGGGTGGGGTAAATTTTACATGGCCGTAGAGCCAACTGTTGTTCACCAAAATGTACACTTTTTCTATTTTTTCATTCATCCTAAATAGCTCTTCAATACAAAACCACCATAGAGTGTTTTCATATACTTTGAAAAGTTCCCAAATTCATGACATTGATACACCCTTAATGGCTAGGGTCTTTTGCAAAATACGTCTATTGCAGTATGACAAATAATGCAGTGATTCTATAGAAGCTCTCTGATGATAGTCTACATGTTGTACTGCTGTACTCTTTACAGTTACGAGGAAACTCGTTTCTATGGGTCAATGTGCATTTATCAGCGCATCCTTTACCTCCGTAGACCCAGATTTCTCGCAATGAGATGCGTTTCTTTATGCCGGGCAGAGCAATCCTTATATAGCGAGCAATTCTGCCGGGTATCTTTAGCACGATCCTGTCTTGTATTGTATCAGCATTGCTGGAATCCGTGTAGATCAATTCTGCGTCCAAGAAATCTCTTTTATTGCTCAAGTACATCTCAAAACCAATCAGATTAGTTCGCCCTGAAATATAACGAAATACTGACACACAGTGGAGAAGATATGATTCTTATTCTTTCTAAATCAAGTCCATGTATATCCATTGCAAACATATTGGAGACTGATCAGACGCCGGATTATTCAAAATCGTTTTTGATTCACATAAAAGAGACATTTAGATATCAGCGTCCCAGAGACATTCTTAGATCGCAGCGGTTCTCGCGCTTAAATAATATATTGTAGTCCAATTTAACCCTTTACCCCATAGCCTGATTTAGTTTTGAAAAAGGGTGACTGCTTAAAGCAGGTTGAAAGTAAAGCAGAATGCGCCCTTAGGCGCATTCTGCTTTACTTTCAGCCTGCTTAAAACTACAACCTGCTAGAATAAAAAATCCAAAAAAATGATGATTAAACGGAAGGCGCTAAAAGGCGCTTCTATAAGGTAAAGGGTTAATAGTCGTGATACAGTGGAAAGGATGTTGCTCTCTCCCGTTTAAACGAAAGTAAACGCAATGCACTGCAACAATACGTAGCAAAAGAACGTTAATTAAAATGTTGAAGATTTCTACAAACATAGCGTTAAACAGTTTAGAACCTGATTAGTTAAGGGTTTCCCGGCGTCTAATCTAGCTCCAAACTGTTTCCAATGGACATACAAGTTTTAGAATGATTGGGTCTATTGAGAACGAATAACATCTTCTTTACTGCATCAGCAACTTCTTGTTTATGATAAACTGTTACATTGAATGTAAATACATACAATCTTCTTTGTTCGTGATTTCAATAACGTTGATGGTGTACTCTTGAAGAAGGTCAACAAACACCCAGGGGTTATCTTGCTCTCTGGTGGAGGCGTAATCGTCCGTCTTGCCGCTTACTAGATTATCCAGATTATCGTCTACAGAACTGCCATATACTGGCTTCCTATAAGACAGTTGACGTCCTGAAATATAGAGATAAATAATTGCATAAACTATGTGTTTGATTTATCTGTTTTCTATATTGACAATTATTTTTGTTCTTAACCCGTTCCTTCCCAATGACCGCAAAAAGCGCCTTTGCAAACAGTTTTGAGCCTAAACATTAACTTTGAAACGATATTGCAGACAACAATATTGAACATGGCGGTGAAGAGTTAAAACTCTCACGAAAGATTTGGCAGTGAAAGGGTTAAGCACAATTCTTACTGTTTTATGCAATGCGTACTTTTACATTAGACGTGTTGTTTAAGGCATAACACAAGGAAATGATTTCAACAAGCTTTGCTTCCGATTTAATACTTTACCAATATTGTTAAATAATTATCTTATGTACATGTACAATATGTATGGAATACAATATGCTTCAACTGAACACAATGTTTTATGCGGAATCTTTACAATCTTATACATAGATGATGTTAACACGTCCACTGCAATGACATAAACGTGTGAGTTTGCTGACTGTTTGTGCTGTACGCGGCGTCAGCAGGATCCAACCTGTTTGACACTCGTTTCGAAATTTCCTCAGTCATACATGTACTACATACATGTATACATGTAAGCATCCATTGTGAACAGTGTACCTGTGAGGAGTACGCCTTTCCTATTCAAGCAGTGCAAACCTATTTCAAATACGAGCCTCCACTAACATATGGCAATACGACAAAACAACCCTAAACACATGTAGTCTCAAATTGACAAGACTCGATTGGTAACTGGATTTACTCATTTGAAGTGTCCGGAAAGAAAGAGTTAAGCCGTGACATTACCTTCAGGTATCCGTATTTCGCATATTTCTAGCTTTCGGTCTTGTCGATTTAGGATTATGGTCACAAATCGACCAACCATTGGCTTGGAGCAGACGATACTGACACTCTCGTCATCAAGTTGAACCCCAGGGTCTTCGGCACATAACGTTGTCTGGTCACGTGCCGTGGACTGACCAATGTAGACAGAGAATCCGGACGCAAGCGCTGTAATAACATATTGTATAATGTTTCCTATTGAAATTGCAACACCTTGTAAATTCATAAATATAAAATAAATATTCTTTCAAAATGAAGCTCCAGATAAAATAATGTTTTCAAATAATAAACTGTAACATGTCCCAGAACTCTTTGTGTAACATTTCTTTAGAGCCTTCTCTACCAGAATAATGAAATAAAGTATAAGGGTTGATTCTTACTACAGCGCTCCCTCTCTGCAACGACACTCAATGGGAAGCAACAAATATGTTCGTTGTTGGAGGGAGTCGTTATAAGGACGATAAAGGGCTATTATTTGGAAACAGCTAGCATTGAGATCAGACGCCGCGTGACACGGCGTCTGATATGGATTTAAACTGTTTTTTTAACTTATTAAATTTTTTATGTCAAAATGTCCATTATGTAACATTAAGAAAAAGTACAGACGACAACTTTAAGCAGACGTTATTGCAGCCGTGAATTGGTTAGACATGGGAAGAGTTGCAAGCATTGTTGTAGGAAGTGACTCGTTGTTGGGAGGGAGTACTGTATCTGTATAATGGCATATAAAACCATCCTGCTGAGCCTTAATAATGACAAATTAAAACCCTTAACATAACTTGATCGCAACAGTCCTACAGTGGAAAAAACGTTATTCTTTCCCAATAAACGCGTTTACGCTAAAACTATTATTTGCAGTGCAAACAGTTTGGAGCCAGATCAGACGCCGGGTAACCCGGCGTCTGATCAACCTCCAAACTGTTTGCCCCCAAGATAAACATGAATTATCAGAGTTGTCCAAAAGTTGTACTTTTCTACGTTTTAGTGCTGTGCGTTTGCGTTTAAACGGGAAAGAATAACAGATTCTCCACTGTAACACCAGTGACACGTCTTACGAAACGTCGTAGGACAACTATTGTCGTAAGTCAGATTCTAAAACATCCAACTAGTATGTACAGTGGAGAATCTGTTATTCTTTCCCAATAAACGCGTTTACGCTAAAACTATTACTTGCAGTGCAAACAGTTTGGAGCCAGATCAGACGCTGGGTAACCCGGCGTCTGATCAGGCTCCAAACTGTTTGCCACCGAGATAAACAAGAATTATCAGAATTGTCCAAAAGTTGTTCTTTTCTACGTTTTAGTGTTTTGCGTTTGCGTACGTTTGCGTTTAAACGGGAAAGAATAACAGATTCTCCACTGTATCTAATCATGTCCCGTGACATCTCTTTTAGATACATTTTACAGTTTTTACTTACGACCGCTTTTGTCGTACGACGTTTCGTAAGACGGGCACCAGGGTCGTTTTTCTAAGCGTCAATCAAGGGTGCAGTGCAGTTATGTAACCCTAACCACATTATATGTCTTACCCTGAGTACAATGGCTATTCGAAAACATTTTGGGTTCTGTTCAGACGACGCGAATCATAGCGTCAGATCATGATCAAAATTGTTTGACACTCATTTCAATGTTTCTTCAGTCAAAATACCTAACCTTTATATTTGAGATAAAAACAGACGGCACTGATCTAAATTTGATGACGTCATGACACTCAATGGGTTAAGGATGGAGTTTTGTCCTAACGGCCATTCCATCTTTTCGAAAGGATTATATTCTCTCCTGATTAGTTTACATTGTCTAAGGCAACCACAAAGTCGACATCATTACAATAAAAAGAATAGGAGCACCAAATCAGCTTTAGATTTCGTTCTATTCCTTATGTATTACATCCATGTATTGTTCACTAAATTTGTTTATACGCGTGTAAGAAAAATGTGTTTAAATTAAATTTGACGTCATTAATATAGGAACAAATGCCCTATTTGAGTCACCATGTGTCACTCGTTTGAAGTACATGTACAACACTCCCTCTCTTCAGCGACACCCACTGGGAGACAAACATTATGTGTGTTGTTCGGAAGGGGTCGATATAGGGAGGGGAATTAGCTTACATTTGCAAACAGCTTGAAACCAGATCAGACGCCGCGTAACGCGGAGTCTGATCTGGTTTCAAGCTGTTTGTCATTCATAATTATGGTGTTTCTGTCAAAATGTTCATTATGTAACTTTGAGAAAAACAGCAGATGACATTTGTTAGCAGACGACATTGCAAACGTAAACAGGTTGGACATAATTGTTCTGTTTATGTCGTTGTTATGAGGGAGTCGTTGTAGGGATGGTCGTTGTAGGGAGGGAGCACTGTACTAGTATTGTAAAACAAATGATTTACTTACTGTAGTTTCTAAACCTCACTGTCACTTCATTTATGGTTGTTTCATACTGAAGTGCTATTCTTACAAACGGACGTGCAGCTAGCGCCACCTGGGTTGTGCATGTGTCATGGCGACCGTCCACAGCCAATAACAGGGAACTTCCGTAATTGGCGTCTACCGCCGTAAAACGGGCTGCGTTACCTGTTGATATAACACAAACAAAATGTTAAGGTTGATGAACTCTGATGATATTGGACCAAAGACGGCACTCTACGTACAGCGATTGGTAGATCGATCTCAATAGAGTTCCGATATTGACCGACATTGTTCCGATCTTATTAGGGGTCATCAACCTTAATTAAGATTTCCCAAATCTGGCCATTGCGTGTTTCATTCCCGTACTCAATGGAGTAGATCAGGGTGTAATCGTGACTGTATGTTCGACCCGGTAGGTTGTTTAACATATACGTATGTGTGGCTAATGTATATTATATATATTGTATAAGTCCATTGTTGATGTAAGGCGTGTCTAGTCTAATTTTACATTTTCGTTTTGCTTTATATTGAAATTCCTATTAGCAACAGTGAAGTCTGACTAGAGTAAATACTGCTTGCCTATGTTCTAGGTATTACACCGCGGGCACCAATGCAATAGTCGAGAAACAGATTGTTGAATCTTTTACCAAGTTTATTCTAGTGCCAGTTAGGTCACCATACTTGGCACTGTTAATGTTAATAATGATTCCGTTTTACTCACGAAACTGGCAGCCGGGTCCCATCCAGTATTCTGCACATCCGGTCCTGGTACAGTTTCCGGTTTGTCTATCACAGTCCTCCCCTCTGTCTCTACAGTGGCACTGCAGTTCACAATCCTTGCCAAATCTATGGTGGTGCCTATTCCATGGACACCCGTTTGCCGCAACATATGCTGAAATGTCAGTTTGTTATGAAACACATGTAGGTACAGTGGAGAAGACGTTATTATATCCGAATAAACTCGTTGATTTGTAAACTGTTATTGTAACTCAGATTAAGTTAAAAAATAAGAACTTTCACAAAATTGTTATCATCTTCATTTTTGTGTCATGCGCTTGCGTTTTGATTGCGTTTAAACTGGATAAAATAACGACGTATCCACTGTACCACCATGCAATGAATGCACCTATAGACAATTGGACCCTAGTGGCGCATTCGCGTCCTTTACAAACAGTGCATCGACAATTGTAAATTATGCAGATTCTGGTCATTAGAGCCTTTAGGAGCCCTCTAACTGGTGTCTTCACCGTCCCTAATTTTTAACAACTACAACAAACTCTTAATAACTCGCAAAAACGTATGCAACTGAATTGGTCATTTGAATTTTCAGGGATTTACAAAATCATTCACAAGGCAATCCAATTTTAATTCTTAAAGAACATAATATTTTCCTCTCAGTGTTCATACGGAATGATTGTACTGTAATTTTAGGTAAATTAATTTGACGATTGTATGCATTTTAGAAAATACGCATGTCGCAACATCAGAGACGCAAAGGCTGATCTACATCTACACCGTTTGACACTCACGTGCATCTAAAGCATTTTATGTAGAGCTCTGTATCATAGACGTATTTTGGAAATGTTGACTTAAATCCGATACAGAGCTTAGGGGAACAACGGTGCTTGGCCTCTAAATTGTTGCAGTTTTGCGATGACACAGCTCAACAAAGTATTCTTGAACCGAGTAAAATTCATCATTAGATACACCCAAAAGAAGGCATGAATTTAGATGTTAAGACAGACGACTGACTACAGATGCATGGCAAAAGCAGAAATACCTTATGGCACGAACCTTACTGTTAACATGCAACCAGTGTATAACAGCATTAATGGAGAGCGGACATTATATACTATGTTGCCAAATCTTGAAGCCAAATCACTAGCATGTACAAATGTGTATTGTATGCAATAAATATATTTAAACTAAACTAACAACATTAATTAGTCTTGTTGTAAAAGTTTGTTTCTGATAAATCTAAAATCGTTGTTTATCGTAAGATCGTTCAAAGCTATCAATGGTGGATTACTTCTCACTATAATGTATACATGTGTAATATGACACATTGAACATATTTATCTTAAAGATCAGCTACGTCTGGTGCGTACATTTATTGATGGATCGAATGATAGTATTCGTGTTACGTCACTTTAACTACGATGTCATATCGAAGTCGTTATCATTGTATATATCATATAATATAAGAATACAAATTGGGCTTTTCAAATCAAAACTTAACTTTCGGAAATTGGAATGAATGACAGTCGGTGATTTCAAAATGACGTTTTGCTTAATCCGGCCATTTATAATATGATAAAACAGCGCGTTCTAGATATACTCAGTCAAAAAAGAAAGTACCCACTTTTGTATTCTAACTTATCAGCGTCTCATACATAAACTTCATTTCATTGTGTCTAAAAAACTATTTTTCCTGAAAATAGCATTTTCGCTTAGAATATTTTGCCATAGAAGAAAAACAATTGTAGTCATATTCAATAGCTAGCACTTTTTCTTAAAGAAAATAAAATCACACACAACTTTCATTCATCACAATATTTACGGCGTTTTTAAGATTAGAAAGCAATATGATATCAAATTACCTCCCTTTGATTTGAAAAAGAATGAATTTGAAGGGTTTCATTATCGTTGCATGTGTCGTATAGTCTGAATGTTTTTACTGGAATACATTGGTGAGCGTATGAGTTTTTTAAAACCCCAAACAAAACTAGAGTTGATAAAGTACTTTAAAAGATATGGAGCTGGAACATTATACTTAATATAGCGAAAATGTTATAAGTGAGCACCTTCCTTTTTGGCTGAGTATATACGACTGGTATGCAAATAATCCCTATTTAAGTCCTATAGAACATGTGTAAGATAAACTATGATGTCATGTTTGAACAAATAATGCAATCAACACGGTAAATGACTTGGCAGCAGTGTAACAAGTTGAATTGAACAATTTGCCTGCGTCATTAATACAGCGTTACGTCAACAGCATGTGCCGCCACATCACGACATGCATTGGACACAATTGTGGACACCTGAAATACTGACTGCGAATTCAATACTTACTTCCCATTTTGGGTGCTTATACTACATTCGAAATGAAATTAAACATTTTATTTTTGGTAAACCAAGTCTTATCAAAGAAAGTGTTATTTTTTAATCGATCCCTGTCATTTCGCTCATTATTTTACATTACAAAAATATCGCCTCGACTTCAATTTTTCATAGAATGTCATTAAAGAATCATTCTTCAATCTAGATTAAAAACAGTAGTAAGAATATATTCGAGTTCATAGTATATATAAATAGAAATATACGATTGGTACTTTCTTTTTTGGCTGAGTATAAATGCAAAGATGGTACACCAATGTTAACAACTCTAGGCAATTAGCGTCTTATTGCTTGTATAAACATAATTTTAACTGTACATGTGTCAATAAATATAGAATCTCACTAATATAATTAAGAGGTTCGTCACATCAACTGCGTATTGATACTGGCAGACACAATAATATAGAAATAGAACATGTAAACACTGTAATTTAAGCGTAATTGAAGACGAATATCATTTCTTACTAGTTTGTCCGAAAAACGAAAATCTACAAACCGAAAACTTTAAACCGTATTATCGTGTTTGGCCTACGCTGAATAAATGTGTGTTACTAATGTCAATAGAATCAGTAAAGACTCTATCCAATTTGTCAAATATAAATACTTTGCTTCAATTTTAAGATCAGAATCTCACCGACTTTAATGTATGTACAGGTGAAATTCGATATCTCGCTTAACTCGATTTCTCTAGTAATTCTATGCGTGAAATCCATTATTCAGTCGACCAACTTGTCCATATTCCGAAGTTAAATCGTGACTTGGTCACGATTTGGCTTTGAAATACGGGCATATTCGACTTAAGAGGGTTCGGGATATCGTGGTTTGAATGAACATGTATGTATAAAATTAGTTTGGGTCGTTAATAAAGTAAACGATGTTCCGTATTTTCTCTCTCTGTAAATATTTATGGTTGTTTCACTTACAGTGTGTGGTTAACATATATTCAAATACACTTGTTTTCACAATAATGCTATATACATGTACGGCTATACATGTATATGTGTTTTATGCAACTTGATGACGAATAAAGATTATGTCATGATATGTTATGTTTTATAAACTGAAGATGTCCTTGATCAGATAAGCAACCATTAGGTAACAAGACGAAGCAACGCGATTTCTTATTTACTAACGGAGTAATCAGGTGATTGAAATTATTCCAGTATTATAAAGAATGTCATGTTTTAAATATTATTTCATTGTGTTAGCGTTTTCGTTTCGTATAGTACAGAGGCATTGTTACATGTACCTACGGTGCTCCCTGTCTACAACGGTTCTATATAGCTTGTGTCTAATTTTGAAGACTGAAAAACAGATCGGAAGTAAAGCAAAAATGCCACTACAATGTATAGAAACAATTCTTCTTTACGTTCAGTCTGCTGTGAGCAAACATCTACTAGGATATAGACAATGCTTCTTACGGTACCTATTCATGACTGTATAAAGGGGTACTATTTTCTTCAGTTGGTGAATAAATAATATACGTGGAAATGCGTGCATTTCCTGTATTTCAAACTAGTATGTTCGAATTAAGACAAGAAATTAAGAAACAAATAAATTTTCGCTTCCAGTACATTGTATTTCTAAATGTCGAAGTTACGAAATGCAGAAATGTCCACATTATGATGATCGTATTATATATACTTTCATGTGTTGTTTTTGACTGTGAAATGACGAGATGTAATGTTAAAGTCAATAAACTAATCTGACTGTCTGTACAGGTGGTTAAATTGGTTAACGCGACATGAAATAAATATCACCAACAACAGTCATGATCCTACAGGGCCGATTCGGTGTATGGGTCTTATAATAACATTCATTCATCGGAGCGAACCGTACCATTGGTCGGAATGTTTTCTTATAATTAGTCGCATTAAACCTTTACCATGTTTTACGGAAATGTGTGAAAACAGATTTCGTAAGTCTGGATCCAGATGAAACGCTGAGTTACAAGGTGTCAAACACATACTCAAACTGTTTTGACAGTACAGTATATTACAAATGTAAGATATGCTCTCTTTTCTGCTGCAGGTGACCAAATGTGCAATCTAAGACGTCATCATGTTTTAAGTTTAAAGCCGTTTTCTATTTTTCGAATAACCAGGAAGTCTATTTATCGTTAAATTGAAGTTATGGTGGAGAAAACTATATTATTTAAGCCGTTTTTAACATTAATATTAAACTCAAATAAAATGCAATAAATGTAGAAAATGACACATGTTTGACGATAAGGATGATTTGTTTCAATCCAGTAGCAAGCAATTCGAAGCCTGATAAAACGCCGGGTTACCCGGCATCTGCTCATGTTCCAAACTGTTTCCAATGACCATGATATATTTAAGTATAAACGCGTTTGTTGGGGAAAAATAGCACATTCTCTGCTGTATAACGTTATTAGCAAGTGTCAAGTCTAGGAATTGTTACAGTTTCTCCGATTGAAAGACTGTAAACACTTATGTAAACTGTTTGACAACCATTCCAATAAAACTTAAGACAAAACACTTATAACTTAAATTCAATAAATGACAACAGATGCCACTTGTTTGAAATTATTTGAAATTTATACCGTCATTGCATTGAAGGAGTTAGTACACAGGGATATGTGATAGTATCAACATTCGTAATATATTACAATAAAGATGAAAGTAAAGCAGACATTCCTTACTGGATAAGTGAGCTTTCTGTTTTACTTTCATCTTGCTTTAAGCTGCCACATATCTGTAGCACCATTAATTAAACGTTTAAGTTAAGCGTTCGTCAATACAATACTTTACTGTATATATGTAAAGGGGACAATGTGTTATTCTTTAGCCAACGCCTATGTGTGTTGAAGGACCTTCCAAACCGGACCTTAACCCATTACCCCATAGTCTGTTTCTAGTTTTGAAGAAAAGCAACTACTTTAAGCAGGTTAAAAATAAAGCAGAATGCGCCATAAGGCGTATTCTGCTTTACTTTCATCATGATTTCAGCTACATGTACATTTGCTGGAAAAGAGAGTATTTATTAAGTTATCTAAATTTGTGACTTAATCAAATGGACCTTTTTCTTCGGTGGAGGAATAAATTAAAAGCGTAAAAAGCGTTTTCATTGGGAAATAGTTTGAACGTTTAATCTTGCGACGTTACAACTAGCATTGCCATTGCAAAGGGTTTTAAGTCGCTTAAAACACCCTCCAGGTATGTCAGTGCTGGATCAAGCTCCAAACTGTTTGCCACTAAGATAATTATTTAAATAAATGTTTAGTTATTCATAAAACGTTTTTTATTCTACAGATTAGTGAACATCGTTTGCATTTAACTTATTTCTACATATCCTGTTTCTAGTATTAAATATAGGTGAACACATAAAGCAGGCTGAAAGTAAAGCATAATGCGTCATAAGGCGCATTTTGCTTTACTTTCAGCATGCTTTAAACAGCAATCTACTAGAATATAGAAAATACATTTATACCACATATGCATAACTGTACAAAGTGGAACTATTTTCTTCAGTGAAATAACAAAATACATGTAAATGAATTAAAATGCGTATCTAATGAGAAGAGGTTAAAACGGGACAGAATTTCAACTTCTCCAATGTCCGAATAAATGAACTGTCAATTGCAAATAAAGTCAACCTTTGCACACACTTCAACTAGATGTTATCTTAAGCACGAGGTCCGGTCTATCATGTCCAATCTCCGACTTTGGCCCCTTCCGGCATGATGGTCGCCGAAAGAACACGGACTTAAACAGCCATGTGTAAGATAGGTAGATATGGACTCAATATTTTAACGCTCAATTTGTAATAGCCATATGCATGCTGTAGGCTATTTAGGCGATAACTGTTATAAAACAGTGTGTCTCTAGATGAGACGCCGAATAATGCGACGTCTCATCTAAATATAGATTGTTTGACACTCGCATTGACATGTAATACATGTAAATGTAAGTATGCAGCCGTACAGCTCTCGCAAAACGATAATGCAGACATCAGTATTAAGCATTACATGTATAATATTACATGGATGAAACAGGCATTTGACGGTGAAGGGTAAACAATGTGCTTCAGGCGATGCTGTGGCTTGGTCTGGAATTCGTTCATCGTGTTTTTGTTTCTGTTTATGAAACCTAGGTCATGGCCATTGTCTATACCCCCATTTACAATTATTTTGTTTATACGTCTGTCTATCTGTCTGTATGTCTATCTATCCCATGTGCATGTTGGTAGTTGTACATGTATATGTCTTAATAAATTAAAGTATGTGTGTTCTAATTCAATTATGCCTTTCTTAATAGTTGCATTAGTCCGTCTGTTTATATGACTGTCTATTTGACCGTTTGTCTCATCTACCTGTAAGGGTTTTGTTTGTGTGTCTGTCTGCTCGCATATATGTATGCTTTTATGTCAGTTGTTTTCATTTTTTATCTCTTTTATCGATCTTTATAATCTAGAATGTACATGGGCACGGTTATGAATTAGACAACTAATGCGTGCAGGATTAAAAAAGTACAGTCGAACTTCGATATTTCGATATTGTTTAACTCGAACTATCCGATAGTTCGACATATCAACTGCATTTTGTCATGCTCGGTTAAGTCGAACATACCCATATTTCAAAGTTAAAAGGTGACGTAGCCACGTTTTAACTTTGAGATACGGGTATGTTCGACAAAACCAACTTCGAGATATCGAAGTTCGACAGTAGTGGGTTTTCCAATAAATGTAAATATACATTAAAATCACGCTATTACGATTAGTAAAACCAATACGCAAAGATGCCGATACTTGAAAACATTAACGGTATAATCTTGCTATTTTCTAAGATTTCGAAATATATGGGCTGTGTAGAGCCTTAGATAGAACCATATATGTCACAAAACGTATACGTCACAATTATACATGCGAATTCATCACAATTAGTGTTGCGACAGCCACGTATATGTCACAACGTGAATTTTTAATAGGGTTGACATTCGAACCGTATATGTCACACAATTGCGCATTTGTCACAACGTGACTTTTTGATAGGGTTGACAGTAAAAATGTATAAATGTTTGTTTATTATAGTGAGCTATCAGAATTGTCCAAATTGTGTACCTTTTTACGTTTTAGAGCTTTGCGTTTGTGTTTCGTTTGCGTTTAAACGGGAAAGAATTCTCCTCTGTATCTGCAATACCGTTTCAAAGTTAACTTTGAGGTAGTACCTGTGTGATTGACAAACTTTTGAACAGTTTAGATCCTTTTGATCAGACGCCACGTGACGCGGAGTCTGTTCAGGATCAAAACTGTTTGCAAAGGCGCCTTTTGGCGTCATTGAGAGTAAAGAGATTAATACATGCACTATGTGTATATTGTTATATTCATAATCAAAGTATACTATAAGCTTAAACCTGAGTGAAGCTACCGTTGAACAACTATGTATGCAGCCTTTATAACTTGTGGCAGTTTGATACAAGGTAAAAGTAAAACAAGAGAGCTCCGATAGGAACTTTCTACTATCTTTACACATCTTCATTCAGCTGTCGCTTAATATAGGTTTGACTGTAATTCTAGAGGTTGCCTTAATCATTTCACTCTCAATGACTCCTTAAAGCGTGTTTGCAAACAATGTGGGTCCTGATCAGACGCCGCGTAAAGTGGCGTCTGATCAGGACACAAGCTATTTGACACTCTTATCGATATTTATTAAGTCGTACAACCTTATATCTAACTTTTGAATGTGTTGTGCAGACAACAAAACCGAAGCAGGGGACAATAAAGAGATGAAGGGGTAAAACTCTTCCGTTTAATTTGATTAAGAAAGGGTTAACCCTATCACTGACATTACGTCGTCTGTTTAATAAATGTCGTCTGCCTTTATTTATCAGGTTTGAATGTTATCTAAAGTGACTTAAGCAGTATCAAAAAGAAGTTTAAAACCTGATTAGATCCTACCTGGTTGCGCATAACTACAGTCGAACGTCGATATCTCGAACTCGCTTAACTCGAACTATCCGAAAGTTTGACACATTAACTGCATTATTTCATGGTCGGTTAAGTCGAACATACCCATATTTCAAAGTTAAACCGTAGTTAAGCCACGTTTTGACTTTGAAATACGTGTATATTTGTTTTAACTGAGTTCGAGATATCGTATTGTGAAGTGGTTACACACGGAGACACACTGCTTTAGAACATATTTTTGCAGCGAGACAGTACAGTGGAGATGACGTAGTTATTTCCTAATAAACTCGTTTATGTTTAAAACCTAATGTCATACACAGATAGTTTGGAGTCTAATCAGACGCCGGCTAAGCCGGCGTCAAAAATGGTTCTTTTTTATTCAATCAGATTAAAAACCAGTGACATATTCTATTCTATTCATTTCGTTTGAAAACGAGGAAATTTACTCCTTCTCCACTGTTGCAATATACCCATGATTTGTCTTGTGACCATGTGAGTCTTTTCTGAAAGCTGCATGGCTTTGAGCGGTTCAGAAAATGCTGTTGTCCCCATTATGGGAGCGATTTACTTTGACCCACTCAACGCGTTTACGATGAAAAAACATTATTTCCATCAGTTTAATCATACCTTATTTCTAATAGCATGAAAACGGGTCGGGTAACAAACATAAGTAACGGCCCATTACAAACAGTTTTGAAGCCAGACCAGTAACAGTTCTCATTTGCAAGAAAGTGTGATTTTCTATATCTTAGTGTATTGTGTTCGTTTCGTTTAAACGGGAAATAATAATGTCTGCTTTACTATATTCGCGTATTACCATAACACGAAGTTAGCCGATTTAAACAAAAAAATACGCATATTTAAGCATTGAGTTAATTTCTCCACTGAAGGAAATGATTGATCTAGAAATAGTCCTTAGTATGTACCATAATAAATAATATATCATAGCAGATCGTAACGTAAAGCAGGCTAAATGATAAGCAGAATGCCCATGCCAACACATTCTTCTTTTCTTGCAAACTACATTAAGTGGTAACATATCTTCAATTCTAGAAACAGGTTATAGGTTAAAGGGTGTACGGTATCTGGCCCAATTTCGAACTTGTTATCACTCCTTTAAATAAATCGTAAACAATGTAATACATTTGCTTTTGTTTATTTTTTATTGTTTTGCGTTTACCCCAAGTTTGTTATAAATTGTAATGAATAGCGTTTTATTCTCCGTACTTAGATAATTAAAGTTATGTTAATGCTCTCTTTACATTTTGCTGTGCCCTTGTTTGTAATTGAATGTTGGGAGTATTTAGCAATGTGAACGATTTAGATGATTATAACTGAAACAGATAGATATTATTACTTTTCTTTTAAACAAACCTCGACCTCAAACGCAATGCAATATAATGCACAACATGACAAATTCCTAAGCAAAACTGAATTTATTGAGTTATCAGAAATAAGATCTAGCTGTCTGAAAATGGCAAACTTGTTAAAGCACACACACGTAATGTTAGTTCCACTGTACAGCGGAGAAGACTTTATCCTTCCCAAACAAACGTGATTACAGTCGAGAAAACGTTATTCTTTCACGTTTAAACGCAAACGAAACGCAAATGCATCGCAATAAAATGTAGAAAATAACAACTGTTTGACATTTCTGGGTGCTGATTGTTACCTGAACGGCAAATAGTTTGGAGCCTGATCAGACGCCAGGTTACCCGGCGTCTGTTCTGGCTCCAAACTGTTTGCATTTGAAATAATAGGTTTAGCGTAAACTCGATTATTTGCAAAGAATAACGTTTTGTCCACTGTATGCCAAACTAACTTTTCTATTGCAAACAGTTTTGAGCCAGTTTAGAGATTGGTTATCCGGTGTCTAGTCAGGCATTAAAATGTTTACTATTCAGATTTTAAAACAATATCCATCATTTTCAGGATGTCCTTAGTTTTTTCTTCATTGTTTTGTTCATTGTGATGCATTGCATTTGCTTTTCGTTTTAAGTGGAAATAACAATGTTAACTCTATTCTATATGTATCCATTGGATTTAGTTTTACAGTAGATAAAAATCTTAACGATGAAAATGAATAGTCAGAATTGTGAAAAAGTATGTTTTTTCCACATTTTAGTGCTTTGCGTATAAACGGGGAATAATTATGTCTTTTCTACTGTTACGACCAAACACATGAATACTACTCATACAGTGGAGAAAACGTTATTCCTTCCCAATAAACGCGTTTAAGCTAAAACTGTAATTTCCTATGCAAACAATTTTGAGTCAGATCAGACGCCGGGAAACCCGGCGTCTGATCAGGCTCCAAACTATTTGTCACCAAGATAGACATGAATTATCAGAATTGTCGATTATTGTACTTGTCTACATTTTAGTGATTTACGTTTGCGTTTAAACGGGAAAGAATAACGAATTCTCCACTGTACACTTACCTGAACATAACATAAACAGAACAGTCTGCAGGAGGAAGTAGTTTCCATTGGTCATCTTGTAAATTCTGTGGAATGTATATATTCACATACACAGTGTCTTATTTGAAGCATGTAATAACGGCGAGTAATTCCTCGAACAAAGTTTTAGTTTCACTAAGTCTTTCAGCTCTATTTTTTATTTTTCGCAATATTTCATTTTAATCATGCGATTTCAACACGTTTTTCCCTGATCAAGTTTCTTAACATCGATAATTTACTTATTCATAAATCAAAAGTCTAACAATTCCAAAGAAGTTGTTATTCTTTGATAAATCTTAGAATAACTTAATCGGCAGCATACCAATTCAGTTCAGAGTGAACAAGGTTTCCTAAGGTTTGACCCTACAGAATAAACACTACCTTCCTTTCTTCAAAATTATAAAGTTGTGTCCGGTATCATAATAGTATACTTGTTGATTGCGATCTAGGGTTAGCTTTCGGCCATGTGGTAGCGGTGTCGGTCAAATGAAACTACAATGTCCATTGACCCATAAAAATGTTGTCCGTTTAATCAAGATAAACAGCAAAAATGAAACCACCGATTTTACCCGACTTCCTTGTCGATATTTTTCGAATAACTTAATATCTAAGTGCAAGCAAACTTTACTTTAGCTACATGTACCGATCTAAATAAAATATATGTATAATAAAGATATGTTAGGAAATTATTACGATAACTTAAATAGAACTTGTTAATGTACAGTAGAGAAAACGTTATTCTTTCCCAATAAAAGCGTTTACGCTTAAACTATTTTCTCCGATGCAAACAGTTTGAAGCCAGATCAGACGCCGGGTAACCCGCCGTCTGATCAGGCTCCAAACTGTTTGCCACTGAGATAACTATGAGTTATCAGACTTGTCCAAAAAGTTGTACTTTTTTACGTTTTAGCGTTTTGCGTTTGCGTTTCGTTTGCGTTTGAACGGGAAAGAATAACGTTTTCTCCACTGTACATGAATACGTGTACAGTAAAACCTCTATCACGATCATTAAATCGAATAGCTTTATGATTGTATAGAATACAGATGACAGCGTCATGCAAGGTGACATTTATATATCTTTATTTTGCCATGGGTAATACATGTAACAATCCTATTAGTGTTATTACTAAAGTAGTTTTGTCAATAGTTGATATCTATTAAAGTTTAAAAGCCAAATTCCATCAGAATATAGTATCAATATAAACCGACTACATGCATAAAAAAAAAACACCGTCCCAACCAGTGCATACGTTTTCTGTTGGCAATTTTCTTTAACCCCTTCACTGCCATGAAGTCATCAATTTTAAACAAATGTCGTCTGGTTTGATTTCTCAAATGCAATGTATAGATTCTTTTAGTAAAGAAATATTGAAATGAGTGTCAAACAGTTTGAATCTTGATTAGACGCCGCCTCTAATCAGGATTTAAACTGCAAATAATCGTTGTACTCGGGGTAAGGCGGTGAAGGGGTTAAGCACGCACTTGTATTTTAAATTCAGGAGTGACAATGTTCTCTTCTTTGTGGTTTAGAAATTATTATTTATATAAAAAAATGGTGTATGAAAACAAAATAAAAATATATTAAACTTTAATGTGTAACTAGATGTATATTCTTTTACACGTGAGTTATTCTTTTATATTCTTATAAAAAAACTCACCATGTAATACACATTATTAGATTTTGTTGTTTACTGTTTAAATTATACTACATGCAAAACACAATTGAATAACATGTAGGAAGACAAGAGCTAGGAATTGTTGACGTTTTATTCAACTTAGTGTAAAATAATTCAATAAAATATATTTACCAATATAACACCAATATATTCTTTGTACAGTGGAGAAAACGTTATTCTTTCCCAAAAAACGCGTTTACGCTCAAACTATTATTTCCATTGCAAACAGTTTGGAGCCAGATCAGACGCTGGGTAAGCCGGCGTCTGATCAGGCTCCAAACTGTTTTCCGCCAAGATACACATGAATTATCAGAATTGTCCAAAATTTACACTTTTCTACGTTTTAGTGTTTTGCGTTTGCGATTCGTTTAAACGGGAAAGAATAACGTTTTCTCCACTGTAACATGCCAACGTTCCTTTTAAAGGATCGTTATTCGTCAGTACTGGGGCCAAAAAGTCGTACGACAAACCGGCGGTAAGTCAAAACTTTGAAATAGATATACATCTAATTTCTGATTTCTCCATCCAATCCTGTCTTGTGACATCTTTTTGGATCGTCTTTTCGAATCATAATTCAGAAATTTAGATATATACAATATTTGTCGTGCGACGTTTCGTAAGACAGGTCTATGAACTGGAATGAATACAGGAATGAATAAAAGTAGTAAGAAAATACAATATTAGATAAAAATTTAATGAGTTATTTTAGGTAAAATATAAACATGTATGTAATTTTAAATACAATGTACAACCAATCTTGTATAAAACGGCCATTTATTGAGATATCTCAAGACATGTAACTTCTTAACCATTTCATGGTCACATTTATCGTGTGGTCATTACCCATTCACCGTCATATTGTCGTCTGCTTCAATATTGTTGTCTGCAATATTGTTTCTAATATTTAAGGCATTAAAACTTACTTAATTTCAAAACAAGTGGTAAACAGTTTTGATCCTGATCAAACGCCGCGTACGCGGCGTCTGACCAGAATTAAAACTGTTTGCAAATGCGCTTGATGCTGTCATTGATAGGGAAAGGACTTCTGTAAAACCTACATAAAGCTTTCTGCATTATGATTATCTTGCATCAAGCACTTATATGTATTTACGACTACAATTAAATTTGTTATTGAGTGTTTGATCAATATCAGATTTACAGTAATATTTAGTTCAGCAAAATAACGATTCATATACATATGTTTCTAACATACCAATATAATATTTTATTATACAAATCATTCATTTGCATTTCAATGAAACTAACACTTCTTCTTAGAATATCTAATCTCAAACTTAACAATCACAAACAGATACTATTATGCTGTGAGTATTGTATAACCTGTTTAGAATCAATGGCACATCAAAAGGATTTATGTCCCGGTTGGAAGACATATCAGACATGCTCCAAATCGGGAGCTCCCGCCGAATTCTGATTTAACTCTTTGCACGCTAGCGGCGGATATAGCTGCTACAAGCATATAACCTTTGCAAACAGTTTGGATCCGGATGAGACGCCCCGTAACGGGGCGTATCATCAGGGTCCAAACTGTTTGCCATTCTGACACTGAATTTAAAGGAAATTTTAAACAATTCTAATTTTTTAGAACAGAAGCAGACGACAATTGTTGCAGACGAAAAAATTACCCAGCATGCAAAGAGTTATTTACAGTGTATTATCACGAAAATGGCTGTTTGGTGATCCTACACTACAGTGAAGAATACCTTATTATTTCCCTTTTCAACGCAAATGAATTGTTATAAAATGTCGTAAGTAACAACATTTTGACAATTGAGACCATTTGTTCTAGTCTGGGTGACAAAACAGTTTGGAGCCTGGTGAGAGGCCGGGCTACCTGGCATACAAGCTGACGTCAAACTGTTTGCGGAATAAATAATAGCTTTAGATTAGGCGTGTTGTTTAGAAAATAATTACGTCGTCTCCATTATACTCACGAATTCATGGTGCAAAGTTTGTTTCCTTAGAGACAGAAGGCGATTTCAAATTGATATGACTCTAGTTGTGCCAAGTCAGGTAATATAAGTCGTTAGCCTAATGACATGTACAACCAGTCGTACCATAATTACAACCAGTAGCACACATACATGTACTACTCATAGTTTTAACATTTTATTTTCAAAGTTGCAGGCATTATAGACCCAGACCAGTATGGTTATACAGGAGTAATTTGATCTTAGTATATATATGTACTGTTTTCATGAGCAATATACACATTGATTGTAAAAAATGTCGAAATTCGTCACTAGGATTCAGTGAGGCAAACACAGCCAACTCTCAACCATTTACCCCATAGCCTGTTTATAGTATTGAAGATAGGTGACCACTTGAAGCAGATTGAAAGTAAAGTTGAATGTGCCTTAAGGCACGTTCTGCTTTACTTTCAACCTTCTTTCAGCTCCTATCTTCTTGAATACAGGAACTATTTATAATAATAAATATTCATTACTGTATAAATTGGAACTATTTCGTCAATGGAAGAATACATTAAATGTGCTAAAAGGCGCTTCTATGGGGGAAAGGGTTAAGTAGTACATGTACAGTACAAAGTATCATTTTAATCTACAGGCATTGCATGGATTTCATTTTCATTCAAATCAAAGGAACTGTCTGTTCAGTGGAATAATCTCGATGAACGAATGAATGGCACATGAATACAATATAAATATGATGTAATTTATATATTTAAAAATTAGTCCGTTATACGGAACAGGAATGATATTAGTAGATTTCAACCGTTCTACGTAAACCGGTACCTTATAATAATCAACCTCTGAAAGGTAGTCACATAAGGATCAAAACTAGATTGTTATATCTTTTCGCTTGTATGGTAAGAGTTGAAGCCCGAAGACTAACTTTCATTTTCCTATGTAAGAACATTCGTTATTTCTTTGGTATAGAAAGATGCCCGTCAATTGTGCAAAACTAAATGAATTTCATGAAAACTCTTCTCTTCTTAATTTTCAAATTCAAATGAAGAGGATAGAGACTATATATGAGTATTTGCGACTACATTCATATGTAACACATACTGGATATAATTTATATATACAGTAGTTTCCCTCCAATGACGGCCACTAAAATAAGGCTATTTGATAGTTAGACAAGTGACAACGTAATGCAAGAAGAAGCTAAAACAAAATACTTCTTTAGAAGCTTTCGCATCATTTTCGTCTTGCTATAAGCAGCAACCTACCTCAAACATCCCAACATAAATGCATAAAGTTGTCGTGCTAGAGGGGTTCTACTGTACGTCCACAGGTTACATATATTAAACGGGATATACATGTATAGAATTATTCTAGTTTTCGAATAAGATATATAGGATCTGTCATGAGTAGATGTTTCAGAAAAGCTGATCTCAAACGAGTCTAGAATTGAAATGTTATTAAGCAAGCCTTGGCGAGCTTAATAACTTTTCTATTCTAGACGAGTTCGAGATCAACTTGTTTTAAACATCGACTCATGACAGATTCTAATTCTCACATAACCAACGATGTAAAGCTTTTTTAAAAAAAAAAATAGGCATTTTCTCGAACCCCAATGACGTCAAAACGCCGTTACAAATAGTGACGTTATAGTGACGTAATCAAACTGACCATGATTACACATGATGGAGATAAGGACATTCGTCATCGTTGTTCGCTATAGAAACAGGGGTAGTTTTGTGAGAAACAAATATTTCAGCAGCGAAACTCTACTTTACCATGGTACGTCGAAACTGGTCGATATAAGAGTAGTTTGAATGTTCGTCCTTGTCCATAACGCTCAGAATGATATTGTATTGTTCGATAAATTTACCCTGTTCCTCGTGTAGTTAAATCCAGTTTGTTTAGGGGTCTTTATACCAAATTAGAGAGAGTCAATTTGAAGATATTCACCCGTGTTTCTCAGCCTCTGTGTTGTGACTACTCATTTACGAGCGTCTCTTCGAGACAATTTCAACAAGTAGAAAAAACATAGGGTTTGATTGAGACATAAGACGATAGTGTTTGAAATACATATTCGAGGATATGGATCACAATCAGTAGAACAAACAGGTCAAACCTAACGTACACGCACATTTATCTACGATGTATAGTACAAAAATGTCGTCCATACAATGGAGAATGCGTTATTATTTCCCGTTTTACCCATTACTGTACCCTATCAATACACCTTTTTACGACCCTAATTCTGTTCTCAATTAAGTTAAATAGTTCCAACTTATACAGTCAAAAAGATAAGCCACAAGTAAATAATCCTTAAACCTAACATAATACACTTTAAAGCATGCTGAAAGTAAAGTAGAATGCGCCTTAAGGCGCATTCTGCTTTTCTTTCGACCTGCTTTAAATGGCCTCCTGTCTTCAAAACTAAAGCTATGTTATGGGGTAATGGGCTTAACGTGACTACACGCAAATGAAAAGCAAATTTTATCTGATTTGCAAAAAGATGATTGATCTGGCTCCAAACTGTTTAAATAGGACGCAAGGCTTTTATCAAAAACGGCTATATTGGGATAGTAAAACGTGTTCTCCACTGTATGTCGCACAGCCAACCATGACATTGTGATAGTAATAACAACCCACTTCCTGGAGGAAGCTTACCATCTTATATGCCAGACAAAATGCTATCACAAAAAAGTGTAAAATAATCAGGTGCCCGTTTTATGAAACGTCGTACATGTTCGGCAGATTCGCAAATTATTATTTATTTCTCCATTTACCCCTGTCTTGTGACATCTTTTGGAATTGTCTTCTCAAGACGATTTCAAAGAGATGTCACAAAACAGGATAAGATGGGGCAATCAGAAATAAGATGTATTTTTCAGTTTTTGTTTAGGACCATTTTTATATACGACATTTCATAAAAGGAGCCCTAGCTTTTACTATTTAATCATTTCATATATATATATCTTATATTTTAGTGGTTTTTTTACGAAAATGTATCTTACTCATTGTCTAAGATAATATAAAGTTGCTAACAAGCTTGTACACATTTGGATTTTTAAAACATCTACAAAAGCAGCTGATATGTAGCAAAACACCATTTATACGGAAGCTTCAACATGTACAAAGCGACCACTAAAACAAGGTATATGCGTAGCTTATGTAGTAGCAGAACAAGAATGTATAGTGCAGAACTTTCTGCACTATACATGATGTCCTACATTACGCACTGACATGTCTTAACCCTTAGCCCGCCAAATAAATTGTCATCTGCTATATTTCTCGTCTGCTTCAAATATCAAAGTGCTTCAAAGTTGCTCAAAATTGCTGAAACTGTTGTCCGAGTGTCAAACAGCTTGGATCCGGATGAGACGCTGAGTTACTCGGCGTCTCATCCGGATCCAAGCTGTTTGCATATGGAGCTATAGTCGTGACTGGCAGGCTAAGGGTTAATAGATCATTAGTCTTCTTCATTTAGAGGTCGCTTAATACAAAGCAGCTTTAGCACCTGGCTGTCATCCAATAAATTATCTCTCATTTAGTGATCGTAATGGAGGGATGTCACTGCACAATTTCCTAGCCATTTAACCCCTTTTCCTGGACCTGACAATCAGAATGTTATAAAAATAAAACGTGAATGACTACAATGATAGACGTCATTGTTTATTTTTGCGACAGTCAGTTACAATAAATGGAATCTAGCATATTAGTTTTGAATTGATATTCTTAAACTCCTCCAATGCCTATTTTCAGAGTGCGTTCACCATTTGCAAACAGTTACCCGGCAACAAACAATGTCCCAAACGCACTAATGGATGTTGTTTCTGTCAAAATAATTGAAAGCTTACTTTGAAATATAAAGGTATATGGCAACCTTTTTATCGTTGATACTATCCAGGAAGCTAATAGACTACACTGGAGAAGAATATATAATTTCTAGTTTAACCCATTTGCACCCAGTAGATTATTCCATGCTTAAATATAGCACTAACCATTTCTTCCCTAAAGGAAGCCTGGTCTAAATTTGCATTTTCGTTTTGTTTATATTGAAATTCCTATCAGCACAAAGTGTAAACTCTGATCAGATGCCGCAGTATGCGGCGTCTGATCAGAGTCTACACGGTTTACCTTTGTCCCACACTTTGGCCGTGGGCGCATATGGGATTCACGAAACTAAACCTATATTACATGCCATAAAATGTAGAAACGGAAACGTTTTTAAAAATGTAAACGATTAGTTTCAATCTGAATAGTACACAGTTTAGAACCTGATCAGTATCTAATCTAGCTCCAAACTGTTTGCAATGGACATTAGGGGTTTCAGTATAATCGAATCTTTACAGTGGAGAAAACGTTATTCTTTCCCGTTTAAACGAAAACGAAACGCAAACGCAAAGCGGTAAAACGTAGAAAAGTACAACTGTTGGACAAGTCTGATAACTCATATTTATCTTAATGGCAAACAGTTTGGAGCCTGATCAGACGCCGGGTTACCCGGCGTCTGATCTGGCTCCAAACTGTTTGCGCATAGGAGAAAATAGTTTTAGCGTATACGCGTTTATTGGGAAAGAATAACGTTTTCTCCACTGTACAAGTAAAATATTTTTAAGTATAAATAACGTCTTCCTCTCAGTTATTGCGATAATGGTTACGAGTTTTACGACGTGTATTTTTTTTAAAAACCGGGTTTTTTCTATACATTTTTCACATGATCTTAAAACTTGGTATTTTGACTTTGCGACATAACGTTGGATCAATGGTTTCGATATTTGCAGCAACAATAGAGAACAACAAGAATCAAAATGATCAACACAAGTCCTCCAAGAACTATTCCCACAATAGCTGGTACGCTTAATATCTCATCGTCATCATCTTCCTCTGGAACAATACCTGTAAAATATACCAGAGTAACAGTATAGAAGAGGTTATCAATAGGGATGCCATAAGTTGATCTTGAACAACCCTAAGATTTTCAAATGTTCAATGCTTCAAGCGCGGTTACATAAGGCAGGTACATGTAGCAGAATTTGCCTTACGACGCATTTTGATTTATTTTCAGCCTGCTTTAAGCTACATGTACCATCTCCTAGGATAACAAACGAACTTTTCGGAAAACCTTCGGAGAAAAGGCAGTCCTGTATCACTGTTCTGTAAGAACAAAAAAATACATGGAAAATATTTATTTATGTTTAGACGCACATGAAACGCTAATTCCACGCATTAATTACAGTAAATTAGAACTTTTTGAAAGGTTTAAAGTTCTCATTTTTATCTGAATAGTAAATTATTTTGAGCTCGAACAGACGCCAGGTTATCCGCCGTCTCATCTGGCTCAAAAGTGTTTGCAATTAAATTATTGGTTTTAGCGTAAACAGATTTATCGGGAAAGAAAACGTATTCTCTACTTCATAGAGACAACTGTACATTTGATTTGAGGAACTTAGGAACACGATAGTGTACTTTTTTAGTAACTTGCATTTCATAAATATGTGTGTGAATGACGAAGTTGTGAAAAGTAAAAGTTGCATATGTGTAATGCTAAGAGTCAACGGAAATTTAAAATCAGTTATTGGTCCAAACATCATTTTCTACTTGGTTACCGATTATTCAGCAAAGGGGTATAGACAGTTCATAGGACAGGTGGGTGCCTACTGCAATACAAATGCAACGCAGATGCCTACCTAAGTAAGGAATGTTCTTCATTACCATGCCTTACACTGATCAATCACATGTCTTTCATGCTTGTTATCTTAATTATTTTAAATGGCTGCACAACGTTCCTTAACCAGAAACTTCCTTAAACATAACATGTTCTCTGTCCGTATGTGTTTGGGGTTTGAGGGTTCTACGATACATGCAATATTCTATAATTTGACATAACGTCTGAGTTGAATTGTTGTTTCAATAGGCCAGGTGAACCAAACAGGTACATGTAAGAGGGAACTGCCAAGTTTTAGGCATATATATTAACCCCTTCAAACCCAGAATACAATAGTTATTTGCAAACCGTTGGATTCTGATCTGACGCCACGTTACGCGGCGTCTGATCAGTCTCCAAACTGTTTGACACCAATTTTTACATAATATTTCTTTAAACAAATACCTAAAATTTAAATTTGAGAAATAAAAGCGGAAGACAGTTGTTTCAAATTGATAACGCCATAGCAGTGAAGGGGTTAAACAATTAAGTCTGATACTTACGACAGTCGCCTGAAATAGTACAAAGAACAATCGTTAATAGTGTCCACAGTATAAAACAATACATAATCACAATAAAAATATTTTTAATGCAGTATATTTGCACTGAAAAGACCAACTGCTTAATGAATAACCACAGTGATAAAAAAATGATGTAGTGTTACTGCTTAGAACGTTTTGATAAATGTGTTAAATGCTAATCATTTCATTTGATCTACCAGATGGATTACATGTACAGTCAAACAACGATGACTCGTACTTGCTTTATTAATTACCCCATTTATATGCCCTACACTTTCCCATCTACAACAAGAATAGCCCCACCCAGGGATGTATTTAACATAAAACACAGAAGGCATTTCCACTATATTTTCATGTGGTTTATATGTTTAATGAGCATTTTGGCTTTATTTTCAACCTGCTCTCAGTGGCCAGCCATCTTCAAAATAAAAAAACAGACTATGGTGTAACGAACTTACTCGCACTTCAAACTCAAAAATATAGCTTTAACATGTTTAACTTTGAAATAGTATACGGAGACTAAAGTAGACAGGAGACACAGCTGAATAAATGTTGTAAATACCTAATATGGCAATAATTTTGCTTATTCAGTAAACCCCCTCTATTACGAGCACTAATTAATTATTAGTTGTTTCAGACAGGTGACTGCTTGAACACTAGTTAGGTTAGTTTTTTACTGTCATCTTACATTAAGCTGCTACTTGTCTTTTATACAATAAATTAGCGTTTTAGTGGTCGTGATAGAGATGTTTTACAACCCTATGGTCAGTAAAAAATACTGATTCTATTTTCAGAATACCGGGAAGTTATTTTATTTATTTTGGTAAAATATCTCAAATGTTTGAGTCTGAATGGCTGTTCACCACACATTAGATCTCTCAGTATTTGGAGTTTAACAAGAAGGATAATCTCAAACAATCTCGATTGTATTGTATTGTATTGAGTTTCATCAATACCAACCTTATTTTCACAGGTGATAATTTCAATTAAGATGAAATGCAAAAAGCTAAGACTGACCGGAGAATCACATTGTTGTAATGTTTGAGATGGAACATCTCTATTTGACAACTATTTATACAATGTTTTATACATACACATTTTATTATCAAAAGTTCAATTCGTACATACATTAATTTTATATGACCAAAATCGCCGGGCTTTAAATTCTTGCAACATCGGTACGAGCCCTGCCTTTCTTATTAGTTTGTACATATAATGCAGTCAGTCTACAGTGTCTTACAGGACTGTTATGCATGTTTAGTTTATGGTTAATGGATAACACAATATGCATTTTGTTTATATCTAAAAGGAAGACAAAAGCATTCCAGAAAGGAAATTAACCCATTTGTGCCCAGTGGATTTGTCCATGCATATATATTAGATGTGTCCATTTTTTAACCTAAGGGGTGCCTGGTTCAATTTTCAGTTTAATTTTGTTTTATATTAAAATCCCTATCAGCAAACCGTGTAGACTCTGATCAGACTCTGTATAATGTGGCGTCTGATCAGAGTCTACACTGTTTGCCCATGTCCCATATATGGGATCGTGGGCATAAAAGGGTTAAGACAGTATAAAATGATAACATTACTCTTGCTATAACCTCTAAGGGGTTTTATTTTAATAACGCACATAGGGGACGAGCTATTAGAAAATAGCAATAAAATAACGTTGTGCTATTTTATAGCAATCCTTTAGGTTGAAATATAGGCAACAGGGAAAGAACAAGAACTTACTACTAATTGTCGTGGTAGTGATCTTCTGACCAACTTTCACACCTTTCCTGTTATTGGGGAATTCGCTGTAAGTCTGGGATGGGTAACACTCTTTAGGTGAAATAACCATCGAGGTGCCGTCGTCTTTGACCATCTAAAATGCGAAGCAAAACTAAAACTTAAAGGTGTACATGTATTAGGTAATGAAATCATGCTAAATGTGAAGAAGTGCTCCTTCTCTACAACAATATCCATTGGGACACACACAGTGTATATGTTGTTCGGAGGGAGTTATTGTAGGGAGTGGAAATTGATAAACTAAGAGTACAAACATGATTTAATAACAAATCTCAATATAAGCCATATAAGTTTTGAACTGCATGCCATGGAGACTTTATATTTGGCATATGTATCCGACTCAAGAAGCTCTCGAGCTCAGTACAACTCGGGTTATATCTGACAAATGTCAAGTTCATTAAGCTGTCAAATAGCGATAATTTAACATAGGCCATAACGCTGAAACAACTTGCTTTAGAGACTTCATTTTTGACATGCGTACTAAACACAATGGACTCTTGGGCTCCGTTCAAATGGGTCATGAGAGACAAATGTTAAGGTCGTGTAAAGCCCCACAGTAGACAGATGAACAAATATTCAAGACAGGCGAAACAATAATAACATATCACGATTCCTTTTTAATGTATATGTATTAGGATAACAAAACACGAGCATTGGCATCCGGATGCTGGCTCGTGTTCAATTTAAGAAATAATAAATTCATACCAGTGTTCTATCGTGCAATCGAACACTGGTAGGAGTTGAGATGCGTAGTAATTTAATCACGAGGCCTTTAGGCCGAGTGATTTAATTACAAGCATCTCAACGACTATCCGTGTTCGATTGTTAGATAGAACACTGGTATTAATTCATTATTTCGATTCTAATACATTATTTTACCTTAATTTGCACCGAAGTAACGGCGCTACATTTCTTGGCGTACGCATTTTCGAAGCCAAATGTCGTCACGTTTAGCGCGTGAGTGTTCTACTGAAAATTCGTACACTGAGACGGTCCTTCTTCGCTTATATAGGGATGTGGGCGAGGTGTGTTAGAATGTGCAGTATTGTTGATCACAGTCTATTATTGTTCACATGCAATTGCAGTTTTGATTGGTTATTAAATCCTGAATTTTATTAAGTCATGCTTGAACATTAATAATTACACGGCGTCTGTTCTGGATCCTAAATGTTTGCAAACGTTTAACACTAGTCAAGTTGAGATAGTCAGGATAAGGTTTAAGCGTCCCATAAAAGGGGCATAGGCAAATAGTGAAGACACAGATCAGACGCAGCATAATGTGACGTCTGATCTGAGTTTACACAATTTGGTAACAGTAATTTATATCATACATAAAATGAGAATAGTAAAATTAGACCATAATGGGAAAGGTAGTCATCCACTTATAAACATTGAAGAACCCTCAAGGCATAAATCGGTTAATAAAAGATTCATACTTACAACGCATGCGAAGCGGAAAGTGTTGACGTCATCAACTGTTTCGTCCCTGTTCATCAGTATTACACTGGTTGTGTCGCCTTCTTTCTTACTAGTGATGCAGTTGAGTCTTCCACTTCCTGAAGACAGTGATAATAATATACAGTGGAGAAGACGTTACATTTACATTTTACTGCTCACACGAAGCGAAACTTAACATAAATTAAATACCGGTATATGATAAAATATAGTAAATTACTGTTTTTTGCAATTTTTTACAGTATTTCTTTTATCCAAGAGCCAATAGGTTTTGTAGCCTGATCAGATATCGGGGTTCACGGCGTCAGACTTGGCTCCAACCTGTTAGCAATGGAAGTAGTTGCGTTAGTAAATTAATCCCTTCACTGCCTTACTCCGAGTACAATAGTTATTTGCAAACAGTTTGGATCCTAATCAGACGCCGCGTTATGCGGCGTCTGATCAGGATCCAAACTGTTTGACACTCGTTTCAAAATTTCTTAAGTCAAAATACATAAAGATTGTATTTTTAAAAATAGAAGCAGACGACAATTCTTTAAATTTAATACGTCATGACACTGAAGGGGTTAACGTTCCAACCTGTTTTTAATGCACAATCTATTTAGTTCTAGTATAAACGCGTTTATTTGGGAAAACTACACGTGTTGTTTCGTGTGCAGGAGGAACAATAACGTGTTGCACTTAAAAATCACTTTCTTATACAGGAGCTTTTAAAAAATGTTTACTGCACATCAAGCTGTCACCTGTTAGATAGCCTCTCCAAGACCTCTGTTAAAGATCATACTGTACTTTGTCTAAGTTGAGAGAACTTGTTTATTAGTTAACCCATTTGTGCCCACGGTCCCATTTATGGGACATAGGCAAACAGTGTAGACTCTGATCAGACGCCGCAATATGCGGCGTCTGATCAGAGTCTACACTGTTTGCTGATAGGAAATTCAATATAAAACAAAATGAAAATGAATGTTTTGACCAGGCAATCCTTTGACAAAAAATGGACTAATCCAATATAGAAACATAGAAAAATCCACTGGGCGGAAATTTGTTAATGTAAAATGTTATGGAAAGCCGGTCGCGACATGTCAATTGCTAAATGCTAAATGCTTGTTTGCCAATTGCTAATTTACACTTTGCTAAATGCTTGCCAATATGCCATTTGCCAGTTGCTTAATGCCAATTTCCATTGGTCATTAATTTAATATCTTTTAAATGAAAAAAGTGTTGTTACGGGGTCAAATGTGTACTGTAACACCGTCTAATCGACTAGTTGGTGGTCATGGGTGTAAACAATAAACCCACAATACTTTGTTTGCTGTTTTGACCAATTAAGTCAATTTCTAAATGCTAAATGCTTGTTTGCCAGTTGCTAATTTGCCGTTTGCTAAATGCTAATATGTTATATAATGCTAATTTGCCAATTGCCAATATGTCACTTGCCAGTTGCTTAATAATTTTATACATGTCTGCATCTATTGTAAGGGAAAACATGCTACGCTACAATTCTCTTTACCTCCACGGCAATGTCTAGGAACATCATCTGGTGAAGCCTGGTGCTGTAGTTTGATCTGACAATTTCATCAAAGTAAGCTATTTAGGATGTATTGGCATTTAGCAACTGGCAAAACAGCATTTAGCGTTAGCAATTGGCATGTCGTGACCCGCATTCCATAAAAATGTAGTTTTAATTGTCTAAACGTAAATTCCAGAAAGTTGTGCTATATATCGGACTTGGCGTAGTACCTGAGTAAGCAATGGGGTGGCTACATGTGTTGTTCAACTGCAGGGTCCGCTTGTTACTACACCCCTCCCAATCCGTATTGCCACAGACCACCGTGTTATTGGCTAATTCCACCGTCAACTTGGCCGTGGTGAGAATAGGGTTGGGACATGTAAAGGAGGGCGCCTGTCCTGTAAGATATATAAATACATTCTCAATGTAATGTGATAAAACCTTTCCACTACGACCACGTAATTATGATCTGTATTAGGTGTTTAAATCAGGTGAAACAAGGAGACAGTAAAACAGAAAACTCCTTTCTTATTGATTTAAGCTGTTACCTCTCTTCTATATAATCAACTAGTCTACACATTAGTGGTCGTAATAGAGAGGTTTTACTAATTATGAATAGATGAGCACATTCACACACACCAATGTACACACAAGCCAGTATATGTATAGTGAAGATTACGTTATTCTTTCCAAATAAGCGGGTGAATGCTAACACTTAGTCTATTATATCCGTGCATAAACCTTAGAGCCAAATCAGATGGCGCGTAAGCCGTAAGATACTTCAAAAGGTGGCAATGTACTACTGCATGGCGTTTGGGTTTCCTTTGCATTAAAACAGGAAATGATAATTTCTTTTCCACTATGCATGCTTATACGCATTCACACCTACATGCATGCGCGTGTACACGCTAGCATTTACACAATTACCTTTATGGCCCAATATTTCAGACCGGAACTGAGGATAACAATAGGCAAATTATGCTACATTATGTTATAATTATGTTAAGAAGAAAAAAACATAAGTGGCAGACAGGAAGGAATATTAAAATAGCGGAAAAAACATACCCAAACTTAACTCCTTCACTGCCTTACCCCGAGTACACTAGTAACTTTAAAACTGTTTGAATCCTGATCAGACACCGCGTTACACAGCGTCTGATCAGGATACTAACTGTTTTACACTCATTTCAATATTTCAAAAGTCAAAACAACTAAATATTTAATTTTAGAAATAAAAGCAGACGACACATGTTTAAAATTGATGACCTCGTGGCAGTGAAGGGGTTAAATGTATATTTTCAAACGTCTTACTCGTTCTATCTCTACTTAACGCTATGTTGTAACTATTCATAAGAATCGTCTCAATCTAAGGATTGGTAATAACTATTCGTTTGTTAGTGACATGACAGTTTTTGGGTTAGACCTACCTCTCTTTTCTTGGGCAATATTTTGAACATACTATGGATTAATCCCTTCACTACCTTACCTCGAGTGCTAGAGTAATTTGCAAACAGTTTGAATCCTGATCAGACGCCGCGTAACGCGGCGTCTGATCAGGATCCAAACTGTTTGCCACTCATTTTAATATTTTTGATATCAAAAAACCCAAAAGTAAAATGTTAGAAACAAAAGCAGACGACAATTGTTTTTAATTTATGACATCACGGCAGTGAAGGGGTTAAAGAAAAAAGACTAACAGAACCCTTGCACTTTATCAAAAGTTTCCAACGGAACTCACCATCTTTAACAAAAACGTTGAAGAGTTTCTGGTCAATCGAGAACTGTTCATTACAGATTTCGTCGAACCTTGTCAGATCATCATGGTCCGCCGTAAGCACGTTCTGGTTGTCAGCCTTTGAGTTTTGGGCTGTAACAATATTCACAGTGAATTTACAAGCTGGTTCAGTTTTAAATGTGACAAAGCTTTACCTTTACAAATCTCCCGAAGGTACCAATCACATCAGGGTCTTACATATACGAGCGTTTGCTATGAATCACTCTATTCCTGAGAATGTAATACACTGTACACTAGAAAAACCGTTATTATTTCCAAATAAACGCGACAAAGCTAAATCTATTATATTTCGATTGCAAATAGTTTGGAGCCAAATCAGACGCCGGATAACCCGGTGGCTGATCAGGATCCTAACTGTTTGCCATTCAGATTAAAATGAGCATTCACAAATGTCAAAATGTTGTCATTTTCTACATTGTTTTTTTAAATGCGTTTGCGTTTCGTTTGCGTTTTAAAGGGAAACATGTCTTTTCCACTGTAACTAATTATATGTTTACACAGATCTGATTGAGTATGTAGCGTACACTTATTGCTCAATATATGCAAAATGATACAAGTTAGAAACATAAATTGAAAACATAGTTTGTAGGTTTATTTGAAAGGTTAACAATCATTCTTAATGTTACATGTAGCAGCGTTCAATGTCTAATCCTATGAAACATCTGTGATACAAATGCCGAAATTCTTATAACAAAATTGTGATCAGGATGAAATTAGTCATTGCTTGGATACAACAACTACTATTCAGCGGACAAGAATTTGGACGCAGTCAATAAGGTTTAAGCTATTGGACCCTAGGAAAGAGTATTCGTATTATCCATAAAACCCTGTACCTATATAAACCGTGTCATATACAAACAATGTAGACACTATCTAACGGTCCCTTTAGTAGCCCTCTAATCGGTTTTTGTACTTCGAACTGTTTGATAGTTTGCAACATATTGGAACGAGAGCACCGCAAGCGGTACATTATACGCCCACTGGCAAATAAATATATAGTTTTATCGAAATTCATTCTAATCTGTAGACACTTAGAGCGAAACCATAAACAATACTGAAAAAAAGCCTTTTCTAGCATATCTGAGTACACCAAGGGTAGATAACTCGACAAAATGATCCGATTTCAATAATAATCAACCCTTTCATGAACTCATACTTCTATAATTATACTGTGGGCAAACATAATTAAAATCCATTCAAAACTGTAGTTGCTAAGTGTGTTAACACTGTCAAATAAGCCTTTTATAGCATATTTGAGTGCACCAAGGGCAGATAACTATGCAACCAAATATCAAATAAATCTCAAACTTAAGTCAGCTTCAGATCTTGATGCATATAGCCTTTCTGTGAAGTTTCAATAATATCCTTCAAATAGTTTCAAAGAAAACTCTGGACAAGCTTTCTATAGCACATTTTAGTACACCAAGGGCAGATAGCTCTGTAACGAAAATTCAAATGAACCTCAGACTCAACTCAGCTTTAGATCTTGATGTGTGAAGTTTCATTAATATCCCTGCAATAGTTTTCCCAGAAAACTCCGGACAAGCTTTGTATAGAATATATGAGTACATCAAGGGCAGATAACTCTGCAACAAAAATCCAATGAACCTCAAACTCGACTCAGCTTTATATCTTGATGCATATAATATTTGTGTGAAGTTTCATCAATATCCCTGCATTAGTTTTCCCAGAAAACTCTGGACAAGCTATTTATAGCATATTTGAGTACATCAAGGGCAGATAACTCTGTAACGAAAATTCAAATGAACCTCAAACTCGACTCAGCTTTAGATCGTGATGCATATAACATTTGTGTGACGTGTCATCAATATCCCTCAAATAGCTTTCCCACAAAACTCCGGACAAGCTTTTTATAGCACATTTGAGTACATCAAGGGCAGATAACTCTGTAACGAAAATTCGAATGAACCTCAAACTTAACTCAGCTTTAGATCTTGATGCATATAACATTTGTGTGAAGTTTCATCAATATCCCTGTAATAGTTTTCCGGCAAAACTCCGGACAAACAAAATGTTGACGGACGAACGGACGTACGAACGAACGGACGGACGGACAGGGCGACGCCAATATACGACACCTTTAGAGGTGGGCGTATAAAAAGCAATCATCGAAAGTGAAAAATGGACTAGACTTACATTGTAATTGGAAACTGAAGTATCACAAATTGAAAGACTTGAAATAGACAAATAAAACGTCATGGTTGTACAGTGGGGAAGTCGGTTTCCTTTCCTAATAAACGCATTCAGGCTAAAGATAATAACCTCCATTGCAAAGAGTTGTAAACCAGATCAGACGTCGAGTAACCCGGTGCAGGCTTCTGTGTGTTACTCAGATTTCAAACATTGTAATTTGCTACATTTTAGTGCATTGCGTCTGCTTTTCGTGTGTGTTTAAACGGGAAATAATAACGTCGTCTCCACTGCACAATACAAAACATAAAAGTTCTTACCATGCGGGGTGAAGTACTTGTAAACACTGTTAGAGATCCATTCAAACTTCATGCACACATAGCTATAGTATGTAACATTACTGACAACAAAAGTTTGGACAGACCTACAAAAGAAAGAAATATGTGTCAAGAATAGACTGCACGATAGGGCAAACGTAAAACAGAAAGCTCCCGTAAGACAATAAGATCCTTATCAATGCCATAAATGCTGCAATAAATATATATTCTGTTTAGTTTTCGTTTAAACCTAATTGGACGGTACAAACATAAAACAAATAACTAATAAATAATAGCACAAGACTAAAGCTCTTTACTTTGACTCAATGCATGTAGGCACGAATGTATGATACCCATTGTAAACAGGTTTGATCAAAAGGAGACGCCATATAACGGTCTTGTAATTCATGTGTATTCTATATGTAAAAGATGCAACTTTACAAACAGTTAGAACCTGGTCAGGTGGTGCGTTACGCGGCGTCTTATGAGAATTGAAAGCGTTTGACATTCGTTTCGACATTTCGTCATTAAAACCAGTCCTTATGTTGACTTTTAAGGATATTGCAGACGACACTTCCGATGCAGACGATATTTTTGCGGTAAGATACTAAATCTTGGCAGTGGAAGAGTTAAACGTAAACGAAGTGCTTACGCACATTGTAATACCGGTTATATGTTCAAAGTAAGAATATTTTGAAATTTCGGACGATTTTGTTTTAATCCGAGTAGCAACAAGTTTGGAGACTGATCCTACGTCTGGTTAATCGGCATGTGTTCGAGCTCCAACATTTTTGCAATGGATACAATTGTTTCAACATAAATGCGTTTACTGGAGAAATTACGTCTACTTCAAAGTAACAATTGAGTCAAATACAAGTGAGCTAGAGGTCATACGATTAGCGGGGCTTATTGTCGCCCATTCGTCGGTCGCATGATGACGTTGGTCATGAACGTACCTCAGTGCAAGATAGCCTTTCTCGTCAAAGTTAACGTTGTCTACAACTTCCCAGTCAGACACGATCTGTCCATCAACATCAAAGGCCCAGCCGCTCATCTTCCATGTGCTTATGGTGATGAGTCCCTTGGCGTTATCATTCCAGGAACTCCCTCGGAAGACCTCCGGCATCGTACACGCTGCATCTGTTTAAACAGAACAAAACAATGTCTTACGAGAAACTCTGGTAGCAAATTATAGCAGAAAAGTCCATATGGTATATTAAAAAAGAACTCCGGGCGGGGAACGAATTCGGGACGCCTGTGTGACAGTTCAATACCATAACCAATGAGTTGACCCCCTCAGGTAGAAGTTAGGTATTGCATTCATCATTCGTCGCTACATTGTATATTATTTCAACACTCATAGAAGTAAGCGTGTTGGATGTCACCATTTACAACATCTGTACACTTGGTCGTCATTAGTAGTCATTAGTACCACACATGTACCTTACGAGAACGAGAGTATAGTGGAGGAAATGCTAAAATAGCATAAACACATTCAGTCCATAGCAAACGCTTAACAGGCTGCAGTTTGGTCAGATGTCGGGTTACCCGGATCTAAACTGTTTACCACTCAGAGAACAATGCATAAATAGAAATAAAAAGAACTGAAAAGAATAACGTCTTGTGTATGTATGTTTTACAAATGGACTATAATATGTATAACACTTTCACTACCTTTGCCCTTTAAATCTGAAATTTGTAAACTTTGCTTCTGATTAGGGTACTTATTCCGTTGTTTCTTCAGTCAAATTTGACTTCAGTATTTTACTGTGAAATGAAACCTAACGGCGATGCAGGGCTGCCATTTCTCCGGATTTTTCCTAAATATTTGGATTTTTATCCTAGCAGAACGTAGCTTAAAACAGGCTGAGAGTAAAGCAGAATGTACCTTTAAGGCGCATTCTGTTTTACTTTCAACCTGTTTTAAGCATTCGTTTCTTCAAAACAAGAAAAAGACTATGGGGTAATGGTACGGTTAATAAAATTTAAATTTCGTCTGAAAAATTGAAAATTTGAAATCTTAGGATTTTTATTATCAACTTACGGAAGCCCTGGCGATGTTGAATACTTTCACAGCCTTGGACAGTTAAGCTCCAGATCAGACACTGCCAAACGCACTATCTAGTCATACTCAAAACAGTTTTGCACTCGTTGTGATATTTCTCTAGTTACAATGTCTTAATTCCTTATCCTATAGCATACATGTTTTTCTAGTTTTGAAGTCCTTCTAAAGCAGGTTGAGAAGCATAATGCGCCTTATTCTTTACTTCCAGCCTTCTTTAAGCTACAATCTGCTAGGTTTTTAAAATTAATTATCACGGAATATATTCATGACTGTACAAAGCAGCACTATTTTCTGAAGTGGATGATCAATTAAAGGAGTAAATTTACTTCTAACTTTGGAGTTAATAGACCTAGTGGTAACGCATTCGGTTACGATATATGTAGCAGGGTTCGTGAGTTCGATTCCCCGGACCAGCGGCCTGACTAGGTTAGTTTTTCCAAATCCCTGATGATGTACAATAATGTTCTTGAGCACGATATGTACCACAAATTGTTCCTCTCCACCAAGGGTTTACAATGGGTACATGTGAATGGTCTGAGTTAGTACTGCGGCTGCCTACGCGCCATATGTTAGCAGTGCTAAATATTGTAGATAAGATGGCTCAATGATCAGGGGCGGCTGAACGGTAATTTGGATTGAAAGTACATGTAGACTATAACTTGGTACTTTGTTTTTTACTTTTTTTTAAAATTGATGAATTGACATCAATTATTAGAGCAGGCGGTATTTTGTCGTTCAAATGTTCAAAGGTTTTAAGCAAACGGTAAACAACGGCGAGAAACTATTAATCAGCTCTGTTTATATAATCACCGTATGAAAATACATGTATGCCACTACATACGCTCGTGTATTCTGTTGAAGTATGTAACTTTTTATATATGAATAATTTTTATGTTTGCTACAAACAAATTCAAGTGACCTTTCCCCCCCAGCTATGTTTGTATTTTGATTTGAACATATCTGCGGTTGCCAAACCGATAGCTAAGATAGCTTTTCTATATTGGTTTAAGGTTCGTAAAACTTGTTGATGAAATATAAAAACGTTTAATGACCGTGATTGGCATCCGCCATTAATTATACCGCGCCAATAAAAACGTTTTCTATATTTCTTTTTATTAGTGCGTAAACGCATTCGGAAACAGTAGTGTCTTCTAAACGGTATGTTACATGTATGTATATGTTAAAGGGATTAAGTGTAATCAGGGAATACGTGAACTCCCTGAAAAATCAGGGATTTCATGAAATTCCTAAATATCCCAGGGAATAGGCGTAATTTTGAAGCTTTTCGTTGATTTTTTATTAATATTTGGCAGTTACTTTTTGTTAAAGTAATGAATTTTACCTCGTTTAGTTCATTAAGTTCAAATGCAATTACCACGCTATAAAATATGTTGTTTACATTAATAACAAGTCAAATGTCGTGGGTTTTAATTATCCTGACTTAAATGCACACTGTTCACTTATTCTTATTCACTTGTGCATGAAACTTTGTATGAACGTCCATTAGATTATGATATTTCAAGAAAATGTGATGTTTAAAACCAATAGCGATATCATGATAGTACAAATCTATTAATTTGATGAAAAGAGGGACATTTCATCAAGTCCCTAAAACGCCCAGTGATTACGTGTAATCCTTAAAAAGTTAGTCATTACGCGTAATCCCTGATTACACTTAATCCCTGTAACATATATATACATTATTTCCGCCAATTTCGAAGAAATAACAAAATTCAACAAGAGAATTTACTGTAGTTTGTAAATGGAAAATAAAAGTCCCTTTAAGAGAATCTCCAGTGGCACAATGGTATTACTAACTAAGTAGTACTAACTACATTTAAGTGCTTCCGCATGTATACATACATGCATTATTTATGTACGTGTGAGGGGAAGGGTGTAAAGAAACAAAATTTAATGTTTCTTGGTGAGTCTCTGGTTGTCTGGTGTACAAATGTATATGGAAATGAATAAAGTAGTAAAGACCATTATTTAATCCCACGAAGCTTTGTCACGGATGTGTTTATCCTTTTCAAACATTGTACATGTAAAGTGTGCCATCAGGAAATACCCAGGTCAGAAGATTCCTCAAGAATCGGGGCCTGTTATGTTGTTATAGTTCAATATATTGAAAACAATTAAACCTGAATAGTCAAAATATAGATTTAAGTGATATTTGAAATTTCAACGAGGAAAGGATTATTTCCTCAAAATAATCAAATAATAGCGTGTCCCTGAAGAGAAGTTACACGTTTGCAATATTAATTAAACAGTATTGGTGTCAGTGTTAATTTAATGTTCCGATTAAATAAACATGTACATGTACGAATCGTATACGAGCGTGTGTTTTTGCTGCAAACGTTTTACGTTTTCCACTGAAGTCCAAGAGACAAATTGAAATATTTACTCCGTATATACAGTGGATAATACGTTATTCTTTCCCGTTTAAACGAAACGAAACGCAAACGCAAAACACTAAAATGTGGAAAAGTGCACCTTTTTGACATTTCTGATAATTCATGTTTATCTTGGTGGCAAACAGTTTTGAGCCTGATCAGACGCCGGGTAACCCGGCGTCTGATCATGCTCCAAACTGTTTGCAATAGAAATAATAGTTTTAGCGTAAACGCGTTTATTGGAAAAGAATAACGTTTTCTCCACTGTTTGCTTTTTTATATTGTACCATTGCATATAACTACAAACTTACAGGTCCACATCACAGAGTTCATGTGGAAGCTCTCTAATCAGGGTCTGGCGTTTTTGCACATTGCAAGGCTTGTGTACGTTTTTCTTTATAAAAAACACCTTACAAACCAAAAGGCCCAAAATATAGAAACATAGAATAGAAATAAAATGGACTTTAATAGAAACTAGAAATTTTCATTAGAAGTTTCAGGTGTTAATGAGTTAAACTATATATTTCCATCAAGTATGCATACTTTTCGATTATTTCTGTATAAATGTACCACATTCGACCCTGAACTATGATGTGCTCAATAGATTATTATCATATTGTTGTATGAGGATATAAAATGGTGGTATACAGACACTGCACAGTTTGTCCCCTGATACAGAAAACTATACTATTTTATAAGAAAAAGCAAACAACTGCACTTGAATGCGAATTTGGTGCTTATATCTAATTTTGTGAGCGACAGGAAATGCATAACAGGTATACTGTTGTCAATAATAGATCCAATGCATTTGTAATTTACAAAATGTGATACAGTGTTGAGCAGATATTGCCGTATTACAAATACGTTATTTTTATCTGACCTATAACAATTAGTAGACATGATTCACTTTAAGATTAGAACGGTGCGTATAATTATGAAGACACAACCACGTTTTTATTAGATTGCATATGTGTTTCATTATTGTGCATTCTTAAACCTTTTCTCCCTGAAAGTTCAAATTAACGATTCTAATTTTCAATTTCGCCTAGTACCGTTTTACTATTTAGGTTTGGTTGATGCAATTTATAGTTTATAGATAGCTACACCTATCGCTAGGGCTCAATGGGTTAAAATCGTGGCCTGTTAAAATATATTAATTATGTATGAAACACACGTTTTGACTCCAGGTCATAAGACTAAGCAATATGTCTGCATTCAGCCTTTTTTGTTAGAGTAAAGAACACATCTTATCCCTGACTATAGTCGCTTTGCATATTAAAAAATTACAGTGCAACCCATTGGCGCATGTTATTGCAGGTATGCCAGGTCTCGTTAAAATGTGTTAAGGTGGTTCGACAGCGGGCGGCCCGCATCTCGAGTTCCGGAAATGCTGATGACTTTCACCTGATCTTTGCGGCACGTGCTTATAGTAGAACATTTAGATAAAGAAAGGTTTGATCTGCTTCAGTGTCTTCTCTGTTAGCGCAATTGGTACGGTGCTTGACTTGCAATCCAAAGATTCTAGGTTCGATTCCCACTCGCTTCAAACGTGTTTTTTAACAAGTTGTCCGATTTTAGTGACTAGTCAATTCATAACGCAGTGATAAAAAAGGACAGGCTATGTTTAGTCACGTAATAATGAATAATATCAGATGCAAGTATAGTCAAGTGACAGCTAAATTTGTGAGGATGTTTAGCCTATATAACAGATGGCAGCTTAACACAGGACAAAAGTAATGCTAAAACATATATCCTAAAGGAGCTTTTATGCATTACTTTTGTTATGCATTAAGCAGTCACTTGCCTTTAAAGATATTCAGGCTACCGTATTCAATGGTCCCTTATTACAGGTTTGACTTATGGTATTATTTAGAGCTGACGGCATTTTAAAGTTGAACTCAAGGGAGGTTACTCGTTTTGTGTTAACATTTTGTCAGAATTTCAGGAAATCATTTATAAAATGTAAATTCTACTGTAGATTTTCATTACATTTTTGTGACTAGTAGAATTAAGTTATATCTATCTAATAAGATTAAAATTAGTGTATGTTAAACAACTAGATTTTTTGTAATTTGAGATTTTCAGAATTTGACTTTTTTAAAATATTGATATTTCAAGAAAATATGTAATGAAATACTTTTGTTTGCCTAATATATTATAGTCTATGTACAGTTTACTTGAATGTACAGAAATTATTGAGTTATATCATTTTATAAAGAAAATATTCCTGTTTATTAAAAACGGAACTTTTCTCGACAAAAGGTCCTGTCAGAAAAAAACGGCACTGTAACTTTTTTTTTATTTTAACGATTTTTCACTCTCCATATGGTATATTTCAATTTAATCAAGGTTTCAAAGAATTCTGACACGGAATAAGCTGACCCGCGAACCACCTTAACATGTATCGGTTGTTGCATCAGCGATCAACTCCTTAACTCTTCCACGATCAAATGCATTGTGAGGTTGTTATGCCTTCACCGCAATATTGTCACCTGCTTCAATATTGTTGTCTGCAATATCGGTTCAAATTAAGATTTAAGGCAGTATAACTAACGTAATTTCAAAACAAAAGGCAAACAGTTTTGATCCAGATCAGCGTCACGCGGCGTCTGATCGGGTAAAGAATTGTTTGCAAATGCGTTTGAAGGCGTCCTTGAGAGTGAAAGGATTAGCTCATTTCATGTTCGATAATGTTTTCGTCTGCAACAAATTTCGTCTGCTATTGTTCTAAATAAAGAATCTTCTAAATTTCTATTCAAACCAGAGTCAGAGTGTCAAACAGATTGGATCCTAATGAGACGGATTTTAGCGGGATCCAAATTGTTTGCCAATGTTATCATTGTCTCACTAGTTTACTGTATGTCATGCTCTCAATGACGCTTGATTAAAAGCGCGTTCGCAAACAGTTTGGATCCTGATCAGATTCCACGTAATGTAGCGTCTGATCAGTAAACAAACTGTTTGACACTCGTATCGATATGTTTTAAGTCATACTATATTGAATATTATTATGAAACGATCTTGCAAAAATCAAAATTGAAGTAGACGACCGTGAAACGGTGAAGGAGTAAGAAACTCGAGGAAATTTTCGCAGTGAAATGGTAAAGTTAATAAAATATTTAGTATTTCCTAAAGGCTGTGCATGCAGGAAGATTATTACCTGAGTTTAAGACTACCTGAACATATTCTATTAATTGATTGATCCACACAAGCTTAGCTGTGTAATAGCAATACGTGTTATTTTACTATTAATCAATATGATGAGCAGCGACCATTCATCTGAGGTCAAAGACAAAGTACAGTTCTTTTCTGTAAAAGGCATTTGATTATAATGTGTTGCTTAGATAGTCCCTTAACAGATTAACCCATTTGTGCCCACGATCCCATATATTGGACATAGGCTAACAGTGTAGACTCTGAGCAGACGCCGCATTATGCGGCGTCTGCTTAGAGTCTACACTGTTTGCTGATAGGAATTTCAATACAAAACAAAATACAAAAAGAACATTTTGACCAGTCATCCTTTTGATAAAAATGGACTGATCCAATATATAAACATGGAAGAATTCACTTTGTATAAATGGGTTAACTTTTTATATTATGTACACACACCGTGTACTATCAGTATACCTGTGAAGAACACACATGTCCTATGCAAGCAGTGTATGTTTCCCTCAGGGGGGCTGTTCTGAACAGGGGCTTTACTGCTTGTTAGTTTGCGATTTATTCTAAAAATATACCCTAGATAGTAAAACAAAACAAATTAGAATTAATTGGAAACTGAAACTGTCGACTTGAATGAGGTAACTTCAATGCTACATGTGCATTTACATGTAGCATAATGATCGAACTTAGTTTTTAAAGCCGGAGAAATCCGGACACCGAACGGTGTCATGCCAGTGCCACACTTCTGTTCTGTTAGAGGATTAGTCAGTGAGTTAACTGGAATGATATGGTGTTTAATCCTTTTTTCTCGATAAAAACGCTTTTAACGTCTTCAATATATATATCTACTATTCTAAGGAAGAACAAAGTTCCATTCCATGCACATGATGCAGTCGTGAATACATACATGCCCCATTAAAAATAGCTCCAATGTTTTAGTAGTTTATAGTTTAAAGCAGGCTAGAAGTAAAGCAGAATGCGCCTTTAGGCGCATTCTGCTTTATTTGTAGCTTGCTTTCAGCGGTCGCCTGTCTGTAGATCTAGAAACATACATAGACATAAAGCGACTACCTAGATATTACTTGATTATGTATTGTACCTTTTAGGGCTTGAACAGTCATATGTGAAAACAGGCGAAGTTTCGAATCTTGACAAAATACCGGAAGGAGCTTACCTGTGTAGCTGATGCAGGCTAGAACTGCACACGTAAGGACAATATAGTAATCCATCATTAAAATGCCTCTGCTCTGTAATCACCACAAACTGAAAGAGAAAGTATCAGCTATTTACAATACACGCGCGTTATTCATTTACAATTCTATACAAGGCTAAGCTTAAACTAGGGCACGCCTAGTACAGTCACGCCATGTCTCAGCAACCACTTATTACTGATGCTGACACACATGGTATAGCTTAAAGAAAGATTAAAGTAAAGCACAAAGATCCTGTGTGACCTTTGTGGCTTGCTTTCACCCTGCTTAATCGGCCATCGTCCGAAAATACCGGGAACAGATCTCGCAGGATTTGGCTGTTAGTCAGGTATGTTGAAATACACAAATGTATCAGGTTACAGACATAATTCAAACGTGAAGGATAAAAATAGAATACAGTATAGTTGACTGAACACGTTGAATTTTTAACGCCAAGTTAAATTGTAATCTGCAATGTCGTCTGCTATTGCTCTGAAATCAGAATTTTCTGCATTTACTTTTATTTTCATAGAGTCAAAAAGTTTGGATCCTGATGAGACGCCGAGTTACTCGGCGTCTAATCTGGATTCAAACTGTTTGCAAATGCAATCACGGTTAAGGCGTTTTCCAGAGTGTAAAAAGTTAAAAGATATGACGATGCATACCTGTTAATACATTGAAGTGCTATGAGGTTATATAAGGATACAGCTTGAGAGGAAAGTTGAATGACCAGTTATGAGCTCAGGATAACCTTGAACGCGTAATGGGCGATCTTAATAACATGATTGATTTTGCTTTTACGGCATTCCGACACATACAATGAAATGGTCATATGGCGCCAAATGAAAACGTTTCACACCTTGGTGGTATTTGTTTAACAACAACAAAACAAAAAGAAAAAATAACCAAGAAAAAACAAAAAAAACCAAAAAAGAACGACAATGTAGATGAATCAAATTACTAAGATAACATATTTTGAAGACAAATGTGTCCTCTATGCTAAACTTTGAACAGCTTAATATCCTATTGAAAAAAAAAATAATATGACTAAACAAGTACTAGTCATTTACGAGATAATGTTAAATTGTGAATTATAATACGTGTTTAATGTATCGTAAAAGTTGGCACACACGAAAATACGTCATTTACAAACAACAAAAACACATCGACCTTGCAAGGAGCCAGTTTTTAGTTCCCCATACAATAGGAAAAACGATATTTTCCCCGATAAACGCGTTTATACTGAAACTATTAATGCCATTGCAAACAGTTGTGAGCAAGTTCAGACTCCCCGATCAGACTCCCCGATCAGACTCCCCGATCAGACTCCCCGATCAACAGTTTTGCTCCCGAGGTTATATAAAATCAACCCCTAGCTCAAAACTCAGAAATGATCTCAACTCATAACACTCAGTTTGTACAGTGGAGAATCTGTTATTCTTTCCCGTTTAAACGCAAACGTACGCAAACGCAAAGCGCTAAAACGTAGAAAAGAACAACTTTTGGACAATTCTGATATTTCATGTTTATCTTGGTGGCAAACAGTTTGGAGCCTGATCAGACGCCGGGTTACCCGGCGTCTGATCTGGTCCAAACTGTTTGCACTGCAAATAATAGTTTTAGCGTAAACGCGTTTATTGGGAAAGAATAACACATTCTCCACTGTAGTCTTTGATTACATATTGCTACTGTAAAACACCTGTTAAAGTTTAAAGTTTTATTACCTCGGACCATGACCAGGTTCCAAACTGTTTGCTACGCATATTAATATCAATAGGCAGAATTGTCAATTTTATTTCAATATTCCAGTGCTTGATACAGTTGAAAACACGTTATAGTCTTTTCCACGGTTTAATTGCAGCCGAAACTCGAACACAAAGCAATTACATGTAGAAAACTACAATGTTTCTCTCATTTTTCTTTTAATCCTAGTAGTCAACAGTAAGCATAATCATATGCCGGGTAGCGCAGCGTCTGAGCTGGCTCCATACTCTTTGCGATGGACATTATTAGTTTAGCATGAACGGTTTATTGGGAGAGAATAGCTATTCTCCACAGTACATATTCAGTCAGAACCTCTCTTAAATTAGTTTGACATGTAGGACATGTAAGCATTCATATCAATCATATGTCTATAGACCTCTGTTTGCATTTTTATGGAACGGTTGCTTAGCAAGTACAGTCGAACTTCGATATCTCAAACTCGCTTAACTCGAACTATCCGAAATGTCGACACATGAACTTTATTTATTCATGCTCGATAAAGTCGAACATACCCGTATTTCAAAGTTAAAACGTGGCTTATCCACGTTTAAACTTTGAAATACGGGTATGTTCGACTTAACCGAGTTCGAGATATCTGATTCGGATCTTAACTGTTTGACACACATATCAAAGTTTCGTAAGTAGAAAAACACACCGACCTTGTAAGGAGCCATTTTTTGGTTCACCATACAATTGGGAAGACGTTATTTTTCCACGATAAACGCGTTTAGATTGAAACTATTAATGTCATTGCAAACAGTGAGCAAGTTCAGACTCCCCGATCAACAGTCTGTGTTCCCGAGGTTGAAGATGGAATTACGTTTATAGCAGTTAACTTGATAGCAAACCACCATGAACATAGTAACACGTTGTTGTTTAATACAATGAATTAGTATTGGATTGACATATATTGCTTATACACGACACTTGAAGGGCTAAACCGACCGGAAATACATATACTTCCTTATTACCACTTTGTACATAAATTGTCTGAAGTGCCTTTTATAAAAAATCGTGTCCAATACAATCTACTAATAAAGTTAAAGTTACATAAAACTACATACACGTAATGTACTTGAACATGTCCATTGTTATAGTACTGGTATCAACTTGTTGAATGTGTAATTGTAATATGTCATTTTACACTGTAATGTAGCCAATGTTTCATTACTTATGGTTGTTTTCTACAATATATTGTAATATGATAGACAATGCAGACGCTGTTCAGAAACATTCTGTCGGAAATGTCTGTTAACTGGTATATGAATTTGTATAGTTAACAACACTACAGACGCTCCCTCTCTACAACGACATCCAATGGGAGACAGAAATTGTGTGCGTTGTTCAGATGAAGTCGATGGAGGGAGCGAAATTGGCTTACATTTGCAAACAGCTTGAATCCAGACTATACTCCGCGTAACGCGGCGTCTGATCTGGATTCAAGCTGTTTGTCACTCGTTATTAAGTTTTTTTCTATCAAAATGCCCATTGTGTAACTTTAAGAAAAACAGCATACGACAATTTTAGGCAGACGACATTGCAGCCGTGAATAGGTTGGATATTATGTTTTTTTGTTTTTTTTGGGGGGGGGGTGGAGGGAAGAGCTGCAATTATTGTTGTAGGGAAGGAATCGTTGTTTGGTGGGAAGTTGTAGGGAGGGAGCACTGTATTTGCACGGATGTATGCACGGATGTATGCTTTGTATGCTTTTTGGTTAAGCATGCGATTGTGCGTCGCAAAGATACATTTAGGTTAAATTATCTATTTATTGCTGTTCACGTACGAAATGATAAAAGCGTAACAAGAAAACAAAATGAAAGTAAAGCAGAAGGTCAATGTATGAGTGTTCTGCTAAATACTTTGACACTACTTTTAGTTGTGACTCATCTTTTACTTATCTTATAGATATGAAATAATATGATTGAAAAGGAATATTGTTTTTTCTTAAATCTACAGAACTTCCTCTCTTGGGTAACATGGAAGTAAAATAACGAGAATCTTTTGGCAGGTAACTCTTTCACTGTCATTGGCGCCAAAAGGCGCCTTGCAAACTATTCGGGTCCTGATCAGACGCAGCGTGAACGAGGCGTCTCATCACTATCAAAAATGTTTGACACTCGTATCGACATTTCTTAAACCATATTACATTCAATTGGACTTTTAAACTATCTTGAAGATAACACTATTGAAGCAGACGACAATAAAACGGTAAATTTGGCAGCGAAAAAGTTAATTAATACAAACAACAGTAACGCTGAAAGAGAGATTCAAGAGATTAGGAAATTATAATGTTTTCATAATTTCAATATATTTGTTTTTAATCTGAATGGCAAACAGTATGGAACCTGATCAGACACCGGGTTACCCGGCGTCTGATATGGCTCCCATCCGCTTGCCATGTACCTAAAAGTGTTACATGTATTATGAACTCGTTTACTAGGAAATAATAATGTATTTTCCCTTGTGTCTGCTGCTAAACGGACATATGATTATGTCATACAAGTAAACGTATATACGTACACCTCTCTAGCACGACCATTAAAGGAAGCATAAGTGGTCGCATAAAAGACAGGTGGCAACTTAAAACAAGGTGAACGTGTAATAGAAGGTTTAAGCAAGTACTTAACACTATAAACTTATATAAGTAGTTGTTATGGAGAGATTTCACTGTATCTAAATTATAGGTTAGTGTATCAACAATATCAGTAACGGCTTCAGGCAGAATGATAGTTCATTGTTTAGAAAATCAAACACGAGTGCATTGTGTAACACAAACATGTAGTGTTTATTGTGATTACTTATAGTAGAGACGAAGTTATTCTTTCTAAATAACCGCGTTTACGCTAAAACTATTATTTCCCTTGCAATTCGTTTGGAGCCAGATCAGACGAAGGGTAACTTAACTTTGCTCCAAACTGTTTGCCAGTCAGATCATAAAAGGTATTTAGCAATGGCACATTACTGGATAATTGTGCATCTAAGTGCATTGCGTTTGCGTTTCGTTTGCGCTTTTAACGGGAAAGAAAAACGTCTTTTCCACTGTAACTAGCAGTACATGTACATGTACATTTATTCCTATCGTGTGCATTTGTTCCATAGTTTATAAACTGCTTTTCATGAATGTATCTAAAATATTAAGAAAAGGAGCAGGATAGTTTAGTTTATGTTCGTATCTTCTTGTGATTTATACTGGTATTGTGGCGTATACAGAATGCATGTTTTGCAATAAATGGTGTACATGTTTTAACCCTCAACAGCCATATGCAACATAACTCCACTCTGCAAACAGTTTGAATTCTGTTCAGAAGATGCATTTCTCGACCTCTGATCAAGATCCAAACTCTTTGAAAGTGTCAATATTAATTTTCATTCGGTCAAACTGCTATAAGTGTTTTTTTAAAATAACAATTTAGGTAAATAGTTTATATTCACCGATGTACTGGTGGTAAGAAAAAGCTTAAAGTAGATAAGACGATAAAATAAGGCGTAAAAAATGTTAATACTTTTCCCCATAAAAAACCCTTTTCAAATCTTTATAAATGGAAGCGTAATTTTTACTCCTCTATTAATTCATAAAAGAGACCCATGTCTCTACCATGTATAAAAATGATACAAGTTAAACATTTCATCTTCCATGACACGATGCGTCGGCGTTTACTTGAAGCTGTTTTCAACAGCGTGCTTTCAACAGTCGCGTTTGTGAATTATTGAAACTAGATACTAGAGAAAGGGAAAAGGTCTAGCTAAACAGAGAAGATCATCTAAATCTTATTTTATGAATAAATTTAACAAAGACTGTTGACGTACATTTGGGAGTTTTACGATGTATGGTACACGTACTAAGGAATGTTTAAACGTATATGGGTGGTTTGTTTAGTCAGCAGAAATATATTTTGATCAATAGTTATGTAAAATGTAACCTTCAGCACACTGTTGGCGAAATTGCGATGACTACATTTAAGGCGTGAACTATTTGACACTCTGAGTTAAAGTTTCATTTGGAAAAAAAACCCAAAACATTTAGATAAAGTCACGCGTTAACTTTGATATTATTGTATATTCGACCAAATTACGAAATACGTGTATGTTCGACCAAATTTTGAAATACGTTCTTGTTCGACCAAGTTTCGAAATGCGTGTATGTTCAGCCAAGTTTTAATGTACATGTACGTGTATGTTCGACCAAGTAGAAAAACATGTTATTTTTATTAAAATGAGTTACTAGTAGTAGATGTTTTGTTTCGTAACTATGATTATAATTTTATTATCTATCTTTTATTGTATCTTTAAGTAACTTGGTGGAAAAGTTGTGACTCAACTGGGACTCGAACCCAGGACCTCTGGCTTACCATGCCAACGCTCTAACCACTGAGCTACCGAGTCACCCAGAAATGCCATTCAAACATTTCACCATATTTCTACCCGGCTACATTTAGACGGTCGTTAAAATGTGTATGTGCATAGCCAGTGTTTAGTTATGAAGTTTTAACAGGTTACCATTTTCAACATGTTGAAAGTAAGGTAGAATATCCCTTTATGCGAATTCTGCTTAACTTTGAATCTGTTTTAAGCTGTCATCTGCTAGAATATATAAAGTATTCTTTCGGTGACTAATGTATGACTGTATACAGTGAACTATTCCTTGAGCGTAGGACTACATTTAAGGCGTAAAAAGGCATATCCATAGAGTAATGTGTTATACATGTATAAAGAAGCAAAGAAATATTTAAGGCAAATGATTGCAAAGTATGAAACTGCAGTGTGTTCAATTACCATTTTTTGCTGTTTAGGTAAGCAGTTTATGCCCATGTGCAGCATGCAGAGTACAGTAGAAATAATGTTTTCTTTCCAAATAACCCTGGTTACGCTTAAAGTTTTAGTTTTATTGCAAACAGTTTGGAACCAAATCAGATTCCGGGTAACCCGGCGTCTGATCTGGCTCCAAACTGTTTGCTACTCAAATTAAAACTGGTAGTCGGAATAGTCAAAAGGTTGTCATTTTCTATATTTCATTGCAATGCGTTTGCGTTTGAATGAAAACAATACGTGTTCTCCACTGTATTTCAGACCGGTAGCCAACTCGCAATCGATGGCCATCGACGGCCATCGATTTCTTTACTGAACTCATTATAGTACCAGTACTCAAGTAATGCGGGAATCCTTTGTTGATATACTCTTAGCTACATGCAAACCTGTCGTACAGATTGTTACCGTATCTAATTATAAATACAGTAAAACGAAGACTTATTAATTGTATAAAAGACATGTGACAGCTTAATGCAAGGTGTCAGTAAAGGTGATTTCTATTTTACTGTCACTTTGCTGTAAGCAGTCACCTGTGGTAAACAACTAATCATTAATACAATTAAATGGTCGTAATCGAGAGGTCAGTGCTTTACAACAGAGATGATGTATGTCACAATGTACTTTTCGAGTTTACAGCGTGTGTTAACAGGAACGTATATTAAAGATGCGCATTGACGTCTCTATGGATCAACGGGTTAAAACTTCACATATATCTACACTTTAACATTATCAATAAGTCAATACTTGAGAAGTAGTAACATTCATCATTATACGTTGTTCATTGTTACACCATGCCTCGTATAAGTCATTAGTTAATATACATCCATTTAGGTCTGTCATAGGATATTAAAATTACAGAAGGCAGGAAATATCACATTGTGTAATATACAATCAAGTGTATTAACTTATCGATCGCTGGAACCTCGGATGGACAAATCTAATTTAGATACTACGTGCCTATGTTTTTACTTTAGGTTTTGATGATAAATGACTAATAACATGTATTACAAGTGTACACATTGGTTGATACTTAGTTAGGAGATTTGGAAACGTTTTCATAAATAAAGTGGTGAAGCAAAAACAACCGCCAGAAAATGCGGAATAAGTTATTCAAAAACTCTAACGAGGTTCTAAAGCGATTATTTTTGCCTTTGGAACTCGTAAAGAAGACGTGTTTCATTCCTGATTAGGTGTAGTAATCTTAACATTCCGAAGATGTTGACGATTATTAAAATATGAGTGCCAAACAGTGTAGATTTGTCTTTATTCAGTAATGTAAACACGTAGTGTTTCTTATTACATCAACATAGTCATGATAATAATAATCATAGTCACATGCCAAGAACTTCTTATCATCATATACCGGACAAACAAGTACAAAATTATATTCGTCTTCTAAGTCGCGCCTATCACAATGCAAACAGAACCTTAGATTACGTAGAGCTTGACTAGATGCCGAGTTAGCTGACATCTGAATCAAAACTGTTTGCAACGAACACACATGGTTTGAGAATATAATTATACAGTTGAGAAAACTGTTATCATTTTCCGTTTAAACCAAAAAGAAACGAATTCGCATAGCAATACCATGAAGAAATCAAAACTTCTCGAGCATTGTAACGGTTTATTTCAATCTGAGTGGTGAAAATATGTAGCCTGATCAAATGTCGGGTTACCCAGTATCTGATCTGGCTCTGAACTGTTTACAATGAGAATACTAATTTACAGCGTAAACGCTGTTTTGGGGAAAGAATAATGTCTTCTCCACTGAACGAGTAGTAATAATTTACAATAAATTATATACTTTATCACATTTTGATTGGCAATGAACTCCGCCTACAGTCATATTTAGTCATTCCCTAAATATATCCCATTGTACAATAGGCATGTCATAAGATTATGATATCACAGAACATTTGAAAACAATTGTGAAATACTCAGTTGTCTAAGCCTTACTAGAGGTCAAATAAACAAAATGACATTGACATTCTGACACAATGTGAAATATTAATAGAAGAGTTCTGAATTAGTTTGATCAGACAGTAAGCAGTACTCCTTTCATAACGATGACCATGGATCCTTCTACATGTACAGTGACCACATAATGCAGGTTCTGCTGTGTATGAATGATCTAGTTTTACTTCAGGCACATCGGCACTGATTTGGTAGTTGTGTTTAGGTTTATGGAAGCTCTACTCATAAATACCAGGCATTTGATCGTGCTCCAAAATGTTTGCAATGGGCATAGCTATTTTAGCATAAACGCGTTAGCACTGTACACATAACATGTATATCAAAACGCTCAGACTTACGGAGTTGTTGCGGAATGAATACTTCTGACACTTTTGCAAGAGTTTGACGTACAGTGGAGAATCTGTTATTCTTTCCCGTTTAAACGCAAACGTACGCAAACGCAAAGCGCTAAAACGTAGAAAAGAACAACTTTTGGACAATTCTGATATTTCATGTTTATCTTGGTGGCAAACAGTTTGGAGCCTGATCAGACGCCGGGTTACCCGGCGTCTGATCTGGCCCAAACTGTTTGCACTGCAAATAATAGTTTTAGCGTAAACGCGTTTATTGGGAAAGAATACCACATTCTCTACTGTATGTAAGTTAACATGAAAAAAAAGCATTTTAGGACATAGCATACTTTTCGATGTACGTATTGTTTACCGTTGATATACTTACATTTACCAATCTAATTAAGTGATTAACTTAATATACATCGAGCTATGCAGACTACATGCCATTAGATAACACAATTAAAGAAAACACAGGGTCTGACGTATCTAATTTCGCATGAACAGTAAAATCTGTATGAAGCGGCTAATTGATTAAGCTTAAACTAAATATCACATACATATAAACAAGTTCACTACTGTTGATAATAGGCCCAACGATAGGGAAATCACATCCTGGATTAGCTTTCTGGATCGTTTTCATTCTGCATTAATCCTTTCCCATTTTAAAGATCAGTCACAATTCTGGTACATGTACCTTTACTCCAATAACATGTGTGCTAAAGTCTATAGTAGGTCACAGCAACATTTACAGAAAGTGGCTATCAGGTCAAATCCCTTTTAACCGCTCACTGCCAGGACTTAGCCTTTTTTAAGTTGGTAGAATGGTTTGATTGCTTTATTTAAAAACAAGGTTTAGACTGATTGGCAGAACATAAATCAATGTAAATGTTTAAAAATTTAGATGCTCGTCATACCCCGAAAAACTAACCAAATGATCGTGATCTAAAATGATTACAAATACCAGTGTGTTCGGACTCGGCAGCGTATGGGTTTTGACAATAAGCAGTACAATTAATATTGTATTAAGCCATCACTCAACAGACACGTGTACAGTAGTTTATATATGATACTGCTCTATTCAGAAAGCTCATACAGGAAGTGTTTTCTGTACTTTTACTATCCGGTATTAAACATTCTCTTGTCTTAAGAGGTCACCCCGCTACTTCACTGAGTAGTCGCTTAATACAATATTGACTGTGTAACCGTGTCACTGCTTAACATAAACTTTAACAAACACATTGAATCCATATCAGGCACCGATCAGGACGCATACCGTTTGGATTTTCTCTAACCAAATGCCTGAAGTTAGACTATGTTTACATCTGATAAGTAGTCGGTTTAACTGTCGGCATGCTGCAGGCCAATGTGTGCTTCGAACGGGTTGGATCAATACGAGACGCCAAATAATTCAGCCTCCCATCTGAATCTTTACTGTTTGACATGCTGATTTTATTTTCTGAAAGAAAATGCCTTTTAAATCAATTTAAAGAACTGTTGCAGACTACAAACATGTTATCACCGTGAAGAATGTTAAAGTAATTAGAATGCTGACACGTGACGATTATGTTAGTATTTCTGATTTCTCCATCGCAAACAATTTGGAACCAGATAAGATTCCGAGTTATTAAAGTATATTTTGTTTGAAAACGTTTGCGTTAGACGTCGATGTTGTGTTGAGTTAGCTGTGGCCTTGAGTGTAAATAGCAAAATAACAAACAGACCAGATCCTGATCAAAGGGATACTTAAAGAGCCTTCTAACATGGATTAAAAAAATTGCATCGGATGTGTGCACAGCTGACCCATGCATGCACATGTACACTGTTTCCAAATGACGCACAAATGTGGCACTAGGGGTCGATAAGTTAAGTAGTTCGGTTTTCAAAGATGTCACTGGATAAGGACACTGTAAAAAGGTGGGCGTGACTGTTTCACTGTTTCACTCTGAAAGTGCTACATATCCTGGAAAAGCATAACCAACCCACAATTTATATACCCGTTTTCTTCAATGTACCACAGCCACAGATGTCTAACAACAAACAACAATATAGTCCAAGAACCACGCCCTTCTCCAACGACAACTTTATTGGTTACCTACATGTACACCTGTTACGCGAACAATTAATAAATAACCGTTTCATCGCCAAAGGTAACGACAGCAGCATTACAAACAGTTTGGAAGCAGATCAGACACCGAGTTACTCGTAATCTGGTCTGGATTCAAACTGTTCTGCAGTGATTCTCAATCAGCCTGTCTAACACATCGAAGAGAAATGCAGATAACAGTTTAAAATGTGACAGTATGGCGTTTAAAGACTTAAACTAAACCGATATATTAAAATATTTAGATGACGTACCTGACTTCCTGGATTGTACAGTAAAAACAACAGTTCTGACGGAAATCCTTCTTCGTTTTGTTTTTACGTTATATCATTAAGTAGTTTCTGTATGACACTATACAGGTTCTGTATGCCCTAGTTAATTGAGGTTAGTTCAAATAGACTATATTTATCTGTTATTCATTGGTGGTTTCACATATTCATGGGTATCGGGTTTCATAAAGCCTATAGTCCTTCGTAACGCTTCATGCGTTTTGTAAAATAATTTACACAGGGAAGGTTAACCCTTTACCTTATAGACGAGCTTTTTAGCACAGTTTATGTATTCCTCCACAAAAGAAAATAGTTCAAATTTATACAATCATAAACATGTTCCAACAGAAATATTTTTTTATATCCTGAGAGATGGTAGCTTAAAGCAGGTTGAAAGTAAAGCAGAATGTGCCTTAGGCACATTCTGATTTTCTTTCAACCTGCTTTAAGTGGTCACATTATTTCAAAACTAGAAACAGGTTTTGCTGTAATGGGTTAACACACAGCTGTCATTGTATTGGACACAGGTCTAAAATATATTGTAATAAAGCACGGATAGAAAACATCAATGTTTTATGTACAGTCATTAATTCCTGTGTAAACAGATCACGACTTGAACGCAGATCAAAACAAATAACTGTAAAGACATGTAGCTACTTTATGCAGGGAAACACTAATACAAGCTTGTTGTATTTTGGCATCCTGCATTTAACAACTTTGTGTACTTAAGACTTTCTTTGAGTCTAAAATTATGTACATGTTCACGATCGACTGTGTATAGTCATGTGTTTACTTGTTAAGGCATATACCTATATGTAAAAAGGCGAACAGCAATTTCGGCTAATGTTTTACGGCTAAGCACATTTCGAGCAGCAAGTCATAGGGCAAACATTTGATTGAATAAATGTATATTCCTTTAGAGCAAATTAATTAATATGTAATCTAACCTTAGCCTATTACCTCACACTTTATGGACAGAATGTAGCTTACTCCTGCTAGTAAAATAGCAAACCAACCGAGACAAAATAAAAATAAGCGATCGTTTCGTCCGTTCTACAGTCTAACCTTTAAAACAGGAACATGTAAAACCGTAGGTCTCTGACAAACCGAAACTAATTGTATTCCAAAACCTTTTCGACCAATTATTGCGCACAAAACCTTCAAATGGTGTTTTAATGACAGGTTCCTGTTTAAAGAAGCAGAAAGCTCATTGATTCCTGGAATATTAAATGGAAAATTCCAGTTTCTAATTATTTGGTCTAATGATTTGTTTGGGTTTTACTTACGAGACATTGACATGGCCTTGACAGTGAAAAGCTACAACAGAGCAATTTTCATTGAACCCACTCCGGAAGATATTACTAAAAACATGTACTGTTAAGGCGACGTAAAATCGTAACACATACACTTTGGCTTACAGACGTTTTAAACCAGGTGTTGTACGATCCCAATCCCCATTGTATTTAGCGTGACGAAATATTTCTGGCACATCTTTTACCAGACTGTGCAGTGTAACTTGAACTCTCCTTAACAAAGCATATTTTACAAATAAAGATATGTAACTCTTATTTTCTCATACATTTTTTCAGTTGGAGTTACGGTTTTTAATTCATACGTTTCGTTCAATCTGAAACGATAGATTACGCGTACAATGTATCGACTTTAACTTTGAATGTGCTAGCGATATAATAATGATAATATTTGGCGAACCTTTCCGAAAAGTTCGGATCCTGATCAGGTCTTATTCGAATTTAGTAATTCGATACTCCGAATGTATTTGTTAACTTTAGCAGTCTACAATTGTTGCAGACGAAAACATAAGCTAGCATGCAGTGATTTTTTATTACGGGCATTGATACATATAGTGTACGTGCAAACTGTTTTCGAAAACAGTTCCTTGCTTACATTGTGTAATTAAAGCAACACATTTGAGTTGTTAATCCTTTCATGATCAAATTTATCGCGAGGTTTTTACCCCTACAATACAACCATTATCCTCTGCTTCAATACTGTTGTCTGTAGTTCATCGCTTCAAAGTATAAATGACGTAATTTCAAATATCATGCCAGGATGCAACAGTTGATTGTTGCACATCACTGCTACATGCGGGAATGGTGCGCGGGATCGAATCAGGCGTCTTTATGACACAGATTTTTGTTTAAGAATTTGATTATGATCAAAACTACAATTTATAAAAAACAGTTTTTACGTAGATCTGGTCATTTGCGGAGTTGTTCGAGCCATTTTTTATCTCCCAAACACTCCCATTGAAAGGCTATATAGATCGAGATCTAGCATCAAGAGTGACTCCGAACAAGATTGATAATGACGTAACAACATAAATGAAGCCATACCACCATACATGACGTCATTTCGAAAACCAAACTAACTATTGATGTCCACGTTCAATTGTTGTATTGAATTAATCAAGATGAATATAAAAACCATCTCAATAATCCACGTTTTGTTCAAACCATGTACATATATATCTAGATAGATCAAGATCTAGCCATTCAATCAGCCTTGCTTAAAAAAAAGAGTATGTTAATAAATCATTTGTGTAATAGTTACTTCGGAAACAGTCAACTTATTGTCCCTCGGTAGCAGGGAAGACACTCAGAACTGTTGCCCTCCGCCGTTGGCCTCGGGCAACAGTTCTCAAGGCCTTCCCTGCTACCTCGGGTTGACTGTTACCGTAGAACCTATTAAACAAACGTATTCTGTCCAAACGTCTAAAGTTTAGAAATGAAACCATAAGATATGTTTTCTCAGCATGGCAGTAAATGTGTAAGACGATTCATGACGCTAAAATGTAAGTAATAGGATAAATCTGCTTTATTGCGATGTCTCCGAACACCTAGGCTAGTGATACAGAAATGACTACAGTTCCAACATGATATTAATTATTAAGTTACTCTCCCTTTGACTGTGAACGATTATTGGTAAGGTTTTCTCCCTTTAATTATGCTTTGTGTTTGATTTCAAGCTGCTTTCCACTTTATTGGCTTCAACTCGCCTATCTTTAAAGAAACAGCAAAATGGTACATTGATAAAATAGTGCTCAGTCAGCATACAGATGAGACTACGTTATTCTTTCCCAAATGAACGCGTTTATGCAAAAACTATCGTTTCCTGTGCAAACCGTATGGAGCCAGATCAGACGCCGGGTAAAACTGTTTGCGACTCATATCAAAATTGATACATGTAGTTACAGTGGTAAATACGCTATTCCTATTTTTACTTTACGCGTTTCTTAAGCGTTTCTTACGCGTTTATTATCCGTTTCGTTAAACGCGTTTCCTAGCCGTTTCTTTACGCGTTTCTTAACGCGTTTAAAAGAGTCCGGATGCCGCGGTCTTATCCTACTTAAGAATTTAGCAAATATCGTTACTGTGGAGTAAATATAATCTTACAAAACACCAACTAACTAAGCATATGATCCGGAGCAATGCTTGGATCCCGATCACATGTCAAATTACTGAGTGTCTGCTTTGCATACATGTTTGGATCCAGATCAGATGCTGAGTTACTATGAACATGTGGAATTTCAAATAGCACGTGTGACATGCATGTTAGTTACATGTACAAATATCACAGGGCAGGCCGCTAAGACTGTTGCGTCACAAACCGGATATAGGGTAATAAAACTGCGGCTTATCAAAGTAAGTTTCCTAATTGGGGTTGATTGAAATATCAACCAACTAAATCAAATCATATATGCGAGTATGTGTCAGTTATTATACTGTCATATCAAAGTAAAATAATATATGTATAGTTCGAATACGGATGAGACTCCTGCAACTCGGCATCTCATCTAGATCCAAACTGTAAAAATTAAATCATAAACGCATGCTTCATTCTTAGCGTTGAAACATAAGAACCGAACTACTCGGCGTCCCATCCACATCCAAATCGCGAGTGTTAAACTATTATGGAAAGAAAATTGGGTATATTCAAAGCTGTCAGTGTGGATCCTGATGCTATGCCGATCTATACAGCCAGGCGTCTGATCTGAATTCAAACCGTTTGCATAGAAATCAATATGGAATGAATCATTCTAATAAATATCAAACAGAAAGAATCTCGTTGAGACGCCGAGTCACTCAGCATTATGATCGAGATCCAAACTGTCTGAATTTATATAATTTCTATAAGCGAAACTAGTTTAGATCCTGATAAGAAGCGTCTCATCTACAGAAAATGTTTTCAAAAATTGCATTACAAAATGAGTTTTATAACGAAAATGTATTTGTGTAGATCAATAAGATCCGAGATCTCCGCGTGAAACGGAAAACTGACGCACCAATCGCAACATCTCGGGTATAATCGTTTAATTAACGCGTTTTAAAAACGCGTTAAAATTGTTAGGCTTTAACCGTTCGTTAATCATTCGTTAACCGTTCACTAAGCGTTTCTTACGCATAGATTAACGCGAAATGGGTATGAATAGCGTATTTACCACTGTAGAATTGTAAATAAGTTGTCATTTCTTACGTATAAGTGATGTGCGTTTTCGTTTCGTTTGTGTTTAAACGGGAAAGAATAACGTATTCTCCACTGTACAAGGACAATGCGACATTATTGTTCAAATGCGTCATTATTGATGCACGACAATAAATGAATCTGAACAACAAAGATTGGAGAATGTCACAATTAATGTCATTTTATTGGCAAGCATTTGAGTTTTGTGTGCATTTCAACGGGAAAATGATCACGTGTTCTCCACTCTTTGTTGTTCAGATTAATTTATTGTCGTGCATCAACAATGACGCATTTGAACAATGATGTCGCATTTTACTTGTAAAGGGCATTGATTATCTAATCAACCAACTGTCTAATTAACGGGTCCAATTGAATTTTAATTCTCAAAACAGTTGTTTATCCAATCGATTTAAAGTTCTGCCAACGATTAAAATAAGTTTGCAGGTGTAGAAATATTAAGATAACCCGGAGTCGTTAAGATCGTAGGAATCGTGGCCGAGTATTACATGTACACTAGCATTGGATAACCTCCATGATAAACCGAACACCGACCCCTTTCAAAACTCACCATTAAAAATTTCGCTCTCAATGACGCTTTAAAGCGCGTTTGAAAACAGTTTGGATCCGGATAAGACGCCTCGTGACGAGATATCGGAGTCGGCTGAACTATATTGGCATTGTTATGTAATTAATAACCTAACTTTGTTGTTTAAATGGTTTTGAATATTTGACGGTTCTACGACGGATTGATAAACTACATGTATTTTTGTGTCACCTTCTGTTACAGTAGTCAAGGATGAAACATGGGGATCACTTTACCATTACCACTACCTTTCTGTCTATTTGACTGTTACACTTTTACTCTCATATATAACTCCTGTGTTTTAGGATGAAATTAATTTATAAAGAAAGCCTCACCACCAGTGGCGTGTCTTGCTCTATGCTCTTTTAATAGTCATTCCCCTTTCCACATTTCCCTTCAGATATATTCTCTATACTTTAAAGTAAACTTGAGATGGAATTTCACTTAGTATATGAAGGGTATGATAGGTGGTAGTTGGAAACACATAGTTCATAACCCTGGTACCAATACAGACAGAGTTAGCCCCCCTTTTCATTGGTGTCGTCTTATTGATAGAGTGAAACTCTAAAGATGAAACTTCACTAATGTAGAGAGATTGATGACTGGTAATCATATAATATTCGTAACTTCTGCGTCATTGACACGTAACCCCCTCCTTTTTCTATCTCTCCATGTTCCATTTATGCCTACTAGCGGAGCAGATAACTGAAATAATCTTTCATTTCCGGAAACAAGCACCAAAATTGGCACACATAATCGTTGAGGGTTGCTCTTTTGAAAAAAGCCGCTGGCCACTTGAAAATCCAAAATGGCCGCCATTTTTCAAGATGGTCGCCAAGGCATATACAGAAATATTGATCTTCGCCTTAAATATGCTAAACCTTGTCAATTTCAATTGTCTATTTGTAAAATAAGATGCTTTGACTATGTAAAATTTAATTTTGAACCATGGAATAGCTCTATGGCTTCATTTTACCCTTCAGTCACTTAAAAATTCAAGATGGCCGCCATTTGTAATATGTTGAGACAGAAAAACTAGGTTTTTCAATGTATTTGCAAATACTTGTCCTATATCGATGATCTTTGTTTGATATTATATTTTTGACAAATTCAAGTTTGGAGCAACCGAGTGACTCAATGGTTTCCTTCACTACTTGAAACTTCAAGATTGCAGCCATTTTGTCAAGATGTCAATCACATATAAATATATACATTTCGAAATAAAATGCCAAATACTTATCCAATATCAATGATTTTGTGTCAAAAATACTTTTTGTGAACTTTAAGATTGGAACAATGAAAAAAATGTACCAGGTAGCCACTTTAAATCAAGATGGCCGCCATTTTTCAAGATGGCCGCCACAGAAAAGTTGCATTTCCCAATAAAATTGCATATAATTGTCATATTTCAACAATTTCTGTGTCCAATTACTTTTCCGACTACGTAGAAATTGTGATTACTCATGTGCTTCCTTGTATCCGTAAGCTACTAGTCATGTTCAAGTTTGCCACTATGGAATAAACAGAAATATTGAACTGCGCTAAAAATATGCAAAGACTTGATCTATTTCAATGGTCTGTGTGTCAATTAAATTGAATATTTTTGACTATGTAGAATTCAGTTCGGAATTATGGAATTGCACAATTGCTTCCTTGCAACTGTTAGCCACTTAAAAATTCCTGATGACCGCCATTTTCATGATGGCCTAAATAGAAATATTGCATTTTGCCAAATAATCGCAAATACCTCTCCTGTATCATTGGTCTTTGTGTCATATAATACTTTTTGGATGTAATATTCAAATTTAGAACCACGCAATGACTCAATGACTTCCTTGTACCAATTAACCATTTAAAAATTAAAGATATCCGCCATTGTTTAAGATAACTATTACAGAAATATAGCATTTTCGAAATAGAATGGTCAATACTTGTCCTCTGTCATTGGTCTTTATATGAAATAATATTTCTTTTACTCCGTAAACTACAAATTTAGAACTATGTAATCGCTCAATTGCCTCCTTGTACCCGGTAGCCTATTAAAAATCAAGATAGCCGCCACAGAAATAATAAATTTTCTAAATAAAAACACACATACTTGTCCTATTTCAACGACGTTTGTGTCTAATTATAGTTCAATTTTTGAAACATGGACTTACTCATATGTATTCTTGTACTTGAAAGCCTCGTAAAAATCCAAGATGACTGGCATCTTTCAAGAAAGGCCTTTAGAACATGTGGAACAAAACGACAAATACCTGTCCTATACAGGTGTGTCAAATAATACGCTTTTGACTGTATAGAGTCCAAATTTCGAACAATGACATTACTCACTACTAAATTGGTTTCAGTATAAGCTGACATGTTTGGTAAGTATCCCATATGCTACCTAATAAGCCCCGCATCAGTTCGCTAGTTTAGTTGGATATAGCTTTACACAGTGTGTAATTAAATGCGTGTCTGAATTGATAGGGTGTGCCAGCGCGAGAAAGCCGAGCCACGGTTAATTACTTTTGAATATATGACCTATTCAGTGTTGAAGTGCAAAAACATCTAACTCACTAACATTACTAAATGATATATGTTGTAAAGGCATAACCACTGGCATTGATTCACTTAATGCAGATACATAAACATTTAATTATTATATTGTGACTTCTTACCATTCACAAAGATAGCAAATATAGATCCGGTACGATACAAATTCCTGACTGATATGAGCAAAGTCTGTCTTACAAGAGGAAAATATCAAAAAAGCTCAAATTGCTAAATGCAAAAACAACAACAAGCACTGAGGATACTTGATGATTGTAGTTAACAATCCCTTCATTCTCGCAATCAATTAGATGCATAATGTTTGGTACCCAGCCTGAATTAAATATGGCGATGGCGCGAAAGAAACTTTTAAGAGCTAAAAGGCATAGCATCACCAATACTGTCAGTTATTATCAAGAACACAGAGCAGGAAACGGAAGAAATTGAAGACCAAAGCGCTCAGCCATAAGAATGCCATTCCAAGCTGCTTAGAGCCAGACGCTAATGTCAAATATGTTTCATTTGTGACAAAGACATATGACGATAAACCCCAATAGCAAGACTAAATACATTTTTGCATTTTCTCAACTGTTAGTTAACCACCATATGACATCATAGACCACACGCCCAATGCAACCACAACGACCAATTCGTTCCATGAAACCAGCATTTCTGTTTTCCAGCACCCTTAAAACGAAAACGAAGGTGGACAGCTGAAGTTTTGGAGGTTGAACTGAAGACAGTCCATAAACTTTCAAAACGTTAACCAATGGGAAACCTTCCTTCTTCACAGGAGAATTATTTCCTCCTAAAAAGTTGTTTGAAACACACATACACTTGTCTGCTGAGGTCATTTCTGTTAATCGATTATGAAAGGCTGAATACTATCGTAGTGACATATGGGCCTGTCGCTATGATATGGTCTACCCACTATGTTATTCAGAAGAGAGCAAAGCCATTTGAGGTCAGCATTACATCAATTTTGCCTCTGACCTGAGATCAGATACACACGTTTGTCACAGTAAAGCATCAGATGTAGGCATTCTTAATCCCGGTCAGGTGCCAGTCATTGCTGCTGACCAGCCAGTATAGCAAAACAGTGGCATAAAATCTACGATGAGAGCAAATTTGCCATAATGTTTGGATGCCATCATGAATTCCATTGCTTTTTATTTTAATAGTCAATAGTCAAAAGGGTATTCTTTGAAACCAGGTCATCGAGAAATGCAATATTGGTGTGACAGCCATTTTGAGGGATGACGGCCATCTTGAACTGTAAACGACTAAAGGGTACAAAGAAGCCATAAGTAATTTCATAGTTCCACATTTTATGTATACATAGTCAAACGCTATTATTTGACATAAAAATCATTGAATAAGAACAAGTCTTTGCGAAATACAATAAGTATGTATATACCATGGCGACCATCTTGAAAAATTGCGGTCATCATGAATGTTTAAGTGGCTAACAGATGCAAGGACGCCATTCAGCAATATCAAAATTCCGAATTGAATTCTACATAGTCAAAATATATGCAATTTACTTGTCACATAGATAATTAGTATTTGCAATTTGTTGGCGAAGTGCAATATTTCTGTTTATTCCATGTTCAAAATTTGATTTCTACGTAGTCGGAAAAGTACAATTAGACACAGAGATCGTTGAAGTATGACAAATATATGCAATTTTATTGGGAAATGCAATATTACTGTAGCTGCCATCTTGAAAAATGGCGACCATCTTGATTTAAGTGGCTACCTGGTACAAGGAAGCGATTGAGCAAATTAATTATTCCAATCTTGAATTTTACAAAAGTATATTTGACACAAAATCATTGATATTGGATAAGTATTTGGCATTTTTTTTGTTGAAAATCCTATATATCTGTGATGGCCGTCTTGACAAAATTTCAAGTAATTAACAAGTACATGGAAGCCGTAGAGATACTCGGGTGCTCTAAACCTAAATTATATATGGTCAACAATATTATTTCAAACAAAGATTATTGATATAGGACAAGTATTTGCAAATATGTTGCAAAACCTAGTATTTCTATGCAGGGCATCTTGAAAACGGCGGCCATCTTGAATTTTTAAGTGATTTACGGGTAAAAGGAAGCCATTTAACAATTTCATGGATCAAAACTAAATTCTACATAGGCAAAACGCATTATTTGACACATAGACCATTGAAATTGACAAGGTTTTGCTTATTTAGGGCAAAAATCAATATTTCTGAATATGTTTTGGCGGCCATCTTGGAAAATGGCGGCCATTTGGATTTTCAAGTGGCCAGCGGGTTTTTTCAAAATAGCAACCCCTAAGGAGTATGTGTGCCAATTTTGGTGCTTGTTTCCGAAGTGAAAGATTCTTCTGATATTTAGTGATTATCTGCTTCACTATACTGGTAGATGACACATGTGTGCCAAGAAACGGCTTTGATGGGGTAATAGTTGTGTAGGCTCATTGAAAATAACAATGGATAAGGTGTTACTGTGAGTGCTCATGAGGTTGGGTGTTAAAAATATTCAAGTGATAACCATAGTCTCCTATAACTCTATATAGAGTGGCAATGTACTTTTTATTATATATGTTTGTATTGCATGTTTGATGTACATTGATTAGAAAGAAATAAACAATAAATATGTAAATCTGTATTTACATGTATATTATTGCTTGGTTGCGCGCCGGGTAACATACAAAATGAATACACACTCATTATTTTAAGTGTTTTATTAAACAGAGAAGTCAAATTGGTGTTTAAAACAAATAAATAAATAACACTGTTCACACATTCATACATGTAAGAGGGTACCCTGTCTATTTAGTGCAATAATGTACAGGGGATAGCGTATTCAGGGGCCCGTTTCATAAAACTTCTTACGACAAATTGTGTCGTAAGTCAAATCTTTAAAATGCATTTTATTCTGATTTCTCTATATAATCCTGTCTTGTTGTATCTCTTTGGAATCGTCTTGAAAAGACGATTCCAAAGAGATGTACAAGACAGGATTAGATGGAGAAATAAAATATAACTGAGACTTTTATAATCTGACTTACGACCGTGTTTGTCGTACGAAGTTTTATGAAACGGGCCCCAGGTGTGTGTGCTATAACAATTAATTGTACATCTATTGCAATCTGAAGCTGAATAAGATGATACCTCTCTACTACGATCATGATTAAGGCGTGTGTCTGACAGGTGAAGAAGCTTTTTGTTTTACTGTCACCTTGCTTTAAGCTGTCACCTGTCATTTATATATATATTCACTTAGCCTTTATTTTAGTGACATTAATGAAGAGGTGGTTTTATTGTATATCAGAATGTTTAAATTACATAAATTCATCTGTTTAGAAATGTTGATAATTTAATTATATCAAACAGTCATGAGCATAAGCAGATGTCGAATTAGTTGGCATACGCTACTGTTCAAATTATTTGCCATTGATCTTAGGGTTATAAAGAGTCTGAAATTGTAATCAACATTTTCATTGGTCAGATGTGAGTTATTTGTTTAAAAAACGACCATTGAAAGACTTGAGAACTTAAAAGCTTTATATCCTTTAGGCGATGCCGGGAAGAACAAACGTGGTTTATGTAGGAAGGGATAACGTATCCAATAACCAGGTATTATGACCAGAATTGCACATGACAGTTCTATGGTTAAATCACAACTTTGCTATATAAACAATAAACACATTACAAGGTGCTAAATGTATGCCTTACAGTGAAAGTGTCCATGAATAGTATCTTAAGTACACATACAGTATTTCAAAGTTCAAGCCCATAGGCACCTACATACAGTGGAGAATCTGTTATTCTTTCCCGTTTAAACGAAAACGAAACGCAAACGCAAAGCACTTAAACGTAGAAAAGAACAACTTTTGGACAATTCTGATAATTCTTGTTTATCTTGGTGGCAAACAGTTTGGAGCCTGATCAGACGCCGGGTTACCCGGCGTCTGATCTGGCTCCAAACTGTTTGCACTGCAAATAATAGTTTTAGCGTAAACGCGTTTATTGGGAAAGAATAACAGATTTTCCACTGTACACACATATCTGACATAAATTTCTTATTAAAATAAAATATAACGCGACGGAAATGCAATAAAATGTAGATTATGAACATTTAGTTGAAAATATTGTTTATGAAAAGGAGCAAGCAGCGTTTTTTCTCTGCACATGTCACTCGACCATGTCCATGATGTGACAAAAGGGCAGTTGTCTTATGACTATCATACTTATGAAAGTAAAACCCATAGATCCGTTAAGAGGTTTCAAGTTTTCGTTTGTTATTCATTAAGCTGTCACCAGTTTAAATTATGTAATTTCAAGTTTGTTTTTGATGAGCTGATTAACGCATTTGCGCCAAGTGGATTAGTATATGTTTTATATTGGATTAGTCCATTTTTTCTTAAAGCGATGCCCGGTCAAAATGTTCATTTTCATTTTGTTTTATATTGAAATCCCTATCAGCAAACAGTGTAGACTCTGATCAGACGCCGCATAATGCGGCATCTGGTCAGGGTCTACACTGTTTGCCTATGTCCCATGTACAATGAATGGGATCGTGGGCACAAATGGGTTAACACAAATTGGCTATAGTTTTACAATGGAGGAGACGTTATGATCTGCTAATAAATATGTTGACGTTAAAACTAATATTTCCATTGCAAATAGTTTTGATCCTTCTCAGACGTCGCTAGTCGTATCCAGCTGTCTGATTAGAATCTTAACTATTTGTCATTAAGATAAAAAAAATCGTTGGGGATTTTCAATAACTATTATTTGTCTCCATTTTAGCATTCCGTTTGCTCTTCGATTCGTTTCAACGAGAAGAAATAAGGTCTTCACAACTGTAACTACGATGGACTATAGTTTTATTATGTTAAAGTGATTGCATGTGATAAATTTAACTTATTTCTGTACATGTTCATCAAACTTAAACTGTCTTTTATCATAACATCGCTGTAACGCCGGATTGAAGGGGTGGCTGTCTTTGATATGTATAAAATAGTCTTCCGGATCACCAGTCACGTGACCACAGTCCTCGCATACATAAATCTTGCCCCGTCTTTCTTTGTAAGCGAAGGAGAATTCCAGACCGTGGATTTTACGACAGTGGGATTCCAATGAGCAGCGTTGGGTGAATGCCTTGTCACAGAAGTTGCATTTGTATGGCCTTACTCCTGTAACACAAAGTATAGTTCGGGTCAATGCTTATAACGCGTTAGGATTGAGTCTGACATAGTTCTCAAGCATTTGATTGGTCAGATTTGAGCTTAGGCTGACATCTGACCAAATAAGTGCTTGAGAACGAAGTCTGACTCAACTCAAACGTTTTATATGTGCTGGGTTCGGTGTAATAAAATAATTCAGCGTTTGTAGGATACTGACACATTTATAATATTGTTGTAAACTGTTTGGATCCAAATGCTCATGTTGAGTCGGAAAAACGGCATCTCATCTGGATCCAATCTGGTTCAACTTCTAATATTTCGAAAACAAAATGATGTACATGTATATGTTTACTTTATTGGCTTAAATAAACAACCATTGCATGTTGAGCGAATCAAATCCCCTTTTAAATATGAATTCACAAAACCGAGAACTGACTGTATTTACATTTCAAAGAATAGTTGTCCAAGGAAACATGAGTTATTATTTATTTAAACTTTTATACGACCAGTTGCTTTCAAACTACCGTTCGCATAAACTAGTGAATATTATTATAGTTTTATTTGCATCGTCAACTGTCACGTTTATTTAACGCCAACTTTGGGTCTATTTATTAACGACCATAACAATACGTGTTTACTGCACGTTGACAAAACAAATAATGTATCGTTATATCGTTTATGATATAGGCGGGTTCTTTTCCCATTCGCAGGGCGGAGCTAACCTTTGGCATAGATAAACTAATTTATTTTTGATTTTAGAAGTGATATGTATGGTTCCGTATTATATCGTTATTGTCCGATAATTTCAACATGGAGAACACAATTTATGCGTACATCGTTACCCACGTAAACATGGTATATATACAGTGCTTCCTCCCTAAACAACACACAATGGGAAGACAAAGATTGTGTGTGTTGTGCGGAGGCAGTTGTTATAGGGAGAGAAAATTAAGACTTGGTTTACATATCAAACAGCTTCAATCCAGATCAGACGCCGCGTAAGGCGGCGTCTGATCCGGATTCAAGCTGTTTGCCATTCTTTATTATATTCCTTCTGTAAAAATGTCTACTAATATGTAATGTTGAGAAAAAACCGGCAGACGACAACGGTAAATTCCGATAACTAAAGAGAGGGCAGCCGCCCCTAAAGTTGAAATGCAGTAGTCCGCATCGAAACTCCGCCCTGACAGGTCAATAAAATCGGTCTATACCGATCAAATATGCGGAGTGCGCATTCTTACCCGTATGTGTTCTCGTATGTCGTTTCAGATCAAATGTGTCGTTAAATCCTTTGCCACAGAATATGCACAGGTAGCGTTTCACGTCTGAATGAGTCTTCAGGTGACGCTGCAACAACTTCTGAAACTCGAACGATTTGCCACACAGTTTGCACGTGAACCTCGTGTCCTTGTACCCATTCCCTGCTGCTGTGAAATAGGAAAAGGGTTCGTGCTATGTACTGTTTTCATACACACGTAAACAAAATGCAATAAAATATAGAACATTACATTTTTTTATTCTCTTAAAACATATTATCATCCGGGTGGAAAACAGTTTGGAGTCTGATCAAAGTGTCTCGTTTTATGGTCAGGGTCCAAACTGCGTTTAACCTCTGTAGTAGACGATGTAATGTTAGAGGTGTAGTCTTACAATACTAGTATGTTAACATGTAGTGCAATTATAGAAATAAATATATGAACCCACCAACGTTATAATCTGGAGACAGCATTGGATTCTTCAGTCCGTACCCTCCGTTAATCATTTCTATGTCATGTGACAAACCGACAGTCTGTAAATGAAAGAGATGAACGTCAACATATCCATGTTTATAGCGACGAGTATACTCATAATTAACAAACTGTGTATATGTGAAGAGTACACTTGTCCTATGCAAACAGTACAGACCCTGGTCAGAGTGCTACTGCATGGATAGTCGGATGAGGGCCTGCACTGTTTGCCATTTTAGCAATGTACAGTGGAGAATCTGTTATTCTTTCCCGATAAACGCGTTTACGCTAAAACTATTTTTTCTTTTACAAACAGTTTGGAGCCAGATCAGACGCCAGGTAACCCGGCGTCTGATCAGGCTCCAAACTGTTTGCCACCAAGATAAATATGAAATAGTAGAATTGTCCAAAAGTTGTTCTTTTCAACGTTTTAGTGATTTGCGTTTGCGTACGTTTGCGTTTAAACGGGAAAGAATAACGCATTCTCCACTGTACATGTATTGCTAAAATCAACCATAAATAGTCAAAAATAAACAATATTCAAATAAAAATAGAATTGTCACCTGCTAAACTTTTAATTTGCTGTCCGCATTTTGTATTTACATTTTTACAGACATTTAATGGAAGAACCATTTACAGTGGAGAAGGCGTTATTCTTTCTCAGTAAACTCGTTAACGCTAAAACTATAATTTAATTTTCCATTGCAAACATTTTGGGGCCAGATCAGACGCGAGGTAGCCCGCCGTCAATAAGGCTCCATCCTGTTTGTCACGCAGATTACATGTACAATAAATCGCTAGAAATGGCAAACCAATTTTTTTCTACATTTTAGTGCAATACGTTTCGTATGAGATTAAACGGGAAATAACGTCTCCTCAAATGTACTTGTGTCAAATAGCATAAATCTTTATCAGTCGCCGAGTATCTTGACCCCTGACCCAGATCCAAACTTTTTGCAAGGCATGATATTAGTCGCAATCGTCGTGATACAGAAGAGATACATTTGAGAAAACATTTTTTTTCTTTCCCAATGAACGCGTTTATGCTTAAACTATTATTTCCATTGCAAACAGTTTGGAGCCAGATCAGACGACGGGTAACCCGGCGTCTTATCAGGATCCAAAAATGTTTTGCCACTCAGATCAACATGCATTATCAGAATTGTCCAAGAGTTAAACTTTTCTACGTTTCAGTTGTTTGCTTTTGCGTTTCTATTGCGTGTAAACGGGAAAGAAAAACGGTTTCTCTACTCTAATGTTTTACTCTTCCATACACGTTTAAGCAACAACGAATATTTCAATTTTCGTATCTGAGCGTCGGGTAACCCGGCATCTTCTCACGTGCCAAACAGTTTGCCAACCAGTTTGATATTTATCGTTAAAAGATACTTAAAATTGAAAGTGTCTACCTTTTTTCAGTGTGTTTGTGGTTCGTTTGCATTTGACCAGGAAAAAATAACGACTTCTCAATTGTAGTGGGTTAACGGCCTAAAGAACTACCTGTTTTTGTTTGTTTATTTATATTGTTCAGCCATTTATAAAGTCTAATGGCAGTACTTAAGAAAATGTGTTAACATTTAAATATACACATCGATTTCTTTAAAGGGAAACAACTCATAACGTTCCGATGACTATTTTAAAGGGAGAGTACTGGACCATTTAGAACATAGAAATGAAGGCTTGCACTTTGCCAAACAAACTAGATCTTGATCAGACGCCACGTAACGCTGTGTCTAGTCTGAACACCAATTGTTTCACACATATGGCGGTAAAATTGTAATCATGAACTATCATAATCATGACATTTAAACATACATTATGTGTGCACTATTTTCTTGGATTTTCTGCGTTATGGAGAAGCGAAGCGTGATTCAATCATTTCAACAGGCACATTCTCTGTCAATTAAAAGCGTATAGTGCATGTACAGTGGAGAATCTGTTATTCTTTCCCGTTTAAACCCAAACGTACGCAAACGCAAAGCACTAAAACGTAGAAAAAAGAACAACTTTTGGACAATTCTGATATTTCATGTTTATCTTGGTGGCAAACAGTTTACCCGGCGTCTGATCTGGCTCCAAACTGTTTGCACTGCAAAAAATAGTTTTAGCGTAAACGCGTTTATTGGGAAAGAATAACAGATTCTCCACTGTATATTGTAGTAGACATTATTCTTTCGCCAAACAAACGCGTTTATGCTAAATAACTATTTCCATATCAAACAGTTTCTAGCCAGATACAACGTCGGACAACCGGTACCTGTTCATGTTCAAAACTGTTTGTATCTTAGATGTAAAAGTATTTAAGCATTGGAAAAAGTGTAATTTTTTAGATTTTACTGCATTGCGTTCGCGGTTAAAGTTAAGGATGTCGGCCTGTCTTTTTGAGCATTATGAAATTTCCGAAAAATTTTACGAACTCATTTTCCGAAAAATGTTAAGAACTCATTTTTGGTGAATGCAAACAGTCATAAAATACTATTTTCCCGGGAAAAAATTAGATTTTTCGTTCCGGAAGGGACTTTTTAAGTTTTATGTCCTATTCGTAGTTTACAGCATACACCGTTTTCATAGGTAGGTTGCATTTTGTTACATCCGATTTCATTTCAATTTCTCAGAATATAAGCATGAAATTTTCATGGAAGTACAGTTTAAGTATAAATTATAGATAATTCAAAAGATCAAATGATATTTTTTTGAAAAAAAATTTTTTTGGTAAAATTACACCAAAAAATGAGAAAAAATGGATTTTTTCAATAAAACGATCTATATCTTTTTTAAAAGATCCGGGACCCTGTGTTTTTATTTGCTATTTCACTAATAGCTGGGCACATTGTTACAAAAATCATGCACTTGGTGATACAAGCATCAAATTTGGTATGTATACTGGTATGCCCCTACTTTCAACAAAAATCCCGTTAGCCACGTCAAAATTCAAAATGGCGGCCATTTTTCAAGATGGCCGCCTTTTCCGGTTCTATTATACAGTTTTATCTCTAACATCGGATATATTTGACCGATTTTCAAACTTTTGGTGTCTAATTATATGTTTTCAAATATATAGAAGCTAATTATGTGATCCATAGACTTGTGAGAAGTTTATTTAATCGTATTATAAGCAAAACTGTACAAAAAGAAGTGTGTTTCAAGGTAAAACCCCAATTCACAGGTTTTTTAATTTTTAATATAGATTATACACTCACTTTACCTTCTGCCATGTTATTTAATGATATTGTTTTCAATTGCTTTTGTCTGAAGCTGCTATTTTTCACATTATAACTACATAAATCTGTACACATCAGTGCTAAAACAAAATCCCGAACTTGGTGATACAACCATCAAATTTGGTATGTATACTGGTATGACCCTACTTTAAACAAAAGCCGTTAGCCACGTAAAAATTCAAAGTGACCTCCATTTTTTCAAGAGGGCTGCCATTTTTGGTTCTCGTTAAGATAACATATAAGGTTTATGTTTGAGTCGGCAATACATATACAAGTAACATAAGCTCTGAAGAGCGTTTATAATCGACTATGATCGTTGACCAATTCGTTTCTAACATTTGACATGTTTGACCAAATTTCACCAAAAAATTGACTTTAAGCATAAGGAAGCCAATACAGTCAACCTCAAGCTGATCAGAAGTTTACTTTAATGCAAAATGGCAAAGCTACATCGTTTGTTTTCAAAATGGCCACCATTTTATATTGGTATAAGCAAAATCATTTCTTAAATTTGATCAACATTTATGTTTTTTTGTGTCAACATAGATGTCATAAAGTATAAGGAAGCTAATTCAGACAACTTCTTTCTGAATTGAAACTAATTTTATTGCACAATTACCAATCTAGACAAAATAAGTGTTTTTTTTATCACAGATGATCGTTACTTTTTGCAATAGTGATTAATATCCTTTCTGATCTTTTCTATATACTTCTGGCCACTTGTCATACTTTTGGTGTCAAAGCATTATGCTAAGAGCACAGAAAGCTAATTATGTTATCATTTACTTTATAATAAGAATCTTGTTCTTTTGGGTAATGACTTATTTTAATGGCATATATGTGGTTTATGACTATTTAAGCAGTAATTTGTACATGCTGGAGTTGGTGTATAATCGCTTATACATGTACTTATGTAGGTGTTCATTTTCTCATTTCCAAATATCGGTATATTAGTCTGAACAAGGAAGGCCACATTGTAAATACATGTACGTGCATCTGTCACTGCAAACAGTTTAATCTACATGTATGTTTAATCGGGTGTTTGCAATCATATCACTAGGTAACAGGGTTGTCCAATGTATCAGCAGTGTTTCATTCATTCCAACTCTATGAGCTATTTCCATCATGACACAAGCTACATGTATTTGGTATGCAGAACATTTGGCATGTTCAAACAGAGGGGCTTGACCTTTAGGAACTGCACCTTAAGATCTATACCATCAAGCTTACATGTCCAATCAAACACAATAATCTTATCCCATGACTTGGCATAATTGTTGCAATGATTTCCAGATTTTATTGCTTGTACATTATGATTTATGAGTATAGACTGGACTTTGCACGTGCACAATATCTTTCAGTTTATATATTCTATGCAGCCTTTTCTCTTTCTTATATGGAAATTTGGCGTGAAACTAGCTCATGTTTGCCCGTTGACCAATTGCAACCAACACTTTCTGTAGAACAAGATAGTTTGAATTAGCATTTTAAATTCACATCGACATGAAATTTTATGTCATTAGCTTTTAACATGAGAGTGTTGTGCTTCGGTTATGGCTTGCATTTCATGCATGAACATTTGTGCGCACACTTCTTCATGTTTACATTGTATAATTTCTTAAAATGCTGTTGAAGATTACACTGGGATCAATCTCAAATATGATATTAGCAGTATTATGTGTCCACATCAAATAGCTTTAGCAAACAGCTGAAACGTTCTGTCTTTATGCAATTGTACCACAAGAAACGTGTACTATCTTTGACTATGTATCACATCATATCGCTTTTAAAACTCTGTTGTCAGAATAGGTAGACAATACATCCGTCCCTATGTATACAGAACAGAACTGTTACAACTGTTACACCAAACTCAGGAATGGAAATTCTTTAAAACGATTCCTGCGAAGTTTTAAGGGTCATGCTCTCAAATGGTTGCATGAATTGACTTTGGAGAAGAGACAAGGCTTTTCGTGTAAAGTATATTTCTTAACATTACTTAAATCTGATTTTATTGAAAGGAGTCCACACTACCTTCATCTTTGATAACGATTTTGATTTGCTTATTTGATTGGTCAAGCACCATATATAAGAACGGTTGTCTTACGTAAAAGAAAACACACTATTCATACTGGATCTTATTTTTCTCCATATTGTTTTCATCAAGCTCATGGTCATTCATCTTTTTCATATCTTAACTTATTCAACAAGTACAGTAGACGCTAAGCGTCTTCAAGCAAAATAAAAACTATAACTTTTTTCATGGCGCAGCCTTTCTTTATTAACAGTGAACACCTGGTGTACATATACCAAACTTAATGAAGATGTTGTTTTGTGCAAAAATCCAAGCTGTCCAAGATGAAATGTTAAAGGATCAATTTTGTTGACTTTTACCTATTATACAGACAAATATCTATGACATATAAGCAAATGTATTTCTGTTTCATGCAAAGACGCTTAATCCATATTTATTGGTGTAAAATGGCCCCTTTCTCTGTTTTGAAAATCAGTTTAACCAGTGGCTTGATACTATAATGCATGAGCCACCAAACCACATCAGTAATTCCTGCAAGAAATAATCAGTAATTTAGGTGTTGTGTACATTCATTCATTTTTTTCAAAATTCCACCACCAAATCTTTTACTTCGAAATTTTGGTTTTCTTCAAAACATATAAGAAACACTGGTTTGTCGTCCGATTACTCGTCTGAATTTTGAACGATATCAATCAATTTATCAGATGCTCCCTTGTTCACATGATTACTTACACGCTCATGCAGTAGAAAGATAAATGGTATCCATGAATTATCTAGTCACTATTATTACGGACATGAGTCATAATGGGCATCAACTCTGTAGGCATATTGTTTGATTTAAATATAATAATGACTATTGGGATATGCTAGACTGTATTAAATTTTGGTCACAATTATAACATGTGGTGGAATGCAGATACATGTACGTGCGTCTTACATATACATGTACTTTTTTCTGGTAAGAAGTTACAAAGTGGTTAAATGATCTTTAGAATTAGCATGATGTTTGTTGTTGGTACAGGGATTAATTGTTATGTTAGATAATTAAGGAATCATGTTTGTTTTCTAAATGCAATTATATCTAAATTGAGAAAAAAGAAACATATTCAAGACTTTACAGTTTACTTGAAAGGTAGAATATTGTATGGTAAAGTAATTGCAGTGTCAGATATAGTAGTATAAATTGGGCAATCATTGTTCAGATAAATGAAATTGTAAATGTGAGAAAACAGCACCTACATTCAGCATAAGCAGTCACATAACAACAGACAACAAGCTTTGGTCAGCTACGGAGTAAAATATATGTGTGGCTAAGATAGGTCATTAGACAATGATATGAGTTTCTAACCGACCGGAGGTTTCTCATCCTGTTTTAAAACATTCTTTGACACCAAAAAAATGAAAAATCGTCATATATACCAGATATAAGAAAAGATATTCTACATTAGAGACTATGTTGGCAAACATATGCAAACAAACTCAACAAATTTGTCATTACGTAGTTATGTATTTTTTTAAAAAATAGACTGTCTTTTGTCAAAAATGTGTTATTGTGCAAACACAGCAGTCTGATGCTGACAAAATTAGCTTCCTTCTGCTGTAAAAAATATATTTTGACTCAAAAAGTGTAAAACCATGGCAATGTACGTCAAATGTAAGAAAGAGAATCGTAAATTTGAACCAAACATAGTGGCCATCTTCGAAAATACTATTTATTTTGTCTCAAATTGGCCATTACATGATAAAGTAAGTTTTAAAACACTTTGAAATTGACTTAATTAGTTTCCTTATACTTTAAAACATATACTTAGACACCAAAACTGTAAAGAACGGCCATATATGTCAAATATTAGCAACAAAACTGTATTTTCGAACCTGTAATGGCGGCCATCTTGAAAAATGGCCGCCATTTTGATTTTTTCAAGTGGCTAACGGGCTTTTATGAAATACTACAGATAGAAGTGCAAGTGTGCCAAGTTTGATGCTTGTATCACTAAGTGCATGATTCACCCCAAAAAATGTAATAATGTGCTGAGCTATAAAACTTTATGTTTGGAAGGCTAAAATCAACAAATAAAAAATTTGGTAATTAGTTTGCTACAATTTGTAGGGCAATTTTCACTGTGCCTTATTCTCCCATTATAAAAAAGTGGGTGGGGTAAATTTTACTCCTTTTCGGTGAAATCAAACATTTTTATTTTGAATCTTGACAAAACATTATTTTCAGAGTTTATTCTTACTATGGTAATATAAATTAGGATACTTTTTGTACAAATAGTTTGTTTAAATAAAGATTGAAAAACCGTAGTACAAAAAAGTAGGAGTTTTTGTGAAGTTTCAATTTTAGGGGGGTAGCCCTGAAAAATCTCAAATTGTGAAAAAGAAAGGTCCGGTACCCCCACTTTTTTCACCAGTTTTGTCACAGAAACTAATTTTACTGTCTGTATGCAAAGTTTGAAGAATTTGGTAATTACTTCCCAAAGGTGCACCTACCCCCTTAAAACAGTCATGTAGATAACGTTTTCTCCACCGAACATTCAGCAATCAAATAATTAAGCACGGATAACTGATTGGTTAATGGTTTCAAACTGTTTGAAGACTTAAAAGCATACTTACCAGGATCTTAGTATAGCTTAAGATATGTAAAAGGTGTATCGGTTTTCATTTCTTGTCAAAATTGAAACTCCTGTTTAGCAACTCTAATTGCTAAACAAAGGTAGATTTAATACATATTGTTTGCAAAGGTATTTATAGAAAGTTGCAAAGGATGGTCGAAAGTAATTAGCCATATCACATGTACAGTGGAGAATCTGTTATTCTTTCCCGTTTAAACGCAAACGTACGCAAACGCAAAGCACTAAAACGTAGAAAAGAACAACTTTCGGTCAATTCTGATATTTCATATTTATCTTGGTGGCAAACAGTTTGGAGCCTGATCAGACGCCGGGTTACCCGGCGTCTGATCTGGCTCCAAACTGTTTGTAAAAGAAAAAATAATTTTAGCGTAAACGCGTTTATCGGGAATGAATAACAGATTATCCACTGTAGGTAACTCAAAAATAAATATGGAGGGAATTGTAGCGTTTATGTTAAAAAACAATCTGCATTTATATCTTGTCATAGTTGGTAGAAGTAGGAACAAGGAATAAGGATAAGAGTAGATTGGCTATATTTTATGTTTGTACTGCAGATGCATCAGTAATTAAACTTATTGCGAATGACATTTATATGCATTAATATTTTCCAGTTTCATGATTTCACCACAAACCGTTTCATTAAACTACATATCACTCGATAGTTCATGCAATAAACATACTATAACCGTAGACCATGCTACTTAACCCAGTAAGGCTATCACAACCAACTTATTTTCTGCTGAAAAGTTGTCAAATTGCTCTTATTTAAAAGTTTGCACTCTACTTGCCTTCATAAAAAATAACAGCGACACTGGTCGACAGGGCTGCCATTTCTCCGGATTTTCTCTGTAATAGCTTAAATAAGAATGAAAGTGAAGCAAAATACGCTTAAGGGTGTATCAATGTCATGACTTTGGGAAACTTTCAAAGTATATGAAAACACTCTATGATGGTTTTGTATTGAAGAGCTATTTAAGATGAATGAAAAAATAGAAAAAGTGTACATTTTGGTGAACAACAGTTGGCTCTACGGCCATGTAACATTTACCCCACCCACTTCCTCTTATTTTGTCCATTTCAAACAGCCCGCTTCAATAAAATCCATTTTAAATGAAAACAAATATGATAATTTGGTTTTGTGTTATTTATTTCCTATCTATGGTAGTATTTCTTCATACAAAAACTAATTTAAGAAAAAAAGGCACCAAATATGAAATTTATAAAGCTCTAAATAGCATCGATATGGTACTTTTTTGTAAATTTTGTAAGGGGAGATAACTCTTTTTACTTTAATAACTCAAAATTTTCAACACTGACCTTTCAATTTCTTTTCATATTTTGAACTGCCTTAGCATGGGCTTTCATCTGGTAGAATATAAGAAAAAGTTAAATACTAGAACTATTTCATTTTCAATTTTTTTTACTTTTTTTCATAAAATAAAAAATCTAATAAAACCATGCCCTATACAAAGCATATTTTTGATATTCAAGGATCGATATTGTTCAAACCTGGTGCCTGCTTTGTCTAAATTTGGTTTCTATATGTGAAAATACCACCATAGACATGAAATAAATAATGGAAACCCAAATTATCATGTTTGTTTTGTTTCGAAATAAATTTTACTGAAGCTTGTACCCTGAATGGGTAAAATTTGAAAAAAAAGGTCCAAATTTGACATACCTTTTTCAAATCGCTGTAGCTCAAAAACAAGGACACCACCATATATTTCTTTTTTCATTTTTTCATTCATCATAAACAGCTCTTCCAAAAAAACAATGTTAGAAAAAAAGTTAAATACTTTGAAAAAATTGCTTATGACATTGATACACCCTTAAATGCGCTTTCTGCTTCAATTTCAAACTTCTTTAAGTAAACGCGCTTAAAAAATAGAATATTTCGAAATCTTAGGATTTTCCATTATCAAGTTATGTCAGCACTGGGCCAAAATATTAGACCAGAATTTGTACTATCTTCATTCCCCTTTATGGAATATTTTCAATCTTCACTGAAAAATTGTCGTCTGCGATATTACATGTAGGCCAAATTGATTTTTTTAATTGTGCACTAAAATATCGATACGCGTGTCAAACGGTTTGGATCCTGATCAGACACCATCGTGTTGCTTGGCTTCTGATCAGGATGCAAACTGTTTACAAATAAATACATGTATATTTACGACATTAACAGTTAACATAGACATAGACATATATTTTTTTTGGTAACTTACAATGTATACACTAACAGATCAAATCAAATCATTAACTATTTAAATCGCGCCAACTACGTGGTTTAACACTTTCCTCCAAAGAAGCGCTTGATCTCTCCCTATATTACCTTATTAATTAGCCGTTACAACCCGGTCATGGTGTTGCCGACATGTGAACGTTAAACGCAGGTGAGAATAAGGCATATTTCGCTAATGAAGTTGAAGCTGTCATGTTCCTTTACCCCTTCACTGCCTTCCCCCGAGCACAATAGTTTTATGCAAACAGTTTGGATCCTGATCAGACGCCGCGTCACGCGGCGTCTGATCAGAATCCAAACTGTTTTACAAACATTTCAATATTTATTCAGTCAAAATAGCAAAAATTAAAATTTAAGAAATAAAAGCAGACGACTTCTGTTTAAAATTAATGACGTCACGACAGGGAAGGCGTTAAATATAAAAATGAACCCTGTCTTGTTTGGCTGTCTCAATAATGTGATTTACTGATACCAAAACCAGTATGCAGAGTGTAGAGTGGAGATGGCGTTATTTTCCCCCGTTAACCCATTTACGCCCAGTGGATTCTTCATTGTTTATATATTGGATTAGTCCATTTTTTATCAAAGGGATGCCTTTGTCAATTTTTTTACTTTAATTTTGTTTTATATTGAAATTCCTATCAGCAAACAATATAGACCCTGCTCATATATGGAATCGTGAGCACAATTGGCTTAAACGCAAGCGAAGTGCAAATGCAATGTACTAAAATGTAGAAAATGATTTTTTTATAATCCTTTCCATTCATAACTTTGGGCCTGATCTGGCTCCAAACTGTTTGCTTTGGAAAAAAAAGTGTTTTTAGCGAAAGTGGTTATTGGGAAAGAATGATGATGAAGTTAAAGATCTACTCTTTCCGTTTAAATGAAATTAAATGCACTCTGCAAACTGTGTGTTCTTAATTCTTAGTAGTTTTGTTTAAATTGTGATAACTGAAAATATACTCGAATAATTTTTAAAGGATCATGCCTTCTTTTTTCAAACCGCTGTATGGGCATTAGTAGTCATCGTAAAACAAATAGATCCATGTTTCTCAACACCAGCAGTATAAAATTCGAAAGAAATATATATATTTTTAAAAATCAAAATCAAATTAAAATTTGAAAAAAAACCAAAAGACAACATGTTACCGACATGTCAAATGATGTCAATATGATGCAGCATGAACATTTCAAGTATGCCTTGTGTGTTTACGAGGTGCAGTGAGCTAAACCGATCTCACCCTGTTAAAATCCATTGATTTGAATGGTAACGAAATCCACAATTTTTGAGAATTCGATTAGTGTCCTTCGAAAACGTGCTAGACTTTCGTTGTGTTTACTCCAATGCACAAACACTGTGTCGTACTGATCGAAAAGACTTTCGAGAAGGATAATAAAATTTCCAAGTTACAAATATATCAACCCAGTCTTTTTGGGGTAAAAATGAGATTTTGTTTGAAATTGTAGATTTATTTAAAATGTAGCGAAATTTCAGCGGCGTCTGATAAGCATCCAAACTGTTTGACACTTGTATTGAGATGTTTTAAGTCATACTAAATTGAATCTAAATTGAATTTGAATCTAATTTTGCAAACAACAAAAATGAAGCAGACGACAATGAAACGATGAAGTGGTAAAACATATGAATGTAAATATGAACTTTTGTATTTTTACCTGTAAAGGTGCTTTGAAAGCGTTTTCATGCGAAGTTCTATTGGGTGACTGAATCCCATGAGAGGCTGGGCTTATCGGTGATATCTCTGAATCCACACTACTTATACGTCCCCTTGGCATGTTGACCTGTGGTGATTTCTGGTACGGATGGAAGTAGAAGCCAGCTGGGCGAGCGTGCACTGGGGTTGGGGCGAAAAGATGTCCATTAGAAAAGGATCGATTGTCATGAACAAGATGCGACCTGTCGCCTGGCACTTTGCCGTATGTAAGAATTCTACTTGATGATGTAAAAGGTTCTGAATGCAAGCTCGGGAACTTGAATTGGAATTGGTTATGTTCGTTCAAAACGGAGCAGTTAGGGCTATTAGTGACTAGAGTCCTTGAGTTTACGTTTGCTCGAAACATTTGTCTGTAATAATTCTCAAATGCATAAGGGGAGACAGGAGATGGCGGGAATGCCTGATGTCGCCTTTGTTGACATAGTGGATGTTGCGAATTTTCCAAACCAGACACGATAGGTGTAGTCCATGACGTTAGAGTAGCTGACGTCATAGGGGAAAGCGCTGGTGTAGGCTTGGATGAAGTTCCACTGCATTCTGCGCTGTCTGCATACAACGGAGAATGCTTGGCTTTTGCTTGGTCGGTTACTACTGACTTTTCCGAATCTACAAAACGATAAAACATGTAAAGACCTCTAGTTTCGAAATCATCCGCGAATGACCAAAAGGTTCGTTGGGAGAAGTTTCCGTTTAACTTCTACACTGACATGACGTCATCAGTTTTATACAGTTGCCGTCTGCTTTAATTGCTCACATTTTTGGGATAAGAAATATTGAATTGAGTATCAAACAGTTTGGATCCTAATCAGGCGCTGCGTAACGCGACGTCTGATGAGGATCAAAACTGTTTGAAAATGAATTATGGTACACGGGATAAGGTACAGTGGAGAAAACGTAATTCTTGCCCAATAAACGTGTTTATGTTAAAACTATTATTTCCTTTGCAAACACTTTGGACCCAGCTCAGACGCCGGGTAACCCGGCGTCTGAACAGGCTCCAAATGCTTTGCCGTCCAGGTTAAAATCATCAATCAGAATTGTCAAAAAGATGTCATTTTCTTAATTGTTTTGCAATGCGTTTGCATTTTGTTTGCGTTTTAACGGGATAGAATAACATTTTCTCCTCTGTAGTGTAAGGGTTACTTCTGATCATTTCAACGTCAAAATTGTATCGTCTTTTTAACCGTTTTGCAGACAAGATGTCAGATATATTTGGGGAACTTTAATTATAGGTATAATTTAAAGAAAATTCTAATTGAAGATAAATTGATACATGTAAGCGCCAAACAGTTAAAGATCCCGATCAACCATCTCGTTACGTAACGTCTGATATAGATTATTTGCACATTGGCTGAAGTCACCTACGGTGATGAAAGGGTTAATACGTGTATATGTTTAGCATTCTTAAGACATTAATTATAACCGTGACCATTTGGAAACATGCCGAAAAAGTTTTCATTTGAACTAATTAAGATAATCGTTTTAGGTATTTCTTATTTTTGTTTCGATAACCTAATATCGCCCATTTCTAAATTACTTTCTAAAACAATAAATGTGTACATCAGACAGAAGATCAATCATCAGCAAGTTCTGTCACGTACAGTGGAGAAAACGTTATTCTGTCCTGTTGAAACGCAAACGAAACGCACCCGCATTGCACTAAATCATAGAAAATGACAATGTCTCGACAATTCTGACTATTCATATTGATCTGAGTGGCAAACAGTTTGGAGCCTGATCAGACACCGGGTGACCCGGCGTCTGATCTGGCTCCAAACTGTTTGCAATGGAAAAAATAGATTTAGCGTAAACGCGTTTACTGGGAAAGAAAAACGTTTTCTCCACTGTATGAGAGCGAATTGTTAACACTAATGCAAGAAATATCGAAATAAAAAAAAAATTGAGGAAGGAGAATTTGTAAAAAGAAATAACTATAATGGCATATTTCGTAGGTAACATGCTCGAAATATATAATATACAGTTGAAGCTCGATAATTCGAACACGCGGTAGTTCGAACATACCCATGTTTCAAAGTTAAAAAGCCACTGTTTGACTTTGAAATACGGTATGTTCGACTTACGCGATATCAACTTATCAAATACAACTAATGAAACACTTGAACGATCACTAAATGCGAGTTCAAAGTATTGAGTTTCGATTGTATTTTTTTACGTACTAAATCCGTTATTTCATAACTTGTTTAAATGATGACGATTATTTTGGTTTTACGGCACTGGGATAGTCTCGGTCTAACAAACAGAAGCAATTGGTCCCAGAGCTGTGGCAAAGTTTTAAAGAATTAAATAGGTGGTGGATTAAACCAGGCTTGGGATAAACCGAAATGCTTCGTCCGGTGTACTACTAATTTTTTTAAGCTATCATATGCACAATAAAGATAATGAGTTCAATGAATGCTTACAAGAGTGCTACTTAGATTGGTAAGAACAAAGGAGGGTTTGATGCATGTCTATGTGGTAAAAATAAAGTGGTACATGTAACAGGCAGATAAATACAGAAATATAGACTATTTTCTTACACATATAGACAAATAGTGTGAAATCTGATCAGACCAAAGCTACGCATGCTAGTTTTTCTCACTGAACAGTAACTATAAACTTGCAGTCAAACTTTTATCAGAAAATCATCGAAAACGAGATATACGACTAGCCATGCCAAGATTGCCTATTATTTATGCTTTTCGGTGGATTACCGGGAAAAAGCAGTGGATTATCACTTGGTAATCCATCGCCACGCGCGCTTTTATTATGAATATTTGTCGCGAACCACTCAACGGAAGAACACGAATCCAAAATCGGGAGCAACGACGTAATTCGGATGACGGCAAATCAGTAAATCAGTGACGTCATCGTACGGGAAACTGTTTCGAAAATGTGTTCGATATAAACTTGGGGCTCATTACGGGGTAAATCATGTACTTTCGCTTTCCCAATTGTCGAACAATTTCGTTTAAAAGTGGCTTAAAAGCATAAATAGATAGAATAATTGTATTTTTGCAGTATAAGATCGAATTTAATCCATTTCGTGAACATCAGACTGTTTTATTTTCACTCGTGGCTTCGCAACTCGTGAAGATATAACGTCTGATGTTCACTCAATGGATTAAATTTCTATCTTATACTGAAAAAAACAATTATCCTCTATTTAATTTACTTTAGAACCTCTGTATCGCATTTTTGGGCCTCAAGTAGTGGTCGAAATAGAGATGTACTGTTTGCGAAAAGAAATCCATTTCTTCAGTTTTAAGCTGTCAGTTATATTTAAAATTCTATTTTCTTATTTAAAGCTTCAAATAAGTGCTTCAAACATGCTCAATGATGTTATTACATGTAGAAGTAGAAATAACAACGATGATGATGATGATGAATAGAAGATGATTATTATTGTGTAGTAACACAAGTAAAACGACAGCAATAACTATAATAGCAATACTAATAACCGTGACAAATTGTATCGATGCTACTACTACTACTACTATTATTACTTCTACTACTACAACTACTACTCCTGCGGAGGCATGAAACCGATAATATCTATATCAACCTTCAACTTCCCTTCTTCGAAGGTAAGTATCGCTTAATCATTCCATTTTATCGGCTCCATGCCCCGCATGAGCCCTAATGACCATTATAACAAAATAAATATAAATAAAAATACTATATAATGATTCGACGAGTAAAAATCAAATGTTTAATACATTCATAAGCATTTGCGCCACAAGCCCTACTGATTTGCCAAAAGTACATGTTTAAAAAAAGCCAAGTCTACATCTGGACGGGTAGTCTATAATGTAAGATGAATTATCAGAACATGCCTGTCAGTGTTAAATAGTGTAGACCAAGTCAAGAAGCCGTGTTTGAAATCCAATAATTTTAGTTTCTGACGACACGGTTCAAATATTTACAAAATATATCAAACAGTAAGCGGTCGTGTGTGTTACACTATTTCAAATTAATTAAACTCCCACTGAATTAACCCTTTACCCAATAGAAGTGACTTTTAGCGTATTAAATTTATTCCTCCGCTGAAGAAAATAGTTCCGGTTTATACCCTCATGAGCAATTACCATTACAAATATTTTATATAGTCTAGCAGGTATTAGCTTAAAGCTGGTTGAAAGTAAAGCAGAATGTGCCTTAAGGCACATTCTGCTTTACTTTCAACCTGCTTTAAGTATCCATCTATCTTCAAAACTAGAAACAGTCTATGTGGTAAAGGGTTAAAGGGTTTTGCAGCACAATCCCATATTCATAAATAGGTACATCGCTAACCTCGACGTATTTGCTATTTGCAACACTTTAGATGCAGATCAAATGCCAAATCACTAGGCATCTGATCAGGATACAAACTGTTTGACGCTCGATTTTTTCAAAATGCTAAATTCTTAAATTTAACAAGTTTGAGGACTACATATTTTTGGTTGGTATACGGTAGTAACTGTGTTAAATAAATATGGTTAAAGCATTTTCTAACGGCGAATAGGACTTCCCATTTAAATTGCAAATAGTTTTTAGCCGAACCGGAAAAATATGTCCTTGTATTACGGGTTCGTAACGGCAACTAAGCCCTGGGTACTCCCAATTGGACTGTGCCAAACAAGCTGCATTTGACAATTAATTGAATACTATTTTAAATATAATCAACCGGTATTTTAGGAGATCGTCAGATAAAGGACATCCTTTGTATACTTTTTACTACAATTGCTGATTTAAGTAATGTACAAACGCGCTAAAGGAACCGCTGTTGAACAAGTGCATATGTGGTTGTGCACACGGGTGAAAGTTTCAAGCAGAAAGAGGCAGCAGAATATATTTGTTTTAATTTTTTATATAATCATTACACTCACTGACAACAATCTATTACATTATAAATGCCTTTTGGTGGAATTGTATAAATCGTGGTCAGATGAATTGGTTCTTTACACATAGCACCCGAAAGAACCAGGGGTCCGTTTCATAAAACATCTTACGACAAAAACGATCGTAAGTCTAATCTTAAAAATACATTTAATTTCCGATTTCTCTATCAAATCCTGTCTTGTGACACCTTTTTGGAATCGTCTTTTCAAGACGATTCCAAAAAGATGTCACAAGACAGGATTAGATAGAGAAATACATAATAATTTAGACTTTTATAATCTGACTTACGACAACATTTGTAGTACGAAGTTTTATGAAACGGGCCCCAGATGAATATCGATAATACGAGTAAAGCAATGTGTCAGGGTTTCCAGTATGTGCTTCCCACTATCTGGGTTATCCAACCAGACAATAGATGGCAGAACGGACGAAAACAAACTATCACATATTAACTAACCTTGTAACGATAATGGTGCCAAATATGTTTCCTTAAGTTACACTTTACCAAATATTCAAATAATTTCATAGAAAAATATCTTACACTATTCAAGTATAGTAAACAGTATCCATTTCCTACAAGTGATGTCACTATGTTGTATTTATATTTAACCAATTACCCAATAAATACGCATTTCATGCCTTTATTCTATTCCGCTACCACGAAAATAACATATTTCACTTTATATAGTTATTTATACATACAATAAGAAATAGTTTCTTTATCCTAACATATTATGGTTTAAAGAAGACTGAAAGTAATGCAAAACACATTACACACGCCTTAAGACACATTCTGCTTTACTTTCATCCTGCCTTAAGTGGTCACTAGTCTTCAATTCTAGAAACAACATATGGGATAATGGTTTAAAGAATGCTATAGCAATGTAGTCTTTTAATTTCAAAACTATTTAGACTATGTATTAAACATAAGATTAGTTTTGTAGTAAGTCAGACAGACCTTTATCTATGATAAAGAGAGTTTGTTTTGCCTGTTATATAATATATAATTATGCACTTCTTTGAATTGTTGATTGAATAATTTCAATGGAAAATAAATAATAAAAGTCAAGAAACGATGAATGCGTGATCTTAAACAAAGACGGATGAACGTAAGCACCAATGAATGGATATACAAACCAAAAACATAAAGGTGGTTATTTGAACGAATTTAAGTATGTTAAAAGTTGTCTATTATATATATATTTCTGAATTATTGCAATATAGTATCTGCTATGTATTTGTTAAATGACAAAACCATGTACATATTTCGTGAAATTCTTGGAATAAAACTGCATGCAATTGAAATTGTCAAAAGCGAAAATGCAATGATTTCTGTAGTTAATAATGTTGTATCAATTTACCAGTGTTCCTTTGCAATATGTTATCGGACTCATCGTATTTTGTCGTTACAATTTCGTTGGCTTTACTTGCGGATACGTTAACATCCGTTGTAACGTTACTCCCTGAACCTTTTGTAGCCCGATCATGCTTTTGAGCAATTTTCTTCCTAATTAGAAATGTCTTCGGCATTTTGTTCGATCGTAATAACTGTAACTATATAAATACACTGTCGATAGTTCACTGCATATCAATCTGTTCTGTGTTTTAACGTAGTATTAAATAATTTTACTGAGTTTATAAGATTAAGTTGCCTCTCACAGAACCTGTGAATAAATATAAATGTTAATGTCTGTCATAGAACAGAAGACAAAAGTAAAATGCAAGTCTCCTATCACAGAATTTAACACAATTGTATATTAATCCAATGTTTAAGATATACCACTACTAAGAACTCAGTGGTTTGGTGGAGCTTTAACTATCACGACGTCACGGTGAGCAAGCAATCCGTTAAACTTGTCAAAATATAGGGGCGTACTCAAAACGAAGCCCACGTGAAAACTTGATAACTTAATTTAAGTAATGTTTAGTACTCGGGAAGCTAGAAATCTTCACTCAAACATGAAAATAAAACTGTACAAATGGCATGTTGGTAAATAAGTTAAAATCAGAATATATATACTTTTTTTTCGAAAACCTTACGTTTGCAATCGAATTAAACTTTATTTAATAAATAAAACAATACAGAAATGGCAAATGGCCTGTTTGATGACAAATTAAAGGTAAATAACGCCTCTAGAAGGCGACGCTTCACTGGATATTTATCTACACCCAGCATCTTGAAGCAATAATGGGCCCGTCACCATTCACCAATAGAAAACGGGATATTTGCAAATGTAGCACGTCCTTTGTATAATATTACCGGTTTTGTGGGTAAAACAACTTGAAGATATATTTCACTGTTTTCTTGTTAACCCCTTGACTTGGTATTATAACCGTACATACCCTGATGTCCCAGCAATTGTAATGGATAACGCATTCTGTGTACGTTTTAACGAATAAAAACACGACCATTCACACAATGCGATAAAAGTAGAAATGTCACTATTTAAAAAGTTGCCCAACCTCTATACCAGGTGCCAAACTGTTAGCAATAGCCATCGGTTCTTGAAATAAAATCGTGTTTGGTGTGGGATAATAGCGTTAAACCAATTTAACCACTTTCAACTGATGATGTTAAAAGCATAAATTGTTCTAATACCGAAATAACTATTTCTATTCCATTTAGGGGACTATTTGCATGGTATTTCGTTACAACCCTTAAACCCTTTTTCATACGTTATAACATTTAAAAAAAATGTCCTTACCATGAAATGAAATAATGTTGGTAAGCTTCAGGAAGAACACTGGTACATGTATGTATATTAACAAACTCGAACCAACCAGTGTTTTCCTATAAGAACCTTGATGAACACTATAAGTTTGCATTCTAAGAAATAACTCAGAGCTGCCATTTCTCCGGATTTTTCCGAAATCTTTGGTTTTTCTGAATGTGTCCGGATCTACGGAATTTTTCAAAAATCGTCGGATTCCTGCTCTTAAGTTTGAAATGTTAGTGTGTTTTACTTAGAACACATTGATATGGGTGTCAAACAGTTTAGATCTAGATCAGACGCCGCGTCCAAACTGTTTGCACAAATACGAAAAATCGTAAGGTAGTGTTAGAGTGCCTGGCAGCGAAAGGGTTAAAAGGTAAGATTCTTTAAATCGCCATTGGACCTTAGGATTTTTATGCGAAACTTATGGTAGTGCTGATAAATACAACGTCACATGGGTCAGGATATATGGGTAATGTTCAAAAGTTGTATGTTAAAGCATTCTACCATTGTGTGTAGAGGTTAACTATGATTTATTAAGTGGCCCGCAAATAGTCACAATAATACGTAGTCTTAAAGCCAACTGATGTGATTGTCATGGATGTAAACCTAATAAAATGCAAAAATCAATCAGTAATTAAAACACACCCAACTACAATATAACGAAGGCACGTACCGCAAGGTACACCATCTGTCTATTTGAAAGACAACAATACCTTAAACCCTTTCACTCTCAATGACGCTTAAAAGCGCGCTTGCAAACAGTTTGAATCCTGATCAGACGCCGCATAATGCGGCGTCTGATCAGGTGCCAAACTGTTTGACACTCGTTTTTAAATTTCCTTAGTCATACTAACTTATTTTTTAACTTTGAATCGACATTGCCGATAACATAATTGAAGAAGACAACAATGAAACGGTGAAGGGGTAAAAATCTCACGCAAGATTTGGGAGTGAAAGGGTTAAACTACTTTCAATCGATAACTGCCATTGTAATTACAGAAACTGACCGGACAAATAATTGACTAAAAGACACTGCGATAGATTGTAGTGTAACGCTATATAACTAAACCTTTATAACGATCACTGTCCTATTCCTTATTTACACTTTAACAGACATCTCATAAACTGAAGTATGTTTATCCCATATAATGCATTGTCAAGATTTTCCCATTTCATTTCACTATGATAATTTGAAGTTATGCACTGTCCTGAAGCTTTGTCTTACAATTTTGCAGGTAAAAATAAAAAGAAAGCGTAAAGTGAATTTATCAATCTTAATACGTTTTCATCTGTGAGAATTACTAAATCAAAGGTGTTAAATAAAAGTTTGGTTTTAGTAAGAACCTCATTTATTGTCCCCATCATTGGTGTGTCGGGTAGTGTGAGCTATCCACCGCCACACCTACAAAATCACGTCATAACTTATTTCTGTGTCACTGACAAAACATTTCTGATACAAAAAGTAGAATGAAAAAAAAACTTAAGCCAGGATCACTACTTTTGTTGTTGTTGTTTCTATTAATATTAAGATATTTGCGTACAAACAACCATTTTGCGTAAAGAAACCAGATACATTTAAATAAAAGTTATTTTTTAAGCATGCCCAACGTTTCAACGCAAGCGAAATGCATATGTATTAGAATTTAATGTGCGTGAAGAAAATGACAACTTATTGAAACTTCTGACTACTCATTTTAATCTGAGGCTGATCAGACACCAACTTTTCTGGCTCCAAAGTATTTGAAATTGACATAATGTTTTAAAAACGCATTTATCGGGGAAATATGTCTTCTCTTCTGTGATAATTAATAAGTTAGAAAATATTAATAATATTAAATTCACGTCATGGACTAAACGGCTAATCCAACGTAAATCCAGACAGACATATTCTTAAAGACGGTTATCCGAGCTCCCATGTGGAAAATGATCAAACTCTCATGTTGAACCCTTGTAACCCTACATCCCTCTATAGAGAATACTCATTACATTTGCAAACAGTGTAGACCCTTCTCTGAGGGCTCCTATAGGAGCCCTCAGATCAGGTTCTGCACTGGTTGATATTTTCATTATTTTTTGTTGTCATACCAACAAACGTAACAGTAGACTGGTTCAAATTTCTTGTACTAGAAGAGTCCAAAAGGTTTATAGATACCCAAAAGGTATATTTAGGATTGAAAGGGTTTATGGAGACATTTTGGATGTACAGCAAACCATAAATGTATCCATATTTTACTACTGGCATCATTTTTAGTCGACCGTGCGTATGCGTTATCATATATTGCGTATGTGGTATGCAACAACTGATGCAACACCTTACTGTTTATTTTGCTTTCTGGCGACTTGATTGTGAAAGTTGCAAAGTTTGACTTCAAATGAGATGATACATGTAACAGCACACATTTGTTAGGTAATCAAAATGATTGACCATCTGTGAAAATCCTATGAAGAATTTAGAAATATACTTAAACTGTGTTTAGCTTCAGAGGAAAAACATACTAACGGTTACATTGCAAACTATCAACATGTTGGGAAAATAATGTTAATGATGGTATTTCTTAACCTGATCCAGATTGATGAGTAAGACAGTACAATAAAACATCTCTATTGCCACCACTAAAGTGGGTTATTGTTTGGGTGTTACGCAGATGACTGCTAAAAGCAATGTGGCAGTAAAACAGAGAACTCATTTCGGAGATTTATGTTTCACCGTCACCTTACTTGAAGCTGTCGCCTGTCTTTGGATCAATCAATTAGCCTTCGTTTTAGTCGTAATAGAGTGACTTACTGTATGTGACTTGAGTCTCCTGCCAGGCTTCTGAATACGGAGACACGCTGTTGTCATCGTCCTGTACGGATAAAAATTCAGGTGTATCATCTTATCTTATGAATATATGGTAATCAGATAACGTCATTACAATCTGATACCGTATTTGTTAAGAGAAATGTCGCTTTTTGTCCGTTAAATACTTAGCAATACCGTTTGCCAGAGAAATGTAAACCCTAGGTGAAGGTCTTGCCTGGTGATGTATCGCAAGTCATCGACTCGGCACAGTGTGATATTTTACCGATGAGGCCCATATATTGTCAGATGATTGCTGTATAACATAAATTCAAAACTGGGTTTCTTGACTTGGCCTGGCATTTTTGACAAGTGACATCTCATAGAAAACGACTGTGTCACACCAATGCTAATTTAATACTAAGATATTTTTTACTAAATCTTTTAACTGGGGATATAGGTATAAAACACATGGTAATAGCAGTTTTAAATTACAATAGATCATGCAATATATCCAATGTATATGAATTAATAGTACACCTCGCTCCCTCTCTACAGCGACACCCAACGGGAGACCAAATGTATGTGCGTTGTTCGAAGGGGTCGTTATAGGGAGGGAAATTGGCTTACAATTTGAAACAGCACTTGAATTCAGATCTGGATGCATGCTGTTTGTCACTCGCCGTTACATTTTATCTGTCAAAAAGTCTATTGTTTAACTGTAGACGACACTTTTAAGCAGACGATATTTTAGTAGTAAAGACGTTAGATATACTTGTCGTGTTTAGTGCGACAAAGGTCATTGTAAGGAGGAAGCCGTTGTTGGGTGCGTTATAGGGAGGAAGCACTGTAAATGTATTTTCGTCATAAATACGCTTACGGATTCCCCTATCAATCAGTTTACTATACAGTATATAATTATTATCTGCAAATGTATTAATGTCCCTCTTTTTGTCAGTTTCTAATTTTCCAATTGGTTTTGTATGTATGTCTATCTGACTTTCTACAGCTCTTTTCTCCAAATCCCTCACTCAATCTCGATACTTCTCTCATTTTTTCAATCTATCAGCGTCTCAGTATCTCGCTCAATATGTTTTTTTTCTATTTCTGCCCCTGGTTGTTAGTCTTTCGATGCTCTACCTGCATGTATGCCTGCCTGTTTGTCCGTATGTCTGTGTTTTCGTCTGTATGTATGTCTTTGTGTCTCTATGCATCTCTCTGAGTAAGACTGTCTGTATATTTCAATCTTAATTTATCACTCTTCATATATATGACTGTTTATTTTCTGTCTGATTCTGCATTTTCTCCCTCCCTGTCTCTCCCGTTTTGTTGCTGACCGTCTATCTCTTTCTTCGAGTCTCCCCGTCTTTCTATCTATAGTTTCATCCTCTCTCTTACTGTCATGTAACTACACTCATGTCTCTGTATACATGTATATGACAGTCGGTTTGTATGTCTCTCTATATGTTTTGTCTGTCTATCTGTCTCTGTTACTCTCTCTCTTTTCCATTAGCTCTGTCTCTCATTTCAGAACATTAAATCACAAGAGAGAGGTGAGATTTTTAATATCAGGATATTTTGTGACAAAACCATTTACTAGTGTACATACAGCGGATGACGGGTATAAAAAAGATGTTTAAATATAGAAAAGTAAGAGTATAAAAAGTCATTTTATTGCAACGGGTTATGCATGCATCCATGGTATTAGTGTTCTATATGTGATAGAAGTTATCTATACCATTTATTTATGCTTTTCGGTGGATTACCGGGAAAAAGCAGTGGATTATCACTTGATAATCCACTGCTTCAAGCAGTGGGATTATCGTCGCTCGTGCTTCTTTTATGAGTTTTCCCCGTAGGGCTCCCCAAGAGTTGTAGTCAATTTTGTCTTATCATTCAAATCCGGCAGTCCGTTTTGTCGCGAACTACTCAACGGAAGAACACGAATCCAAGATCGACAAAAACGACGCCATTCCGTTGACGTCAAATCAATTAATAAGTGACGTCATTGTACCGCCAACTGTCACGCACCTGTGTTCGACATAAAACTTGGGGCTCAACACGGGATAAATAATGTACTTTCGCTTTCCATTGTCAAATAATTTCGTTTAAAAAGTGGCTTAAAAGCATAAATAAGTAGAATAACTGTGTTATTTTTCAGTGTAAGATTGAATTTAATCCATTTCATGAACACCAGACTGTTATATTTGAACTCGTGGCTTCGCCGCTCGTGAAAATATAACATCTGATGTTCACTCAATGGATTAAAGTTCGATCTTACACTGAACAAAAACAGTTATCTTCTATTTAATATGACGATTTGAGGATGACTTGATATTTCACCATTTATGGGGCAATATGACACTATAACATTCTAACCAGATAGGCAATGACATAAGCTGTGATGTAAAAAGCAGTATAACATTGGCAAAGTAAAGTACAACCTCAACAATTCTAAGTGATTCCAGTCGAACATACACGCATGTCCTGTAGTTGACTTAACGACGTTTTAACTTTACGATATGAGTATGTTCCATCTAAGCAAGTTTGAGTTCTCTATTCCCCGCGTTTATACATTTATATTTATTTTTCACGTATCGTCTTATATCTAATATATCCGTTATAATCTAAAACAAATGTGTTGTGGGTATGATTGAAGTAACAGCGATATCAATGTCAAACACTTAGAATCTTATCGGAAAGTCGAGTTTTTTAAAATTTGACCCTGATCCAAAGTAATTGCAAATTGCAGTACGACCTTTGAAACGTTAGACGATAATTTAAACCTTCTACAGGAACTGTTCTTATATCAGGTATGTCAGAACAAAATGTAAATATAAGTTTTTAAGAAATTGTTATTTAACAAAATCCGAACGGGAAAATAAAATAATTACGCGGCATTGCCCCAAACTTTTAGGAATGTAATAAATAAATAGTAACTGTACTTATTTTGAAAAAACGAGACCTATTCGTTGTATTAAAATGCTAATAACACGCTTACATTCCTATCCGAAATTACAATGATGTTAAACTTGTTCGATGTCTCAAGTGCATGTCTACCTTTTATAAAGACATATATTAGCATTTGTTAAAAAAATGAAATGCACACCCCTCGTTATTATATTCGTTATTCCTTGATGTCTTACAGGTACAAAAATGTAATATTAATTCTAAATATCAATTCATTAATTTTATAACCTGTTTTTTTTCTGACTTTGTACTCCATAGCCTGATTTCTAAGACTTAGATCATTGATATGGACAAACTAAAAACAGTGTGCATTCATCCCAACCTCCAACACCTTAACCCATTAGTGATCACGATCCCATATATGGGACATAGGCAAACAGTGTAGACTCAGATCAGACGCCGCATTATGCGGCGTCTGATCAGAGTCTACACAATTTGCTGATAGGAATTTCAATATAAAGCAAAATGAAAATGAAATTTTTGACCAGGCACCCCTTTGATAAAAATGGACTTATCAAATATATAAACATGGAAGAATCCACTGGGCACAAATGGGTAAATAAAAATCAGTAGTATCGCATTACACGCATATGTTTAGCTCGCCATCATCCGTTCACATTTCCAAACGACCCTTTTCTGAAACAATTGACCACCGTCTTGATTTCAACAAGACTTTCTTTGAAGCCTCAGTGGTTGGAGGACCAATCAATGTCCAAAGTGTCTGGCTAAAGACAGTCGCCTTGCTGCGGGGTCATATGTTCAAATATTATCATTTAGACAACATTAATTCATTTTACTGTGAAAAGGAAAGGCTAAGACATTTAATATTTGGTATGCATCATAACAAAATGATCCTCTACCAAAAGTGTTCAAATTATGATCCAGGGCTGAAAATAGCCCCGCCTAGTGGCTATCTGGTTTTAATTAGGATATTTGTTTTTAATAGGGAAATCACCTTATTTAGCCAATACCTTTGATATTTGCCAATAAAATACTGAAATACTGATATATGGCGTGTAGCTAAATGTCTTATGGTCCTCTACCAAGTGTATTTTTAAAAATAAAAGCTCCATGATCAACAATGAATCCCGGCCCTGGGTTTATCAGATTTACATAAACTTATATAGGATACATTTAAACATCCGCTTCTGTAAAACTGTAAGGCCAATACCTTTTAGTACTTGACATGTAGCTGTGCCTTATGGTCATCTATCAAGATTGTTCAAATTATTATCCCGTGTTAAAATTGGCTCCGCCCGGGGCTTATTAGTTTTACGTATACTTGTAACTTTTTAAATATTCGTCTCTGATACCGTAAAAACAACACCTTCAATATTTGACATGTTACTTTGCCTTATGATCATTGGAATTATTTTTTAAATTAAGACTCCCGGATTAAAACTGGCCCCGTCCCGGGGCTTATCAGTTTTACATAGACTAACATAGGAATACCTTTAAAAAGGCCCACTGCTCTTGAAGCGCCAAGCCAAGACTTTCAATATTTGGTATGTAGCTTTGCCATATGGTCGTCTACCCTGGCTGTTCACATTATGACTCCCGGGATTACAAGTCTTTACACACACTTTTAAAGGAAAACCTTTAAAAACGATTTCTTCTCTGAAACTACTTGCCAGTTTTAATTATATTTTGCATGAATAGTATTAAGGTGACACTTTATTAAGACTATCATGATGAAATCTCAAAAAAACTATGGCCGTATCAGTTTTTCGTAATCTTTTTTCTCAAATAGTAAAAGTGGCAAACAGATTCAGTTACTTCTCCATGTAACAGTCCAAATAATATATGGAATGCTTCAGTTAGCATTTAGTAAAACATAATGATACCTCAGGTGATCGATATAGGGCAATCATGCCATTTATAATACTATGTACAAGAGTAGATTATAGATAACGTGAATATTCCAAAACCAATGAACAAAATATGAGATATTAATAAATAACCTTGCAGCAAAATGCATCTATGAAAATGGCGTATGGTATTTCAATATTTAATAAAACTATAATTTATTGTGGATGACGTTGCATAAAATTTTGTATTCAACTGTAGGACAAAATATATATGAAATGATTTTGAAACACATACTTAAGGGATTGAAGTAAATTAATTCTGAAATTAAAGAAACCTTAAAATGAGTATCAAAATGTTTGGATTTAAAACAGACGGCCTACTCTATAAGGCCACAAGGCTAGCATTAATCATAAATATACTACACAATAAACCCATTAATAACGACAATAAACATAGATGTATGTATAATAAAATATAGCAAACATGGCAGTTTTGATCCAAACTGTCTTCAAGTTTTAGCAATGCCACATTATGGGGCTGCTTTATTACGCGTCTGAGCACTTTAACTATCAATGACGCTGTAAGGCGCGTTTCCACACAATTCGGGCCCTAATCAGACGCTGCGTTTTATATTGATGTTTCTAATCCGTTCACTTTAATATTGTCGTCTGTTTCAATTTTGTTGTCTGCAATATCATTTCAAAGTTAGATTCTAGGCAGTATAACTTACGTTATTTCAAACAAGTGGCAAACAGTTGCGCAGGGGTTGCGTTGCGCAGGGTATGGTCAGGATCAAAACTGTTTGCAAATGCGCTTTATGACGTTTTTTAGAGTGAAAGGGTTAACAGACGATATTGTGTCTGAGAAAGGTTAATATTAGACGGTTATAGTTTGGGTTGAAACGGTTACCTATATGTTAACTAGTGCAGCAGATAGACCACTTTCACGGTCTTGATGCTGGCGTCAAGATGTCTCGGATATAGCAAGATGCATATTACTGTTATAGATATGTGGTACCCATCAATGTACCGATATGTTTGTGGTTAGATTACTTTTTCTGCAACGTCAGTTTTATATTTTTCCTAAACGACCAATAATACTTACATTTGTCAAATAGTCGCCTGCTATAGTTTCAACTTTTGATCTGAAGGACAAGTCATAGTGTGCATATAAATGACTTCATCTTATACAAAAATTGTGACCCAAGATCAGCAGCTGCAATGCAAATGTTGTAACTGATCTGTGTCTATATGATTCGCAATATCGAACTGAAGGATTTCTCACGGCGGAGTCTAATTTTGTAGCAATAAACAACAAAGGCAATCATATGCTTTGATCCTTGCGCTCAATGCCAGAGAATATACGACTATACTTTTATTAGGCTTATGGTGATTAAACGTATATATAACACTTTCACTGACATTGGCGACATCAATGGATTTTGCAAACAGTATTGATCCAGATCAGACGCCGAGTTACTCGGCGTCTGATCATGATCAAAACTGTTTGATACCCTTGTCAGTTTATTGTCATTCAAATTGTCTAAACACAAGTTGAAAATGAAACATCAGACGATATTTTAAAGCAGACGATACAATGGTAAGAAATAGAGTTAAGTAAAGCAGTCAGGTATATATAAGAGCACATAACCATTTGGTGGTGGTGCGAAGAGATAGATTTATTTAGTGTAACGTCTTTATTACTTTCTAGTTTTTGTGCAGTAAACTATACACAAACAGTTACATGTGCGATGAGGCGTTTAATTTCAAACCAATTTTGTTCATTCTATCTAATTATAGCAATCAGTTGCAGCTTGTTAACTGGTTATCATGATATTAACGCAACTCCTTTGAACATGGTAACGTTTTTGTTGTGTTACATTCTGTAGATGAAACTAGGGTTTTGCTTTAACCCCCTTTCTCCGCCATGTACCATGAACACCGACATTTGCAAACTGATTTGATAATGATCAAACGCTGAGTTACCTAGATGTCTGAGCAGGATCAACGATGTGTGATTATCATGTCAAGATTCAGTATATGAGATAAAATGTCTAAAGTTAATTATTTAAGAAATATCAGTAAATGTCAACATGCTGGTTGGTTGTTTCATGACGTGAAGGGACTACATTTTTTCTTAAATACTAACCTCACCAGTACTGTACGAGTAGTGCACCTGTTCATTTAAATCTTATCAGGTGTAAACCTTTGCGCAAACGGTTATGCTTCTAATCCAAGAGGGATACTTCACAGGGTAATGATCGATAAAATGAAAACTAAATGCCGTTCTGTGGTACAACCTACATGTATCGTTCCAGGGCTCCCATTTTCCGGATTTTTCATATGTCTTCGGATTTTTATCCTAGCAGATAGTAGCTTAAAACAGGCTGAAAGTAAAGCAGAATGCGCATGAAGGCGCATTCTGCTTGACTTTCAACCTGTGTTAAGCAGTCGTGTGTCTTCAAAACAAGAAACAGACTATGGTTACGTTAGGATAATTGCATCTTAAAAATGAAAATTTGAAATCTTAGGAATTTTATTTTCAACATATGGCAGCCCTGTCCCGTTTGTCGAGGAGTTGCTGATGCCAAAGTCAATAAGTAGCCATAATCTGGGTGAGCGTCATGCAGAAAGGTGGAAAATAAATGTTCTACTTTTCCTGCATCCATGTGAACGTGTTACTATCTACTACAGACAACACATATTTTTTTAAAAGTAATTGCAATCCATTGCAAAACAAATATTCATCGACTGATCAGGCTCCATAAATGATAAATGATCATCATTTTAATAAAGGTAATTTTTTGAATTGTTTTGCATTGCGTTTCATTTCGATTAAACGGGGAAAAATACCGTATTCTCTATTCTTAGTATATTGCTTACTGCAGCATATTAGTCCGGTGTTTGTAAAGATCCAAGTTCAGTGTTATAATTGGTAATTTGATTTATAATGGCATTGTCATCAAAACGGTGTTAAAACTGTACTGAATAAATACTGGGTGGCCAAGTCAGTTAGTCCCCTGGTACAAGCTTCACTGCAAATGTGTTCGACCCCCCCCCCCCCCACCCAATCGTTTTCAGTGCTTAATAGCTATCATTGACATGGGCAAATCTATATCGAATTTTACTGCATAAGTTTTTTCCTCCACTAAAGAAAACAGTGACATTTTATATGTAGTATTTAATGTAATACCGTAAGGAATATTTATATACCCTAGCATATGGTAGCTTAAAAACGCCTTAAACTGAATACACTTTAACCTATTCTATGCTAAATGTGCCAAATAGACCTTTCAACTTTAAATACATTTCCAGTCTATGTTGAAGTTTAGGACTGTTTCCTTTTATTTGAATAAAACAATAAGATAAATTTAACAATCAGCGCACACTCAGTGAAGATTTCTTTGTGTTATACAAATACAGTTAAGCCAGGGTAACGCACAGAAATATGGTACGACTCTAACTTGCTGTCAGCCACCTTATTATTGGGTAGGGTGACGCAGTTTTAGTTCTGCCGTCTTACTGTCATCACAGAGTTTTCTGCAACGCTTCTGTCTTGTATTTAACATTAACACATATCCAAAATAAGATGTAGACAATGTTTCAGACAGTGGCTAATTGACACAGGTTTTAAATGGAGGTGTTTTCCTTGTTTAACGATTGGGGCATATGTTTTGCTATGTGTCTGTCTTTGGGGAAAATATAACCTTGTCAATGGACATTTACAGCAGAAGCTAGCGTTATTCTCAATTATAAAAAAAATGTAGGAGTTGTACTAAACGAAATACTAGTATCAATTTCAATGCACATGCATTTAACATCTCCTCTGCCAAGTCCGACAACACTTAAACTTGAAACGTATCGTCTGTTCAAAATCCAAACTGTTTGCCATTCATATAGATGTTTTTTCAAAATTCTATATTACACTATTCTATTCTATACCTGAAATATAGTTTTGCAAAAGGATGACAATATGCAGTGAGTGTGTTATACATTATACGGATTATGACGTAATCATGAAACGATTCGTTAAATGTAGGTGTAAGTTAGTACAAATATACTCAACCAATGCATTCTAAATGCGATTTACAAGAAGTTTGCATCCTGATCAGACCTAGAGTTACACGCTATTTGATCGATACTTAACTGTTTTGACATTCGTTTCTTATAACTAGATGTCAACTCTCTACTATTTCTTTATTAATTTCATAACAGAAGAAGACAGTTTACAGCCTACGAGGTACAGTGGAGAATCTGTTATTCTTTCCCGTTTAAACGCAAACGTACGCAAACGCAAAGCACTAAAACATAGAAAATAACAACTTTTGGACAATTCTGATAATTCTTGTTTATCTTGTTGGCAAACAGTTTGGAGCCTGATCAGACGCCGGGTAACCCGGCGTCTGATCTGGCTCCAAACTGTTTGCAATATAAATAATAGTTTTAGCGTAAACGCGTTTATTGGGAAAGAATAACAGATTCTCCACTGTACCAGAGAAGGAGTTAAAGTAATCATTCACTGAATTGAAAGCCGAAAATAACCTGAACGGTTGATATGGAGACGAAATGATTAATATTTTGTGCTAAAACATTTTCTGACGCTTTCTCAATCAACTAACTGTGCCAAAAGTCATTAACTAAGATTTTAAGGTATTTAAGGCTCAATAGGACCGACTCTTTTGATCTTCAATATTACCTAGCTAATTTGCACGTAGATTGGTTACAGTGGAGTAAACATTATTCTTTATCAATTAACGCGTTTATGCTAAAACTATAATTTCAAGTACAAACAGTTTGAAGCCAGATCAGACGCCGGGTAACCCGGCGTCTGATCAGGCTCCAAACTGTTTGCTACTCAGCTAAAATGAATAGTCAGAGTTATCAAAAACTTGTCATTTTATACGTTTTAGTGCTTTGCGTTTACGTTTGGTTTGCGTTTCTACGGGAAAGAAAAACGTATTCTCAACTGTATTCCTGTAGTCTTACTTCTTCAGGTGGTATTGTTATTGCTTTTTATTGCAGGGTGAGACTCAATTAATAAAACAAAAATTCCCAGTTTTATTGGCGTAATGAAGGGTAAAACATGACCATATTGGAGGCGTAGGCGACAGTTAGACATTTCAGACATTTCCAGTACAGAGCAGAACACGTCATTCCTTCCCGTTTAAACGCAAAAAAACCGCAAAAGCAATGCACAAACATGTAAAAAGTATGTGTTTCTTCAAATATCTTACTTTTTTTTTAAATCTGAGTTGCAAACAGTTGTGAAGCCTAATCAGACGCCGGGTTTCCCTGTGTCTGATTTGGCTCCAAACTGTTTTCAATGGAAATAACTGTTTTAGCGTTAACGCGTTTATTGGGAAAGAAAAATGCGTTACAGTGGAGAAAACGATATTCTTTCCCAATAAACGTGTTTACGCTAAAACTATTATACCCGTTGCAAACAGTTTGGAGCCTGATCAGACCTCAGGTAACCCAGCGTCTGTTCATGCTCCTGACTGTTTGCAACTCAGATTAGAATAAATAGTCAAAATTGTCAACAAGTTGTCATTTTCTACGTTTTAGTGCCATGCGCGTGCATTTCGTTTGTGTTTTAACGGGAAAGAATAACGTATTATCCACTGTATCTACTGTAAGTTTAAAGGGGACTTTATGACCAAGTCAGTAGACTCCGTTTAGTCACATAACGATGCAACAGAAGACGTGGCAAAACATAAAATCAATTATCATGAGGGAATTATCCCTAAGTACATCTAAATTAAATTTCACCACCGTGAACATCAAAGATCATTCGGAACGTTGGGTTGATTAAATTATATTTAAAGGAGTATCAAACACACAAAGTAACTGTTAGAATTGACTGTACACTGCCGTTCGGGTAAGTTATTTAGCCCTTACCATGTTTAATTGTCGTCTGTTTCAAATATATAGTCTGCGAATAATACTCAAAAATATGTGTATGCTTTTTCAAATAAGAATTAGTTGAATACGAATGTCAAACAGTTTGGATCCAGATCAGACGCCGCGTCACGCGGCGTCTGATCTGGATCCAAACTGTTTGCAGATGTTAACCAAGTCGCACGTAGTATGATAAGTGTTTGAAAGGCGAAATTGAATCATTACTGTATATAAACTTTCAACTTTAGTTATCCAGGCGTGAAATGAGTTTAGCGTTAGAATATATGACTAAAACTGTTTTTAGAACGCCTTTCACTGCCGATATCGATTGTCATGTTATTCGGAAACAATTTGGAGTCAGAAGAAGAAACACTCGCGGTCTCACGCGAATCCAAAATGTTTGAAACTCATATCAATTTTCCTATTTTTAATTCTTAATTCGTAAGTTGATAATCAAAGCAGATACTAGACCTACTTTAGGTGAATATAAATATTTTCTGTGAAGGGGTTGAGGGAACAAAGGATTTATGGATATTCTGTTTCATGCTTAATTATATTACCATTTGGTCAGGGTTTGGTTATTGATATGATACGTCGACACAACAGCTTGGCAGCTGAGTATACCCCTATGTACGAATACAGTATGTACACATCTCTATCGAAAAATGAGAGGAAGAGAGAGAGAGAGAGAGAGACAGATACACAGAGAGACACAGAGAGAGAGAGAAGTAGGAGAGAGAAGGAATGGAGATATATATATATATATATAAGTACATGTATATACACCGTAAAATGTTCACAATGCTCGGTAAAAAGCGAGCAAAGGTTCGGCACAAGGTAGATAGCGATATAAAAGATACAAAGAGTGATTTTACATGTCAGCAGTTTATTTAAACAAAAACCTATTATGTTACTTTTACATTGTAAAAGAAGCATACTATGTTTTTGTTTAAATAAACCGCTGGCATGTAAAAGCACTCTTTATATCTTTTATTTCTATGTATATATACCCCCATTCCACTGAACAGCGATTCGACTGCGCTCATGGCGATTCTCCAAAACTATCCAAATCGCCGTAGAAGCGCCGCCATGTGCATAATTTTGGGACTTGGGGCGTTTCCAGTACGCTTTTAGTACGCTTTAACTACGTCCTCGCTGCGCTCATCACGATCCTACCACGCTGTTACTGTGCTTTCAGGGCGCTTTAAGTTTATCCAAGACGCTTCTACTACGCTTCCACTACGATAAAGGATTTCTGACTACGCTTCCTCTACGTTTACTACGCTGCTACTGCGACCTTCCTTCGACCTACGCTTCTGTTGGGCTTTTGGAACTTTTCTATATCAAATATGCTGTTCCACTGCTTTTGCAGCAGTTGACCACCATCCTTCGAAGGAAATGGATCAAAATTAGATTTTTGACAAACAGTATCTTGTGGAGTAGAACATTGGGATTGCACCACGTGAGGTTCATGCTGTGCAACAATAGTATGTGCAGGCCTTGATTTGTCTTTCGTTTCTGACGGGGTGGTATTTTGAATTATCGATGTGGACAGTTTTAAGTGCAAACAAATAATGAAGATAAGGTAAAGAATATGCATATTTATACACTGATAGGCAAGCGCAAAGGGTGAATCGCCATGGTTGTAGCTCAGTTGTCAAGAGCGTAGCAGAAGGGAAGAAGAAACGCAGTAAAGCGTCAACAGCGCAGTGACAGCGTAGTAGAAGCGCTGTGGTTTTGTGATTCATAAATGGTCGAATCGCCGTGAAAACGCGTTGATCGTAGCTAGAGCGTACAGAGCGTACGAGAAACGTAGCGGAATCGCGGGCAAATATCTCTACGCTTTTAGTACGATGCGACTATGCTTGCGCTACGTCAACCACGCTGCGGCTACGTTACTATTACGCTCATGAATTTCTTAGTACGCGTCTACTGCGCTTCTGCTGTGCTTCGAGTCCACGGCGATGCCGCTACGTAAATTTTGAGCAGGGTCAAAACATTCGCCGTGAGGTGGCGATCAAGGCGCTTCAGTTACGCTTCACTACGACCATAGCGTTTCTACTGCGCTGTTGCCGTTCCTACTACGATTCGCGGCGATTTTCCCAAAATTTCGAAGCGTAGAGGAATCGCCGCCCAGTGGAATGGGGGTACATACAGTGGAGAATCTGTTATTCTTTCCCGTTTAAACGCAAACGTACGCAAACGCAAAGCACTAAAACGTAGAAAAGAACAACTTTTGGACAATTCTGATAATTCTTGTTTGTTTTGGTTGCAAACAGTTTGGAGCCTGATCAGACGCCGGGTTACCCGGCGTCTAATCTGGCTCCAAACTGTTTGCACTGCAAATAATAGTTTTAGCGTAAACGCGTTTATTGGGAAAGAATAACACATTCTCCACTGTATAGAGAAATAAAGATAGAGTACTAGAGAAGGGCAGATACAAACACACACACAAAGACAGGCGTGCGGAGAAAGAGGGAGACAAAGAAGGCAGACAGACAATTGACTAACATACAAAACGTTGAAGGAAAACTCATTTCATCCTGTATATAGGTGTCATCTGTTTTTGGATACTGCAATACACTTTCACTGTGTTTAAATTTACTATTGTACAATGTTAATTCTTTTTATAACCTTTGTAACAAAAAAGTCAGTTAAAATATAGCAATCCTAGATTGGCGATGTAAAGAGTGCAGAATGCGTTTCTAGACTGAATCGAATGTGTTCACGGCTAATAGTTTGGTTAAACAGTATTTACTTTTTACAGTTTATCACACACATTGTCATATTTACAGAACATAATGTCAATAAACATTTAAACACGGATTAGAAAACAAGTTACTGAAAACTTCTCCATAAAATGGAATGAAAGTGTTGGCATGCACCTATATACGAGATATTTTACCTTTAAGGATGCCCTTGACCTTGATATATCTCCATTCAAACTGTGCATCTCCATGCAATGCATTGGAATGCCAATTATGAAGTAATTGTATCTACTGCCTAAAAATTATGACATTGACCTTAAGACTTTTAAGGATGACCTTGACATTAACTTGCCTCCATTTAAAATGTGCAGCTCCATGATATATATGTGCATTCAATTTATGAAGTAATTATATCTATTGACTGTCTTATTTTATATTCAAATCGGTCAACGGTGTTCACTGTGTTGCGATGCCAGCAACACTTATACAAATACTAAATATATGCATGCTATTAAATACCAGCCTATATAAAGGCCTTTTTATAACTTCTTTTTTCAAAAATCAAATGGAATCAAATTCACAGATGCCTGTATTCGACATGATTTGTAAAATTGACATGATTTGTAAAAGTTTTACATTTTTTTTACAAATCGTATCGTTACAATACCGTAAACCCTAGCTCATTACATTTGTACATTACTTCTCGGTGGTTTTTGACCCTATGTGCTGTATTGCGGCGAAGGAGAAGGCCAAAATCATCTTCCTGAGGTCATCTTTCTGAAATCATCAGCATTTCATCTCATCGTCCCTCACCATTCATCGGCGCTATATGACATATTCTATAGATATTTTATAGATGGAGGGAGTAATTCAGCTGTGGATAATATAGATCCAGGGGTTGGTCGGACAACAATTACTTTTAAATCAATATCTTAATCATGCCATTTATCTTTTAAATAACTTACTCATTTTAAAGTTAATTTTGCAAACTAATGATAACAATTTTTATAGTCTTGGTAATTATATTGAAGAATTCACCTTGTTCGGAATTTGTTGTTACATAGCTTCCATAAGGTATCAGTTTCTTTTAGATTTCAATATATTTTTTTTTCTTTTCTAGCTTTGTAAGTACAAGTATATAATTTCATGTGAAGCGCATTTGAACGCTCAATTCCTGTGTGAAAAGAGCGCAATATAAATCTGGTATAATAGTAATAATAATAATATTCTTTGTCGCAGAGCCGTGTAACCCAGCGCATATCTTCCTCGGTGAATTGGATTGGTCAAAATCATCTTCCTGAACACATCTTCCTGAAATTATCATCAACAATTCATCTCAACGTACCTCATCATTCATCGGCGTCACGTAGCCTGTTTAGTGTGGCGGTGCCGTGAAACACAGGTCAGCGAATGAGATTGGCCGAAACCATCTTTCAGAAGTCATCTTCCTTAACTTTCTTATTGAAATCATCATCTTAAAACTATCATCATGTCATCTCATTGTCCCTCATTGTCCCTCATCATTCATAGGCCTGTGTCGAAGTGCCGTAAAACCTAGCGCACTTATATTCCTCATCGGTGGGTTTGATCCTGTGCGCTGTTTCGCAGCGATTGAGATTGGAACCAAAAGCATCTTTCTGGAATCATATTCCTGCAATCGTCTCCCTGAAATCATCATCAAGAAATCATCAACATTTCATTTCATCCAGCCATCATTCATAGGCGGTATATGACCTATTTATGTAGTTTTTATTTATAATTTATTAATCTTAAATATATATTGTGGATTTTTAAATAATTTGATTTTGTCTCGATGTACAACACCATGAATTATAAAAATAGGCTTTTAACTGAGTTTCAAAGTTTCAAACGCAATACAATATGATGGCGAAAATGTCAAAAAATTAGAAACCTAAACCTATCTGTTTTAATCGCAGTGACAAACAGTTTGGAGCCTGATCAGACGCAAGACTGTAGCTCCAAATTATTTGCAATGGAAATAACTGTTTCGTCGTAAACGTGTTAATAGTAAAATAAATCGTCTTCACTGAACGGACATTCAGAAGAATGTCATTTTGGGGTTTTTAGACGTTGTAATATTTTCAGCTTGATTTGAAAAGTCACACTCACGTACCCTTTCAACGTCAATTCTAACAATCTTCATTTACCCTTTACCCGATACCCTGTTTCTAGTTTTGAAGACAGGTGACTACTTAAAACATATTAAAAGTAAAGTAGAATGCGTCTTTATGTGCATTCTGCTTTCTTTTCAGACTGCTTTAAGCAACCATGTTCTAGGATATAGACCATATTTACTTTTACCAAAGTTTATGACTGTATAAATATGATTAAATTTACTAAGTGGAGAATAAATTAAATGCGCTAAATTGCAATTCTATTCGGGACGGGGTTAGGGGTTAACCCTTTGACATATAGAATGTAGTCAAGATTCCATTTTAAGGTTTGATTGAAGAAATATTGATGCGATACCCTAACAGTTTAAATACTGATCGAGCGCGATTCTTGATCTTGTTCTACACTGTTTGAAAAATCGACTTCAGTCGATAGTTAAACACCCATACCGATCTATAAACTCTCTACATTACCGTAACTATAATTGATTTGGTATGGTCACTAAGACATATGGTCAATGTATCTGAAGGCAGAGTGGAAACACATGTAAACTGACTATCCGTCTTCACCTTATACTTGGTTCAAGCAGTCACCTGCATTAAAGACACCGTCTTCATTTGTCCTTTTGGTGTACATTTTAGCCGGAAATATTGTTAATCAACGCATTTGAAGTCACAAATCAATTCATTTGACAACTGAATCTAGATTACATGGAAGAAACTGGCGGTAATAGTTTACCGCTAAAAATCTTTCGGTCCTTTGGCTTTGGGTGTTTTTATCTCAAATCTTTCATTACAAATTACCCTGGAAGAAACCTTGATTTATTTACTGAATAATGTTTGTTTGTTTAATTGCCGTTCGGATATACCACAAACTACTGAAAGTGGATACTTTTAAAGGATACTAACCGTTTGCAGTACCTCAAAAACCGGTTATTTCGAGTATGAGCATGCACAAACCTTGTTGCAGTTTCAAATTCCAAACTGGTTGTACATCTTTGACATGTATACACAAGGGTATATAGCGGCCCTACTTAATTCAACAAATTAATTACATTCAAACGAAATCAAAACACAGTAAAGTCTCACTTAAATTACGACCAATCCTACGATTGTCCGACGATTTTGCGAAAGGCTTGCATCTGCGTAAAACAGGATACAAAGGACGAAATTTCTTGTGGGATATACCTTGTTTATTTCAAACTCGCTTTAATCATTCACTTGTCGTTTACACAAACTTTTAGCAATATTTTAAGAAGCAGTGTCGGTGAGTTTACTGTATACGTTATTTGCGCTTTTATTTGAAGTGAAAATAAATTTTGCATGATAATATCACCATCGCCCAGTTACCTTTTTCATTAAATTTGATATATATTAAATAATTTGTTTTTATGTTTACATTCTGAATTTCAAACGAAAATTGGTATAAACTGTATTTGTTTTTCATAAGATAAAGATGATATTAGTCACAACTTTATATTAGATAGATCTTTGTCGTTTAATTATTTTATTGAAAATTTGACATTTTAACGTACAGCAATAATCAGCTATCACATATCGTGATGAAAATTTAGCCTTGTCGCGACCTACCGTCGGGAATATGTATGATGTACGACTTTAATGTTAATGAATTTATCGGGTGGACATGCATCATCATTTGTGAAGTATGTTTTGTTCGAAACCCGTCATACTTTTTATTAACATATTTAATATTTTTCCAGTAATACATAATAACAGCATTTTCTCTGGAACCCGATCTCCCTGAAATCGGAAATATTTGAATATTCGAACACAATATTTGTTCAAACTGTAAGGCAAATTGTCATGTTCTAAATTGTTAACTTGCCATAGTACATGGCACTGCACTGATGTATCAAGGGGAGGTGAAATGTTGCGTACCATTTTCAGCATTGTTAGTTTTACATAATTAACCTTTTACCTCAATTACAAAAAAAACTTGTCCGGAGCATAAAGCCTTATCCACATTAGCTAGGGATACAAACCTTTGTGTTGGATTACACTTTTTGAGTGTGGAGTGTCGCCGCAGGGCTGCCATAAGTTGACATGAAAAATCCTAAGATTTCCGAATTTCCATTTTTCAAGTGCGAATTTACGAATTGTATCTTTACCCCATAGCCTGTTTCTAGTTTTGTTGACACGTGACTACTTAAAGCAGGCTGGAAGTAAATGCGCCTTATGGCGCATTCTGCTTAACTTTCAGCCTGCTTTAAGCTACCATATTCTTGAAAACAATCCGAAGATTTAGGAAAAATCCGGAGAAATGGCAGCCCTGTCGTCGTTACCTTGATATTGACATCAGTTAGAGGAGATAATTGTCCGGAGAATATGTCCACGACGAAATCAGAATCATCAAATTTCAGTGTGCGCTACTCCTGGGATGACGGAGTATCATATACTATTCGGGTACCTGAAGGCTTGTCCAATGATCTCTCATACATGTATATAGAAAGCGTGTCCGAGAAATATTAACTGTACCACATCCGCTTCAATTACAAAATTCGGTGTGCAAGTACATCCTCTTAACAACGATAAAAATGTGTAAGTTGTTAGGAGGGAGTTATAGGGAGGGAAGTTGGTTAAAAATTTGCAACCAGTTTGAATCCTGATCAGACACCGCGTAACGCGGTATCTTGTGTGGATTCAAGCTGTTTGTTATGCCCCGGTCACACAGACTGTCGGGCTTTAAATCGGTACCCAATCGGTCGAATTATTTGCTGTTTTGATCGGTTGTCATAAGTGATTTAATTTCAGGCTTTCTGTGTGACCGGGTATCGGTGATAAATAATTGTTCAATCGGTGAAACGCCATCCCGCCTCCGATTGGCCACCGATTGGCAACTCATGAACTCCTATGGGCCACCGATTAAAAGCGCCCAACAACCTATCAATAATCGACGAATACCGATAAAACACCGATGACATGCTGGCGGCAACCGATTGATCACCAACTGATCACCGATTGAACTGCCATTAACAACCGATGAAAACCGACGAGATCCTGCGTTTTAATTCTCATCTTTTTTCATCGGTGGTAAGTATCAGTTCATCGGTGGTTTATCGGTGACTCGTCGGTGATATCGGTAGTAGACAGGATGTCAATCGGTTATTTGTAAAATATTTTCACCGATCGAGAATTTTAAGCAGGTTTAAAAATCCCAATCGGTGATTTTTCGCCGACGAAACTCATCTTTACCCAATAGCGATTGATAGGTGGAAAACAGGTGGCCAATAGGTGATGTCGGTAGTAAATAGCTTGTCATCGGTCCCCTCCCTAGTTTGGCGAAAAAAACAACCGATCTATCACCGATGGCTCTGTGTGACCGGGGTGTTACTCGTCGTTTTTTCTGTCAAAATGTTTAACTTGTAACTTTGAGATGAACAGCAGAACAACTTTAAGCAGACGATATTACAGCAGTAAAAGCGTTAGACATAATTGTCCTGTTACGGGAACTGCGGCAATGGTCGTTGTTCGGAGGGATCCATTGTTTGGAGCGCCGTTGTAGGGAAGAAACGCTGTATATGTTGGGATGAGGGAGTAGTGCGTATCAATTGTGCGCATATCTACAGGTCTGCATACAGCAAGAAAATGCATGTCTGTGTAAATTAACGCTTTAGAACATCTGCCAGTTACTGTGATACAGTTTATAATCATATGTCAATATCATTCCAACTTCCTTGTTAATTTTAACATTATTGTTTGCAGATGATATTCTCCCCATAACACTCTGCTTTATCTGAAAGAAGTATAGTTGGTATTATTAACCCATTTGTGCCCACGATCCCATATATGGGGCATATGCAAACAATGTAGACTCTGATTATACGCCGTGATTAAAGTCTACACTGTTTGATGATACATGTAGAACATTCAATATAAAATAAAATGAAATTGAAATTTTTGACCAGGCATGCCTTTGATAAAAACATTGACTAATCCAATATATAAACATTTAAGAATACATTGGGTATAAATGGGTTAATCGAGTTTTAGATTCATCAAACATATCGCCAAACTAACACACGTAAACACCAACAACTAATAGGCAATGCTTTTTTAATTGAGAAGTTCTGACAATGTTCTATCTTTATTAGTTGACAGTACACCTGTATATCTTGTAGCTTATCACAAAATTATAGGAGTCACTTTTAAGGGCTCATTGTAAATGAAATAGTCATATCGATATTATACATTTACTTCAGTCATAAACTGTAGGAATAATGTGAAAACATCAATTTATTCAAATAGGGAAGTTGTTAATCAATTAAACGTATCTTACGTACGTTCCATGCTTGAACATACTTCCCTTGTTCGGAGATACTAGCAAAACTTTAAAAACAATAAACTAGCACATATTGTTACCGAATAAATAAGATATATTTCACTAGAAAACATATTTCTAAAATCTGGATGCGAGTCATTAGCGAGAAGACAAATATATACATACAGTGGAGAATCTGTTATTCTTGCCCAATAAACGCGTTTACGCTAAAACTATTATTTACAGTGCAAACAGTTTGGAGCCAGATCAGACGCCGGGTAACCCGGCGTCTGATCAGGCTCCAAACTGTTTGCGAACAAACAGTTGTTCTTTTCTACGTTTTAGTGCTTTGCGTTTGCGTACGTTTGCGTTTAAACGGGAAAGAATAACATATTCTCCACTGTATGTTTACTGTATATGGTTTTGCCCAGGTATGTTGCTATCATTCAGTGTATATTTAGTGCCGTTAGCATTTCGTACAGTAATATAGGTACACTTTCAGTAAAACCCTTAGATCTAAGAAATTCAAATTGTGTTAGTACTTTTGACGCTCAGGATTTCGGGTGAGCGTTACGTCTAGTTCGTCGGTGTCAGGATAAGGTGACCGGCCGGGTATAGTTCCTGGTGCACATCATAAGTGCCCCTTCTCATATTCATCAATATTGATGGAGAGAAGTATACATACAGTGGAGAAGACGTTATTCTTTCCCAATAAACGCGTTTAGGCTAAAACTATTACTTTCATTGCAAACAGTTTGGAGCCAGATCAGACGCCATGTAACCCGGCGTCTGATCAGGCTCCATACTGTTTGCCACTCAGATTAAAATAAATAGCCAAACGTGCCGAAAAGTTGTCATTGTTCTACGTTTTATTGCGATACGTTTGCGTTTAAATGGGAAAGAATAACGTTGTCTCTACTGTAATAATAATAAAAATAATAAGAAGAGGTATGCTGCTTTGAAATAAGGTGATTCAGAGGGTGTCACCGTGGTCGTTTCATCGATTATTGTTTAATGACATTGAAAGGCTATATGGATCAATTATCTCCAAATATGCGTGAAACGTGTTTCATGAAGTCATTCACAAAATAGGGTTTAGGCCAATTCCGGTTTACAGACTCTTTACAGTCTCTTTACCGTATTATTCAATTATACAAGTACTCTGTATATATAACCTACACTATAGAGAATTTGTTCTACACAGTTTCAAATAAATACGAAAGACTCAAGCAGGAAACGCAACACAAACAATACACCCACCTCTCAAGCAGAACACACACACAGTCATACCATAACAAACACACACACGCACACTCCCATTCCTTCATCTACACACTAAATTGAAAACAACACGCAAGACAAACATAAAGCAAAGTGAATATAGGAGCCCGCCTTGGTACGGTCAGCAGCAATCAATAATTAATTATAAATTAACCATTAATAACCACTGGGGGTAAACCTGGGTTATGGGGCGCCCAACCTCACTCTTATCTCCTATATTCACCTATCTAGACGAACAGTGTACATAAAATATAAACCCTGTTCCACAACCTCACAATCAAAAGGACCGCCAGCACAGTAAGTAAATACATGTAAAACATCTAACAAAAAGATCATTAGTAACATGGGAAATAATAAAACATTCAAGCCCGTGTTAAAAAAAACCACTATGGCAACGGTCAAAGTGTACTCAAGTGACTAGTCTGTAGTCACGAGTAACTGTAAGACATGGAAGGGTTAAGGGAACGACAGAGAGGGAGAGAAAAAACAAAGCACGAAAATCCGACATCTATTTTGTATACATGTAAAAAGAAATACTGTTCTTTCAGAATTGTCACTATAAGTAAACTCTTGGTTTTCTTTTCACTCTATGCCCTTGTAGTTTAGTTTGACACCATCATCAGTGCTCTCAAGTACTTTGATATGTTTTATAAAATGTATAGATATTTAACCCATTTATACCCGGTGGATTCTTCCATGTTTATATATTGGATAAGTCCATTTTTATCAAAGGGGTGCCTGGTCAAAATTTTCATTTTCATTTTGTTTTATATTGAAATTCCTATCAGCAAACAGTGTAGACTCTGATTAGACGCCGTATAATGCAGCGTCTGACCAGAGTCCACACTGTTGGCCTATGTCCCGTATATTGGACCGTGGGAACAGGTGGGTTAAAAATGTTTCCTAGAAACAATGAAAAAATCTTGCTGTCTTTAATCACACTACTCTTAGGTTACATGTACCGCACATGCTCTCAAACCCGCAAAACGCCTGTTTTGAAATTGTTGTCAAAAAGTTGGACAAATAAAGACTGTCGTACTTTGTGATTTACGCAGTAGTATCTGATCTAAACCCAAACTGTTTGCATATATCAGTCAGATCTCAATCGAAAAAGACTTAAAATATTTAAATGCGTCAATCTATGTGAAAATGTTGTTGTTCGTCTATCGCCATGCGAATATGACCACAGCTTCAAGCTGTAGATTGACAGCAGTGTTTGCGTCGATGGCTTTTGAGGTCGATCCTTGCACTTCAGGGGCCCGTTTCATAAAACTTCGTACGACAAATGTTGTCGTAAGTCAAATTATAAAAGTATCAATTATTTTTTATTTCTCCATCTAATCCTGTCTTGTGACATCTCTTTGGAATCGTCTTGAAAAGACGATTCTAAAGAGATCTCACAAGACAGGATAAGATAGAGAAATCAGAAATTAAATGTATTTTAAAGTTTTGACTTACGAAGTTTTATGAAACGGGCCCCAGGTGCGGCCATGTGAATGGGTTATGCACGTGGTCGGATGGTGGTGTTGAGGTACTGGATCTATGCTCAAACCTGCTGGTCTCTACCCCACCCTGGCCTAATGTAGAACTTGTTTCATAAGTGATGTAACCTTTCTTTTAATTAACTAAAATTACGATTTATACTACCTTTAGGACTAATTTATCAGAAAAGTATACAGTTCAAACATGTCCAAAAGTGTCAAACGAAATTGAATGAAAAACGTTTCGGTAATGACGTTTCAGTAATGACGTTGTGGTAATGACAGCAACATTTAAAGCCTAATGGTACTGACGTTATCTAGAAATATTGTTTATTTTGTTTTTGGGTGCAAAAGAGTTGTTCAGATATTGTCAATGATTTTTGAACTGGCACCTCATCACTTTCCGTCAACTTTCGTCGATGAAGTCGGAATTTTCCGTTGAATGTTTTGATAAAATTCAATAAATACTTAGCAACATATACTACACACTAAGTTAAATAGTAATACTGGCACAATATCTCAGTGACATGTGTCGCTGACTCGAATGACAGAGGTTGTGGGTTCGAATCTCGGTAAAAACTAATTAAATTTTAAGTTTTATTTAGTTGTTTTCGAAATCATATATATATTTCTTTGTGAATTTAACCTCTCTTTATACCAGAACCTACGTAAAATCTACTTTTAGTGAAATAAAAAGGTAAGACAGTGCGCTTCTAAAGAGCGTTATGTGTAACGCGTACAGTATACCTAGTTCTTTCAGCAAAAGTGATGAATTTTATTACTTGTACGTCTTTTATTTTTGTGTAAGACAAGTCTCACTGTACAAAATTCACACAAGCATGGGTCAATCCGACAAAATAATTAAAAGAAAACATATGTCGAAAAAATCTAAATGTATGTAAAACTACTATGACTGGGTTCGAACTCACGACCCTGATATTGGTAGTACGGTGATTAAACCACTGAGATACTATCGACTGTGTAACAGATAAGGATGTACAGTCATAATTATTCAGTGACTAGATCTCCGATTGTTTTCGGTAAGATAAAAGTAGCTGCCGGGAAAAGGCGGAATATGCATAGAGTGCCAGTTCAAAACTCATCGACAATACCAACTTAATTAAGGGTAATGTCGTTACCGTAACACAGACCGTTTCGGTAATGACCGTTTCTGCATTTCTTTGTCCTTCATTGACCAACAACCTGTCTTTTTCCTTACAGTTTGATCGAGTACGGAACATTTTTACAGATTACCACAATGAAATTGTGAATCGAATTAAAACACCCGCCATTACATTGAGTCCAAACCAGTAAATTTTCCTAATGGCATTATGTTTAATTGTATGTCGAATTTTTCTATAATAAAAGCACATCGCAATGTTTACATGCTTCAATTCCGTCAGTGTTAAAATGTAGCGAAATCCTTTTTTTTAAACACTTATAAGATGGATATCCATCGCTATCGGGAAATCTACCCTTGTGAAAGGAGAATTTTCTGTTAAGAAAATGTATCATAATGATCGTCATGGATATTAATGACAAATTTATCTTATCTTTAAGATGATAATCACCTATCTGCATCGCCGTAATGATGTGTTTTATACACCATTCAAGCTGAAACGATACATGAAATACCTCATAAATACATATTTATGTGGTTACTTTACTAGAGTAGGCTTATTGTCATGGATTTGTTCATTTTAATGTTATAGATTTCGCTATTTTCGCTATGTTCCGTAAATGCAGTAAAAGATTTACTACCATGATTTATCCAAGTTCAGCTCTCTTTCACAGCCATATTATTGTCGTCTGCATTTATTTTTGTTCAAATTACAATATAGTGATATATGGTTTAGCTTAAATCGTTATTGCAGTCAAACTTTTTCTTTGAAAACTCGTCTAAGTTCCACATACCGTATATCACAATGTCATACAGTGGCGAAGACGTTATAGTTTTCCAATAAACGCGTTTACGCTGAAACTATTATTTCCAGTGCAGACAGTTTGCGCCAAACTGTGTTCCGCTCAAATAAAACTAGACATTAAAAACTGTAGTTTTTACAGTTGAGTGAATTGCGTTTGTGTGTAGAATAAGTCATCTGCTCATATAGTTGTCTGCTTGTTGTGTTTCTTTAATTGGCGAAACCCGGCTAGCACAATCTAGGTATAGCGTTGGTCTAGAAATGTGTTGCCTGAAGCTATTCATTGTATTGTGATTCTGAAATTGTATCTTTATCTATCCTGTTTTCATAATTACAGACGAGTCAATTCGACTTTGAAACAGTTCGGATCCAGATCAGAAGCCGCATAACGCATTGTCTGATAATGCTTCACTGTTTGACACTCATATCGATATATATTCAGTCATATTGCTTAACCCTTTCAACTCTAAATTCCTCTTGTGGGTATTTATCACCCTTTTGGACTCTTCTAGTACATGTATTTTGAACAAGTCTACATGTACGGTATGACAACAAAAAACCAATGGAAATATCAAACAGTGCAGACCCTGATCAGAGGGCTCCTATAGGAGCCCTCTGATCAGGGTATACACTGTTTGCATATGTAATCAGTTATCTCTACAGAGGGCTGTAGGGTTGAAAGGGTTAACAGCTTAATATGTAACTTTGAAATAAATGCACATACATTATCGTTAAAGCAGACGATATTGTGTCAATGAATGGGTTAAATCCTTCGTCACTGAAACCTCTACTGGAACACTTCCTCTTTCCAATTAAGTCTGATCCCTTTTGTCTATATTGGGATGTTAATAAAATAACTATTGCCAATTGACAAACACTGCATAACTCACTCAGGTGCCCTTTGATCTGTGTCTTCACTGTTTGCAAAGGACAAGTACACACTGCTTGTAAACGACCAGTATACTCTCGCTATAAGTTAAAACAGTCGGTAAAATGTGCAATATTGATTTTTTCCCTCTGTTTTACAACAACTATGTTTACAGCATAATATAGGCCACCGCTCCTAACATACACAGTGTATAAACGAACTGTACAATGACTAGATTTTGCGACTAGACTGTAAGGAGTTAATCGATTCAGTGCGACATGCGGACATGTTTTCATCTGTTTTCCTTGTTTTCTAAGTAGATCACTAAGCAAAGCAAACGTACATTATATTGTGCATTGATTTAAGATATTTACCTGACTGTCATTGTTCCGTCATCAAGCTTTCCAAACAAAATATTTCCATTACATCAATAAATACCTGGCAATGTTTACACGAGGCCGTGTTTACAAACGTGTCATATATGCAGTTTATACACATCCTGACATCTAATCGGGCGTTAAAACTTGAGAAAATATGTATTCTTATTTAGATAGCAGTACAACCACAATAGCTGTGAGATTTAATAAAATATCCACGTTCAAAGTATTGCACTGATGAAACTGAAACTGTATTGTTTATTGAATCAGACTACACGGTGATCTGAATGATTATAGTGACTATACTGTATCAATTATAGCGATCTTACGGTAACGATTTCAGACGACTTAAGAATCTTTTTACGTCCAAAACGCCCTTTTGTTAGTTTAACAAAGTTTAAATAAATCTCTTTTCAACCCTTTACCTTACAATGCCTCCAACATGTGTGCCAACTATCAATTTTAACTCTGTTATTCGAAAAATGTAACCCTAAGTGCTCATTGGATAACATTTGGAACAAGACAAGACGCCGCTTTAAGTCCTTTGATGCACCCTGTTGTTCTCAATAGGCGTCAAAATACAGGTAACGCAGGAGTACAGTGTGCTTAGCAGATGTCACTAATCTCAAGTTGTCTAGAGAGGCCCTGACATACTCACACCTAAGAGTTATTCCAATGTTTTTTTTAACCAAACTAACAAATTGAAGGAACGGACCTCACATGAAACGCTTCAATGATTTTATCCCTAAAACAGTTAACACTAACTGCACAAATTCCACATGGTTGCATGCTTTTAAACCTGTTTCGGTGTTACCACCGAAAGTATGTCAGGAAATGTCTTTAACGCGACTTCTGATCTATATTCAAACTGGTTTTGGCACTCACATTGAAAAAAGGGTTTAGTGTCTCTTCGCACACGACATTATTGAATCAGACAACAATTTAGCAAGATAAGGAATAACAAGCAAGTGTAACACGACCGCGGCAGTTTTTATAGAAAATGACTCTGGATTAAAGACATATCATCAGTCCATTGATGGAATCCCCCATTGTTCTCACTCTGTGTGAAAATACAGGTAACACAGTAGTAAAGTGTGCAAAGTCAATGTCAGTAATCTCGAGTTGTCTAGAGAGCCCCTCACATACCCCTCAAGGGTTTTATCAATGGGTTTTACTAATCAAACTAACAAACTTAAAGTACGGCCCTCACATGAAACGCTTGGATGAGTATAATTATCCCTGGACAAGATAGCAGTAAGGACAAAACTCACATATGACTGCATGATTTTATACCTGGTTTGGTGTCACCACCGGAAAAAGATCAGGAAATGTCTTTAAATTGAATACCGCACACTTTAAAGCGGGCAGCTTTTTCTGATTGCACTGTGGTAAATGATACCGCATTAACCAGTAAACATACTGCACGATATGTTCGTGCAAAATAGAAAAACACAGATGGAAATTATAGTTGTGTACGTGTATTTCAATATTTTATGAGTGGGTGGATTATTTTGATATCATAAATTAACCGCAATCATTATTGACTCTGTGTGTGTTAAGTTTTTTAATAGAAATCTTCGATTAAGATATAGTCCGATACAGTTACTCGTTCGCTTCAAAAGTATTCTGTTACGTGAACAGCTATTAGAATATGTTAAACGTACATTCATCGTTTCAATTTCATTTTATTAGGTGTTCCTGCTCTATATCAAGTTTATCTATTTTAACAATAAAAAGTATAAAATTTATAAATAGGAAGACTGTTCTCGGTACACGGCTACCTTTGGTTGAACGTAAAACCATGAGGACGAACTGGGACAGAGCAAAACGTTTTAAGGGCCAAATATCTGGTAGCAAACCCCCGTACAGTGACACATCAGTATGCCGTACAGTAATATTTCATTCACAACCAAGATGCCGTACACTTGACACAAATTTCTTTTAATTCTATTCTTAAAATCACGACCCAACAGTGTGGTTTTAGTGAGTTACATGAATTATTATGAAATAGACTAAGTGTTTCATGTAAATATTGTAGTCAGGAGCGTTTGAAACAGTTGATATCGTAATTTTTCGTCAGCAATCGTTGTTATTTACCGGTACTAGGCAGCATAATTATATATTTAACGAGAGTTTCTGTGATTAAAACAGAACTGTTTTGTCATCAGCATATCACAGAAACATCACGCTTTAATACTGTATTTTATATATGTTGATCATAGACATTTTATGCTATAAAACCATGAAAAACATACACGCACTGCAGAGCGACCGGCTAATTCTCTCGACTCGCTGGTACCAATATCCTGTGTACGGGTATACACAGTGGCAGTAGATACACTGGAAATTATCCATTGAACCTGAAACATAAATTGATAAATGTTAGGCTGAAATCAGGGCTACCATAAGTTGCTAAAACATCCTAAGATTTCTAAATTTTCAAGCGCGGTTTTAGGAAACGTACCATTAACCCTTTCGCTGCAAAGCTCTACAAATAGTTCATATCCAGATCAGACACATAACGCGCCGTCTGATCTAGATCTAAACTGTTTGACACTCATATCAATGTTTTCAACGCAAACTACGCTTAAGGTAAAAAAATTTAAAAGTAAGAGCAGAAATCCGAAGATTTGGGGGAAAATCAGTATATCCGAATAATAACAATACAGTATGCAGAATTGGTGAAATCATATTAAGCGAGTCGCAATATGTCATACACATTTCCGAAAATATGGTCGAAAATGGTAATTTGCCTGAACACACTATAAGTCGTAGTAGATGTTGCACGTACATATACGTATCACTCTGATACAGCTTTTATTTAAGAAACTATAACAATACACCAAGCAGGCTTTTCGAAATCGTGTATAGCTAGTTGCTATATGTCATACAAATTTCAGGGGAATCTTGTCGCTATATGTCATACAGTCACCTTGTTGGGTAGTCGCTTTAAATGATAGCAGATGATTGCAATAAATGATACAGTCTACATGTAGAAGTTTGCCTAAATTTATAATCAAATGGCGATTTACGATAAACAAAAAGTGGTTGCTTTGTTTAGCGGTCTATTTAGATGACATACAGTACCGCATTGTAATATAAGCGATTAAAACAAAGGGCATTTTCAAAGAACTGTTGCCAGATTTGAGAAGGAAATCGACACTATGTGTTGATTTTCAATCAGATCACAATTTCCTCTCTACCTACACCCTTACAAGTGTACTACGATACAAAATAAATGTATAACTGTAATTATTACTTACGTTCGCTCGCATGGGTTCGAAGAAGATATCCAAAATGAACAGGTTTATGTTCCGACCTCTGCACAAATGTCAACATTCGTTGTTAAAGCTAGTCACTTTACCCGGTCATCGTACAGTTCGTTTATACACTGTGACATATATCACATGTTTAATAAACAAATGGTAAGGGCAAACTTGCATAATTCATAAAATGGCACTAATAGAGGATCTTACATGAGTGCTAATTATTTAATATTTTTTATTATAAACAACTCGTTTATTAAATATGATATATGATGAGCTAATTTTGAGATTTTTCTTATCTCATAAACATTTTAAAAACCTTTTTAATTAATTGAAGCCGCATGTTGTAGTTACTTTCGCCATTTAGATTTTCCGCCAAAACGTGACGTTAATAACGGTAACGTCACCGCAAATGACAACATTTGGTGTCCCGCTACATGCAGCGTTTGTTGACGAACAGGTTGGTCCGGAACCCAAATAACGTTATTTCACTAGTGAATAACGATATTGGTAGAATGGCTTTATGCAACTCCGAGACAACATATTATGTAATAACTTTTATACCAGCAAGCATCAGGGACCCGTTTCATAAAACTTCGTACATCAATTGTTGTCGTAAGTCAGATTATAAAAGTCTTAACTTTTATATATTTCTCTATCTAACCCTGTATTTTGACATCTTTTTGGAATCGTCTTTCCAAGACGATTCCAAAGAGATGTCACAAGACATGATTAGATAGAGAAATATGAAATTAAATGTATTTGAAAGTTTTGACTTACGATCGTTTTTGTTGTACGATATTTTATGAAACGGGTCCCATGTTACTTGTACTTTATGGTCCTGGAAACTGGTTATCTTATTACACACTGAAGCAACAGTTTCTTAACAACTTTTCACACACATTTACACATTTATTAGAAACATATGTACATACACACATGGACATACATATACGTACATGTACACATACATTCATGCATACACATACATGCATATACGTATACACATACATACATACGAACAATGCAATGCAATACACTAATACAATACAATACAAAACAATACATTACAATACGCTCGTACATACAAATCGAAAATGAAAATCTGGAAATATTGACGGTTGGAAAATAATATCCTCTCAAACGAAAAACACCAACAACAAAACATTAAAACAAAACAAAACATAACCAAACAATTAACAAAAAAGCGAGCAAAATACCCGATTAAATAATGTCCACGTGGTAAAATGATTAATTAAATACTTTATACTCGTTTTGTCTTTAATGGAGACATTTTGAAAAGTTTCAAATTTGTAAATAGAAGTCATGGAAATTGCAATACGTAATGAAGATTAATGATGTTATAGGTGTTAAATGGTTTGGAATTATGTCTGTTAACCCATTACCCCATAGCCCATTTCTAGTTTTAAAGAAAGATGATTACTTAAAGCAGATTGAAAGTAAAGCAGAATGCGCCTAAGGCGCATTCTGCTTTACTTTCAGTCTGCTTTAAGCTATTATCTGCTAGGATATAGAAAATCTATCCTATGATACATATTCACCACTGCATAGAAAGGAACTATTTCTTCAGTGGAGGAATAAATTATAGGCGTAAAAAGGCGTATTTATGGGGTAATGGGTTAAAGGGGTTCAGTCTTAAGCCACATTTACCTACGTGTCTACAGTAAGAGTTCGATCGCCGTGGGTTAAAATATATTTTGGCAAACTATAAAATGAACGTAGGTCTATTTTCATTTCAACAATGAAATATAGGTACATTCTATTTAAGCAAGCATTCATAAATGTATCAGCAGCTTTTAAATATCTACTAGAACTGTTTAACTCATTTACTGGTATAATATCGTCATCTTAACAATTTGTTTCCTTCATTAGGTTTTCAAAATATATATAATTTACATTTAACATAAACATTCTTCTCTATAAGTATTACACAGCAGGTTGAAAGTAAACTAGAATTCGCCTAAACAGAATGCGCTTTACTTTCAGCCAGCCAGTACAAAGATATCCTTTGGACCCTATTCAAACTCCGATTTATTCTGATTTAGCTCAATATACTTTGCAATATTTTATATCAATGAAGTAACAATATTTAGCCAACAGTCTGATTATATGTTTGTTCTTTTATTATTAGAGGTGAATTTATTAATGAGAGACAGACAGACGCTTACACATGAACCTGCGAATAGTACAGTGGAGAACCTGTTATTCTTTCCCGTTTAAACGCAAACGTACGCAAACGCAAAACACCAAAACGTAGAAAAGTACAACTTTTTTACAATTCTGATAATTCATGTTTATCTCGGTGACAAACAGTTTGGAGCCTGATCAGACGCCGGGTTACCCGGCGTCTGATCTGGCTCTAAACTGTTTGCACTGCAAATAATAATTTTAGCGTAAACGCGTTTATTGGGTAAGAATAACATTTTCTCCACTGTAATAACGGTAGATTTACTAATGTTCAGCAGACAGAATCTGCATTAGGTGTTTTCTGAAGCTAGTCCCGGTTTTACATTTGAACTATTTGCTGTTTCTTTAACTCTTTCACTCTCAATGACGTCCTAAGGCGCATTTGCTTAAAGGTTTGATCATGATCAGACTACATGTACGTGTATGACGGCGTCTGATCAGGATCAAAACAACTGTTTATCACTTGTTTTGAGATTACGTCAGATATACTGACTTACTGGCTTAAATCTACTGTACATGTACCTTTAAAACAATTTTGCAGACACCAATATTGAAACAGAAGACAATATGACGATGAAGGGGTAAACCCCCTTTTAGAACGAATATCACAGTACATGTACATGTAGTTGTTCATAGCAAGGTTTAAAGTAAGACGGTGTGATCTTAACACTTTAATTGTCATGACGTCATCAATGTTAAACAATTGTCGCCTGCTTTTATATATTAATTTTTTTAAGTTTTTTGACTTGAGAAATATTGCAAGAAGTGTCAAACAGCTTCGCTCCTGAACAGACGTCCCGTAACGCGGCGTCTGATAAGGATCCAAACTGTTTTCAAATAACCAATATACTCGGGGTAAGGCAGTGAATGGGTTTAGATACGTTGAGCAAAATTCATTTTAAATCCACGAGAAAACTTTTCCGTCTCGGTCCATATAAGCTGATACGTAAAATATATAAAAGCGAATAAAACTTTTTATGAATCATGATACTAACTTTTATATCGCAAGAACATACAGTTGTTACATTAAGTTAATGTACAGCCGAAGATTATCAGGAGATAAAGTCCCCCAAATAACATTAGATTTTATGATTTGGGCCGAGGAAACCGTTAATGGCATTTATGCGTTACACATCATATAATACCGAAAATGACGCTAAAATAAAACGAGCGTTTAAGATTACCGATCAAATGTAGTTATACTGATGTAAATAGGTAGATATATCGTCACAAATGATGTTGATGGGAAAACTCGTTTCGTATAAAATCCACCATAAATGCACAGTGGTCCGCGTAATATGCTTTTCGTAGGCTTAAATACCTGTACAGTCAAGCCCCGCTACAGTGGAAAAGGCATTATTTATCTCGTTGAACGTTAACAAAGCCAAAAACGCAATGCAATAAAATGATGAACATTTCCTTTATTTGAAAAGTTTCATTTATCCTCATTATCATTTTAAACTGAGTTAATCAGGCTGGGGTTTGGGTCTGTTGTCGGGTTACAGGCCGCTCTGTCTGACTTAGAACCGTTTGCAATGGACTTATTGTTTTTTGTAGGTATAGTAGAACCTCTCTATTACGACCACTAAAGTGTGTCAAATATTAGTCGTTTAAGACAGGTGGCTGCTTAAAACAATGTGCTCCCACGGGAGCTCTCTGTTTTACTTTCACATTGCTTTAAGCTGTCACCTGTTTTATACAGACCATTAGCTTTCTGTTTAGTGGTTCAAATAGAGAGGTTCTACTGTATGTGTTTATTGAGGAAAGAGTATCGTCTTTTCCACTGTACAACATAATGGCAACCAACGCTTTCACTGCAGGGGCATTTCTACTACAAATGGTCCGCTGCTTCTTTTTAGATTCATATTTGAGGCAAATGATCGGGAGATAAACTATTCAAACATGCAAGTGCACTCATGTTAAGGTCTGTTATACGAATGTCGTTAACGGTTTATACATTTTCAAACAGTTTGGATCCTATTCAGACACTGAGTCAGTCGGCGTCTGGTCAGGATGTAAGTCGTAAGACGCTCAAAATAATGTTCAATATCAGTCAAACTGCCTGAAACCTAAAGTTAGACAAACTAAAGCTGACTAAAACGATGTCGCGGAAAATGAGATGAATAGTCTAGACATTTGTTTAACCAAAGTACCCCATACGTACAGTGGAGAGTCTGTTATTCTTTCCCGTTTAAACGCAAACGTACGCAAACGCAAAGCACTAAAACGCAGAAAATTACAACTTTTGGACAATTCTGATAATTCATGTTTATATTGGTAGCAAACCGTTTGGAGCCAGATCAGACGCCGGGTTACCCGGCGTCTGATCTGGCTCCAAACTGTTTGTAAATGAAAAACTAGTTTTAGCGTAAACGCGTTTATCGGGAAAGAATAACAGATTCTCCACTGTACGTTTTTTGTGCCTTTAATTTATTCCTCCACCAAAGAAACAATGTGCACCTTTTAAAGTCATAAATATGCATAATTATCAATATTTTCCATATTCTAGCAGATGGTAGCTTAAAGCAGGCAGACAGTTAAGTAGAATGCGTCCATTATGCGCATTCTGCTTTACTTTTAATTTAACCTGTTTTAAATGGTCACAAGGCTCCAAAAGCATACACAAATTATTTGGCAATGGTTTATTTGTTTTGTTTAACCCATTTGTGCCCACGATCCCATATATGGGACATAGGCAGATAGTGTAGACTCTGATCAGATGCCGCATAATGCGGCGTATGACAAGAGTCTACGCTGTTTGCTGATAGAAATTTCAATATAAAACAAAATGAAATGACAATTTTGACCAGGCATTACTTTGATAAAAATGGACTAATCCAATATATAAACATAGAAGAATCCACTGGGTATAAATGGGTAAATTGTTTATGATTGTTTTCACAATGTCTTATAAAAATACCCGATACGATTCTGATTAGTAGTGTCACTATGGGGTTTTGGTGTTGAAATGATAGAGAAAATGTTTATTTGTTCAGTTTATTCACTCTTATCTGAAGTCCTACGGTTTACAGTACTGAACCTTAGTAAATTAAATTGATAATCGCAAGCGAATTGCAATCGAATTGCCATCGAATTGCCATCGAATCGGGCGCTTCAAAAAACAAATCCTACGTTTGAATATTTTTACGCGAATTTTCTGAAGCGGTTGTGACAAATATGGAATCGAAAAAAATAACGAAGGCATATTTACGAACATTTGTGAGAAACAACACTCAAGAAAACTTATCCGAGGGTAAATTATTTTTTTGAAATCGCAAGCGAATTGCCATCGAATTGCAAGCGAATTGCCATCGAATTTCAAGCGAATCGCAAAAATTGTTAATTTAATAAGATTCAGTACTGTAACATTGGAAAAAGTTTGAATCAATCTCGGTAACTTATAAGCTTTTCACCAGCTTCTTTTATACTTCTGTATCAAGAGCAACATATACCTTGTTTATCTGGGTATGCACCTATGTCTTTGAAGACTGTATATCACACGTTTTGCGTTTTTAATGGAAAAGTAAGATTAGCTAAATTCAGTGCTGGCCAAAACTTTTAAACTATTATGCTTTAAAGACCAAATGACTTTATATTTGTACTTAACCTCAGAACACATTAAACTTAGGAAATGTTTTCCTTCAGGTATTAGGTATAGATGCCACACACTGTAACTATTTTATACGAACTGGTAAATCTCATATGTAGAGTAGTTTGTCCTATATAGTATTGTAATGTACAAGCCACATATGGAATGAAGATCTATGTAAATGTCTTTATTTCTATGAAGGATGTAACCTACAGTGGGCTTGGTTTACCAAAACCTACGGTAGAGTGCTTACTTTGCCCACCCACTATAACTATTAATTAGTTGCACCAACCACTACCATTACTCCTTGGAAATATTTAAGATTGTATGGGCTGACAATGGCGATCAAGATTGGTGGACACTACTGAAACTCCCCAATCGTGGTCACCACTATCTGAAAAATAGGTATGTCTATAATTAAGTGGTGAGTTAAAATAAAAATAAAATGGCCACACGCAACCTTTGAAATGAACTTTTTGGGTCACTTACAATGGAGACATATACAGTTATAAGATAACTTTGGGGAAAAAACAAAACAAAATTAACACCACCAAAACACCCCTTATATAGATCTATACTTGAACAGAACCTGTTTTCCTGGAATATATGGCGATATCTCTCTTTTACGAATACTATATACATGCCTAACTGATCATACGAAATACAGATGACGATATGACTCCTAATAATCCTTTACCTCAAAGCCTGTTTCTAGATTTGAAGACAGAGAACCCTTTAAATCGGGTTAAAACTAAAGCAGAATGCGCCTTAAGGCGCATTCTGCTTTACTTTCACCCTGTTTTTTAAGCCATAATCTGCTAGTATATAAATAATATTTCTTACTGCACATGTTCATGCCTGTATAAATTTGAACTATTTTTCTCTGGCGGAGAAATGAATAAAAAAAAAAAAAAGGCACTTCTATCAGGTACAGTACTGAACCTTATTAAATTAAATTGATAATCGCAAGCGAATTGCCATCGAATTGCCATCGAATCGGGCGCTTCAAAAAACAAATCCTCCGTTTGAATATTTTTACGCGAATATTCCGAAGCGGTTGTGACACAAATGGAATCGAAAAAATTAACGAAGGCATATTTGCGCATATTTGTGAGATAAACCACTCAAGAAATCTTACCCGAGGGTAAATTTAGTATTTTGAATCGCAAGCGAATTGCCATCGAATTGCAAGCGAATTGCCATCGAATTGCAAGCGAATCGCAAAAATTGTTAATTTAATAAGGTTCAGTACTGTAAAGGGATAATCAACATAAATTTAGTGTTTCTGTCAGAGAGTTTTTCGCCGTATATCACAGATCTTACTTGTATGTCACACTGAAAAACAGATTTGTAAGGTGAGATTGGGGTGGTTTCCCGACCAAATCCTCACCAATGACGGGGATAATAAAAAATTAAACTACGCAAGTAGTTTAAAAATTAAAAAAAAAACCCAGTGCAAACCCTCATCAGAAAACTCCATTAGGAGTCAACGTTTTACTGATACATTGTTAGGTGAAGACCCATTTTTGCCCATGATCCCATATATGGGACATTAGCAAACACTGTAGACTCTGACCAGAGTCTACACTGCTTGCTAATAGGAACTTCAGTAAAACACAAAATGAAAATGACAAGTTTGACCAGGCATCCCTTTGATAAAAAATGAACTGATCCAATATATAAACAAGGAAGAATCGACTGGGTATAAATGGGTTAATTCTTTATGATTGTTTTTACAATATCTTATAAAAATACCAAGTTCAAACCCTCATCAGAAAAAAACATTAGGAGCCCTCTTATAAGGGTCTACACAGTTTGCATAGGAAAGTCCACGTTCAACTGGTACATTGTTAGGTGAGGATACTTTACGTATACTTGCCTCTAAGGTTTAATGGGTAAATAGATACTAACGCTGGGCAACAAGTAATATTTGTTCAGTAGAACTTCTCTATAACGACCAGTAAATTGTGCTTAATATTAGTCGTTTGTGACAGGTGACTGCTTAAAGCAATAATAAAGTGAGACAGAAAGCTCCTACAGGAGCTTTCTGTTTCACTTTCACATTCCTTCAAGCTGTCACTTGTCTTTTATACAGACAAATAGCCTTCTTTTTAGTGGTCGTAATAGAGAGGTACTATTGTATCAAAAACAAACCTGACTTAATCTAACAGCCTATTACTTGTTTTAGTTTTAAAGACAGGTGACGGGGAGGAATTATTTAAAAAGTAAAACGGCGCAATTAAAAGAGCAAAGGGTTAAAAACTGAAGAAAATAAGTATGGGGAAAGAGTTAAATTTGAAAGAGTTACTGTCTCCCCACTATTCACAAGTATTGAAGAAGGCGATATTACCATGTTCAGTAAAACACCTCATTACAGTGGAGAAGACATTATTCGTTCCCGTTTAAACGCAAACGAAGCGCAAATACAACGTGCTTAAATGTTGAAAAAAAAACACACTTTTTGTGATTTATAACAATTAATAACATAACAGACGGCGTGAGCGTTGAATAACACCCGTTGTTTTAATGTCATATATAACTAGTTAAATAACTATGCAAATGAGGCACGCCACGACGTCGTTACTTATGACGTCATAAAAATGCGTTCTATGCGTTCAATTGCCAACGTCTTCTTTCCATCATGTAGATTCAATTTATAGATTTTTGGTGTAATTAATCAATATTAGATCTACATGAAAGTGCTTATTATACATATAATAACATAAACATTATGCTAGTGAACGGGGTTAATTTGGAACAACTTTTTTCCTGTTTTTTCCGGCGTTACATCTACTTTCATAATTTTCTTCAACGTAGTGGGTACAATTTGTGTTTGTTTCATCAAAACTGTAGTTGATAACATTTCCCACTTGTACTAGTCATACATGTATAACAATACCACGAATTATTCAGGTTTCACTTTTTTTCGCCGCTGGGTTACTATACCTCATACAGGTACCAGAGCATTTAATGTGTTATTTTGGCTACGAAAAATAGGGTGTAGAAAACGAAATAATGATAATTAAAAAAGTAAGTATAACAGTATAGAAGACAATAGTATTGCTTGCTTAAATTCAAACGTAACGCAAATGCATTGCAATCAAATGTGAAAAAGGACAACTTGTATAATTCTGACTATCTTTTTTAATCTCAGTGAAAACGGTTAGGATTGCGATGAGACGCTTGGTCACACGGCGTCTATTTTAACTCCAAACTGTTTGCAAAGGAAATAATTAATAGTTGTTATTTTGATTTTATATCCAAATAACAAAATATTTTTGCAAAGGTGAATGCGTGCCTAAGTATCTTTACTGGTCAGTTCGTACATCGGATTGCCTCGTAGATGTATCCAGGGACGCTCTGTTACATGTATGAGTTATCATGCGGAACACTTCCGGTCAGTCCTCATATAAAAGGCTCAAGCACATGGTCAACGGCCTCACTTTGACCAAACGCTGCACGGTAAACATTTGTTAACCCTCCCTCCCTCCCTTTTTTGGGAGCAATATACCTACTAGTCAAAATATTTCTATAGCTAAGTGGATAGTTTCCACATAATATCTGCTTGTACTTAGAAATGCGGCTTTGCTGGGTTTTGTGTTATTATCTTCAGATACTCAAGCGACTTGGCATCATGGAGACAGGTGTTGGAACAAACGTACAGCATCTGACATACAGTATAACCGACAAGCGCCCATGAGTGCGGAGACCGGACACTACTTGCCAAGAGCTATTATTGTGACATTGTAATTGGTCATCATTCAAGTGTGGGTGCCTGCGAAAGTTAATCTCTGGTATTATGTCGGCACATAACTTTCAACTGTTACCAGGGTTCAACGCTCAGGCCAAACTCTAACCATTCCATGATAGTGACATTGCGTTTAGACATCATCCAAGTGTGCATTTGTGAAATTTCCATCTCGTGTATTAGGAACTGTGCCAAAGTTTTTAAGCAGTCAGCAGCGGTCAAGAGCTACAGCCAACCGTAGCTAGAAGTTGCCTATATTACAGAAACAGAAAGACTTGCGAACTATGTTAGAAGTGCACAATATTTCGCCAACGGAATAACTCAATTGTGAAGTGTTATATGCTATTTATTGTCTATGCTTAGCAGCACCTATGCAATACATCCAATCATAGCCTTGAACTGGGCGTGGGCCGGCTTCCTTGGCTCTGTCTGCGGGATGAGAAGTTGTGCCACGCTTAGGAACTACACGTTCTGCTCTTGAGGATTTTTCCTCTAACTCCAACCACATGTAGTCATAGTTGTAGTGTTGAGACATAGGTGTTGCTTGCATACTCAATAATAAGGTTAATTCAAGACGCCCTGCTTAAGGCAAGACGAAATTGTTCTCTATTTTGTTTAGGGAACTGTGAACTTTTTCTACTATGTAACTTGTATAAATAGATCTCATCCATTGAGTTTTGTTTATCAAGTTGTCGCGGCTATAACCCTTATCGGCTAGAGTTATAGGGGGGACGAGTTGATGTGGCTCCTAATTTTACTCACATTTTGCAACAATTCAAGTTTTGGCTTCTGGAGAATCCTTTTTGCTAGGCTGTCACTCTAGTAGTGGCGCATCTCTACTCGAGGTTTTCTAAAAGACGGCACATTAGGTATCGTTTATTCCTCGTAATACTGGTATTCCCTAACATTTCAAACTGAGCTCTACCATTTTTCAATACAGGTATCGCTACGTTGCCGTTTGCTGGCAATTCTGTCACAAGTTAGTAACTTAAAATATTGTTAATTGAATCTGAACGTCTGGACTGCTGTAAGTGGAGACCATCGCTATCAAGGTCTGATTGCCAACCAATAGCTGGCTATATTACGTGAGTATGGCTAATTTCAGCTGAATATTTGGGTCGCTGTAAGAAATTCTATCAATGTTCGCTTGCCTATACCTGTCTGTCTGCATTGCGTGATTGTTGATAATCGCAGCCGAATATCTGGGTCCCTGTAAATGGCAACCATTACTATCGCATCCGCTAACCAATAACCATCTGCAATGCATGAATATTGCTGTTTGCAGCTGAATACCCGGGTTGCCGTAAGTGGCGACCATTTCTATCAATGTCCGCTTGCCAATAGCTGTCTGTATTGCGTAATTATTGCGTTAGTAACATAGTATATTGTTAATGGAATCTGAATGTCCGGGTTACTGTAAGTGGCGACCATTGCTATCGATGTCCGTCTGCCAATAGCCTTCTGTATCACACGATTATTTTTAATTGCTATCAAGGTCCGCTTGCTAACAGCACTCTGTATAACATGATTGTTGACAATTGTAGCCGAATGTCCGGGTCGCTGTAAGTGTCGTACATCGCTATTAAGTCCGCTTACCAATAATCGTCTGTACTGAACGAATATTGCTGATTACAGCTGAATGACTGGGCTGTAAGTGGCATCCATTGCTATCAACGCCTGCTTTCCAATAGCTGTCCGTATGCCTTAAGGTTGCTGATTATAGCCGAATGTCTTAGTTGCCGTAAGTGGCGAATGTTGCTAGCTGGGCCCGCTTGGCCAACGGCTATCTGTATTGCGTGGGTGTTGCTAACCACAGATGCTTTCCGTGCTACTGGCGGCTGATGTATATTTGCTGTCTGCATTACTGGCTGAGGTGAATCAGTCTGTTGCTTGCTATATTGTGAAAATGCCAGCCCTTGCTGTGGCTGATGTGCTGCTTGTTGCTAGCTATATTGCATAAGTCCAGCCCTTGCTGTGGCCGATGTCTGTTGTTGCTAGCTATATTGTGTAAATGCCAGCCCTTGCGGTGGCTGATGTGCTGTTGGTTGCTAGCTATATTGTGTAAATGCCAGCCATTTGCTGTCTGCGTTTCTGGCTGAGGTGAATCGCTGTCTGTTGTTTGCTATATTGTGTAAATGCCAGCCCTTGCTGTGGCTGATGTGCTGCTAAGTTGTTGCTAGCTATTTTGTGTAAATGCCAGCCCTTGCTGTGGCTGATGTGCTGTTTGTTACTAGCTATATTGTGTAAATTCCAGCCCTTGCTGTGGCTGATGTGCTAATTCCAGCCCTTGCTGTGGCTGATGTGCTAATCCCAGCCCTTGCTGTGGCTGATGTGCTAATTCCAGCCCTTGCTGTGGCTGATGTGCTAATCCCAGCCCTTGCTGTGGCTGATGTGCTGCTAAGTTGTTGCTAGGTGTATTGCGTAAATGCCAGCCATTCGCTGTCTGCGTTACTGTCTGTATAGAATGCGGTTTGTGGTTAGCAACATTGCGTATATACCTGTCATTTGTTATCTGCATTAGAGGTTTTTGTACGTATCACTGTCTGTTGCTGTAAATATTGAATAAATGCCACCAACTGCTGTCTGAATTATTGGCTTACGTAGGGATTACCGTTCGCGGCGAGTAATATTGCCTAAAACTAGCTATTTGCTTTTACTATCTGAGGTATGGAGTGCTGTTTTCTGCTATCAATATTGCGTAAATGCCATTCATTTTCTGTCTGTTACTGGCTGTTCATAGAACCAGTTACCGCTATCGGCTCGGCCGTCTAACCCTTTATCACGGCGGGTTATGGCTTTAGGATGACCCTTGTCTGCTCGCTGCGCATCGCTTTATTTGGCGGAAAGAGTTAAGTTATTTCAGTAATCCTAGTGTCAGTGGTAAAGTTAGAATTCAAATTAAATGGGATACCAGTCTGTTCAAACGGTGCTAAATTTTGGGGGGACACATTGCTGCAGCCAGGTCTTGCCCATTGTGATAATAGCAGCGTAATTCCTGGTGCTTGCGGTATGTGCTTCTCAGCGTTTAGCGTACAATTTAATACTTTAAAGGCACATCCGCTCGTCCTCCTTTACCGCGGCCATAACTGCCACACTGTTATCACTATACTAAACTATGTACATGTAGCCCTGATATAAGGGCCAGGATTTATCAATATATAAAACTAGTCTATTTATCAGCGTGTTTCTGATTTATTTTCGCCTAGTCTTAAAATAAAACGCATTTATCAGAAAGTAATAACAAATTCTCCATTGTAAGGCAGTCTATGCTGAATTTAAGGCTGTCAAGCACTGTTATTAATTCGAGGTTTGTAATGCACATGAAGTTTTTAGTGTAAGCACTAACAATGTAGAAATGTACAAAGTAAAACTGGATTTGTAAAACAAAAATCCTAAGCATTCGACTTAATTGTACAAAGAAGAAGTCGTTATGCCGTCCATAAAATAATACCATTGCAATGGAGAAGACGTAAGCCCTGCGTTCATTAACGAAAGCGCCTCATGACGCCTTCCCACGACCCGCTTACATCAGGGCACCCACAGGTTCACGTGCCTCCATCATTGTATGCTTTTGTCGTTCTCCATAGTACTCCACCTCTGTGCGCCTTGAGGTAAGTCGGTCGTGGCAAAGCGCCACGAAGCGCATTCATTATGCTGCGTTTACACTCAGCCACGATAGCCACAATTTAGAAAAAGCGCAGAGTTTCACGATTTATTATCTTTTTCTACGCTATACCACGCTCTCTTACGCCTATGCACGTCTTGTTACCTCCTGCAGCGTTTTGTTGTGAGCCCAACAAGATTCTGATGAGGATCTGCCACGATTCCATCACGTTCTCACAAGCTCTCTTACGGTAACCACGATACGCTTTAACGTTTTATCACGTTCTGTTAAGATCTAACACGATAAAACGTTCTGTTAAGCTCTCCTGCGATTTATGGCAACGATTTCACCAAGAGTGTTGCGTTTTGAGAAAGATTGGGGTATAAAAGGAGCCATGGGTCACCCACTCATTCTCTAGATGCTGGTGTCAAACATTGATTACATTGGGATGACGCATCTGAAAATATTTGGTGGGAAGCTTAACCTGTCACTCGTATTTATATTTATTCTATCAAAATGTCAACTTTTATGTAATATTGAGGAAAAGAAGCAGACGACGATTTTTTAGCAGACAAATTTCCAGCAGTGAAAGCGCTTGAAATACGGTTATTGTCTTGTTTAAAGCAACTTTCGGTAAGTGCAGTTTTAAAGAGGGTGTCGCTGTTGGGAGGATCGTTGTAGGTAGGGAGCACTATATTGACTTAATAATACATGTACAAACTTAAAATATCGCCTTTCCAAGTTTACAAAGATCCCCTACGTTTAGGGTTCACGCTGTGATGCGTTCTGTTAAGTTTTGTTAAGCTCGGTTAAGCTGCACGACGCTCTACTAAGATTCCCAAGTTCTATTACGCTCTCTCACGATACAAAAACCAATCGAGATGATCGTGCCAACATTTTCGACCGTCAAAACATCTGCCACGATCCTTGCGATTCTCCCGATTCTTCCGCGTTCTCTCAAGATCACCACGATTTGTCCAACGATCCGCCACGCTTACCGCGGTTCTCACAAATCGTGGGCATCGCAGCTATCGTGGCTGAGTATAAATGCAGCATTAATGAACGCAGGGCAGGTGTTCCCATTGTAAGACACCGAAATGCAATGCCATCAAATGTAGATCAGTAGAGTTATTCACATTTCTTGTTTAAGTTGAAAAAAAGATATTGCCAAATATTTGTACAAAATGTGTTAAAAATATTCAAACGATCAAAGAAATGCTGCGTTTACAGTTAGCCAGGATGTCTACGATGATTACGCTTTGAGAGAATCGTGGTGAGCGTGGAGAATCGTGGGACGAACCGTGGTGATCTTGAGAGAGCTTGGAGGATCGCAAGGATCGTGACCGAATTTTGACGGTCAAAACTTTAGCTGCGATTATCTCGATTTGTTTTAATATCCTGAGAGAGCGTGAGAGAGTGTGATAGAACTTGGGAATCTTAGTAGTGCGTCGTAGAGCTGAACAGACCTTAACAAAGCGCATCAAACTGTGCAACCCAAACGTAGGGGGATCTTTGTGAACTTTGAAATGCGATTCCTTATGTCTATATTTTTAAGTTAATACAATACTCCCTCCCTACAACGGCCCTCAAAGTTACGACTGTCTCCTTACAACAGCACTTGCCGCAATTTCCTAAACAAAACAGTAACCGTATTTCATACGCTTTCTCTGTTGTAATTTCGGCAGCTAAAAATTGTCATTAGCTGTTTTATCTCAAAATTACATATTAAGAAGCTATTTTGATAGAATAAATATAATGACCGGAGACAAACAGCTTGGATCAAGATCAGACGCTTCGTAACGCGGAGTCTATTGATGGTGCAAGCTGTTTGCAAATTTAAACCAATATTTAATTATCCCACCCTATAACGACTCCGACCAAACAACACACACATGTGTGTCTCTCATTGGGTGTCGAGAGTGGGAGCTCTGTACTGTTAAAGACATTTTCTGATCTTGTTTCGGTGATTACAAATAGTCTGATAAAACGACTGAAAAGCGAGCTGAAAATGTTTATGCAAAGAATCATTGAAGTTCCCATATAAGGTCCGTCTCTTATATTTGATGGTTTAATTTGAATAAAAAAGCCCTTGAGTATGCGCATGTCAGGGCCTCTCAAGACAGAATGAGATGGCTGTACCATATGCTGCACACGCGTTGCATGAGTTTAAAGGTTTGTTCACGCCTGTTGGGAACAAAGAATGATCATACACAGGCATACTGGATATTTCTGAAAGTTAAGTTATTTTTTCCCCAATTTGTGTCATTTGTTTATACTTAACAATTGCCTAACCCAGCAGGTCCAAGATATATATTTTCTTCGGTCTTCTACCTCCGCTCTATTCTAACGTGTCCTGTTTCTGTTATCAACTCTCCTTTCTTCGAGCTACTATATAGTGTACCTGTATAGATAACTACTGCTAGTTCAGTGTATTCTTCTCTCTTGGGTTCATACCGGTAAAGCAGTCAATTATTCCCCCCCCCTCAATAGTTTCCCCGGGGAAAAAATTGTCTAGCCAATTCTTCCCCCCCCCCTAGTCAAAACCTTCACCGGGGAAAGAATTGGCTAGCCAATTATTTCCCTCTTATATGCTCTTATTTGAGAATACTTTTGTCAGTCTGCGGAACTATATATGGATAGGGGAAGAATTGGCTAGCCAAATTTTTCCTCTCTAAAAGAGAGCCAAAGAATACAATTAATCAGACTGACAGAGAGGGTGAAATAATTGGCTAGCCAAAACTTTTCTTTTCCCCCGCCTAGAAAGTCAAAGGATACAATTTCAAAGACTGACAGGGGGGGGGGGGGGATGGACTAGCCACCCCCCCCCTCTATCTATAATTGAAGCATACAATTGCTTAGAATGAAAGAGAGGGGGTCGGGGGCGAATTGGCTAGCCAGAACTCCCCCCTCCAAGATAGTCAAAGATACAATTCCACAGACTGAAAGAGAGGGGGGAAAGATTTGGCTAGCCAAAGATTTCACCCCTCCATACATATATAGTCAAAGGATACAATCAAGCAGACTGATTGAGAGGGAGGAAATAATTGACTAGCCAAAACTTTCCCCACTCCATATATAGTCAACGGATACAGTTCTGCAGACTGATTGAGAGGGGGGAAAGAATTGGCTAGCCAAAGATTTCACCCCTCCATACATATATAGTCAAAGGATACAATCAAGCAGACTGATTGAGAGGGGGGAAATAATTGACTAGCCAAAACTTTCCCCACTCCATATATAGTCAAAGGATACAGTTCTGCAGACTGATTGAGAGGGGGGAAAGAATTGGCTAGCCAAAACTTTTCATCCTCCATTAATAGTCAAAGTATAAAATTCTGCAGACTGACTGAGAGGGGGGAACGAATTGGCTAGCCAAAACTTTTCCCACTCCAAGATAGTCAAAAAAGTTTAATCGTGAAACCCTGTGCTTTTTCTAAATCGTGGACGTCGTAACTATCGTGGCTGAGTGTAAACGCAGCATAACATAAATACAGATATATATGTGAAAAAGGGTCGGACAACACTTTATTGCAACATATATTATACATCCCTTAAGATTTGGGAAAACCGTTTGGTGACTGATCTGACGCCAGACTGTTTGTAATAGACATAAAGAATAAAGCATAAACGTATTGAATGGGAACGAATGTTGTTCTCTCCATACTATCTGATTTTTCCGTTTTACGAAATTTTGAAAAGACAATCTCAATATGTTGTTAATGTTATACCCTATAGCAATGTTTTAAGATCAAAGGCGCTGCATTAGACCTTTAGTGTGCTCAGAAACAACGTTTGAAAAGTATTAAATGTACCGTCTGCTTTGATCCAGATGAGAAGCCAAAAATTGCGGCGCCTCATTAGGACCAAAAGTCTTTGCATTCTACCGATAGTTTGGACACTAATTAACCCTTTAACCCATAGCCTGTTTCTAGTAGTTAAGATATATGACCTATTAAAGGAGGCTGAAAGTAAAGCAGAATGTGCCCTAGGGCACATTCTGCTTTACTTTCAGCCTACTTTAAGTTACTATCTGCTAGTATATAGAAAATATTTCTTATAGTACATATTCATGACAGTATAAAATGGAACTGTTTTCTTTGGCGGATGAATAAAATGAATGCGCTAAAAGTCGCTTCTATAAGGGAAAGAGTTAAGTATTTGAATTGATATAACTGATCCGTGTTGCATATTATGATATACAACTACTATTTTGCCTTGTAAAGATTGAAACGTTTTAACTTTAAGCCTACTGTTATAGTGTCTGCTTTGAAATTGTCATCTGCGAACATTATTCTATTTAATTTGATCCATTTTGAAACAAAGAAGCGTTAAGGTTAGTGCCAAACAGCTTGGATCCAAATAAGACGCCATTTTATGCGATGTTTGATCTGAATCAAATTATTTTGCAAAAAACACATGCAGTCAAATCACGATTGACAGCACAAGGTTTTAATCTTACACGGCTAAACATAAATAAGGTTGTATTTGAAAACAAATCCAAAACGTACAAATTTCGGACTCTTTCCCATCCGATCAGTGTTCAGATTGTTTGGTATTCGAAATTTACAGTCTTGATTTCTCAGTAAACACGACCAATTAGTATTCCTCAAATAGGACTACTTTCAATTATATACAAAAAGCGAGAATGTTAATGATAATGGTTAACGTTAGCCCAACGTCACCTGGCTTCAAATTTAACTCAAACTACCATGCACCCTTACCCTTAATACAGACCAATACCATTTAAGTTTGATAGTGTTCTAAGTCTATATTGTTTTCATTAATGGGAGTAGTCGAATAATATCGTCGTTGCTTTTGGCCTTGTCATTGTTTGAGAAATGTTATAAATGAACTAGTATCCGGTTGTGGCGCCGTGTCGCTCAGTGTCTGAACTCGATCAAATATTGAGCAAAATGTATGTCCTGTTGGGTATACCTGATCTAAGGTTAATCCCGCCACGATAATAGGCTATGATTACTTTTGTTTACAAATTGAGCATGCTTGAGTCAGATACGAATCTCACGTTAGGGCGATTAAAGCTTTTAAGGACTTTAGATTTTACATTTCATCTGCAACCACACATGTATGACGGAGAAGGGAGGGGATATTACTAACTGCCGGGGTCGATCTAAACCCTTCACTCACCTGTCAAGGGCGACAGAGTCTACACGTGCGTTCGAAGCTGAGGTCGACACAGAAATACTCTTGCTCCTTTTCGTGCTAGACTCAATAATTCATGAGTAGGGACCGACAGTACTGTCTCAGTTATAACCCTCTAATTAATGACACGCGTATTAACTGATGAAGTTTTTGGTAGGCTATTTTTCTACTGATCTTCAGTTCCTGTAGCTAGCTATTTGTTTGGCCTTTCCCAGACAAAACTACCATCTGTGTAACATTTAACCGCTATGAGTTCGCCTGTTTCAAACAGCTGTCTGCACAATTGTTTCAAATACAAGTGAAGCAATTTCGATAGAAATACTTAAGCCTGCACTTCATCAAATTGTGACGACATTCTGTGTTGTTCCCCTGTCGGTTTCAAATGCTTTTTGTGTTTAAGAAGAGAAATACGCTGTTTACGCCTATGATTTAATTCTCCATTGACAAAACGAATTCCACCTTATAGTGGTACTGTTATGAAAAACAGATGAACACTTATCTTATCCTGGTAGATTTCAAATTCTAACATGACACGCGTTTTGGTCACTATAAAAATAGAACAAGCTCATCGTGGTATACCTGGAACGTTTTACAACGCTATTCCCTACCCCGCGCCTCCCGCGTTTAAATGACGTGACGTGTTACGTAAAGACAATATACGTTTAACCAGTCATGTAACTGTAATTTCCCCATTTGTCTGTCTTGTTTCATGTTATGTTTGTTCTCTGCTAGATGGTGGGTCGGTAAATGTATATTGTGTGTGCGAATTCTCTGCTGTACGTAACTTTGCTGTTGGGTGTTAGATTCTTGTAAAAGCCGCGGGAGCAGTTATTCGGCCTTTGTGGACAATTCCTGCGCATCACAACTCCCAATCGTTGTAAAATACCGTTTCACAACGGTAGAACATAGATTATTTCTTAAATATGAAATGCTGAAAGTAAAGCTTTATGTGCCTTAAGGCGCATTCTGCTTTACTTTTGACCTGCTCTAATTTGACACCTGTCTTCAACAGTAGCCAACGGCTATGTGGTAAAGGGTTAAGCTTAAAACACATTACATTCGTCACTTTAACTCATTATTTTAAAGAAACCATTTAGCCACTTTGTGTTGTAACTGTTTACTTGTTAAGTATCATTCATTTACAATGTAAGTGTATCAACACTTTTTATGTAAATGGTTAAATGCTTTCTGTACTGTATATAACATGCCTGTATCAATAGTTATAGCGTTTCCTCTTATTCTTTAATTGGAATAAGGTTGGTTTTGTTTGTTTGAGGGTTTCCCCCCTTTACTTAGAACGGAAGATAGAGCGGTTGTGATTTCGTGCGATGTTTCGCAATGAATGAGATTGACCGAAAAGTGTCAACTCTTTTCCTCTTCCCTGTGTGAAGAATGGATACATTTGTGGTCGCCGCACTTCTTTGCCGTATGTAGTTTCTTAAAGTGGTTCGTTTTGTCCCCATTATCTAAAATAAAGGTCACACTTTAGATAGAAGCCAAACTAAGTTACACTTTATATAGAAGTCAAGTTTAACTGTTTTAGCCGATTGCTCCACTCCAAAGTATATATATATATATATCTATAAATACCACGCAAAATAGCTCGTTTTGGACATACTACATGTACCATCATTAAACACGTTATTCATTTTGATTAGGATATTCGATCTCAATCAATTATTTTGTTAAAATACGTTACTCATCTTGTACACCATCCTTTCTATCACGCAACTATTTGATTGTTTATGGAAAAACACACATTTTTTGGCCAACTGAATCTTGTAGAATGTGTTTCTACATCTGGAGTCACAGAACATGAAACCGTTTTCGAGTTAGATGCCAAAATAAGCTTCGTTAGTAAACAGTATCCCGAAAATTCAAGAATCTTTCTCCTCGATTCGAAACTTGTGACAAGCATTCCAAAGAAACTATGGCATATTGCGTTGGGCCTTTGGTACCAAAATGACCGGAAAAGCGTGGACCAGACCATGGTCGATAAGTCGGATTGCAAGAATACGTATAGACGAACAAAAATGAAAATCTCACCCTTTTTCTTGAAATCCGTCCGCCATTGTTAGTTAACACTATCAAAACAATGGTCACGTGATTGGTCGCCCTGAACGGTTATGAGAATTGTAGAATCCCCCAGGAATTATTGAAGACGAGTAGATGCGCTTTATTCTTTTCTTTATTTACCGTGTATACATAAGCGATTCTCTGTAATAAAAATAAAAACACATTTTACAATCACATAGTAATCATAGAGAGCAGAAAGAAGGGAAACGATAAGGCGGACAAACAGACAGAATAGGAAAATGACGTCATTTGGCGCCCAGCGCCATGCAGTGCTCGTGGACGAACAGGTAGGGCCGGAGCCCAAATATTGATATTTCACTATAGTTTATTGAATGGCTTTATAACACTCCCTTTATGTGATAAACACAAATATTATTTAACATAACAAATATAATTTTAGAAATTTAAATACAATTCATTTACATACCGATTTTGTTCTCCTTCCTGGATATTCTATATTTTTGTTCTTGTTGTTGTTTTCTTCCAAGTTTGTTTATTTTTCTTTCAATTACGTTCTGACGTCATACGTAATCCGACGCGACGTGACGTTACCCGCTTATAATAGACAGGTAACGTCCAGTCGCGCCAGATTCAAATTAGACAAACAACAAAATGGCCGAAGCAAACATCGGCCGTTACAAGAATGTTTCACAACAAGCGACTGCGTTACTTTTATATTGTCCCAAACTGATTTGAGCCCGATCAGCCACCTGAGCATCTAGTGTCTTAAGTTCCAGGAGACTGTTTCTTAGATTTTGTTTCGTCACTTTCTCCTTTCGATTTTCATGTATTTCGTTTATTTTAGTTTCGTGTCATCCTTTTAGAATGTCGTTTGCTGCAGTGTACTTGATATGTGGTGACATATACCAGATGTTGTGTGTCCTCCACCTTCGCTACCATCAGCGGAGATTACCTAATTCTTTCATATTTAAACGATACTAAACACAAGTGTAATGCAATAACGAGAGCACCGCCAACGTGTACTGAGCGCTCGACTTACTCATACTGCAGACGGCTACATTTTGGAAGCTCACAGAATGTGTATGGGTGTTTGATGCTTTCTTGATAATAGAAGTTTGTAAGCAACACCAACTCAAACATACTTAGACTTTGATGCGTAACTATTGTCATATAAGAGAAATTAAGAGTATGCTAGTTTTTATTACATTTCTTATTTAAAAGAATAGACTGCATCTGTATTCCTTTATTAGGGTACAAAATATGCAAAATCAATCACAGGGTTAGCTGCCTTGTAATGAATATTATGGTGTGGATTTTAGATATACATGTACTAATGTTCTTGTTTCCATCAAAGGATAGAGGGGCAAACACAAAACTAACTAAAGGTAAAAGAGATAGATTCTGCTTCCCAAAGAAGCGAAGTCATTAGAAACATACAATTCTTTTAAAACGAAAAACAAATTAGATGATATATCCCCTTATCTCTGTGACAGTATACAGTTGAACTTCGATATCTCGAATTCGGTTAGGTCAAACATACCCATATTTCGAAGTTAAACGGTTGCTTAACCACGTTTTAACTTTGAAATACCGGTATGTTTGACGTAACTGAGCATGAAATAATGCAATTCATGTGTCGACAAATCGGATAGTTCGAATTAAGAGAGTTTGACATACGAAAAAAAGCATAAAACACAATAACGACTGAGACCGCAGACACTGAGCGGGCTTGGTTTTTTAAAAACAGACAGCTCTTTAGAAAAATTGGCACATTACATCCAACGTTGCGTGTTTCGATGCACAAACAGTCAATGGTGTTCTTGTACATCTTCGTTAGATGCATGATAAATTCGTGCATTACACTTTTATGCACATACATTTTGGTATTTTGATCACTTTCGGTTTGAAAATGATCGGGTTACGTTTGCGCCGAATAACATGTTGGCGGCATATCGCAATAATGGAAATATGATGATAACTGGACATTTTTACGTGGAAGTACATCCCCCGATTTCTAGAAAAAGTAGAAAACTCCTGTTTTGATGCAAAAACGAAACATGACTCACATTTCTGCCTTTTATTTTTGTGGCCTCGATCAACGCCCGGAAATGATCTCGCACCTATTTCGTAGTAGCTCACAAAGAGCTGCCTAACAAGTTGACAGGGTGTTATAGTGGTTTATTACACCTCGCTTTGAGTTACAATGTTAAATTCCCATAGACCTACAGTTAACATTTTGCATGTCTTTTACATCTATTCAAAATATACTGTCACTCTTTATGATATTCTTTTTGTGACGTCACTCTAAAAGACATTACTTTTTTACTCCGTCCGAAAACGTACTGTCAGGATTGACATTGAGTTCGCTATTGGATACATTGGAACGTTATAAAGAGTGGTAACATAATTATAAACAATGTGACGTCATAGACGGCGACGTCGTTTCCCGCGTTACGTACATGTCTGCGCTTAATTTGAATTCACAACACATTTTATAAAATACAAATGAGACGATTCTAAAGCTAGAATTGATAAGCTCGGTGTAATAAAATAAATATTAGATGTCTGTTTGCGTGACATTCAAATTGTCAACCCTCGAAAACAAGAATGTCACCCTCGGCTACGCCTCGGGGTGACATGCTGTTTCTCGGGCTGACAATTTGAATGTCACGCAAACTGCCATCTAATATTTATATAATATTGTAGGGCTGCAATTTCTCCGGATTTTTCCGAAATCTTCGGATTTTTTTCTAGTACATGGTAGCATAAAGCAGGCTGAAAGTGAAGCAGAATGCGCCTTAAGGCGTATTCTGCTTTACTTTTAGCCTACTTTAAGCAGTCACATGTAAAACAAAACTAGAAACAAAGGTACGATTCGTAAAGTCGCACTTGAAAAATGCAAATTAGGAAATCTTAGGATTTTTTATGTCAACTTATGGCAGCCCTGACATTGTATATGCCACAGGGAGTATATTTGAAACAATACTATTTCCACTATGTTTCTAAAATAAAAAAGGGCACATTAAATATGACAACAGTGAGGACGGTGACCACATATTGATAAATCAGAAATACATTATTTGTACATGTGATTAATGGAAGTCTACTTTTTTATTTTACTCTTTTAGCAACTCAATGTCCGATTTTAACCCAAACTGATTGGTATTTCTAATGATATGTTTTATTTAAAATGCCTGAAGTAAATTGCAAATTGAACCGAAATAAATCAGACAAAAGTACTGAAGCAGGCGATATTGTAACGGTAAAATGTCGAACAAAGCAACATGTATACGCGCCCTTTACTAGCATTGTATTTGTAAAGAGAATGTAACTGCTTCATATGCAAATAGTGCAGATCCTGGTCAGAGGTTTCCTACAGGTGTTTTCTTACAAAGGATATGCACTTCTTGTCATTTTACAATACATAATCCTACTGAAAACAACACTGAATGATCAAAACTGGAGTATACTTAATTGAAAACTGGAATTGTTATTCTGAAGTGTCAGAGGTCAATGAGTTTACATGTAGCAATCAAAACAGTTGGTGATCAACTGGATTTGATCAGTCAACCGAGAGTAAAAACTGCTGCACTTTAGGAGGGGTATTGCGCTTGTGTTATACAATATATCGATCTTTATACTTTTTGGTGGTCCATTACACCCTCATTAACAATTAACATAACAAATATTTTATATAGCCTATCAGAAGGTAGTTTAAAGCAGGCTGAAAGTTAAGCAGAATGTGCCCTCACATTCTGCTATACTTTCAACCTGCTTTAAGGTGGTTCGACAGCGGGCGGCCCGCATCTCGAGTTCCGGAAATGCTGATGACTTTCACCTGATCTTTGCGGCACGTGCTTATAGTAGAAAATTGAGATAAAGAAATGTTTGATCTTCATTCAGTGTCCTCTCTGTTAGCGCAATTGGTACGGTGATTGACTTCCAATCCAAAGGTTCTAGGTTCAAATCCCACTCGCTTCAAAACTTTGTTTTAACAAATTGTCCGATTTTTAGTGACTAGTCAATTCATAACGCAGTGATCAAAGGACAGGCTATGTTTAGTCACGTAATAATTAATAATATCAGATGCAAGTATAGTCAAGTGACAGCTAAATTTGTGAGGATTTATAGCCTATATGACAGATGGCAGCTTAACACAGGACAAAAGTAATGGTAAAAGATAGATCCTAAAGGAGATTTTATGCATTACTCTTGTTATGCATTAAGCAGTCACTTGCTGTAGATTTTCATTAAATTTTTGTGACTAGAAGAATTAAGTTAAATCTATCTAATAAGAGTAAAATTAGTGTATGTTAAACAGCTAGATTTTTTGTAATTTGAGATTTTCAGAATTTGCCCAATATCTTATAGTCTATGTACAGTTTACTTGAATGTACAGAAATTATTGAGTTATATCATTTTATAAAGAAAATATTCCTGTTTATTAAAAAAGGAGCTTTTCTCGACAAAAGGTCCTGTCAGAAAAAAACGGCACTGTAACTTTTTTTTATTTTAACGATTTTTCACTCTCCATATGGTATATTTCAATTTAATCAAGGTTTCAAAGAATTCTGACACAGAATAAGCTGACCCGCGAACCACCTTAAGTGATCATCTGTATTAAATTTTATAAACGGGTTATTGGGTAAAGGGTTAAGCGTTTTTGTTAAAACAATGTTGTCCATTGAAACTAGTTTTAGTCAGATTCGTAACAGACCTGACATTGTGTCACCAGCCTAATATTCCGGTTTCAAACTGTTTACCAATAAAATGATAACAAATAGTCAACCTTTATAAACTCCGCAGGGCAGCCATTTCTCTGGATTTTTCCGGAATCTTCGGATTTTTATTCCAATAAATGGAAGCTTAAAGTAGGCTGAAAGTAAAGCAGAATGCGCCATAAGACGCATTCTGCTTTACTTGTAACCTGTTTTGAGCATCGTGTGTCTTAAAAACTAGAAACAGACTATGGGTTAAAGGTATAATTCGGGAAATCGAGCTTAAAAAATTGAAAATTTTGAAATCTTAGGATTTTCTTTAGCAACTTATGGAAGCCCTGACTCCGTCTTTTGCTATATTTTTTAGCTTTGTTTAACATGATAGTATAACCTCTGCTCGACTACAACTTATATTTATGCACTTAACATTACTATATTCTATATTTAATAATGTTCGTTTTAAAACAATATAAAATTATGTTTAATTATATTTTGGTTGAAACATACATTTTTTAATTCGTGTATGTAGATGTATACAATTTAATCATCAGAAACGAAGAGAAATAATGTTTTGGTTCATGTAAAAAGCACGTTTCGCTTTAGTTTTAGTTTTCTTTTATAAAAGTAAGCGACATTTTGTTTTCTGCCTTTAGATGTTAAACGAGAACTGACAATTTGTCAATGATTCAAGTCCATTTTGAAGTAATGAAATAGAAGTTTTTGTGTTAACCGTTGGTGAAATAAACAATAATAGTTTCACACTGGTATGTCAAAATGTAGATCACTTCGTGAGTTTAAACAAACAGGACTTTTTCCACGAGAATATCAGCCTTTGCGCTATAACCACTGTGTCTGATTAGAATCTACATGAAAATCGTGTCAAATAAACCTGTAAAAATTGAAATGGATGCTCACATAGCGAGTAAAATACATGTAAGTACACGTACAACCCGTAAACAATGAACTATCATGTTTATATTATTCATATTATATTTGATGCATTTTACACAATAATACTACTACTTTTAATAATAAAAAAATGAGAATTAGAATTGTAATAATCATAAAAGAAGTAATAATAATAAAAAACTTGATTTGACCAGACTGCACTTAGATGTTTGATCCTGATCAGACTAAACGTTACACAACGTCTGCTTACGACTCATAAAATTTGACAATTGTATCGATATTTCCTCTGGCAGAATGCTTTAAATCGTACTTGGACATAACAGTTGATGCAACATTTATAATTATTTTGTTTTGATTAAATCAGACGATAGAAATACCGTTGAAATTTGTAATACACTGGTATTTATGTAAACGGAAAAAGCGGTTCAAAGAGATATAATTTTGAGGACATGTCCCCTCTGCCAAGAACTAAATGGAAGGCAGGTCGTTGATTTTGATGCAATGCTCAATGCTCCGTTAACGCCGAATAAGATTAGCAGAAATCATCTATCTTAAATCATTCAAATGCGTATATGGCGATGGAGCATGTAAATGTTTGTCGTGATTTAGTCTTCGTCTTTGTGTCGAGTTTTCTTTTAAATGTGTCCGTATATGTGGTCGTCTCTCGGCGTAATATGACAATTTATTGTGCCGCGGTGCCGTAAAACTCAACTCAATCAATATGACAATTAACATCTAAATACCTCAATGCATATCCACATATTTTAGCTAAGCAATCGTACTGAATTTAGTGTATACGTTTTATAAAATCGAACCTCCATGGCGCCTTATGTGCTGTTTTTGCACATTCGGGTGTTAGTTTAACACAATTTATTGCCATATATCTAAGCAGTCATATACTCGCATATAGCAGAGGTGCAGAGTCAAATATAACAACATACATGTATACATATTAGAGCAAGAGGGATGTGCAACAACTTCAACAACTATCAGTTAAGACCCTTCCCTTCGTGATTAATGGTATGTGGCGGGCTTACCCTTTAATTAAGGAATTTACGCATGCTTTGTTTACATACATATATACTTTCGATCTCGATATTGACTAAAATGCAATGTCTAAAGCTTATTCAAGAGCAGCACAGTGCAAAGTGAATCTGCAATATTAAATATATTAAATTAATTAGCAAACACAATTGGACCATAAAACTATGTAGTTTGCTTTGCTCTTTAATATTCCTCTAAAACGTTCGATGACATATTTGTGTGCACAAACCTGTACACATTCTCTGCCAACTGAACGTTCAATGGACAGTTCAAGTTTCCAATTAAGTCTACTGAGATTGTCTTTTACGGTAAATTGAAAAATGACAAACAGTGCAGCTCCTGACCAGGATCCTTCCTCTCTGTTATCAGAGACCTTCCTACTTTGCCGCAGTTCTGGGGCTTAATTGTCATAGGGAATGTTTTCTGTCTATAAGGCCTAAATTATCCCCTCTGCCAATAACTTAAAGGAAGGCAGGTCGGTGGTTTTGATCCAATTTGCTGCTTTTCAACAAATAAGATAAGCCGAAAGCATCTTCCTAAAATCATCATCATCTCATCTAATCATCCCTCATCATTCATCGGCGCTATATGACATATTTTGTGACGCAGTTCCGTAAAACCCAACTCATCATCATCATCACTTCTGTTGTCTATAATTTGGTTTCATAGGAAACGTGTATACTTGTCATGTGCACTATTTGTTAAGGACGAGTACAATCCTCATCGCAAGGGTAAAATGTGTCAACAGGTATGTATCGTCTGTTGTAATTACAATATAATAGGGCTGCCATAAGTTGACTTGAAAAATCCTAAGATTTCCAAATTTGCATTTTTCAAGTTTGGTTTACGAATCGTACCTTTACCCAATAGCCTGTTTCTATTTTTTTTTACATGTGGCTGCTTTAAAGTAGGCTGAAAATAAAGCAGAATGCGCATTAAGGCGCATTCTGCTTTACTTTGAGCCTGCTTTAAGCTACCATGTACAAGAAAAAAATCCGAAGATTTAGGAAAAATCCGGAGAAATGGCAGCCCTGATATAAATGTATATTAAGTTTTAGTCTATTTTAAGTCCGAATGACTGCTCAGCCGACTGTATATCAAACTGTTTCATTCCAAATGACGCCTCAAAACACGTTTCCAGGTAACATGTTCAGGAAATTAAGATGGAGCAAATATAGAGTGCATGCCTATTTACCATGCGTTTTCTAAGGGTACAGGATAATATATTGATATTGACAGGAAAACAATAAATGTGTATGGTAGGCTGCCAACCAGCTAGCCAGTCGCTTGAAACGGTTATTTTATTCCCTTCTATTAATTAAATGCTTTATTCAAACGAAAACAAATAACGCATTTGACTCCAAATACATATACATGCGAACCTGACAGATAATAAATGTAATCATAAATCTAACTGGTCATGGGCTACAATTGAATAGTACCATACGAGTAGTCTCCCTCAATACACAATATGCTATTTCGTTTGAATTTTATATTGCTATGCATTCGACAGTCAACTTAGTGTACATGTATATGTATAAGGTGATTATTTACCAATTTACTGTTGAAAATATAGAGCTGATCTTAAACCTGAGATTTACATCTAGTTGAATAAGAACTCGCCCTTTGTTTAATGCTTACAAAGTATTTACCGTTTTAAATGATGTTGATTTGCTTATGATGCGTAACTATAAAGTACGTGCTTCTCCGCTCTACATGAACCAGCCATACACTGATCAACTCTCCTTAACCTGATAAATTAGATGGTGCCTGACAAAAATACATTTCTAAAGGTTTATATAGTCTAGATAATGATTTTCTTCACTGTTAATTATATCTGTATATACCTGATTAAATACTTCTAGTTCGTGATTTGTAAGTTTAATTGACAAAGGAAATTCACAAATTATGTTTTATAAAACATTTTTTGTTCGAATGGGATATAAGAAGGAAAATATTCAAAAAAAACTAATGGGTATATCATTACACATAATATGTTCTTTTATATAGCATTTAACATATATCTGAGCTATGCCATGAGAAAACCTGCCTTACTGCATTGCAGACAATGAAGACCAAGGTCAGCCACCGCGTCTTTGACTTCCACATGAATATTTAAAGCATTTTATGTACATGTAGCTGTATTATAGACGATATTAAGCACTGTAGACAAAACTCAGGCACATACCCTAGCATGACAATAGTGATTGATCTGTACAATGTTGCAATTTAATAAGGCCTCGTGATGTTGATTGCACGATGAATCACTGGTGTGAATATATAATTTCTTAAATATTAAATCGAATGCTCTCTGATGAACAGATATCAGTATTAGGGAGAATACTCTAGCTTCTTTTTTAAACTGTGCTGAGTGTAAATGCTGAGTTGCCTCCCTTATAGTTGCGGCATAAGTTGTGTTTTATTTCACCATGTATGACATTTATTTTATAAACCTACGCACTAGCTATAATTGGGAAGATGCAAAGTCCAATGGTCGGTTCGAAGGTGTAGGGCATCCACTGTATATGAAATAGTCTATGGCGAAACAATTCTATTGAGTTGCGTAGCTACTATTCTATTGTTATACACTATGTGTCTAGGCTAGGCGCTGCTGCTGTATCCGACTGATTAGGGTTGTGGACTTATAACAATGGTTTATAGCATATATAATGAATTACTTCACTTTGATACACAATAAAACACAACAGTTTTGACGGAATATTACTGGACTGGATTCGAAATTATCCTTCTGACTAGAGCTGACACTTATGAAATGTATGGCGGGCGTCCGGTGTTCATGAGTTTATACAACGCCAAGCTTTTACTAGCAAAGTTCGTGAATCCCGAGGGGATTCACGTTAATGTTTGATTGTAAGATCTGCGTTGCATTACCTCATGAACACTGGAAGAACGTTAGTTATTTCTTATATTTATATATCATTGTCAACTGATCAAGACGGAGCCTTGCTATATATTAGCGTGCTGTATGGAAGCAAACGGCATGAATAAGTTTGCTCAAAGTTTAACGCGTTCACTTCTGGTGGCTGATTTAGGTCTTGTAATTCATTTCGCATTTTCTAATTGGTGTTTTTGACGAACATACCATATCAATTACTTCTAAATCAATTGCCGCTTGGAAATCGTCGTCGAACTTAGCCATTGTTTATTACCGGTACAGACGAACAATATGCATGTACATGCACGAGGGCTGTCCAAAACATCGTAGACTTGCGTAATAAAATTGTATTATAACAGCAGGGACAAACGCGTGTCAGGGTTTATAAACATAGGAATTAAGTACGCCTGTGTGAATTTTTAACGCACTATCTTAAAAACTGGCTAGCACAGAGTAGTTTGAAACACCCTACCGGTGCAACCCCGGGGCACACTATAGTTATGTTTTGACGTAATCGACGGCAACGTTACTCCTTTTCAAAATATTCGCCGTGATGATCGATTAATTCGCTGTGTCACACAGCCTACCTGTCATATACGCTGAGGGAACATTGCCGATCTTTATTCCTTACAAGACTCTCAATGTTTCTTTTGTCAGCTTCGCAAAGTTTTCAAACTTAAGTTCTAGTAACTGGGATTTCAGGCATATAAATACAACGAAATATAGCTAAGTCAGTGCTGTATGGCACATGTTCAAGCTTTCGAAAACCCACCACGACACTTTTGAATTGTGTATACTGGGAAGTATGACACCGAACGTTATCCTTGTAGAATATGATGCTTTCTAAGTTGTCAATGAACCCTCTGGTCGCTTGTTTCGTATTGCAATGCGGCCAGCAAGAGATCTGTGTGATGAATTTCAACAATTAGGCTACATGTATCAGCTGGCTAAGTAAATTTTTCGTCCCCCTCACCCCGAAAGGTAGAAAATTTCCACTTATACCATGATTTAGTATGCATATAGGCGACCCCATTTAGGGTGGATGACAAGCCTGAAAGTGGTGCAGATTTTTTTATTCGACGTTTCCATGGCAACCACTCAGTTTTACACTGTGTTTCAGGAAAACCACTGTAACTTGGTCAATTTTTGTAATAGAAGAATGGAAATAGTACAATGATGAAGCTTAGACATTGAGCTTAAATAAAACGAGAGTTTGTGTAAATTATCTCATTTGCATACTTATGAATATTAATGAGAATATTAAAAAACTCATACAAATAGGGAAAATAATATCAAAATCATACTTTCAACTAAACATTAAACACACTCAAAGGCCACAAAAGGTGCCAATTTTGCTTAAAACACAAATCTTAACATTCTTTGATAGAATGAGCTGGGTTTGATTAAACACTGGCTACTGTATATGCCCCAAATTCCGTTTCTATGACAGCCGTCCGTTTCTGACACAGAAAACATGGCAATTCCTCAAACTTGCCCCATCCTCCAGAAAATCCTCTGTAACTTTATTACTTTTGGTAATATAAGTATGAAAATTGTACAGTTATAGAGCTTAGATGTTGGCCTTTAATTGAATGAACTTTTTATATAAATTATCTCATTTGCATAATTATGAATACTAATGAGATTATTAAAATCCTTAAAAATGCAGGGGACAATTATTAAAATCATACTGAGTATGTAAATTTTGAACTGACTCGAAGGACACAAACAGAGCAAATTGCAATTATGATATATCAGAGAATATTTCTAGAATAATTGTGTCGGTTGGCGGGTCATAACCCTTTGATCACACGTGCCACGAGTTCCGTTCCCGTGACAACAGGTCCACACATATTCATTATTGATTCAGGAAAGCCAATGTATCTTTGGCGTTATTTGTGAAAAAAAATGAAATTAAATGTTCAATATCGCCTTTACATTTGCTTTTAATTTGATGAAAACTGATGCACTTTATCTAACTTGCATACTGATGAATATTAATGAGATAATAAGAAAAACAGAGATAATTTATGAACATGTATCAAAACCATATTTCGAACTAATCCTTAATCTGGCCCAGGAGTTACAAGAAGAACATGTTGCAAATTGAATACTAGTATTTTTTGTGCCAAAAATTATCTGCTATATCTGTTTTAGCTCACCTGAACAAAAGGCTGAAGATGAGCTGTTGTGAAGGTCTTGTTGTGTGCATCGTTCGTCGTCCGTCGTCGTTAACACTTGCTTCAATTGACACTTACGTATCTACAGAAAAAATGGTGTTCATAAAAATATTACAAAAGTCCTATCTCCACAATGGATTTAGGACTTTTTTTGCATGTGCACATAAATACATGGTACAATGGTGGATACACAACTAAACTAAATGCTCGGATTTCGAGTGTTTGGGAAAATACCGGTGAGTATTTATTACTTAATTCATTGATTTTAGCTAAAGAAATTAGTATATTGTTGCAAAATTGGTCAGTTAACACAACAGTTGTATGAAAAGAGAGAAGAATGCTTAAATATAATGGACTTAGGTCCCTTTTTGCCTAAACATAATTAATAAAAAACAGTATTTTTACAATAAATACTGACCCCTTCAAATGTGTTTGGTATTTATTTTTACTACTAGAGCAAGATTTGAAGGTTAATTTTTTGTGTATTACAAAAGTGGGGAACCAGCCAATGTTTACATCGTAGTCAATATCGGACAAAAATAATATAATTTATCTGCTATTGCAGCGATCAAATTGAGGCTCCAACTACTCTCGGACCTTGTGTACTGTAGGTAGCATCTACAGCATTGATGCTGACAACTTTGAAATACGTGTTTTGTGACTTTATTGAAATTCATTTGCCTATACTTGCATAAGTGGGTGGGGAAGAGACAAAACTATTCAAAATAACCACACAGGACTATGAACAAAACGTCGTCACGCATGATTGCACATATACATACAGGTATAAGCAATTAACAGGTATCTAATCTACATGTACAGTTGATCTAAGGGAGACAACCTACTACAGGTGAAAGTCGAAATGGCATCGATTAACGATCCTGAACATACAGATCCAAAGAGAATAATTAATAAAAAACTATTGAGGATTAAATCGGAAGTTGAATCGATATACGAGAATAGCGACGATGAATACGACACTGACGACTATTCACAACCGCCTAGACCTCAACAGTTTTTCCAAGATCTTGACAGCGCTCTGACAGGTCTCCCAAGAGACTTATACATAGCAGAAGTAACAAAAAAGTGCAAAAATGACTACGATCAAATAAACGATTACAGAGAGAGGCTGGCAGAGACAGCTAGAGGATTCACCGACTGTCCAGGGACACGGCTAGTAAAGAGACGCAACTCTTCACACGCATCACGACAAACAAAATGTGCAACAGATTGCTATATACTACACGCGTACTTAAACGGTGAAAGAACGCGGGAAATACAAGACGTATTCTCAAATACACAAGACATTAATAATGAAACCGTGGTGATTGATGATGAACAAGACAATAACAACCTGACAAGCGAATTCCTCAGGCCCGACGTCCTATCCATCCTTACTCTCCTACAGTCGGAAGTGCTGGAAATCTCAAAAAGACAAAAATCTGACTCACACATACTGAACGATTTAAGATCTGACATAGTAAGCATGACTGTCTCCTTCCGTACTTTCCAAGGAACGTTGAACAGCATACTATCCAGAGCACCTGTACATACATCGTCATCTACTATGGAGAAATTACAGAGTGATATTTCTAAGCTAAGCTCAACTATAGCTCTTATGAACCAAAGGTTTCTTGATAAAAATATTGCTACCGAAAAGGAAAAACCACAAGCAAACCAAACCCACGGCAACAAAGAAGGCTCAATCGAACCGAACCAAAGCTTTGCTGACAAAGTAAAACAACCAAAAAGCCATGTTGACAAAGCTGCGACCCATTCAAGAGTACATCAAACTGATAAAACTACAAACTCTTCAAGTACCTGTGACACTGTCACCACGAATGGAAAACCGAGAACAAACGTAGAAGTTACCATTGAGCAAGTCCCACTTCCTCATGTTAACAACAAAGACAAAGATAAGCAGAAACAATATACACCCTATAAGTCACCAGAAACGACGCCACGTCTAAAAATGTTTGTAAATGTCTATTCTCACTGTAATGTTACATGTATATATATCTCCTGAAGTGGAGGAAATAAAATATTGAATTGAATTGAATTGAATTGAACCCTTAATAGTCAAATCTAGAGCATACGTAATTGAAAAATGGTTTTGTCAATTAAGCTTTTCACTGTCAATGACGTGTTAAAGCGCGTTTGCAAACAGTTTTGGTCCTGATAAGACGCCGCGTGTTTGCTTATGTCCCATATACGGGATCGTGGGCACAAATGGGTTAAAACTTATCGTACAAATAGATATCCCGGAAAATTGACTTGGGTCAGCGAAAAACGTCTTACTACATGTAGTTTACACAGTATACCAACGTAGACACTGTTCATTTAACTATTATTTTCGATATTCTTAATTGTTATTCGTACTTAGTCAATCATAAATAATTTAGAGTTTTTGTGGTTCTAACCAACCATGGTTGTTGAGTGATCCTCAAAATATATTCCGGTATGACGTATATTGACATATTTCACATTGTTGTACTTTCCCGTACATGCACCTGCTATCTTATTTGGAAAAGTGATATTGTGAAATGAAAACACTTGTACGTGTTCCCGTAGTCACTAATGCAAGTACATGCACAAGTTAGACATTCGAATCATCTATAATGTAAATTTATTTAAGGGACCAAAGGGAATATTCAACGATTTTAAGTGAAGATAACACAGACGATTGTAAAAGAGTAAGTCATACAGCGACAAATCTGAATTTAAACTAAAGTTTTAGTCAAGACGACTTAACACAATTCGATATGGACACACACAAGAAAAAACAGTAAAACCTCACTGATTTGGACAATCTTTGGAAAAGAAAGAACCCAGAATAAACAGAGGTGCATTAAGATGCCATCTGTCATCAACAGGCTGAGAGACCGAGGAGATCAGTGTATATGTGTACGGACCAGAGATGTTTTAATGAAGTATTATTAAATGTTATTGTAAAACTTCTTCAAATAGAAAGATTTTCAAACTCTAGAACATACAGTGAAAGCATAATAATAGAGTGACAATCTATAATAAAAACAAATCTAAAATGAAGTACAGTGCTTCCTCCCTTCAATGGCCTTCCTTACAACGACTCCCTCCTTACAACGACGCTCACCGCTGTTCCCAAAACTGGACAATCATGTATAACGCTTTAATTGCTGCAATATTGCCGTCTGCTTGTTTTCTAAGAGTTACATATTGGACCATTTCAGAGTAAAGCATTTAATTACGAGTGACAAACAGCTTGAATCCAGATCAGACGCCGCGTCACGCGACGTTTCATCTGGATTAAAGCTGTTTGAAACATTAGCAAATTCCCCTCCCTATAACGACTCCCTCCGAGCAACGCACACATTGTTTGTCTCCCACTAGGTGTGAGAGAGGGAGCGCTGTATAACCCTTTTGATAACTTGAACTTCATTTAGTCGAACATACAGTGGAGAAAACGTTATTCTTTCCCAATAAACGCGTTTACGCTAAATCTATTATTTCTATTGCAAACAGTTTGGAGCCAGATCAGACGCCGGGTACCCGGCGTCTGATCAGGCTTCAAACTGTTTGCCACTGAGATTAACATGAATTATCAGAATTGTCTAAAAGTTGTACTTTTCTACGTTTTAGTGCTTTACGGTTGCGTTTCGTTTGCGTTTAAACGGGAAAGAATAGCATATTCTCCACTGTATCAGTGTTTCAAGCTTAACCGTGACTCGATAACGTTTTAGCTTTGAAGTACGGGTATGGTTACCGACGCACATTCTAGTTATCGAGGTTCAACAATAGCACCACTCCAAAATACATTAACGAATGTGATTGTTGAACAAAACAGATGGCTTAAGGATATTTGTACTTTCTGATTAGCTTTAATGAAATGTTGCACTCAAGCTTGACAAGGGAATAAACAAACAATGAATATTTCAGTTCTTGATTGCCGAAGATATACGCTCGTTCCTTAAGGATGGTGGTGTAAATCAAGGCATTGACATCCTGCGTCAACACAGTGAGGAGCTTCATTTCCATCATGACACGTGGTAAGGCTTTTGCAATCAACGGCGTCCAAACACGCTTAAAGTAAAATATGATGATACAAATAAGTAGTGGTGGTAGTAGCCGTTTTTTGAGTAAATACAGTAAACACCTGAGTGGCAAATGCTGTGGGAGGGGGTACTTTCTGCAAACTCCTGAATAATGTTGAAAAAATGTAGGAAAAACGTATGGAAAACGACGTTATTATAATAATATCAGTTAATACAGAGAAATAAGAGAAGAGTTATGAACATTTACAGCACGAGAACTTGATATGCAGTTCATTCAAACAATTCCATACACACAAGTTAACTTCTATATGTAAAAGAACGTGAAGAGGTGCGTAAAAGACCTAATTTATAATATCTTAAGTTGAAAAAGTAGCGTTAATCATGGAAAACCAGACGGATCCTTAGAACACGCACACTTAATGTGCAGTTCATCAAAACATTATCATATACGAAACAGGTTCATATGTCAAAGCATATGCTAGTAAAATGCTGAAAACCAGGACAGGCACAGGGACCTACAACGCAAAGCAATAATACGTCCCGACTGGTTTGATTTGCTTGTTTATGAAATTAACAGTATTTCAGTCACATTGCGCCAGCAAGCTAATTGCAAGTTGAGGAAGATCCTTGCAGCGTCTCGACTGTAGACGGGCGTATGCAACATCATGTTTTTTCCTATTAAAAGACACGAGACGAAAAGGAAATTTCAACAGATAATACAATGATATGTCTTGTTGAGCAGATTGATAGGGATGTCTAGTCTTGCTCAAACTACTAGTCATTACTATTAAGGTGTCATTACCACAAATACCTTTTTGTTATACATTGTATATCGTGTTACGTCACTATCGCAAGGAAGATTGGAAGTGAGCGGTCTCGTGCTGCACAATTGAGTTAGAATTGAATCATACATTTTCTCAGTTTTTAGGTAAGTCAGTACGCTAGGTGGAAAAACGTAAACGACCTTGACAGACATTTGTTTCCTTTTTGCAAAATATCGTGCAGCTAGTATATGTGTCAACAAGACAACCACGCCAGCCTTGCCATTACTTCGTTTTGAACGCACATAAAGATTTTACAGGGAAGAGTGCGCTCATAATAATATGTAAATAGTCATAACAACATGCGCAAAACGCAATACTATTTTAAGTTTTCGTTTTTGAAAATACTTGCAATGTACATTTCCTTTTTAAAAGCAGACATGTGAATATGTGAAAATGGGACTTTTGACTTTATCACTCGGAACTTAGGGACGCATATACGCATCATCCTTTAAAATAGAGCAGAGTACTATTTAAAAGTACACTTGCCCGATGCAAACATTGCAGCCATATATCAGAGGCCTCTTAATGGAACATTCTACTCAATATTTGCATTTTTTATCACTCGACGTCTGATGAGACTCTAAACTGTTTCCCACTCAGATAAAAGAAATTCTTAAAAACTTGCAAAACATTATAAATAACATGTAATTGCATAATTTTTGCGTTTCGGTGCGTTTAAAGGGGGAAAATTAGATACACGGCGCTCCCTCTCTACAACAACATCCAGTGGGACACCAAAACTTTGTGCGTTGTTCGGAGGAAGTTGTTATCGGGAGGGAAATTTGCTTACATTTGCAACAGCTTGAATCCAGACCAGACGCCGCGTTACGCGGCGTCTGAACTGGATTCGGGCTGTTTGGCACTCGTCATTACGTTTTTTTCAGTAAAAATGTACAAAAAATAACTTGAGAAAAACAGCAGACGACAAACTTTAAGCAAACGATGTTACAGTAGTAGAATCGATAGACATAATTGTCCTGGTTAGGGAACTGTGGAAATGGTCGTTGTAAGGAGGATAGTCGTTGTTGGGATGGCCGTTGTAGGGAGGGAACGCTGAACTCCACTGTAGGTAGGTACGCATGGTGATAAATAGGCTGTTTGAAAGATATATACACAAAACGACACATTGTGGACAGTCGGAAAAAACAAACAAATAAAGATAAACACAAACAGGCAAATCAGATAGAGTGTCTGAAATAGAGACAGATATACCGAGAATACTTACAGTGGGGTGCGGCAATACATGTGCAAGTGTCTTTGTCACAACCTATGGCATATCCTGCTGTAGCATTGCATGTCATAACACCAGCACAGACAGAAACGTCATGCCCATGACACTTATTGCCAACCACTACGCCTAAAATAAATAATACCAGTGAACTCAAAGACACAGCAAAACGGTTCATTGAATGTAACCAGTAAATTAAAATCCAAGTTGACTGCTCAATCCTAAACTTTAAATTCATAAGCCACATTTTTAAGATAATTACATGTAACTTAATTACAAACATTTTAAATTGTCAAACCTGAACAGAATAATGATCGCCAGTAGATTCTATACATATGTTCATCGTGTAAGTCATAAACGTTCATTAAATACAGTTGAGAAAACGTTATTCTTTCCCGTTTAAACGCAAACGAAACGCAAACGCATTGCCCTAAAACGTAGAAAATGACAACGTTTTGAAAATTCTAAATGTTCATATTAATCCTAGTGGCAAACAGTTTAGAGCCTGATCAGACGCCGGGTGACCCGGCGTCTGATCTGGTTGCAAATTGTTTGCAATGAAAATAAAGTTTTAGCGTAAACGCGTTTATTGGGAAAGAATAACGTTTTCACCTCTGTACTTGGTCATTGTTTTTCTGTACAAATCTAAATGGTCAGTCAAAGGTATAATTTGCATAACTGGTCAACTTTTTTTAGCACACATCTATCGCAAGTGTCCTTTACTGAATTGCAAAGTTAAACTGATCAGTTGATTTGAGAATTGTGTTAGCATCTTTTAGCGTCATCTATTCTTCATCTCTGTAACATATCACTGACCTCATTTTCGTTATGTGGCGATTTTAATGCCAGAACTGCTGAGTTAGATGATTGTGTAACTTTTGATCAGCACATTCCTAATACTGAAGAATATCAAGAACTTTTCAGCAAAGACATTTCAGTTCCGAGATTCTCTTGTGATAAAACGGTAAATGCTTTCGGAAGGCGACTCATAGAATTTTGTAAGATTTACAACATTGTGATTGTAAATGGTCGGTTCGGTGCTAAGTCAGGCGATTTCACTTTTATTGACTCAGTAGGGTGCAGTGTAATTGACTATTTTCTTGCATCAAATTCTTTCTTTGAAACTATTAAAGGTTTTGATGTTGAAGATAGAGCTGATTGTAAACATTTGCCGATTAAATTGTCTTTAGAATATTCAAACATGTCAATAAATGACTTACCCACCGAACCGGAAACCACCGAACCAATAACTATTAACTACGGGTTTATTGATGATAATGACGAACATGTTTTTAAGGCTAATCTTTCGAATAAGATCGTAAATGGAGACTTTAATACAGTCAATGAGTGGATTGATGATACGTCATGTTGTATAAACGATATTTTGAACAAGTTTGAGCAGCTTATTTTTGAATGTTGCAATGTACATACAAAGTGTAATGGAGGTAAAAATAGATGTCGCATTTCGAACAAAAATAAGTGGTTTGACACAGAATGTAAAAATTTGAAATCAAGACGGAATCAATGTCTCCGAAAATTCAGACAGACAAAATCACTTCAAGACTTAAACTCTTATATTTGTTCGAAATCAGCTTTCAGGAACTGCTGCAAAGGGAAGCAACAACTGTATAATAGACAAGTATTGGATACGATAGTGTCTTCTATAAATAACCCGAGAGAATTCTGGAAAAACGTTAAACTTTCTTCAAATGATTCGAAAAAGGTACCAAATATCTCAACTAAAGAATGGTTTGATCATTTCAAAGGAGTATTTGATATCAATGATGATATTGAAGGTCGTAATGATGGTACCGGTAATATTGAAGATGCTAATAGTAATAATGTGACTATAAATAACTTTGATGTTTTGAATGAATGCGAAGACATTATTATGAATAGTAATATAAGTGATGATGAAATTAAAAGTGCTATTCATGAACTTAAGCGAAATAAAGCTGCATTTGGTGATTTGAGACCAGAACATCTGTTAGCTAGTGCAGAAATGATTGTGCCATTTTTGAGAACGCTTTTTAATCGTATCTTTAAGTCAGGTACATTTCCGGAACGATGGTCATGCTCCCTGTTAATACCTATACATAAAAAAGGTCCTATAAACAATCCTGACAATTATAGAGGTATAACCTTACTAAATGTATTGAGTAAGGTATATGTCAGTGTTTTGAATAAAAGACTTACATCGTATACGATGGCATATGACCAAATTTCAGAAGCCCAGGCTGGCTTTAGGTCCGGCTACTCTACCACCGACAATGTATTTGTTCTATATTCACTTATAAGTAAATACTTATGCAGAAAGCGTCGTAAGTTATATGTTGCCTTTATAGATTTTCGAAAAGCATTCGACTCAGTACAGCACTCTAAATTATTCAAAGTTCTTAATAATAAACAGATTAAAGGAAATCTTTTAAATTCTATAAAAGCATTGTATAACAGTGTTAAGGCTTGTGTTAGAAATGGCAGTTCTATAAGTGAAGAGCTGCAGTGCCCGATTGGCCTCAGACAGGGCTGCCATTTAAGCCCGATATTATTTTCTCTATTCATCAATGAATTATCTGATGAAATATCTACATCTGGTATTCGAGGAATTCAATTATTTCCTGATATTGTTGAGGTTTTACTCTTAATGTTTGCAGATGACATTGCATTAATCGCTGACACTCCCAGATGTTTACAAAGACAGTTAAATATACTATCTGATTATTGTTCAACTTGGAAATTATCAGTTAATGTAGCTAAAACCAAGATTATGGTTTTCAGAAATGGTGGTCAGCTATCTAGAAAAGAGATTTGGTATTACAACGGAAATAGAATTGATACGGTGAATGGTTTTACCTATATTGGCACATATTTCAGCTCACAATTATCGATGTATAAAATGGCAGATATGTTGGCGATTAAGGCCAAAAAGGTACTCATTAGTCTTCTGTCGTCACTTTACCATTTATCACCTTTACCTAAATCGATATTCTTTAAATTATTTGATACAAAGATATCACCAATACTTCTTTATGGGGCTGAAATTTGGGGCCTTGTACCAATGCACTGTATCGAAACTGTCCATATGTATGCATGCAAACGTTTTATGTGTGTACCAAACCGTTCATCAAACACAGCTGTAGCTGGCGAATGTGAGAGGTTTCCTATGTATATACAAGCTGCTAAACGAAGTATAAAATATTGGCTGAAAATCTTATCATTGCCTAAACATAGATATGTCTGGAAGAGCTATGAAATGCTAAGATATTTTGACAATAGCGGGTATCAAAATTGGGTAACATTAGTTAGGACACACTTGTATCGCATTGGTTTCGGTTATGTATGGGATAACCAATGTGTGTACAATGAAACTCTTTTTATATATCAGCACACACAAAGAATGAAAGACCAATATTTGCAACAGTGGCATGAATCATGTAGTTCAAGTTCAAAGCTCTCCACATATATTGGTTTTAAACCTGATTTCAAATTTGAAGAGTACTTAAATGTTCTTGACGTTAAGAAATTTAGAGTAACTTTAGCATCATTCAGGATATCCTCTCACACTCTCATGATCGAAAAGGGCAGACACTTGGGTATTTCGCGAGAATCAAGATTATGTAAGTTTTGTCCAAGAAGTATCGAAGACGAATACCACTTTCTGTTAGTGTGCCCTTTATATAATGACCTAAGGAAACAATATTTAGCAATAAAATATTACAATTATCCAAATATGTACAAGTTCAATTTACTTATGACACGTACAAATATTGATACAGTGCGAAATCTTGCAATGTACATTTACTATGCCTTGCAATTACGCAAAGAATCTAATCATTTGTAAACTGAATTTCACCAATGTTTGTTGATTTCATATTGTTACACACCGTATGTATTGATTGTATATTTTGTATCTGTGTCAGGGCTGGAGGCCTGTATCACAATAAACTTTGTCTTGTCTTGTCTTGTCTTGTCGTTATCAAAACTAATTCTGCATGAGAAAAATATGAGATCACTTAACTAGTCAGTTGATGTTTGCAATCGTTTTCTATTTTAAGATATTCATTATTTCGATTAAAAACAATGATTGAAATGAATACATGTAGTTGTGTTTGTCTTCGTTTAATGTGTTTGCTTTTTAGGCTAATTTCAAGACACATCCGGAGTCCGACTATATTAGTGTGGAGAGGGGCGGTCCTCTTTATTGTGACGCGTTTTGTTTCAAGATTTGTTATTTGACATTATGAATTTTATGTCGCCCACGCTTGTTCTGAAAGAAGACACTCATTAAAGTGTCGGATATTTGACCAGTTGTGGCATCATGATTGCATCAACTGTGACTGCCAAATTGTTTCTATTTTTTTCTATAATCAACAAACTTTAGAATAAATAACCATTTCTAAATTTCTATTTGTAGTTTAGCTAAGACTTACGAGTTGTTTGGAATCTGTCTTATTTAAACTGCATTACCCCGAGTATAATATTCATTTGCAAACTGTGTTGATCCTGACCAGACACCGCGTAACCTTGCGTCTGATCAGGAACCGAACTGTATGACACTCATTTCAATATTTCTTATGTCTAAATACTTAAAATTTAGATTTTAGAAATAAAAGCCGACGAAAGTTGCTTACGATTTATGCCGTCATGGTTTCGTAATGTGATGAAAATCCTAGGGCCATTCTTACAACATAGTAGATATTTCAGAACACCGATTTATGATAATTAGCGCTGCGTCTAACAGACTAAACCTTCGGAATAATCACACCAAATGTAAGTAATTCTTTTATATATAAATGCAGACCTTTTCTATGAATCCTACAGAATTTAGCCAAATTGTTATATAAACCAGAAAGGCATTGTTTACGCAGATATTTACTTGATTGCCGAGAATCATGTTCTAAAAATAGATACACGTTGGAAATCACCCACTCTTAATATAGCGATACACAGCGTAGGTATCCAAGTAATCCGAATGGTGTAAGAGTATATAAGCCGATGTTTCACTTTGTTAGTTAGTTGGAAGCCGACCGTCGTACTGATCACATCGTAAGAAATACAGAAGAGACGCTTTTAATAATATAGTAGCTAGTATTAATTAATATTTACAGACCGAGCTCAGCAACTGATTCTCTCCGTTGCTGGCTCTGAGTAAGCTACTTGAAGGCTATTGGTATTGCACTATCACCTGGGACTTTGGATCTTAGAGGTGTACTGCTCCAGGTTGTCAACAGAGTTGCTGCTTCGGCACAGAGTTGCTTGACTTCCTCGGCGTACACAAGTGTCCGGGTCGTAGGCTGGTGCTTTACCTTTACGTGCTCAGTATATTAATATATATTAAGTATACATATACCTGGAGTGACTCCAGGTCCTGATTTTAGGTCACTACCCCGGATCTTGACCTCGAGCACAATTGGATCTTTCTAATAGATTATATACGCCTACATGTATATAGCTTCCAACTCACTGCCTCAAATTGACAGATAAGACACATAGATATCAAGAAGGAGACCTCGAGTCAAACCCTAAGTTGTAATGCTTCAGGTCATATACTTGAGACAAGACCCCAAGCAAGTAGGCTCACGCCCTGAACAAAGTTGATTGTTTTATGCCTTAATTTTACACTGTGATTCTTATATGCCCAATCATTTTTATAATCATTTGTTGAACTTGTTCTTTCATTTATTTACTAATCATTCAGCTAAGTAGCTAAAGGAAAATTAATATATCATTGAACCTCAAGTCAGATAACTTGAGGATTCCATTGTTTAAAAGCATTAGACCCGAAGTCATTTTCTATTCAGATAAAATAGTTTGCTACCGCTCGGCAAACCAAGAGAATCGTTACAAATTTGGTGGCAGCGGTGGGATAAAGTTGACTTCAGACAGTTGTCAAGACTCACTGCTTTGAAATCATGGCTTCGGTAAACATAAATGAGCATGAACTTGCTAGATTACAAGCAGAGCTTCATGCATTGAGACTCGAGAATGAGAATCTGAGAATGGAGAAAGAAATAACATTGTTTGAGAATGAAATACCTCGAAGGCCAGTAACGTCCACTCCTGCATCTGACTCTGGCTTTAACATACCAGTTCTTACCCAGCAGGCAGAGTTTCATACCCCAAGATGGACTGATAGTCAGTCTATGGCACAAGGTACATTGCTAACACCCATTCTGAAGCATGGTCGAGGGGAAGGACATGACTCCAGAGTTTCCTTTGATGATGATCCTATAGTAAGGAGAAGAAAAGAAACTCCACAAGACCTGCTCGAGGGTAACGCCCAGGAGCATGGAAGGAAAGGTGCAATGATTAAACCTGCCACTTACGATGGCACGGGGTCATGGTTAGACTATAAAGCCCACTTCGAAGCATGTGCGGCGATAAACAAGTGGACAGAAAAGGACAAGGGGCTTTATTTAGCTGTTTCCCTACGGGGACAAGCTCAGGGTGTCTTCGGAAATTTAGCTTCCAATTCAAATGACTACCACGAGTTGGTCAATGCACTCCAAGAGAGATTTCAGCCTCCAAATCAAACCGATTTATATCGGGTACAACTACGGGAGAGGCGACAGAAGGCTAAAGAGAGTCTTTCAGAGCTAGCTCAAGACATTCGGCGGCTCACAAATTTAGCCTACCCTACAGCCCCGAGTGACTTGAAGGAAACCTTAGCTAAAGAACAGTTTATTGACTCCTTGTTCAGCTCTGAGATACGTATTAGAACAAAGCAGGCAAGGCCAAGTAGTCTCAATGATGCGGTCAGACATGCTATAGAATTTGAGGCTTATGACAAGGCTGAGCGAAACCGACTTGAAGGAACGGGCAACGTGCTCCAAGCAGAAGCAAAGTGCCCTATTCAAAAGACAGATAGTGAGATACAATCTCTGAAAACGGCTCTTGATGATCTGAGAGAAGAGTTTAAGAAGTTTGCGGAACAGAGCCGGACAGAACGAAAACCGTTCAGAAACGAATACCCCTATCGAGCTTCAGGCGGTAGAGGGTCATATGGACGTGGGGGCAGATTTCCTGGTCAAAATCGTTTTAATCAGCAAAGAAATAGACCTAATCAGAACCAGAAGCAAGGCAATTCTAATCCAAGGCATGCTTCAGGAAATAGCACCCAGAGTGAAGCGACCTCAAACTCCAAGTCACCACAAGGAAAGGGAGTAAATAACAGTAGCTTAAAAGGCTCAGGGCTCTATGTAGAGGCAAAATTAAATGGAGTCCCTGTTAACTGTTTAGTGGACACAGGAGCAACCCTTTCTCTTCTGTCAAATGATACTTGGGACAAACTTGAGACAAAGCCTCAGGTATTTGAATATACCAGGGAAATTATCACTGCCTCAGGTGATCCACTCGACGTCAAAGGAGTCGCCAACATATGGCTAGACCTCAATGGAAGTCAGTTCAAGTGCAAAATGCTTGTTGCTGACATACAAAGTGAAGTAATCCTAGGTTTGGATTTCTTGAAGAAGAATAAAGGCAAAGTAGATGTCGAGGCAAATACCCTGACACTAGGACAGGGCACTTATAAACTAAACATAACTGGGAACTTTGGGTGTTTCCGCATAACTGTAGTCGAGAAAACAGAAGTTCCTGCAAGGTCAGAAATGATCTTAAAGGCAAAGGTAGAGAACAACGGCCAATCTAAAGATAGCATGTGCCTGGTAGAGTCTTCAGAGAAGTTGTTACAGTCTGAAAAGGGACTGGTAGCCCGAGGTTTAGTGGCTGGTCATCAGGAAGTACCAGTACGATTGATGAACGTTTCGAACGAGACTCAAGTATTTTATCCCGGGACACACATAGCTAATGCAACTCCTGTCTCTGAGGTTCAAAAGATCAAACCTCAAGACAAACACCCAAAGCCAAAAACTGCAGTGCCCGAGCATTTGCAAGATCTCTATAATCGAGCAATACATGGCTTGACATCAGATCAGCAAAAAGATGTTGCTAGATTGTTGAATAAATACTCAGACGTCTTCTCTAAGCATGACTCTGACATAGGCCGAACAGGAATAATTAAACATAAGATTTCAACAGGAGATGCAAGACCAATTAAACAACCTCCAAGACGTGTTCCCGCTCATATGAATAAGGAGGTTGATGACCAAATTGAAGATATGCTTGGCAAGGGCGTCATACAGCCGTCAAAAAGCCCTTGGTCTAGTAGCATAGTTTTAGTGCGGAAAAAGGATGGGTCCCAGAGATTCTGTATAGACTACAGAAAATTGAATGATGTAACCATTAAGGATGCGTATCCTCTACCTCGAGTAGATGAATCCCTAGACCAATTGTCTGGGAACAAATGGTTCTGTTGCTTAGATTTGAATGCAGGATATTGGCAAGTCGAATTAGATGAGGAAGACAGAGAAAAATCGGCATTCAATAGTCGAAAAGGTCTCTTTGAATTTACCGTGCTCCCGTTTGGCTTATGCAATGGGCCAGCAACCTTTGAAAGGTTAATGGAGACGGTACTTGCAGGCCTTCACTGGCAGACCTGCTTGGTGTACCTCGATGACATAATCATCGTAGGCAAAACGTTTGAGGATATGCTGAAGAACCTGAGCGACGTCCTAGATCGGTTACAGGCTGCTAACTTGAAGTTAAAGCCAAGAAAATGCACATTATTTGCCACAGAAGTAGAGTTTCTGGGATACTTAGTCTCTGAGAATGGCGTCAGAACTGACCCCAAGAAAACCGAAAGCATCAGGTCATGGCCTGAACCAAAGTGTGTTCGGGATATTCGGTCTTTCCTTGGGCTATGCAGTTACTATAGGAAGTTCGTTTTTCAATTCTCAGATATTGCTTAACCACTGCATAAGCTAACTGAAAAAGGGTCCGATTTCAAATGGACCGAGAACTGCGCAGAAGCTTTTGAAACACTGAAACAAAAGTTGTGTGAGGCGCCATATTGGCCCACCCTGACTTCAGACACTCTTTCATCTTGGACACAGACGCAAGCGACCAAGCTATAGGCGCAGTCTTGTCTCAGAATATAGATGGAGTTGAAAGAGTAATAGCATATGCAAGCAGGACCATCACCAAGTCTGAGAGGAAATATTGCGTTACCAGAAAGGAGTTATTGGCAGTAGTGCACTTTGTAAAATACTTCCGGCACTACCTCTATGGAAAGCAATTTCTGCTACGGACAGACCATGGCTCCTTACGCTGGTTAACCAACTTCAAAAATCCTGAAGGTCAGGTGGCCCGGTGGCTAGAGGTATTGTCATCCTATGACATGAAGATTGAACACCGGGCAGGGCGTCTTCACCAGAACGCAGATTCATTAAGCAGAAGACAATGTAAACAGTGTGGCTTGAACTGTCAGATGCCAGATAGAATACTCCAACAAGTTGCTCCGCTTGATTGCTCAGATCGACAGACAGAAACTAAAGGCGAAGTTGACGTCAAAATAATGCAGGCTGAAGACGAGAGTATTCAGAAAGTAAGAAAATGGTTGGAGCAAGGTTCCAGACCAAAGCGTAAGGACATACTGGAAGAAAGTTATTATGTGAAGACCTTGTGGAGTCAATGGGATCGACTCCAAGTACACGATGATCTGCTGGTAAGAAAATGGGATCACTTTGAAACAAACACGGTCCGTTGGCAGGTAGTAATCCCACTTAAGCACAGGAGATCAATTCTTATGTACTCCCATGACATAAAGGTTTCAGGCCACCTCGGCATTAAGAAGACTTTGGCAAGAGTCCGCCAGAGATATTATTGGCCAGGGATGTCTTGTGACGTGAAGGTTTATGTCAATGGATGTTCAGTATGTGCAAAACGGAAGAGCCCTGGGAAGACAAAAAGAGCTCCCATGCAGGTCACACGCAGTGGGTACCCTTTAGATGGAATAGCTATGGACATCTTAGGCGAATTACCTCAAACCGAGAGAGGCAACAAATATGTGCTCGTCGTGTCCGACTATTTCACAAAGTGGACCGAGAGTTATCCCCTGCGAAACATCGAGGCAAGGACTGTTGCACAAGTTGTGGTAGAAGAGTTCATATCTAGGTTCGGGGTCCCCAGGCACATCCATTCAGACCAGGGAAGGCAATTTGTCAGTAAAGTTTTCATGGAGATGTGTAAACTTCTTCAGATTGAAAAGACCCGAACAACACCCTACCATCCCGAATCTGATGGTATGGTAGAGAGATTCAACAGGACCTTGTGCACTATGCTTAGTGCCTTTGTTGACGAAAACCATAAGGACTGGGACCAGCAGCTTCCCTACGTTATGATGGCATATCGGTCAGCGGAACATGAAACCACTGGTATGACTCCTAACTTGATGATGTTTGGGCGAGAAACCTCAACGCCATTAGATATCATTTATGATATGCCTCCAATCATCAAGTCAACTCCAAGCAACCAGTGGGTTTGGGAACTTCAAGACAGTATGGAGACTGCACATAAGTTCGTAAGAACATATACTGGCCAGTCTATAAACAGACAGAAAAGAAATCATGATGCTAAGTTGTCCCATGAACATTTCATTGCCGGAGACAAGACCTATGTCTTCTTTCCTGTAAGAAAGGTAGGTACCTCTTCTAAGTTTACATCATATTGGAGAGGACCTTTCGAGGTCAAAGAGAAGTTATCCGATGTTCTCTATAAGGTAAACTGTGGGTACCAAGGGGCATTCCAAGTTATTCATGTTGATCGCATGAAAAAGGTAAGAGGTCAGGCACTTTCAGATGAACCCGAAGGGCCCGAGGATGAGGTGACGATAGAGAAAGAGGCTATGCCAGTAGATGCTGATATAGAGCAGCCTCAAATCGAAGATAATGAGGGTACGTTCACACGGGCTGGGCGACGAATAAAGATGCCAGTTTGGAGTCAAGACTTTGTCTTTTCTATTTTCAGGTCTGAAATGGCGAAGACCAAGACCACTCCAAGGTTACAGCCTCTTTGTCCTTCATGTAAAGAGAGAATCTCAAAGGATGAAAACTGGGAACAGCACGTGGTCAAGTGCAGCAAGTCAAGACTTGCATGTGATTACTGCAATGTGACATTTAAGAAGGAACTATACCTCCGCAGGCATTTGAAGTTGAAGCACGAGAATACATCTGATCTCACAAAAGCCAATGCTTCAACCGCCCTACCTTCAGAGTCAACTCCAAGTACGTCAGCTATGGAGAAAGGCAGATCAGTCATTGCTGACAGCAGCACAGATGAAAGTGACTGGGAACAAGAACCAGATATCGAGATAAATGAAGAGGCTCAGACCGTCCCTAATAGCCTAATGCTTGGACGAACGGTCAGGAAAAACACAGCACCAGGACCAGTGTTTGCTGGAAAAAGAAAGAGGATAGAGGAAAAGTATGATGCTGAGAAAAGGCCAGGTAAGTTCTCAAAGGAGAAACAGGTTGGAGTTGGTCTATGTAACCAAGAAACACAAACTAGTGTAGAGCCACCGAGCTCTGAATCCAACTTCCACAGCTGTAAAGTATGCGGCATCCATTTTGAAGACATTACGATGATGTATATCCATCGTGGATGGCACGCAGTAGGCCAAGACTTTAAGTGCAACATTTGTGCAAAAGAGTGTGTTGACAAGATGGACTTTTTGATCCACCTGACCATGGGTCATGTTTCCCACAAGTGACTGTGTAGTTAGAGATTTTACCTCAGGGATAAGTCACCAGGACTCACTTTGATCTATTCAGAAGTTAAGATTGTTATCGTTCATGTTTTTACTTGATATGTTTTTGGTATTTGTTTAACAAGAATAAAGGGAGCGGGACGCTCCGAAATCAGAGGCGTGGGTAATGTGATGAAAATCCTAGGGCCATTCTTACAACATAGTAGATATTTCAGAACACCGATTTATGATAATTAGCGCTGCGTCTAACAGACTAAACCTTCGGAATAATCACACCAAATGTAAGTAATTCTTTTATATATAAATGCAGACCTTTTCTATGAATCCTACAGAATTTAGCCAAATTGTTATATAAACCAGAAAGGCATTGTTTACGCAGATATTTACTTGATTGCCGAGAATCATGTTCTAAAAATAGATACACGTTGGAAATCACCCACTCTTAATATAGCGATACACAGCGTAGGTATCCAAGTAATCCGAATGGTGTAAGAGTATATAAGCCGATGTTTCACTTTGTTAGTTAGTTGGAAGCCGACCGTCGTACTGATCACATCGTAAGAAATACAGAAGAGACGCTTTTAATAATATAGTAGCTAGTATTAATTAATATTTACAGACCGAGCTCAGCAACTGATTCTCTCCGTTGCTGGCTCTGAGTAAGCTACTTGAAGGCTATTGGTATTGCACTATCACCTGGGACTTTGGATCTTAGAGGTGTACTGCTCCAGGTTGTCAACAGAGTTGCTGCTTCGGCACAGAGTTGCTTGACTTCCTCGGCGTACACAAGTGTCCGGGTCGTAGGCTGGTGCTTTACCTTTACGTGCTCAGTATATTAATATATATTAAGTATACATATACCTGGAGTGACTCCAGGTCCTGATTTTAGGTCACTACCCCGGATCTTGACCTCGAGCACAATTGGATCTTTCTAATAGATTATATACGCCTACATGTATATAGCTTCCAACTCACTGCCTCAAATTGACAGATAAGACACATAGATATCAAGAAGGAGACCTCGAGTCAAACCCTAAGTTGTAATGCTTCAGGTCATATACTTGAGACAAGACCCCAAGCAAGTAGGCTCACGCCCTGAACAAAGTTGATTGTTTTATGCCTTAATTTTACACTGTGATTCTTATATGCCCAATCATTTTTATAATCATTTGTTGAACTTGTTCTTTCATTTATTTACTAATCATTCAGCTAAGTAGCTAAAGGAAAATTAATATATCATTGAACCTCAAGTCAGATAACTTGAGGATTCCATTGTTTAAAAGCATTAGACCCGAAGTCATTTTCTATTCAGATAAAATAGTTTGCTACCGCTCGGCAAACCAAGAGAATCGTTACAGTAATTAAACAAAGCTATTAAACAACTTTTATGGTAGAGAAGTTCTTACCGACAAAAGCCAGAACAAAGCACAGAACGAAAGTATTCATTTTGAAGCGTATCTCCTTTCAACAAACGATGAACCAGGACTGAGTGAAATGATAAGATGTACATTAGTTTTGTTAAAGAATATATATTATGATACGACCTACAGGGTCATACAGTGGAGAATATGTTATTCTTTCCAAATAAACGCGTTTACGCTAAAACTATTATTTGCAGTGCAAACAGTTTGGAGCCAGATCAGACGCCGGGTAACCCAGCGTCTGATCAGGCTCCAAACACTGTTTGCCACCAAGATAAACAAGAATTATCAGAATTGTCAAAAGTTGTTCTTTTGTATGTTTAAACGGGAAAGAATAACAGATTCTCCACTGTACTGTCAGACATCTCTTTAAAGGGCGATGTTTGAAGATTCAGTTGAGGTGTTTGAAACAAAAGGCTTTAAACGGATTAAAGCAGCTGAATCAGAATTACAGTAAAAAAAGAAAGCTCATACAAGAAATGTTATCTTTGCTCTCATGTTTTATTTTACGGTATGTTGAGACCATTGGTGATAAAAGGTTAGTTTGCGTAAATGTCTCGGTTAGTGTCTTTGTGCAAGCTTTGAGTGTATATAGGTTAAGCAGGTGCCTATATAGATAACTGGTTAGTAAGTTAAACATTATTCAGAAGTGTGGTTGGACAATAGTACGCCTTAAATAAAAGATATTACAGTAAGAGATGGATGCACACAAATACATGTATTAGAAAATGGTACAAAACACTATAGCATCCTAAGATGTACGAATTCACACAAAATGAATATATACGTTTGTTGTGTGTAATAGTAAATATGCTCAAGACAAGGTTTATATAACGGAAATCAATTTTCAAGAACACAGTGACCGATATTTACCATAATTATGACACTTTGCTAACTTACATTGTACGCACACTAAATTTGAAATCCCTAGCCGATTTGATATAAAATGAATACTCGAAACAAAATGTATAACAATTGTGGTCAAAAGTTAAGATCGCCATGTCCTAAGCATGGTTTGCAACATTACGCTATCTAAAGATGCACCCACTCATCAAATATGGTATCTCAAGCTGATGTTATATTCAAAATTTTATTGCGAAGGGCTGTTTTTTATAATTGAAATCATAAGTCGTGGTCATTGTATATGCCCCCGGAAGGAGGCATATAGTGTTTGAACTGTCCGTATGCCTGTCAGTCCGTCCGTCAGACAGTCCGTCCAAGAAATGTCACATTCTTAATAACTTCCTAATTATTAAATAAATTTCTTGCATACTTTGATACAACACCACTTGAGACAACACCTTTCAGCTGACATTTACTTATTTGACCTTGATCCCTCAATAGTCTTGACCTTGAGCACAAAACTATTACAGTTACAGTTTATTTCTCTCAGAACATGGCCTAGCATGTTATATAAGGTACAAAATAAACATACATGTAGAATAATATTTCAGGCTGTATGGCAAGAGCGAAACACACATGCCAAACCCCTAGGTTTGATACATGTGTTTACGATCTCTCTCGCTTATCACCTCACTCATCCCCCACTCACGCACCACTCTCCACCACATCAACATAGAATCAACAATGAACAAATCAGAACATTATTATCATTATTATTATTGTTATTGTTATTTTATTTTGTACACCCTTAATTTATAATTGATGTGTTTTCGAATCATGTCGGAATGTCACCAAAGACCCACATCCAGCTGGTTTCAAAAGCTGGTATTCGACAAAACGAATTATGTCATATTATGAATATAATATAAAATTAGTGTTCATAATTTATTTGATTTATCAAATTCGAATGCTTTAGCAGAGTCCCGTTTTCAGCCGTTTTTAAAGGCTCGGTTAATAATGTCAACTTATTATGGAAACATAAGCCTTCTGTTTCACTTCAGTCTGGTTTCAGCATGTATCTGTCAAGATACGACAAAATGCCTTCTTGTGTCTCTTTATCAATACATATACCATAAAAGCCGTTTTTTAGGAATATGTGGATGCTTTTAAGTCGTTTCTGGTAAAATTACTAAACGTACATCTTCTGATGTCACCCAAATAAAGCAGTCTTTTGAATAAACCAAAACCATGTTTGCGACTTCGGGATTTGTTGTGTATCGAATTATATAGAACATTGATTGATTGTTATTGAACCGGGACAACACTTTTAATAGATGCGTCAATTACTGTATGTGCACTGCATGTGAATAATAGAACTAAAACGACACCGAGTTACTCATCAACCCATGCACTCTCAATGACGCCTTAACCCTTTCCCCCATAGAAGCGACTTTTAGCGTATTGAATTTATTCCTCCGCTGAAGAAAATAGTTCCAATTTATACCCTCATGAACAATTACCATAACAAATATTTATATATAGCCTAGTTGATGGTAGTTTAAAGCAGGTTGAAAGTAAAGCAGAATGTGCCTTAAGGCACATTCTGCTTTACTTTCAACCTGCTTTTAGTGAACACCTGTATTTTACGTTATAAACGGGTTATTGGGTAAAGGGTTAAGCGCGTTTGCAAACAGGTTGGATCCTGATCAGACGCCGCCTAATGCGGCGTCTGATCAGAACCTAAACTGTTTTTATTAAGCCATACAACCTTAGATATAACTTCGAAACGTGTATTGCAGACAACAATACTGAAGCAAACGACAATAAAGCGGTGAAGAGGTAAAACTTTCCCAAATAATTTGATCATGGGAGGGTTAACTGATCAGACTGAAGTACCTCAGAAATTATTGACACATGACCGAAAATAAAACAGAAAGTTAATATATTACGTTTCTGCGTTAACTTTCTCTTGCGTTAAAAGTATCGTGTTTTGTGTGATTTTTTGTGGGACAATTATATGTTTGTATTTAATTCTTAATTTCAGTGCCCGCTTTCTACAAAACAAGGCCTGTACAAAATAAGCTTGGAATAAAATAGCACATGCTTTACATTACAGTGGGCTATCCCCACACAGTGATGTCACCAGTATATAGATCTACTACTGCTACATATAATATGCTTACATCTTGTTGTAGAGGGCCGACTGTCTTAATTTAGGAATTTGCGTCGCATTAAGCGGTCGTACTAGCTGGGTTTTATTGTTCTTAGAGTTACGCACCTTATTTAGCGCTAAAACGTGATTGTACTTTCCGACATCAACCTATTTCGTATATCTTATCCCCATCTATGACGTATTTTTAACATGATTGCGTGCAGCACATATCTTAAAACATTCCTAATATAGAACATGTCACCTACTTCAATAGAGTCATTTGCCGATTTAACCTTTGCGCTCTCCAATAACGCTTAAAAGCGCGCTTGCAAACAGTTTGGATCCTGATTAGACGCCGCGTGACGCGGCGTCTGATCAGGCTCCAAACTGTTTGACACTCTTTTTGAAATTTCTTCATTCATACTGCCTTATTTTCTAACTTTTGAAACGACATAGCAGACAACAAAATTGAAGCAGACGACAATGAACGGTGAAGGGATAAAAAGCTCACGAGATTTGTGGCAGTGAAACAGTTAACACGTTAACCGTTGTCGAATACGTTTGCATTACATCAGTGTTGATCCAAACTGTTTAACAATCACATCGCTAGTTCTTCTATTCAATCGCTGAAACTTAATACGATACCATTTTCAGGCAGCTGTTATATCCTTTACTGCCTTTCCCCGAGTACAGTTGAGAAAACGTTATTCTTTCCCGTTTAAACGCAAACTAAACACACTTTTAATTTTTATGTGAGTGACAAACAGCTTGGAGCCTGACCAGTCACCAAACTGTTTGTGTTGGAAATAATAGTTTTAGCGTAAACGCGCTTAATGGGAAAGAATAACGTTTTCTCCACTGTACAACACTAGAAGTAAGGAAGATGACAGCTTTGATAAGGAAAGTTGACGTAATTAAAGAAGCTCATTTAAAAGTTTTCTGTTTTACGATCACCTTGCTTTAAGAAGTCAACCGACTTAAAGTCCCATTGTGTTTTCAGACCTTTTCTTAATGTCTGAAATACAATAACGGCTAATAAAAATGTTTGAACATTCTTATGGGCCAAACTGATCTATGAAATGATGAAGACGGACCTAAATCACCAAAAAGGGCGATTTAAAATCATAACAAACCGAAAATAGAACGTCTGATATAAACATTACCACACGGCTTAGTATCACGTGATCCAGCCGGATTCAACTTCACCGTGTGCAACCGTTATCTACCTTCGCCCGTCCATCTATCAGTCAGTTAGACTATCACACTTTTTTGTCCGCTCTCTAACTCGAATATATTTTATCCGATCTTCCACAAACTTGCTGAAAATGTTCATTTCATTTTTGCACTCTAAAACAAACAGCTTTTATCGGATATTCACCAAACATGCTGAACATATTTATTCATATAAAATTGAGGTCTAGATTGATTATTACTAAAATCGCATGAGGCATATCTGAGTTTTTGCCCTTTATGTATTAGAAATGACTGTTTTCAGCAAATTTTGCTCTCCAACACAAATACTTTTTTTTAATCTTCACCAAACTTGCTGAAAGTTTTCATTAATATAAAATCAAGGTTAGGTTTGAATCCTACTAAAATCGCATGAGGCATGTTGGAGTAATAGCCCTTTAATTATTAAAAAATGGCTGTTTCAGCCTTTTTTGCTCTCTAACACAAAGAGTTTTCATCAGATCTTCACCAAACTTGCTGAAATGCTTTATTTCAAATCTAGGTCCAGTGTGATTATTACTAAAGTCCCATAAGGATTATCTTAGTTACTGCCCTTTATGTATTAAAAAGGACTGTTTCACCATTTTTTGCTCTCTAACACATATAGTTGTTTTCCTTGACCTAGATTAAATGCCAATACATGTTGTCAGCAAGTTTGGTGATGATCCAATAAAAAGTGTTTGTGTTAATTTTAATTATTCAAGGACAATAACTCAGACATGCCTTATGCGATTTTGCTAGTTATTGAACCTGACCTAGATTCTATACTAATAAATATTTGTAGCAAGATTGGTGAAGAACAAAAAAAGAAGTGTTTGAGTTAGAGAGCGGACAAGGCTGAAACAGTCATTTTCAGCAAGCTCAAGGTATAGATCCTCCGTAATGTTTTTAATCGCTTACCCATGGTGAATAATATGTACACGTTGTTACTGGATCAAGTAGTGTTTAACCCTGTGCCCATTGGTCGTAACTTTACGGGAGTTTACAAACTGTTTGAATCTAGAAAGACTCCGCGTAACGCGGCGTCTCATCTGGATCCAAACTGTTTGACACTCGTCTTAAGGTTTGTTTAATTAAAACAATGCATATATCTAAACTGAACAAATTTTGCAGACGACAATATCAAAGCAGACATCTGTGCAGCAGAATAAGGGTTAACAGGGTAATTCTCAGTGCTCCAGCTATACACATGTAACCGGGAGTAATCTAAACTAATCTAACATTTTCTCACTCATTTCAGCACCGAATGCTATGGTGTTACTACTAATTAAACCGTCTCTTCGAGGCAATTTTAATGAGTATGACACCATTGGGTTTAAAAGCAGAAATAAAGATTTTAGCTTTTCGAAATACTTCCGTTATCTGGAGCCCTGTATTTACAGAGTTGTCCGTCTTTCCATTCACAAGGGAGGCTTTTTAATTTGTGCAGCACAAAAATATTATAAATAAAATTTAAAAAGCGAATTTCTTAGATAAAGCCGGTTTTTGTGAAAGAATCACGTCCTACGTAGTTCAAATGGGACCCCAAACAACCGTGTTATGCAGGTTTCTCAAATACACAATGCGGCTTTAAACTCTTGATAATTGAAACAATTACATGTAAGTGGTCGTTATAGAAAGGTTTTACTAATATTCGAATGTTGGTCACACCGGTAAAACCCTATTTCTGACAAATTTACTTTAACAACGCCATTTACTCATTAATACATCGTCTACTGGTCACAACTGATATTTTTAACAAATTTGAATGCAGGACATGCCATTACGTTATCGTTTTAAAACAATTTCCGTCTGTTTGTTTTGGGGTTTGGGGTTTTTTATTCGCAATTTTAATTTGTATGTATTCTAACTTAGGAAAAATTGAAATTATTTGTACAATAGCTTTAAACCTGATTAGACACCGCGTTAAGCGGCGTCTGATTATGTTCAAAATGGTTCAATATAAAGATTGTACTTGGGGTAAGGCAGTGAATGAGTTACAGTGGAGAAATAGAGAATATTTGGTGACTAGCTTTGAATGATGTGTTATCTGGCAAGGCGGATGAATATATCTGGTGAGCCGCTGGCGAACCTGATATTTTCAGAAGCCGAGCAAGATAACATTTCTCATTCAAAGCTAGTCACCAAATTATCTATTTATCCTTGTCATATTAGTAAAATAAATAGAGAATGGTTTTTTTAAAGCTAGAATCATTTTGGGTGTAGATAAGATTCTCACTAAAGAACTATGTTACTCTATGAAAGGGTGCTATTATATAGATGACGTCAGTGATGTGACATCCTAGTTACGTTGAAAAGCAATAAAATAACCTTTTAAAAGCTAGTGTTTTTCACTCAAGAAATCTAACGATGGACAATTATAGAAGTGTGTCAGCAAGCGACTGGTGGCGCGTACTTTATAACGCTTTGATTGCATCGAATAGTTCGAATAAACGTCGTTACACGTCGGATTCTGTTGAAAGAATTTTAGAATACCTTTCCTAACAGCGGGAAAAATAAGCGTTTCGGTGGAAAAAAAATAGCTCCGGCTACAGGTCATGTGACCACTTGACATAATAACATCGGCATGTGACCACTTAGCATAATTAAGCAAAGTTTATTTGTCACCCCTTTATCCGTCAGGAAAATAGGCACGTGACAGGATAATCTGTTATTCTTTCCCGTTTAAGGGTGTATCAATGTCATGAATCTAAGAATTTGTCAAAGTATATGAAAACACTTTATGATGGTTTTGTATTGAAGAGCTATTTAAGAAGAATGAAAAATTCTTGGTGAACAACAGTTGGCTCTATAGCCATGTAAAATTTACCCCACCCACTTTCTCTTATTTTGTCCTTTTCAAACAGCCCGCTTCAATAAAATCCATTTTAAATGAAAACAAATATGATAATTTGGTTTTGTGTTATTTGTTTCCTGTCTATGGTAGTATTTCTTTATACAAAAACTAATTTAAGAAATAACAGGCACCAAAGGTGAAATTTATAAAGCTCTAAATATCATCGATATGGTACTTTTTTGTAAATTTTGTAAGGGGAGATAACTCTTTTTACTTTAATAACTCAAAATTTTCAACACTGACCTTTCAATTTCTTTTCATATTTTGAACTGCCTTAGCATTGGCTTTCAATTGGTAGAATATAAGAAAAAGTTCAATACTAGAACTATTTCATTTTCAAACTTTTTTACTTTTTTTTCATTAGATAAAATATCTATTAAAATCATGCCCTATAAAAAGCATATTTTTGATATTCGAGGATCCATATTGTTCAAACCTGGTGCCTGCTTTGTCTAAATTTGGTTTCTATATGTGAAAATACCACCATAGACATGAAATAAATAATGAAAACCCAAATTACCAGGTTTGTTTTGTTTTGAAATAGATTTTACTGAAGCTTGTACTCTGAATGGGTTAAATTTGAGAGAAAAAGTCCAAATTTGACATACCTTTTTCAAATCGCTGTAGTTAAAAAAAAGGACACCCCCATATAATTTTTATTCCATAATTTCATTCATCATAAATAGCCCTTCCAAAAAAACAATGATAGAAAAAAAGTTTGATACTTTGAAAAAATCGCTTATGGGTTGGATACACCCTTCAACGCAAACGATCGCAAACGCAAAACACTAAAACGTAGAAAGTGTCAATTTTTAGATATTTTTTACAATTAATTTTTATCTGAGTAGCAAACAGTTTAGAGCCTTATCAGACGCCGAGTAACCCGGCGTCTGATCTGGCTCCAAACTGTTTGCAATGGAAATAATAGTTTTAGCGTTCTTACTGTTCTTTCTAGTTTATGTTAACGATATTGTTAATCAACTCTTGAGTATTTCGCGACTATTTGCAGATGATACTTCTTTATCTTGTACAACGTCAAATATTAATGATTTGGAAGGGATACTCAATCATGACCTTGCACTTATTCATTCTTGGTCTAGAAAGTGGTTAGTAGATTTTAACCCAAACAAGACAGAGGCTATACTTTTTACGTCTAACTCAAATATTGTAAATCCCAATATCTTCTTTAATAATACTCCTGTTAATTTTGTAAGAAATCATAAGCATCTTGGATTAACTCTTAGCTCAGATGGCAAATGGCACGAACACATTGAAAACATAACTAAATCTGCAGCTAAGTTACTAGGTATCATGAGGAAATTAAAATTTTCAGTTAAAGTACAAACTCTTAACCAAATTTATGTTTCATACTTAAGACCTATTATGGAATATGCATCTGTTGTCTGGGATGGCTGTACATTAGGTGAAAAAATGACTCTCGATAAGATCCAACATGAAGCAGCAAGAATAGTGTCCGGCCTAACAAGATCTGTTTCTCTTTACGACCTATATTGTGAAGTTGATTGGTTATCGTTATCAGACCGTCGTCGTTATTTGAAGCTTGTTTATATGTATCGAATACACAACGGCGACTGTCCTGATTACTTACAAAACTTAATGCCTAATATTGTTGGCTCAAATACAAACTATAATCTGAGGAACTCAGATGATTATGTAATTTCTACTAGAAGAACCCAAATATATGCACAATCTTTTATTCCTTCTGCTACTAGTCTGTGGAATGATCTACCACTAGAGATTCGTAATAGTAATACCCTGTGTGGTTTTAAACTAGCAATACGTAATTTATTATCGAATACAAACCATGTTTCTAAATACTTATTGACTGGTGATAGGAAAATATCAATCTTGCATGCTCGGTTGCGCAACAAATGCAGCAACTTGAATTCGCACCTATTTAGAAACCATTTATCCATCACAGAAAGCTGTTCATGCGGATATCAAGTTGAAAGTGTAGAGCATTACTTCTTTGAATGTCCTTTATTTACTGTTCAACGACTTGACCTGTTCCGCAAACTTCGCACTTTTCATCCGCTTAATTGTCAAATTCTTCTTTACGGCAAACCGGCATTAACGTTTGACGAAAATATTCAGATTGTTTCCGCGATACATGACTATATAAAAGCGACAAAAAGATTTGCTTAATGTATTCACAAAGACTTATATAAGAATATTTATATAACAAATATAAGGTAATCTGGACAAGACATCAATCATTTACCATTTCATTTATCTTTTTTCCATTTAACTGAATGTTTACATTCATAAGAACCTTTTTTGTTGTTGTTTTTTTTTTTGCTTGTTTTATTTTTTACTTTCGCCTGTTTACTATTTCTGTTTTCTTGTATATATGTATTAAGTGGCTAAAGCAAGTGATAAATGTTGATTTTTGCATAGCCCTTTGACGCACACCAAAAGTTGTCTACTAAAATGTCGTAGATTTGAAAACTTAGATTAAGTTATGAATCAAGTTTATTAATACTGGGTGGTAATGTCTCTACTTTCAAGGACTTTAGTAATCGAAATTTCATATGGGTCTAACTATGACTGATTCTACTTAAAAGTTAATTTTAATTACTTAAGCTGTGCATCAAAGGGGTCAAAAGAATTTCTTAACTTTGCCATATCACTCTTAACCCGTTTTGAGAAAGTTTACATTACAGTTTAATGACTAACAGTGCTGATTCAGTCAGAGAGCTCATACAGGAACCTTCTGATCTGGATCTGCAATGTTAGTCTCAGGAATATGACATAAGCTACAACGCTATCTAATTCGATAAATAATCAAAGGAAGCAATACACAACTTACTCATAAATGGGTACTTACCAATATCACAATCATTTGCTGCTTACGTTCTAAAACTATTTCCATATCTTAAAAATACTAAATTGTCTACTACCATCTAGCATATGAAACTTTTCTTTACTGGGGGAAGGTCTTATTTAATGTTGATAGAACTTGTGACCTAACCCTTTTTCCTTTATTTCTATGTTAAGTTAAGAATGAATGTTTGTAAATTACTTTGGAAATAAAATATGTTTAAACTAAAGCGTAAACGCGTTTATTGGGAAAGAATAACAAATTTCCATCCCTATAACGACTCCCTCCGAGCAACGCACACATTGTTTGTCTCCCACTAGGTGTGAGAGAGGGAGCGCTGTATAACCCTTTTGATAACTTGGACTTCATTTAGTCGAACATACAGTGGAGAAAACGTTATTCTTTCCCAATAAACGCGTTTACGCTAAATCTATTATTTCTATTGCAAACAGTTTGGAGCCAGATCAGACGCCGGGTAACCCGGCGTCTGATCAGGCTTCAAACTGTTTGCCACTCAGATTAACATGAATTGTCAGAATTGTCTAAAAGTTGTACTTTTCTACGTTTTAGTGCTTTACGGTTGCGTTTCGTTTGCGTTTAAACGGGAAAGAATAGCATATTCTCCACTGTATCAGTGTTTCGAGCTTAACCGTGACTCGATAACGTTTTAACTTTGAAGTACGGGTATGGTTACCGACGCACATTCTAGTTATCGAGGTTTAACAATAGCACCACTCCAAAAAGCATTAACGAATGTCATTGTTGAACAAAACAGATGGCTGAAGGATATTTGTACTTTCTGATTAGCTTTAATGAAATGTTGCACTCAAGCTTGACAAAGGAATAAACAAACAATGAATATTTCAGTTCTTGAGTTATGCTGTCGAAGATATACGCTCGTTCCTTAAGGATGGTGGTGTAAATCAAGGCATTGGCATCCTGCGTCAACACAGTGCATTTCATGATTATGTCCATGGCACTCGACGGCGTTGTTGCAATCGCCACTGAGCAAACACGCTTAAAGTAAAATATGATGATACAAATAAGTAGTGGTAGAAGTAGCCATTTTTTGAGTAAATACAGTAAACACCTCAGTGGCAAATGCTGTTGAAGGGGGTTATTCCTGCAAACTCCTGGATAATGTTGAAAAAATGTAGGGAAAACGTATGGAAAACGACGTTATTATAATAATATCAGTTAATACAGAGAAATAAGAGAAGAGTTATGAACGTTTACAGCACGAGAACTTGATATGCAGTTCATTCAAACAATTCCATACACACAAGTTAACTTCTATATGTAACAGAACGTGAAGGGGTGCGCAAAAGACCTAATTTATAATATCTTAAGTTGAAAAAGTAGCGTTAATCATGGACAACCAGACGGATCCTTAGAACACGTACACTTAATGTGCAGTTCATCAAAACATTATCATATACCAAACAGGTTCATATGTCAAAGCATATGTTAGTAAAATGCTGAAAACCAGGACAGACACAGGGACCTACAACGCAAAGCAATAATACGTCCCGACTGGTTTGATTTGCTTGTTTATAATTTCACGTCGCTTAAATTAACAGTATTTCAGTCACATTGCGCCAGCAAGCTAATTGCAAGTTGAGGAAGATCCCTGCAGCGTCTCGACTGTAGACGGGCGTATGCAACATCATGTTTTTTTCAATTAAAAGACACGAGACGAAAAGGAAATTCCAACAGATAATACAATGATATGTCTTGTTGAGCAGATTTACGATTTGTTTTTTACAGGGATGTCTAGTCTTGCTCAAACTACTAGTCATTACTATTAAGGTGTCATTACCACAAATACTTTTTGTTATATATCGTGTTACGTCACCATCGCAAGGGAGATTGGAAGTGAGCGGTCTCGTGCTGCACGATTGAGTTAGAATTGAATAATAAATTCTCTCATCTTTTAGGTAAGTCAGTACGTTAGGTGGAAAAATGTAAACGATTTTGACAGACATTTGTTTCCTTTTTGCAAAATATTGTGCAGCTAGTACATGTGTCAACAAGACAACCACGCCAGCCTTGCCATTACTTCGTTTTGAACGCACATAAAGATTTTACAGGGAAGAGTGCGCTCATAATAATATGTAATTAGTCATAACAACATGCGAAAAACGCAATAATATTTTAAGTTTTCGTTTTTGAAAATACTTGCAATGTACATTTCCTTTTTAAAAGCAGACATGTGAATATGTGAAAATGGGACTTTTGTCTTTTGGTAAGGTTGAATATCACTCGGAACTTAGGGACGCATATACGCATCATCCTTTAAAATAGAGCAGAGTACTATTTAAAAGTACACTTGCCCGATGCAAACATTGCAGCCATATATCAGAGGCCTCTTAAAGGAACATTCTACTCAATATTTGCATTTTTTATCACTCGACGTCTGATGAGACTCTAAACTGTTTCCCACTCAGATAAAAGCAATTCTTCAAAACTTGCAAAACATTATAAATAACATGTAATTGCATAATTTTTGCGTTTCGGTTGCGTTTAAAGGGGGAAAATTAGATACACGGCGCTCCCTCTCTACAACAACATCCAGTTGGACACCAAAACTTTGTGCATTGTTCGGAGGAAGTTGTTATCGGGAGGGAAATTTGCTTACATTTGCGACAGCTTGAATCCAGACCAGACGCCGCGTTACGCGGCGTCTGAACTGGATTCAGGCTGTTTGGCACTCGTCATTACGTTTTTTTCAGTAAAAATGTACAATATATAACTTGAGAAAAACAGCAGACGACAAACTTTAAGCAAACGATGTTACAGTAGTAGAATCGATAGACATAATTGTCCTGGTTAGGGAACTGTGGAAATGGTCGTTGTAAGGAGGATAGTCGTTGTTGGGATGGCCGTTGTAGGGAGGGAACGCTGAACTCCACTGTAGGTAGGTACGCATGGTGATAAATAGGCTGTTTGAAAGATATATACACAAAACGACACATTGTGGACAGTCGGAAAAAACAAACAAATAAAGATAAACACAAACAGGCAAATCAGATAGAGTGTCTGAAATAGAGACAAATATACCGAGAATACTTACCGTGGGGTGTGGCAACACATGTGCAAGTGTCTTTGTCACAACCTATGGTATACCCTGCTGTAGCATTGCATGTCATAACACCAGCACAGACAGAAACGTCATGCCCATGACACTTATTGCCAACCACTACGCCTAAAATAAATAATACCAGTGAACTCAAAGACACAGCAAAACGGTTCATTGAATGTAACCAGTAAAATAAAATCCAAGTTGACTGCTCAATCCTAAACTTTAAATTCATAAGCCACATTTTTAAGATAATTACATGTAACTTAATTACAAACATTTTAAAGTGTCAAACCTGAACAGAATAATGATCGCCAGTAGATTATATACATATTTTCATCGTGTCAGTCATAAACGTTCATTAAATACAGTGGAGAAAACATTATTCTTTCCCGTTTTTAAAAACACAAACGAAACGCAAAAGCGTTGCCCTAAAACGTAGAAAATGACAAAGTTTTGCAAATTCTAAATGTTCATATTAATCCTAGTGGCAAACAGTTTGGAGCCTGATCAGACGCCGGGTGACCCGGCGTCTGATCTGGCTGCAAATTGTTTGCAATGAAAATAAAGTTTTAGCTTAAACGCGTTTATTGGGAAAGAATAACGTTTTCACCTCTGTACCTGGTCATTGTTTTTCTGTACAAATCTAAATGGTCAGTCAAAGGTATAATTTGCATAACTGGTCAACGTTTTTGAGCACACATCTATCGCAAGTGTCCTTTACTGAATTGCCAAGTTAAACTGATCAGTTGATTTGAGAATTGTGTTAGCATCTTTTAGCGTCATCTATTCTTCATCTCTGTAACATATCACTGACCTCATTTTCGTTATCAAAACTAATTCTGCATGAGAAAAATATGAGATCACTTAACTGGTCAGTTGATGTTTGCAATCGTTTTCTATTTTAAGATATTCATTATTTCGATTAAAAACAATGATTGAAATGAATACATGTAGTTGTGTTTGTCTTATTTTAATGTGTTTGCTTTTTAGGCTAATTTCAAGACACATCCGAAGTCCGACTATATTAGCGTGGAGAGGGGCGGTCCTCTTTATTGTGACGCGTTTTGTTTCAAGATTTGTTATTTGACATTATGAATTTTATGTCGCCCACGCTTGTTCTGAAAGAAGACACTCATTAACCCTTTACCCAATAGAAGCGCCTTTTAGCACATTTAATTTATTCATCCACTGAAGAAAATAGTTCCAATTTATACAGTCTTGAATTGGTTTTATAGGAATTGGTTCTATATTCTAGCAAATACTAGTTTAAAGCAGGCTGAAAGTAAAGCAGAATGTGCCTTAAGGCACATTCTGCTTTACTTTCAACCTGCTTTAAGTAGTCATATATTTTCAAAACAAGAAACATGCTTTGGGGTAAAGGGTTAAAGTGTCGGATATTTGACCAGTTGTGGCATCATGATTGCATCAACTGTGACTGCCAAATAGTATCTATTTTTTTCTATAATCAACACACTTTAGAATAAATAACCATTTCTAAATTTCTATTTGGAGTTTAGCTAAGACTTACGAGTTGTTTGGAATCTGTCTTATTTAAACTTCATTACCCCGAGTATAATATTCATTTGCAAACTGTGTTGATCCTGACCAGACACCGCGTAACCTCGCGTCTGATCAGGAACCGAACTGTTTGACACTCATTTTAATATTTCTTATGTCTAAATACTTAATATTTAGATTTTAGAAATAAAAGCCGACGAAAGTTGCTTACGAGTTATGCCGTCATGGTTTCGTCTTTAAACAAAGCTGTTAAACAAATTTTATGGTAGAGAAGTTCTTACCGACAAAAGCCAGAACAAAGCACAGAACGAAAGTATTCATTTTGAAGCGTATCTCCTTACAACAAACGATGAACCAGGACTGAGTGAAATGATAAGATGTACATTAGTTTTGTTAAAGAATATATATGATACGACCTACAGGGTCATACTGTCAGACATCTCCATAAAGAGCGGTGTTTGAAGATTCAGTTGAGGTGTTTGAAACAAAAGGCTTTAAACGGATTAAAGCAGCTGAATCAGAATTACAGTAAAAAAAGAAAGCTCATACAAGAAATTTTATCTTTGCTCTCATATTTTATTTTACGGTATGTGGAGACCATTGGTGATAAAAGGTTAGTTTGCGTAAATGTCTCGGTTAGTGTCTTTGTGCAAGCTTTGAGTGTATATAGGTTAAGCAGGTGCCTATATAGATAACTGGTTAGTAAGTTAAACATTATTCAGAAGTGTGGTTGGACAATAGTACGCCTTAAATAAAAGATATTACAGTAAGAGATGGATGCACACAAATATTAGAAAATGGTACAAAACACTATAGCGTCCTAAGATTTACGAATTCACACAAAATGAATATATACGTTTGATGTGTGTAATAGTAAATATGCTCAAGACAAGGTTTATATAACGGAAATCAATTTTCAAGAACACAGTGACCGACATTTACCATAATTATGACACTTTGCTAACTTACATTGTACTCACACTAAATTTGAAATCCCTAGCCGATTTGATATAAAATGAATACTCGAAACAAACTGTATAACAATTGTGGTCAAAAGTTAAGATCGCCATGTCCTAAGCATGGTTTGCAACATTACGCTATCTAAAGATGCACCCACTCATCAAATATGGTATCTCAAGCTGATGTTATATTCAAAATGTTATTGCGAAGGGCTGTTTTTTATAATTGAAATCATAATTCGTGGTCATTTTATATGCCCCCGGAAGGAGGCATATAGTGTTTGAACTGTCCGTATACCTGTCAGTCCGTACATCCAGGAGGCACATTATGGGGTCATTAACCTGGCAGTTTGGGTCATTAACCTGGCCAGTTAGTGATTGTGGGGTTGAAAGAGAGTATTGTGGGGTTAAAAAAGGCGTTTGTGGGGTTAGTTTTAGGGTTAGGGTTTATATAGCATCTAACCCCACAACACGCTCTCCTAAGACCGTCCGTCCGTCAGTCAGTCCGTCCAAGAAATGTCACATTCTTAATAACTTCCTAATTATTAAATAAATTTCTTGCATACTTTGATACAACACCACTTGAGACAACACCTTTCAGCTGACATTTACTTATTTGACCTTGATATCTCAATAGTCTTGACCTTGAGCACAAAACTATTACAGTTACAGTTTATTTCACTCAGAACATGGCTTAGCATGTTATATAAGGTACAAAATAAACATACATGTAGAATAATATTTCAGGCTGTATGGCAAGAACGAAACACACATGCCAAACCCCTAGGTTTGATACATGTGTTTACGGTGTCTCTCGCTTATCACCTCACTCATCCCCCACTCACGCACCACTCTCCACCACATCAACATAGAACCAACAGTGAACAAATCAGAACATTATTATCATTATTATTATTGTTATTGTTATTTTATTTTTTACACCCTTAATTTATAATCGATGTGTTTTCGAATGTCACCAAAGACCCGCATCCAGCTGGTTTCAAAAGCTGGTATTCGACAAAACGAATTATGTCATATTTTGAATATAATATAAAATTAGTGTTCATAATGTATTTGATTTATCAAACTCGAATGTTTTTCAACCGTTTTTAAAGGCTCTGTTAATAATGTCAACTTATTATGGAAACACCGGAAATATCCTAGATATCCCAACCCGCTTGCAACGTTTAACCCGTTCATGATCAAATTTATCGTGAGTTTGTACCCCTTTACCGCCATAGTGTCGTCTGCTTCAATATTGTTGTCTGCAATATAGTTTAATCGTTAACTTTAACTCTTTCCTCCCTGAAACTTTAAATGGACAATTCCAGTTTCGATGTTTGTCTAGTCCATTTCTGGCTTTTAAGAGTTGTTTTTGTCAATTTTGGCATTACTGACAAACAGTGAAGACCCTGATCAGAGGGCTCCTTTCGGAGCCCTCTGATCTGGGCCGTCACTGTTTGCACAGGACAAGATTACTATTCACATGTACATTGTTTGAAAAGACGCATATATGCGGGACTAGGGTTCAAAGGGTTAAGGCAGTATAACTGACGTACTTTCAAAACAGTGACAAACAGTTTTGATCCACGCGGCGTCTGACAACGGTCGAAACTGTTTGCAAATGCGCTTTACGACGACATTGAGAGTGAAACGGTTAAAACAGATGGTTGCTACAATCGATCAGAAAAGTAAAACAGATAGCTTCATTATGAGCCTTCTGTTTCACTTCAGTCTTGTTTCAGCATGTATCTGTCAAGATACGACAAAATGTCTTCCTGTGTCTCTTGATCAATACATATACCATAAAAGCCGTTTTTTAGGAATATGTGGATGCTTTTAAGTCGTTTCTGGTAAAATTACTAAACGTACATCTTCTGATGTCACCCAAATAAAGCAGTCTTTTGAATAAACCAAAACCATGTTTGCGACTTCGGGATTTGTTGTGTATCGAATTATATAGAACATTGATTGATTGTTATTGAACCGGGACAACACTTTTAATAGATGCGTCAATTACTGTATGTGCACTGCATGTCAATACTAGAACAAAAACGACACCGAGTTACTCATCAACCATTGCACTCTCAATGACGCATTAAAGACATCTCCTGACGACCTTTTGATCATAACACCTTGCCAGATAATTTCCTTGCAAAAAGCATGGGTCTTATGAACATGTCATTAGTAAAGAACCACGAAAGCTTCTCATGTGCAACCCGACCTTTATATTTGATAGTTTGGTTACAAATAACCATTGAAAATCACTAGAGCATGAGTATAATCTGGACCTCACCAGATAAATTGAGATTGTGCTGCACGTGATTGACAGTTACACCTCCAGAACAATGGGCTGGTGGTCTCTCAATGGGCAGATGAAAATTCTTTAAGCGCTTTTGCAAACAGTTTGGATCCTGATCAGACGCCGCCTACATGTAATGCGGCGTCTGATCAGAACCTAAACTGTTTGACACTCTAATCAGTAAGTATTAAGCCATACAACCTTAGATCTAACTTTGAAACGTGTCTTGCAGACACCCATACTGAAGCAAACGACAATAAAGCGGTGAAGAGGTAAAACTATCCCAAATAATTTGATCATGAAAGGGTTATCTGATCAGACTGAAGTACCTCAGAAATTATTGACACATGACCGAAAATAAAACAGAAAGTTAATATATTACGTTTCTGTGTTAACTTTCTCTTGCGTTAAAAGTATCGTGGTTTTGTGTGATTTTTTGTGGGGCAATTGTATGTTTGTATTTAATTCTTAATGTCAGTGCCCGCTTACTACAAAACAAAGCCTGTACAAAATAATCTTGAAATAAAGTAGCACATGCTTTACATTACAGTGGGCTATCCCCACACAGTGTTGTCACCAGTATATACTACTGCTACATGTAATGTGTATATTTAGCTTTACTTACAGTTTGCTTTAGGGGGCCGCCTGCCTTAATTTAGAAATGTGCGTCGCATTAAGCAGTCGTACTAGCTGGGTTTAACTGTTCATAGAGTTACCACCATATTTAGCGCTAAAACGTGATTGTACTTTCAGACATAAACCTATTTCGTATATCTTATCCCAATCTATGACGTATTTTTAACATGATTTCGTGCAGCACATATCTTAAAACATTCCTAATGTAGAACATGTCACCTACTTCTAAAAAGTCATTTGCCGATTTAACCATTTCGCTCTCAATGACGCTTAAAAGTGCGCTTGCAAACAGTTTGGATCCTGGTCAGACGCCGCGTAATGCGGAGTCTGATCAGGCTCCAAACTGTTTGACACTCGTTTTGAAATTTCTTCAGTCATACTGCCCTATTTTCTAACCTTTGAAACGACATAGCAGAAAACAAAATTGAAGCAGACGACAATGAAACGGTGAAGGGATAAAAAGATCACGAAATTTGTGGCAGTGAACTAGTTAACACGTTAACCGTTGTCGACGTTTGCATTACAACAGTGTTGATCCAAATTGATTAACAATCACATCGCTAGTTCTTCTATTCAATCGCTGAAAGCTAAATACGATACTATTTTCAGGCAGCTGTTATATCTTTTACTGCCTTTCCCCGAGTACACATGTACAGCGGAGAAAACGTTATTCTTTCCCAATAAACGCGTTTACGCTAAAACTATTATTTTCACTACAAAAAGTTTGGAGCCAGATCAGACGCCTGGTAACCCGGCGCCTGATCAGGCTCCAAACTGTTTGCCACCAAGATAAAGATGAATTATCAGAATTGTCAAAAAGTTGTACTTTTCTACGTTTTAGCGTTTTGCGTTTGCGTACGTTTGTGTTTAAACGGGAAAGAATAACAGATTCTCCGGTGTACACTAGAAGTAAGGAAGAGGACAGCTTTGAACAGCAAAGTTGACGTAAATAAAGAAGCTCACTTAAGAGTTTTCTGTTTTACGATCACCTTGTTTTAAGAAGTCACTCGACGTAAACTCTTGATAATTAAGTGGTCGTTATAGAAAGGTTTTTACTAATATTCGAATGTTGGTCACACCGGTAAAACCCTATTTCTGACAAATTTACTCTAACAACGCCATTTACTCATTAATACATCGGCTACTGGTCACAACTGATATTTTTAACAAATTTGAATGCAGGACATGCCATTACGTTATCGTTTTAAAACAATTTTCGTCTGTTTGTTTTGGAGTTTGGATTTTTATTCGCAAATTTAATTTGTATGTATTTTAACTTAGGAAATATTGAAATAATGTGTACAATAGCTTTAAACCTGATTAGACACCGCGTTAAGCGGCGTCTGATTATGTTCAAAATGGTTCAATATAAAGATTGTACATGGGGAAAGGCAGTGAATCAGTTAAACTGCTACGAAACTCACTACGAAAACTACAGCGTGTGCAAAATACAGCAGCCCGCATCATTACCAGGACTCCTCGGTACAATCACATCACTCCAGTCTTGAAGGAGCTTCACTGGCTTCCAGTTCAACACAGAGTTGAATTCAAAATTCTGACACTCACATACAAAGCCATGTGCAATGATTCTCCAAGGTACATTGTTAGTATGCTGGACGTGTATAGACCTCGAAGAGAGTTGCGGTCTGCGAGTAAATCAGTATCGCTGGTTGTGCCGAGAAGTCGTTTGGTGAAGTTTGGAGAGAGAAGTTTCATGCATGCAGCCCCAAAGCTCTGGAACACTCTACCATCAGACATCAGAGATGCTAGCTCAATTGCAGCCTTCAAAAAACGTTTGAAAACTCACTTCTTTAAAATCTGTTATTAGAAGAAAGTAGGTAATCAATGACTGCTACCTCTGGGCTGTGTTCTTGCTGTGGATGCTGTGGGTATAAATGACAGTTCTGGAGTTGTACCATTGACCTTGTGCCTGTCTGGTAGATCTTGCTGGTAGGGATTGCCCAATCGCTTTGAAACCATTTGGCTAGGGGTCTATGGTGTAATTCTTGGACAGCTTTATGTTTATGATCTAAGGGTGTACCACGGCCATGGATTGTACAATACTCAACCAAACAACACGGAGAGTATTGTTTTAAACATTCGTTTTACGACTTGTGAACTGCTCTCCGGCTCTACACTGAAACAAACAAACAAACAAACAAATTCAACCAAACAACACGGAGAGTATTGTTTTAAACATTCGTTTTACGACTTGTGAACTGCTCTCCGGCTCTACACGGAAACAAACAAACAAATTTAATCCAAACAACACGGAGAGTATTGTTTTAAACATTCGTTTACGACTTGTGAACTACTCTCCGGCTCTACACTGAAACAAACAAACAAACAAACAAATTCAACCAAACAACATGGAGAGTATTGTTTTAAACATTCGTTTTACGACTTGTGAACTACTCTCCGGCTCTACACTGAAACAAACAAACAAACACACAAATTCAACCAAACAACACGGAGAGTATTGTTTTAAACATTCGTTTTACGACTTGTGAACTACTCTCCGGCTCTACACTGAAACAAACAAACAAACAAACAAAACACCACTCTGTTTTTAATCATGCCATTGATCTTTTAATTATTTGATTCATTTTAAAAATGATCTTACAAACTTACTATAACAATTTTATAATCTTGGTAATAATATTGGAAGAAATTCCATGTTTCCATGCATCTCAATATTGTATCATTTTTATTGTGAATGTAGTTATTTGTCTTTCTCGCTTTGTAGGTACATTTATATAATTTCATGTGAAGCGCTTTTTAACGCACAACTCCTGTGTGAAAAGAGCGCTATATAAATCGGGTATAATAATAATAATAAATAAAAAATGTAACGCGTCGTCTGATCAGACTCTACACTATTTGCTGATAGGCATTTCAATATAAAACAAAACGAAAATGAAATATTAGATCAGACACACCTTAATTAGAAAAATGACTAATCCTATATATAAGCATGGACTAATCCACCGGCATAATGGATTAAAGTGAAATAAAAATAATTGAACGAAATTTCTAAAGGAAGAACTTTCTATATAATATATTTGCAAATGGCAACTGGCTGTAATATTTACTTCAGGGTATTTTACAATGTGAAAAACACGCAAATAACGTTTAATTACAGGCATAGGCGTTCGGCCCGTAAGCTTTGCCACTTACACCCAGCTGTTACCCCCCCCCCCCCTTCACCCCCACCCCCGTTTTACATCTGCAGCCCCAAAACGTGCATGAAATACCTTAAAATACATCGATACATTCCATAAATATCATAAAAGAACATTACCATAAGTTTCTAGAACTTTAAAAAAAATTATAAGTAAAATAATAAAGGTTTCCATGAATAACTGGTCAAACATCCAAAGCAACCGACGAATACGCGCATGGGAACTCGAAAAGTAGGGAGACCCCTTAGACGACATCATTAAATTTTGTCCACGCGAAATTTTCCTTTTTTCTACCTAGATCAACCAAGTGTGATTTTTACGATGATTGCATCATGTCACATTAAGGACCAATATACAAAATTGTGTCAAAGTCACTTACCGACGTAAACAGAGAATATCGTTACACATGTGTTAAAAATTGAATATACACAATCAGACGCTGGAAGTTTGTAGAAGTTTCATGTCACATGAAACTTCTACAAACTTCCAGCGTCTGATCAGGGTCACCAGGTGCTTGATATGTTCAGTTAATTTCGGTTCAAAAGCCAAACGCCTTAAAGAAAATGATCATTTCTGTTTGTCAAACCGAAACTGGAAAACCAAAATTATCTAGAAATTTATTTCGTACCAGAAACGCACAATTACCGCGAATTCAAAAGGTATTTATTACATATTTCATTTTCTATTCATGACCAATAACGTGGTTTATCACATAATTTGCGGTCTGGGAGTTGCATAAAGCGAGTGTATAAATATCGTAATCCACTAGTGGAATATCGTTTTTTGGGCTCCGGCCTAACTTGTTCGTCCATAAGCGCTGCATGTAGCGGGGTGCCAAATGACGTCATTTACTATGACGTTAACGTAAACAACGTAACGTTTGGCGGAAAATCTATATAGCGTAGGGTCTACAAACTACGGCTTCAAATCAATTTAATAGCTGCTTGAACTTGTAATGTGATAAATAGAATATCACATTCGTGTTCATTATTTATCATTTTTAATAAACTCGTTGACTAAAATGAATATGACGCTCGCCAAGGCTCGCGTCATATTATTTTAGTCAACTCGTTTATTAAAAATGATAAATAATGAACACTCATACAATATCCTTTATGTAATGAATTATTCGCAAATGCACTTATAATCGCTGAATGACTAATAAGTCCGAAATATACGATGGAGGAATGATGACGAAGACGGTGCCTGCCGAGCTTGTTATGTCTTGTCTTAACAGAATAGAACTGTTTACTTTAAATAATGACCCTTCTTTTGTCAAGATCGACCCAAAATTGACAAAATGACAGGGTTGGGAAGTTGATGGTTCTGAATTCACATCCACCTTTTCGTTGTATTACATACTTGATACGAACAAAAAATAATCTTTTTTTTTTTAACTTCTTGAAACTTCTTGAAACATTTGTTAAGGATGTTTGTTGAACATATGGCCGCATTTTGACTCATTTTGAAAGTTTTATGTGTTTGGGGGTGGGGGTAGCAGCTGGGAGGGGGTGGGGTGTAGTGACATAGCCTACGCGCCGAAACCCTGTGATTACAGGTATGTTATAGATACAGTGCGAGTTTCGCTTAAGAAATGTCCGGTAAAAGTGTACCATTTTTACCGGACACATTTAACCCTTTTATGATCAAATAATTCGTGAGATTTTCACACCTTCATCGCTTTATTTTCGTCTGCTTCTGTATTGTCACGCGGCGTCTGACCAGGAACCACCATGTTTGCAAACGCGCTAAAACATGGCGTCATAATGTTGAAAGTGAACGGGTTTAAGCGAACGAGTAACTTTATCTGTCTTATACGACGATTTATATTAGAAATCTAACACTGAGTCTATATTACACGTTAGCATGGTAAATGTATCACGGTGGCCATCCCACGTGACCTGATAGTTCGGTGCGGTGCAGGTTTTTCCTCGATTCAGGTAAGAAATATAGCGATAACTTTCTTTATAAAGCACGGAGTGCCGTCTAAGAATAGCAATACACCCACGGTGATAGCCATTTGGCTAAAAAACAGCGTAAATAAAATGTTATTGAAGTCCGCGTAATCCACAAGTCAAAAAATGTGTATCGGACATCGGGAAATAGTGCAAAATTTCTCCGGACCGTATCATTCTACGGACCGAATCATTATGCTTGTTCTGTGAAAAAAATCAGAGCAGTTCAGTCTGTTGGAAATATCGTTCACAGATGATTTTCCAATTTGAAAGGCTCTATCTTTAGTCCAAGTCCCTCTACGGTAGTCGCTTCAAACCCATTTGTATGGTCTTTTAGGTAAAATGCACCGGACCGAATTATACACTTTTCTGACTTGCCAATCATTCGGACTTCAATAACTTTTTTATTTACGCTGTTGTTAGCCAAATGGTTATCACCGTGTGTGTATTGTTATTCTCAGACGACCCTCGTCTTTATTTCGTGTAGATCCGTGCTTTATAAAGAAAGTTATCGCTATAGTTCTTACCTGAATCGAGGGAAAAACTGCGCCGCACAGAACCATACTTCTAAATAATTGATACTCACTTAAACCAGGAACGTATATTAGAAGATGTGTAGGTTATTTCTGGTCGTTTAATCTTCCAAAGATTAACACTGACCTGTGTTTAAGTGTCAATTCACCAGGCTTGAAATTGAATTTCTGTGAATCTGGATTTCTGTTTAATGTTACGAATACAATTTATTTTGTATATTGATACAGAATAGGAGATTAGGACAGCATTCGCGGGAACTTATGCTGCGATATTTAAGCCCGCATAACTCGACAGATGGCTGCGAATAAACGGTAATTATAATAATTGGTGTTCTCTTGTTGTTTGTTTGTTTAATAACCTGGTTAGTTATCAGTGAAATTATTAAGTAATTAACGTTTCTCATCAATATCAACACGTTCTATAGGACGCATCACACCTTTCCTTCTGTGCGGCATCGCAGCTCATTTTTCAAATTCTGCAAAATATATTTACACAGATTAGATATACAACCATACAATAAATGATTATAAATCTACATGATTGCAGACAAAATTTGTAAATATCTCAATAGCAACATCAATTTAACACGAAATAAGATACTCTTCGTGTATAATAACAAATTACCGATCAGGCGGACCGGGAAATGCCGCCATTTTGTTAACACTGAATCAGCATCATTATGGGCATTTTGCAAAGACAACAACTTCTTTTAAACACAGTACACGATGAATGCAAATAGTTCATGCCACCCTTTATTCTTTTATATATCAGTACACTATATGATATTTTCAATCGAGCCTGCAGTTTGGTCTCCACAATTTGAATAAAAGTACCTATAACTACTATCGAACAAAAACGAGTGATATTTTGCAAATATGACCAACTTCGCAGGGACAAAAATGTACTTCAAACATATTAAAGAATAAAACTATATACAGCACGCCACTATTTTATGTTTTATCTGCAAATGCTGCGTTTAATTTACCCCCAACTTAGCTCGTGTTAGAAGTTTTTACTGTTGTAAAATACAACACAAAAGCTTAACCGCTACACGCGTACGAGTAAGATCTCGGGTAACACGTTATTTTGCGAGATTTCGCGAGACTCTAATCTCTTTAATCTATGTCTCTGCTTAAACCAACTATATAAAAAATAGTCAGGCAAACAACTAGGTCTGGCGTGTCACGGGGTCGCCGAGTGCACTTTTAAGGGAGATCAGCATTTTGGATATCCTCGTCTTATTTTTTTAAATAAAAGGTTTAGTTATAGGTACATGGACATGTATAAACAATGAGTGAATTAGTTATCAGAAATACAGCGTATTGGCAGGAAACGTATATTAGATTTTTTATGTCTCTGGTATTGGATAGGTTGTAAGGCCATAAGCGAGTATATGATCGGGGCAATTTTATTTGGCGCGGGTTCTAATCTCGCATCGACCTAAAATTGTTTTTTTGCTAAAACATAATTTATTACGGTCTCTATAATTACTTTATTTCCAATTTCATTTCAACCTTCAAATTCTTTCATTGTAATGTACGAGGGGTGATCAGGAAAGCGGCAGAAAAATGCTCCAAATTCTTTACTGTATTATTGATTTTGCTGAAACTTTGTGTGAATATACATTAAACCAATTCACATTATGCAATATTTTTTAACATCAGTAGCTTGCACATGCACAACGTGCTTGTTACTATGCTATGGTAACGTCAACTAGTCAACACCGGCCCAACATTATATAATGCCAACGTCAACGAGCTGTTCATGATACGCGTTTCGCTAAAAATGCTCAGTCTTTTTCAAAATACTCCCCATTAAATGAGATACACTTCCTGCAACGTTCTAGCCATGACTGAATAAAACACCGTCTAAATGAAGATGATTGTAATGTCGGATATAGCCTTCTGCATGCCGCTGAAAGTTCATGAGTATCATCGAAGGCTGTTCCTCTAAGGTAGGTCTTCATTACCGGGAAAAGAAAGAAGTCACAGGGGGACATATCCGGACTGTATGGTGGATGACTCAAAAGCTCAAACCCTAGTTGGCGTACAGCGGTCTGGGTTGTTGCTGCTCGATGAGACGGGGCGTTGTCATGGTGAAATATCACAGATGGTACATGTAGGAGTGAGGCCCTATTTTTGCACATTGCTCGCATGAAGTCTCGTTTCAAAACCTGAAAATGTAAGCAAGTTGTAAATATTCTAAATCGCGGCTCTTCGGTAGTTGGATTATTTTATCTATATACATTGTATCTAAACCTTATCTACTAACTACGTGTATAACAGGTAAAATGTTCCAACTCACCTTCGTATAATATGCGGCATCCACCGTCTGTCCCTTGAGAACTGCATGGGCTAAGATCACCCCTCTCGCATCGAAGAATACCACGGACATCTGTTTCTTGGTGGACTGGCTATTTTTTTAATTTCTTTGGGGATGACGATCCTCACTGGTTAGGAACTTGGTTACAGTGGGGCAAGGGTCCTCGCGACAGGTGGTATAGGGGTCGTTTCGAAAAATGTTTCAGAGTCATGACTCTTTCTTGCATGTACATGTAAACACACAATTGTTCAGCGAGTTTACACAGCCTCATAACAAGGATTTTTCATAAAAAACGTGGTAAGAGATTTTGGCTTCTTTTTAAGACGATACTTAACGTCGCCTGCGTTAGAATTCAGGTAAATAGAGGAAATAAAAGCAAGTGGTCCCCACTGCCTACATGGATATGCACATATTTTTGTTATAAGTTAAATTTACGTAGGCAATTGAGGCATTTTACATAATAAGATAATCTATTTGTTCGCGTTTTTCTAATATTGAAGCATTTTTTAAAGAAATATGCCCGATTTTTAATGCTATCATAAGTTTGGTTTTACTTATCAATGTGGTGTAGAGGTTACAGGTCCCTGACGACTGTTTGATAAGTGTTACAGGTTCTTCTTAACAGTGTTACAGAGTATTCATGAATCTCGAAATGGGCGAGATCTCGTTAGAAGACCCCAGTTTACTCGAAATAAGTCTGGATATTGAAGTAAACGGCAAGAACAATATATGCGGCACGTCCAGCAGCCGGACTCCCGTGCAAATGTCGTAAAAGCAGATGAAAAAGGCAGTTTCTTTGTAAAGAATATCAGTACATTCTTTGTAAAGAATATCAGTACATGACCACAAGTTCAGTCATTCTTTAGCGCCACAAAAATACCCCTGTGGGAAGGTATTGAATTATTCTAGAACTATTCAAGAATAATTTCTTGAATATTCATGAACAAATAGTAGAATTGGCCATTAAACGTTCATGAATATACTGCAACAACTCTAGGAATTTGATATATTTAGAACCATTGTTCTAGAATTGCAGAAGTTCTTGAACTCCTTTTGTAGAATGTGTAAAGTATTTTTGAAGCCCTAGAACTATTCTATTTGACGTTCATTGGTATTCTAAAATTCCTGAACACTTTTCACAGGGGTAGTTTTCATCGAAAAGAAAAGGTAAATTGCACTTTTTGCAATAAATCTTTCAGTTCAGTCTATGACTTTAATTAACACGTAATGGCGTATCACAACAAAATCGAACTGCTTTATTAATTATACAGCGGACGGTTTAATAATCGGAAAACTCTGGCAAGACATCGGCATGTTTATCATTCTTGGCAAAAGTGACACTTGCGGAGCAGAACTCAATACCAAATCCTCGCTCATTGAACATGTCGAAGACAAACATGGACCAAAGAATCTGGTCTTTGTTTGTGGAACTCATTTTCATGTAGACCTTCATTTAGACGACACCAGAAAAAATGCAAATTTGCTCACGCTTGAGATTTGAATTACTTATTAAATTTTGCAAAGTTGATAATATGCACGGGTTCGAGTGCGGTTCGATCCTTATCTCGGTGGAATATCTATAACGCATTCTGTTTTATACATTTAATAGACTAATAGTCGTATTTGCAAACAGTTAAGAGTCTGGTGCTGCGCCAACTTTCTCGATGTCTAACTAAGATCAAACTCGAAAAAGGATATCTTAGATAGTCAAACAGCTTTGATCCGATTCAGACGCATACTTATTCAGCTTCTCATTCGAATCTAACCTGTTTATCTGTGTTTATACAGTCAGAGTAAAGCGGCGAACGGATTAAACTTATATTTGATATATGACGGATCGTTTTGCACATATGATTTATTTGTCTGAGAAATAGTAAGAAAGTTATTAATTAACTTAAAAACATTGAGCAACTTATTGTGAAAATGTGCATTAAAAAGAGCACAAATAGTGCAAATCGAGACCAGAGTTCGCCTGTGGCAAGATATGAGACTTGCCTATTAGGAAAAATTTACCTTGCACACCATAATGTCTAAATTAAAGGTGGCTTTCAGTTTTTGCATTTAAGTACAATGCTTTGGTTGACAAGTCATGTAATGGACTGAAATAACCATACTATAATTTTGCAGGTTCTTTTTTACATTTTTGCCTTTGGAGCTGTTCTACACGTTAGCTTATTTCATTGATCACTTTAGATATATTTGCAAGTATATATTGTATTTTTAAGAGTCTGGTTTTCGTTTTGGGAAATAAATACAGCAACAGAATCTTTGAAATTGAGTACTTTTTATTATTTGTGCATAGTGTAAACTATTTCGAAATTATTAAATACGACGATGGTTCTTTACATATGATAAAATATCAAGTAGGCACTAACCGAACGCAGTAATACGTAATAATTACAGTAAATCTCATTTACAACCGCTAAAACGAAGGCTAATTGATTGTATACAAGACAGGTGACAGCTTAAAGCATTGTAAAAGATAAAGGACCTCTTGCAATACATGCACTTTAGATCCATTCTCTCTCAAACAAAAACAAAAATGTCGATAAGAACCTGTAACGTTTAATAACCTGTTTTTAGAGAATATGTAACACTCTCTGTTAGACTCTGTAACCTTATTAACCACTTGAAATCCAGAAAATTTCATTGATATACGATATTTTTAATGTGATTCTCTTGCAAAGATGCAATTTAAGTATTAATCTTGCCAGAAACATTGATTGCAGGCGAGATTATGCAATCATTTATAAGAATTGATCGTTGTAAACAAAAACCTTGATTACCGTGTCGTTTTATTAACTATTTCAAGCGTAAATTCCATAAATGGAATGAATTAAGCATGCACGAAGCTTAGAAATACATTGGACTATATGGTGACAATAACGATTTACAGTGTTTATGTCAATTTGACCTTTAATTACCTCTTTGACGTTCACTTCAGCGTGCCAAGTTTTGTTTCACGACGAGACTCTGAAACATGTACAGTCAGGATTCCGATGCCACTTGTCGCGAGGACCCTCGCCCCACTGTAACCAAGTTCCTAACCAGTGATCCTGGGGTTTTCCACATTTGTCCTGTACCTGGCCTGAAGACCCCTTTGCAAAATGGTGTTGAGAGAGTTTCTCACTTGATGTGAGTTAACGAGACCCTAGACATCACAAATCACCGAGATGCTTGTCTGCCCAACGGTCACGAGCCCCACAATATCCAAATCCTATATTGCCGCCGTCAGCCATTTTGGAAAAACTACTTTTTTTGTTTTTTGGAGAATAAACAAGTGTTATACCTCTAAATTGATTGTTTTTTGGTGTGGAACTCATATCTGATGCCCTTTGTGCAATATGGGGTGTCTTTGATTGGAAAGGTTAAGTTTCACATTAGCCAAATCCAATATGGCCGCCGCAAACAATGTTGGAAAAGCTATTTTCGTTGTTTTTTAAGAAAAATCAAATAAAATACTTCTAAATTGATAATTTTTAGAGTATAACTCACTTCTGATGTCCTTTGTGTAATCTGGGATGTCTTTGATTTGGAAAGATCAAGTTCCACGATTGCAAAATCTAATATGGCCGCCCCAAGCCATGAAAAAAAGCTAACTTTTTTCGTTTTTTGGAGAATTAACCAATGTAATACCTCTTAATTGATAATTTTTGGGTGTTGAACTCATTTCTGGGGCCTTTTGTGCAATCTGGAATGTATTTGATTCGGAAAGGTCAAGTTTGACAATAGCCAAATCCAATATGGCCGCCGCAAGCCATGTTAAAAAGCTACCTTTTTTCTTTTTTTGGAGAATAAACACATGCTATACCTCTCATTTGATGATGTTTGGGTGTTGAACTCATTTCTGATGCCCTTTGTGCAATCTGGGATGTATTTGATTTGGATAGATCAAGTTCCACAATAGCAAAATCCAATATGACCGCCCCAAGCCATGCTAAAAAAGCTAACTTTTCCCCTTTTTTTGGAAAATAAACGAATGTAATACCTCTCAATTGATAATTTGTGGGTGTTGAACTCATTTCTGAGGCCTTTTGTGCAATCTGGGATGTATTTGATTTGGAAAGGTCAAGTTTCACAATAGCCAAATCCAATATGGCTGCCGCAAACCATGTTGGAAAGGCCAATTTTGTTGCTTTTTGGACAAAAATCAAATGTTATACTTCTAAATTGATTATTTTTGGCTGACGGCGGCCATATTGGATTTGGATATTGTGGGGCTCGTGACTGTGTGGCAGACAAGCACCTCGGTGATTTGTGATGTCTATGGTATCGTTAACTCACATCAAGTGAGAAACTCTCTCAACACCATTTTGCGAACGGGTCTACAGGCCTAGTCCTGCACTACATCGTCGACTGAGCTTTGGTCTCTGGCGTGAACAGGCTGATCCACGTTTCATCAACGGTGACAATTCTGTCCATGAACTTTTCCCCTTCTCTTTCGAATCTTTTCAGAAGATGTTCACAACATTCCACACAAAGTCTTTTCTGATCAGTATTAAGCATTTTGGGAATCCACCTAGCACAAATTCGACGCATATTTAATTGGTTATGAATAATACCCGACACTGTACCGTAACTGTAGTCAGCTTTGCAACGATATCCCTGATCGTGATGCGCCGATCATTATCCAGTACATCTCTAAACATAAGTCACTGTTGGCCTATAAGGCAGGTGGCAGCATAATTGGGGGGAAAGTAATGCAAAAAGCATGCTCCGTTAATTTTGTCCTGCATTCAGCAGTAGTCTATCTAAAAAGCCCACTTTCGTCTTGAATGAGTGGTCCTATGTGTTTTACCGTAACCAGGGCTCCAAATAATGAGAGTATTTCAAAATCTAAAATATTCATGTCCCCACCAAACCCTGGTGTAACTACTAACCAAAAGCTTCTCAAAGAGATCATTCTAATAAGTTATCACACCCTAAGGTTTAATGCAGACATGAGGAAAATGTTTTAACACTTGAGTATATTTTCCCTTATCTGGAGCCGCCCTGTAAACAATAATTCATTTCATTTCAATATACATGTAGGGGGCCTAAATATGTACATGTACATGTATGTATATCATCATCGACTGATATAAGAATCGAACACTGACTAACGTGTGCTTTAATAATCAGCTTATATTTTACAGAATGAAAGTGAATATAATGCTTTACTTTGCATGCAATATTTATATACACGTACAATAAAAAAAATAGTTGGGTTCCTCGGAACATGTGTGTCACCTGCCAGCAACCAGTTTAGGTTAAAATGACAAACTTCGTTATAGCAGACATAATCTACTGCAAAAGAAAGTGGAGAAAAGTGGTATAAATCTTATGGTATTGTTGCAAGACACTTCCACTCATCAAATCATTTAAGTAAATTAAATTTCATCTGGAAAGCATAATTAGAACAGAAGTTATATGCTGAAAATAGAAAATATGGAAAAGGGGAATAACTCTCACTGTATTGCTTCAAGAGTTATAAACCTTAGGCAAGACAATTTCACTCATCAATCTCTTTCCATGTGTATCTCTATAACATAGGCCTATCTCAAAGATGATTTTTAATAAACAGGAATATTTTCTTTATAAAATGATATAACTCAATAATCTCTGTACATTCAAGTAAACTGTACATAGACTATAAGATATTGGGCAAACAAAAGTATTTCATAACATATTTCCTGGCAATATCAATATTTTAAAAAAGTCAAATTCTGAAAATATCAAATTACAAAAAATCTAGCTGTTTAACATACACTCATTTTACTCTCATTAGATAGATATAACTTAATTCTACTAGTCATAAAAATTTAATGAAAATCTACAGTAGAATTTAAATTTTATACATGATTTCCTGAAATTCTGACAAAATGTTAACACAAAACGAGTAACCTCCCTTGAGATCAACTTTAAAATGCCGTCAGCTCTAAATAATACCATAAGTCAAACCTGTAAAAAGGGACCATTGGATACGGTAGCCTGTAGATCTTTAAAGGCATGTGACTGCTTAATGCATAACAAAAGTAATGCATAAAAGCTCCTTTAGGATCTATCTTTTTAGCATTACTTTTGTCCTGTGTTAAGCTGCCATCTGTCATATAGGCTAATCCTCACAAATTTAGCTGTCACTTGACTAAACTTGCATCTGATACTATTCATTATTACGTGACTAAACATAGCCTGTCCTTTGATCACTGCGTTATGAATTGACTAGTCACTAAAATCGGACAATTTGTTAAAAAAAATGTTTTGAAGCGAGTGGGAATCGAACACAGAACCTTTGGATTGCAAGTCAATCACCGTAGCCACTGCGCTAACAGAGAAGACACTAGAGTAGATCAAACTTTTCTTTATATCAATTTTCTACTATAAGCACGTGCCGCAAAGATCAGGTGAAAGTCATCAGCATTTCCGAAACTCGAGATGCGGGCCGCCCGCTGTCGAACCACCTTAAATTATAAAAACCACGTGCCAGTGATTACTTATATTCTTTTGTTGTATCTCATATATTCTATGTTATGTAGAATTCAAGTATTAAAAGTGCTGTTCTGTTCTGTTCATAAAATAAATTTCATTACAAAATCTTCAGTTAAACAGAATAAATCTACATGAAAAGAAATTGTTGAAAAGAGGAATAACTGTCACAATATTGATACAAGAGTCGTGACCCTTGTGTAATACGCTTTCACATGTCATGCTCTTTCCATAAATGAAGTTTGATTTTAAAAAAGTTCAGTAGAACCGGAGTTATGAGGCCGGACACGAAAAAGCGTGACGGACAGACAGACGGACGTAAGGACAGACAGACGCCAGAAAAATGATATCTAAGTGTCACATCTGCCTACGGCAGGTGACACAAAAAAGTGTAACGTCGACGAGGGATTCGAACCCACGATTACTAAAAAATATTGCTATTTGCCTTCTGCATACCTAGACTTTGTCTACTGCGCTAAACTGCTTTCAATAATTCCGCCTTGATTTCTATCTCATATACGAAACTTGGTTGTTTAAAATATCGCCCAAATACATGCGGAAAGCTACTTTCCCTACAAAATGGACTCGGCTGACCTTTGACACGTCAGACCTAGTTGTTTGACTATATTATTATCCTCGGTCTTTTCTTCAAACTTGCACGAGCATATCATGCAGCAATGTAGACAGAGTCATGTTGTATAATTAAAATGTTTGTCATCTACTATCGGAATTGGTACTCAACTAGTAGGGTAAGTGCTGTTTTCCCTGTATTACAGTGGATAATCTGTTATTCTTTCCCGTTTAAACGCAAACGTACGCAAACGCAAAGCACTAAAACGTAGAACAGAACAACTTTTGGACAATTCTGTTAATTCTTGTTTATCTTGGTGGCAAACAGTTTGGAGCCTGATCAGACGCCGGGTTACCCGGCGTCTGATCTGGCTCCAAACTGTTTGCACTGCAAATAATAGTTTTAGCGTAAACGCGTTTATTGGGAAAAAATAACAGATTCTCCACTGTAAAAAGTGTTTTGGGCGACATTTTAAGCATTTTACAATTATGTCAATAAACTTATATTTGGACTTTATCAGTTTAGACCCTCTAAAGTTTAAAGATATAAATGTAGGGGTGTTTTGATCCTTTATAATCATAGTTTACCGCTATCAGGCAAAAACAAAAAGTTGCCCCATAAACTTTTATTGGATAATCCAATTTCAAAATAAGTCTATTCCATTTTTGACTATTTAGGGTTGATTTTATCAAACTATTTCAAAATGACAAACAATGTAAACCCTAATCAGAGGGCTCCTTAATGAGCTCTCTGATCAGGGTCTACAATGATTGCATGGGATAAGTGCAATCATCATAGGTACTCTGTTTGTATATGACGAGTATACTCGTCGCTAGGGTTGAATGTGTTTAAACATCATCTAAATTTATTTTTTAAACGCAAAGTGTCGGCATTTTGACTGCTTCAATGCTGATACGACTTTGACTGTCATCAGTTTGGATCAAGCTCAAATGCTGATACATGTACTGGGTGAGTTATTATCATTGACCCAAACTGTTAGGCTTTGCAGGTTTACCTTTATTGTGTTCAATTGTCGCATTTTTCTTATTTACGTCTGCCAAGAAACTTAATAAACTCGTTTTCATGATTTCTTACTGACGAACTGTTTAATATGAAAGCCAAAACGTTTTGATCTAGATCAGACGTCACGTTACGTGGCGACTAATTTGGACCAAAAGTGTTTGCAATTGTTAGCCAAACGACACATTGCATTAGAAGGGTTGAGTCGTCGATTCAAGTGAGTATCTAATTTGACCCCATGCTCGACACGTGCACCACGTCCGCAAAAACTGTACAATAAAAAGAAAGTATCCAGTATAGGCCTGGCAGGGCGGAGTTCCGATGAGGATTATTGCATATCAACATTGGGGGCGGTAGCACGTTTAGTTCGTTTATTATCGGAATTTAACGTTGTCATCTGCCATTTTGACTGAAGCAATATAACGACTGGTAACTAACAGCTTGAATTCAGATCAGACGCCGCATTATGCGGCGTCTACTCTGGATTTCAGCTGTTTGCAAATGCAAAACAAGTCTTATTTTTTCTCCCTATAACAACTCACTCCGAACAACACACGCAATCTCTGTCTTTTATTACGCGTTGTTGTACAGAGTGTGTGTGTGTGGGGGGGGGGGGGGGCACTGTATACACCGTTTTCACGTGGATATGGCTGCATGCCCACGCCACGTGTTTCGTCATGTTGAAAGTGTTGGAAAATAACAATTGAATACGGAACTTTACTTATCACCCCTGAAATCATGTGCAATTTAGTTCAGTTTTACCAAAGGTTGGCTCCGTCCTGTCAGGTGAAAACAAATCGGTCTATAACAAATATATGTACTACAGTGTTCCCTTTCTACAGCGAATTCCAATGAGAGACGAATAGTGTTTAAGTTGTTCGGAGAGAGTCGTTACAGTGGAGAATCTGTTATTCTTTCCCAATAAACGCGTTTACACTAAAACTATTAATTGCAGTGCAAACAGTTTGGAGCCAGATCAGACGCCGGGTAACCCGGCGTCTGATCAGGCTCCAAACTGTTTGCCACCAAGATAAACAAGAATTATCAGAATTGTCCAAAAGTTGTTCTTTTCTATGTTTTAGTGCTTTGCGTTTGCGTACGTTTGCGTTTAAACGGGAAAGAATAACAGATTCTCCACTGTACATTGCGGGAAAATAATACTCTCTTTCGAGTGCTGAGCACGACTTTACTTGCATTTGCAATCAACTTGAATAGAGATCAGACGCTGCGTAAAGCGGCGTCTGATCTTGATTCAAGCTGTTTGCCAATTGTCATTCTGGTTTAGGATCCAAACTGTTTGCATCTGCTCTTAATGACGTCATTGAGAAAGTTACTTCTGCAAAACGTATGACTAAAGTCTATTCTTAGAACTGGTAAAAAAGACTTATCATGCACCTGCAAACTGACTGTTGGGTTGTAATTTCTAAGCTAATTAGATTATCATTAGTTCGAAAGTAATGTATAATTTGCATTTGAGTGAGACAGGGAATTAATTAGGATAAGTCTGATAATGAAAGTACGAGACAATTAATCACCTTAGTGGCTGCTTTGACCCCATTTACTGTCAAATAAGGCATGCATGGAATACGTCATCCGCTTATATTTCTTAAATATATTTAGTTTGGGTTATAACCAATTTACGCCAAATGGATTCTTCCAGTCGCATATATTGGATTAGTCAATCTTTGATGTAAGGGGTGTCTGAACTAAATATTCATTTTCGGTTGTTTTTTATATAAATATTGAGCTTTCTATCAACAAACAGTGTATACTCTGATCAGACGCCGCATTATGCGGCGTCTGGTCAGAGTCTTCACTGTTTGTCTATGTCCCTTATGGAAAGCTAGGCACAAATGGGTAAAACAGGAGAAATATTGACTTTAGTTTCAAATGGTTTGGATCAGAATCCACACTAATCGCCAATGCCAAGTTTTTAAAGATTTGAAAGCGGATACATTTTGTATTTTCAATTCAGATTGAATGTTATTGCAAATTGACATGTCGTATTGGCCACTGAAACCGTGTCTACATCGTGATGTGTTTTTTTTTGGCACGTGCTGTGTTCAAACAAATGTTATCACAAGCCCATTGCAGTACAATGTAAAAGGGGCTTTTCTTTAAAGTTACTGACAATTTTGTCTTAGTGCAAACAGTATTAAGACTGATCAGGCGCTAGGTTATGAAAACGTGTGTGGCTTTCCGCATGTGTTGTGCGTTCCTGTGTGTGTTTGTAAGCGTTTAAAAAAATAGTCACTTGCGAGTGTTGTGTCTTTGATAATATCGGCGTCTGGTCATACTGAAACGGCTTGTCGCCTATATGTAACAGACGCCGTTGTTTTCTATGCACATTTTGAATATTGCAGTAAAAGTTTTTCTAAATATAACTAAATACTGAGGTTCCAACGGTGAGCATGATACATGTATATATTCTTCAATGAATGTCATTGCAAACAGTATGGAACCAAGTCAGATGTCCAGTAACCCGGTGTCAGATCATGCTCCAAATCGCTTGCTATTCCGATTAATCCTGGTCATTTTGAATTATCTTCTGTTTAAAACATCATTGCCCTATAAACTTCAGAAAATTTGAGAATGAGTGCAAAACAAGTTTGTTCCAAATCAGATGCCGCGTCACGAGGCGTCTGATCTGGATATATACTGTATACATGAAGTCAAGTCGCGCTTAGCATTATAAGCGACCTAATCGTTATCATTTTCAAAATGTTGTCATTTCATTCTGTTTAGCTCGCCGGACTGTTCAAAAGCTAATGTTGGCACCCCGTCGTTGTCGTCGGCGTTCCGTGCTAACATTTTGAGTATATGGGACAACGTGGCATAGAACAAAAGAAAACAATAGAGCTGTTTATTCCGTTAGTCCATATTTTGATTATGTGACCTTTTTGGTGTATGTGGCTTCTTAATTTGTCTTTTCACATCCTTTTTTTACAATGGGAAAGTCACATTAACCTGAAATGTTAAAACGTCCGTTCCCGTTTCCGTTCCTGTTCGCTTTAGCATTTTCAAGAACATGCTTATAACTTCTATGTCTCTTAAGGTATTGCTTTTATACTTGGTATACCTGTGTACATGTATATGGACAAGACCTTTCCATGCACACCGAATGTTTAACCCTTGTGACCTTTACCTTGAACTTAGGCCCGTGTTTAGGTTTTGAAAAATGCCAACAACTCAATTGTTCATTGAGATAATCCTTTCATATTTGGCATGCGTGTGTATATGGACTATACCTTTTCATGCAATTTTAGCTTAGTGACCTTGACCTTTAACTTAGGGCCCGCGTTTAGTTTTCTAAATCTGCGTTTAGGTTTCGAAAAATGCTTATAACTCCTATTTCCCTTGAGATATTGCTTCCATATCTGGTATGCATGTGTATATAGTCAGGACCGTACCAAGCACATAAATAATGTTACCCCAGTGACATTGACCTTTAAGTTTTGGCCCACGGTTAGGTGTCGAAATCTGCGTTTAGCTTTCTCAAAATGCCTATTACTTCTATGTCCCTTGAGGTATTCCTTTAATATTTGGTTTGTATGTGTATATGGACAAGACCTTTCCATGCACACGGAACGTTTGACCCCAGTAACCTTGAACTTTAAGCCTACGTTTAGGTTTCGAAATCTGTGTTTAGGTTTCTCAAACTCCTATGTTCATTGAGATATTCCTGTCATATTTGGAATTCAGATGTATATGGACAAGACCTTTTCCTGCACACAAAAAATGAACTTTTTGACCTTCAACTCAAAGTCTACTTTTTAGTTTCTAAATGTGCCGAAGGCGAGCTTTGTTGTCTCTCTGGCCACTCTCGTTGATATCGTTGTGTTCACGTTTACTTCTTTTAAACGGGAAATACTTCTGCTCTACTGTATCGTTACTCATCCATCAAAACCGCAGTCTGTGGCAAGGATGTCTTGGTCACGTGATTCGTCAGTCGGCCTGCTAAATCACGAGACGAATGCGGCTATTTAAAAAAAGAAACAATGGTTTTGCCTAATTAAACATAGGTGAGACGAACGAATTAAATCCCACGACGCAGTCAGAGTGACAGATACTCGGTCCGTCACACACGTATTCATTGTCTTAAGGCAAGCTGTACGTGCTATTTGTTTAGTTTTTATTCGGCTCTTGACAACATCGGAGCTGCAGTTTAGCAGTAGTTACATTTGTCTTGAATATTATTTAGCCGTGTTAGACCTTAAGAGAATATAAATATATACTGCGACAATAATTGGAATCTTAAGCATTTGCAAAGCTTTTCTTTGGAAAGTGATAGGCGAAACCTCTTTTATACAGGTATTTACCTTATGTGTGTGTTGAGATGTTGGTAGTTTGACATTTATATATTATGTTGTTTTATCACTTTCCCCCACACGTCAAGTTGTTTTCTGCGTTTAAGACAAGTGGTTGTTTTCGAAAAGCCTAGTATGAAGCAAAAAGCCGCTCAAGACGATATTTCCCCACTACCATCGGCCTGTTTTAATCCTTTATCCCATAAACTGTATCTAAAACAGGTTGAAATTAAGATGAAAGCGTCTTAATGTGCATTCTGATTTACTTTCAGTCTGCTTTAAGCTACCATCTGCTAGGATATAAAACATAATACATATACATTGTATATAAGTGTATAACTTGAAATTATTTGCTTCAGTGGAGGAATTAATCACATGCGCTAAAAGGCACTCCTATGGTGGAAAGGGCTAATCACGCATCTGTCTAGAGGCAAAAAATATGTGATGAATCTTTGACAGGCCACGGTTAATGTTTTAACTTTCTCCTCGTCACAGTTTAACGTCTGTTTTAACCCTTTCGCTCTCAGTGATGCTTAAAAGCGCGTTCGCAAACAGTTTTCGATCTTGATCAGACGACGCGTAACGCGTCGTCCGATCAACATCCAAACTGTTTGACACTCGTTTTGAAATTTCTTCAAGCATACTGCTGTATTGTTTGACTTTGATACGACATTGCAGACGACCAAAATGAAGCAGACGACAATTAAACGATGAAGAGGTTAACAAAACAACCCACGAAACAGTTGGCAGTGAAAGGGCCTTTTGAAGACATGTCGTCTGCTGATGTTTATCGCCTGACATTCTTTTTAAAAAAAGCTAAACTTTAACTGAAAACTCTATTAGAATAGGTAAATGCACGGACAGACGTTATTCTGTGTGTGTAAGTTACAGTTACCCGGCGTATGATATTTCTCAAACTATTGACTATGGACTTCAGTAGAGAAGCCTTTATTTTTTCTCAGTATACTTGTACATGTATTTGCTAAAACAATGCTTCATACTGCGAACAGTTTCGAGCAAGATTAGACGCCGGGACGCTGCGTCTGATCAGGCTCAAAACTGTTTGCTACCCAGGCAAAAATGAGTAGTCAAAACATTTTGAACATTGTAATTTAATACGTTATTGTACTGCGTAAGTTTGCGTCAAAACTCGAATAACGTATTTTTCACCGTGTAGCACATACACGTTACTCGTACATGTAACACGTTGAATCCTGGTCACGCATTATGTACGCGTACATTGTATGCATGCAAACAGTGTTTAGTTTGTCTGTGATGGTGTTGGTGAGCTAGAGCTATATCACATAATACAGTAACATATGTTTATTACGACCACTAAATTATGCTCACTATTAGGTGTTACATTGTAATAGCAGGTGACTGCTTAAAGCAAAGTGACGGTAAAACAGAAAGCTCCTGTAGGAGCTTTCTGTTTTACTGTCACTTTGCTTTAAGATGTCACCCTGTATTTTGTATTTTATATTGTAAATTAGCCTTCGTTTTAGTGGTCGTTATTATGATGATTTTACTGTAAACCTCTATGCTTTCTAGGTATCTACTGAGTACTAAGCTGCAGACCAACGAACCTCACAATGAAACTCTCCGTTCTGATTGGGATCCTTGCCACTCTTTCCACGCCAATCTCCGGTGCTAAACTTTTCACAATCCAAGCGACCTTCAAACGGAACAAAGATAACCACCCAGTCTGGGACCTCTCTAATGCCTCTACAGGAAAAGCCGTGATTCTTGAGCCCCATAAAATACTGTCTCTGAACTTCTGCCTGCGTAAAAACACGCATGTAATGGTGAACAGTCTTCGGTTCTCTAATGGAAACCATTCGGAGATGGTTTTTGTAAAAATAGACCAGATTGTTGTTGGTATGTTTTCAACGGTAGAAAGACAAGACCACAACTGGAATAACTTCCTGTCGACTACGTCATTTCCGGGTATTCCGAGATTGTCCCTTGGCTGGCACCACGTTGCGGTAGGTGACATTATTTCGAGTTAAACTCTTCACTGCAATGACGTCATCGATTTTAAACACTTGTCGTCTGCTTTTATTTCAAATTTAATTTTTTTTTGCGAGTATTATCGAGGCGTCTGATCATTGAACAAACAACCAATATGTACTCGGGTTAAGACTGTTAAATGGATTAAGTTTAACCCTTTCACTACCAAAATGTTCGTGAGATATTTACTCCTTCACCGTTTCATTGTCGTCTGCTTCAATTTTGTTGTCTGCAATGCCGTTTCAAAGTTAAAAAAAAAGTCAGTATGTCTGAAGAAATTTCAGAACGAGTGTCAAACAGCTTGGATCATGAGCAGACGCCGCGTTACGCGGCGTTTGATCAGGATCCATACTGTTTGACGCGCTTTAAAGCGCGATTGAGAGTGAAAGTGTTAACGCCCCTAAATAGTTCAGGTCTCAAATCCATGTTTCCTTTACATGCACCAAGATGTCTAAAATCAAAATGTTCAAAAGAAAAAGAAAACCATTTCTTAAACATTTAGATTTTAGACAGATTGTCTGAGAATATATATCGATACACGTGTTCTCAAGTAATGTAAGTTTTTATCGGACGCATTTGCCCGATAAGTTTTAACAGTTTCAGTTTCAGTTTTATTAGCATATCAGCAACATACATTGACGTTGGCCATTAACAAAGATATAAGGAAATATGGCAAATACAAAAGACATATACATTAAGTACATAGATCACAAAGCAGCAATAATATCCAGGGTATGTTTACGTAAATTCATTCTTTCTTTAATATACTTAGCAGTATTCAATAAAATTTTCATATTACTAGTAGACATGAAATTATTAAATTTGTTGATAGTTGGCCACTGTATGTTGCCTTAATATTTTGTTTACGAAATTCATAGTACATAGGGCAACACAATAAGAAATGATATTCGTTTTCTATACGATTTTGGTTACAAAGCTTACATGTTCTGTTCACTCTGTCTATACCGGTAAAACGTCCAAATTCTATTTCAAGTTTGTGAGAACATCATCTAAATCGAGTAAACATTTGGCGTAACTCATCATTGGAAATCTTATTCAAATATTCTTCAAAGCAATATGACCTTTTAAAATTACAATATGTATCTAGTTTTGACATGGTATGAATTGATACATTCCAGTCTTGAATATACTGGTCTCTTAAACGCCTATTTATAGATGGTATTGTCGATAAGGTTTGACCTGTCAGTTGTTGAATATTCCGTCTTTTTCCGTAAGCTATCTTTATCTTCCGGAAACAAGTGTATTGTAAATAAACCATTCAAGGATGACGCGAATTTGATTATACTATCTGATAAAGATATCTACATTCGGTAATGGCTCAGTGGTTATGTGTCTGCGCTACCAACGTAAGGGTTATATGTTCGATACCCGATAGAGTTAATTTTGTAATATTTCTGAATGTGTCTTTTTTATAACTTTTTTATGGTAGACACATACAAACCATGATATTCATGCAATTGTATAAAATAAAGTGCAGTGATTTTGCCTGAGGGAACTTGGATAGAGAAGTGAGTATACAGTGGAGAAAATGTTATTCTATCCCGTTTAAACGCAAACGAAACGCAAACGCAAAACAATAAATCATAGAGCATGACAATTTTCGATAATATTTGCTATTCATGTTAATCTGGGTGGCAAACAGTTTGGAGCCTGGTCAGACGCCGGGTTACCAGGCGTCTGATCTGGCTCCAAACTGTTTGCTATGGAAATAATAGTTTAGCGTAAACGCGTTTATTGGAAAAGAAAAACGGGTTTTCCACTGTAGCAACATTACGTTATGCAAAGCTCTCTCTGGCAAAAAGCACTCTTTGTTACTTCTGTATTTCGTTAAGCAGCAAGTTTTTCTTTACCCAAACGTTAACTGTTTTATTTCAAGTAAAATATATAATTATCGAAAAATAAACCTGAAGCTGACGTTTACAAAACAGTGCCTTGAATCGAACCAACGACCCTAGCACTACGAGTCAATGACACTATCCACTAAGCTATTGCGACAGTGGCGTTAGATCATCGACTGAAGTATACTACCTGGAGTTTTCATTGATATATAAATAAAGTATACGGAAACTTCCGATGGTGCCAACGAAAGTTGACGGAAAGTGATGACCGACAGTTGATACTGTGATCGAAATTAAGCCGTATATTCGTAAAACCAAGATGATCAATAATAGAGTTAATTCTTTTGGCCCAACATGGACCGTTAACATTGTTACACTGATCAATATAGGTTTCATGCATAGGTGAGTTAACATTACACATAATTTTATACCAGTACTTAATAGCTCTTTCTTTACAAATCAGTGACAATGGAAACCTTCCTAATTCGCCATAAACGGCATCATTAGGAGTTTGTTTTTTCACACCCAAGACGTATTTACAAAATCTTTTTTTTTTTTTTGGTGAAGCCTAGACTTCTTTTATTCATTACTATTTACATATACACAGACAATAACATACATACATGCATGAGAACTAACAAATCAGCAAGGTCATGTAAGAATAAAACTATACAATCTTTGTGTTGACCTGCTAAATACCGCAAAGCGGTAGTAAGTAAGGGTATTTTAATTGTCGTGATTTACCCTATGATTAGAGTATTCAGGTATAATTAATATTCCTTTATATTATGGGAACAATGCTTTTTGAACTCTTAAAACAAAAGGATTCGTAAATCCTTTATATTTTAAGAATTCGAGAAGTATTTGTGTTTCATAAACGAAAACTTTATAAATATCAGTTTGTAGTGTCCAGTTTTCGCTTAGAAAGTACGATTTGTATATACTGAAACCAACAATAGTTAAAATTATATTGACGTAAAAGTAGTCCGTGTTTGTTATCTTATATCCTATTAAAAGTGTTTTAAGATTTTTTATATTACGTTCTATACCACATGTTTTAAACAGCGACACAATTTTTATCCAAAATGGTTGCACTTCTGAACAATTGATGAAAATGTGTTCATCGTCTTCGAATTCATGACATATTAGACAGTTTGGAGAGTTTTCCATTTTCCACTTGTATCGTATTGATCTTGATGGGAAAATGTTATTTATTGTTTTATACTTGTATTGTTTGTGCCTATTATCGTAAATTTTATTAATAAATTTATATATTTCCGACCATGGTAATTTGTCGTCAAACTTGTCATTCCAGAACCTATGTATTATAGGTTCATGAAACTTTTCAGACAGAAGCTGTTGATAGATAGTTTTATTGTTGCTTTGTATAAAATCTGTGTTACGAATATATAAAGATAAAGACGTTTTAACTTTAGTTTTAAAAGAATTTTCGCTTTTGATTAATTGCTTCCATCTGTTAGGAATTGCTTTATTAAGTTTTGCAATTTCACTTATCCAGTTTCTTTTATCTAAGAGTTTTTCTAATATATACTCCTCTTTTATTTCCCCTCTTTTGTTAATAATATCATTTATGAAAATCAAATCTGAGTTTATCCAGCTTGTAAACACAAGGCATTTATTATTAATTTTAATAAATTTATTTCCCCATATAACTTGTTTTCTGATGTCACTAAATGTCATGGTGCGTGTCTCTTTGAATGTTTTAATGCGTATCCATGATTCTAGTATATTTTTATAAAATTCAGGAATATTTGTTGCATTTATACTTTTGATGCTGTCTAAATTGTAGTAAAATACCAAAAAATCATTTCCAAAAGCTTGGAAATAATATTTTGGTATTAACTTCCAATTAGCGTCGTCATCTGATAACATCGATTTTATCCATTTTAATTTTAATGTAGTAATGTAAGTTTCTAAGTCAATCATTTGAAGTCCACCCTCTGATCTGTTCCCTATTAAAGTTGCTCGTTTTATTTTTTCACGCTTTCCACTCCATAAAAAGTCATATATAATACTATTTATTTTAGTTATAATCTGCTGCGGTACTATAATACTATGAAATAAATATGTAAATTTTGGTATCAATAGAGTTTTTATTATTTGTATTTTCCCATAAAATGTTAAATTACGCTTACGCCAGTTCTCTATAATGCTTTTACAAGTTGAATATTTTGTGTCCCAATTTAGCACGGAACACTCATCTTTATTGTGTCCAAAATATACCCCTAGGGCCTTAATAGGACCATCTGGCCATGTAATATCTCCTACGTTATCTTTATGTAATTTATTTTTCCCAATCCACATTCCTTCCGTCTTGTTTTTATTTAATTCAAGTCCAGAGTATTTTCCAAATTCTTTAATGATGTTTAAGGCCGAAACGATTTCTTGTCTATTTCTGAGGAATAATGTTGTATCGTCAGCAAGCTGAGAGATTTTAAGCGATCGCTTCTCATTAGTAAGTTTAACCTCAATTCCTAAGATGTTATTAGAATTTCTTATATTTATAGCAAGAACTTCTGCTGCAAGAATGTACAATAGAGCAGATATCGGACAACCCTGTCGAATACCTCTTGAGGGATTAAACAGTTGTGATCTGTATCCACTATTAAAAATACAAGATTTACAGTCTGCATATAAAACTTTAACCCATGTGATAAATTGTTCTTTAAAACCAAAGCGCCTTAAAACACTAAAAAGAAAGTTCCACTCGATTGTATCGAACGCTTTACGAAAATCTAAAAATAGAATTGCGCCTTCTATTTGTAGATTGTCAGTGTAGTCTATTATATCTTGAATTAAACGTAAGTTGTAACCTATAAATCTATTTTGTATGTATCCTTGTTGGTCTAAATGAACAATTTTGTGTATTACCTTTTTCAGTCTATTTGCTAATGCTCTGGCTGCTATTTTGTAGTCATTGTTTAAGAGCGATATGGGCCTCCAGTTTTCTAAGTCTGACGGGTCACCTTTTTTGTATATTAATGATAGAGCACTTATTTTTTGTGAGTTTGACATTTCCATACAATCAAAACATTCATTTAAACAATCAGTTATAATGTTTTCAATGAGTGGCCAGAAATGTTGATAAAATTCAGAAGTAATGCCGTCTAGACCTGGACTTTTATTTGTTTTCATTTGCTTTACTGCAATACTAAGTTCGTTTATGGTAAACATACCTTCACAGCTGTTGGCATCTTCTTCTGTTAATGTATTATTAAAAATTGTATTATCCAGGTAGTCATTTATATTACATTGATTTATATTACTTGATGAATATAACGTCTGATAAAATTTAACTTCTTCTTCAAGTATCTTAAAATTATCACATATTTGTTCGCCATTGCTGTTAAGCGACGTAATTGACTTCCTTGCCTGTCTGGATTTTTCAAGGTTAAAAAAATACTTAGTGCTTTTTTCACCTTCTTCAATAAAGTTTACTCTTGATCTTATTTGTGCACCCTTTGCTTTAATATCATATAAAAGTTGAATTTCATTTTCGAGACGTAGTATATTGTGTTTTGTGTTGTTATCCGATTGTCCGTTCATTTCATTATCTTTTGCAAAGAGGTTAGATAATTCATGTTCTAGTACTGCAATTTGCTCTTTTCGCTGTTTTGTCTTTTGTTTAGCGTATTTTATCGAAGTTTCTTTGATATCTAATTTGGTAAGTTCCCATAAAGTTTTTGCTGATTCATGTTCATACTTTTGCTGATTATTTTTAATTAAGTTACCTATGGTATTTGTAAACAAGTCATCTTTTAGGTACATATTATTAAATTTCCAATATCCTGGTCCGCGTGTATTTTGCTTCGAAATTTTGATAGAAATAGCAAGATGATCTGTGTATTTAATGCATGCTGGTCTAATATCTACTTTATTAATAAGGGGCATTATATTACTTTCTATTAGCCAAAGATCGATTCTACTTCTTTCTTTTCGATTTTTCCTTTGCCAAGTGAACTGCAATTTCGATTTATTTTTCTCTCGCCAAGCATCTGAAAGGTCCTGTGTTTTTATGAAATTTATAAGTGATTTTACTGGTTTGCATGTTGTTTTTGATTTGCTTGTTTCGTTATATCTATCCACTGATTCTAGAGTGTCGTTCATATCGCCTCCTATTATTTTTATCCCTTGTGCGTTATTTTCAACTAGTTCATGAATGTTATTAAAATAAATGTTTCTGCTTACTTTATCATTGTACGCGTAAATATTTACAAGTGTGTATGTTGTGTCATCTAGCACGATATTTAATAGAATGTATCTTCCTATTGTATCTATATGAGAGTCGATAGTGTTATATGACAGTTGTTTGTTTATAAATATTGAACAGCCTCTGCTAGAACTAGTACCAACTGAATGAAATATATCCCATTGATCAAATTCATACCTAATCAAAGTGAATATATCTATTGTAAAGTGTGTTTCTTGGAGAAAGAGTATATCAACTTTTTGTATTTACAAAATCTTAGCTGCAGTTTGTCAACCTCTTTTAGGTTATATACACCCCAAATTTCTGCACCATATAATTATATTGGTACAACCATACTGTCAAGAGAAAGTTTTGTCTTAACATTAAGATGGATCTTATCAACAAGATATAAAAGGTTTGAGTAGGCATATAACGAAGAAGTTCATAATCGGTTTTGAAATTATGTTTGTTTTTCCTTCAAAAGACAAGTTAACATTTGACTCGTTCCCTAATATACACACATAAATAGTATACAGTTGCTAATAATATAGTAGAGAGGGTGGTGGGGCAGAGAAAAAACAATGAGAGAGACAGAGAAACATAATTAAGTTACTAAATGTATAAAAGCAGACTCTAGTTTTAATATGTTAGACGGGTTATAGGGTCGTAATGGCGGTGAAGTGGAGATGTGATTATTTCTCAATGAACACGTTTATGCTTAACCAGTCTTTGGCCAGTTTAGACGCCGGATTTCCTTACGTCCGAACTATTTGCCACTCACATTAAATTAAAGCGTTACATTTAGAAGCTTCAAAACAATAGTAATTTTCTACTTTTTGCTGCCTTGTGTTTATGTTTTTTTGTTTTTAAACGGAGTAGACAGACCTTTTCTCCACTTTAGCTGATGGAAAACTTGAGCTTCTGGCGATTGCCACACTCGCCGATATTTCGTGTGTGAGTGTGTGCGACAGGCGGCATACAGTGGAGAAAACGTTATTCTTTTCCGTTTAAACCCAAACGAAACGCAAATGCAAAGCACTTAAATGTACAAAATTACAGTTTTTGAACAATTCTGACAATTCATGTTTATTATAGTGGCAACAGTTTAGAGCCTGATCAGACGCCGGGTTACCCGGCGTCTGAAATGGCTTCAAACTGTTTGCAATAGACATAATAGTTTTAGCGTAAACGCGTTTATTTGGTAAGAATAACGATTTCTCTACTGTAACAGCAGAGTGACATTTAACGGTGTTTAACGTCGTTCTGACAAGACAATTAACGCATTCGACGGCTACAGATATAACGTTCATTCAAAGATACATGTAAAAAGTGTCTGGTGTAATGTCATACTATAGTCGAACTGCGATATCTCGTACACGTTTAATCCATTTACGTCCGGTTGATTCTTCCATGTTTATATATTGGATTAGTCCATGTTTTATCAAAGGGATGCCTGGTCAAAATTTTGTTTTTCATTTTGTTTTATATTGAAATTCCTATCAGCAAACAGTGTAGACTCTGATCAAACGCCGCATTATGCGGCGTCGGATCAGAGTCGACACTGTTTGCCTATGTCCCATATATTGGATCGTTGGCACAAATGGTTGATGAACATACGCGCCAGTAGTCTGCATAGGCCCTTCAAACGTATCTTAGTACCATGGTAATAAAAATAACAAAGGCTATAATTTTTCTTTATTAGTAATGTATAATGTAACGATTCCCGGCAAAGAGTCGGCATGGATTATTTGGCTTTCTGATATAATGTTAAGTAATAATTGGCACAAACAAACATTAAAACAGTTAAAAAGTTATATGCTTACTAAAAGTATGATGCAAAGTGTATAGTTTGTTCCCTGAAATATATACATTTTTCTTAATTTGTTTGGCTCAAGGTCAATTAAAATATATCGGAAAGAAATCGATCAAACTTCACACAGTTAATGCTTTAGTGTGCATAATAAACAAGTGTATGGTATAATTTTTCTTTTGAAAATATAAGCACTTAATTACATATAGGTCTACCAATAGTCTAAAAAGCAGACTGATTTTTCTATGTGTTCTCGGGTTCACACTTGTATTCACTTTGATTGAAGTCCTGGGTTATTACCTTATCCTTATTAAATAGAGTAATTGGCAAGGTTCACGTCATTTCAATTTCCAAGTGAAATTTCACGTGTTTAATGTTTATATTTCGATTCATATATATTGTTTTAAACGGAAAGTACCTACGTGAGGTAACCGATACGCACGGTTTCGTTGAGTAACGATTCTTGAATCACCGTACTTTGTTAAGTCCACTAGATGTCGCACGAATTAGGCGCGTTTGTCCTTAAGTCGAAATTACAAGTACTTTCAGTTATGATCGCAAAGTAGTTATCGCTTATAAAAGTCTTAACCGTATACCAGCGTAACATGTACAAGGTGCTTATACCTCTTTTACTTTCGAGATCATGATATATTTGAATCTCGTTGGCAAACAGTTTGGAGCCTGTCCCAACCGCCGGCTTACCCGGCGCCTGATAGGGCTAAAAACTGTTTGCAATGGAAACAATATGTTTAGCTTAACGCGTCTATTGGGGAGGAAATAGTTACAGTGGAGAATCTGTTATTCTTTCCCGTTTAAACGCAAACGTACGCAAACGCAAAGCACTAAACCGTAAAAATGTACAACTGTTGGACAATTCTGATAATTGATGTTTATCTTGGTGGCAAACCGTTTAGAGCCTGCTCAGACGCCGGGTTATAAATAATAGTTTTAGCGTAAACGCGTTTATGCGGAAAGAATAACGTTTTCTCCACTGTATGTCTTCTCAAACCTTTACACTATTCCTGATTGATTGTAATGAGGGGACATTATTGCAATTGGAGCCTTTTTGTAAGTGATTGTATCATTAGGCCTTTCGGTTTAAAATTGCAATTTGTACTTTTTAAGTACATGCATGTTTTGGAGATTTGACGGTTGAAAAGAAACACACACACGCGATGTAGATCATTCCTTTTGGAAAAAAGTTTCTCAGAATTGTTTATGATTAAATGTAAAGGAATTTGGACCCTGATTAGACGTTCACAAAATTTCTGATCTGAGTTAAGTTGTTCGTAATGCGGTTATTCCCCTCGTGGCGTCTGCTAATGATTCTTAGAATATAACCTACATTTTAACCAATCAAACTGCCTGTTGCACCTCATTAAGTACGGCACTTAATCATTAAGTATTTTGTTGCGTTTCGACGTCGCGTGGTGTCTGCGCGTGCTATAGATAACTCCGCCTCGTAGCAACTAGTTGTAAAGACTGCCATATTTGGGCGATCTCACAACCAGAATAAGCCAGATTTGTTTACAATACGTGGGAATTATGTAGTCCTCGGCCAACAAAAATATAGGTTATATTCTAAGTTAGTTAGAACATATTAAGTGAAATATTAATGGCTAAGAAGGGGCCACTCGCTAACGCTCGTTACGCCCCTTCTTAATCATTAAGATTTCACTTAATATGTTCTAACTACATGTATAACGTATAGGTCTAACCTATTTACATGTAGCACTGGCTTGGGCTCGAGGAAAACAAGAAGACCCTTCGTTTCTGCTTTTTGTTATAGACGAACAAGTATAGGTAAGACCATGGTTGCGAGCGAATAAACGATATAGTTCGAGGGGGCGTAGCCCCCGCGAACTATGTCGTTTATTCGCTCACAACCATGGTCTAACCTATTTAGCACTGGCTTGGGCTCGAGGAAAACAAGAATACCCTTCGTTTCTGCTTTATGTTTTAGACGAAAAAGTCATTTTATTTATAATATTTTACTTGAATTGAAAAGTTTTTTCAGTGTGTAGCTTGGAACATTAAGCATGCTTTAACACCAACATAAATAACGCTTATTGAAGCTCTATATGTAAGCACAATTCATTATTAATTGCCTTTAAAGTTTAGGTCTCATTGTACATAATATGACGTCATCAAGCGTGTGCAGTTCCCCGTCGATCTCAGCTGTGTAGTAAAGACAATATAGACATGCATAGTCCCGGTTTTAACATTTACAGCTGAAACCATGCATATATCTAGGTCCAGAGGGATGGGGTAGATCTAGATCTATTATTGATATTGTGGAATTACCGTATTGCTTAAGTTTAAATACTTGATCTGGTGTTTATTCCGATTTTTTATCGTTAAGCTTAGAGTGCAGGCAAAAGGTTTTCGCGGTGGCTCATTGCTAGGGTTGTGACGTCAAATTGCCTTGAGATGACGGAAGCATGGAATAAGTGAACAGTGTGTTAGTTATTTCATGGTTTTGTTCAATAAACGATATATTCACAGGTTTTTGGGGCATCTGATTGGCCGAGAGCTCAAAGCCATGTGCTAATTCATTTTATTTGTAATAGTTTACTTAAATTGAAAGGTTATTTCAATGTGTAGTTTGAGACATTAAGCATGCTTTAACACCAACATAAATCACGCTTTTTGAAGCTTTATATGTAAGCACAATTCAATATTAATTGCCTTTAATGTTTATGTCTAAATGTACATAATATGACGTCATCAAGCGTGTGCAGTTCCCCTCTGACCTCAGCTGTTTAGTAAAGACAATCTAGACATGCGTATCCCGGTTTTTACATATACAGCTGAAACAATGCATATATCTAGGTCCAGAGGGATGGGGTAGATCTAGATATATTATTGATACTGTGGAATTACCGTAATGCTTTAGTTTAAATCCTTGATCTGGTGTTTATTCTGATTATTTATCGTTAAGCATACAGTGCAGGCAAAAGGTTTTTGCGGTGGCTCGCTCGGAGGATTGCTAGGGGTGTGACGTCAAATTGCCTTGAGATGACGGAAGCATGGACTAAGTGAACAGTTTGTTAGTTATTTCATGGTTTTGTTCAATTAAACGAGATATTCACAGGTTTTTGAGGCATCTGAATGGCCGAGAGCTCCAAGCCATGTGCTAAAATGTGTTGGCAACTCAACTCCGCTCCAAGTCTTTATTGCGGCTAATCTTCACAGATCATAACACTAAACCGGGTCGTACTATTCACAAGAACATGAAAACATAAGGCAACATAAATACAGTCGAACTTCGATATCTCGAACTCGGTTAAGGCGAACATACCCGTATTTCAAAGTTAAAACGCGGCTCGGCCGCGTTTTAACTTTGAAACACGGATATGTTCACCTAAACCGAGCTTGAAATAAGACAAATTCATGTTCCGAAATATCGGATATTTCGGGTTAAGCGAGATCGAGATATCGAAGTTCGACTGTAGTCAAATGAATGAAATGTTGACACTCGTACCGATGTGCAGAAACAATGCATGCAACCAAACTTTGAGAAAGAAAGAAAAGTACATGTACATGTAGCGAGTTTGACATGCGAACTTGTACAGTGGAGTAAACGTTTTTCTATCCTGTTTAAACGTAAACAAAACGCAAACGCATCGCAATAAAACGTAGAAAATAACAACTTTTTGACATTTCTGAGTGCTGATTTTAAATTGGACGGTAAACAGTTTGAAGCCTGATCAGACGCCGGGTCACCCGGCGTCTGATCTGGCTCCAAACAGTTTGCATTTGAAATAATAGGTTTAGCGTAAACGCGTTTATTGGGAAAGAACAACGTTTTCTCCACTGTAACGCTCCATCAAAGATATTAAGTACCTTAAGGGCTTCGCTTTTTTTTTCGAACACATTCTAGTATTTGCATTCTACATGCATATTCTCCACTAATTACAAAGTGATGAAGTATGTAGTAAAGTCAGCGATCTCAACCACAAGAAGTAGGATAAATTGAAAATGGTGAATTACTATGCGGAAAATTAGATAGATATCTGTATTATCCTCCATAAGGAGAGCAGTTACATACAAATACAGAAGATACACACAATTCAGTACAATATCAATACATTGAAAAAAGAAAGAATGTAATATTATACAATATGACAAAATATGACAAAAACACCTTTGCCAAAATAGTTACACATCTAATAGAGTATTGCAATGACGGATCAGAAGGGCGGCAAATGCATACAGTAACCATATGCACTACAGACATGTATAAGCCGTTTGGTCAATCATTGCCAGAAACGAGCTAAGCTGTGCATATCCCATTAGCATGAGTTTCCTCCAACTGAAACGAAAATATGGAGAATAAGTCAAATGGGATACAGACGTGGTAAACTGTACATTATCCCATGATTTAAATCTCCTCCACCCGAAACGAAACTATGGAGGGTCTTTTATGGGATATGGACAGCTGAAACAATACAAATAGGTGGGCTGACATAAACACATGGATGGAAATTAATAATGTATTCTCAACCGCGTCTGAATGATAGTTTGATTATATACAGGAACATTCTGCTTGCGTTCATCTTGCTTTAACCATTTACCCAATAACTTGTTTATAATTTTGAAGACGAGTGATCTCGAAAGCAGGTTGAAAAGGGAATCAGAATGCGTTTTAACCTTTATCGTGCTAAGCGCGATTTGACAAGTACATGTACAGTGGAGAATCTGTTATTCTTTCCCAATAAACGCGTTTACGCTAAAACTATTATTTGAAGTGCAAACAGTTTGGAGCCAGATCAGACGCCGGGTAACCCGACGTCTGATCAGGCTCCAACCTGTATGCCACCAAGATAAACAAGAATTATCAGAACTGTCCAAACGTTGTTCTTTTCTACGTTTTAGTGCTTTGCGTGCGATTGCGTACGTTTGCGTTTAAACGGGAAAGAATAACAGATTCTCCACTATATTTGTAAGCAGCTTGGAACACGATCAGACACCGCGTAACGCGGTGTCTGATTTTGATCCAAGCTGTTTGCCACTTATATTAATATTTTTCTAAGTTTAGAAAAGATCAAAATTAGTGTCATTGTTTTCGCAGTCGAGATAATTTTTGCATATGACAATTCAGCAAATAAGGTTAAGGCGCATTTTGGCCTATTTTCATCCTACTTTAAGCTTCCGTCTGCTTTCATATACATGTAAGCATGATATATAACGGGTTTTGTCTACGGTACATGTACATATTCATGACTGTTTAAAGGTAAATCGTTTTCTTCAGTAGAGAAATGAATTAATATCGTGAAAACGCGTATCCATGGAGTAAGCCGTAAGCCCAACGTATCTAAATCATCAAGTGCTGAATTGTTGTAATACCTAAGCGTAACTGTACTATAGGGTGTGTTTTATAAGTGATTACATCGTTTAGACATAGACATGTTCTAGCAGTTTTAATTTTCCATCTTTATAGTGCCCTGGTAAACCCGATATAACTTGCATTAGCAATCAGTTTTGAGGCTGAGCAGACGCCGAATCACTTGCATGTGCTTAACTCGACTCGTTGTCTTTGATAACAACTTGCGATATAAATATAATGCATATTTTCGATTAACAGTTATCTGTTGAAGATGGGATTCTGTCAATTTTCAAAGGTATATTGTACTTTATAAGGTCGGAGATTGATGTACCAGTCAATGAACGCGGTGCACATGTATATATCATATGGACGTAATTAGTCTACACTGATCGTCAATGTTTTGGATCAACATTTACCCTTTAACTCTTAATGAAGCCACAGCAATCTGTTTGCAAATAGTTTAGATTATGATCAGACGCCGCGGTACATTGAATCTTAAATCAAATCGATCTTGCAAACCAGGAAATCAAACCAGACGACAATGAAACAGTAAAGGGGTAAACATATCAGGATTAATTTGGCAGCGAAATAGATGTTTACCCCGAACCAGCTGCCGCAGCTTATTGTGCCTACATCTATTTTAAAGACAGTATAACTGACGTAATCTAACAACAAGTGCCAAACAGTTTTGATCCTGGTCTGACGCCGCGTTTAGCGGCGTCAGACCAGGATCAAAACTGTTTGCAAATGCTCTTTATGACGTCTTTTAGAATTAAAAGGTTTAAATGGGTTAAGCGAAGGCGAACTATCGTCCTGATTTAAATTTTAAATATGTTTGCAATGTATGGGATGTACTTTTCACACCAGTATGTTCAATAACAGAGGAGTGGTTGTTGATTTAGTTTTAAATGAAGTTAAATTATGTTTCTTTGTTCTTGTTTTTGTGGCTAAGGTTTTCAACCGTTTTTGCACTTTCTATGTTTAAACTGATCTATTAAGTTGCCTAATCGTTCTCATACTATCATGTATATTGTATAATATTTACATTCACACTGTAAAGTCTTTATGTAATCCTATTAAAAAATATGCAGTCCATCTGCCGGTGAACCTACAAATCGAAACTGGTTCCAGCCAGTTCGGATTTCCCCCGTGCTATTCGTGGACTTCTTAAAATAGACTACATCGGGCACTTAACACTACGCTCCCATTGGTCGACGGACACTAGCGGGGAGATACAGACCCATAGGTCGTTGCCATCGCGCTGCTATGTGTGTAAATGGGTTAAGAAAACAACCGCGACCTGTATTTTTAGAATGTGCTTTGGCAATAGATATTCAAGTTGCACTGTTATTTGTTTACCTTGTAAGTCTTTTCCATTCACAGAGAGAAAGTTTACTGGAAAAAATCCTGAAGTTTTAATACAGTTACAGTACATGTAATGGGGACTACTTTCTCACCATATTTAGAAACTGGAATGGCTATTACATCGACATTACATCTATCAAACCTCTTTGACCGGTATATGATAAATTCTTATACAGAAAAAAAAAATCTGGCCATTAAACACATTAAATTGACAAGACAGAAAATATAAATATTAGGGAATAAACAACATCTCTTTGCCGCTCATGACGGTATGACTACATTAGCTTCGGGGGGTAAATTTAACGAAAACGCCCTTTGGGCGTTTACGGAATTTACCCCCTGCGAAGCTAATGTAGTCATACCGTCATGAACGTCAAAAATATGTTGTTTATTCCTATAATGTAATCCTATTAAAAATATGCAGTCCATCTGCCGGTGAACCTACAAATCGAAACTGGTTCCAGCCAGTTCGGATTTCCCCCGTGCTATTCGTGGACTTCCTAAAATAGACTACATCAGGCACTTAACACTACGCTCCCATTGGTCGACGGTCATATGACGCTAGTGGAGTGATAAGACCCAGTTGATCGACTACGAAGCCTATATAGGTCGTTGCTATGAGGGTAAATGGGTTAAGAAAACAACCGCGACATGTATTTTGAGAATGTGCTTTGGCAATAGATATTCAAGTTGCACTATTTATTTGTTTGTCTTGTAAGTCTTTTCCAATCACAGAGAGAAAGTTTACTGGGTAAAATCCTGAATTTATAATACAGTACATGTAGTTGGGACTACTTTCTTACCTTATTTAGAAACTGGAATGGCTATTACATCGAGATTACATCTATCAAACCTCTTTGACCGGTATATGATATATTCATATACAGAAAAACAAATCTGATCAATATACACATTAAATTGACAAGACAGAAAATAGAATATAAATATAAGGAATAAGCAACATCTTTTTGCCGCTCATGACGGGTCAAAAAGATGTTGTTTATTCCTATATTGACATTTTCTGAAAACAGAATAGACCCATATAAGATAGACACGTATCTATTTAATCTTAGAATAAACAGTTTGCAGAAAAACATGAATATACGCTTGTAGAAGGAAACGTTTGTGTATATATGGTATTGCTGATAGGGATGTAAATGCAATAGCCGTTGCAATAACGTGCATGTTATGAAGTGTTTATTGTATTCATGGAAAATAAGGTGTCATTACCTTCCAAAACATATGATATAAATACTTACAGTTCATACCGGCGTCTGATCTGGCTCCAAACTGTTTGCAATGGAAATACAAGTTTTAGCGTAAACGCGTTTATTTGGAAAAAATAACGTTTTCTCCACTGTACATAATAATACATTGTATAAGAATACAGTGCAGGCCCTAATTATACAGGGGAAAGGTTCGCTGATATATGGCGCTTTTGATTGAGATAAAATATTAGTTGCAATAGAGTGCATTGTATAACTTATGTTTAGTGTATTCCTGGAATACATAGCATGCAATTCATTACAACATCGCTGAAGAAAAATAGCGTGATTAATGGTACAGTGGAGAATATGTCATTCGTTCTAAATAAGCGCGTTTACGCTAAAAGAATAATTTATATCGCAAACAGTTTGGAACAAGATCTAACGCCGGGTCATCCGGCGTCTGATTAGACTCCAATATATTTGCTTTTAAGATTTAAATAGTAAATTAAAATATAAAAAAATGTAGTTTTCTAAGTTAAAGTGATTTACGTTTGTGGTTCGTTTGCGTTTAAACGAGCAAGTATAATATTTTTATCCACTTTAGACATACGTCTTAAAAACTTAGACTGATAATTATAGGTAGATTCATGTGTCTGCATTTCGGTTGATGTATGTCAGGCTGGTTCAGATGGTTTATAACAGTTGATTTGTGGGGCATTTAACTTTTTGCATGCTGGGTATTTATTTTCGTTTGCAACCGTTGTCGTCTGCGATTGTTCTAAAAAAAGATGTTTTCTCAATTCCTTTTCAAAGCATGTTCAAAGTGTCAAATAGTTTGGATCCTGATGAGACGCCGCGTTATGTGGCGTCTCATCTGGATCAAAACTGTTTGCAAAGGCAATCACTGTGGCAGATATATCCGCCGCTAGCATGCAAAGAGTTAATTGGTGTATTAGCGTGCTAGTGGAAAATTAAGTGCTACCAATCCTCAAACATCAGACATCATAGCACACAAGTAAATCTTCATGTATGTAAATCAAAACTAAATACATGTATAGGTCTTAATTACATGTAAATTGTACAAATAGTATTTAAAAAATCATTCAAATAAAGACTCGATGGTACTTTTGAAGATTTGTAAGCATCAATTACAGTAGCAAAGACACACCACTGTAAATGCAGGGCTGCCATAAGTTGACATAAAAAATCCTAAGATTTCCAAATTTGCATTTTTCAAGTGCAATTTTACTAATCGTACCTTTTCCCCATCGCATGTTTCTAGTTTTGTTGACATGTTGTTGGTTACAGCAGGCTGAAAGTAAAGCAGAATTCGCCTTAAGGCGCATTCTGCTTTACTTTCAGTCTGCTTTAAGCTACCATGTACTAGAAAAAACCCAAAGATTTAGGAAAAATCCAGAGAAATGGCAGCCCTGGAAATGAATAACGTCAATCGTTCTATACATGTACATGTTTAACACTAGATAAATAGTATACAACATGTACATGTAAACAGTGTCGAAATAATAATGACGTTTGACAGACCATCGTTTCTGAAAAGGAGGAATAGGTTTTCGTGTGCATTAACTTCGGTTTTATTCTATTTATATTTTCATAACAATAGGCGCGTGGTTGCCTTGAAGTTGGTTATATGCCAAAACTTCTTTTATGTTTGCGGTAAGAATAAACGTCAGTACTAAATCAAAACAATAGCATACAACACATTACATATTATTTATTGCACTATACCATAAATAAACAAACAACATAAATGTCACACAAATGTAAAACAAGGTGTTTGAAGAAATGTGATATATATGTTTATGCAAAACGATGGCGAAAAACGTTACGAATTGCACACTATCACCCGTTCTACATTTGTATTAGAAGTGTTTATAAACGGTGTTTACAGTGGAGTTTAGCTTGATGGAAAGTTAAAAAACAACAGCCCCTTGATAACTCTAAAGATATATCTTCATTTTCATGTTAGGAGCAAATAACTTAGAGCTGGATCAAATGCCGAGTAACTCGGTATATCATCAGTATTCAAATTGTTTATCAGTTTTATTTCTTAAAAGGAAATGCAACGTTTACAAGATACTGTTATTTACTAAATGTTATTGTTCTTCAAATTAAGCTTATTTTAACTCATTTCCCCCGTAAATACATGTAAGTCTTTTAACGCCTTTGATTTCTTCTTCCACTGAAGAAAATACTTATAATTTATAACAGTCATGAATATGTATTATAAGAAATATTTTCTCTATTCTAGCAGATGGTTGCTGAAAGCTTAAAGCAGGCTGAAAGTAAAGCAGAATTCGCCTTAAGGCGGATTCTGTTTTACTTTCGACCTGCTTTAAGTCATCATATGTCTTCAAAATTAGAAAAGGGCTATGGGGTAATGAGTTAAATAAGAACACCAACCGCAATAATAATAGTGCATTATCCACATTAAAACTCATGGTGAAGTTGATTTTCTTCTTGCAGGTTTCATTCAACGGATCTGCTGATGGTATGGCTGTTGACAAGATAGAGCTGAATGTTGACGATGACGAAATAACAGAGGATATATTCTCCTGTGAGCTTTCATGTATACATGATCAACCTTACAACGTACGAGCCAATGACCAAGTGACCGAAAGTTCATTTATTGTACAGGAGTCTTACAACACCTCATGTCCGGAAGTAGATAATATAAATATTCCTATATTCAATCCAAGTGTTCAGGAGTATGAGATTACGGCCGTGTTGCCGAGGTATCGCACGTTTTCTAACTGGAGAACAGAGAACACAACAGGCTGTCCCCATCTTGAACCTGTGTATTGGTCCTTCTACAATATCCACATGACACCTAACATGCAGGACGTTATTCGCCATAATAAAGCTTTATTGTACTTTGGCAAAGGTACAGACACCTACTCTAAGTTATCTCTTAGGTTGGTACTTCAGTTTAAGCTCGAGGGTAAATCAATGGGACTTATTGACAGTGAAATGGGTACCATTCTCCGGTTAAGGTTTAAGCAAGTGTCATCAAACATTCGAATATCAATGAGATATAAAGGGCGGCAAGCAGCAGTTTCAGGTGATGACGCTAAGCTTCTGACGGCCAACAGACCGGAAGCTGAATGGAACACTAGGGATTTCAGCTGGACTAGTGCCGATTACAATCTTATACTCTTGTTTATAGACTCAAACTCAAGTCAACCATTAGAGCTTGATTATATGACTTTTAAAAGACGCCCTATGCTTGCGGACACGGTACAAACCATCCATAAAGGTGATGATATGATAGTTGAAGCTATATTTAGTGATTTCTGGTGGACTCGTCCAGATAGTATGACAGTTCATTTGCCAAATGGCGACAGATACAACAATGTTTCCTATTTCCGCATATATAAACCAATACCATGGAACTCTGGGTATGCTCAGGTTTTTGTTCTTTACCAAGATGGCAACGCTCGTCTTCTACCAGTGACCCCTGAGGGCCTTGATTGGATCCCGTTTGGTTCCTCTGTTATCATCGGTCAGACTGATCCAACTGTTGTTAGACCATACGCATCTATCACAGACACTGTATTCTTGAGCTTTGACCCGTGTTTAATGTATCTTAAATACAAAGATGGCGGATCCGCAACTCTTAAACTCGACACCAGTCTAACGGAAACACGTGTTACTGTGTCAGACGTTTACATGGCCAGAAGTCCCATGCAGTTCCCTTTCACCACATTTCGCTCTATGTATGTGTCAGAGGGTAACAATGACGTTGATCATGTGAGCCAGGACGGTCGTTTCCCAGTACATATTATGGAGGAGTTTGGAACGAAAATGGGTCGTAGTTTTGTGTTTCATCGTAAGTGTATGTCTCGACACCTTAATCTCAGTCCAGATATCTACATAGATGTGCGGCGAACAAGGAACCAAGTACAAGAAGTAAACCCTCAAGCAACAACGTCGTTCCGAGATCTATTCCAGAGAATACAAAACCACAGATTAAGACTGTGGACACCAAGACTTCGAAACTGAAAGGCGATCTCACACCAACTATTGATGCGATATATTGTTACATTTATAAAGTCATTCAAAAGCTATTTGTTAACCCAATTATGCCGAGTGGATATGTTCATGTTTTGTATTGATTTTATTTATCAGCAAACAGTTTTGACTCTGATCATGCGCCGCATTATGCGGCATTTGATCAGATTCTATTCTTGTTGCCAATATCCTTTTCATCGGACGCTAGGCACAATTTGGTTAAACAAACATTAGCACTATCTAAGATTTTTTTACATGAAACTTGTTAATTGTATTTATTAAATTAGAAGTATGAAACGAAATAGTTCAAATTATACATCATTCATTGTGGCCATAATGACATTAACCTACACAGCTGAAGAAATATAACGTTTGTACCGAGAGGTTCCATATATCTAGACTGGATATGCAATCTACACCGCATTGGTAATCACTTTACTATGCATGCACGTTCTGGTTGCTGACAGTATTTGCAGCGTTTAAACCCCGTTTAGAATAAACGTAACATAATAACAAATACTCTCTGACCCATTAATGCCCGCCGTCCATTGATATAGACATTATCAAACAAGGTATACCCAAATGAGACGCTGCCTATGATAATATAATTGCTGCATATCGAGAATGGGAGAGATAGAAAGTGTAAATGAATGAGAGAGAGAGAGATAGAAAGAGAGAGAAAAAAGAGAGAGAGAGCATCCAAACATAGTATTTAAGGGACTGTTGGCTCGTTCAGAGACCAAAGGTTGTTTTCTATGTATATTTGAACCGGCCACTTGTTTTAATAAAATAGTGCACTGCTTCGAAAATCACCAAGTTATCGTTGTAAGACAATTGATCATTTCCATATAAAAAACGTTCACAGCTTAAAGGTTGGAAAATTCTGGTTTGCTGCAACAAGAGCTGTCTTTGTTCTCTATATTTTGTACAGTGGAAAAAATAATGATCGCTATTTTCAACCACATTTAAACATGAACAATAAGGATTTATAGCAATATGATTAATAAAGAGATCATTATTTAGATCACTGCAATTATTACGTAACCTTGCATGTAAGACAGCTAGATAGCGTTTACCATGAAAATAACGATGTTTTACATTTATCTTGTTTGGATTTGCGCAAATCCTTGATTTAAAGGATGAAAAAGTAGGTCGTTACATGTATATATGTAGATGGATTTTACAGCGCCTTTTTTCATCACCCTTTAAGACGATGGACAACTGCCCTATACTGTTAATATTTGCCCTTGCATCTACTCTATCATGTAATACATGTCACACAATTGATTCCGCCATGCTGTTGTTTTATTCCATACCATATGGGGGCCTCCGTGGCCTAGTGGTATAGTCACTGTGACTTACATCACTAAGCTCCCCACCACTGTGAGTTCGAATCCCAGTAGGGTCGTTCGGAGTTTTCATGTGGGGAAGCCTTCCAGCTGGCTTGCGGAAGGTCGGTGGTTCTACCCAGTTGCCGATTTGTGTCTGAAACAGTGCACAAAGGATTATGGGGTTTTCCCCCTCCTATAATTAGCTTGACGTCGCGATATGACTGAAAAACTGTTGACAGCGACGTAAAATCAAAACAAATCAATTCAAATCCATACTATATGCACTCTGTCATATAAAATATGTGTGATCCAACATGCGATCACTGATGACGATTTTAACCCGTTCCGTCTCAATTACGTCATAAAGCGCGTTTGCAACCAGTATTGGTCCCGATCAGACGCCGCGTCATTAAAATTGTTTTGTCATTTGTTCTGAAATAAGTACTGCCTTAAATGTAATTTTAAAACCATATTGCAGACACAATACGGCGGTAAACAGGTAAACATCTACCGATACTTTTTATCAAGAAAGAGTTTAAACTGTTGGTCGCTTATAGTGTAGAGACAAAGAACAACGTCAATCACAGGAACATTAATTTATGTTTGCATAGTTTCTATTGAACCGAGTATACGCGTCCTTTACAATCGGTGTACATTGTACAGAGCACACGTGTCCTATGCAAATGTTGTATACCCTTAGCACATATAGTAGCCCTCTGATTCACTGTTTTTTCTAGTTTATTTTAAAACCCCTTATTTTCGTAAGTATAGTAATAGACATAATTTTAACCCTTTCACTTTCAATTGTTTCGTGAGAGTGTTACCCCTTCACCGTTTCATTGCCGTCTGCTTCAATTGTGTTGTCTGCATTCAAAGTTGAAACAATAGCTAGAATGACTGAAGAAATTTTAAACGAGTGTCAAACAGTTTGGATCCTTATCACACGCCGCTTTACGCGGCGTCTTATCAGGGTCCAACGTGTTTGCAAACGCGCTTTTCAGCGTCATTGAGAGTGAAAGGCGTCTTTTGTCGTCTATTGCAGCAACAAAAAATAAGATGTGTGTAAAAATGTAAATGTGTAAATATGTAAATGTGTAAATATGTTCGTTACCGTGATGAACAAAAATAAATAGACCTAATATGAATACAAATTAAACCCAAATACAAACTGTATAAAACGTTACTAACTTGTTTTCTTGTTTCGCCGTTTGATTAACTTTCGAGTTTATTGACAATATCCCCGTCGAAGCCTTAATCTTCGTCACATATAATACTCCTATTAATACAGTGCGTGAATAAGTAACCCATTTGTGTCTGGCGTTTTATTAAAGGGTTTTAGGCAAACAGTGTAGACTCTGATCAGACGCCGAATAATGTGGCGTCTGATCAGAGTCTCCACTGTTTGACAATAGGAATTTCGATATATAAAAATAAACAAAAATGAAACTGTAGACCAGGCACCCCTTAAATAAAAAATGGACTAATCAAATACATAAATATTGAAAATATTATTGGGCACAAATGGGTCAAACCGATGAAAAATCATAAGAAAATGGCTTTTTCATTCGATACTGAAAATCTCGGCGTAGTTAAAGCAAGAAAAGTGTAAAAAAAATAAAATCATGTAAGGCTAAACGTTCATTCTCATATACATAGTCATATGCTTTTAGGTACAGCAAACGATTCTGGTTTGTACTAGTTAAAATTTCGTTGAATGTACTGTGAATATGTAAATTTTCCCCGTTTAAAGGCAAACAAAACGCAAACACAACTTAATGAAATATATAAATGTCTTTTTTTGTTTATAAATTTTTTAGAGCCTTATCAGATGCTAGCTGCTTTTTCTCAAAATAACTTATTGTGAATTTTGACAATCTATCATAATGACGAATGACAAACAGCTTGAATTCAGATCAGACGCTGCGTTATGTGGCGTCTTATCTGAATTCAAGCTGTTTGCAAATGTAAGCCAAGTCGTGCTCAGCACTCTAAGGATATTATTTCCTCCCGATAAAGACTCCCCCAAACAACAAACACAATATTTGTCTCCCACTAGGTGTTGTTGTAGAGAGGCATAATTCGAACTTTATTTAAAACGTTGCTTAGTTACAATTAAATTATGTATAAGTAAACGTCAATATACAATTGAATCTTTAAAATAGCACAAAGCCATTCCTTAAAGGAATTATAAGAGATGATATAAATGACATAACATGTCATATATAACACAGATATTTATAACATCACAGTATGACACACATGAATAGAATGTTACAATTTATAATACTGCTTTAACATATTAAAGCCGTGCAAAAAGAAGAGTAAGAAAAACTAAGAATAGTCAACCAAAGCAAGATAAAGTATTCCGATTTTCAGAATTTACATCTGCTAATAAAACTGAAATATCAAATTGAAATGATTATCATCTAATCGATTTGAATTAAGATTATTTACATATTAAACATTGTCGTCTCTGTAAAATGTAAAAGCAGGTTTTGGCACAATTTCTTAACAAGTTAGTGTTTGAAAATAGAAACACATATTTATTAAAATCATCTAAGTCTAAGGAATCTAGATTAAAAGTACGTGCTTTTGTAAACAGCTCTTCTCTTAAATCATTGAAAATATATCAGTTCAAATTTACATGTATTTCATTTTCAACAGAATTATTACTACAAAATGGGCAAACTCTACTTTCCTCACGCAGACTCTCATCACGGCAGTTTCAATCCGGATTGGAGCTACACCTAATCGAAATTTACAAAAAAGCTGACCACTGCAATGGCGGGAATATCATTTTACCGTATTGCTCCTTAGAAAAGTTGGATTTAAAGCAATTATACAATCTCAACTTCTTTCGACCACGGTCAGAAACTCCAACATAACTATTAATTCTACATGTATGTAGCCAGCTACTATTCAATTATTTTAAAGGTTTTAGTCTCAACAACTTAAGAAAATGATCTAGAAATCGGATAGTCTAAACGTCAATATATTCAAATCGTTCTCATAAAAATAAGACTGAACTTAATACATGTAGTACCAATGTTCACAAGAACGATTTGATCTTCCGTACGACCAAAGTGCAACGCGTTTATTAACCCTTGACCTGTCCATACATGATAAATGTGACCAGTACAGGGCAATACATTTCCACTGTCGAACTAAAGGTGGCTTCCAGTCCATTTCTCCAGCTACACCATCATTTGATGTGTATTTGCCCACACCTAAAAAGAATATCTGGGCTCTGTTAAGGACGGCTTCTATACATGAGTATGTTTTATAACCCCATATAAAAGCAATATAATCAATAACTGGCCATACAACCGAATCGTACAACTTTGAAAATATGTCATGGGGAAAACAGCCTAATGTTTTACACTTGGCAATCAAAAGGCTCAAGGCTCGACTGACACTCTCGGCAACATATTTTCATGAAGTATAACTCCAAGATAAGTGTCTATTTACAGTGAGCAAGTGGTTAGCTCCTAATATAAAATTAAATGATATGCATTGTACTGAAGGAGCTCTAAAGTGTACAATATTGCTTTTAGCTGCATTGGCATGCATATCATTCAAACCACACCAGTCGTTTAATGCAGACAATAATAGTGATCTTCTTTAGATTCTGATAAAAGAACAATGTTATCCGCATATAACGTAATACCTATTTTCTATAGGTACATCAACATTAAAGTATTCAAGTACAATGATAAATCATTAATAAAAAGATTGAAAAATATCGATGGAATTATACAGCCCTACATGTAACGTAATCCACATTTTACGTCAAAACACTCTGTATTAAGAGAATCTTTACGTACACAAGCCGTCACAGAGTTAGATTATGATTTTATAGCTTCAAACATTTTACAACAAACTCCTATGTAAGAAAATCTCCTCCATAATATATTTCTATGTATGGTACCATGGTCTTTTTAAAAAAAAATAATAGAAAGTAGAATCAATGTAGAATGACTAAATATATATCGATACGAGAGTCAAATAGTTTGGATCCTGATGAGAGGCCGCTTTACGCGGCGTCTGATCAGAATCCAAACTGTTTGCAAGGTGAACATGTTAGATTAAAACAAACGCGGGACATGATTAATTTTTAAAAACAGACTAGTAGTGGTCGAGTTGTACATGTACGATGAAGGCATTTTAGTGATTTAAAAAAAAATTGTTTTCGCGCAACCGAAACTGTTAACTTTTTCACTCTCAGTGGCGTCATAAAGTGCATTTGCAAATAATTTTGATCATGATCAGACACCTTGTAACGCGGCATCAGGATCAAAACAGCTTGCCACTTGTTTTGAAATAACGTCAGTTATACTACTTAACTCTTTCCTCCCTATAACTTTAAATGGACAATTCCAGTTTCCATTTTAGTCTAGTCCATTTCTGACTTTTAAGGGTTGTTTTTGTCAATGTTTTGCATTATTGCAAACAGTGAAGACCCAGATCAGAGGGCTCCATAAGGAGCCCTCTGATCTGGGTCTTCACTGTTTGCATAGGACAAGTACACTTTTCACATGTATACTATTTGAAAAGGTCGCCTATAGGCGGGACTAGGGTTCAAAGGGTTAAGTCCAATTTTGAAACGGTATTGCAAAAAAAACAATATTGAAGCAGGCGACAATATGGCGATGAAGGGGTTAAAACTCACGATAAATTTGATCATGAATTTTAAAGCAGTCGACATTATACTAGACGTGTCAAATATACGATATATGCACTTGATCGATACATTCGCACGATCCTATTTCTATAGTAATTAATTATAGCGAGTGTTTACCCTATGACCTACGTCTTGTTTCACAAGTCAGCATATGATTGTTTTATGCAAATAACCCTTATACAGTCACAATAAAAACGTGGGCATACAGTTCGCCATCTGCTTTATGTTACAAATCTAACAGTGATCACTTCGGTTATATACATATAGATTTTGGTTTAAACATATTGGTTGAAGACCAGTCGTATCTGATCTAGCTCCTGACTTTGTATAACTGTTAGTGTGTTCGACACAGAACTTGGTAGTGAAGTTTTGTTCCGGTGATAATTTATGTAAACGAGTATGGTTTTCATCACAATTCGTTTAATCTGTAAATGCGCGTTACAAATGTCTAATTTGCATAGTTAGTCTACCATAAACACTTCGAATGCTACAGTATCATCTGCTTTACTGTTGTTTGTGCCTGGATTTGAGGTATAATTTTGATAAAAACTTTAGATCATAGTAAGGAACTTTAATATAAGGATAAAAACAGAGTTGATCCTGATCAGGCAATGTTTTCGCTGTGTCTAATATAAATCCCAAATATTTAATGTTTGTAAATTATGATGTCGGAGCAACTGGCAAGCGAAGGGTTAACCCTTTCACTCTCAACGAATGCCTTTTTAATGTTTAAAACCCTTTCTTATCTCCAAATTCATTTGCTGCTTTTACAATTTCACTACCAACTTTCCGTCACCGTTTCATTGTCGTCTGCTTCAATTTTGTTGTTTGCAATATCGTTTCAAAGATGATTTTAAGGCAGTATGACGAAATTTCATAAATAATGTCAAACAGGTTTTGATTCTGATTAGACGCCGCGTGACGTGGCGTCTGATCAGGATCCAAACTGTACTATTTTCAAACGCGCTTGTAAGCGTCATTGAGTGAAAAGGTTAATAACACGTAAACGCTATAATGTCGTCAGATTTTATTTAATTGTCTGTGTCATTTGTTTTAATTTAACAGTACCGTATGTGAAAAGGGAAATACCTATAGTGATGTATTTTGACTTGAACATATCTGCTGACGATTGCCTAACATTTTCGATCTGCGTCATGTATCATCTATAATTCAAATGAACATGTTTGGATAAATATGTGACATTGAGTAACTCGCTTTTGAACCTCTTCCTAATCTGGTTGGCATTCCTATGTTAGTCATGTAAAAGAATAAAATATATCTATGTATTATATAGAATAATATCGTAAATGCGAATAGCGGATGGTTATGGACGATATATTCTGCAACAAAAGTTCGTTTAACATGCTAAAGTTAGTATATGTATGTATGTAAGTTTGATTGTTGTGTTTCAACGCAAAAGAAGCAAACGCAATACAAACTACTGGTGTAGAAATAAAAAATACTTCAATAATGCTGAATATTCGTTTTAATTCAAATGACGAACAATTTGGAGTATAATTTTACGACAGGTTACCCGACGTCTGATCTGGCTTCAAACCCTTTGCAAATACAATTATTGTTTTAGCGCATACCGGTACGCCTTTATTTTGGAGGATTACGTCTTCTCAAACGTTCAAATGACTCAATGCATGGAAATACGTATTAGGATAGACACAGTGCTCCCGCCCTACAACAGCCCTCCAAACAACGACCCCCTCTTTACAACTAACCATGCCGCAGTTCCATAAACTAAAAAATTATGTCAAACATATTTCGTATGCTTAAAATTGTCATCTGCAACGTTACACTATGGACATTTTGACAGAAAAAACTCTTAATGATGAGTGACAAACAATGAATCCAGGTCAGACGCCGCGTTACGCAGCGTCTGATCTAGATGCAAGCTGTTTGCACATGTACGCTGATGTCCCTCCCTTTCACGGATCCTTCCAAACAACGCACACAATTTTTGTCTCTCCCATTGGATGTCTGCTGTAATGTGTGCAGCATTGCGGGGTATGACTTAGCAAAATTTGATTAAAACTATCGATCATGAAAATTCCCCACAGTTCATTCACAAATTACCTAATACGTCAATCAGGTATGCCCATCCTTATGACCAAACCCTAAATGTTGTTATTGCATTCGTTACTATAAATAGTAACATACTTGATAAGGCAAAACGTCATTAACCCACTAGCCTTTGGGTCAATAACCGGAAGGATGCTTAATAGCCGGTTATTGGCAACGTAGATACGGTATCTCCAGAAACCGAAATAATGCATTTGGTTTTTTTATGCTATAGAAGTTGACGACGTAGTATTTTGAAACGAAAACAAAGATAGTCAATGCAAATGTTACGTGGTACGTGGTACGCGATACGCTTGAAAACCTTTTTTTTTTGGATTTAGGTTCTAAAATACAGTCGAACGATATAAATGCATTGAATGATTGGACAACAGGAAAAGCAAGTACTACGAGAACTTCTTTAGTTCATTATTTTGTTGATGCCTATGCTTTGAACTAAACGTACTTTTGCTGCGGAAAAATATATTACATGTAGATACAATGTATGTAAATCTAGCGTGTTGACTTTTGAACGTGCACTTCCTACGTCTCAATTTCTTCAACGTATACAATAAGCAAGACAGTCATTGAAACTCCTAAGGATATACAGCACCAACTCTCTACAACGACCCTCCCAACAACGACTCCCTCCTAACAACGACACTTGCCGCAGTTCCCTTAACAGAAAAATTAAGTCTAACGCTTTTACTGCTGTAATAGGGTCTGCTTAAAAATGCCGTCTGCTGTTTTCCTCATGTTTATATATTAGACATTTTACAGAACAAAACTTAATGACGAGTGACAAACAGCTTGAATCCAGATCCTATTGCCGTGTCGTAACTGTATATTATTCGTTTATATTATTAATTTATATATATTTACATTCAACCTGTAAAGTCCTTATGTAATCCTATTAAAAAATATGCAGTCATCTGCCGATGAACCTTCACTTCGAATCTGGATTTAACCAGTTCGGATTTCCCCCGTGCTGTCCATGGACTTCTTCAAATAGACTACATCGGGCACTTAACACGAAGCTCCCATTGGTCGACGGTAATATGACACTAGCGGAGTGATACAGACCCATAGGTCGTTGCCATCGCGTTGCTATGTGTGTAAATGGGTTAAGAAAACAACCGCGACCTGTAATTTTAGAATGTGCTTTGGCAATAGATTTTCAAGTTGCACTGTTATTTGTTTGCCTTGTAAGTCATTTCCATTCACAGAGAGAAAGTTTACTGGAAAAAATCCTGAATTTTTAATACAGTTACAGTACATGTAGTTGGGACTACTTTCTCACCATATTTAGAAACTGGAATGGCTATTACATCGACATTACATCTATCAAACCTCTTTGACCGGTATATGATAAATTCTTATACAGAAAAACAAATCTGGCCAATAAACACATTAAATTGACAAGACAGAAAATATGAATATAAATATAAGGAATAAACAACATCTCTTTGCCGCTCATGACGGTATGACTACATTAGCTTCGGGGGGTAAATTTATCGAAAACGCCCTTCGGGCGTTTACGGAATTTACCCCCTGCGACGCTAATGTAGTCATACCGTCATGAACGTCAAAAATATGTTGTTTATTCCTATACAACATTATTCAAGATCCTAACTTGCTTAGCGTACAGTTGAAATACAATCGGTGAATCCTATTTACAGTAGATTTAGTCAATGCTACCCGTATAAAAAAAATTTGAAACATGTAGATTCAGGGCTGACTGGACCCTAGGTCCCCCCCTAGCCGGACTTCATGAAACATATATCATGTTAAAGGTTGAAGTATTCCCTATAGAATGGTTATGTTCGACTGAATCGATATCGAGTTATCGACTTTCGTCTGTACACACTCAAATGAATTCAATAAAATGAAAAGTTTGAATTGAATCTGACATGATTCTAAAGTATTTGCATGGTCAGATTTGAGCAAAAACTAACATCTGATACTTAAATGCTTCAGAACGATATCAGACTCAACACAAAATAGTTCAATGTTGGGTCTGGAATCTAGGTATAGGCCTATGTAAACGAACGGAGCCTGACAGCTTCGCAGACCCTGAATATCAATCGTTCACTACAATACCTAACAAGAAGTGTGGCCACTATATACAGTGGAGAAAACGCTATTCTTTCCCAATAAACGCGTTTACGCTAAAACTTTATTTTCATTGCAAACAATTTGGAGCAAGATCAGACGCCGGGTAACCCGGCGTCTGATCAGGCTCCAAACTGTTTGCCACTAGGATTAATATGAGCATTCAGAATTTGCAAAACGTTGTCCTTTTTTCTACGTTTTAGGGCAATGCGTTTGCGTTTCATTTGCGTTTAAACGGGAAAGAATAACGTTTTATCCACTGTAACATGAAACGATGTTTTGTGACTGAAGAAGCTTTGTAATGATTGCTAAATTCTTATGGGAATATTATACACGCCGAGTACATTGAGGTCCGTTCTGGTTCCAAATTGGCCCTTGACTTCGTCATCTGCAGAGAATATTAATCTATGAAATCGCTATAAGGCTAGTTATTACGTAGTTGATAATGTTTTTGAATATGTATTATAATGTCTAAACCAATAAAAGATGCACCATCCTCCCTGGAGGTTACGGTCAGCACCAGTCAGCTGAAGTGTACATATGGATTCCTTGTTCAGTGGATCTTGATGGTAGGGATTGCCCCTGATCTCTTTGAAACCGACTGGCTTGGGGTTTGCGGTAGAATTCAAGGACAGCTTCTTATCTTGATGTTTTATAAAGTAAGGGTGTAATTTCAGCCATGGAACATGTAGGTCCCGCGGGTGTGGGGTGGAGAGGGTAGATGACTGCTACCCTAGGGCTGTGTTCATTCTGTATATGTTATGGGTCTAATTTTTAGTTCTGGGGTTGTACTGTTGACCAATGCCTGTCTGGTGGATCTTTGGTGGTAGGGATACAACTCTGATCTCTTTTGAAACCAGCTGGCGTGGTCTGTGGTACAATTCGTGGACAGCTTTCACCATTTTTAATAATGTTATTGATCTTCTATAGAGTTTTTAGTTATGGTCGCATGCTATTATTCCTAGTTATGTTACATTAGATGGCCTGCATTGGGCGCTCTGCTATTATTTCTATTGGTCGGCAATCTTTAGCCGGTTGGTTCATTGCTGATTGATGGGGGTAGTGTGATTGCCGTTTTGGGGCTGTCTTTTGTATGTTTATTCTTATTTATTTTAGATCTAATTATAGTAATTTGTGTTTTGTCGATGGCCTGCATTGGGCGCTCTACCATTATTTATATCAGTCGGCAATACTTAGCCGGTCGGTTCATTGCTGATTGATGGGGGTAATGTGATCGCCGTTTTGGGGGACTGTCTTTTATATGTTTATTCATGTTTTATTTCAGATCTAATTGTAGTTATTTTGTCTTTTCACGATTTATAGGTACATATGTGTTTTTTCATGTAAAGCGCTTTTGAACGCACAATCCTTGTGTGAAAAGAGCGCTATATAAATCTGGTATAATAATTATAATAATAATAATAATAACGATAGGGACTTCAATGTAGTTTGTACCATTTTATAGTTTTAACCCTGGGTTCACGTTTAATTTTGAAACACGGTTAGACGTTACATAGATACATGTATCAAATATTGTTTTATGACAGTATTTAAGTATCTACGTCATTTGGTGGTTAAGCTTTTCGGTCCCGGAAGCCATTTAGCGTGTTCAGTTACATGTAGAAGTTTTTGCGCCCCATGTGCAGCGTGCAGAGTACAGTAGAGAAAATGTTTTATTTCCAATCTGTTTGCCACTCAGAATAAAACTTGTAGTCAGAATTGTTAAAAAGTTTTCATTTTCTATATTTCATTGCAATGCGTTTGCGTTTGAAAGGATGAATAACGTTTTTCTCCACTGTAATTTAGATTGGTAGTCAACTCGCAATCGATGGCAATCGACGGCCATCGATTCCCTTCTAGTTAGTCAATGAACCGAGGTCCTGTCACAAAATGACCTCGTTGTTAAAGGTGGGGAAACCCCAAAGATTCAACTGACCAGTTTTTAACGCAAACTTACATGCGTAAATATGAGTCTTTGCCGATCTTGACTGACGCTAGCGACTGAAGGGGGAAGATAATGGATTATTTACAGTGAATACTATTTTCGTCATTTAAATCGCGAACGAAACGCAAACGCTATTAAATAAAATGAACAAACGGACGCTATTTGGACAGTTATGGTCATTCATTTTAATATGTTGCAAACAGTTTAGAGCCGGGTAACCCGGTGTCTAATCTGGTTCGAAACTGGTTGCAATGGAAAATAGTTATTTCCAAATAAACGCGTTTATTGGAAAAGTCTAACGTAATATAATCTGCACTGTATCATTAATCTTACAGTTTATTTCCTTCTAAAATAATTATTCTCTAGTTCATTACTATTTTTTTCTGTTTTAACATTTTATGACATATTCTGTTCTAATTATAGTTTATAATAACAATCCATAACCATTAATTCATAATGCGGAAAAGATTTGCGAGTGTGACCTTTCAAGAGGAGTATACTTTAAACAATAATATTATAAGCTCTTGGCTTACCAAGGCAAAACTAAAGTATAGAAGAGAGCTCCTATAGTCGTATTTCGCCTTATTCCCATCTTGATTTAAGCTTCCGGCGGCCAGAAGCATTGTGTCTTACAGGGAATGAAAACAACGGGATGTTACTGTACATTGTGATTTATAATGACATATTGGTCATACTCATGAGATTAAAACAAACATGAGGATGTAACCTTTGAACTAATTATCCCCTGAAACTTCCAATGGACAATTCCTGTTTGTAATAAATCCTGGTCCATTTTCGACTATTTAGGTGGTTTTTTTTATAAAATATTACAAAATGGCAAACAGTGAAGACCCTGATCAGAGGGCCCCTGCAGGAGCCCTCTGATCAGGACTTCACTGTTTGCATAGCACAAGTTTATTCTTTACATGTGCACCTTTGGTAAAGGACGCATATATGCGTCACTAGGATTCAATAAGTTAACTGTCTTTATCTTTTTTGACATTATTACATTATGATAAATACGCAACCAAGACATGTTCGCCAAGAGATTAATGTCTATTGGCTGCACCTAGACTGTGTCGTCTAGGGGTCAACACGATTATTCACGTTACAGTAGATAATACATCTTTTTCAATTTAACCCATTTCAGCCTAGTGCCTAATAAAATGGACATTGGCATACAGTATAGACCCTAATGTTACGCGTCTCATTAGGATATGTACTGTATGCTTTATCATATGAAATACTTTTCTGTATGGACAAGCATTGCAGTGTATTTAGATCGCACTTGGATATCTTCTATGAAATACTCTAGCAAACATACAGGGAGATTAATTGCAATAGCTTGGCACAAATGGGTAAAACGAAACTACATGAAACGCAATGTAGTACAATTCACAAAAAAGAACAACATGTTAGAAACCATGACGATTTTATCTTAGCGGCACACAGTTTTGGGCCCGACCAGACGCCTGTTGTACGCTGCGTCTTATCGGATTCGAATGGTTTGCAACTGAAATAATTGTTTCCGCATAAACACGTTCACCTGGGGCCCGTTTTACTAAACTTAAGTCAAAATTTTAAATTTTAATTTATATTTTTATTATCACTTGCTATAAACAGCAAATAGCCAGATCAGAGGACGCGCTTTTAGCGCATCCTCTGATCTAGCTATTTGCTGTTTGCAAACGTTTATGATCGAAAAATAAGAGTTAAATGATTTTGACTTACGCAAAAAATTTGCGTAAGTTGTTTAGTAAAACGGGCCCCTGGGATCTCCTCTTTCGTACGCTTTTGCAGTTGTTGCCTGTAAATTGTACTGCCTGTAAAAATATATTTAGCAACAGATACAGTGGAGAATCTGTTATTCTTTCCCAAAAAACGCGTATACGTTAAACCTTTTATTTCCAGTGCAAACAGTTTGGAGCCAGATCAGACGCCGGGTAACCCGGCGTTTGATCAGGCTCCAAACAGTTTGCCACTCTGATTAAAATGAAAACTCAAAACTGTCAAAAGGTTGTCCTTTTCTACATTTAAGTGTTTTGCGTGTGCGTTTCGATTGCGTTTAAACGGGAAAGAATAACAGATTATCCACTGTACCTGACATTCGCCCATAGAATGAAAACGGCTTATCTGTGTATCCGCCTAACCTACTTTAACAGAAACCCGAACGAAGACTCATATATTCTGTTTGATAGTCAAAATCTTGAAGACAGATGAAATGGAAAACATTTGCTTAGTGTCCGTTTTGGTTTGATCCTTTCCGAAATAACTCTTACAACTATCCAGCTATGTTTGTGCAGGCGGTGACTGTTGGAAACAAAGTGAAAGTGAAACAGAAAACACACGAATTCTATCTTGCTTCAACTCCTTCACTGATTTCAGTACAATAAGCATTATTTCAAACAGCTTAGATGCTGATCAGACGCCGCCTTAAGCGGCTTCCGACCAAGATCTTAACTATCTGGAACTAGTTTCAATATTTTATACACTTTAAAGTTAAATATTAAATGCTGTTGGCAATTCTTTAAACTCGAATACTGTCACCTATAGTCATAGAAAAAAGGTTAATGATAATGATAACATAAAATAATAAATTAAGATTTAATTTCAAGAGTGTAACACATTTAGTACAAACAGAAAACTAATCTCTCTTGTGACCTAAAACAAATGTACAATTTTAACAAAAAAAGCACAAGCAAAGAACAAAATATTTTACAAAGTATTTCAATAGTAACAAACATGACAAGTATTATTCACGCAATACACTGTTTAAACATTTCCCTCCATACAGGCATATTTTAGCGTATTTAACTAATTCCTCCACAATACAAAACTATTTCAATTTTTACAGTCACGAACATGACTTGTGTCCTTAGATATATTTCCTATATCATATCAGTTGGCAGTTTAAAGCAGATTGAAAGTAAGTCAGAATATGCCTTTAAGAGGCTCGCAACCAGACTTCAGAAAAAAGAAGCTCTGGTGGGGTTCGAACCCGTGACCCTCCATGCGGAGACAGACAAGCAAAACAAGGAAACCACTTAGCCCACTCCACCACGGGCTATTCATATCTTTGGGATCGATTTAACGTACTTTACTGTGTAGCGATGTAGAGTACATAATTCGGCTCGGGTTTATGTCTGAGCCCGTGTTCAAATTATATAGCGTCTTTAGACGCAACCGATAAAACGATGGGAAATATCTAATAAATGAAGATTTAAAGACCTTTCTTCAGGATGATTTTAGACTGATCATATTTTTCTAATGTCAGATGCACGATAATGCTACACATTTGGCTTTATTTGAGCATTTTCTTTTATTTTTGCAAATACACCATCCGGTTGCGAGTCGCTTTAAGGCGCATTCTGGTTCACTTTTAACCAATTTCAAGCAGTATGTGTTACTTGTCTTGCAGAACTAGAAACTGTAATTGGTTAAAGCAACGATGAAAAATGCTCACTGATATCAATGTCAACACTGATTACATAAATATCAGTTACAATGATCCCTAATCCACATATTACAGCCTTTATGGGAGATTTTTAAGTGATGAGCCACCTTTCATATTCGGAATACAGCTCCAAATATTCGGACCTGTATTTTTTTTATTCAAGACTATGTCTGAAGAGTTTTGTTTTCGGTTGAGGCAGTATAAAATTTTAAATTATTTCCGCCCAGTGGATAATTCCATGTTTATATATAGGATTAGTCCATTTTTTATCCAAGGGATGCCTGGTCAAAATTTTCCTTTTCATTTTTTTTCATATTGAAATTCCTATCAGCAAACAGTGTGGACTCTGATCAGACGCAGCATTATGTGGCGTCTGATCAGAGTCTACACTGTTTGCCTATTTCCCATATATGGGATCGTGGGAACAAAATGGTTACATTAAGATGTTGACACATGTGATTTTTCAGTTCTAAATCCTTGACACAACGTATTTAAACCAGATGTTTTCCTTATCATTATACAAGTCAAACAATAGTTTTATGTATATAGCTACATACTAGATAACTTTCTTCAGTGTATGCACACTTTTAACATTAAGGTCAAAAGCTTATCATGAAAGCCTAATAAAACTGGTTCAACCTTTATACTGCAATGTGTGACATTTTGATCGACAATTGTAAACATATTGGATCCAGACTAGACGGCATGAAACTTCGTGTCTAATCTAGGTCAAATATATTGATACTTCAGTCCACCCCCACTCTACAACGACACAAGCTTTAAGACACAAATGTGTATGTTGTTCGGAGGAAGTCGTTATAGGGAGAGGAAATTAAGAATTGGCTTACATTTGCAAACAGTTGGAATCTAGATAAGACGCCGCGTAACGCGGCGTCTGTTCAGGATTCAGTATTTTTGTCACTCGTCAGTATAATATTCTATCAAAATGTCCACTTGTAAGTAACTTTGAGATAAACATCAGACAACAATTTTAAGCCAAAGATATTGCAGCAGTTAAAGCGTTCGAAACAATTGTGCTGTTAAGGGGAGTGTGGCGTCAAAGTAAAGAGGGAGTCGTTGATGGGACCTTTATAGGGAGGGAGTACTTTAGTTTACAGACTCTTTTGATCATTCCTATGAGCTGAGATAAAAAGGATTTGCAGACAGCATTATTCACCCTTATCCTGCCGTTTGACTCATAACAGATACAGCTGAGAAAATGTTATTCTTTACCCAAAAGTGCGTTAACGCCAAACTTATTAAAGTGCTTCCTGGCTTCAACGGCCGTGTAAGCAATGACCCTCTCCTTACAATGACTTTATCCGTAGTTCCCTAAAACAGAAAACTATGTGTAACGCTTTTACTGCTATAACAGTGTCTGCTTAAAATTGTTGTCTGCTTTTTTAAGTTACATAATAGACATTTTGACAGAAAAAAACATAATGACAAGTGACGAACAGGTTGAATCAAGCCAGACGCCACGTTACGCGTCGTCTGATCTGGATTCAAGCTGTTTGCAAATGTAAGCCAACGTCACTCCCTATAACGACCCGTGCTGAACAACACACACATTTTAGTCTAACATTTGGTGTCGTTGTAGAGAGGGAGTACTGTATTTCAATTACAAACTATTTTGAGCCTGATCAAACGCCGGTAACCCGGCATCTGTTCAGATTCCAAACTGTTAGTCACTTAAATTAATATAAAACGTCAATATTATTTACAAACATGTGTATTTGTCCACATTTTAGTAGTAAGAATTTATTATCTTCAAATGCTATTAAAGGGTAGGAATGTCGTGTTCTCCACTGTACATGTATGTTCAAACTGTTTAGATCCAGATCAGACGCCGAGTCACGCGTTTGACAATCGTCTAAAATAGTTTTTATTTAAATTAAAACGCTATAGCTCACTTACAAAGAAATATGATACAGCTAAATATAAAATATAACACAACAAAATACATTCCCTATCTTTTATAAACATATAGTAAAATAGATAACGAAGATTGGATATATATTGTAACTAAATAAATTAAATGGTCCTTTTGACTAGTTATAAGTAAGCTTTACTGTAAACCGTTATTGAATATTTTCCACACAATACACTTTGTAAGCAGGCGAGAATACAGTAAATTAAGGGTAACCCCATTTGCAACCAAAGGATTTTCAATGTTTATGTATTGGATAAGTTCATTTCCTGGTCTAAAATTTTCAATTTCGTATTGATTTATATTGACATTTCTATCCACAAACAATGTAGACTATGATCAAACGCTGCATAATTGGGAGTCTAATCAGAGTCCATACTGTTTGGCTATGTCACCTATATTGGATTTGGGGTAAAAAAGGGGGTAAACTTTTAAGAAGATTGGTTTAGCCAGACCAATTGGCAGCAGGTGTCAAATCGTGTAATCATGATATATCGTTTCGTTGTTCTTATCTATTCGAGTATAGTGGAACCCCGTCAAAACTGGAAACTCTTCTTAAATACCGGAATTCTCTTCAAAACGGCCAAAAAGGTTGGTCCCATTTCCAACTCTTTTTTATTTAAACCCATAGTACCATAACTACGCATTTGACTCATTGCTTCCCTGAATAGAATGCATTCATAAATATGTATCATCAGAAATTATTGGAATATGATAGCTTAAAGCAGATTGAAAGTAAAGCAAAATGCGCCCTCAGGCGCATTCTGCTTTACTTTAAACCTGCTTTAAGTGGTCAATTATCACCCATACTAGAAACAAGCTATGGGATAACGGGTTAAAACCTCTCTAAACTGGAAATCATCCCACTTAACTGGACAATTTATGAAGTCCCAACACTTTTCCGGTTTAAAGGGACATCACTGGATAGGGTGAATGACCTTGTTGAAAACAAAGCCATTATTTTGCAGCAGAGTTTTATTCTAGCTATACTTTCCGTCAACTAAAGTTGCCATTTTTTATATGAAATTATAAATACTCTATGGACACAGCTGTAGTTTTTTAGACCACTATCTTCAAGAAAGTGCATGTAGGGAGAGTCCAATGCATACATTGGTTAACCTTTTCGTGATCAAAATTATCGTGAGGTGTTTACCCATTCACCGCCATATTGTCATTTGCTTCAATATTGTTGTCTGCAATATCGTTTAAAAGTTTCATTACTGGGGTTGGAGAAAGGTGACCTTTTCGTCGGACAGGCTTTAAACATTTGCACTTGAATTGATAACGAGAAACGAAGTACCATAACATATAACATTTAATCCACAATAAGCAAAACTAGCTCAGACTTAATTTGAAATTGGAGTTTCAGGGGTACAAGTGTTAAACAGATAGTCGGAACAAAACTCTGTTTACCTTAAACAACGATAATTACGGTAATTGGGATGGTATTACGAGATCACTGGCAGTTTTGTAGGGACATTCCTCTATGACAACCTCCTTATTTTCATTAAAGCAAATAGCGCCGACTGCCTGTGCGCCCAACATGTTGCCCATGAAATACCTTTGGCTGACTTATATGGGTATTGACCTTCCTGGTAGTAAGGCCCCGTCATGTGCGCCCTGTGACAATTCTTATACCACCAACCAGCTCTGAAGAATACAGAACAAGTATTACCATTCAATTGATCAACCGTAGAGAAGGGCTGTCCGTTATGAAATCCTAATGAATCACCACACGTTCCATTGAAGCCTGCGATGTCAAGGACATATTTAGAGGCGCTATCACCGACAATGAAATGAGAATAATGTGCCGCCATAGATTCAGGACTCTCTCCCGAAGATGCTTCCATATAGATACTAAGTTCGCTTCCATACTTTGTCAAACGATACAGGCTTTCCAAACCAATCCAATATTCACTGACCCTGTTTCCAAATCCATTAACGTAGTTGTTCCAACCACGTTCGAAGCTTTCCGATCCGTCCATGCGACGTAGTATAACCGTCCAGCTACCATTAGTCATGTCACACCATGTTAGCGTTGTACCGCCATCTGGCCAATGTATCGCATACACGCCATCTTCATTGGTCAAGTCCATGGAAAGATCAGAGCAATCGCGTGGTGGCCAGTATGTTGTCCACGTGCGCTCGTTATCGATGATGTCTATCTAAAAATAAAACCAATCTAGTTTTGATACACAGATGAAGACGTGTTGTTTTATTCCGACGAAAGGCAAACGCATTACACTTAAATGTAAAAAATATGTTTTTGATATTTTTAATTATTTATTTTTAATGTGAGTGTCAAACAGTTTGGAGCCTAATTAGACGTTTGAATATCCAGCGTCTGGTCTGGCTCAAATTGATTTCAATGGAAATAATACTTTAAGTATAAACGCGTTTATTGGGATATAATAACGTATTTTCCACTGCAGGTCGCACTTGCTTACGTCGAACTTACTCGTATTTCAAATAAGACACGTTTTAGATTTCAAATTTAAATGTTTTCCAGTTTTCACGACTTGTCTGTAGAAACTAATCCCGGTCACCAATTACTGCCATCAAGCAATCTTACCATTATCCTCAGCTACCAGACCGGTATTTGCGAACAGTTTGGATCTAGATCAGACACTGAGTATCGCGGCGTCTTGTCTGGATGACAACTGTTTGGCAACCGTATGTGAGGTGTTGTGCCTTTCTATTTAAGACTAATTGTGTAATTCGGATACCTGTATAAAATGGTTGTTGTGGAGTCCCATTTGAACTACCCGGGATTTGAGATGTTCACGATAATCGCGTTATCTCTTAAATTCTTTTTTATAAATCCATCTTACGACAAAACTTTTACTTTATGGTGTACTCTACAAGCCATAAAACGGTGTACCCTCCTTCAAGCGCCTTGACAAGATTCGTGAGGCATGGATGGAAGCATCTTAAGAAATGAACTGATGTTTTCGGCCTTGAAGCAAATTAATGACAGAAAATCAATTAATATCTGATATTTACAAAATTATTTGCTGTAATTTCTAATATTGAATAAACATTTTGTTAGTACGCATGTATGTTTAATCCATATTAGAAGTTGATAACACAAATAATGTGAACCCTATCAGGAAGAGTCATGCCCGCATCACTGAAGTTGTGTACACTCGAAATCAAATAAATAAGTTCCATTGTTAACATTTTAACGTCATAGACTTGACAGTTTGGCGCGAAAATGCCGATCTGACGTCATTTGGAAGTGACATCGTCTTTAAAGTAGGATACATTTATCGATTTTTTGTCATGGAGAAATGCAGAAAGCTACTGTTTATAAGGTATATTAATTTTCTTGCAATTTATCTCATTATTAGCGAAAGTTTTAGTCGGTAATCATAGTTTCCTGCTCAGAACAATTTTTTTAAAGATCCGCCAAATGGTTGCTGTCAGACTTCCGAGTATTTATTCGCGAGTGGAAAATGCATATGCCCTGCCTCAATTGCAAGTTCCGCTCTCTCGAGAAATAGCGTTTATATGAATTGAACGCTATTTCTTTTCAATGGATTTAAATGGGGCGAATGTGAATATAATACATCGATTATGGCTTGAGTTGGCGTAAAACCTTCATTGTCTGTTTTGGTAGCGTAGTTGGTTAAACGAATGAATTGCAATCCAAAAGCCCTGGGTTCGAGTCCCAATCAATCTTTATGTTGTTACAATGTATTGCCCATTTTAATTTACCTGTCCGTCATGAATAACCGAGAGGTCTTGGTCAAAGGTTATAAAGCTTTTCCGTTGAGTCTATTTAAAGTCGTTCTCAAGCATTTGATTGGTCAGATTTGAGCCTAGGCACAACTCTGACCAATCAAATGCTTGAGAACACTCTCTGACTCAGCTCAAACGCTATAACCTTGGACCTTGAGATAAGGTCTCATTAGTCTTCGTTTGTTAGAACTATTGTCCGCTATTTACGCTTTATAGCTGATCCTATTATGTTAAGTTTAATGACTGTCAAGTAAAAACAACCGGAATGTTGACCAAGCTAGACAGCCACACAATAAAGCTTATCAGCATTTCCTTTCTGATCATTAACTAGGCATATCTGATATTCAGTGCGTTCAAACGTGTCATTTGACAACTGCATCGGTGTCCTATCTATACAGCGGTCCCTCTCTACAACGGCCCTCCTTAAACCGACTCCCTCCTTACAACGACGCTTGTTGATGTTCCCAAAACAATAAAATTATATACCTAATACTTTCACTTCTGCGATATCGTCTGCTTAAAACTGTCGTCTGCAGTTACATAATATACATTTTGACAGAAAAAAAATAATGACGAGTGACAAACAGCTTGAATCTAGATCAGACGCCGCGTGACGCGGCGTCTGAACGTGATTCAAGCTGTTTGCAAATTTTCGCCAATTTCCCTCCCTGTAACGACTCCCACCGAACAACGCACATAATTTTTTCTCCAATTGGGTGTCGTTGAAGAGAGGGAGTGCTGTAGCAGCAGTTTTACTTTAGTTTGTATGGTTTTCAATCATCCTTTATAAAGCTTTACAAGAATGTCTGTTATTTTCATTATTTCCAAGATCGATATTGCCCATTATAATTAAAAACGATATTATTTCAGATATCAAATAGTTTCTTAATTGTGTTAAATGCGTTTAACTAGTGTAGATCTAGTTTAAATCTATTCAGTGCAATACTGCCGTATCCTCGAGTAACGCTACTCGCAGATGCGGTGGTGCTGCGCTGACTTCGGGTTAAAAATTTATTTTCTTATGTTGCTAACAGGGCTGCCATTTTCAAGATTTTTCCAAAATTCTTCGGATTTTTATACTAGCAGAGTGTAGCTTAAACCGGGTTGAGGGTGAAGCTGAATGCGCCTTAAGGCGTATTCTGCTTTACTTTCGGCCTGCTTTAAGTTATCGCGTTTAAAAAAATAAAAAAAAAATATGATAAAGATTGAAAATCTTAGAATTTTCTAGTCAACTAGTAGAAGCCCTGTGCTAATGATGAGCACTCTCGGGATACATGGTCCATGTTGATATTTCTGTTAAACATGCCTTGTATCTCATAATTTTAGTACCATCCGTTTTTATGTTATTATGTATATATGTTATGATGGTGAGCTTGTATGCTTAAGGTGGTTCGCGGGTCAGCTTATTCTGTGTCAGAATTCTTTGAAACCTTGATTAAATTGAAATATACCATATGGAGAGTGAAAAATCGTTAAAATAAAAAACAGTTACAGTGCCGTTTTTTTCTGACAGGACCTTTTGTCGAGAAAAGCTCCTTTTTTAATAAACAGGAATATTTTCTTTATAAAATGATATAACTCAATAATTTCTGTACATTCAAGTTAAATGTACAGAGACTATAAGATATTGTGCAAACAAAAAATATTTCATGACATATTTTCTGGAAATATCAATATTTTAAAAAAGTCAAATTCGGAAAAAGTCACTAAATCTCAATTTACAAAAAATCTAGTCGTTTAACATACACTAATTTTACTCTTATTAGATAGATATTACTTAGTTCTACTAGTCGCAAAAGTTTTATGAAAATCTACAGTGGTAGTTACATTTTATACATGATTTCCAGAAATTCTGACAAAATGTTAACACAAAACGAGTAACTTCCCTTGAGTTCAACTTTAAAATGCCGTCAGCTCTAAATAATACCATAAGTCAAACCTGTTATAAGGGACCATTAAATACGGTAGCCTGTATATCTTTGAAGACAGGTGACTGCGTCATACAGAACAAAAGTAATGATTTAAAGCTCCTTTATGATCTATCTTTTAGTATTACTTTTGTCCTGTGTTAAGCTGCCATCTGTCATGTAGGCTATAAATCCCCACAAAGTTTAGTTGTCACATGACTATATACTTGCATCTGATACTATTCATCATTATGTGACTAAACATAGCCTGTCCTTTGATCACTGCGTTATGGATTAACTAGTCAACAAAATCGGACAATTTATTTTAAAAAAAAGTTTTGAAGCAAGTGGGAATCGAACCTAGAACCTTTGCATTGCTAGTCAACCACCGTAACCAACTGCGCTAACAGAGAAGACACTGAATATCATCCAACTTTTCTTTATCTAATTTTTCTACTATAAGCACGTGCCGAAAAGATCAGGTGAAAGTCATCAGCATTTCCGGAACTCGAGATGCGGGCCGCCCGCTGTCGAACCACCTTAAGTCAAAATAAAACATCTGTTCTGTTCTGTTCTGTTCTGTTCTATCAAAACAGATGAATATCGAAATGGGGCTATTTGAAAATACCGAAAAGTTGATTTTGACAAACTCTAAAAACAACAATCTCAAATCCGACGATAGTACTGTAGCTATAGGTTCCATTTCCCTAATTTAAACTTTGGTTATATTTACTTAAGTACACACACATTATTATACAAGTAGTATAAGCTATATGTGTGTAAGAATATCTGTACAAAACATTATTTTTCTTTACCTAATAGTTTCTGTGAAACATTTTATTTTAGCATCATATGTTTATTCTGACGCCGTACAATGTATTTTGAGTACCCATTTCATTCTTAATTACATGTACGTCATAAAGCGCATTTGCAAACCGTTTTGTTCAAAACTGTTTGTCACTCGATTTGAAATTAGGCAAGTTATATTGCCTTAAACTAACTTTGAAATGATACTGCAGACAAAACTATTAAAGCAGACAACAATATGGTGGTGAAGGGGTAAAAACCTAAAGATGAATTTGAGCATGAAAAGGTTAACCAATTGACTCCAAGTAACGCATATACAGGTCATTTAGAAACAGCGTACCTATGAATATTACAATAGTTTTATGCTTGCAAGAGCTTTTTTCAGAGTTGTTTTGTCATTTAAGAAAAGAACAGATTTTTTCGGCGTTTATGCAAATTAAACACCAAAAAAGAAATCGGCAAACGCCAAATCACGCTAGCTGTAATTACTAAAATGTATTACCAGTTTATTAGTATGCCTGTACGTTTAATCCATAGTACAGTGGAGAATCTGTTATTCTTTCCCGTTTAAACGCAAACGTACGCAAACGCAAAGCACTAAAACATAGAAAAGAACAACTTTTGGACAATTCTGATAATTCTTGTTTATCTTGGTGGCAAACAGTTTGGAGACTGATCAGACGCCGGGTTACCCGGCGTCTGATCTGGCTCCAAACTGTTTGCACTGCAAATAATAGTTTTAGCGTAAACGCGTTTATTGGGAAAGAATAACAGATTCTCCACTGTATATGTTGTAAACACGAATAATGTGTTGATCTTTCCTAAAGAATAGCCATGACTGCGTTACAGAAATTGTGTACAATCGAACGAATCAAAATAAGTTCCAATTGTAAACATTACTCGTAATAAATTGACAGTTAAGACGCGAAAATGCCATTTTACGTCATTTTTAAACTAATACATGTTTTGATCATTTTAATATAAATAAATGCAGACAAATGTTGTTTATAAAGAAATTCAATTTTCTTGAAATTGGCCTTATCAAATAAGAATACTTGTATACATAAATCATGGTTTCCGCTAATTCCAAGGCATAAATATGTTAGGAAGAACACTTGAAAATTCCGTCAAAACTATCCTGTCCAAGTTCGGACAGTTACTTTGCGGAGAAAAATGCATAAGCATTGCCCAGGGCTACCATAAGTTGACATGAAAAATCCTAAGATTTCCAAATTTGCATTTTTCAAGAGCGATTTTACGAATCGTACCTTTACCCCATCGCCTGTTTATAGTTTTGCTGACATATGGCTGCTTAAAGCAGGTTGGAAGTAAAACAGAATGCGCCTGAAGGCGCATTTTCCTTTACTTTCAGCCTGGTTTAAGCTACCATGTACTAGAAAAAAATCCGAAGATTAAGGAACAATCCGGAGAAATGGCAGCCCTGACTGCCTACTCTGCGAAATATATCCACAGGTCTCGCCTCCTCGAGCAATTGTATTTAAACGAATAGAACGTCATGTTTTAATGGAAAGGAATGGGGTGAATGTATTTATTTGGCAATATGTTGAACATAGTTCTACTATAACTAGTAAAACATGCATTTCCTAAATTAGAAAAATAGAATTATCCACTCAGGAGTCAAACTGTTTTAATCATTACGCTTTTTTACTCATCTAAATATTTTGCTTTAAATATAAATCTGTGAAATAAAAGCAGATGACATTTGTTTAAAGCACAATGAAGGCGGGTTGCATACGTTACCTGTTTCAGTTTTATGCGAGAACCGTACACAATTTCCAATGGATTTTCATCCTCTGTGGCGCCATTTGTGACCGGGTTACATATGCATTTTCCTGTTCCACGTAAGAAGTATAAAGACAGTTCACCATAACCATTCGAACAAAATGTTGCACATTCAGTTAGAGACCTCGCAATAACACTTTCTGCAATATTTGAGACATCTGCAAGGCCAGGTTCAAATGTCCACTCTGACGTCCTTTTTTGTAGTTGCCATTGTTCGGCATTTACGGCGAGGATTAGAGCTAGAAAGAAAATGACCGATGACTGCATACTGCATATGTTTATTGTGTCTTTTACAAGCAGTGTTCTAGCATTGTACATTTGGACAACCAATACTCCGTTTTAAAGTTGATCTCTGTGTCGCTGTGCAGTTCCTTCCAACAAGTGAAATTATCCGATTTATCAAATTGTTAAAATAGTAACAGTCATTGCAAAATGTTAACATCCTCCAACACATTCAACCCTAGCGACGAATATACTCGTTGTTTTCAAACAGTGTACCTGTGAGGATAACACTTGTCCCATGCAAACAGTGTAGACCCTGATCAGAGAGCTCCTCAAACTTGGTTGGTATCATCAGAACTAACAGAGCGGTATTCTCTTTTAGAAAACTCCTTCTGATGGCAATGCAGTGGAGACGACGAAGCTAGTTTTTTAATGTAAATGAACCTCAAGCACAAACCAATAAAATGAAGAAAATGGAAGTCTTTTGAAAATGTACACTATTTATTTTTCATCTGAGTAGCAAACTATATCGGGAATAATCAAATGCCGGGTTTCCTGCGTCTGATCTGGCTCAAAACTGATTTGAATATCAATATTTGTTTCAACACAAACGCGTTTATTGGGAAATAAAAACGTCATCTCTACTGTATGCCATTAAAAACCAAAATCTATGAAACAAAAATTAGTAATTTACGAGATATAATTCAATTTTATATGAAAAAATGAACAACAAAGCCGAATCGGTCAATTCCATGCAGGTTCAAAGACACCGAGAAATTGCGATAAAGCTTTGAAAGAGTTAAGCCTTTTTAGACTCATTAAGACTCATTAATAAATTATATAAATCAACTCAGATAAGAAAAAAATATTATCTTTAGAATATGTTTTAACCCATTGAACAACTAGTAACGAGTGCATGCGTCCTTCACAACAATAAACCGGTACCTGGTGCCCTTTTACCAGGACACAGGGCACAGGTACTTGCTACATTTTGAAAGTAACGGTATGTAGGCCATTTTTAAAACCTGGCCGGTACAAATGGATGCAGCGATCTTATTTGTCAAAATCGGAGGACTGTGATATTTCATCTTTTAATGCTTACAAATGTTACTAAACACTTCTTTATATTGTGGAATAATGCCATGCCTATTTCAGAAAGCCGAGTAAGAAATATGGTTATGATTCGACGGAAAAGTAATTCCTCTAATGAAATTAGGTAAAAGTTCTAGGCGTAAATGCCGTTCAACGTTTAGTGTGAAAACCACATAGAAACCCCCTGAATTTACGAACTTTCTTGTGGCGCTAAGTAACCTCGTGGGCTACCTTCGTTTACATTTTCGATAAACCTTTTCGTATTTTGGCGTCATTTCACGGAATTTCATAAAAAAGTAAATGCTGACTAATTGATCATTGCATAAGGGCACCACAAGCGAATGTCAGCGATTAGGTCGATTTTAATTGCAGTTCAAGTTGGCAGATTGCACTACCTGTTTGATTTCTGTTGTATACCTTATATCTTTAATATGGTGTAGTTAAAACATGTTTCAATGCACCTGTAAATTAGGGGTGCACCGTTTGTTATTTACATTGGAGAATCTGTTATTCTTTCCCGTTTAAACGCAAACGAACGCAAACGCAAAGCACTAAAACGTAGAAATGAACAACTTTTGGACAATTCTGATAATTCTTGTTTATCTTGGTGGCAAACAGTTTGGAGCCTGATCAGACGCCGGGTTACCCGGCGTCTGATCTGGCTCCAAACTGTTTTCACTGCAAATAATAGTTTTAGCGTAAACGCGTTTTTTGGGAAAGAATAACACATTCTCCACTGTATATAAGTAATACATTGTCAACTAATAAAGTAAAGCTCTCTGTAATTTGTCATGTGTTATTCTCAAATTGACATATACAATGACAATCAGTCATTCTTAGAGCATTTGTTTAACTGTTTCTTAGTACCGGTGTCATATCAAAATTGGACCTCCGTAAAAAATGGACCCGGGTCCAAATTTGATAGCGAAATATGGACCCGCGGGTCCATATTTCGCTATCAAATTTGGACCCCCCCCCCCCCTGTAAAAAATGGACCCCCCGATGCAAAAATTTAGAATGATAAAAAAACATAATAAAAAGTTAAGAAACAAGAAACCAATGAATATTTTAACCCATTACCCAATAAATATGCCTTTTTACGCCCTTAATTTATTCTTCCACTGAAGAAAATAATTCCAATTTATTCAGTCACAAACATTTACTGTATAGGAAATATTTCATGTATCCTAGAAGATGGTAGCTTAACCAATTACCCAATAAATATGCCTTTTTATGCCCTTCATTTACTCTTCCACTGAAGAAAGTAGTTCCTTTTTGTACAATGTATACCTACATTGAAGAAAATAATTCCATTTTGACAGTCACAAACATTTACTGTATAGGAAATATTTTATGTATCCTAGAAGATGGTAGCTTAACCCATTACCCAATAAATATGCCTTTTTACGCCCTTCATTTATTCTTCCACTGAAGAAAGTAGTTCCATTTTGTACAATGTATTCCTACATTGAAGAAAATATTTCCATTTTATACAGTCACAAACATTTACTGTATAGGAAATAATTTATGTATCCTAGAAGATGGTAGCTTAACCCAGTATCCAATAAATGTGCCTTTTTACGCCCTTAATTTAATTGGACCCCCCTCCCTTGGCAACACCCAACCATAAGTCATTTGATATTCACATCAATTTTAATTCTTTTCCATTAATTGTTTTGTTTAAGTAATGTTTTACTCCTTTCCTTACTATGCCCTGCAAATTATTTTGGTTGGAGAAGGGGGTGGGGGTTCCAAATGTGATGGTGTAAAAAATGGACCCCCCCCTCCCTTTTCAACACCCAACCATAAGTCATTTGATTTACACATCAATTTTAATTCTTTTCCATTAGTTGTTAAGTTTTAGTTATGTTTTTCTCCTAATCTGAGGTTACTATGTATGGAGCGCAATCGTTGCCAATAATCTAGACATGTAGATGCTAACATCTATTTTGTAGTTTGTATAAAATACAAACCCGACTGTACAAAATATAAATGTGACTTGTCCATAAGTTAGTCATGACCATACAATGCTATTTTTAGAATTGACTTTCTGCTTTGTTCAAAGCAAACACCCGCTTTACATTTCATGAAATTGACAAATTAATCCTACAGATCAGAATGAAATTCCTCAAACCGTCACAAGCAAAGAACTGCATCCGAAAATCCAACTAAAATCATCTGTTTTCAATTAACTTGAACACAGATATAAACCGAAAGTTGCGGATTGACGACCGACATTGACATTTCTCCAGTGTACAGTTGCAAGTCGAGAATTACATTTCTCCAAATGCAAAACTAGCGAATTTTGCTATGACCTTATAAGGAATTTTTACGGAATACTACGAATATTAATTTGGGCGGAGTAAACTAAATCGGATCTCACCGGAATCGTTCGCCGTTGGTTTACCTAGCCCTATGATTTTACAGTGGAGAATACGTTATTCTTTCCCGTTTAAACGAACCGCAAAACACTAAAACATAGAAAAGTGCAACTTTTGGACAATTCTGATAATTCATGTTTATATTGGTGACAAACAGTTTGGAGCCTGATCAGACGCCGGGTTACCCAGCGTCTGATCTGGCTCCAAACTGTTTGCAATAGAAATAATAGTTTTAGCGTAAACGCGTTTATTGGGAAAGAATAACGTTTTCTCCACTGTATGTAGCCAGTTTGACAGACAGGTGCTTGCTTAACCCATTACCCCATAAATACACCTTTTTACGCCTTTCATTTATTCATCCACTAAAGAATTAATTCTAATTTTTACAGCCATGAATATGTATCATAAGAAATGTTTTCTATTTCCTAGCAGACTGTAGCTTAAAGCAGGCTGAAAGTAAAGCAGAATGTGCCTTAAGGCACATTCTGCTTTACTTTCAACCTGCTTTAAGTGGTCACGTGTCTTCAATACTAGAAACAGGCTGTGGGGTAATAGGTTAATCAGACTGAAGTAAAGCAGATAGTTCCTGAAAGAGCTTTTCTGCTTTACATGTGCCTGCTTTAAACATACATCTGCCCAGATGCAGGGCAGGGGCCCGTTTCATAAACATTGTTGTCGTAAGTCAAAACTTTAAAATACATTTAATTTCTGATTTCTCTATTTAATCCTGTCTTGTGACATTTTCAAGACGCTTCCAAAAAGATGTTACAAAACAGGATTAGATTGAGAAATAAATAATAATTGAGACTTTTATAATCTGACTTACGACAACATTCGTCGTACAAAGTTTTATAAAACGACTCAAGGTTTCCAATGACTCTTTATCAGGATAATATTTGTAGAAGTATGAAAAGGTACATGCATTAAATTTGTAATAGGAATAATTAAAAAAAACTGCCAACATGTGCATCTATGTGTGAAATGGTTAAAGTGGTTGCTTACAGCAAGATAAAAGTAAAGCAGAAATCTCCTGTGGCAGCTTTTGATTAACTGCTTTACTTTTATCCTGCTTTAAGGTGGGCTCAGCTTCTTTAACCATTTGAGCCCTATTGGTGCATCTATGGGTCCTTTGAAACAGTTTACCTGTGAAGACTTAGTAACATTAACCCTTTACCTGATAGCCTATTTCTAGTATTGAAAATAGGTGACTACTTAAAGAGGCTCGCAACCGGATCAAGCATTAAAAATAGTAATTTGTAAATATAGGTCAAATGCTTATATAAATGGGTAAAATTTAGTTTAGGATAATAAATTCTGTTAAAAATGCATTTCCAAAAAAAAAAAGAAGAGGCTCTGGTGGGATTCGAACCCGTGACCATCCATGCGGAGACAAAAATGAAAAATGAGGCATCGCCTCTACGCCCTCGGCTACGGACGCTCTCTCTATATATAGTAGCGAATTAACGTACTTCAATGATAGCTATTAATAGAACATTATTCGGCTCGGGTTTATGTCTGACCCCGTGTAGAGAAGCAACAACAACAACTATACCGTTAGCTAACGCTATGGAAAAACAATGGAAAATATCTAAAAAAACTAAGATTCGGTGACGATTCTTGAGACGTTTTTTGGACTGATCATATGTTTTTAATGTCAAAAGCCAAATAATGCCACAAATTTGCTTTTATTTGAGTATTTTATTTTATTTTGACAAGAACACCATCCGGTTGCGAGTCCCTTTAAAGCAGGTTGAAAGTAAAGCAGAATTATAGTCGCTCGGAACACCTCAGAGTTATTGGCATACGTTCTAGGAAATACCTTTCAACTTTCAACTTTTATTTACATATGCATAAGTCCCACGGATAGTGAGAAACATTAGCATTATAATTATAACTCAAAGTAACATTGAACAACAAAAGTAAACAATATAAGGGAAAACGGCTACACATAGTTTTATACCAGGGCTCCAGATAAGAGGAAGTAAACTGAACAAATCCAACATTCATACACATTTCAGCACCAAATCCCTTGATGTAACCACCCACCTGAATCGTCTCGGAGAGTCGATTCTAATGAGTAGTGACACCACATGGTTTAATGCGGAAATAAAGACTTTATTCGTTTTGAGTTACTCCCCCATTCAACCTGGAGCTCTGTTTATACATTCCATAATTATGACGTAAATGTTACGTAATTTGTATTTAAAAAACGACGTCATAATCTAATCTAGAATTTACCGAAACTTCACGAAGGAAAATTGACGCGTCGAAGGAGGGGCTTATGTAGCTAAGACACGTCCTCGTGACTCATTTGACAACTTTCTACATTGTCCGTTGTACATTGGCGAATATCCGAAGTTCATTGTATGGTGTCTGTTTGCAAAAGGTGAAACGTCTTTCGCAAAGCGTACTTTCAATTCTTCCAGGCGGAAACTGTTTATTTCAAATGTTGGTTATATGTAGTTCTGTCTTAGAAAGTAACATTAAATCGTGGATTTTGGTTCCCTTGTTAACAGCTTTACATGAAAGAATTGCGAGTGTTTAAAGTATAAACTATAAATACCTTTTTATGGAATACAGTATACACATGTAAACAGACATTTACATGTTAAGTTTGCATGATTCTAAACAACATTTATACAAATACATATCGTTTTTGGCCAAACAATAATTGAAAACTGGGTGATTGCATGTCTGGACTTTTGGCAACGAATGCGCTCCATAACTATGCACTGCAAATTATTTCAATTGGAGAGGGGGGTCCAAATTTGATGGCGTAAAAATTGGACCCCCCTCCCTTTTCAACACCCAACCATAAGTCATTTGATATTCACATCAATTTTAATTCTTTTCCATTAATTGTTTTGTTTAAGTAATGTTTTACTCCTTTCCTTAAGTTACTATGCCCTGCAAATTATTTTGGTTGGAGAAGGGGGGGGGGGTTCCAAATTTGATGGTGTAGAAAATTGAACCCCCCCCCTCCCTTTTCAACACCCAACCATAAGTCATTTGATTTACACATCAATTTTAATTCTTTTCCATTAGTTGTTAAGTTTTAGTTATGTTTTTCTCCTAATCTGAGGTTACTATGCACTGCAAATTATTTCAATTGGAGAGGGGTGTCCAAATTTGATGGCGTAAAAATTGGAACCCCCCCCCCCCCCCCCCCTTCCTTTTCAGCACCCAACAATATGTCATTTGATTTACACATCAATTTTAATTATTTTCCATTATTTGTTTTGTTTCAGTAATGTTTTACTCCTTTCCTGAAGGAAAATTTGGACCCCCTCTCCAATTGAAATAATTTGCAGCGCATAGTAACCTCAGATTAGGAGAAAAACATCACTTAAACTTAACAAGTAATGGAAAAGAATTAAAGTTGATGTGTGAATCATATGACTTATAGTTCATATGTAAAACATTACTTAAACAAAACAAATAATGGAAAATAATTAAAATTGATGTGTAAATCAAATGACTTATTATTGGGTGCTGAAAAGGGAGGGGGGGGGTCCAATTTTTACGCCATCAAATTTGGACCCCCCTCTCCAATTGAAATAATTTGCAGCACATAGTAACCTCAGATAAGGAGCAAAAACATTACTTAAACTTAACAAGTAATGGAAAAGAATTAAAGTTGATGTGAAAATCAAATGACTTATGGTTGGGTGTTGAAAAGGGAGGGGGGGCCATTTTTTACGCCATCAAATTTGGACCCCCCCCCCCCCCCCTTCTCCAACCAAAATAATTTGCAGGGCATAGTAACTTCAGGAAAGGAGTAAAACATAACTTAAACAAAACAAATAATGGAAAATAATTAAAATTGATGTGTAAATCAAATGACTTATTGTTGGGTGCTGAAAAGGGACGGGGTCCAACATTTATGCCATCAAATTTGTACCCCCCTCTCCAAATGAAATAATTTGCAGCGCATAGTAACCTCAGATTAGGAGAAAAACATCACTTAAACTTAACAAGTAATGGAAAAGAATTAAAGTTGATGTGTGAATCATATGACTTATTGTTGGGTGCTGAAAAGGGAGGGGGGTCCAATTTTTACGCCATCAAATTTGGACCCCCCTCTCCAATTGAAATAATTTGCAGCGCATAGTAACCTCAGATTAGGAGAAAAACATCACTTAAACTTAACAAGTAATGGAAAAGAATTAAAGTTGATGTGTGAATCATATGACTTATAGTTCGGTGTTGAAAAGGGGGGGGGGTCCAATTTTTACGCCATCAAATTTGGACCCCCCTCTCCAAATGAAATAATTTGCAGCGCATAGTAACCTCAGATTACGAAATAAACATCACTAAAACTTAACAAGTAATGGAAAAGAATTGAAGTTGATGTGTAAATCAAATGACTTATTGTTGGGTGCTGAAAAGGGACGGGGGGTCCAATTTTTACGCCATCAAATTTGGACCCCCCTCTCCAATTGAAATAATTTGCAGCGCATAGTAACCTCAGATTAGGAGAAAAACATCACTTAAACTTAACAAGTAATGGAAAAGAATTAAAGTTGATGTGTGAATCATATGACTTATAGTTCGGTGTTGAAAAGGGAGAAGGGGTCCAATTTTTACGCCATCAAATTTTGACCCCCCCCCCTCTCCAAATGAAATAATTTGCAGCGCATAGTAACCTCAGATTAGGAGAAAAACATCACTAAAACTTAACAAGTAATGGAAAAGAATTAAAGTTGATGTGAAAATCAAATGACTTATGGTTGGGTGTTGAAAAGGGAGGGGGGGCCATTTTTTACGCCATCAAATTTGGACCCCCCCCCCTTCTCCAACCAAAATAATTTGCAGGGCATAGTAACTTCAGGAAAGGAGTAAAACATAACTAAAACAAAACAAATAATGGAAAATAATTAAAATTGATGTGTACATCAAATGACTTATTGCTGGGTGCTGAAAAGGGACGGGGTCCAATTTTTACGCCATCAAATTTGGACCCCCCTCTCCAATTGAAATAATTTGCAGCGCATAGTAACCTCAGATTAGGAGAAAAACATCACTTAAACTTAACAAGTAATGGAAAAGAATTAAAGTTGATGTGTGAATCATATGACTTATAGTTCGGTGTTGAAAAGGGAGAAGGGGGGTCCAATTTTTACGCCATCAAATTTGGACCCCCCTCTCCAAATGAAATAATTTGCAGCGCATAGTAACCTCAGATTAGGAGAAAATCATCACTAAAACTTAACAAGTAATGGAAAAGAATTAAAGTTGATGTGGAAATCCAATGACTTATGGTTGGGTGTTGAAAAGTGAAGGGGGGTCCATTTTTACGCCATCAAATTTGGACCCCCTCCCCCTCCCCCCTCTTCTCCAACCAAAATAATTTGCAGGACATAGTAACTTAAGGAAAGGAGTAAAACATTACTTAAACAAAACAATTAATGGAAAAGAATTAAAATTTATGTGAATATCAAATGACTTATGGTTGGGTGTTGAAAAGGGAGCGGGCCCAATTTTTACGCCATCAAATTTGGACCCCCCTCTCCAATTGAAATAATTTGCAGCGCATAGTAACCTCAGATTAGGAGAAAAACATAACTAAAACTTAACAACTAATGGAAAATAATTAAAATTGATGTGTAAATCAAATGACTTATGGTTGGGTGTTGAAAAGGGATGGGGGGTCCATTTTTTACGCCATCAAATTTGGACCCCCCCCCCCCTTCTCCACTTCTCCAACTAAAATAATTTGCAGGGCATAGTAACTTAAGGAAAGGATTAAAACATTACTTAAACAAAACAATTAATGGAAAAGAATTAAAATTTATATGAATATCAAATGACTTATGGTTGGGTGTTGAAAAGGGAGGGGGGTCCAATTTTTACGCCATCAAATTTGGACCCCCCTCTCCAATTGAAATAATTTGCAGTGCATAGTAACCTCAGATTAGGAGAAAAACATAACTAAAACTTAACAAGTAATGGAAAAGAATTAAAGTTGATGTGTAAATCAAATGACTTATGGTTGGGTGTTGAAAAGGGATGGGGGGGGGGGGGGGTCAATTTTTTACGCCATCAAATTTGGACCCCCCTCCCCCTTCTCTACTTCTCCAACCAAAATAATTTGCAGGGCATAGTAACTTAAGGAAAGGATTAAAACATTACTTAAACAAAACAATTAATGGAAAAGAATTAAAGTTGATGTGTTTATCAAATGACTTATGGTTGGGTGTTGAAAAGGGAGGAGGGGTCCATTTTCTACGCCATCAAATTTGGACATCCCCCCCCCCCCTTCTCCAACCAAAATAATTTGCAGGGCATAGTAACTTCAGGAAAGGAGTAACACATTACTTAAACAAAACAAGTAATGGAAAAGAATTAAAATTGATGTGTAAATCAAATGACTTATGGTTGGGTGTTGAAAAGGGAGGGGGTCCAATTTTTACGCCATCAGATTTGGACCCCCCTCTCCAAATGAAATAATTTGCAGCGCATAGTAACCTCAGATTAAGAGAAAATCATCAATAAAACTTAACAAGTAATGGAAAAGAATTAAAGTTGATGTGTAAATCAAATGACTTATGGTTGGGTGTTGAAAAGGGAGGGGGTCCATTTTGTACGCCATCAAATTTGGACCCCCCCCCCCCCCTCCCCCTCCCCCCTCTTCTCCAACCAAAATAATTTGCAGGGCATAGTAACTTAAGGAAAGGAGTAAAACATTACTTAAACAAAACAATTAATGGAAAAGAATTAAAATTTATGTGAATATCAAATGACTTATGGTTGGGTGTTGAAAAGGGAGCGGGCCCCATTTTTACGCCATCAAATTTGGACCCCCCTCTCCAATTGAAATAATTTGCAGCGCATAGTAACCTCAGATTAGGAGAAAAACATAACTTAAACTTAACAACTAATGGAAAAGAATTAAAATTGATGTGTAAATCAAATGACTTATGGTTGGGTGTTGAAAAGGGAGGGGGTCCATTTTTTACGCCATCAAATTTTGACCCCCCCCCCCCCCTTCTCCACTTCTCCAACCAAAATAATTTGCAGGGCATAGTCACTTAAGGAAAGGATTAAAACATTACTTAAACAAAACAATTAATGGAAAAGAATTAAAATTTATATGAATATCAAATGACTTATGGTTGGGTGTTGAAAAGGGAGGGGGTCCAATTTTTACGCCATCAAATTTGGACTTCCCTCTCCAATTGAAATAATTTGCAGTGCATAGTAACCTCAGATTAGGAGAAAAACATAACTAAAACTTAACAAGTAATGGAAAAGGATTAAAGTTGATGTGTTTATCAAATGACTTATGGTTGGGTGTTGAAAAGGGAGGGGGGGTCCATTTTTTACGCCATCAAATTTGGACCCCCCCCCCCTTCTCCAACCAAAATAATTTGCAGGGCATAGTAACTTCAGGAAAGGAGTAACACATTACTTAAACAAAACAAGTAATGGAAAAGAATTAAATTGATGTGTAAACATTTTTTTTTATTTTATTTTTTTTTTTATTTAAATTTTTTTTATGGGCATAACAGCCTCAAGATAGGAGTAATCAATATTTTGCATTAGGGAGAAGCATTACCATCTTTTTAGGGGGGGGGGTCCAAAATTTACAGGGGGGTCCATATTTCGCTATCAAAAATGGACCCGCGGGTCCATTTTTTACGGGGGTCCAAATTTGATCTGACACCGGTATTCATAGTACATTTGGTCATAAAATCGTTTTTAAGAGAGTCTGTCACCTGTAATTCATACACTTTAACTTCGTAATCCCCTGTAACAAATTACCGTTTATGATACATATAATATAGGGCACATGTAATCACTCATTCCATATGCTTAGTTCTTCCTTCTGAACTCTTAACCCTCCTTATGTTGTTTTAGAAATGACGTCTTTGTGGTCGTTTTTGTTTTTAGTTGTATGCATTGTTACCTAAAATATACAGGAAAGAGCGTTATATATACACAATTCGGATCTAGGACATGCCTTGATATTTTGGGTTTGATGTTTGCCTAAACTGTTTGCGAGTATCCGTCAAGTCACAATCGGCAATCACAAGGCAAAAGATGATTCATTATCACCCTTGTTTGAACTATGAAATCTTCATCTCATAAATCGTGTCTTTATCGCTTCCTTGTTCGAATAATATAAATGCACCATTTTCCACACATACGCAAACGTTTCTATTAAAGTTCAAATTGTACATTGAACGTGCATATTCGCTAGGTCTGTAAATAACCTATAATTGGAGGCATTAAACAAAATTTAAACAGACATAGATGTAAATAAACATACATACACATACATTATTTATTTGTGCTTTACGGTGATTTACTGTACAATTATTGTAGAATATCACTTGATAATGGCACCGTTTCAAAAAGGGGAATTATCGTCACCCGAATTTCTATCATGAACCTTCCCGTAAGGCTCCCCAAGAATCGTAGTCAACCCTATGACCGTATAATTTCGGCAGCCAGGTTGATCGAAAACCACTTAACGGGAGGAAAAGAATCCAAGATCGGAAGTAACGAGGTACTACCGATGACACCAAATAAATAAAAATCAGTAACTTCGTCTGTGACAAAAAGTTGTTCGATATAACCTTGGGGCTCCACTCGGGGAAAATTTTTTGATTTTACTTAAAATTACAAACAATTTAGTTCAAAACGTCACTTAAAAGCAGGTAATACATGTAGATAGAATAAATGAAATTTTTTGTGAAATTTCTATATTTTCTAAATTCATGAAGATCAGACTATAATATTTCACGAGAGGCTTCTAGCAATCACATTGGAAGAGTTATGGCCACTATCCATACATGAATAAGCTTAATTATACAGTGGAGAAAACGTTTAAACGCAAACGAAACGCATTGCAATAAAATGTAGAAAATAACTACTTTTTGACATTTCTGAGTGCTGATTGTAACATGGACGGCAAACAGTTTGGAGCCTGATCAGACGCCGGGTTACCCGGCGTCTGATCTCGCTCCAAACTGTTTGCATTTTAAATAATAGGTTTAGCGTAAACGCGTTTATTGGGAAAGAATAACGTTTTCTCCACTGTATATCTAACTTAAATAAAGGCAAATCATGATTACTGTAGAGAAGGCGTTATTCTTTCCGGTTTGAACGGGGACGAAACACTTTATGAGAAAAGATGAAGACAAAGACAACTATTTGACAATACTGACGATTTAGCTCGATCTGAGTGGCGTCTTATTTGGCTCCAAACCGTTTGCAATTCAATATTACTTTTTAGCATAAGCACGTTAATATGTAACGTCTTCTCTTTTGTATCAACATTCATCTGAAAAAACATGTCATTACGGTGCAGGAGTTTAAAAAGAATGAGTTTGTGCTGAAACAAATTAGTCGATTGAATACGTCTCTGAGCCAGATCACACGCCGATTTTTTCGGGTTCGGATTAGGCTTAACTCTTTCCTCCCTGAAACTTTAAATGAACAATTCCAGTTTCGATTTGAGTCTAGTCCATTTCTGACTTTTAAGAGGAGCCCTCTGATCTGGTTTTTCACTGTTTGCATAGGACACATGTACTTTTCACATGAACACTGTTTGAAAATGACGCATATATGCGGGACTAGGGTTCAAAGGGTTAAAATTGTTTGCATCTGAGCTGAACCTGGTGTCAATTACCTCTTTATATTCTCAAAACCAAGCACTGTTTTCTACATTTGTTTTTATTGCATTCGTGTTTACCTTGTTTTTAATAGGAATGAATAAACACAAGTGGTATAATTAATTTCATGAGACCATAAAAATGTGCGTTTAAGGTGGTGACAATATTTTCTAATGTTATCCCTAGCGCCCGTAAAAGCCATATACCTTTAAAACAAATATGGAAACTGTCATCATCTCGCTGTTTTTATGTCTTGTTTCGAGTGATTGGTGTTCTGTATTTATTGGTTAATCGTAAAGATGCGTTGTGTTTGTGGATTTCTCTGTTGTTCATCTTATTAGTACGACTCGTGTCAAAGAGATATGCATTTGTCTGTTTCTCATTAGACATCACTTCAATTCCATGGGTTCACTGTTATAAAGCCCTTGAGTGGAGTCTGATTTCGTTCTCAGGCATTTGATTGGTAAGATGTGAGCCTAGGCTCAATTCTAACCAATCAAATGCTTGAGAGTAAACTCAGACTCAACTCAAACGCTTTATAATAACCTTGGAGCCTGTTGTACAGTGGAGAAGACGATACTCTATCCAAATAAACGTATTTATGTTAAAACTATATTGTTTACTGCAAACATTGTTGTAAAGATCAGTCAGCAAACATAAACAAAATGATCTAGGCAGGTCAGGTAAATGTGGGTCGTTAACAAAGGACAAGAGCCAAAACGGTAAGTTACGCCAATATATTTATTAAAGCTGATAACACGAAATGAAAATCAAACAACAACAACATTACAAGAGACCAGCGTGTTTAACTCGTTTAACCCTAACGATGAAAATACTCTTCATTTATAATAATGTCTTATGCAAACAGTGTCCATAGAGTGAATACTTATTTGGTCAGTTTGTTTGTTTGTCAAAAAGTTAAACATTGGCATTTCGGCGTCAAAATAGCATTTTATGGGTCGCGTGGCGTAAGCCCAAACTCAATCAAGCATTGGACACTTCATATTGGGGTTGTGTACATAACACAAGAATCCCTTTATCCCAATGCAGCTTACATCAAACCAAACGAATGTCAAAATATTTTAGAGGTCAGTTAGAGGTCAGTTAGAGGTAAGTATACATTGGCCATAACTTTGTAGCTACATCTGAACTAATTTGATTATGTCAGAAAAAATAGTGCCCTCAAAAACATATCTTGTTCAAATATTAAATGTGAATCAATCTATTTGACTATATTAGCATTTTAAGCCTTAAATGCCACACAACTTCGTACAAACATACTTAATTCAAAGCAACAATGTCACGTAGATCTATATACTTCGGCAACAACAACACATATACATTAATAATTACATTCTCTCCAGCAACGATAGATATAGTTGTTGTAGCTATTTATGATTTGCGTCCATTCGGGAGTTTAAAATTGCGTCATTCCATCCCTTGCGGTGACGGTCAGCAAATGCCTACATGTATAGTAGTAGGGATTATAAGCATTTTGGTTGCATTAGAGAGATGATGGCAAGTTAATGAGTCTGTTAGTATTAGATAAGGTAGTTCAGGGAGTTCCTCTGTCTTGCACTTGAGTGTCAATGGAGATAAATCGAACTGTATATACAAAATGTCCGCTGCTTCGTGGACCACTTCCTTTTGGAGTTCTTGTTTGGTATAACAGCATGATGGACATGTTCTGAAATAAAATCAAGAGCTTATTAAATCCAGTTATTAACATAACTCAACTCAATCGATGCATAAGGGCAGACTGAACACAGCGGACCATGGCCAAAACAGATATCGTAGGGACAAAAATATCAATATTGTGGGAAAAAATTGTCCGATATCGATCTTTTGGAGGTCTCGTCAGGTTTAAATTTTTGTACCTCGGATTATTGATCATAAATATTGTCTACACTTAAAAACATCGTTGTTTTCTTGAGCTGATTCTTATGAATTTGCGTTTAGTTTTAGAACATTCTGTTTTCGTGATTTACCTTTGCTAACTCTCAGTTTGTTTTGGCGTACTTTAACAGTAACTTGACAATCTCTCCGTAAGCGTTTATATCATCAGTCAAGTCTTCCTCTTGGGTGCAAGCCTTAGGACAACTCACCAGTGTCACCTTCCTCAGGCCCTATAGGTTAAACAAGAGGTGTGAGGCAATCAACTCATCAATGTACGTTTGGAATATACAAGGGTATTCAACCAACTCTGTAAAATAGATTTACTTTATCCATTACGTGAATTGCCCCTTGGTTAATGTAGGATTTTATTTTGATGTCCGCTTGTCGTTCTCCCCCATTTCACCATTTTTGTAATGGATTTGACTTACAACTGACCAATAACACTTAACTCGAAAGTGCAGTGTGGTCATATACAGATTCCTTTTGTTTACAATAACCGTAAGTGGTATGACCACGTTGTTCCTGCAGTTTCGCTGTACAATAGGGTCTTGTAATAATTAACCTTGTCTTTGAAGTTTGTTTATGTTATGGACTACTGCGTATTTCGAACATGACTAAACATGTTGTTTTATGGCTGTGTTTGTTAATAAGACTACATTTCTAGAGAAAGTAAAATAAACAAACAACGAAGACCCTGGTCATCTGCTGTATTAGGAACCCTCAGTCCAATTTCTACATATTTTACAAATTTATATATACGAGTTATACCAGTACATGAAAGGTTAATTAGGGTTTGTGGTTATGTATGAGTGCTATGGCAGTAAACAAGCAATCAGCTTAACATGGACCGTCAGAATAGTTCAAATAATTTATTGTCTCGCATAAGAAATATCTTGAGAAGTGTTGCAGAAAACAATATAATCTTCATTTAAGAAATAAAGAAGGTAAAATTAACCCCTTCACTGCCGTGACGTCATCAATTTTAAACAATTGTCGTCTGCAATTATTTCTTAATTTTTTATTTTTGCTATTTTGACTGAAGAAATATTGAAATGGGTGGCAACAAGTTTGGATCCTGATCAGACGCCGCGTACCGCGGCGTCTGATCAGGATCCAAACTGTTTGCAGTGAAGGGGTTAAGATAAACATTTTAAAAGATAGACATTTCTTTGTTTATGTAATGTTTTCGTCTGCGTATCTCTCAAAGCATAATTTATTGATAGTTTGATAGTTTATCAATAGTTTCACAAAGGTGTCAAATAACCTGAATCTAGAGTATACATCTATTTCATTAATATTCATGCAAATAGTTTTAAGTCATCCCTCTTAGAAGCGACTTATAGCGCAACATGTATTCTTTCACTGAAGCAAAGAGATCTAATCCCAAGTAATACAGTCATAAACATGTAACAAAAGAAGTATTTTCTTAGCATATGGTAGCTTAAAGCCGGCTGAAAATAAAGCAGGATGTGCATTATCAAGGTACATTCTGTTTTACTTCAATCTGCGTTCAATGCTAAAACAGCTAGAAAAGGGTTATTGGATAAAGGGTTAATAATATTTTAAAACATGTCAAATGGTATACGGTACACAAATAAAGAAACATACCTTTTTAGAGTCTTTAACATAGACCTTGTCTGCCGAAAGTTTACCGTGAACTAAATCTGTAGAATGTAACATATCAATACTCTTGGCTATCTTCATAGCAACGGCTAGGGTCTCCTACAACATATTACAAAGTTGTCAGGACCATGATAAATTAACTACATTGTGGAAGACCATGTTGTATCCATCCCGTTTCACTAAGTCATTGCCAACTGCGCAAACGGCGTTACGCGGTGTCTGGTCAGATCCAAACTGTTTGACACTCTTATCGACATTTCCTAAGTCAAAACCGACCTGAATCTGACTTTAAAAGTAATACACAATATGTTGCAAACAGTTTTGATCCTGATCAGACACCGCGTTTCGCGGCGTCTGGTCAACATCCAGACTCTTTGACACTCTTATCGACATTTCCTCAGTAGCTGACTTAAAAGACATTACCCTTGACACTTCCAAAGCAGACGCCTTCTGGCTGTTATGATGTTAAAAATGTAATTCAGAAATGAACTCAATTCTTTCGGCATTAAAGCGAAATAAACGACGGAAAATGATCGGCAAATTTCACGAGTCACACTAGCGATTCATTGTAAATGTGCCGATCATTTTCTGTCGTTTATTTCGCTTAAACGCCGAAACATTTCAGTTCATTTCTTATACTAACATTAAATTTGCTGCAATTTCTAATATTTAATGAATATTTCATTACAAACTTCACGAGATTCAATATAGTTTATTGTTATTAATTAAAGGCCACTGGCCAACAATACATCAACACAATAAGTTACAAATATATCTACATAAGGACAGAGTGGAAAATCAAAGACATCCGTTATACACTTATGTCATAAATATACGCGTTACTGTTACGGGTCTAAACCAATTGTTGCATAGTTCGAGTTTGCTATATTTGACCGAAGCTTAGAGTTTGCATGCATCTTTGATTCATATCAGATGTTGTTTATACGAATTATGTGAACCCTGAAAAGGACAGCCATAACCCACATTACTGAAGCAACGCAATAAAATGATTCGCGAAGAAAAGGTCCATAAGCCCCACCTCCTCTCCACATGATATTCACAAGTCCCGCCCGTTCGAGAAATCGCGTCTATAAGCATCAAACGTAGTTTATTTCAACGGAATTAAATGGGTCGAAGGTAAATATTGTATAGATACTCTTTGCTATATTCGTGGCAAAGGCTACGTACCACAGGTGACCATTATTACACATCGCTTTGAGTTACATGTACAATGTAAATTTCCAATAGACCTAAAGTTAACAGTTTGCATGTCTTTTACATCTATCCAAAACATATACTGTCATTCTTTATGATATTCTTTTTGTGACATCACTCTAAATGATATTTTTCCCCACTGTCAGCTATATGATATGATGTTTGCTATGGGAACGTAATTGAACGTTTAAATTAGTGTTAACTCTTAATCAACTTTTAGCAGTTTCTGTACAAGTTGCTTCCCTTTGTCCATTTTTAGAATAATCTAAGCTCCTGGACTACTTGATAAACGATTTGCAACCATTTCGGAAGAGGATATTTGCCAATTAGACAATTAAAAGACGCTGTGTATTCCATTTACTTGTCATAACGTTCTTCTTTCTTTCTTGTAATATTATTATAAACAATGTGATGTCATACGACGGCGACGTCATTTACCGCGTTACGTACACATTTTATAAAATACGAATAAGACGATTGCAAAGCCAGGTTTGATAAGCTCGGTGTAATAAAATAAATTTTAGATGTCAGTTTGCGTGACATTCAAATTGTCAACCTTCGAAAACAAGAATGTCACCCTCGACTACGCCTCGGGTGACATTCTGTTTTTCGGGTTGACAATTTGAATGTCACGCAAACTGCCATATAATAGTTATATAATATCACTTTAAATAGCGTAAATTTCGGAAATAGAAACTATATTCCGTGTTAACGAAACTAACCACAATCAAAGTAAAACATACATGACATAGTCGAGTTCTTAATAGCAGAGTGTAAAAAACAATTGGTAGGCTATTGAGACGACCAGATACTCGGCATTCATTTCAGCTACAAACTGTTTGCAATGAACATATACATTAAATAAATGATCTGAATTTTTTCTGCGTTTGAGCGAAATAAACGACAGAAAATGATCGGCGTATTCCATATACAACAGTTATATAACACAGAAGCTCGTTGTTAAAGCTTGCTGTTCGACTCTGACCCTGCTTTAAGCTGCCATTTGTCCTTTTACACAGTTTACCTCATTCGAGTGTAAATTGTTTCGTTTGAACGATAAATAATAACGTCTTCACGAATGTCGATAATAATATAGATGAACAATTCCGATTAATATTAAGCGTTAAACTAACTCAAATGAGTTGACGAATAAGGATTCGATACCATGGCTATTTAACAACAGAACTTGTTTACTGTAGTGGTACCATAAGGCATGGTCAAAGTTCTGTTCATTCCAACCCTTCGTGTTAGCTCCAGTCCGTCTTGATCACGATCAAACGAACCCCATTAACACTTTCACTCTAAATGTAACCCGTCGTCTTATCAGGATTAAATCTTTTGTTTGCCTCTCATATTAAGATAAACAGTAAGAGTTATAAACAAGACTGCGTGTTCAATAAACGCTTATATATTCTGAAGTCCAAATTAGGTCAAAGTCAAGGTCAAACTGAGCTTGGGTATTACTGGTGGGTTGGTAATGGTCCAAGGCAATAACTGTATAAGTATAGAAGCATTGTAGTAAGTAGTGTTGATGCTAGACGAAACGGTAAAATCTAGTTAACCAAAAAAAAGCCCATTCAAAATATTCTAAGTCAAAATTAGGTCAAGTCAAGGTCAGAATCAAGGTTGGGTGATATTGGTGGATAGGGAATGGTCCAAGGCAACAACTGTATAAGTATCCAAGCATTGGAGTAAGCGGCGTTGAATGCAGACGAAACGGTAAAATCTAGTTAATCAAGAAATAGCCCATTCAAAGTATTCTAAGTCCAAATTAGGTCAAGGTCAAGGTCAAAATCAAGGTTGGGTATTATTGGTTGCTAGGGAATGGTCCAAGGCAACAACTGTATAAGTATCTAAGCATTTGAATAAGCGGTGTTGATGCTAGACAAAACGGTAAAATCTACTTAACCTGGTTACGGACGGACGGACGGAAGGAAGGACGGACAGGACGATTACTATATGCTCCCGCATCTGTCGATTCCGGGGGCATACAAATGTCATTTTCTACAGTTTTTTGTCATGTGTTAGCGTTTAGTTTGTAGCAGGATTGCCATTTCTCGGTATTTTTCCGAAATCTTCGGATTTTTTATCCTAGCAGATGGTAGCTTAAATCATTCTGCTTTACTTTCAACCTGCTTTAAGTAAACACGATTGAAAAATTGAAAATTTGGAAATCTTAGGATTTTTCAAGATCAATTTATGGAAGTCCTGTGGTAGGAATGACGTCTTATCCACTGTACATAATCCACGGAACAATACTATACCTTGACTGTAACGCCTCGTTTCGAAGTTAACTCCCCTAAAGTCATTTTGTCAGCAACAGAACCCGTGCCAGCAAAGTGGAAGGAACTGCTGCCAAACACTCCAGTGATGGTGCTTGTCTCTATAAATTGAATAAGCAGAAACTGTAACTGTTAACTCATTATCCGCTGAAACTTCAATTGGACAATACCAGTTTACAACAAAGGCTGGTCCATTTCGGACTATTTAGGCTTGTTTTTATAATATATTACAAAATGACAAGCAGGGAAGTCTCTGATTAGAGGGCTTCTGCAATGGCCGGTTAATCTGGGACGTCACTGTTTGCATTATATAAGTGACAAATCTTCACAGGTACACTGTTGGTAGAGGACGCATATATGCGTCAATAGGGCTCAATGAGTTCATCATGGTCTGTTAGATAGTTGTTCCTTTAGCAAGGTGTATACATGTAGTACTATACTATTATACATGTACAGGTACGTGTACAAAGGCTATGAACCCATTTACGCCCAGTGGATTCTTCAAAGTTTTATATATTAGATCAGTCCATTAGCTTTGGTGATTGTTACCTTTAACCGAGACTCTCTTTGAAGACTTCTTTACCGCAGCAGCACGCTAAAACAAAATAAAAATGTACTCATGTTTGAACATCCCCGATTTATGTTTCTTAAAGCCGTATTTTATCGTCTGCAACAATGCTCATATTCAGTCATATCAAACGTTATTCGTTTCCAAAACACGAGATTATGCTACCAATCGCATATCGATTGCAAACAGTTTGGAACCAGATTGGACGCCGGCAACTGTTTACCATTAGGTTAAAAAAAATCGTAAAGTATTTTAGGAAGAAAAACCAAAACAACGTTCATATCGTCAATTTATTGCCTTGCATTTGCTTTAAACGAGAAAAAAATATATGGTACAGTGGAGAATCTGTTATTCTTTCCCGTTTAAACGCAAACGTACGCAAACGCAAAGCACTAAATCGTAGAAAAGAACAACTTTTGGACAATTCTGATAATTCTTGTTTATCTTGGTGACAAACAGTTTGGAGCCTGATCAGACGCCGGGTAACCCGGCGTCTGATCTGGCTCCAAACTGTTTGCACTGGAAATAATAGTTTTAGCGTAAACGCGTTTATTGGGAAAGAATAACACATTTTCCACTGTATCTGCATTTTCTTTTAGAACATACATGTAGCGCCATAGTGTCAAATACAGAGATTACTCGGCGTCTTATCGCGAACCAAACTGTTTGCAACAGTATCTACAAACACTGATGAGTTCAGTAAAGAAATCGATAGCCATCGAGTGCGAGTTGGCTACCGGTCTGACATACAGTGCATGAGTGGAAAAATGTAATTATTTCGTTCAAACGCAAACGCATTGCAATGAAATATAGAAAATGACAACATTTTGACAATTCAGACTACCAGTTTTAATCTGAGTGGCAAACAGTGTGCTGCCTGATCAGACGCCGGGTAACCAGGCGTCTGATCTGGCTCCAAACTTTGCAATGAAAATAATAGTTTCAGCGTAAACCGGGGTTATTTGGAAAGAAAGCGTTTTCTCTACTGTAGTCGGGGAACAAACTGCTAACCTAAACAGCAAACAATGGTAATTGAACGCGCTACACGTATGCAGATTACAGGTCATACAGTGCAGTAGACGTAATTCGTTCCCAATAAACGTGTAAACGTAATGCTAAAGATCCTTATTGTTATTATTATTATCATTATAATGATCCATTGTATTTCAAACCATGAAGATAGATGAATTATTATGGCAGGTTTGAATGAAAGGAAAACGTTATTTAAGTTACTAAACCGCTTGTGGTTAGCTGGACGTTTCAATGTGACTAAAATACTGAACTTTATACTTAAACCATTACTCCATGGCATGTTTATAGTTTTGAAGATAGCTGGTCACTTAAAGCAGTTTGAAAGTAAAGCAGAATGCTTCTTTACTCTCAACCAGTTTTATACTACAATATGTTAGAATAAAAAAACCATCTTCATGACTGTATAAAGTGGAATTATTTTTTTTCAGTGGAGTAATAAATTATTTGCGTAAAAATATTATATATCGAGTAATAAGTTAATCCACTTACGCTTTTGCTCATCGTAGCGCCGATCGTATAGATGAAGGGGTTCAAGGCCGAGTTGATTGGGAGCACGAACACAGCAATCCATGCATACACCTCACCGGATATGACGTTACCATTCAGTGCCATCATGCCTATCGAAACCAAAAGTAGCCAGTCAAATTTCTGTTTAACTCTTGATAGTGAGTATGACGTTTCTCGGCACACGTGACATATGGTCCCTTTACCCCTTCCTGTACACGTATGTACCACAATTAGATACTAACCCATTTACGTCCAGTTGATTCTTCCATGTTTTATATATTGGATTAGTCCATTTTTCATGAAATAGATGCCTGTTCAAAATACTCATTTTCATTTTGTTTTATATTGAAATTCATATCAGCAAACAGTGTAGACTCTGATCAGTCGCCGCATACTACAGCGTCTGTTCAGAGTCTACACTATGTCCCTTATATGGGATCGTGGGCACAAATGGGTTAATTCATGTTTGACAAAAAAGGCAGCTTTCTCCTTTACATCCATCTTGCTTTGAATAGCCACTTGCATTAAACATAGTTGGGTGTTGTTTGAATTTGAATTTGGTGTTGGAAATTGGGGGAACTGGCTATGCATATGAAGGTTAGTCCTTAAAGTCCCATTGTGTTTTCAGACCTTTTCTTAATGCCTGAAATACAATAGCGGTTAATAATAATGTTTGAACATTCTTATGGGCCAAACTGATCTATGAAATGATGAAGACGGACCTAAATCACCAAAAAGGGCAATTTAAAATCATAACAAACCGAAATCAACTTCACTGGGTGCAACCGTATCTACCTCCGCCCGTCCATCCATCAGTCAGTTAGACTATCACACTTTTTTGTTCGCTCTCTAACTCAACTACTTTCCACAAACTTGCTGAAAATGTTCATTGATATAAAATCAAGGTTTAGTTTGATTACTACTAATATCGCATAAGGTATTTTTGAGTTATTGGCTGTTAATTAATAAAAAACGACTGTTTCAGTCATTTTTGCACTCTAAAACAAACAGCTTTTATCGGATAGTCACCAAACATGCTGAAAATATTTATTCATATAAAATTTAGGTCTAGTTTGATTATTACTAAAATCGCATGTGGCATATCTGAGTTTTTGCCCTTTATGTTTTAAAAAATGACTGTTTTCAGCAAGTTTTGCTCTATAACACAAATACGTTTTATTGGATCTTCACCAAACTTACTGAAAGTTTTCATTAATATGAATTTAAGGTTAAGTTTGAATCCTACTAAAATCGCATAAGGCATGTTGGAGTAATAGCCCTTTAATTATTTTTAAAAAATGGCTGTTTCAGCCTTTTTTGCTCTCTAACACAAAGAATTTTCATCGGATCTTCACCAAACTTGCTGAAATTCTTTATTTATATAAAATCTAGGTTCAGTGTGATTATTACAAAATCCCATTGGGATGATCTTAGTTATTGCCCTTTATGTATTAAAAAGGACTGTTTCACCATGTTTTGCTCTCTAACACAAATACTTTTATTTTATTGATTTTCACCAAACTTGCTGAAAATGTTTATTTAAATAAAATCAATGTTTGGTTTGAATACTACTAAAATCGCAAAGGGCATGTCAGAGTTTTTGCCCTTTAAGTATTAAAAATTAATATTTCAGCATTTTTTTTTGCTTTCTTACACATACAGTTTTTATCAGATATTCACCAAACTTATTGAAAATGTTTATTAATATTAAATCTAGGTCAATCATCTTAACTACCAAAATCGCACAAGGCATGTTGGAGTTATTGCCCTTGAATGACTAAAAATTGACTACTTCAGGCTTGTCAGCTTTCTGACTCAAACAGTTTCAATTGGATCTTCACCAAATTTGTTGAAAATAATATTTGTATAAAATCTTGGTCCAGTTCTATAAATACCCAAATCGCCGAAGGCATGTTGGAGTTATGGTTCTTTATTTTTTAAAAAGTTTGCTATTTTATCCTTTTTTTGCCCTGTCCACTCTGTAAAAAGACCAGTTTTTATTATATTTTTAGCCAAATATTCGGTCAATGGTTGCATGTGCTTCATCTTAGCCGTGTTGGTAATAAGTTAAGTAATAAATGACCACTCCATTTCTCCTTTACCTCTTGAAGGATTTTCATTCAACTGTATTCGATTTTTTTCTTTGACCTAGATTTAATACCAATACACGTTGTCAGCAAGTTTGGTGAAGATCCAATAAAAAGTGTTTGTGTTAGAGTGCAGAAATTGCTGAAACAGTCATTTTTTAATTATTCAAGGGCAATAACTCAGACATGCCTTATACGATTTTGCTAGTTATTGAACCTGACCTAGATTCTATACTAATAAACATTTGTAGCAAGTTTGGTGAAGATCCAAAAAGAAGTGTTTGAGTTAGAGAGCGGACAAGGCTGAAACAGTCATTTTTCAGCAAGCTCAAGGTATAGATTCTCCGTAGTTTTTTTAATCGTTTACCCACCGTGAATAGTATTTACACGTTGTTACTGGATCTCATAGTGTTTAACCTTGTGCCTACTGGTCGTAACTTTACGGAGTTTACAAACCATTTGAATCTAATAAGACGCCGCGTAACGCGGCGTCTCATCTGGATCCAAACTGTTTGACACTCTTCTCGAGGTTTGTTTAATTAAAACAATGCATAAATCTAAACTGAACACATTTTGCAGACGACGATGTCAAAGCAGACGTCTGTGCAGCAGAATAAGGGTTAACAGGGTCATTTTCAGTGCTCCAGCTATACATGTAAGCGGGAGTAACCTGAACTAATCTAACATTTTCTCACTCATTTCAGCACCGAATGCTATGGTGTTACTACTGATTAAACCGTCTCTTCGAGACAATTGTAATGAGTATGACACCATTGGGTTTAAAAGCATAAATAAAGATTTTTGTTTTCGAAATACTTCCGTTATCTGGAGCTCTGTATTTACAGAGTTGTCCTTCTTTCCATTCACAAGGGAGGCTTTTTAATTTGTGCAGCACAAAAATATTATAAATAAAATTTAAAAAGCGAATTTCTTAGATAAAGCCGGTTTTTGTGAAAGAATCACGTCCAACGTAATTCAAATGGGACCCCAAACAACCGTTTTATGCAGGTTTCTCAAAAACACAATGCGGCTTTAAGCTGTTCGTTTTGAACGGACACAACGGACGTTAACAGTTTAGGCTTATGCGACTTTCCCATTGTTAAAAAGGTGTGAAAAGCCACATAAAGAAGCTACATGAACCAAACATGCCACATAAACACAACATGGAATAACGGAATGAACAGCTCTACTGTTTTATTTAGTTCTCTTACGCCACATAGTCCCATAAACCCAAAATGTTAGCGCGCAGAAAAACGCACTGAAAATCATTGTACATGTAGACATTACAGACTATTGGAATTGTTGGAGAACAAGCAACACCTGAGAGGCAAACAACGCAACCAGTGATGAGTTTAGTAAATAAATCGTTGGCCGTCGATGGCAATCGATTGCGAGTTGGCTACCGGTCTGGAATTCAGTGGAGAAAACGTAATTTATCGATAAAACGCAAACGCATTACAATGAAATATAGAAAATGACAACATTTTTACAGTTCTGACTACCAGTTTTATTCTGAGTGGCAAACAGTTAAGAGCCTGATCAGACGCCGTGTTACCCGGCGTCTGATCAGGCTCCAAACTGTTTGCAATGAAAAAATAGTGTTAGCGTAAATGCGGTTATTTGTAAAGAAAACATTTTCTCTACTGTATTCTGCACGTTGCACACGGGGCACTGCCAACCTTAACAGCAAACTATGGTAATTGAACGTGCTACTGTAGTCTAATAGGCGATTTGTCTGGCTCCAAACGGTTGGTTACAAACGTGATTATTGAGACAGAGTAACGTATTCGGCCAATACCTGAAGGAGCTTTCTTATTTACTATCATCCTTATTTATTAAGTTGTCACTTGTCTTATGTACAATCAATTATCCTTATTTTTATCCGTTGTAATACATGTAGTAGCAAGGTTTTACTGTATTCGGTATTAAACCAAATTTATCGGACGCTATGGAACTTTCTTTCACTCATTCACCAATGAAACAGTACATGGACTATTCTAGTTTTCAATGAGGATATTTCCTCGCTTTGACTGTACATGTATATGGTTGGTTTAAACCTTTCATGATCAAATTTGTCGTGAGATGTTTACCACTTTACCGCTATATTGTCGTCTGCTTCATTATTATTGTCTGCAGTATCGTTTTAATATTATATTTGCAGTTTAACTGACGTATTTAAAAACAAGTGGCTAACAATTTTGATCCTGATCAGGCGCCGCGTCAGGATCGAAACTGTTTGAAAATGCGCTGTATGACTGTATTGAGATTGAAGGGATAATTATTATTTAACCCATTACCCCATAAAGACGCTTTTTTACATCTTTAATTTATTCCTTTACTGAAGAAAATAGTTTATACTGTTACAAATAAGAATCATAAGAAATATTTTCTATATTCTAGCAGAAAATAGCTTAAAGCAGGTTGAAAGTAAAGCAGAATGCGCCTTAAGGCGCATTCTGCTTTACTTTCAACCTACTTTAGGTGGTCACCTATCTTCAAAACTAGAAACAGGCTATGGGGTAATGGGTTAAAAAATGGCAAACATTTCAAACCCTGGTCAATATGATCTCCGTCAGGAACACCGTGATCTGGATTAACATTGTTAGTTTAGGACAAATGTACTCGTCACATGTACACTGTTTTTTAAGGAAGATAGCATGGTCACTAGGGCTTAAAGGGTTAACAAGGTTGCCTATTATTTCAAAGCAAGGTTGAAAGCTGTTTGACCCAAACAATACCAATACGTGTGTCAAATAAGTTAGACAAAGATCACACGCCGCGTTACATCGTCTGACCAGGAGTCAATTGTTTGCAAAGTCCATATTAGCCGCATAATATGGTAACATGACACTATGATATTAAGGGGGGGGGGGGGGGGGGGTTCAGGGTTCCCGTGGTTAAACATAGTGAACAAATCAACTGCTCTATAACAACTACTAAACGGAAGGCTTACTTGGTTTCATTACAGCCTTCTTTGAGCTTTCTTTTTTTACTTTGTTTTAAGCAGTCACATGCCTTAAATACCAAACCATTAATGCATTCTAAAGACTGGTTATCTTAATAGACGGGATTCACGAAAAGTACTCTTCGTTGTCGTCTTTACATGTACAGTGAATCCCCTCTAAACCGGACATGTGTGGGAACATCATAACTGTCCGGTTTCGAGGGGTTTCCGGTTTAGAGGGGTTTTAACCCATAGCTTGTTTCTAGTATGGAATATAGCTGATCACTTTAAAGCAGGTTGATAGTAAAGCAGAATGCGTCTTAAGACGCATTCTGCTTACTTTCAACCTGCTTTAAGCTGTCATCTGCTAGAATATAGAAACTATTTCTGATGATACATATTCATGAATGTATTTTCTTCAGTGACGGAATAAATCAAAGGCGTAAAAAGGCATATTATTGGTGAAATGGGATAAAATAAAGAAGGTTTGGAAACGGGACCAGCGTTTTTGTCCGGTTTAGAGAGAATTCCGGTATTTAGAGGTTCCGGTTTAGAGGAGTTTCACTGTACATGTTTGCGTAAATATAAAACACTTTACAAATCTCCCATTCATTACATTAACACATTTCAGTCATGAAACTTCAAATCGTCATGGTAAAGTCCATTAATTACTACTGAAGAGTAGTTTAGACATTTATTTGTTAAGTTTAGCCTCTTATGTTCTTGCAATAACTGTGTATAAAACTTACCCATAACACCGATAGGAAACCAGCAAAAGAAATCCGTCACCGCCACAAGAAGCAGGTTCCTCGCAATAGTTATATCATGGCGCCGTCCTCTCGAAGCCGTTTTCCCTCGGCTAATATAGATCTCTCTATAAATGGCAAACTGACCCAGTGCAATCCATATAAAAGCCAACATGTTAAAGACTATGAACAAGCCATAGCTATATTCCCAACCAGCTGGGCGATCCCGGGTCAATGGCAATGGCAGACAAACGGCTGACCTAGCGTAAAATTTTCCCTTGAAATATTCTCCAGAATTCAAGGGTACGAGCGCAAGAACAAACAGTAAACTCCAGATACACATACTAATAATGATACTCACTTTCCGTGTCATCTTAACGTTTCCGAACGGGAATTTAACAACTAGAATCCTGTCAAACGTGATTAGGCAAAGGAAAATAACTGACCCTTCACTTCCTAGGGTAGACAGAACCCCTGCAATTTTACAAGCAACGCCATTCCTCCAGTGGTGATCGTTCCAGACATACTTCCCTCTAAAAGCCGTGTCTGCAGAGGCAAGAATAATTAGGTAGACGCCCATCAAGAAATCAGCAATACCGAGATTAGACACAAACACACCATAAGTTTTACCCAACCCTTCCCTATCCACAATAAACCTGTATATCAGAACTGCAATATTGCCCAGCAAGGCAAGCAGGCCAATGATCCACAGGAAAGCCCTCAGAACCTGATTTCTCATTAGATCGTCACACGAGGAAAACTCATCCTTTGGCGGTAGACAATTTTCTTCCAAAACTTTCTTAGGTCTGAGACAGCATAGAGTGAATGCAGAAGAGAATAGATATTCCAGTTCATGTAGACCAGTAAAAATCCCTTCGTCAAAGTTTATGATTTCATTTCCCCTCATATCCAACGTTTTCAAAGCGGACAATTCACTAAATGTATTACTTTCTACAATTGCAAGTTTTATATAGCTAATATTCAAAAGAATAAGGCTGTCAAGACCTGTGAAGCTATCCTCAGATAAAGACATTATTTTTAAATTTGAAAGATCTAAAAGCGGTAAACGGGCAAGACCTTTAAAAGCTGACATCTGTACAAGTTGAATTGGGTTCCCCTTTAACACTAGAGTTTCTAGCTTACTCAAACCTTGGAACGTATTAGAATTCAACACAGAAATTAAATTATAGCTCAAGTTAAGATGTATCAGGTTTATATTTTCTTTAAATTGGAAAGAACTTAATTGCCGTATTCCAAGTTCCGCCATTTCTAAAAACAACAGATAGGGCATTTGATCAAACAACGATGTGTTGAAATTTGGCTCGTCCAACGGCATTGTATTGAAGAGGTGCAGCCGTCGTATAGACCGCAGTTTCTCCAATAGTTGTGAATCATAACTATCATTAGACAACTGTACATCGCAAATCGCTGTGGCTTCAAAACATAGGCAACCAGCTGGACAACTGCGGTGGCAAAATCTTTCATCATCACCAAATGGACAGTGTACAAAATCATCACATACGTTCAGCAATGGAACACATATAGTTGATTGACGGCAGCGAACAGCTTCATGGCAAGCGACGTTGATATCTGAAAAGAATAAGTACCTGGGTCCAAGGTTATAAAGCGTTTGAGCTGAGTCTGAGTGTGTTCTCAAGCATTAGATTGGTCAGATTTGAGCCTAGGCTCAAATCTGACCGATCAAATGCTTGAAAACGACTTTAGACTGAACTGAAAGGCTTTTTAACCCTGCAGCCTGTATAGTAGCATATAAAGGATACTATTCTCTCGAAACAGGTTTATGGACCAAAACAAATGTACTCATTGTAAATAGTTTGGATCATGATAAGACTCCAACAAAACCATAAGTTCGACACGTGTCTCCTTGTTGAATTTGTTATACAAATTCAGCGCTCCCTCTCTACAACGACACCCAATGGGAGAAAACGATAATGTGTGTTGTTCGGAGGAGTCGTTTTAGAGAGGGAAATTGGCTTACATTTACAAATAGCTTGAATCCAGGTCAGACGCCGCGATCTGGATTCAAGCTGCTTGTCACTCGTCATTATGGTTTTTTTCTGTCAATATGTCAATTATGTAAGAAAAAAGCAGACAACAATATTAAGCAGACGGTATTGTAGCAGTGAAAACGCGCTAGAAATGATTGTCTTGGCAACAGTGGAAATCGTCGTTATAAGGAGGAAGTCGTTATCGGAGGGCTGTTGTAGATAGGGAGCGGTGTACATGCATGCTACTATCTTTTTTTTTAAAATAAGCCATAACAATGTACAAACGCACTGCTTTACAGTGATAATTTTAAATCATGTACACATGAAACTGCAAAAGGACCAGTATAGTTTTCAATAAGGCCAAATCGACTTTTTGACAAACCGTGCAGACACCTTTAGGTTTTTACTGTTTTAATTCGACAACAGAAGTCTTCACAGACATGCATGCAATTTTGTAAATACAGCTCAAGTATAGTGAGTTTAATATGTACAACAAAACGCCTCCAAGCTGGAATCTCTAAATACCGGGAATCTCTCTAAACCGATTTTTACTTAGTCCTTCCACTTTATACATTCATGAATATGTATCATCAGAAATAATTTCTATATTCTAGCAGATGATAGCTAGAAGCAGGTTGAAAGTAAAGCAGAATGCGCATTAAGGCGCATTCTGCTTTACTTTCAACCTGCTTTTAAGTAGTCATATATCTTCCTTACTAGAAACAAGCTGTGGAATAACGGTTTAAAACCACTCTTAACTGGAAACCCCTCTAAACCGGAAATGTATGTTGTCTCCACACATGTCCGGTTTAGAGGGTTTGCACTGTAAATGTACATGTTTATACAGTGGAGAATCTGTTATTCTTTCCCAATAAACGCGTTTACGCTAAAACTATTATTTGCAATGCAAACAGTTTGGAGCCAGATCAGACGCCGGGTAACCCGGCGTCTGATCAGGCTCCAAACTGTTTGCCACCAAGATAAACAAGAATTATCAGAATTGTCCAAAAATTGTTCTTTTCTACGTTTTAGTGCTTTGCGTTTGCGTACGTTTGCGTTTAAACGGGAAAGAATAACAGATTCTCCACTGTACCTACCGCATTGGGTTTCATCACCGCCGTCAAAACAGTGTGGTGTTCCATCACAGATGTGATGAAATGGTATGCAATAACCATCTGAACATCTCGCGTGGTTCTCCGGACATGGGAAATCACCTTCACACCAAAAAATAAAACATAAATCAAAGTCAGTCCTAGTATTGCTTTGCCTAACTGATTAAATTATTCTTCTGAATACGCAAAAGACGTAGAATTGAGCTCATGATAAGAAACATTTAGCTTAAAATCGTTACAAAAGACTTTGCCTTGAGTATCAAAACTATATACAGGGGCTAATTTGACTGTTTGTGATTGAAAGCAGATGTTGCATTTCTTTAACACTTTACTCCTTTGCCTTTTTATAGTAATGGTGACCATTTAAAGCAAGTAGAAAGTACAGCAATATACGTATGAAACTACCAACTGCTAGACTATTTTTTATGCTACGTGTTCATGATTGTATATTTACAATCGCCCCATTCAATTCCATTGACAAAAAGTGTGTTCATTTCATATAAACACCAATTTTCGAGAGGGCGGGACTTGTGGAAAAGTTTCGAAGGGGAGGCGGGGCATATGCAGTTTTCATTCGCGAATTAATCTTTGGAACTTGGGGCAGAAAACATTTGGCGGATTTTTTCAAAATTTGTTCTCAACCGATCTATGCCTTCCTACTAGTGGAAACCATGATTCCCGACTAATATTCTTCTTTATAAATGAGATAAATTGCAAGCAAATTTACATAAGAATCTACCTTATAAACAGCGGCCTATATCTGCGTTTCTTTATGACAATAAAACCCCGATATATTTATCCTACTTTAAAATTACGTCACTTCTAATGACGTCATACATCGGCATTTTTCGCGCCAAACTGTCAAGTTGTTGACAATGGAACTTATTTTTTCTGCTTTCGAATGTACACAGATTCAGTAAATCGGTCATGGCTGTTCCTTATAGGGTACACATTATTCGTGTTATCGACTTCTAATATGGATTAAACATACATACGTACTGCCAAAATGTTTATTTAATGTTAGAAATTACAGCAAATATATTGTAAATATAAGAAATGAACTGATTTCATGGTATTTGCCGAAATTTTCTGTCGTTCATTTCGCTTGAACGCCGAAAAAAATCAGTTCATTTCTTAAATAAACTATTTTCTTAAATAGAGGAATATATTGAAGGCGTAAAATGACCGTTGGTGGAGTTAAGGGTTAAAGATGAAAAACGATAATTATAAGCAGTCCGAGATTAATTTAGTGCCAATACTTATCAGGTGACAACTGAATTGTTGTTTGGACTCCATCAGTACTGTTTGCAAATATCAGCATCGTTGCGTTACTTTTGATACGATTAACCCATTTGCGCCAAATGGATTATTCAATGTTTGTATTTGATTAGTCCAGTTTTTATCAAAGGGAAGCCTGGTCAAAAAAAATATTTTCATTTTGTTTTATATTGAAATTTCTATCAGCAAACAGTGTAGACTCTGATCAGACGCCGCATAATGCGGCGTCTGACCAGAGTCTACACTGTTTGCCTATGTCCCATATATGGGATCGTGGGCACAAATGGGTTAAATTTAAAAGCAAAATCAAACCCGACACTGTCTGATAACAATACATAGATACATGTATGCATTTTACATGTATTCTGGCACGCAAAGCTGTTTGCAACTGAAATTGTCTTTGTCTGCATAAACGAGTTATCAGAAAAGAACAGAGTCACTTCGACTGTTTCAGACACCTACCACAATTATCTAGATGTGACATGTCCCTGCATCCCTTTGTTTCTCCATAAGCGTCGAAGTCTAGCACACAGGGCACGTTCTCTCGTGCAACTTTGTTGTTTTCACAAACTATCGTTCGGGAACTGCTGGTTTCAGTGAGTTCTGAATGGAAAACAAATTGCGAAGTTTGAGATCAAAATGAGACAGAAGGGCGATAACCTATCCAATCAGTGCATTTTGCGCCCGATTGAATAACGCCCCTTCAATAACACGACTGTCTTATAACAAAACTGGTTTTCAATATTTAGTTTAATCCTAAAAACTGGATGAAATGGATGGATGGGTTTTGTTTAACGGCGGCACTACGATCAAAAATATGCCATAACGCGTCGAATTGGAGTTACAGGAGTAGACACTGGTTGATATGACATGCATTATTTCAGATATAAGCACAATTGGTGAAAAGGTATTTCTATCAGTAAAATGTAAATACAGTCGAACTACGATATCTCGAACTCGGTTACATGTAAGTCGAACATACCCGTATTTCAAGGTTAAAAAGTGGCTCAGCCACGTTTTAATTTTGAAATACGGGTATGTTCGACATAACCGAACATGGAATAATGAAGTGCATGTGTCGACATATCGGATAGATCGACTTAAGCGAGTTCGAGATATCGAAGTTCGAATGTACGTCATTTGAAGTGTGGTTCCATGTGAGGGGAGATCCTTACCCTTCATATGCTGAAAACCAGTATAAAATGCTTATTTGTTAAACAGTGTAGATCCTGAAATGTAGGCGCTCTACGGACTCCTCTTATAAGACCCTACACTGTTTGCTGTACGTTTCTTTTCTGAACTATGTTGTTCTTCGTTTGCTGTTAACACTTTTTACTCTCAATGACGCTTAAAAGCGCGTTTGCAAACAGTTTGGATCCTGATTAGACGCCGCGTTACGCGGCGTCTAATCAGGACCAAACTTGTTTGACACTTTGTTTTAATTTGCCTTATTTGTTAACTTTGGAACTTCATTGCAGACAACAAAAAATGTAACGACAATGAAACGGTGAAGGGGTAAATTTCTCAGGAAACAATTGGTAGTAAAAAGGTTGAACGGGGAGAATGTTTTTCGCTGTATGTACATGCTAGACATACCTTCCTCGCATAGGAACGGACCAAGCGTTGCTCTTAATACAGGGCGAAAGTTATTCCCCAAGGCAAATGACTCCAGTTGCATGATGGGCAGATATTCTTCTGATGTTAGTATACCCGAGTCCTCTAGGAAAATGTTGTGCGGCAGTCCATACCAGTCCTTGTTCTTCGACTTTGAACACTTACAACTGAAATTAGTAAACATTATTGTCATGTGTTTTGGGGGAACAGTCAAAACGATTGGCCCCATGTATCAGGGAAGACTCAAACTATTTCCCGAGGCCGATAGGCAAAAGGCAACCGTTCGAAATGTCTTCCTTGATAACGAGGGACAACACCTTGTTCACCCTATCACCCTCAAGTACGCCATAAAGCGCATTTGCAAACAGTTTTGGTCCTGATGAGAACAAAACTGATTGACACTCTTATCGATATTTATTAAGTCATACATCTTTAAATCCTACTTTGAAACGTGCCTTGCAGATAACAATAATTCTGCAGACGACAATAAATTAATGAAGGGGTAAACGACTCCGGAATGATTTGATCATGAAAGGGTTAAAGACCTTTCCTCAGTCCATTGAGGGACTCCCCATCCATTGTCTCGATAGTGTGAGAATTTAACTGTCAAAGCATGCATCACAACCAGTTTACATGGTGAAGCCCAGATTATACTCCTGCTCTAGTGATTTTCAATGGTTAGAAACTATCAAATATAAAGGTCGGGTGTCACATGAGAAGCTCAAATGGTTCTTTGCTATCTACATGTCCACAAGACCCATGCTTTTTGCAAGGACATTGTCTTGCAAGGCGTTATGATCAAAAGGTCGTCAGGAGATGTCTTTAACCTTGTACGGACTGACGTATGTACGCACCGACACATCAAAGGAAGCCACCGCATCAGTAGATGCTGGTGGCATAAACTTTTTTTCGAGTAGACGACATTTGTAACAGGTAGACACAGTAAAACCTCTCCATTACGACCACTAAATTGTGTTAATTATTAGGTGTTTCTGACAGGTGACTGCTTAAAGCAAGGTGACAGTAAAACAGAAAGCTCCTGTAGGAGCTTTCTGTTTTACTGTGACCTTGCTTTAAGCTGTCACCTGTCTTTTATACACTCAAATAGCTTTCTTTTTAGTGTCCGTAATAGAGAGGTTTAACAGTAATATAACATTTACCGTAAAACCTATATTATGACCATTTAAAAGGCTAATGATTGATCAAAATACATACGCCATCTTAAAGGAAGGTAATATTTCAAAACAGGCTCAACGACATAAATGAATTTTCTGTTTTAACCATCCAAAAGGTTGTCACATGTTTTAAACACCTAAACATTAACACAGTTTTGTGGTCGTAATTGATAGGTTAATGTACAAGTTTTAGCATTCGAAACGTAATATTTACAATCGCCACATTCAATTCCTTTGGAAAAAACTGACGTTTAATTCGCATAGACGCAAATTCTCTAGGAGACGGGACGTGTGGATAACTTTCGCAGAGGAGACGGGGTTTCAGAATTTTCTCTCCGCGAACCATTTTGTTACCTTGCTTCATTAATACAGTTATGGCTGTTCCTTTTAGAATACACATTTTTTGTGTTAACAATCTCTGAAATGGATTAAGCATACATCCATACAAATAGAATGTCATTTTATATTAGAAATTACAGCAAATATAATGTACATTCCGAACCATGCTAAAGTACGGTTTGAAAGATGCCGACAGTTGACGAGAATGGACGAGTGTTGTACGTAGAGTGCCGATTTCGTCCGATCTCATTACGGGTGCTAACCTAAGAGGATCATCATCTAACTCACAACTCTGTTTAAAATTCATAAACTCTCAAACATGAATTTGTTTTTATCTGATCCTTTACTTCGGCTTTTGTAAAGAGTACATTTATCCCCACATTTTAGTGTGAATTCATGTCAGACAAATCACACAAGGGCCGTCTGATCTAGAACTACACAGAGTCAACGTACATTGTCAGCAAGAGAGTGCCCAGGATTACGAAACCTACAGACACTTACCTTTTTGTCAAGTTGGAGCAATCTCCTACAAAGGGACAAGAGCAGCTATCGGAAGTGTCAAAGATGTCCATTGACATACCATCTGGTCCAGTCCAACTAAATGTGCCAGTTGTATAAGAACATTCCACAGAAAAGTATTGCTGGCAAGATGCCCTGTCCTTCAGGAGTTTGAGTTGATTATTTGAAGCGGCATAGTCAATGACCTTTTCTTTCGCTTCCGGCCATGCCATTGTTGCCTCGTGCGGATGGTGCACCAACGTTTGCACCATGATATTGACTACGGTATCCGACCCTTTTTCGACAAATCGACACTCAACTTCAAAGGCATCTGTGCGAAAAACAGTGCAACCATCTCTAGTAAGACTACTAAAACAAATGCTCATTGATTGCATAAAAACAATTCACAACAATTTGACAGTACATTTAAAACAGAGAGTTCCTAAAGGAGATTTCTGTTTTACTGTCACCTCACTTTGAACTGTCATCTGTCGTAAATACAACAAGAGCTGTCGGAGAACAGCAAAGTTCGCATAACTAAACCTTTCTTAAATAGGTAACTATCAATAGAAAAGTGTATCAGTACATTGATATTCAAGCCACAGGGAACCTCCATTCCAAATATCAACTTATAAATGCAAATATGTCATGTAGTATAAGTGCATTCTAACACTTACTCCATTACTAACTTTGAAATTTCAGTCCCAAAACTCTAAGTCCCCAACGGGTAAAATTTTGACTAAATTTAAACTTTTTTTTAAAATTTTAATTACGAAACATCAATGTTCAACCCACAGGTCACCTCCATTCCAAATATCAGCTTCCTAATACAAATATTTCATGTAGTATTAGTGCATTACAACACTTACCCCAAAACTTTAACCATGAGAAATCAGTCAAAAAACCTAAGTCCACAAAAGGTAACATTTTGACTAAATTTAACTTTTTTGTTTAATTTTAACTACGTAACATCCATGTTCAACCCACAGGGCACCTCAATTCCAAATATCAGCTTCCTAATACAAATATTTCATGAAGAATTAGCGCTTTACAAAACTTACCTCAAAACTTTAACCATGAGAAATCACCCGAAAAACCTAAGTCCACAAAAGGTAAAATTTTGACTAAATTTAACTTTTTTTTCAAATTTTAACTGCACAACATCAATGTTCAACCCAATTAGCACCTCCATTCCAAACATCAGCTTCCTAATGCAAATATTTCATGTAGCGTTAGTGCATTACAACACTTACTCCAAAACTTTAACCATGAAAAACCAACGCCGACGCCGGGGTGGTTCCATAAGCCCCCCCCCCCCCCCCCCCCCCCCATTCTCCGAATAGGCGAGCTAAAAAGTGGTTGTTGTAGAGAGGTTTTACTGTGGATTTTTTGAGAAGGTTTACACTAGTAAACTTTTCTTAGACCACGAGAATACAACTACATTATAAGGTGACACGGTGAAGAACACTTGTTTCTTTCGTGATTAAGCTAAAACACATCGCAATTGCAATGAAATGTAGAACAATGGCATCATTTAAGAGTTTGTCACGATTCATTTTATATGACAAGAAAGTGTTTCCCGCGGGGTGACCTGGCGTTTGATCTGATCGAACTGTTTGCATCGCAAATACTGAACTGTAACGGTTTCAGCACAAACGCGTATATTGGAAATAAATAACGCCGTTTCCAAACTATATATTGACCAATTTTATTGACCTGGCAGGGCAAAGTTTCGATGCAGATCTTTACATTTCGACTTTTGGTGCGGAAATTTATTTTAACAAATATAAAATATATTTTATTATCGGAATTAACCGTTTACGTCTGAAGTTTTTTTTTTATCAACATTACATATCAGTGGACATTTTGACAGAAGGAATATAATGAAGAATGACAAACAGCTTGAATCCAGATCAGAAGATCTGGATTCAAGCTGTTTGCAAATGTAAGCAGAGTCTTAAATTTCTCTCCCTGTCGCAACTCCCTCCAAACAATGCACGCAATCATTGTCGTCTATAAGGTGTATTTTGTCGAGAGGGAATACTGTATATATCATTTTCACGTGGATGAAGATGCACGCATAACTTGTGGTTCTCCGTGTTGAAAGTATCGGACAATAACGATATAATACGGAGTATTACATATCACCCCTAAAATAAAAAGTAAATTAGTTTATTTTGCCAAAGGTTCGCACCTTCCTGCCAGATGAAAAACATCAGCCTAAACTAAACACGCCGGATGACCCGGAGTATGAATAGAATCATATATGTCAGACTTTTAGGTTGAAATTGATAGAATTTTCAAAAACAAAATGTTAGTATCTACATTGTAATGCATCGCGCTTGCAATGTTTGTCTGAGTTTAAGCCGAAATGAAATATCCACTCCCTCCCTATAAAATATATATAAAAAAAGATACAACTTTAATAGAATAATTTACATTTACTGAAATGTCATTTATAAATACATGTACATGCACAATCAAAGTTGCCATGTGTGATCCCTCTCATACAATGTAACGTTTATCCTACACTACTCCCTCCCTACAACAGCCCTCTGAACAACGACCCCCTCCTCACAACAACGCTTCTTCCCCAAACAAGACAATTTTGTTCCCCAAACAAGACGTTTACACGGCTACAATACCGTCTGCTTAAAATTGCCTTCTGCTGTTTTACTCAAAGTCATATAATGGACATCGTCTGATTTGATTTTTAAGCTGTTACTCATATAACCATACTATTACTCATATAAACATATCTAAAACATAAAGAAATGAAATGTAGAAAATGTCAGATTATTGAATATTGTTTTCGAACAGTTTGTACACCTGCTTAAAAGCCAAGTCACTAAGCTTCTGACCAGGACCAAAACTGTTTGCAACGGACATAAGTATTATAACTAATACAGTGTAGAAAATATTATTCCTTCTAAATACTAACGTTCACGCTAAAAATATAATTTCCATTGTAAACTCTGAAGCCGGGAAATAAGTCGTCTGATCAGGCTCCAAATTGTTTGACACTCATTTTAAACTAAGTATTCAAAATTGTCAATTTGACACACTTTAAAATACTTGTGTTTCGATTGTGTTTAAACTGAAATGCACAACGTCTTATCAACAGCAAGCCATAAACTATGAAGAAGCCATGAAACCATATCTTGATATGTTAAGGTAACTACTTACTTGCAGTGTTTAAGTTTATCATGTAACTGCCGTTCTCTCGTCGCCCAAGTAGATACCAATCCACGCATGCTGGTCTAAATGTAGCCAATACTATTCTTATATTGATTTGTAGTATTTAAAACTTTCAACATTACGATCTGATATGGCTCCAAACTATTTGCAATGGAGATAATCGTTTTAGCACAAATGCGTTTCAACTGAAAAACATACTACTTCACTGTTCATGTAGTTGTATGCTATGTTTATATGTCTTTAAGATTATATATTTACATTCGCCACGCATTCTCCTTATATAACACTATTCTAAAAACAGAGTTGCATATTTCAATGAATGTTCACTTAAAATCCAGTTCTAACCAGCTGGTTTAGGGGCGGAGCTATACCGATCACTTTCAAATCGATACAGAGAAGTCCGTATGGTAGGCGCGGTTAACGCGGAGTAATCAAATATGGCGTGTGAGTAAATCGGTTTTAAAAAAACGCGAACTAAATTTAAGATGCTTATAATACAAGTATTTCGTAAATTCGTGTGCTTTTAAATGTCTCAAAAGGGGTTTTAAACATAACGAGAAAGTTTACCGGTTAAAAGTCTAAATTTATCCAGTAATTATAATATGTGATTGGGACTATTTTCAGTCCATATATAGAGATCGTTACTACGATAGCAACAGCATAGCAACGGGCAAAGTGTCTATTAGAACGGTTATGTACATTTCTGGTTCATTTCTCAGCTCACAATGAAATATAAATATAAGAAATAAATTGCGTACTTCCGGCATTCATGAGCTGATGGCACTTCCATGCTGTTACTAGCAAAGTTAAGCGAGAAGCCCTTCGGGCTTCACGCACTTTGCTAGTAACAGCATGGAAGTGCCATCAGCTCATGAATGCCGGAAGTACGCAATTCATTTCTTAAATGGCAATATACAGTGTCAAGGTTTTTCAATAATTGGAAAATACAAACATGAAAGTTTGACCATTGACTTATACGATATATTTACAGTTCAATAAAGTAAAGAGTCATGCCTTCTCTCTAATTTGCAGTGACTAAGTTTGAATTATTATAAAACAATATGCTTTAAATGCAACTCTCTGTTGGTCTTGACAATTGCATTCGCCAATTGCCAAGAGCAAGAAAGCGGGTTGCAAAAGTATGTGCATGTATGTAAGTATAATGACGGCATGTAAATTCATTGTAAACGGGAGACCATATGTGTTACTTATCTGATTATGTCTCACGCAAGAGAGGCAATATGAATCATAAAAAGGGCATTACGTCTCACTTGTATGCGGCTAAGACATTAATTTGCGATCCACTTAGATGGTATATGTCTAAAATGTAATAGTTTGTGTTTCTAATCATTCGGTTTGGATCAATATAAGACGCGAAAAAAACATGTCGGCATTTTGTCTGGATAAAAACAGCTCTTACAATGACTGTAAATTTAGCACAGCTTATGTATGTATATCTTTTGAGGCTTTTGCTGTTCATGTACTTTATGAACCCAAGCAGTAATGAAATTGAGTTGAGTTGAGTTTTCAACAAAACATTATTTGTTCAGATTTATACAGCGCTTAATGACCGAGCTCATGTTAATCGTAATATAGAGTAAATGTGGTAAAGTAACTGATGTTGATTATTTGTAAACTGATGTTAGTTGTGGTGACTTTTAATCATATTTCTATTAATATTTTTTGTTTTCTCAAACCTGTCCATGCTGATCGTGAGTTAATAAGTATGTTCAAATTGTTTGGATCCAGATCAGACGCCGTAATCTGGATCAAAACTGTTTGATTGTCGTTATGAAGTTTCTTCTATTTAGTTATACCAACAAAATGTTGACAAATTTTGCAGACGACAATTTCTAAGCGGACGACATAACGGCATGATAAGGTTTAAACCCACATAATGCAGCGGTCAAGTTATACTTATAGTACTACATATGTTGCAATACGCGGTAGTTCAATAAGCTTTGGTACTGGATCAATATCTTCATTATAATAAGTGCAAAAGGCATGTGTGATATATGTTTTTAAAGAACAACTCTTTGTCGACACTTTGGTATAATGCACGATTAGATCGCATTACTCGATCAGCCAAAACATGAACCTAAATGACCCCTTCTCGAGGACACCGGACCATTTGTGTGTATTGTTGAGTTAATTTTCTGAACACACGTTGATACTATAATTATAATTATTATTACGGCTTGATTATTTTCAATAAGTTAATGAAAATTTCTGTCAAATAAAATCAGACAATTATGCAATTACTGCACAGTTTTAAATGTTATTATCATATAAAATGGCAAAAATAGAGCTAATAGGAAACACGTACTGAAAATATGAATAAATCTACTGTTATGTATAAAAGTAATTAGTGAAATCACAAACTCATTTTGTATATTAACCCTTAGCCCGCCAAATAAATTGTTGTCTGCTATATTTCTCGTCTGCTTCAAGTTTCAAAGTGCTTCAAAGTTGCTCAAAATTGCTGAAAATGTTGTCCTAGTGTCAAACAGCTTAGATCCGGATGAGACGCCGAGTTACTCGGCGTCTCATCCGGATCCAAGTTGTTTGCATATGGAGCTATAGTCGTGAGTGGCAGGCTAAGGGTTAAACCAGGTAACTATTGGAGCCATGGAAGTAGATTTTCATTTTTTAAATTAAAATGTAGATAAACCTTGCAAACAGTTTGGAGCCAGGTCAGGCGCCAGGTCCGACAGCGTCTAATCATGCTCTAAACTGTTTGCCAACGAGATTAAAATAAATGGTCAGATTTGTCGAACTGTTATCGTTTCCTACATTTTGTTGCGATGCGTTTGTGTTTCTTTGGTGTTTAAACGGGAAAGAATAACGTCCTCCCCTGTTGTTATTGTCCGATTTTTCTTAACTGTCCGAGTTATTTTTAGAACAGAATAGCTAATAATGGTATATAGGTACAGTAAGCATGGTAACATCAAATATGTAATCGTACACTTTTCTACTAGTGATAAGTATGATCCTCCTGAAACACGAGACCGTTGCGCCAATTTGATTGGATATTTTATTCTTTCCCAATAAACGCATTTATAAACTAAAACTATTATTTTCATTGTAAACAGGTTGAAGCCAGATCAGACGCAGGGTCGCAGGGTGACCCGGCGTCTGATCAGGCTCAAACTTGTTTGCTACTCAGATTAAAAATATAGTTAAAATTTCTAAAAAATAAATGTCCATAGTTTATTGTGATGCGTTTGTGTTTAAACGGGAAAGAATAATGTATCCTCTATTGTACATTACGCACAAAAAATACAGCAATCCGTTTCTCTAACTGGATGTAGAGAAAACTCATCCCTTTTAAAGTTTTGGAATGTTCCAATCTAAAAATAACTTGGACGGGTCAGAATAAAACACTAATACGTGGTTTACATACTGTGAGAATGATACGCAGTTCTGATTTTCTTCCTCGTAGAACCGCCCACTGCAGTCGTTGTAAGTATCGCACACACGTGACCGAGGAATGCACCTCTGGTCATAGCACTGGAAACTAGTCTCCTGACAAGTTTCTGAAAAAAGATATGGTATATGTGGAATAACTTACAGGTAAACTATGATAAAAGTAACCGCTCAATACAATGTCCATATGAAATAAGAAATATGATGGTTTTGAATTCCGTGCCGTTGTACTTTGCATCGTTTATTATACGTCCAGTCTTTTTTGCCTTGGTAACGACGCGGGTGGGGTAGTCATGGAAAGAAAAGCAAGAAAATAGCATTTAATCGATACCTAAGTTACATGTTCGCATACTGATAGATTCCAGATAGTTTTCAATAAATATTTATTTTCATTTCTTTGAAAACAATTACTTAATAAACAGAAAATAGATTATTTACGCGTATTGACTGGGGGGGAATCTAATCAGTCACGTGGTCAGTACTACCTGGAAAAACCAAGGCGTATTGTTTCTTAAACATTGGTCATATAAGAAGTTAAAGCCGATCCGATTCCTAGAATATATGATAACTGGAATAAACATTACATATTGGCGTTTAACCTCTTCGCTGTCTTACCCCGAGCACAAAGATTGTCTGCGAACAGTTTGGATTCTGATCAGACGCCGCGTGACGCAGCATCTGATCAGAATTTGACACTCATTTCAATATTTCTTAAGTCAAAATACCTAAATATTAACTTTGAAAAATAAAAGCAGACGACAATTGTTTAAAATTGATGACGTCACGGCAGTGAAGGGGTTAATAAGGAATATATGTGCGTTTTTTTGTATATCAGATTAAGATAACATGTTTATGACAAACTTGTATTAGTTTTGAGATCAGCACTATGTGTATATAAAGAAGGCGTGTAGAAACGCTCCTCTATTTGGGAATTATTACATATAGTATTGTGTATTCAACTTAACCCTTAACCCCATATCCTGTTTCTAGTTTTGAAAATAAGTAACTACTTAAAGCAGGTTAAGAGTAAAGCAGAATGCACCATAAGGCGCATTCTTCTTTACTTTCAGCCTGCTTTAAGGAACCACCTGCTGGTATTAAGAAAATAGTCCTTCTGATACATATTCATGACAGTATAGATTAAACATTTTTCTTTCGCGGAGGGTTTAACGGAATGTGCTAAAAGGCGCTTCTATAAGGTAAAGGGTTTTAAACGCAGTATACAGGGTGTCTCATAATATGTGTTACCATTGCAAACCTTTGCCTCGTATTCAATAAAAACAGATATCTGTTCTAAATTTATATCAAAATAACCAGAAAGCTTTAAAGTTTTATACTGAACATAAAGTAGAGGGGAACTTTGACGTCATGACGTCGTATTTGACGTCATCAAAAGTTGCTATTTTCCAAGATAGTGCTGTCAATAAAAAATGTCAGGACATAATAAAAATTATATTATGAGAGCAAGTCAGTGATTTTTGTGACTTAAAGGATGAGAAAACTATATCCCGGATGCAAGACCATTACCAAGCTACAAGATACCAGAGTTCTAAAAAGGTTTGAGAAGTATGGAAAAGTACTGAACCAGAGACATGACAACAAGGGGCACTTCAGAAACAGTCAAAGCGATGAGATATCGTATTGAAGGTGAAGCAAATTATTGACGACACACTACAGCGGTTGGTACGAAAGGTGCTTTCTGACAATATAAACACTTTCAGTACTAATAGTGTGTACCGAGCTTTAAGATTTGATTTCAAATTAACACCCTACAAAGTTCCAGTCCTCCAACATCTGAAAGACCGTGATGTTAACTAATGTCTGAGCTTAAAAAAAGTTCCGACATTTGCCAACACCATTCCCCGGATCTCGGTCCTATGGAATTTGTTTTTTTTAATCTTCTCAAGGAGAGGGTTTACATAGTGCACCAAACAACAGCAGAAAAACTCACACTGTCATTTTCACTAGAAATGAGAAACAACACATGCGAATCCTGCAAGTTCGCAATAACAAATGTTGTGTTTAGCCAGTGCAGCTACTGCGACGTTAAAATTGACGTCATTGTAGTATAATATGCTGTAAATGGACGCTATTTTCCAGGAGCGATTACTTTTGTTTAATTACAATTTAGCTAGTTAAGTTTTGTATTATTACATTTTTAAACATTAACATGTAATATAATATCTTTCTATTTGTAATAGCTATCCGAATGAAAAAACGACAAAGGTTTGAAATGGTAACACAAATAATGAGACATATATACCACAGTCGACTTCGTCGGACCCATCGTAGCAATCTATTTTAACGTCACATCTACCATCCTTAGATATGCACTGGCCTGAATTACAGCTCCACTGCCACTGTAGACACTCGGCGTGTACTGGAAAGACGAAATGTGCATAGTTGATTTAACCCATTTGTGCCCACGATCCCATATATGGGACATAGGCAAACAGTGTAGGTTCTGATCAGACGCCGCATTATGCGTCGTCTGATCAGAGTCTACACTGTTTGCTGATAGGAATTTCAAAAACAAAACGAAAATGAAAATGTTGTTCACGCAACTCTATGATAAAAAAATCGACTAATCCAATATATAAGCATGGACAAATCCACTGGGCACAATTGGGTTAAACCGTCTCACTGGCACATTATTGGTGAGAGTTTTACCCCGTCATCGTTTCATTGTCATCTGCTTCAAGTAAGTTGTCAGCAATGGCGTTTCAAAGTTTAAAAAAGTATGACTGACGATATTTCAAAACGAGTGTCAAACAGTTTTGAATCAAATTAAACGCCGCGTTACGCGGCGTCTGATCAGGATCCAAACTGTTTTCAAACGCGTTTTTAAGATTCATTGAGAGTGTAAGGGTTATCCCTCAATTCTAGACAAAGTATATATGAATTTGGCACAGAGAAGGTCCTGGTAAGAAGCATCTTTAAAAGGCAATAGGGTATGAACTGTAGTCTTTACAATTAGTTTTCTGTAGCATTTTCTAGCAACAACCCTACAAACCAGCATAAATTGGTCATTTTTTCTAAAGTAGAACAGTTTTTATAAACAATATAGAGTAAAAAAACTTGAATGCATTTTATTTGACACTGAAGTAATATTCTATATAAGAAATCGAATTAAGGTTCAATATGTTAAAAAAATCTAAATAAGGGGAGATCCTTTGAAATCACAGAAAACGAAGCAAATACTGAAAATTGCAGACTCGGTTTAATTGAGTCTGTTCATGAGCAATACTGAAATATGCAACAGTGCTCACGCCCCCTAGCACCGGCTTAAGCGGAATTCAACTTTCAACTGTAAATGCGCTGAAATCAATGATTCCAAAGGACCAGAAAGTATAACAACACTGAGAATGAAGTACGGGGCGACTTTTTACAGCCACCACACAAGCACTTAACATCTGCTGTTGTGAATTATAAAAATCTTAATAAGGGGAGATCCTTTCAAATCACAGAAAACAAAGCAAATACTGAAAATTGCAGACTCGGTTTAATTGAGTCTGTTCATGAGCAGTACTGAAATATGCAACAGTGCTCACGCCCCCTAGCACCGGCTTAAGCGGAATTCAACTTTCAACTGTAAATGCGCTGAAATCAATGATTCCAAAGGACCAGAAAGTATAACAACACTGAGAATGAAGTACGGGGCGACTTTTTACAGCCGCCACACAAGCACTTAACATCTGCTGTTGTGAATTATAAAAATCTTAATAAGGGGAGATCCTTTCAAATCACAGAAAACAAAGCAAATACTGAAAATTGCAGACTCGGTTTAATTGAGTCTGTTCATGAGCAGTACTGAAATATGCAACAGTGCTCACGCCCCCTAGCACCGGCTTAAGCGGAATTCAACTTTCAACTGTAAATGCGCTGAAATCAATGATTCCAAAGGACCAGAAAGTATAACAACACTGTATAACTGCATTTAAATACCTAGTCAGACAATAATTATTATTGTTTCTGCAAAAAACTGCATCGAAAACAGAACACCATTGGCAAACGTGTAAGAATAAATTCATAAAGTGTTACAGAAAGTCCTATCATGTATTTCAATTTTACATGAAATATATTTCAGAAGCAGATAACACTGATATGCGTTTGTTACATCAGTATCCGCCAGATTTCGTACAGTTGAAACTAGATTATTCGTTGCCCGTGGACGCGTATACATATGCTTAAAAGTCTTATGTGCATTGCAAGCAGTTTCAAAGCAGACAATACGTGGGTCTTCCGGCGTCTGATCAGGTTCCTAACTTCTAACACTCACATTTTAAACAATAGTTAATTTCTACATTTGTTGAATTGTATTTTGCGTTGCGATAGCATTTAAACGGAGACGAAAGGCGTATTCTGCAGTGTATAGCGCCAAAATAAGGTCAGAATAACAATAACGTAAAACTCAATACAAGCACTTACCACACGAGCTTTCGTCCGATCCATCCCCGCAGTCCTGCTGGAAGTCACAGTACGCAGCCGCTGAGACACACTGACCACTATCACATACATGTAGGAACTCCTCTGAGCAGTCGCTATCTTTAAAAAATATATAAATGAACTATGTCATCTGCAATCAAGACTTATTGTATTGCCAACTACAATGTAGTGAATACCACGCCTAGTCGGCATCTGAGTTTTGGCTTCTGCCATTAGTTCAGTAAGGAAATCAATGGCCGTCGATGGCCACCGATTTCGAGTTGGCTACCGGTATGAAATACAGTAGAGCAAACGTTATTCTTCTGTTCAACGGAAACGCATTGCAATGAAATATAGAAAAATACAATATTTTGACAATTCTGATTAGCAGTTTTGTTCTGAGTGGCAAACAGTTTGGAGCCTGATCAGACGCCTGTGTTTGACCAGAATGCAAATGTTTTCAAATAACAATAGTACTCTGGGGATGGATCTACCCTTACTTTTAAACGATCTTGCAAACAGCAAACTTAAAGCAGACAACAATGAAACGGCGAAGAGGTAAAAATCTCACGAAAAAATATATTAGCATCGTGCAAATGCAATTAGAATTTGGGTTAATACAGGATGTAGATGACAAACATCACCTACCACAGTTACTTTCGTCACTTCCGTCCAAACAATCATCATAGCCGTCACAACGGTATATTAATAGAATCAGTTCTGTAGTGTTACACGGGAAGTATTCGAAGAGAATAGGCCCGCTAGGAAATGTCGGTATCATTGGGAATACGTAGTCTGAAAAATAAAAAACATGCTTCATGGTTGATCATTAACCCTTAGCCCGCCAAATAAATTGTCGTCTGCTATATTTCTCGTCTGCTTCAAGTTTCAAAGTGCTTCAAAGTTGCTCAAAATTGCTGAAAATGTTGTCCGGGTGTCAAACAGCTTGGATCCGGATGAGACGCCGAGTTACTCGGCGTCTCATCCGGATCCAAGCTGTTTGCATATGGAGCTATAGTCGTGAGTGGCAGGCTAAGGGTTAATACAATATACATTACAATCCTGAAGGAAACGAAAACTTGTTACATATGCTCCGCGCCATGAGAAAATCTGCCTTATTTCATTGTAATAGATGTAGATCAAAGACAGCCACCGCATCAAAGACGCGGCGGCTGGCATTGAGCTACACTGTTTGATATCCAAGTGCATCAAATCAAGCTTTGTTATATACGGTATTTGGCAGTGTAGACCAAGCCCGCTTACAGAGCCTGGAATGAAAACGGCAACTGGTATGTACAATATTGCAATGCAATAAGGCAGGTTTTGTAATTACATTGCTGATATGTTTTTGGATCATGAACAGGTGCCGGAATACTCGGTGTCTAATCTAGCTCTGGCCTGTTGCAGTGTGCATCAGCTGTTTTACGTAAACGCCTTATTGGGAAAGAAATGCCGTATTTCCTATTTTATAAGTGCATTGGCAGGTCGCTTCTATACTCACAATGGAGAAAATGCTATAAGTTCACTTTTAAACACGAACGGAACTCAAATGTAGAAAGTGACAAATTGCCCAACTTTCTGATTATGTATTCTTATCTGAGTGGAAAACAGTTTGGAATCTGATCAGATATCAGGTTACCAAACTGTATGCAATAGACAGCATCGTTTCAAAAACGTGTTTACATATACAGTCGAACTTCGATATCTCAAACTCGCTTAACTCGAACTATCCGATAGTTCGACACATGATCTGCATTGTTTCATACTCGGTAAGGTCGAACATACCCATATTTCAAAGTTGAAATGTGGCTTAGCAACGTTTTAACTTTGAAATACGGGTATGTTCGATTAAACCGAGTTCGAGATATGGAAGTTCGACTGTACATTTTTGGGAAATAATTACGTCCTCTCCACTTTATACGGTATTCATTATACATCCTTGCTTCAGCACAAACGCGTTTACATGTAATATACAGTTATTAAACGGCCGAGGGCGGGCCGTCGTTGCTTATTGGCACAAGTTAGCCATAATGGCACGAGGGCCTTGGCCCGAGTGTCAATGTGGCTAACGAGTGCCAATAAGCAACGACGGCCCGCCCTCGGCCGTTTAATGACTTGTTTATTGTATACCTGGTTCAAAATCAACGAATACGTATATTGTTTGAATGTTTACATAAGCGCGGCCGTTATAGAAATCAAATGACGTCATCTTCAACGAAAGTTGGCCATTTTGAACGTTACGTTGCTAACGTTTTCACGTTCATAAATTCTGTTGCCCCCGGGCCAATAACCGGATGCAGTCCAAATAACCTGTAATTGGACTGCATCCGGTTATTGGCCCGCTCAGCAAGGGCGTATTGCATTGTCATCATAGCAAACTCTGTTACTATTTATAGTAAGGTATACAATAATGGAAAGTAATAACGTCCACTATATACTCACCCAGTGTATCATTATTGAAAACGTAACTACTGCTTGGTTTTTCACAGATATACATGCGGATTTGATCATAGGCACATGCAACATCATGCCAGTTGTTTGTTGAGTGGATACTATACAGCTTCACTTGGGTGCACTTTTCGTTTTCCAAACCATCGGGCTGAGATTGACCAGAACTTTCATTTCTGTACCTAGTATTATAATAAATAAACCATTTATGATGTTTGATAAGGAACAGACATAACAGCAGAAACTTAATATTTTGAACAACAACTTATTAAATATTACAAGTGGTTTTGCAGTTCAGCTTAAAGGTTGGAAAATCGATTGAACGAGGTGAAAATTAGCACGCGGCGTCTAATCAGGATCCAACCTGTTTGTAAATATACGCCCATTCGCGCTTAGCATGATAAAGGTTAAAGGCTATAGTCGTAACACTGTTTGAACTATACTAGACTAAATATACTGTGACATTGATATGTAGTGGCGAAAACGTTATTCCCGTGTGAACAAATTGAAAAACAATCCAAAGTAAAAACGATATTTAAAAATAATGACGACTAATTTAATCTGGAAGGAAAACCATTTTGACCCTAGTCAACACTTGTTATTCGGTGTCTAGCTCAAAACTGTTTGTAATAAACACGAAGCTGTTCAACTTATTTTGAGGTTAACCTACATAACGTTCACAGTGTACCTAATATAAATGTTGACAATGGATAGACATGAAGTTATAGCAGCGAAAAACGTTTTTCTATATCCGTTTGAAATAAAATACGCCGCAAGCTTAAAGCAATAAATCATATTTTATTAATTTCGACTCAATGTCGTTCAGTTCATCATTCAGAACCAGTATAGGACGGCTTCTTGAAAGCATTGACGTTTTATTAAGTCTGAATGCAATAGTTTTAAGCCGCTGTTAACGAGTTACTGGTCTGGTCAGACTATAACCTGTTTTATATTCACATTTCTGTTTAAGTAAAAACGCATTTTATGTCCCCACTAACACTTTATTTAAGCAAACCAGGATCAAAGTAGACTTAACGTCTACGTATTGTACCATGCTGTATATGTAAGAGGAGCTCCGTCAGACCACATGTAGTTTACAAAACGTCCGCCATTGCCAACCTTTCTTAAACCTGAAATGATTACAAAATGTATATTGCTTTGAATTTCAAACGATTTATTTTATTTCTGAGTCAGAAACAATTTGTAGTCACACAAAACGCCAGGTTACCTGTCGTCTGATCTGCATCCAGCTGTTTGTAATTGTAATAATTGTTTAAGCACAGACACGTTATATTAAAATTACTGTTCTAATGCATAAGATTAAGCCTATTACATTATCATAATATTACGCACGTATACATAAGATTTTGAAAAAATAAATACATTAAACGAAAAACCACTAACGTCGTAACGTCTGGATTTCGTCCACCTTTGGTTCGTCTATAAATACGACACTCCTAACATTTTATGTACTCAATAAAGTAAAGAGATACTTTTCTAATTCTATCGGTAGCACTTTCATTTAATGACGTTGTGTTGGTTTTGGCTTATGTAACACTTATGAGGCATTTGTATCTCTCACCAGCACAGTCCGTTATTAAAACAAGACATATCTGAATATACATTTTGTCGGGTAAATTTACGTTTTATTGGAAGCCCCCTTCAGGGGGGTTCCTCAGTGTTTAAGTTGAATGTAGCCATTTTCTTGGAAGGAACTTCTGCTTATTGCGAAACGGTGAAAATAATTGGCGCAATATTGTACAACCAGTCAAAAATGCATTGTCTGCGCATGTCTGAAAATAGGTTGCATACATTTTCGCAGCAACCAATTTTTACGAAAATAAAATATTGTGGTTAGGAATAAAACCCGCACCAGAACATATCATTTCGATCAGGAATAAAACTCATACCTTCATTACATAAGATGTTAAATGTTTGTGTGGCGGCCGTAAAAGTCGCTTACAACTACTAAACTAACGCTAATTGATTGTATGAATGACAGTAGGCAGCTTCAAGCAAGGTGAAACGTATATTGAAACCTTTTACTGGAGTTCTCTGTTTACTTTCACCTTGTCTTATAAGCAGCATTGTGTTAAACAACGAACTGTCTAAAACAACAGTTAAACTGGTGTCTCCTATTCTCGCGGGGCTAAGCCTTAGAATATATATAAAGCACATAAATTGATATTAAGAATTCTTCTTTGTGGCTTAAAAGTCAGTAGAAACTCTGAATAACGTATAACATTAATAAAAATAATAATAATAAAATCTTATCTAGGTCATTTCTACTTTTGAATACACCACCCTGCATAATCTAAGTCAGTCAAATGTTTCCCCATATTCTCGGGCCTTCTGATTGGTTGTCAAGGGCCTTCTGATTGGTTGTCAAGGTTTTTTGCTATGGAGGGGGTAAACTCTTTCAGTTCAGATAAGTATTTTTAGAGTCACTTTAAATCAATCGTATGGAAAATTTCTGCATAATTATGTGGCATCATTTTTTTTTGTTTATATGGATTTGAACTATTCACAAGTATTAAATAAATGACAATATGCAGCAGGTTTTTTCATGTGAAATTTCGAAAATAGAGAATTAAAATCCAATTGATGATTTATGGGTCCATGCAACATTTTCCAACAGAAATTTATCGGCGGAAAAAAGTTGATATATTTCTGGTTGTCAGGAATGCCCATTCCATCTGATTTTGTTAGGCACGAAATTATGAAAAACCCTGAGAATACGAGAATTGACGTTAACGCAATTTACTGGTCGCTATATAGAGAGAGTTCATTTCACATAAAATATCTGCTCATATATCTCAAGCATACCTTTCACCTATATTACTCATTTCCCGAACCATACATAGTTTTGTTTTCTACTATATATACATGTCACTTCATTAAAACTGCTCGGCTTCCCTGTCTTCTTTTTTAAAGAAGCCAACTTGTAGGAATTAAGTTCAATTTACCATATGTCAAATACTGACCAGTTGAATGTATGACAATTTAACACACCAACTCTTTTTATTGAAAGTCTGCTATGTTGGCAGGTGAAAACACATAGAAACGGTATACATATAAAAGGAAGGTTTCTAATATGTCAATGCACCGTAAGAATTTGGTCACAGTGACCTATAAATCAATGGTACATGTAGGTCATATTGATATTATTTAAAAGAAAAACAACAAAAAACAATTATTGATTTTGGCGTCTACTATTAAACTCAAAAGGTAAGCTAACAAAGTCTTAAAGTCTCGAAGTCAAACATGAAACTAGGTAAATTAAACTATGAACCAAATACATGAAAAATTGATCTCATTTATACCAAATGGTTTGTGATTAACGGACTAATGGACTGTACTTTTTTCAATCTATAAGCGGAAGTTGTTTCGCAATTGAAAACAAGATATAATTATTCTAGACAGGAATCGAAGCCTACCGAAGGCGGAAAAAACGTTTAGACAACTCGCATCGCTACCAATTGAGCTAACCATTGAAAATATAAAAAATATGTACTGTATCATATTTGTATTTATTCCATCAGTCTTCAAACTCCAAGCGAAGAGGGTAAACAATAGAAGAGAAACGCGACGCAGTGCTTTTGAGTCCTTATCATGCTTAATGTCGTCTGCCTAAAATACATCGTCCTCGCAAAAGTAATCATTTATTTTGATTTTGTTTTTAGATTAAGAAAATATTAATCTGAGTCACAAATAGCTTCGATCCAGATTAGCCACTGCGTCTCGCGGCGTCTTATCTTGATACAAGCTGTTTTCAAATATAGGACAAGTCGCGCTTAGCACGCTTAGGGTTAAAAGTCGATATCAATATTCAAACTATTTAAAGAATGATTTTGAAAAATGAAAATAGAGTAACCATGTTATGTTCCTATGCTAAAAGTTACGTCAACGATCAAATTCTAATTGCATTTGCACGATGATATTATATTGTTTTTGTCCTTTACCCAGTTGTGCCCTCGATCAAATATATTGGACCTAGGCAAACAGTGTAGATTCTGATCAGACGCCGCATTATGATCAGAGTCTACACTGTTTGCTGATAGGAATTTCAATATAAAACAAAATGAAAATGAAAAGTATGACCAGGCATCCCTTTGATAAAAAATGACTTATCCAATATATTAACATGGAAGAATCCACTGGGTATAAATGGGTTAACAATGTCAATTTGCCATCTGGTTTTCAATCTCTGTAAGGTGTTTCACTATACCAAGACTTTATCATACTGACGGACCAACGAAAATGAGCCGATATCGAGCGGGGCCGTAAGGAATGGTAGGATGCATCTATATGGCTTCGGGTTGACGTTAAAACTTCCTAGTAGCAATAACAACAACTTTATCATATTTACCAATGTAGAAGTCCGTCTCACTCGAATCATTGTTGGCAAACTGCAGAGTTAGCAAGGAATGGATGAAGTTGGTTTCCTGCTTAGAGGATAGGCTTACTAAATTGGCGCCATGTTCTTTACATTGGATATCCGCAGCCAGCCAAGTGAGACCTCGGTCATCTCCAAATACTTGGTAACAGAAGTCGCCAAACTGTGCCCAGTCATCACAACCTAGGACTATTAATAACAACAGAAACTCCGTTATTTGTTCTCTTTCAAACTGCACTGAATGGTAATGCAATGAATATAATAAAAGAATTAACAGAATCTTGAAAATAGTTCTGCTTTGTTTGCTTTTTCCTCTCTGAAACTTCTACAGTTTGAAAATTCCTGTTTTTAAGTGAGTTTTTAAGTATATTGTTATGCCTACACACGAGTCAGGGTATATTGTTTAGCATTTTCTGTCTGCCTCTTTTTCCACAACATTAATCTTGGCCATGATTTGAAACTTCATATTTGGCATGTGCCCTCTACTTAAATGGCTCAGTCAGTTCAGTATAACTCGTGGTATGTACGACAAATATCAGGGTTATTTTATGTTGTAGTTGAGCTCAGTACAAGGCTGGGTGATGTCAGACAAAGTCATTTAGAGGTCCTAAGCACGTCTGGTGGCACTGGGTTTCACAAACACATCTTGCTTACTATTTAGTGTTGTTGTTCCCACTGTATTAGACTATGACAAACAAGGCAGACCCTAGTCTGAAGGCTCGCTTAGTTTCCAGTTTACTGTTTGCATAGTAGCAATGTACTCTTTACAAATACAACGTTTAAAAAAAGACTCTTAAATGCGTGACTAGGATTCAAAGAGTTAAGATATAGAGCCTGGGTTTAATCTGACTCCTAACTGTTGTACTGTTATGTTGTTTACGATGTCAAATTGTTTTGTTTTTCTTCTGCAATACGGCTGAGATAATAAAGACGTTAGCTTGCGAGTGTAATCGTCATTTACAAACTATGTACCTGTAAAGCGTATTATTATCCTATGCAAACAGTTTAAATCCTGGTCAGAGGGCGCCTTATGGAGTGTCTGATTAGGATCTACACTAGTTTGTCATCTTCCTATTGTATATTGCAGAGACGAATGTGTAAAAAGGTATTTTAAATCTTGAACATGCTCAAATTAATTTACTTTCTGTTATGTACAATGGAATGATAAAATATCGTACTTTTGACTGAACATAATATACCTTATATATATCGAAGTCCGAAATATACTTGGCGAAACCTTAGTCGTAACAATATTGTACTGCAAAGGAAACTAACTTTTAATAAAGTTTCGGAAGAAGGTTTCAATAAGTGTACCTGTGTCGTTTTCTGATGGTTCCTCAGTCCAGTCCTGAATATACTCGGTCAAGGTATATTCAGCTATAAACCCATTCCCTGTACTACGCTCCCCCGCCACAAAATGAAGTTCCATGAACTGCCAGCTTGATTTTAACGTGTTGATAGGGAAATTGTGAGAGCAGAAATTATTGATTTTGGATTTGACGCCACGCAGCGATTCGTCTAGTACGCTTACATACGAAATCTCACATTTTTCTGTTGGATCTTGGATGTCTAATACCTGAAATTATAGTTTTATTATCATCTTGACTTCTGACATCTGACCGTACCAAGGCGGGCTCCTATATTCACTTTGCTTTATGTTTGTCTTGCGTGTTGTTTTCTATTTAGTGTGTAAATGAAGGAATGGTATTGCGCGTGTGTGTGTGTGTGTGTTTGTTGTGGTTTGACTGTGTGTGTGTGTGTGTGTTCTGCTTGAGAGGTGGGTGTATTGTTTGTGTTACGTTTCCTGCTTGAGTCTTTCGTATTTATTTATTAAGGGAGAAAGTATTTTTTTCTTTCCCGTTTTGAACGGAAACGAAACGAATACACAAATTAAGGTAATGTAGAAATTGGGAATTTCTTGACAATCTTGACCGTTAATTTTAATATTGGTGGAAGCAGCCTCAATCATGATCAGATGTCGGGTTAACCTCAGCGCTGATATAACAATGAAGAAAATAAGATGTATTAAGTACTATCTACTTTATTGGAGAATAATTGGGCTTATGCTTATACTAAGCGACGTATGATCAGTCTCAAAACGTTTTGCCACTCAGATTAAAATATATCTTCATTTCATAACATTGCATTTGCGTTTCGTTTGCGTTTGAAGAGGAACGATTAACGTTTCTTTCCCTCCATGGGTATACTTTTAATTTCTTAGCTGATATAAACTTAACGGAAAGGGAATTAAATTGTTTTCTTATAAATTGCTTTAATGGTGGCTAATATATTGTATCTATAGACAGGAATACAAAAAGAGCGAGTTAACCGTGTGTGTCCATGATCATACAGGTAAACAGTGTAGATGCTGACCAGCTACCTCTGATTAGAGTCTACACTGTGTGCTAACAGGAACCTTAATTCTGAGCTGATTGACCGAGAATGAATGTGAAATGAATTGTTAAACTCTAATTTGAAACTACCTTGAATGTAAGTGAGACATATTGTCCCAAACTTCCTCTAATGCTCCAACGACACGATGTAGACGCTGTGAATCCTACAGGGTAGGCACGACTGAGTATTAACGCTGCTGGTAACTCACACACAGTGGCACACTCCAAGTTAGTAGACCAGCAACCGGGCAATTCTGCAAAGGTCAAAGTACATTGGCGAATACGTTATTCTTTCCCTGATCAATGATGTTATCGCGTCCATTTACATAATTTTATGGATAATAAATCTGGAAACTATGTTTCATCTTTTTCGTTTAACGTATTGAACCCTTGTGGCAAATACGCAGTATTTGCAAAATGTGTACATGTCACGAGTACATGTGTAATGTGCGTCAGTGTATACCGTTATTAGCAGGCTCCTACCCGAGAGCCCTGCTATGAATACGCATTACTCATATTCTACCCCGTATAATTACAAACTAAACGAAAATACACAGACTATTGACGAGTATAGTCAATCTGCGTGGGAAACCGTTACACAAACGCAAACCTTTGATGCCGGGGTCCGATCTGGCTCCAAACTATTTAAAATAAAACATAATTGTTTAAAGCCGCATTTTGTCTTGGGGAAAACTGCATAAAACGGTTGTTTTGGATCCCATTTGAACTACATGGTACGTGATTATTTCACAAAAGGCGGCCCTATCTAAGTTTGTAAGATTTATTTTTTTAATTTATGGGAGTTAACACTCATAAAGGAAGTGGTTGACCCTTGTCCGGTATACGTCTGCTTTTAAATTGTCGTCTGCACAAAATAGTTTAGATTTATACATTTTGTAATTAAACGAACCTTAAGACGAGTGTCAAACAGTTTGGATCAGGATGAGACGCGGCGTCTGTTCTTGACTCAAACAGTTGGTAAACTCAGTAAAGTTGCGAGCAGCAGAAAAAGGGTTAACCAATGAGACGTTTATTGACGACTTTTTAAGAAGCGCTTACCTGAATGTGAAACATCTAACAGAAAGCCGTTTGCGTCTGTAATAGAGTATCTGGCACACGAGGTCAAGGTCACATCTACGCTTGAGGAGCTGGAAACAACCATAACTCCTCTGTACAATGATTCAGTGGCCGAAGTAATGACAAGGTTATCTATCGTGAGTTCGTCCACACAGGTACCGATGTTAATATCGTATATTTCATTCTGTCGTGTTAAATAAAATACTTTACTGTTAACTTTGTCAATGCCAATGTCGGTACTACTTACATTTATAGATTGTATCCTGAATAGACGCCGCGTAACGCGGAGTATGGTTATGATCTATAGTGTTTGACTCTTATGTAACTGGGGCCCGTTTCATAAAACTTCTTACGACAAATGTTGTCGTAAGTCAGATTATAAAAGTATCAATTATTATTTATTTCTCCATCTAATCCTGTCTTGCTACATCTTTTTGGAATCGTCTTGAAAAGAAGAAGTTTTGTCGTAGGAAGTTTTATGAAACGGGCCCCTGGTTCTAAAGTAAAAGAAAAACGCGTATAATTCCAAATTTAAGAAATAAAAGCAGTTGGAAAATAAATATGCAGACGATAATTAAGCAGTGACTTTATAAGACAGGCGAATACGCCATAATGGCAGTAGAAATGTTAAGATGGCGTCATGTACAACTCTCTAAATAGTCCTATACATTATTTCTATGAATCTCAAATACAATGAAAGAATAATTTTTAACTTGTGTATTGTCATTATGTTGTACGGTCACAATTTGACAAATATATATAACTTCTGATTTCCCCTTCTTATCCTGTCTTTTGGCATCTCTTTGTAACCGTCTTTCCAAGACCATTTCATAGGTATGTCACAACATTGGATAAGATGTAGAAATAAATAATACTTGATAATGTTTGTAATCTGACCTACGACAATATTTGTCGTACGACGTTTCGTAAGAGCCCCTGATGTTTTACGTAGCCGCTAATTAGAGTTTAAACTGCTTGTGAATGCTAGTGTTTTCAGACCGTGAAAGGTTTTAAGTCAAATAATCGTTTTGCCAAACAGGCCAAATTAACATCAATTTGAATAAATTAACGAAATACAAGTGTCTTAGTTTCTAAGACGTGTCATTATCATTAAAACTCACCGGTTTCCATCTTTTGGTTATACAACCAAATGTTATGAGACGAGAATCCTTCCAGATAATATGATAGTCTTAAATTATCATTCCGGATGATATGATAGACTAACAGGAACATGCTAGCATTAAACGCTTTGTTTTGAAGTCATGAATCTTTACGTTATTTACGTTAATGCTTTATAAATTACATTTTTTTCACAGAGTGTTCTAATGAACGAAATAATGTATGACAATTTCTTTAGTCTTAAACCCATCCACTGCCGTACCCCGAGTACAACTGTTATTTGCCAATATTATGCATTCTTATCAGACGCCACGTAAACTGTCTGCCATTAAACTGTATATTTCGCCATGCCGTAAACTCCAAATCAATCAATCAAGCAAAACCTAATATTCACATTCGACAAATAAAAGCAGACGGTAGTTGTTTAAAGCTGGTGACGCCATGACAGTGGAGTGTTTAAAATTCATTGCATCTAGAGTTCATGATAACATACACTTTAAAAACAGCTTGCTATTCACGAGCTTCAGAAACATAGATTTTGTCTTATTTCAATTCAGGTTTTCTAATATTTCAATTTCTAGTGTCATTGCCTTATAGGGCCAAGGCAAGACTGATTAACGCTATCATCTGCTAAGAGATAAAAAACATTGCTTATAATCCATAAATGTATTTATAACTCCAAAGCGTTTAACTCCTTTCTTTAATGGAGGAATGAATTAGGTGCGTAACAAGGCACAGTTATAGTGTAATTATTTAAATTGCAAAATGGTTGTCGTTCTAACTACACAACTATGAAACAACCTTTCGTAACAATAATTCGGAATCGGTAGCTGCCAGGTTAAGGTCCTGAATCTGTATTTTGACGTAACGCCCCTCCTCAAACCGTATCTTCCATCTGCAGTCCAACAGTTGACCGTAATAGAATGGATAGGAGGGAGATTTCAGCTTTCCCGGCGTCGTCAATGTACCGCTACAGTTGCTTGCTTTCTGTATATCTAACAAAATAATGGCCATTAAGGAAATGCTTTTATGTTCTGTAAAAGAAAAAATCATAACATATTATTATTGTGTTTAACCCCTTCACTGCCTTACCCCGAGTACACTAGTAATTTGAAAACAGTTTGGATCCTGATCAGACGCCGCGTCACGCGGCGTCTGATCAGGATACAAACTGTTTTACACTCATTTCAATATTTCATAAGTCAAAATAACTAAATATTTAATTTTAGAAATAAAAGCAGACGACAATTGTTTAAAATTGATGACGTCATGGCAGTGAAAGGGTTAACCCTTCTCTCTTTATGACGCTTAAAACGCGTTTGCAAACAGTTTGCATTCTGATCAGACGCCACGAAAATGTATTCAGTCATACTACCTTATTGTTTAACTTTGAAACGATATTGATGACAACAACATTGAAGCAGACGACAATGAAACGGTGAAGGCGTAAACGATCATAAAATACTATTAAACCTACTGTTGACCTTACCTATGCAGGAGACTAGAGTATGTACATTTTGCAAACATTGTTACTATGGCCAGAGGGTTGATTTATTTGCGCTTTGAAAAAAATCTATATAAGATGTTTTACTTTTATATGTTTGCAGTATTTAACAGCCCTAAACATCAAAATATACTCGACAGTATTAAAAGTGAGTGATAAAGTATATTTCCAATATTCAGCATAAAAATGAGTTGATACATTCCGCTCTCGGGACGAGTATACTCTTGGTTTTCTAAGAGTGTACCTTTAAAGAGTACGCTTGTTCTATGGAAACAGTATTTGTAATTTTGCATAAATAAGTCAATCAAAAAATGGACTCGACTTTCTTGAAATGGTAGTTGTTCATTGTATGTAACAGGTGTAAATAAGTTAACCTATTTTTGCGCAAGATCGTTATAGGGGACATAGGCAAACAGTATAGACTCTGGTCAGGCGCCGCACAATGTACTATTTGCTTATAGGTATTTTGATATTAATCAAAACGAAAATGTAATTTTGTAACAGGCACCTCTTAGATAAGTTGGACTAAGCATATATAAGCATGAACGAATCTACTGGGCGTATATTGGTAAATGCTACACATGTAAATCTTACCATTTATACAAAGCTTTATAGCTGTAAACACCTTTTCGGATACCCTTGGAACATACCAGTGCATGTAGTGGGGGTTATATCGACTACTTTTAAGAATAGTACATATCACGGTTGTCTGGTAAATACTGATACAACCTTCTGTATCATCACACAGTTGAAAACACTCGGATGCGGTAAGGTCGACCTCCAAACCGCCCTCCATCCAAAATGCTCCCCGACTCACAGCGTCGTAACCGAAGAAGGTAGTGCCATTTCCGCACATTAGATCTCGGGAAACTGAGGAAATAAACAATAAACGACCAACAAAGGTAGAGTCATATATCGTAGTTAATTCGTGTTGTTACTTAACCCATTATCCAATCTATATAAACCATTTGACGCTTTGAGTGTACTTCAACACTAACGAACAAAATCCAGTTTTATACAGTCAAACATATGCAACAAAGAATATATGTTCTATATCCTAGATGATGGTAATGTAAAGCTCCTTGTAAGTAAAGGAGACTACGCCTAAACTTAACTTCCAACCTTCGCTAAGGAATCACCTGCTTACAGAGCTACGAACAACCTATGGGGTAACGGGTTAAAGTTGGGATATAAAAAAAAATAGACTGCTTCTTAAGGAGTTTGTAATTTACTTGATTAAAGCAACCTACTGTTTAATCAACTTGAACAAATCAATATACAGTAATCGATTGAATGTCAAAGATGACGGCCTTCAATTTTCCTTTCACACTTCACTCTAAATGACACTATAAAGCGCGTTTGCAACCCGTTTGGGTCCTGATCAGGCGCCGCTTAATGTAACGTTTGATCAAGACCCATACTGTTTGACACTTGTTCCGAAATTTAGACAGTCATTTTGCCTCACATCTAACTTTGAACCGATATTGCGGACGACAATGTTTAAGCAGACGATAATTTGGCAGTGAAAGGGGTTAAATCTCACTATAAATTTGATCATGATAGGGATAATCTTGTCGGCCGTAGGAGAATATTACCTGAACTCATGACATTCTCGTCTTGGTGCAGAGTCAGATGTCCCTGTCCTTTCAAATTGGTTTCAGTTTTGTAAGCACATAATAATACTGTTTGTGCAATTCGAGTCGAAATTTCAGGTTCGCGACCCTTAGTTGTCAAAGTTGATCCTAGGTACTTGAATAAGTTAAGTTTGATTTGTTATGATTTTACATCGCCTTTAAGAGAATGTCAGTCATAGCACGACGTCAAGCTTATAACAGATGGAGGAAGAACCAAGAACAGATACTTGAAGGCAATAATAATCTCTCTCTACCCTTTGTTTATTAATCACTATGTCATTTTCAAGACTTTTTTTTGTTTTAAAATCATGATTCTGGTCTTCTCGGCGCTTCGTTCAATCCCAATGCTGACAGCTCACTCGTGTTCGGTTATGGTAATATACATGATCCGCCCAAGAAGACATTACAGTAATCTGGTTACAGAAGGTAATTGCATTGTCTGGCTCTTTTGATATACCCTTTTCCCAGGGTACCCGAGGGTTAATTTCCGACTGAGGAAAATCATATTTCCCGAGCCGTAAGGCGAGTGCTACATTATTTTACCAGCCAGGGATAAATTATCACGTACCCTGGGAGTAAACTGTAACTTTTATTTATTATGTTGAAATGTTTTAATGGTTTACATGTAACGATCAAATCTGGCTTAAAATTAATTAACAAAGCTGAGTGGAAAGGTCAAATCGCGCTATCTGCAGTTCAATACTGAATTATCACTATCCTGGTGCCCGTTTAATGAAACGCCGTACGTCAAAAGTGGTCGTAAGTCAGATTCTAAAATTCTATTTTTTTTAGTTATTTCTCCATCTTATCCTGTCTTGTGACATCTCTTTGGACCTGCCTTGAAAAGACGATTTCAAAGAGATGTCACAAGATAGGATTAGATGAAGAAACCAGAAATAAGATGTATTTCAAAGTTTTGACTTACGGGCGTTTGTGTCGTAAGACGTTTCATAAAACTCGCCACTGAGAATTTTAGTGAGATGGTTCAAGTTCCAGAACAACGTTTTATGCAAATGCATTTTGAAGCTTTGGTTAAGCTGAAATATTGGGAAAGTAGTTTGTCCAGCCGAGCCGAGCAGTTGGCCAGCTTGTCTCTGTAAAGAAAATATGATGGGTCTCCCAATGGGGTCCAATGTGTCCTTGCCAGTTTACAGGATACATGATTTCATGTATACGGCTTGATAGCCAATCATAAGTGAGTAAATACTGTTTTTAAACCCAGAAGCAAGCTCAATGTATGGGGTAACGGGTTTAAGAAACTTTAAAGCAAGTGCAATAAGATGTAGACATTTAGACGGTCTTGAAAATATTGACCTTTTATAGAAATATGTGTAGCAAACAGTTTATCCATTATTGCTTATCAAATTATATTAATTTTTACAAAAATGTAAAACTTGATCAGAGGGCTCGTTAAAGAGTCATTTAATCAACATCAAGTTATGCACTGCCAACTTTGTTTAACTTTCGAAATATGTTCTAAACACATCCCCAAAAATTCAACAAAAAATGTCATTTTACAATAGCGGATTAGCAATTGTAACGAGAGCACCGCAAACGGGTGCTGGACGCTCGACTTTCATATGTTTGAGACGGCTACATGTTTGAAATTAATAAGTTTCTACAGCTACTGAATAATTTCATATACAAATTCTGAGTCAAACAAGGGCAATAACTCTGCAATGACAAATCCCATGGTTATCTGCCTTGTTGAAAGGTGGTGCCCTTTAAAATCTGAACAAGTATTCAAAGTTTCAAGTTAAAACCTACGGTTATTATTGAGAAATCTAATTAAATTCTAAGTCAAAACGAGGGCAATTGCTCTGGAATCACAAAAGGCAGGGTTACCTGCCTTCTTGTAATTAGTTGTCCTTTTGATACTAAACACGTACTTTATGTTTCAAGTAAATCCCGATTGTAGTTATTGAGAAATTTCAATTAACAAGTTTTATGTTAATAAGAACAAGGGCAATAACTCTGGAATGACACATCACCGATCATCTTTCTTGTTTGAATGAGTGCCCTTTTGATATAACACAAGTATTTAAAGTATCAAGTTAAAACCTTTGACAGTTATTAAGATATTTCAATTTACATAAATTTCAATTTAAATAAACAAGGGCAATTACTCTGGATTCACAAATCTCAGGTTAACCTGCCTAGTTGTAATGAGTTGCCCTTTTGATACTAAACAAGTAGTCAAAGTTTCAAGTTAATATCTTTCATAGTTATTTTGATATGTTGATTTACAATTTTTAAGTAAATAAAACAAGGGCAATAACTCTGGAATTACTTATCCCAGGGTTACCTGCCTTATTTTTATGAGTTGCCCTTTAGATACTAAACAAGTATTCCAAGTTTCAAGTTAATATATTTCAAAGTTAAAGCCCCTAAACCCAGGTTTAACCCCCAGTGGTTGTTAATAATTAATTTATTATTGATTGTTGATTGCTGCTGGCCGTACCAAGACGGGCTCCTATATTCACTTTGGTTTATGTTTGTCTTGCGCGTTGTTTTCTATTTAGTGTGTAGATGAGGAAAATGGGATTGCGTGTGTGTGTTTGTTTGTTATGGTATGACTGTTTAGTGTGTAGATTAGGGGAAAGGGATTGCTTGTGTGTGTGTGTTTGTTTGTTTGTTATGGTATGACTGTGTGTGTGTTCTGCTTGAGAGGTGGGTGTATTATTTGTGTTGCGTTTCCTGCTTGAGTCTTTCGTATTTATTATTTAGATATGTTAATTAACAATTTTGAAGAAAATAAAACAAGGGCAATAACTCTAGAAACACAAATCACAGAGTTACTTACCTTTGTGTAATAAGTTGCCCTTTTGATACTAAACAAGTACTCAAAGTTTCAAGTTAATATCATTGACAGTTATTTAGATATGTTAATTTTCAAGTTTTAAGTAAATACAATAAGGGCAATAACTCTGGTCCGACAAATCCCAGGGATACCTGTCTTGTTGTAATTAGTTGCCATTTTGATACTTAACAAGTAGTCAAAGTCTCAAATGAATACCTTTGATAGTTATTAAGAAATGGACTCTTACAAAAACCTTATTCTAAAAACTTAACCGACGCAGACGCAGACGACAGGGTGACGACAATAGCTCGACTTTTCGAAAAAGTCGAGCTAAAAATTACCCAATACATCTGAGTAAAAAGGTTCAAATACGAAAACTCTACTTACCACGCTTAGGACAGCCAATGAGCTCCATTTTAAGGCATAGGTTACCACGATAACCATTTATGTTTAGCTTGACGTGCCTAGCGACGAAACGTTTGATGAACATTATACGTTTACTGACGCTCGGGTCGAGAGTCTGATCAATTCTGAACAACTGTGATTAGAGAAAAGGAAATAATATAATATACATTGTACAGTAAAACCTCTCCATCTCTCCAAACTTCATCAATTAGTGCTGTATTCATACAATATTTAGTTAAATTCCATTCCATGAACAGTTCCTTTAGAGTATAGTAAAACATCTCTATTACGACCACGGAAATAAGTGTAATTGACTGCATAAATAACTCGTGACAGTTGAAGCTAGGTGAACGTACAACAGAAAACTTCTAAAGAAGCTTTCTGATTTACGTTCACCTTGCGTTATGCAGTCACATGCCTCAAATATCCCATAATTAACACAATTTATTGGTCGTAATTAGGAAATCTTACTGTACATGATAACATCGGTAAATCGAGTATTGAAATGCCACTAATTTACAGATCAAAACGTACTAGGAATTGAAACATTCCCAATTATCCTTAAAACATTTTCCGGAGCAGTCCCGCAAAGTCTAGGCTACCTCGATCTCTAGTATTAAAAGTGAGTCATTACAAAATGTTGTAATGAGTTGCCCTTTCGATACTTAACAAGTATTCAAAGTTTCAAATGAATACCTTTCATTACAAACTGTTTAAATACAAGTTTAGACGTTACCAAAATAATGACGTCATGTTACCCAAATGACGTAATTTTGAAAACGAAAATTAAAGTCAAATTATCATAAGTAGTCAATAAGAACATTTTTAGATAAAATATTAATTGAAAATTTAAAAATGATATCAGAGAAATCTTTTCACAACACAGTGATGTTGTTTTTCTTTATATTAGTTTGATAGGTGTTTTATCAATGGATGAATAAAACCGATAGGCAAACAATTATGACGAATCGTTGCCCTAATAGCTGAGGATATAGTGAAAGAAAGAACCTTCAAACTTTTGTGTCAGCTGTTGTTTATGTGATACATGTAAACAGAATAATTATTATCAAACTAGTGTGTTTTTAGCATTGAATTTATTGAACTTGTTGAACAAAATAATATGTTACTTGCCAAGATTATTCGCAACATATTATTTCATTCAACTCGTTCAATAAACTCACTTCTGAAAACACACCAATTCAATATCCTCTATGTATACAATAGTGATGGAGAATACCGGCATGAAGCTACCTTTATATAACGATTACAAATCAACTACCGTATTTTGAATAGAGTCTAAACCTCCATTATCACCACGTATGAAGACAATTACACAAATCACAGAAGGAATTTCCATTACCTTTTCAGACGGTAGCTTAAAGCAGGTTTAAAGTGATAAATAAATAACCTTAAGGGTGTATCCAACCCATAAGCGATTTTTGCAAAGTATAAAACTTTTTTTTCTATCATTGTTTTTTTGGAAGAGCTATTTATGATGAATGAAAAAATGGAAACAAAATTATATGGTGGGGTCCTTTTTATCTAGCTACAGCAATTTGAAAAAGGTATGCGACTTTTTCGCTCAAATTTTACCCATTCAGAGTACAAGCTTCAGTAAAATCTATTTCAAAACAAAACAAACATGGTAATTTGAGTTTTCATTATTTATTTCATGTCTATGGTGGTATTTTCACATATAGAAACCAAATTAAGACAAAGCAGGCACTAGGTTTGAACAATATGAATCCACGAATATCAAAAATATGCTTTTTATAGGGAATGATTTTATTAGATTTTTTATTTTATGAAAAAAGTAAAAAAAGTTTGAAAATGAAATAGTTCTAGTATTAAACCTTTTCTTATATTCTACCAAATGAAAGCCAATGCTAAGGCAGTTCAAAATATGAAAAGAAATTGAAAGGTCAGTGTTGAAAAGTTTGAGTTATTAAAGTAAAAAGAGTTATCTCCCCTTACACAATTTACAAAAAAAAATACCATATCGATAATATTTAGAGCTTTATAAATTTCACATTTGGGCCCTGTTTTTTCTTAAATTAGGTTTTGTATGAAGAAATAATACCATAGATAGGAAATAAATAACACAAAACCAAATTATCATATTTGTTTTCATTTAAAATGGATTTTATTGAAGCGGGCTTTTTGAAAAGGACAAAATAAGAGAAAGTGGGTGGGGTAAATTTTACATGGCCACGGAGCCAACTGTTGTTCACCAAAATTTACACTTTTTCTATTTTTTCATTCATCTTAAATAGCTCTTCAATACAAAACCATCATAAAGTGTTTTCATATACTTTGAACATTTCTTAAATTCATGACATTGATACACCCTTAAGGGGCAATATGCATAGGTTGTGGTTCATCGGTCCCAAAAGTAATGAAGAAAGCTCCTGTGAGAGGGTAAGAAGTTTCTGAACTGCTTTAGTCCTGCATTAAGCAATCGCCTTTTGTTAAATATCTCAAGTCTTTTCGTTAAATAAAAAATGACGTCAAAGGTCACAAAATACCAGGTTTTCGGAAAATAGAATGTAATCGAAACGTGTCGGAACTTGTCGGAACTTGTCGAATCAGTATAAAGATAAAAAAACGAAGATCGTCGAACTTACACAGAAACGCATTTAACCGATTCACATCTAAGACCTTAATTTGAACGTTACATGTACCTTAATCTGGCCTCGTGGGTCACGATACGACTTGAAGTTGTCCTCAGTGACGGCATATTCTATTGTAAACTCGTCAACACTAGTCACTTCCTGTCCGTCCACCCATCCCTGCACTTCTAGACCAGACACTACTGTTGGCACAATCAGGTCGACCTAATGTACAATCAAACCTTTGTAACAGTGATACATAACATAAGAATAGCCAAATAGGCGTAATAGCTAGGGATTTACGCCATCTACGATAGAGTTATCTTGGATGTCACGTGACAAAAAATGACGACCCGAAACACTATTTGTTATAAGGAAACTGAACGATGTTTTATGGCGTTCATGCATATATGAACGACGGCCAATCACGCACATTCCAAATAAATATAGTTCAATTTTAGTCATAATTCACTTCTCGCATACATGCAATTACCAGCAATAAACAGTTAGATGCTGCTGAGTTGGTAAGTATCGACCAAATTGTTGTTGTTTCTGCTAAGGTATAACGTCCAACCAACGTGCTTATGGTTTTGCTTTGTTAAATACAACAGGTATGTATCAGTAATAGAAATTCGATGTGTGTCTTATGTTACCAGACGCCGTAACAAGGCTAATGCAATGTAGGCTACGTTTCTAAATAATTATAGAGTTCAGAAAGCATCAAATTATTCTCCCTGAATACCGTCTGATGCAACTAATTCCAATTTTTATATATCAACATAATGACAATGCTTTTTTGAGTCATACATTTCACACTTTCGAATTCGGATCAACAATGCTTGATATCATTACTTGCTAAACTCTACGTATCTACAACAACCAAAATATTCTCACAATATAAAAAGTATATCTATTGCAAATATGTTAACGTCCGATCAGTCTAATATGGCTCCAAATTAATTTCCATTCAGGTTAAATCTACCACACTGACCAAGTCAGAAAGGTCCCCACAAAAACTGCCAGGGGGATTAAGTACGGAGAGACAACTGTTCTAGTTCATCATCGTATTCTTGAGGCAATACTTTGGATACAGTTAAATAGTGATACTTTAAGAAGTAAAGGGGATATAAAGTAGCAACTTGTGACATTATTTGTAGCATGACCAGTACTTAACCAATGTAACACTGTCAGAAAATGTGTGTAAAATCGGATGAAAGTTGTTTGAGATATAGAGCGGCTAGGGCTTAAGGTGGTTCGCAGGTCAGCTTATTCCGTGTCAGAATTCTTTGAAACCTTGATTAAATTTAAACATACCATATGGAGAGTGAAAAATCGTTAAAATAAAAAAAAATACAGTGCCGATTTTTTCTGACAGGACCATTTGTCGAGAAAAGCTCCTTTTTTAATGAACAGGAATATTTTCTTTAATGATATATATCAATAATGTCTGTATATTCAAGTAAACTGTGCAGAGACTATAAGATATTGTGCAAGCAAAAATATTTCATGACATATTTTCTGGAAATATCAATATTTTAAAAAAGTGAAATTCTAAAAAAGTCACTAAATCTCAAATTACAAAAAAATCTAGCTGTTTAACATACACTATTTTTACTCTTATTAGATAGATATAACTTAATTCTACTAGTCACAAAATTTAATGAAAATCTACAGTGGAATTTACATTTTATACATGAATTCCAGAAGTTCTGACAAAATGTTACACAAAACGAGTTACCTCCCTTGAGTTCAACTTTAAAATGTCGTCAGCTCTAAATAATACCAGAAGTCAAACCAGTAATAAGGGACCATTGAATACGGTAGCCTGTGGATCTTTAAAGACAGTTGACTGCTTAATGCATAACAAAAGGAATGCATAAAAGCTTCTTTAAGATCTATCTTTTAGCATTTCTTTTGTCCTGTGCTATTAATCCTTAAAAAGTTAAGTTGTCACTCAATACTTGCATCTGATATTATTCATTATTACGTGACTAAACATAGCCTGTCATTGGTCACTGCATTTTGCACTTACAGCGTTATTCTTTCCCAACAAAAGCGTTTAGGTTAAAACTATTTTCACATTGCAAACAGTTTGGAGGCAGATCAAACGCCGAATAACCCGGTGTCTGATCGGGTTCCAAACTATTTACCACTCAGACTAAACTAAACTGTTAGAAATCACAAGAAATTATTGTATTCTACATTTAAATGCATTGCGTTTTCGTTTCATTTGCGTTTAATCGAAAAAAAAAGATTAATATATAAACATATAAACGTTTTTTCCGTAAGATTGTACCCGGTCGGATGAAAACTATTTGAGTACGTGCTCGGAAAAGGTTAAAGCCGACAATTATGAGTAATTCATGGTACATATTCTTACATGTATTGTGCGATGTAGCTGATTATCAGACTTGGACGAGATTATAAACCAATTTTTTTTTTGCCACTTAGAGAGGATATTTGATCAGAATTTAAAGAGACCATAATTTCTCAAATGTATAGCCTACAGCAGCTAACTGTACGATACAATATTTAAAATAAATTGCGTAACGCGGCGTCTGATCTGAATTCAAGCTGTTTGTCACTCGTCATTATATATATCTATCAAAATGTCCACTTACATGTAACTTTGATAGAAAACAGCAGACGACAATTTTAAGCAGACTATAGTGCAGCAGTAAAACGTTAAACATTATTGGCCTATTTATGGAACAACGGCCCTCGTTGTAAGGACGGAGTCGTTGTTGGGAGAGCGGCTGTAGGGAGGAAGCACTGTACCGTGAAGTAAGGGTCTACAGGGGTTTCCGCACACCAGCCAGTTCCAGGTCTCAGTAACCGGCCAGTTTCGAACATTTTCTCCCTTGTGTCACTACTACCCGAGAGCTGGAAGTCCCTAACCTCTCCCGAAAGGATGCCTAGTCGTCTCGCACAACTCTTTCCTGAATTTTGAAAAATCGATTTCTGTTAGACATCTTTGTAACAGTGCAGTACAACAGAACTACCCGGAAGTATATTTAACCCATTTGTGCCCACGATCCCATATATGGGACATAGGCAAACAGTGTAGACTCTGATCAGACGCCGCATTATGCGGCGTCTGATCAGAGTCTTCACTGTTTGCTGATAGAAATTTCAATATAAAACAAAATGAAAATGAAAATTTTGACCAGGCATCCCTTTGATAAAAAATTGACAAATCCAATATAAAACATGGGAGAATCCACTGGGCGCAACTGGGTAAATGGTTTTAAATCCAGTTGACAGCTAATAGCAAGATAAAAGGAAAGCAGAGAAGGCTTTGAAAAAGCTTTCCGCGTTATCTTTATGACGATATAGGTAATCCTGCGTCTGATCAGGCACCAAACTGTATATTACTCTAACTACTCAAACTGTATATTACAACTGTTGTTGGTTAAAACTTAATACATTGCGTTTGCGTTTTATTTCCGTTTAAACGGGAAACAATAAAATTTGCAAACGCAATACAATTAAATGTAGAATATGGCATGTGTTTAAAAATATTGACGCTTTATCTCAACCTGAGGGACAAGCAGTTTGGAGCTTGTTCAGTCGCCGGGTTACTCGGAGTCTTATCGAGCTCCATTTTTTGTGCAAAAGATGGAAGTAATTTTTATAAACGTGTTTATTGGGAAGGAATTACATCATAAAATTATCCAGTGTGTCATACATCTCCTTGACAATTAGCAGAAACTTGATATGCTCTGGAGACACGTTTTTTGTGAACAATGAAACCCATCTAAACCGTAACCTCTAAAAACCGGAATTCTCTCTACACCGGACAAAAATGTTGGTACCGTTTCCAACCCTTCTTTATTTTGACACATTACACCATAAATGTACCTTTTTACGCCTTTGATTTATTCCGTCACTGACGAAAATATATTCATGAATATGTCTCACCAGATATATTTTCTATACACTAGCAGCAGATGATAGTTTAAAGCAGGTTGAAAGTAAAGCTGAATGCGCCTATCTTTAATGATCTGCTACATTCCATTCTAGAGATAAGGTATGGGTTAAACCACTCTGAACCGGGAACCACTATAAACCGGAAATTTATGTTGTCCCAACACATGTTCGGTTAAGACAGGTTTCACCGTACATATAAAGAGTACAGTGGAGAATCTGTTATTCTTTCCCAATAAACGCGTTTACGCTAAAACTATTATTTGCAGTGCAAACAGTTTGGAGCCAGATCAGGCGCCGGGTTACCCGGCGTCTGATCAGGTACCAAACTGTTTGCCACCTTGATAAACATGAACTATCAGAATTGTTCAAAAGTTGTTCTTTTCTACGTTTTAGTGCTTTGCGTTTGCGTACGTTTGCGTTTAAACGGGAAAGAATAACAGATTCTCCACTGTACATATGTCATATGCAGACAACATAGGATATTTCTGAGTAGTGCCTGTACTATTTGTCACTTGGCAATTTATTGCAGAAATCACCTCTAAATAGTCATAGAGTTCATGACCTACTTTGAGAAATCACGTCAATGTGGTTAGACCTTTCCAATCTAGTCAGAGACCATAGTTAACACATTCAATCCTAGCGACGAGTATAGTCGTCATTTACAAACAATGTACCTTTGAGGATTTCACAAAGCCCATTCAAACAGTGTAGACCCTAATCAGACGGCTCCTTAAGGAGCCCTCTGACCAGGGTCTACACTGTTTTCTCATTTAGAAATCATCCTCAAATAGTCAAAAATGGACTAGACATATTTTGAAATTAGAATTGTCAATTCAAAGTTTAAAGGATGAATGGATTAATATAAATCTAGTGATCTAGTGTTATAGATCTTGGTACAGTGGAGAATCTGTTATTCTTTCCCAATAAACGCGTTTACGCTAAAACTATTAATTGCAGTGCAAACAGTTTGGAGCCAGATCAGACGCCAGGTAACCCGGCGTCTGATCAGGCTCCAAACTGTTTGCCACCAAGATAAACAAGAATTATCAGAATTGTCCAAAAGTTGTTCTTTTCTATGTTTTTAATAGTGCTTTGCGTTTGCGTACGTTTGCGTTTAAACGGGGAAGAATAACAGATTCTCCACTGTAGTAAAAGGGTAAAACTACAGCGTTCCCTCTCTACAACGACACCCAATGGGAGACACAAAATATGTTCGTTGTTCGGAGGGAGTCGTTACAGGGAGGGAATGTGGCTTACATTTGCAAACAGCTTGAATCCAGATCAGACGCCGCGTATCGCGGCGTCTGATCTGGATTCAAGCTGTTTGTCACTCGTAATTAAGTGTTTTACTCTGAAATGGTCAAATATGTAAATTTTTGAAAAACAGCAGACGACAATTTTAAGCAGACGATATTGCAGCAATAAAAGCGTTAGACATAGTTGTCCAGTTTCGGGAACAGCGGCAAGAGTCGTTGTAAGGAGGGAATCGTTGTTGGGAGGGCCGTTGTAGAGAGGGAGCGCTGTAGTGCCATTTTCAACAATTTAATTATTGCAATGTATTTGCGTTTATTTTCGTTTAAACTATTAATGACAAAGTTTTCTCAGTTATATTTTATATTGTATGGTATTCTACTTACGTTTTACGAAGACTTGTATTTCTCTAATTTCAAAAATGAAATACATTCCCCACGTGTTATCCGGGTCTGGATCATCAAAGTTCCGTATCGTGATATACTGTCCATCAATGGGACGGTAGCACATGAAAATAAATTGGCCGGCCCTCCTGTAAACGGAGAATACATACAGTGGAGAATCTGTTATTCTTTCCCGTTTAAACGCAAACGCAAAGCACTAAAACGTAGAAAAGTACAACTTTTGGACAATTCTGATAAATCATGTTTATCTTGGTGGCAAACAGTGTGGAGCCTGATCAGACGCCGGGTTACCCGGCGTCTGATCTGGCTCCAAACTGTTTGCACTGCAAATAATAGTTTTAGCGTAAACGCGTTTATTGGGAAAGAATAACAGATTCTCCACTGTAAATGTAACTACAGTAAAACCTCTCTTTTACGGCCACTACATTTCTTAAATTACTCCCTATTTGAAGCACGTTGCTGCTTAAAAGCAAGATGAAAGTATAACAGAAAGAAATTTCGGAGCTTTATGTTTTACTTTCACATTGCTTTAAATGCCACCAGGTCCTGTCTTTCATAGAAATGGTATTTATTAGCATTCATTTAGTGGTAGTAATAGGTAGTTTTATTGTACTTTAATGCACAGGGAATTCGAACTCATAGTGGTCAAAATATAATATTGTAACCCTTTACCTAATAGATTGTTTCTAGTCTAAAGATAGGTGGTAACTTAAAGCAGGTTTAAAGTTTAAAGCAAATTGCACCGTAAGAGACAATCTACTGTATTTGCAGCCTACTTGAAGTTATTATCTGTCAGGATATGTTATTAGATATTAGTAATGTTATGGTGTATATTTAACACTTAGCAATGTGGAACTATTGTATGCAGTGGCGGAATAAACCATAGTCGTCAATAGACGAATTTGTGGAATAATGTGTTAAATGTGTCACCGTTTAATATCAATTCAATTTTAGTATGTTTCAAAGCTTTTTCAAACGACGCATTATTTTCTTTTGTAAATGCTTTCGTACAGTGGAGAATCTGTTATTCTTTTCCAATAAACGCGTTTACGCTAAAACTATTATTTGCAGTGCAAACAGTTTTGGGCCAGATCAGACGCCTGGTAACCCGGCGTCTGATCCGGCTCCAAACTGTTTGCCACCAAGATAAACAAGAATTATCAGAATTGTCCAAAAGTTGTTCTTTTCTACGTTTTAGTGCTTTGCGTTTGCGTACGTTTGCGTTTAAACGGGAAAGAATAACAGATTCTCCACTGTATTTACTTCGCCGGCGAATACAGTGGAGAAAACGCTATTCATTTCCATTTCAATGAAACTATTACACATTGAAATCAATTATAGAAAGTAACATGTTTTTGAGAACCCTTCGTATTCATTTTAATCTGAGCTGCAAATATCTAGGAACATGATCAGACGCCAAAGCGCCTGGGTTTAGCATAAACACGTTTCTAGAGAAAAAATACCAATTTAACCACTGTAATCCCCAATACGTTTTCGAATGGGCAGAAATATTGTCATAGTATAGCCTACCCCGGGTATCTTCGTTCCTCACACTGAAGAGCTCCGTAATTGATGAAGTCCCATCTTTGCATGCTAACATGAACACTTGCGAACCGGAAGTTGTTTGGAAACCACACTAAAGAATAAATAATGTGTACAAAAACACGATAAATCTAGATCGTCTTAAACCTATTTGCGCTCAGAGGATGCTTTCATGCATAATGTAGATCTAGTTTAGTAGTCCATTGTTAATAGCAGGGGTATCTGGTATACAATTTCATGTTTCGTGTTGTTTTATAGATATTGCTTAAAACTGCCATCTACTAAAGTATTGAAATATTTGTATAAGCTGGAATTATTTCCTGAAGAACAATGTGTAAAGTAATCGAAAGTTTATATACAAAAACATGTATGTGCAGATTTTAACATACTTTGCAGATTATTGTTATAAGAATGACTGCCCGTCATATATGTAACTCGTCTTTCTATGTATTATATTATTTAATGCTTATAGACATGTATGTCTTTGCTGAATAAACATAAAACATATCACATTGAAATTGATAACAGCGAACTGTGTGGACTATACAAGGCGCTTTCTGTTTTACTTTCAACATGCTTCAAAAGGTCAATAGTGGTCAAACTAGAACCAAACTTTATCAGGTACATGTAATGAGTTAAACATTTTGCACGCTATGTATGTGTTCCGCAAAATTGGTCGTCTGTAATTCCTCCAAATTGATTTAAAAGATATTTTCTCTCAGGAACGGATATATTTTTAACCCTTCAACTGCCAAATGAATGTTTCTTAAGTAACAAATGCATCAAATTTCAAACTTTATACAGTGGAGAATGTGTTATTCTTTCCCAATAAACGCGTTTACGCTAAAACTATTATTTGCAGTGCAAACAGTTTGGAGCCAGATCAGACGCCGGTTAACCCGGCGTCTGATCAGGCTCCGAACTGTTTGCCACCAATATAAACATGAAATATCAGAATTGTCCAAAAGTTGTTATTTTCTACGTTTTAGTGCTTTGCGTTTGCGTACGTTTGCGTTTAAACGGGAAGAATAACATATTCTCCACTGTATGTAAAATGATGTGCGAGATGATGACAATATGTCAGCGACTTGTAAAAGGAATGTAGCGCTCCCTCTCTACAACGACACTCATAGGGAGACAACTATTGTGTGTGTTGATCGGAGGGAGTCGTTATAGGGAGAGAAAATTTAGACTTTGCAAACACCTTGAATTAAGATCAAACGCCGCGTAGCGTTGCGTCTGATCTGGATTCAAGTTGTTTGTCACTCATATATTCTATCAAAATGTTCATTTATATGTTACTTGAGAAAAACAGCATACGACACATTAAAGCAGACGGTATTGCAACCATGAAAAGGTTGGACATAAATGTCTTGTTTGGGGTACAGCGGAAAGTGTCGTTGTAAAGAGGGAATCGTTGTTGGAAGGGCCGTTGTAGAGAGGGAACACTGTATTTATATCATAATAGCAGTGAAAGTGTTTGAGTCGTCTTACAGTGGAGAATCTGTTATTCTTTCCCGTTTAAACGCAAACGTACGCAAACGCAAAACACTAAAACGTAGAAAAGTACAACTTTTGGACAATTCTGATAATTCATGTTTATCTTGGAGGCAAACAGTTTTGAGCCTGATCAGACGCCGGGTTACCCGGCGTCTGATCTGGCTCAAAACTGTTTGCAATGGAAAAAATAGTTTTAGCGTAAACGCGTTTATTAGGAAAGAATAACAGATTCTCCACTGTATCTGGAGTTCTTAATATTGTTCTTGGATACATACGGGATGTCCTAGTAACCCACACGCCATGGACTTCAAACGATTCTTCCAAGTCAATCTGAACCCAGGGTTTCTGTTTAGGTCGTATTGTCACGAACGAAGGTGCATCTACATAGAAAATGTAAAACTTACAATAAACTTTTCATGAGATAACAAACAGAGAAGATGCCATTCGTTTCCCTTTAAACGAAAAAAGAACGTAAACCCAATTAATAAAATAGAGAAAATGACAGCGTTGTGTAAATGATGACTTCTTACTAACCCATTTGTGCCCAGATCCCATATTAGATGGGACATAGGCAAACAGTGTAGAATAATGCATAATGCGGCGTCTGATCAGAGTCTACACTGTTTGCTGATAGGAAGTTCAATATAAAACAAAATGAAATTGAAATATTTGGCAAGGCATCCCTTTGATACAAAATGGACTAATCCAATATATAAACATGGAAAAATCCACAGGGTATAAATGGGTAAAACACTAACGAAATGCAAACGTAATGCAATAAAATGCAGAAAAGCGCAAATTATTGACAATCCCCGCTATTTTCTTTAATCTGAATGTCAAAGAGTTTGGGGTCTGATCAGACAACGGGTTTCTCGGCATCTGGGGCCCGTTTTACTAAACTACTTACGAAAATTTTTTGCGTAAGTCAAAATTTTTAAATTTTAATTTATATTTTTTATTATCTCTTGCTACAAACAGCAAATAGCCAGATCAGAGGACGCGCTTTTAGCGCGTCCTCTGATCTGGCTATTTGCTGTTTGCAAACGTTTATGATCGAAAAATAAGAGTTAAACGATTTTGACTTTCGCAAAAAATTTGCGTAAGTAGTTTAGTAAAACGGGCCCCTGGTCTGGCTTCAACTGTTTACAATGGAAGTTATACTTTTAGCTTAATGGCGTTCATTTGTAAGCGAATGACGTATTCTCAACTTTAGCTCACTCGGTTGAAATCGTGAAATGCAAACGCGCTGCAATGTTTTCACTAGCCTTGAGGTTTTTCTTCTGATTCAAACTTTTTCGTCTACAAACCTAATAAAATATGTGCTTTTCATTTTCATTTGAAGACACCTAACTATGAGAGTAAACAGGTAAGATGGTAACTTTATTCTGCATCTTATCCGGATCCCTATCAAGGTAAAACATATAAGATACTAACTTTTTCTGCATCTTATCTGTATCAAAATTAGTTATGTTTACATTGGCCCGATTTCTATTCATTAAATATCAATACGGATATTCATTTCGTTAGACTTCTGTTCTCAGAGGGGGCGACAATTAACAGTTGAGAAGATGTTATTATTTCGAAGTAAGTGCGTTTATGATTTAATTATTTTTCCTATTTCAAACATTTTGGAGCGTCTGATCAGGCTCCAAACTGTTTGTCACACAATTACATGTAACAACGAGTCTTCAAAATAATCGAAATGTTGTTATTGTTTACATTAACTGCAATGCGCTTGCGTTTCGCTTACCTTTAAACGGATATAATAACGTCTTCTTCACTGAAGGAGCCTGAACAGACTCTTGGTTACCCAAACGCATTTATTGAGAAAGAATAACGTCTTGGCAACGTCTGTTTCAACTAATTCCCAGTATTTTAGTTTTAGTTTAAATGGATATTTCAATAACATTTAAAATCCTATATACATGGAAATACATACATATACAGTAAAGAAGTAGATCGGATACTTATTGAGGTAGTCGTCTTATATCAGTTATCAGTACTTATCTGCATGCTTTACACTTTTGGATTTTCTTTGTTCTGATAAAAATGATGTTTCCAGTTATATTGCATATAAATGAGGCTAAATATGTGCAGCTACGCTTCGTATACAACCATATAGATCATGTTTTGAGATGATAAACTATATCAATAAAACGTCCGTTGTTTGTGACTTTTGTGGTTTACTATATCTATCCTCTTCAGTCGGTTATCCGGAACCCTTAGAGAAAAAGGATTAAAAAGTTAATAAATGTAAATGGAAACTGGGAGATACATTGAACGAATATGGAGAAAACATAGTTTTCTAACCGAAAATATCAAACATTATTTCACACCTACATCGATTAAACCAATCGAAAGCCCCTCTTTCTACCACGTGACGGTACAAGAGAACCCTATATTGTACCGGAATTTAAAAAATCTATCCCAGAAGGCCATATTTTTCTCATATTGGACTCGGATCCAAAAAACCTATATTTTTCATATTGGACTGGACAACTCTTCCGACACTCTATTAAGAGTAACTTCCCTTGGCATTTCACCTTGTTCCATCTCTGCAATGACATCCACTTGGAGACACATATTGTGTGTGTTGCTCGGAGCGAGTCTTTATAGGGAGGGAAAAATAAGACTAGGCTTACATTTGCATTATTTATTTAATTTAATGACGTAACGATAAACAATATGCTGTAGACGTTTTTGGCGCGTTAACGTTCAAACGTAAAATACAGTAAATAACGTGGTGACGTTGTAATAAGTTGTTTTTCTATATTATGAATATAATTTTTGTTTATCCGAATATACATTTTAAAAATGCATAAGATAATTTATCACTTAAAGTAATCAAACAACTTCATTGTTTACACAAATACCAGTTATTCAAACTAACCTTCGGCTGTAAATGCAGTGCCGCGAATTCCTATTATGACGGAAGTGTGACATAATCATCCGGGTAACAAAGGCGCTTGTACACAATCGGGTCAAATTAATACTGCAGTGAAGGGTCAATTTCCAGACACTCGCTACACGTAATAAACATTTAGAGTTATATTGAAAAATGTGTTATTCGAAATCATTTTACAAAGGGACATTAAAACATTAAGGTACGTGGTTAATTTTGGTATTCATTTTTTGAAAATATAATTTTCTTCAAAGTTTCACTAAAATTCCAAGTATTTTTCAACATTTTTCTCGGCTATTATGCTGCCCGCATCTAATTTCTAACCGGAACCGCTTTTGCGATGACGTAAGCAAACTGCACGCGCTGAATCAAGCGTTTTTATGAGGCTTCCGGATATGTAGGAAGGGTCCGTTTTATGAGAATGAAGGATATATATTGGATTAGTCCATTTTTTTTCAAAGGGGTCAACATTGTCATTTTCATTTTGTTTTATTTTGAAAATCCTATCAGCAAACAGTGTAGACTCTGATCAGACGCCGCAGCATGCGGCGTCTGATCAGAGTCTACACTGTTTGCCTATGCCCCATGTATGGGATCGTGGGCACAAATGGGTTAAACAATGACGGATATTGAGAGCGGTCAAGTGAGGTGTGTGTGTTTTATCGACTGGTTAACAACTACAATGTATGACGGATTGTCACGAGTTATATATGGAAAAGTAAAATCAGTGGACAATTGCGAGAAACATTGTGACATTTTAATAATTTTTCTCGGATCGTCAGTAATATCTTTAGTTTTGTCGATTTATTAACAGTTAATAGTTACTTATTTACGGATGCTTGCGATTTACTACGCGTTCGTATTTTCTAAGAACAGGACTCGTAAAAACCCAATAGTGTATGTGAAAGCACATTATCCGCCCTAAACCTGAAACATCTCTAAACCAAACATTAAACCAAGTCCGAAAGAGTTCGGTTTTTTCAGGGGGGTGGGGTCGTACTCGTTCAGTGGAATATACTTTTTTCTTTCGCGTTTAAACGCAAACGTAGACTGTAGAAAATTATAAATAGTTGGTGTTTCTAACGATTCATTTTAATCTGATTGACAAAGAGTTTGGAGTTTGGTTAGACGCCGGGTAACCCTATATCTGATCAAGCTCCAAACTGTTCACAGTGGCTATAACAATTATCGCTTTTATTAGGAAAGAATAACGTCTTCTCCACTGTAAGTTATAGCCAGTACAATTATGTTGAAATAATTTGCCTGCTATCTGACATAAAGAAAAATAAGTCGATGAAATATTAAAATCATAAAATAAGCGAGAGTAGCTTCTTGAGAAACATCTGTTTTTTTTTCTAATCTGCAAATGGATAAGAGGCACGATTCTGAATAGGGATTAATATGATTGGCAATCAAACAGATGGAAGATAACAGAGACATACAAAAACTAATGATAAATAATGGCAGGTAAAAGTTTTTATCACTGACAATAATGTTTTATGTTTCGTATTAGTCAGCAAATATTTATGATAAAATATCAAAAACATATGGTTTTATGTACGTTAAAGCTATTTTTAACTCTTTGCATGCTAGCGGTGGATATATCCACCACAGTGATTGTCTTTGCAAACAGTTTGGATCCAGATGAGACGACGCGTAACGCGGCGTCTCATCAGAATCCAATCTGTTTGGCACTCTGGCCATGTTTTGAAAACATATTTAGAAACATTTATTTTTAGAACAACAGCCGACGACAAAGGTTGCAGACGAAAAATATTACTCAGCATGCAAAGAGTTAAAGATGCAAATGTATAGTACAGTACAACCCTCAAAACCCAGGCCTCCTGAAAATAGTAACTACATGTATCTATCACCAAATGTTTCGGTCCTGAACATTCATCATTCTTGCTTAACACCAAATGTTTCGGTCCTGAACATTCATCATTCTTGCTTAATATAGTAGTCTATATTATTCATATGAAAAATGACTGTTTAATGACTGAGTATAACATTAAGCTTCTTAAGAAACTTTCTGCATTCCTAGTGCCTCACATTAAGCATCCAATTGTCCTTAACGAATGGCCATTCAATTGTTTCCCAACGGATGCAAGTATTCTCTTATTCATAACTTCTGTAAAACATGCACCTTTCTTGGCCCGGAGTGGTTGCAAATATTATATTGTATATGTACTTTACTGCCATTCAAATTTTGTATTTTCAAACTAAATGCGTTCATACTCTAAGAATCGTTATTCACAGTGGATAATACGGTATTCTTTCCCATTTAAACACTGATGGAAAGCAAGGGCAATGCAAATAAATGTAGAAACTTATACTGGTTTTTAGCTTTTACAATACTAACGATATATTGTAATATGAGTGGCAAACCGTTTTGAGACTGATAAGACAAATGTTACATGGTGTCTAATCAATCTCCAAACTGTTTTCAACGAAAGTCATGTTTTAGCAGAAACTAAACTTAGAGAAACTTAATCGTCATACTTTTCGAGAAAATGTCACTTGTTACATTATTTTGTGTTGTGTTTGCAAGTAGAACACAGTTTGGGGCGTATTCTCTTCCTGTCAACTTTAAGCTATTATTTGCTAAGATATTGAAACAGTTACTTCTGGTAGATATACATGTTTATGACTGTATGGTTTAACATTGTCATTACTTTTGAAGAGCTGTAATTGGCTGTATCTTTTTTCATACCCCCATGTACAAAACAGATAAATAGACCAGGCCTTGTTGGGGCTACGTTCTCTTACACACACTGTTATCCACAAGCGTTGTATTAGCAGGACGCCAAAATGACGTCATTTGCGATGACGTTACTACAAAATAACGTTACATTTTGGCGATAAATATGTATGGCAGACGGAACTAAGCTTAAAGTTATAAATAATGCGCACTCATGTCAGATTCTCTATTTAGTTCCTTTCTTACATTCAGTAGTGCTATTAACCCATTTGTGCCCAGTAGATTCGTCCATGCTTATATATTGGATTAGTACATTTTTTATCTAAGGGGTGCCTGGTCTAAATTTTTATTTTGGTTTTGTTTTATATTGAAATTCCTATAAGCAAACAGTGTAGACGCTGATCAGACGCCGCGTCATGCGGCGTCTGATCAGCGTCTAAAATGTTTGCCTATGTCCCATATATGGGATCGTGGGCACAAATGGGTTAAATTATACGGAAGAAATCGAATATTTATTGTGTTGGTGGAGGTATGAAAACAAGCCCTGTTTCATACCGCCATTTCGAATTACTCCTTAAATGAGTTGTACCATTTTTCTTACGCGATGGAATAAATCAAATGCGTGAAATGCGTATATATGGAATGAATGAATGGTGTTGTACGGCCCATAGACACAAGAAGGTCATTTAGCGTATTTATGGAGTAATGGGTTAAAAAGGTGGCCGGTCAACAAAGATTTGTTGCAAATTCACGCCCTGTAATCTCTGGCTCCCTCATATTTTCGCGATGTATTGAAAAAAGAGCCAAAGAAACTTCCGAGAAGCATCCAAGGACAGGATATGGCCACGAAAGGTAAGACAAACAATGCATCGTGCACATATTTCTTGCTCTATAAAAGTCATCAAGTGTTTTTCCAAAAATCGGGCTTCGTCATTCCACATAGAAATGTACATATCTTAAGTCCGTGTTGATTGATTTGCAAAACAATTATGTTTGTAACCGTTAAATCGAACCAAAGTTTGGACAATGACCCGATCAAAACCGAACGTAGACAAAAACACGTTATGATCAACTTACTCGGGATCCCGTCAACTGCATTCTGAGGAGACCTCTCGGGAATATATTCTACAGAGTACGCTGGCTTATTCTTCCCTACTAACTCCAGGGTTTTGTCCAGCTCTACAAATGCAGTAAGAGCTACAGTGGAGAAAACGTTATTCTTTCCCAATAAACGCGTTTACGCTAAACCTATTATTTCAAATGCAAACAGTTCAAAGCCAGATCAGACGCCGGGTGACCCGGTGTCTGATCGGGCTTCAAACGGTTTGCCGTCCAGGTAAAAATCAGCACTCAGAAATGTCAAATAGTTGTTATTTTTACATTTTATTGCAATGCGTTTGCGTTTCGTTTGCGTTTAAACGGGAAAGAATAACGTTTTCTCCGCTGTAAAAGATAACTATGGTATTTATACAGTATGCAGTGAAGAATATGGTATTATTTGCATATAAACACGTTTGCGTTAAAACTATTTTGCCCATTGCAAACAGTTTTAATCAAGATCAGGCACCAGGTAACCCGGCATCTGATCAGGCTACACACTATTTGCAATTCGGAATAAATTGAACAGAAATGAAAATGTGCAATCATATCATTTAAGCGTAAACTACGATAAACACTCTCTATTACGACCATACAATTATAATTGTGTTACTTATTAGGTGTACACAGTAAATGAGTTGTCTGTTTAACAGAACAGAACAGAACAGAATATTTTTATTTCGGTTTAAGCATAACAGCTCATCACCATACATACATACATATATACATTGCATGCGTTGAAAATAATCAACATATCATGTTTACCACATTCTGTTTCACTTTATTGTCACATTGCTCCTGTCTTTTATACAATAAATTTGGCCTTTGTTTTAGTGCCTGTACATGTAATAGAGATGTTTTACTGTCCATCATGCTTACCGCATACAGGAACATCACACGCTGTATACTCCGGCGTACCATCGGATGTGTTAACGAGGCACAATGGAACACTGGGTTTCGGAGTCCATGGATGATAAGTCCTGTCAAATAGAGATACTGCATAACAGCGGAGAATACATAATTCTTTCCCATTTAAACATAAACAAAATGCAACACAATGAAGTGTAGCAAATACATGTAACATGTATTTTGAAATGTTTACAATTCTATTACAATCTGAATGGAAAACGTGATGCAGAAAGCTCCTAAAGATTCTTTTACATTACTGTTTCCTGTATTAAGCATCCACATGTTCATGCAGGTCCGTACGCGTCTCCTTTGGAAGTTTGGTGAAAATGTTTCTGAGCGAGTAATTTGTTTTGATAGGTAAGGTTTTCGGCTTCTAGCGACCAAAAACTTTATTTTTTCAAGTCATTAATCAATAATTTGTACCGAACTATAAAAAAAAACCTATAGAAAATTGGCCTTTTTGTCGGTTAATAACGATTCGACAGTTCATCTTTATTCATTATTGACATTGGATAAACAATGCTACAAAAGTATTGAGTTGAAACAACCTTTCATCATACTGGAAACTTAAATTAGACAATGGGCTGTCGTTGTAGAGAGGGAGCACCGTATGATATATTGACGCATTTAAAAACAGTTCAGACTCGATCAGGCAGCTGGTTCTGGGCCTGATAATGGTACAGTGGAGAATCTGTTTTCTTTCCCGTTTAAACGCAAACGTACGCAAACACAAAACACTAAAACGTAGAAAAGTACAACTTTTTGACAATTCTGATAATTCGTGTTTATCGTGGTGGCAAACAGTTTCGAGCCTGATCAGACGCCGGGTTACCCGGCGTCTGATCTGGCTACAAACTGTTTGCAATGGAAAAACTAGTTTTAGCGTAAACGCGTTTATTGGGAAAGAATAACGTTTTCTCCACTGTATGCACTGTTTTCCTTGACATTATGTCTGGCATGAATCTTCACTCTGTCTAAATTCCTCTTAATTTCAAGGCACTAATGGTTCAGACTATATTTTTTGTAGTTTTCCGAGTTTTATATAGATCTATGAATATTCTGAGGGAGTAAAGTTACATAAATATACAAACTGTGTCGCTTATCTGTGCTAATCATTGTGACGCCCCTTTACACACACCTGCAATAGTTCTCAGTAAAATCTGCAACTTCCCTGGAACCAGGCATGTACTTCGAGTTCGTCTCATACCAGTTTAAACACGGACGTCCATCTGCCGAAACGTTAACTGTGCCAGTGTAAGAAAAGCCGAAGTCATCTGGATAGAAACACTCCCGTGTGGCTGTAATGTAAATAGCATACCAAGTTACAAAGTATTGTATTCAGTAGATAAGTTTCCTGTTTGTTTATTATAATATTCACAAACGTACACATGTGTGTTAACCATGAGGTTCGTCCTTATCCCTTTCACTCTCAATTACTTCATAAAGCGCATTTGCAAACAGTTTTAATTCTGATCAGACGCCGCTTCACGCGGCGTCTGATCAGGATCAAAACTGTTTGACAGTTGTTTTGAAATTACGTTAGTTGCACTGAATTAAATCTAACATTGAAACAATATTGCAGACAACAATATTAAAGCAGAAAATATGGCGGTGAAGGGGTAAAAACCTCAAGATAAATTTGATCATGAAAGGGTTAAACAGTATGAGCTTTCTGCTTCATTGTCACTTTGCCTTAACCCTTTCCTCCCTGAAATTTTAAATGGACAATTCCAGTTTCCATCTTAGTCTAGACCATTTCTGACTTTAAAGGGTTGTTTTTGTCAATGTTTGGCATTGTGACAAACAGTGAAGACCCTGATCAGAGGGCTCCTTTCGGAGCCCTCTGATCTGGGTCTTCACTGTTTGCATAAGACATGTGTACTATTCACATGTACACTGTTTGAAAAGCACGCCTATATGCGGGACTAGGATTCAAAGGGTTAAACAGTCACGTTTCTGTGACATCTGACCACTAACATAATGTATTGATCGTACTAGAGAGGTGTTACTGTTAAGGTCATTGTAATACTACGCAATGTACTTTATTGATATGGCACCATAATATGATCCTCACCAGTTTGGGCATAGTAGCAGAATCCCAATCGTTGGTAAATATCCGTCTTCAATATAATTTCATCTTCACCCGAAAAGTTAAACAAACCAAGGTCATCTACAAGGTCAAATCTCTCTTCTGTGACCTTCATATCGTTGGCGGGACTACAAGACTCGTTGTTTTTCTAAAATATGACAAAGGGTGTAAAGGTATATGACCAGAAAACCCGCACGTGCTGAGATAAAAAAAAGTAAAAGTCAATACATCTATACAACTAAAAATGTACACAAGACGGCATGCAACACCATAGCCTTAATATCACTACCATCTCTTGCGAGTAACTCGAATTTGCTCAGGTTCAAGTCTGTTTTACACTCAGATTAAACAGTGTGCTGCCAAGATTGATAACATTAACACACATGTATGTAACCAGTTTGGGTCTAGATCAGACACCATGTAATTTAACTCCTTGACCTATAATAAAGTCCAACTGTTTTAATTCGGACCTTTAGAAATAATAGCAGATGGTGTGTTTATGGAGTAATTACATCCTAATGTCACTGAAGAGGTTAGTATAAGTCGCCAACAATATTTCAAAACAACTGACAACTTTTACATTTCTGATTGCTTTAAGTTCACATGAACAGGAACATCCCCGATTTCGATATATTACTGAAATAATAAAAGCCATTCTTAGAGCTAGTGCTTCTTTGCACCTTCTACACGTGGACATAGGCAAGCAGTGTAGACTCTGATCAGACGCCGCATTATGCGGCGTCTGATCAGAGTCTACACTGTTTGCTGATAGGAATTACAATATAAAACAAATGAAAATGAAAATTTTGACCAGACATCCCTTAAATAAATAATGGACTAATCCAATATATAAAACATGGAAGAATCCACAGGGCGCAAATGGGCTAGAGTACTGATATTGACCGACGTCGGTCCGCTCCCATTACGGGCATTCTTCCTTAAATACATACCTTCAAAAGAATAAACGGAAACTTGCTGGGAAGAGAAAGAACGTCGTCCCCTGTTCCTTCTTCCCTACAGCAATATGAAATAGTCACGTCCGAAAGATCGGTGCCGATACTGATGTTCGGGAGAACACCTTCTGTGTCCGACCATGATGTTACATATCCGGTTATTGTCACGGAATTGTGGGTAAAACCTTAAATGATTGCACATGATAATTTGGCAAAACTATAATATTGATAACGCATGCGTCTCATAAACCCTAACAAAACAATATACGGTCGAAACTCGATACTACGAACTCGCTCAAATCGATATTGCCAGTATTATGTAAGTTTAATTTTGATAAGTCGATCTCGTTTAAGTCGAACATACCCGTATTTCAAAGTTAAAACGTGGCTAAGCCACGTTTTAATTTTGAAATATGGGTATGTTCGAAGACACGTGAGTTCGTAGAATCGAGTTTTTACCGGTATCCTTTGCCTAAACCTTTTCACACTCATTACAACGTCCGATAAATTGCTTAACTAAATTGTGGAGAAGACGTTTTCATCGCAATATAACGTAAGCATGTTGCAATGAAATATAGAAAATAATAATTTGTCGAAGATTCTGACAATTCATTTTAATCTAAATGACAAACATTTGGATCCTGATCAGACGCAATTGCATGATCAATGAAGTAGTCATCAATTTGACCATTTCCTCGAATGCTTTTAATGGTTATAAAACATGTAAAATATCAAATAAGATAAACGAATATCATTATTTGACGCTATATGGCCAATTCAGCGTTGCTGTGCCGTAACACCCAACTCATTCATCCATCATTCTCCTTTTATTACGCATATATTGACGCCTAATGATAACAGTGTAGACACCGATCAGACAGCTCTTGAAACAGCTTTCAGATCAGGGTTTATACAGATTTGGTATACAATCTGAATATTCAGAAAAATAATGGTTGATATATGTATGTATAAGAGTGTCATACTTGTGGTTCATTTGTAGACGAACATCAATAAACAGGGCTGCCATGTCTCCGGATTTTTCCTAAATCTTCGGATTTTTTTTCTAGTACATGGAAGCTAAAAGCAGACTGAAAGTAAAGCAGAATGCGCCTTAAGTCGCATTCTACTTTACTGTCAACCTGCTTTAAGCAGCCACGTGTCCACAAAACTAGAAACAGGCGATGGGGAAAGGTACGATTCGTAAAATCGCACTTGAAAAATGCAAATTTGGAAATCTTAGGATTTTTTATGTCAACTTATGGCAGCCCTGAATAAATCGTCTATGATAGCATACCTTCCATGCACAACTCTCCAACACTGAATAGACAGTAACTTCCTGGGGACCAGGAACTGTTTGTATTGTCCGGATTATCTATAGTATCCAGCCGTGTACAGAAGTTTAGCTGCAGTGCGTGGAAATGGTATGGCCCTAATATATGAGGGTCCGGTGTGTTCTGAGGGTTACCATAGGGGTGAGGTACCTTCCAACGTTGGCCCGGTTTGTCTTCCGATAAAGTCAGGTTTATGTAGCCCCTTTAAGAAAATAAGAAATTATATGTTTTTTTAATATTCAATATGAAACCATTATCCAATAAAACGCCTTTACGCCTTTGAATTAGTAATCCACTAACAAAAATGAGATCCACTTTGTACAGTCATGACTATGCACCATAAGAACTATATTCTATATCCTAGTACATTTTGTAGATGATGACCCACTGCAGGTTCAAGAAAGGGCAGTTGTCACAACTAGAAATGGAGTATGAGTAAACGGGAAAGATTGGTTATGCAATGTTTGTTTCCGTGATAAGTTTAAAAAACATGTTCAAGTTTTTATGTTTGGACATACATGTAACATATATGTTCGGACATTATATCATCATACATGTACATGTATTTGCAATATATTGCTAAAAACAACAAATAATCGTCATTTACAATATTAAATCGTTCAATTGAAGTTTCAGTGTTCAATGACCTAGTTTATATGATAGACACGTCCAGACCATTAATTAAGAGTTTTATTTGCTTGATCACAATTGCATACAGTGGAGAATCTGTTATTCTTTCCCGTTTAAACTCAAACGTACGCAAACGCAAAGCGCTAAAACGTAGAACAAAACAACTTTTGGACAATTCTGATAATTCTTGTTTATCTTGGTGGCAAACAGTTTGGAGCCTGATCAGACGCCGGGTTACCCGGCGTCTGATCTGGCTCCAAACTGTTTGCACTGCAGGTAATAGTTTTAGCGTAAACGCGTTTATTGGGAAAGAATAACAGATTCTCCACTGTTCCATTACTATTCCTACAGTGGAGAAGATATCATTATTTCCCGTTTAAACGAAGCCAACCACACAGGAAATGTAATTTTATGTAGAAAACGACAGGTTATTGACAATTGTAGAAATGTGATTCATTCTGAGTGGCAAGCGGTTTGGAGACTTATCAGATGCCGGGTTACCCGGCGTCAGATCTGGTTCCAAGCCGTTTACAATTGATAAAATTTCTTCAGCACAAACTCGTTAACTGGAAATGGATAACTTGTTGGCCGTGTTTACACTTTCTAAATTCCCATAAACATTTACTAGACAACAAGGAAAGCTGTAACAATCACCATGTGGTATCAATATTCACCTGTACCATCCGAAATTGTCAGGCTCTGGACATCCGAATACTGTTGTCAGCAAGGAATACCGACCTCGTGGCCAAGACGTCTTACCCCGCTCTAAAATAAGATAAAATTATCAATTGCATGTTTAGTTTTATACACCAGCATGCAATGGGGGATATGTCATTATTTCCCTTTTAACCCCTTCACTGCCATGACGTCATCAATTTTAAACAATTGTCGTCTGCTTTTATTTCTAAAATTAAACATTTAGTTATTTTGACTTATAAAATATTGAACTGAGTTTTAAACAGTTTGTATCCAGATCAGACGCCGCGTTACGCGGCGTCTGATCACGATCCAAACTGTTTTCAAATAACTATTGCACTCGGGGTAAGGCAGTGAAGGGGTTAAAGGAACAGCAAACACGCTAAAATCCAATTTAAAATAAGGCGTTACGTTGAAAGTTGCTGATAGTTTGAATATGTTCTGGTTCCAAACAACACGTACAGTAATCGGTTTAGTACAGTGGAGAATCTGTTATTCTTTCCCAATAAACGCGTTTACGCTAAAACTATTATTTGCAGTGCAAACATGTTGGGGCCAGATCAGACGCCGGGTAACCCGGCGTCTGATCAGGCTCCAAACTGTTTGCCACCAAGATAAACAAGAATTTTCAGAATTGTCCAAAAGTTGTTCTTTTCTACGTTTTAGTGCTTTGCGTTTGCGTACGTTTGCGTTTAAACGGGAAAGAATAACAGATTCTCCACTGTATGAAGGCGTGTATGGGGAAAATAACTTCTCGTCCCCTGTCACAGTAGAGAAGACGTTAAAACGCAATTGCGCTATAACACAATGACCATTACAAAGAGTACAGAACCATGTACGTCTCGTAATTCTTATTTAATTAAAGTCCAAAGGTTTCCAAATTTTGTTACATGATGTTTGAGTTGAATTTTGTTTTAACGGGATATAACAACGGGATCGCTCTTCAAAACCAGATGTCACCATTTGCCATTTCAAAAAGAACATCGCAACAGAGAGTTATAAACGGTTTACGTGCAACAGTTAAACATGTATATCAAAATCGTCATAGCATTCTGAAGAATAAATGACATGTTTTATAGTTCTTACAAAGATACATGTTTCTCGTACAGTGGAGAATCTGTTATTCTTTCCAAATAAAAGCGTTTACGCTAAAACTATTATTTGCAGTGCAAACAGTTTGGAGTCTGATCAGACGCCGGGTAACCCGGCGTCTGATCAGGCTCCAAACTGTTTGTCACCAAGATAAACAAGAATTATCAGAATTGTCCAAAAGTTGTTCTTTTCTACGTTTTAGTGCTTTGCGTTTGCGTACGTTTGCGTTTAAACGGGAAAGAATAACAGATTCTCCACTGTATATTCTTGTGGAAATTCAACTGTGTGGTATTGTTCATTATAATCAATTTCAAACTTTTAGATTTCAAACACAATGTATATTGAAAGCTTTACCTTTGGGAGCTTTCGCCTGTTTACAATGTACAACAGTCTTTTTCAACCAACTGATGTTTCACTGGGACTTATCATCGCTCGAGTGTACAACTTGCCACACATTTGGGACAATGTATAACATCGCTCACTAAAGCCTCGAGCGATGATAATGTTTCTCTTATTTACACATTTACATTTCAAAGGGTACAGAGCAGACAATACGATGTTATATTTCCAAATTCATGTGTTAGCACGTAAACTGTTGGAAACGTGATTTGACACCAGCTACCTCGTCCTCTGGCCAGACTCAAAACAATTTGTCGTTCAGTTTTTATCAAATCATCAACCTCTAATTGTCTTTATTTAGCTACATTGCGCTTGCGATAAAATTTGGAAGAGTAACATCTTCCCCACTATATGTGACAAAACTTTAGGGATAAAAGGAGTCAAATTCTATTATTCCCAAAGAGCCACCGGTAGGGAGCTTAACCCTTTCCCCTATAGCCCGTTTCTAGTTTTTAAAATAGGCGACTACTTAAAGCAGATTGAAAGGAAAGCAGAATGTGCCATAATAATTACGCATTCTTCTTTACTTGCAGCCTGCTTTAAGCTTCCACCTGCTAGAATAAAGAAAATATTTCTTATGATACTTGTTAATTACTGTATAAAACAATTTTCTTCAGTGGAGGAATAAATTAATGTGCTTTAATGCGTTTCTATAAGGGAAATGGTTAAAAGCAATTATGGTAGTCGTATCGACTAATGCAAATGGACATCGGGTTTACTTTCAATTCAATTTTCGCTTTCAAAAGCATTACAGCCAAAAATAGCAACCATACGCGAAATAATGACACAAAATATTTACAGTAAAGCATAACGTTATTCTGTCCCGATTACGGATTTATGCTAAAACAATTATGTACATTGCAAACTGTTTAAAACCAAATCAGATGCCGGGAAACCTTGCATCTGATCTAGCTGTCAATTGTTTGCTACTCGGATTAAAATAAATCGAAATAAAGATGTGATTTTCACAGTTTTATTGCATGGCGTTTGTGTTTCGATTATGTTCAAATATGAATTATAACACAGCTCGCCCACACCCCTATATAAGCAAAGAAGGACCGTCCCGGTTTTTGAAATTTCAATAAAACACTCACGCGCTGTAACGTCTTAATGTGGCGTCATATGGCTTCGAAAAAGCGTACGCCAAGAAATGTAGCGCCGTTGCTTCGGTAAAAAAAATAAGGTTAAATTATGTGTTATAATCGAAATAATAAATTCATACCAGTGTTTTATCTTGCAATCGAACACGGGTAGTCGTTGAGATGCTAAAGGCCTCGTGATTAAATTACTACGCATCTCAACTCCTACCAGTGTTCGATTGCACGATAAAACACTGGTATGAATTTATTATTTCTTAAGGAATAATATGTCCTCCACAAAAAGCAATTTGGGTAGCCGTATCAACTAATGCGAATTGAATGGCAGATTCAATTCTATTTCGACTGCTGGACAGAAGTTGCCACAAATAACGGAAGAAAATCAACACTCATTCGGGACTTGACAAATTGTGCAACAATTAGTTTACCTTCTTCACAAAAGAATCCTGTATGACCATCACCACATATGCAAGTACAGGTATCCGCGTCAAGATCGCCGTTGTTAAGGCATTCTACATCCGGGCACACTACAGAATTTAAAAACAATTCAATAAATCATCAGCCTACATCATTTAGTGTACACGTTTTCCAAGAAACATAATTTAACCAATTAACCCATAAGGATGCTTATATGCGTCATTACAAACAGTGTACCTGAAATGAAAACACGCATTGTTTATCTCTTATTTGAGTTGTATATTTAACCCATTTATACCCAGTGGATTCTTCCACGTTTATATTATTGGATTAGTCCATTTTTTATGAAATGGATGTCTTGTCAAAATTTTCATTTTCATTTTGTTTTATATTGAAATTCCTATCAGCAAACAGTGTAGACTCTGATCAGACGCCGCATAATGCGGCGTCTGATCAGAATCTACACTGTTTGCTTATGTTCCATATATGGGATTGTGGGCACAAATGGGTTAAGTAGAAAAGGATTGCTTCTATTCTTATCTCCTTACTTGGTTTAACTAAAAACTTTGTTTAAATTTTAGTTTGTACTTTTGTACACAATACATGCGCCAGTGCTTTGCGTTTATATGTGAATCTAGAGATAATCAATATGTGTTTTGAAAATGTATATACTATGTAAAATATGTTATAAAAGATGTTGGAAGACTTCACCAAAAAAAAGAGAATCAATGTGTGTAACAACTTAGCAGAAAAGTGTCACGTACACTCAGGTGATAAACGTATCGCTTTAATGTAAGTTCTGTTTGGATAAGTATTTAGGCACTGCTAATGCCATAATGACAACTCACAACTTACTCAGGATGTGTAATCTTAAGAATGATTGAATATCACTCTTTAATATGTCTTATTAATAATGAAAGTGTATTTGATACCTATGAGACATCAATAATTCTTACAATTTCATCATTTGCCATATAAATCTCTCACGGCCTTTTTACAGTTTTGATCAGTTCCCATAAATTTAGGAATATATGGTATGTGTTTTACCATATGACTGATATGGAAATTGCGTATATAACATTAGTTCATCCATTTACACAACCGTTCGTATCAATATCATCACTCTCGTCTTTATTTGTATAGTATCCCAAGCCAATGACCACATCTGATAAAGACAATCAATATTAAGTATTACCGGTCTTTAGATTGGTCGCACAGTGGAGACGATATTACTCTTTATTATATGCCTTCGTATGATATCGAGCGTTTCCGCGTGTATTTGCACAGTAAAATACAAGAGTGTGTATCAGCCACCTTGTATCAGCCACTTTTTATTTTACTCTGACGTCGCTTTCGGTTTAACGTGACGTCATTTACGTACATGTGCAAGTGCCGCGTTATTCATTGTGGCAAACAAAAATTCTTATTCTGCTTCAAATAACTAATGAATTTTGGGTATAAAATGATTTAAACAACTATTTAGTTGTTTCTGATGTGTATTCAAGGCATATAATAAACACATCACCAGTTGGCAGTGCGCTACAGAGTGTTGCATTTAGCGCTCGACGTTTTTGGCGGAAACAACCGATCAGACTCGCGCCAAGGCGCTCGTCGGATAGGCTATTTCCGCCAAAATCGTCTCGAGCTAAATACATCAATCTGTATCGCACTGTCAACTGGTAATGTATATTTCCCAATCAACATAATGTACGTTAACACTTTGGAGCCAGATCAGACGCCGGCCAATACGGCGTCGGATATGGCTCTAAACCGCTTGCTACTTAGATTGAGAAAAAGCACCAATACTCTGGGAAAACATGTAATTGTCTACATTTGAGTGCATTGTGTGTGTATTTTATTTATACACTAGAACGAATAATGTCTACACTGAAGAAGAATAGTTAAAAGTTAGATGGTAGTATTAAATTATAACGCCGTTCGGGAGGTTAACATTTTCTATCAATTAATAGAATACTGAAAAGAAACGTAAATAGAAATTTCTTCTACAATATGAAGTGTGAAATTTTACTCGTCATTGCCTTATAATCTTTTCCTTAAAGAGTATACTATTTTTTACCTTAGAGAGATTGGTCTATGAGCAATATTTAGTTTTTAACATGCTTTTATTCTGGTATGATACCATCCTTATCATTTACATACGTTATCATGAGTGATATATTATCACACTTTGCTGAAGAGATGAGTACGTGAAATAAATGATACTGGAACAATATTTATAAAAACTTGTACATGTACAGTAGAGAAAACGTTATTCTTTCCCAATAAACGCGTTTACGCTAAAACTATTTTCTCCGATGCAACAGTTTGTAGCCAGATCAGACGCCGGGTTACCCGGCGTCTGATCAGGCTACAAACTGTTTGCCACTAAGATAAATATGAGTTATCAGACTTGTCCAAAAGTTGTACTTTTCTACGTTTTAGCGCTTGTGTTTGCGTTTCGTTTGCGTTTAAACGGAAATAATAACGCTTTCTCCACTGTACCTTTAAAAATGTTATATTTACCTGGTGCACTTCCAGAACTAGTGATATAGGTGTCAACATGTGTCACTAATGATATCACTAAGGCAACTCCTAACATGATTGTGTTTCCGCCACTAGATGTCATTAGCTACGTGTATAGCAATATTCCACTAATTATCATGGTGTATTCATAGATGCGACTTTGTCCTGAAACGGTAAAACCCGGAACAGATGAAGTAACAGTAAAACATGTATCAAACAATCATTCTTTGATAGAACAGAACAGAACAGAATTTTACTTCACGTAAACTTTACAATTTCTAGTGATTACAACTCCATACATATAATATAAATAATATTCGTTGACAAGAAATCATAGCTGCTAGTTTGTGCTCGGTGGATGAACGTATAAGCTAATACAATGTAAATGTAAGCCGCTTTCGTTACGACCCCCATGCATTTTTGCCTATGGTATCATTCGAAAGCGAAGTAAATCTTTGGAATGTTTGATAGATATAGATGATACTCTAACAAAGTAAGTGTTATACAAACCACTCTTCTTACGACTTCAATGTTTACGGTCTGTATGTACATACCCACATATTTACATCTATATACACAACATAAACATATAGCATACTATAATATTATTATACATTAATTTTACATTATTGTGTTTTACAAAACGTGTACTTAACACTTGTATCCATAAATAGGATACATGAAGCTAAATTTAATCGTAATAATAAGGTATTGAAATGTGCATTTTTACTACAAGTTATAGAATAAGTAAACCTTTATTTGTTGAATCTTCTTAAATAGCAGATTGAAAATGACTAAGACGCATTTATCATGTTAATTCTAAGTTGTGAAGCCTCTGAGATATTTTTGCATAACATATGTAATTCGTTTTTATTGTGTGTGCCAAGAAATTCAATTAGTTTAAAAACACTGGGTCTATCTCTAAAGTATCTCTTAATATAACGTAATCTCAATTCTTGGTAATGTCTGCATTTGAAAACAAAGTGATATTCATCCTCGATATCGTCACTATTACATATTTGACATTTTCTCTCATTTACTTGCGTTCTATCGTATCTACCTGTATGTATTCTAAGATTATGACCTGAAATACGTAATTTCGTTAACGCTGTGCGAAGTTTTCTTGAGGAAATAGTATCTATATAAGTTTCAATGCCAAAATGTATCTTGATGTTTCTATACAGGCTTAAGACGCTGGTCTCATGTAAATTCCGATGCCATTCTTGCACAAATTCATCTATTAAGCGTTGCTTAAAAACGACTAAAAACTCTTTCACGTTAATGTTAGTTCTATTGTACCATACATATAAGAATCCATATTTCTCTAGCAAATCTTTAACGTTGTTAAACCAGTCTGGCTTTTTACTCTGTTGTGAGTATACTATATAATTATCAACAATAGTTCTAGTCAAACTATTTTTTGAGTTACAAACTTTAAACCAATATTTCACAATCCGTACGTATCTGTTTATATAGAGCAGATATCTTCCGAGCTCTCCATAAACAGCCGCGTTACAGGTTTGCTGTCTAACACCAAGAACCGTATAACAAAATTTCAGGTGCAATTTTTCCAACATCTGAGATTTAGTAAACCCCCAGATCTCGGATGCATACGTTATGATAGGTGTAACGAATGCGTCAAATAACTGTAGCGCAACTTTTGGTTTGGTTTCATATCTTTTCAAATTAGATAATAACGTATTCATAGCCTTTAGACCTTTTCCGTATAGTGTTTGGGTATTCAAACAGAATTTTTTTTGTGTAATTTAGAGTTACACCCAAATACTTAAAATCATTTACAACATCAAATTGCTCCTGTCCATACGTCCAGCTTTCATTTCCTTTGAGGTTGCCTCTTTTGCGAAAAACCACAACTTTTGTTTAGCGACATTAACCTCCAGTCCCCAATGCTTACAATATTCGTGGATTTTATTAAGTGATAGTTGCAAATCATCTGGGCTGTTCCCTAAAATAACCATATCATCTGCAAATAGGAGTAATATTAAACAAATGTCTTGGAAATTAATACCACAATTTATCCTGTCTTGCAGATAAAGCTCTAGATCATCTACGAATAGAGAGAACATTATGGGCGAGTTTATTTCTCCTTGTCTGAGTCCAACTGCTATATTAACGTAATCAGAATAAGAATTACATGACCTAATACAAGATTTCACAGTCTGGTACATGTTACGTATTATACGCAGCATTTTACCATCAACATTGGTGTTATATAACTTAAACCAAAGAGCATTTCTATAGATGCTATCAAAACAACGTTTCATATCAATAAAGCAAGAATAAAGCCTTTTATTTTCGTTGACATAATTCTACATAATTGATTGCAAAATAAAAACAGCATCAACCGTAGATCTGCCTTTCCGAAAACCGAATTGTGCATCTGATATTATTTCATTTTCCTCACACCAACTAGTTAAACGTTGATTTAATACACAAGTAACACGTTTTCCAAAATTACTTAATAGAGTTATGCCCCTGTAATTAGTATCATATGACTTGTCGCCTTTCTTGTATATAGGTACTATTATACCATTAGTCCAAGTGTTTGGAAATATCCCTGAATTAAAAATGACATTAACAATTTCTGTTATATAACCAGCTAGGATATCACAAGCTTCGATAAAATATTCGTTAAGCATTTTATCAGTTCCAGATGCTTTATTTTTCTTTAGCAATGAAATGGCTTTACATACTTCTTCGAAGGTTATTTGTCTATTTAAACAATCAAACACAGGATTATCACAATCATTAAAATCATGCGTAGCGTTAAAATATTCCGCTTCGTCATTAAGGTTATGGTTTATATGGCTATACATATCTTCAAAATAGTTCTTAAAATCTTCTAAAGGTACGTCTATACTTTCTTTCGACTTGTTGCTTTTAAAATATTTCCAGAACTCTTTCGGCTGTGTTTGCTTTAATCTCTCAAACTCTATGCAACGCTTTGACTCAAAAGCCCAACGTTTTCTATTTACAATTACTTTATACATTGATTTGAATCTACAGAGCTCTATTCTATCTAATTCACAGTGTGTCTGTTAAATGTATATAAAGCATTTGATACCGCCTCTTTGCCTCACGGCATTCCTGGTCAAACCATTTGTTTGAATCGTTAACGCTATAATTTCAAAACTAGTGTATATTTCTGTACGTTTTACAAAGAGAGGGGCAGCCACTTCCCTAACAATCTGTGTAAATGAGTCCACAATATGGTCTACATTATTAACCTCACTATCATTGTTGTATAAAACATTATGAAAATCAGCTAGTCTGTCCATCAAACCATTTCTAAATGTATTCCTTTCCTCATCATTCCATTTTATATACTCATTGATATGACAAGGTTCCTCATATACACCTGTATTGCATGCCAAATTAAACGACAATGGTGCATGATCACTAAACTCATTAAACTGACCAATCGTAAAATTTTGATAAGTAGCAATATTTCAATAAAGACATGTGACTGTTTAATGCAGAAAAAATGTAAAGCAGAAAGCTCTTATTGTGGCATTCTGTCTTACTTTTGTTATGCAATAAAATGCTATCCGGGTAAAGACCGATAAGTATTTTTGGTTTTTCTTTTGAGTGGCCGTTTAACACAGGTTTAACTGATGGTGTGTTCCAGTGTTTAGCAGCGTCTATCTTGGCTTCAACAACTGTTACAATTCAGGATGAAAACGAGGTGTATGAAGATATTACAGTACTTCTCTAAAGCGATAAACACGGTCCGAATAAAAGTCTTTCAGACAAATTGCACTCCAGTGGGCGACCATTGGCGAAACAATTGGACATACTTAATAAATTTCAAACTTCGAAACTTTGGAAACTATAGAGTGATTCTATTCTACTCGTTTGCACTCTACAAGGAGATCAATACCATATACGTTACTCGAAATCATATAAGAAGAACTTACCAAGATTTCGTAGTTAAAAACTATTACATTTTCCGCGTTTTGGAGACTGAAAACCAGAGAGTGTATTACATCCAATAAAAGACACACGTGTAGAATATGGCGTTTCAAGTAAGATCGGTATGAAATCATCATCAACAAAATTCACTTAATCTTATTTCTAGAAAATTCCATCACTTTTTATACTCCTGTACATAGGATAGAGTTTTTTTTATTAACTTAGCTGCAAATAGAACTAGTTTCCATACAAGTTAAACATTTACTTACATCAGAATATTGCTTTGTGTTATTTAGGTCATTGCGTATGCCTTTCAATTTAGCGTGCCTTGTCCAAAAAGGTTCGAATCTTGACTAAGCTCATTACATGTATTTTATTTTTGAAATGCATTTTCAACATGAATCCTTTTGCCGAATCTGGTTTTCAATCTCATTTCCTTTGACAGGACGGTGTTAGAATAACCTTCATGTGCATTCTGCTTTACTTCCAGTCTGCTTTTAACAGTGACATGCCAACAAAACTAGAAACAGGCTATGGAGTAAAGGTACGATTCGTAAAATTGCACTTGAAAAATGCAAATTTGGAAATCTTAGGATGTTTCATGTCAACTTATGGCAGCCCTGTATACCGAAGAGCTATGGGTTATTTCGCCTTATCGAGCTTCGACTGTATACAACTATTATATAGCATAGATGTACATGTATAATTATGTGATGCATAAAACAACTCATTCAAACAAACAGTACAGTTGGAAGTCTCTACTTCTGAGACAAGTTAATGTACAAATAGTACACATGTGAATAATTACATGGCCTTGACTCCAATAGAACGTGCACTATAATACACCACACGGACACGCTGTTGAACTCCAAAGGAATGCGATATAACAATACAAAATTCAAATAGTCCTTTGGGATGACCAAATGTCCCCAGCCTTCGACACATGACACCCCTTTCCCATTCACACTAACACATCCAACAAAAAAAATATTTATCTGACAGGGTCCTAAAGACAGGCTCTCTTGTACCATAAAACAGTAAATCTTGTATTAAGCGAACACATACTTCAGAAGCAAATACATGTACATATAGTAGCTTACTTCATGATATAAATGAAGAGCTTTCTTTAATATTTACAGTGGAGAAAACGTTTTTCCTTCCCAATAAACGCGTTTACGCTAAAACTATTATTACAAATGCAAACAATTTAGAGCCAGATCAGACGCCAGGTAACACGGTTTCTGATCAAGCTTCAAATTGTGTGCCGTACAGGTTAAAATCAATAGTCAGAATTGTCAAAAATTTTCATTTTCTCCATGTATTGCGCTTCGTTTGCGTTTAAATGGAAAAGAACAACGTTTTCTCCACTGTATATCATGCATCAAGTATCATGTCTTAAGAGGTGTCAACGAAATATCAATAAGTGACCTCTCAATTCAAGATTGACTCTACAGTGAAATAATACATTTAGTCACAGTGAACAAGAACGACGATCTTCAAAGAGCAATTGGAAAACAAATATCTGAAAAACCACTAAATAAGAAAGGCAGCCAACAACTGATAGACAGCTTCAAGACGGAGTTTAACCCATTTACATGTACGCCCGGTGGATTCGTCCATGTTTATATATTGGATTAGTCCATCTTTTTTATTAAAGAGATGCCTGGTCAAAATGTTCATTTTCACTTTGAAATTCCTATCAGCAAACAGTGTAGACTCTGATCAGACGCCGCATAATGCGGCGTTTGATCAGAGTCTACACTGTTTGCCTATGTCCTATATATGGGCTCGTGGGCACAAATAATAACCCTTTTGCTGACACCGTGACGAAATAAACCTCCTCACACAGTCGTTGACATAAATGTGTCCTCTGTTATTATTTATAAATCGCGGAATTTTAAGCGTTGCAAAATTAAAAAGAAATTGGTTTGGTTGTCAAAGAGTTTTGAACCTGATCGGACGCTGCATGACGCGCCGCCTTATCTGGGTCAAAACTGTTTGCATTTGTTCGTGCGAAAGAACTTGGCAGTAAAGGGATTAAAAGAAATAAATAAGTACTTACTTTGTATATAATTTGTTCCACTATACTGAGTGGTATGGAGAGTGACAAAACTTTGCCGCTTATATATAGTATGTCCATCCCTAGTATGTCAAAATGTCATCTGGTTATGTATATTCGTTTACATTATTTCTCAAATTATTAATAATAAGGAATTCAAACTGGAGTTACACTGACATGAAAGTCTGACAATTAAGAACCTGGTAAGACGCCCCATTTTCCATCGGTTTATCATGATCCAAACTGTTAAAATTACCAATGTAGATATAATCGATTTGGACAGTGAAAGGGTTCAATCATTTGCACAAGCCAGACGAAATCGTATTCAGAAATCTCGATTAATTTCATCTCATTTTACAAATGGACGTTTTATTATTTATCTGAAGACACGTATGAAGTACGGTTTATGAATATTTTGCCATAAAACATCTCCAAAACGTGTCATAACAAATAATAATCATCATTAATCTGAATTACATAAATATACATAAAGGAGGTTCTTTTTTTTTTTTAAATATTTCACAGCCAAGTTTTGTCGTCTGCTTAAACACTATCACTTCCCAAATATCGTCTGCATTAATTGTATAGTCTGTCGTATTTTTTCAGGTCAGAGTTCGGGCATTTTAAAGTAAAGAGTATCAAACAGTTAGGATCTTTATCAGATGTCGCGTTACGCGGCGTCTGATCAGGATCCAATATGTTTGCAAAGTCACATTGTTGCTCTGTTCGCAGTGAAAAACGTCATGTTACACAATTAAATCGCATTATTACAACCATACTCGGGGTAATTTCAAAAAATAAGATCATTATTTCTGCATGAAACCCTATGATGTCACTACTCTAATGAGTAGTTACACCATATAATTTGGTGCTGAAATAAGTGAGAAAATGTAGGATTTGTTCAGTTTACTCCATTTTATCTGGAGCCCTGCGTACAGATGATTTGTTTGTTTATTTGTTTGTGTCCATTTTTGCAATCTATCGACAAATTTAACGCCTCAGAGAGAGGGGAGTGGTTACAGGAAAAATTTGATTATCGACATAGTTCTCTGGGGGTTTTAGATTCCGAGTGTAAGGCACTGGTGCATTGGAGTTGGGTTTATAAAGTCTCATCCAAAGGACTTATCCGGCGGGTTGAACTCACGACTCTTGGTACCGCAGTCGAATGTGCTACCATTGGACCACGTCATCCCGTCGAAAGTGTTCAAGACATACTGCATGCATCTTTATGCAATAAGAGAAAGTTCTAATAGGACATTTCTGCGCCACTTCCGTTATGTTTTAAACTACTGTCTATCTTAACCCATTTGTGCCTACGATCCAATATATGGGACATAGGCAAACAGTGTAGACTCTGATCAGAGTCTACACTGTTTGCTGATAGGAATTTAATATAAAACAAATGAAAATGAAAATTTTGACCCGGCACCCCTTTGATAAAAAATGGACTAATCCTAAATACATGTAAATAAATGGAAGCATCCACTGTAAAAGAGTTAATCACATAAAACCTCTCACTTGAGAAATAATGCAGGGATTTACTAAAAACATAACATCAGTAGAATAATTTTTATTTGTGTAATAAAAGTTATCCAATCGGGTAAAACATATAGAATTATCTAATTGAAACTTACCATTATGACCTATCTCATGAGATTGTTTAAATGACAAAACTTTCATTTCAATTCCCAATCCAATCCAATCTCCGTTACCCTCTACACACCTCGAGCGTCTTTGTGATAGCGATTCTTGTAAGATACTAAGTGACTTGGCGTCTCATCTGGATTCAAACATATGGTTTTATCTCTTTGAAGGAAAATGCAGGTATAATCTGAGTAATTTGTTTTTGTAGTCGACGATAACATACACTCGTAGTGTTCTAAAGACACAACATCAAATAAAGCGAAAGTACCAAGAAGCATGCGTACATCAAAACAGGCTCTCCACTAATGAGAATAGCTCATAAAACTATCTATAATATACACCAAGGCCTACTAAATGAAACATTTAATATCCTTTTTGCAACATGGATTGTTATGATATTTGCTAGAGTGCACAGCGGGGACGATTGTTTTATCTCACCTTGAAACAAAAACTTGAATGCAAATGCAATATTATAAAATGGAGAATATGACAACTTATTGAAAATGTTGACAACGCGTTTCAACAGGAAAGCAGATGATAATTGCTATGTGATGACGTCATTGCAGTGGAGTGTTTAATTTACGTCAAGCTAGCTCGTGCACCGGGTATGACTGCACGTTGTCTCCTGTTTGAAAGGTAATTTGAAAAAACATTTTCTAGAGTTTTGCGGATGTCCGTTATGATATACCAGGTGAAACGGCTTAACATAAATTAAAGATACAGCTCGGATTTTCTTTCATTCATCAGGAGCTTTACAGCATGTATGGTACAGTGGAGAATGTGTTATTCTTTCCCAATAAACGCGTTTACGCTAAAACTATTATTTGCAGTACAAACAGTTTGGAGCCAGATTAGACGCCGGGTAACCCGGCGTCTGATCAGGCTCCAAACTGTTTGCCACCAAGATAAACATGAAATATCAGAATTGTCCAAAAGTTGTTCTTTTCTACGTTTTAGCGCTTTGCGTTTGCGTACGTTTGCGTTTGTACGGGAAATAGTAACAGATTCTCCACTGTAGATAAATGCTGCAGTGGAACAAACTCCTAAAATGCAGTGTGCAAATGTTTAGATTGCCAGCGACAGGTCAAACAAGAAATTTACAAAAGAGTGCAATGTAGATATACAAGTTTTAAGAAAAGATATTTGAACATATATTTACTTTCGAAAATTTAGATAAATGGTAACGTAGAATATCTCTAAAGAGCTTAAAGTTCGATTGGAAACCTATATCTGTTCTGACTAAATCTCGTTCGTATTCCACAAGACTCAAAACAACACATTCCGCTCATCATCATTAATGTCATATATGACATTTTGATGACCTTATCTGCTAATTTGACTTCTCTGTTCGTGATTGTTATACGTTTGACATTTATCCAAACGTCCATTCGATAATTAGCACCAAATATGTACAGTAAGTCCAGATAATACTACTGCTCCAACGATGTCTTTTGTTGGCTTTATTGCAATAGTCAACATAAAACAAGACGGAACTTGTGGCTTTACTGTCATCCTGTTTAACGTACCAACTTGCAGTAAACGGACATTGTATTTGACATTGTGTAGTCGAAATAGCGGAACTAGAAGTGACTGCTAGATGAGGAATGAGCTTTTTAAAAAAAATATATAATAAGACGTATAAAGGGTACAAACGAGGTTGAATTATACGACTGATACTTATTAACCATATAATCAGTTAATCATGTTAAGTCATTGTAATAGTACAACTCGTTTGCAGTTCACCACCCAATAATGTACAAATATCTTCTCAACATGAGCACTTACCCCCTTTACAGCAATAACGTCGTCTGTTTGCAACAATTGATGTCTGCTTTTGTTTCATCAAATTTAAGTGATATGTATTTGAATCATAGTTTTGTAGATATTTTCGATCGCTTTTTGTACTCTGTCGACTAGACGGAGTATATCCATTTCACATCATTGCGCACGCGTAGACATCAACAGGAAATAATTATGTATTTTCTTCCACTGTACACTACCTTAAAATAATCGACCAGTTTACAGTTTAAACATATTTTATTTCCAATTTTTTTACAGGAAAAGGGGTTGGGCCACAAGTTCTGCCAACTTAGAGACGGCCCTTCCCCTACAGTTTCACAAAAATACATATACTATTGGAGAGAGAGAGATATAGAAATAGAGAATGAGAGAAAGAGAAAGAAAGAGAAAGAAAGAGAGAAAAAGTTGAGTTGTTTGTTTTCAGGTGACTCCGCATAATTTGAAAGATTGTCAACAGTAAAGTAAGTGATTAAAAAATATAAAACGACCAAAAAAAGATCAACTAATCTAAGTCATTCACCAGTGTATCACTATCAAAATGAGAGATATGGCTAAAACGGCCTGTAAAACTAAGTACTGAAATGTAGTCTTGGCAAATAGATTCAGATTAATTAAAGTAAGGTAAAAGTAATACAGATAGCTCCAACGGGCTTTCTGTATTACTTTCGCCCCTCTTCATTTTTCATATAGATAAGGTTCTACACTGCTGAACAGATGCTTAACTACTTATATAATAAACATATACTTGTAATCATAAATGAGCAACTAGCCGAGAATCTAAGATGGGATGGCTAACTACATTCTGGTATGACAATTTTAAGATATGTCCCTCTTAGACCCTCGAATCGTTCCATAATGTCGAAAAAAAAATCGACCGTCGATAAATTAATCGATCTTTAGTCCGGTGGTTAAGATGCCTGACTTTTTAGTTTACCGTTCCCGCGCACTAGGATCGAATCCCACCTGAGCTAAATAGTGTGTCTTTAAACTGCATTTTTAAACATTTGTTTATCCTAAACTAACATTTGCGTGTTTATATAAGCGTATGACATACATTTACAAATAACATTGTTTGACACCGTTTGGTTTTCAGTATCTTTAAATGATTCGAGTCAGCTAAATACTGAAAAGTACAGGTTGATGAAACTATTGACATCGTATTAAAAATTGTATTGCAAACGGTTTGGAGCCTCATCAGACGCCTATCCCAAAGTTGTTTACAATGGGCATATGTTTGGTTTCCTAAACCTCATTTATTACGAACCATTCACGATTTTAAAACGTTTGTATACTTACTCTTTTATATTGCAGAAGAATCTTTCGGTCGGTGGAAACATGACTTAACGTACATTTAAACCGTTTACCTCAAAGTCTGTTTCTACTTTTCAAGACAGGTGACCACTTAAGGCATGTTGAGAGTAAAGCTCACTTTTAACCTGTTCTAAGCTACCATCTGCAAGATTATAGAAACAATTTCTTACAGTAGACATTCATATTTGTATAAAGTGGAACTATTTACCTCAGGTTACATAAAAGGCGTAAACAGTCGTACTTATGGGGTAATGAGTTCAGCTCGATATTTCAATTTTTGATCGAAAGATGGTAGAGCTTTCGTCGTCAACTTATCATCTCCGTCTACGTCTCCGTTGGTTAAGTGTTCCGGTTACACGTTTTTAGTTCAATGTTTTAATATTTCTATAATACTTTCCAATGAATCCATTTCAAACTTAGTATACTTGTTCAGACTTAAAATGACAACTAATTGCAAAAGGTTATTACTCTGATATTCGTCTTGTAACAGTTGTTGCCCTTTTACACATGTACTTCGGTGAAGATTTAATCTCTCAATCCCTAACAAAGAAACTAACTTGAAACTTGGAATATTCCTGAATATTAAATAGTAAACTATATTATAATATGGAAAACAATCCTTTAATTCATAATTTGTTATTCTGGAGTTACTTCCCTTGGAAAGACGTATATTTTTTTAAACGGAATTTCTTATAAATCATCAGTTTTTTGTAAGTTGAAACTTTTATTACCTGTTCATACCAAAAGAATATTATAATACAATAAATCAGGTAGACATATGATTTGTTTCTGTCAAGAGTTTTTGACCTGGTTTTGACTTTGAGACTTGCGTTGTCCTGTTATTACCTTCTAACGATTTTGCAAACTACAACCATTTTAGTATCAATAACGATAACGTTTAGCTTATAGCACCTGTTGGTGACGGCGTGTTACATGTATAACAACATGTTTTAAAGGTCAGAAATAAGACGGGTTAATTAATTTGTTTCTACATCAAATATATTCTACGACATAACATTTTACTATTTCTGGTATGTAGCAAATTTACTAAGTAGGCTCTATTTATCGGTCAATAAAAGTTGGCTGGCGTAAGAGTACATTTATTAGCCCCTTCATTGCTGTGTTGTCATCAATTTTAAACTACTGCTGTCTTCATTTATACCTTACATTTTAAGGTTAAATATTTCAACTTAAATAATATTCGAACGCGTGTCAAACTGTTTGAAATCCTGACCGGACAGCGAGTTACGATAGAACAGAACATGATCCAAACTGTTTGCAAAGAATTATTGTACTCGGAACAAGGCAGTAATTGGGTTGAAATCATTCAGGGTCCACTAAGTATTATTTGGTTGTGTTCATTGTTTGTTATTCTTAAGTCATGCATGTTGTTGATATCTGTGATAACTTTGAACCATTGCCTGATTTATATCCTTTCCAGACTTGTTTCTTTCGACTATAGGTAAAATATTTCTCCGCTTGTATATTTCTAGTATATTTCCAGCTTACAGTCTAAAGCAAACTGAACGTACCTCGGAATGCATCATTTTAGGTACTCTCCGTTACCTTTTATCTACCTTCAGTAGTTACTTTTTAAACTAGAAACAAGCTAGGTAGTATGTGGTTAAAATACTATTTCATATGTTCAATGAGTTTTTGTAACAACAAAGCACGTTTATACTGGTTACTGACCTAAAACTATATTTGTAATATAGTTTTATTTGTGGTAATGTTTTCTCTGTTGGTTGTATATGTTTCTCAACAACTTGAAAACCATGGTACAATTTTACCAATGTTAGTGCTTGTTTATTTTAGTTGACATTTAACCAAAAGACTGATAAGAATATTTGTTGTTTCTATTTCAGAGAGAATAGAACATGTATTAGTGTTTTCTTCTGACCTGTCAGAGTTAATTTTAGATTGGAACATACTAAAATTTTAAAAGTGATAATCACCGTACTCGTTGACTTCCATACAGTCAGCCAGGGATACGGAGAAGCTGTATTTATTGTGCGTAATGTACAGTAGAGAAAACATTATTATTCCCGGATAAACGCAAACACAATACACAAAACTGTAGAATATTAATTGTATCTTTTATTCTGGGTGGCAACATGTTGGATTCTGATCTGGCTCCAACCTGTTTGAAATGGACATAATAGTTCTAACATAAACACGTTTATTGAGAACGAATAACATATCAGTAAAATTAGCGCAGCTGTCTCGTGCTGTACGAGGATCATGCTTATCTAATGTTGGAAAGTGCACGACTATATAGATCAGATGTTACCCTGTTATATCTATTTACCATGATGAAATATTCTGTTCTAAAAATAACTCTGACAGGTCAGAAACATCGGACAATACCAAGAATTGGGTTAATTGGTGTGTCAGAATCATTTTATACAATGTACATCGATCAGCAAATAGATAATCACCTAATACCTAATAGGAAGACATGTCAATGATTTTGATCCAAGCGCTGTTTTGCAGCTTATGAGAGTATCCAAATTCATTTTCCTGAAATAATCCGTATCGTTAATTCATCGTCGTTCATCAGTGCTATATAGCATCAGTGTCGCAGTGTCATGAACCCCAACTCTCTCACTAAGCCAAACGATACTGATCAATTGGTTTAACCCATTTGTGCCCGTTGGATTCTTCCATGCTTATACATTGGGTTAGTCCATTTTTTATCTAAGGGATGCCTGGCCTAAATTTTCATTTTCGTTTTGTTTTATATTGAAATTCCTATCAGCAAACAGTGTAGACTCTGATCAGACGCCGAATAATGCGGCGCCTGATCAGAGTCTACAGTGTTTGCCTATGTCCCATATTCGGGATCGTGGGTACAAATGGGTTTATGTGCAACGTTATATTAATGTTTTAAGCCGCTGTTTTCAATTTGATTTGTACATTTTAATTATTGCCACATATAAAATACATCATGTAATATAATCTGCAATGCTGATAGATTTAGTCAAAAAGGGAGACAATCGCGAATGTTTTATAATTATAGTAAACAACTAGATAGTTCCCCCTTTATCCGATACCCCCTCTCATTTTGTTCTCCCAAATACATTTTAACCCATTTATACCCCGTGTCTGGTCAAAAAGTTTCATTTTCATTTTGTTTTATATTGAAATTCCTTTCAGCAAACAGTGTAGACTCTGATCAGACGCCGCATAATGCGGCGTCTGATCAGAGTCTACGCTGTTTGCATATGTCCCAAATATAAGATCGTGGGCACAAATGGGTTAAAAGAAACAATGTTGTCAGAATTTTCATGATCAATCTCCCGGTTTACTTTTCATTCCATACCACTGTTTTTCAGTTTGAAACCATCATCAGTGCTCTCAAACACTTTGATTAGTTTAGTAACAATTTGCAAACTTCAAGTTCCGATCTCTATCGGTGAGATACTTTATTACGATCGAGAAAGCTCTTGGGAATATTTAAACAAACTTTTTCAGTGACCAAGATATCGAATAAATGAAATTATATATTGGACTTTAAAGTATTTTGAGTCAGGTTCCAAACAATAATCATTTGTAGTTCCAACTCTTACTGATTTAGATAATTTTAAAACTCAACTAGGTTGTTCTCTCAAGAATAGATAACACGTTATAAACATCATCAGGAATAAAATTCCGAATATCTTATTTCTAAGAGGTGCGGTTTTAATTCCACCTTGCTTTAACCCTTTCACTGCCAAAACTTTAATGAGACCGTTTCATTGTCGTCTGCTTAAAATGTGTTGTTTGCAAGATTGTTTCAAAGTAAGATTCAATGTAGTATGACTTACAACATATCGATACGAGTGCCATACATTTTGGATCCTGATCAGACGCCGCGTGGCACGGCGTCTGATATTGACCGGAACTGATTGCAAACGCGCTTTAAGGCGTCATTGAGAGTGAAAGGGTTAAGCGACCACCTGTCTTTAACACCTAATAATTAAACACAGTTTAGCGGTCATAATAGAGAGGTTTTACTGTATTAGAAATACCCCCACAAAAGCATAATTTTCACAGTATTCATAACACAGAAGCATGCACAGAGGAATAATCTCTCTTAGATACAAATAATAAAATACCGTAATCTATACGCTAAAATGAATTGTTTCCCTTGGATCATAAGTTGTGGTTGATGTTGTTTATTCACTGTATGTCCCTCCTGTTCAATTTAAAGTTGGTCGGGATTGGTAATCGACGGATCCTCTGCATGCTCTTTGTATCTGTTATAACAGCAACACAACTTGGATCAAGATTAGACGCTGAGTAACTGGGCGTCTCATCTAGAGTCAACTGATGGACACCCTGTTGATATTTTATGAAAGAAAAATACATAATTATATAGAAAAAAACAACCTTGCGCTTTATGGCGTCATTGAGAGTGAAAAGGTTAAACGCAAAGGTTTCCCAGTTTTGACATTACTTTGGAGTGATTATGTAACTCGACTTTTCACTGCAGCAAGCAATATAGATCCTGATCAATTTGATCCATGTCTTAATTGCACGATTGCAATGCAAAACAGTTATGCTAGTTTACTGATTACTAGATCAAACGCAATCCATATAAAGAGGCACGACATTTTTTAATCGAGGTCGCCACTTAATAGAGATACTTGTAGAAGCCTATACTATTAAAAAGCCCTTTAACGTTATTGAAATATAAGAAACACCAACACATCTCTTTAAATCTTTGGAAAACAGTAATGAATGGCTAACTTTTAATATTGAGATATTTGAAAAGCGTGAAAGCACGGTCCCTTCAATGCTAAGTGGTATGTACCCACTAAAATATATTGAAGGAGCTTGTTAATGGCCGATTATTGGCAATGTTATTATAGTGAGTACAGTAAAAACTGTGTTAAACGACCTTAAAATTAAGGTGAACATGCTCTTGCTGGCTGAAGTGATGTGATAGCTTGACTCTTTGAACCGTAGTCACGCATATACATGTATATGCGTCATTTGCAAACAGCCTACCTGAGAGGATTACGCTTGTCCAATGCAAACAGTGCAGACCCTGATCAGAGGGATCCTAAATGAGCCATCTTATCAGGGTCTATACTGTTTGTCATTTTGAAATCAGTTGTTAAAATCAACCCTGAATAGTCAAAAAGGGACTAGACTTATTTTGAAATCGGAATTGTCAATTAAAACTTTCAGGGGTGAATGAATTAAACATTTCACTACCGGACATAACTACATTGGGATTTAATTTAACCCATTCCCCCATTAATACGCCTTGCTACACCTCTTATTTATTTCTCCACTGTAGAAAAAAACTTCCACTTTATACAGTCATAAATGTTTACCAGGAGAAAAAAATTATGTATTCTTGTAGACGATGGCTTAAAGCAGGCTGAAAGTAAAGCAGAATGCGTCTTAATGCGCATTCTGCTTTTCTTTCAACCTGCTTTAAGTGGTCACAAATCTTCAAAACTAGAAATGAGCTATAGGGTAATGGGTTAAGCACATTTTGCAACCAGTTTTGATCCAAGTCAGGCTCCGAGTTACTCGGCGTCTCATCTGGATCCAAAGTGCTTGCAATAGCTATCATTAGCCCGCAGCGTACAGCGGAAAGTTAAAGTTCCGCCCGAGTATAAGAGCAGGTTAATAGTTTTAATGAGTATATCTATATAATTATATAATGTACAATGTACTTCAATAAAGTCTAGCCTTTACGATATCTCAGATAAATACCATTTCATAGAGTTAACGTCCGGGGCAACTTAAAGCAAGCTTAAAATAAAGCAGAATAGTCCCGTCTGATCATTCTACTTTACTTTCATTTCGATTCACGATATCAACATGCCTTTGACACAGGCTTGTGGAATATTGTTGTGCATTCTGTATGCTATCAACTCCTGATGGAGGTTTTTTAGCCACTCCCTTATGGTTACAAGTATACACAGTTTTTGTAATCACCGCTCAAACGCAAGTCTGATTGTACAAACAGTTTCACTTATTTCAAATCGACATTAGCATATGCTTGAATAACCACGGAATTATTGTCCCACCTTAACGTTTTATAGGCCGTTCCACACCTCCATAATATTTTTACGATGGTTGGACAGCAGTTTTACATGTGTTGTGTCTTTCAATTGAGGACAATTACAAGAAAGTTTACGACGCACGTCTTTTCAACACGATCATTGGAGAAGTTTATGAGCAACGAATTTTTTCATCAATCTTTTTCATGCTATGACATCGTCTACTACCGAACTTTTTGGCTGCGAACTTTTTGTTTTATGATATGTTATATGGGTTTTAACTCAAAATGGATTTATGTATTTTTGCAAACAGATTAGATCCTGATCAGACGCCGAATAACTCGGCGTCTGATCTGGATCCAAACTGTTTGCAAAAGGGCACCCAGTCGCGATAACCAGGAACATGGCTAACAGTGAACAAATCTATCTGCTTCAAATTTAACGTCAAATGTGTTTTAATATCACTTTATTTCAAATTTTGTTGAAAAGTGCCATTTGCATACCCCTTTATCAAGAGTATCCCTTCTTTCGAACTTTGGATGATCGAGGATTTAGGTATTAACAATAAAAAATATTCTATTGTAGAGGTCTGTGTACAACGTTTGTTCATTTTAGCTACACGTGCTTCATTTGTAGCAGTTTAGGCAAGACTGTCGTGCTAAATTGTCGTCTGCTTCGACAATATCGTCTGCCAAAAGTCTAAAATGAGGTTTCATGATTTTGAAACAGAAGAAAAGTTGAATACCCTGTAATTGAAAAGTTTAATAAATCCCCTTATTAAACACAAACACAGGTCAATGAAATATGGAAAAATAATTGTGCATGTTGTCAAAACATGTGACAATTCATAATTGTCAAAATGGCAAACTATTAGGAACCTCTTTCTAACTTAACAATAAACCCGCCTTTACTGCCACTGTCTGCTCAGATTCTACACTGTTTGCATATGTTCCTTTTTAATGGAACTCTAGGCAGAAATGGGTAATTTTAATTGCAAACAGCTTGGAGCCAGATTAAACACCGGCGGGAAACCTCCGCTTCTGACTATTTGCCATTCGGATCAAACACATCGTCTATATTTTCATTAACTTGCCATATTCTTCTTTGTATAACTTTTCGTTTGTGTTTCGTTTGCGTTTAAACGGGGAAGAACAACGTCTTCTCCGTTATATGTTGTCCTTTGTCTCTTTACTTGTTGTCCTTTGTCTCTTTACTGGTGTTTTGCAATATATTTGCAGTAACTTAGACTCGACACTCGTATTTATGCTTTATCAATTCAAAGTTGCGAAAATATCACAAAGTGACAATATCAATATGCACAATTAAACCAAACGCTATTCCGGCAAGAGAAGGTTAACAGTTTTAAATTTGCATTACTCTTAAGCAAACCAATGAGGATATTTAGATCTTATATGAACAAAAACATAAAATTAAAAAACGAGAAATAACAGAACCAGAAATCGTTGAAACAAACGAACAGTCACACCTTGATATTTCGAACTCGCTTCAGTAGTACAGTGGAGAAAACGTTATTCTTTCCCGTTTAAACGCAAACGTACGCAAACGCAAAGCACTAAAACGCAGAAAAGTACAACTTTTGGACAATTCTGATAATTCATGTTTATATTGGTAGCAAACCGTTTGGAGCCAGATCAGACGCCGGGTTACCCGGCGTCTGATCTGGCTCCAAACTGTTTGTAAATGAAAAACTAGTTTTAGTTTAGCGTAAACGCGTTTATCGGGAAAGAATAACAGATTCTCCACTGTAGATGTTCGTATTTCAAAATTTAAATAGGGCTAAGCCTCGTTTTAACTTTGAAATAAATATATCTTAGACTAAGGCTAGGTAGAAATAATGAAAACCAGTCTTAGAAATACGGAAACATTGGATAAAGGCGAGTTCGAGATATAAAAGTTCAACAGAAGATCACACACAAACAATCCTAGCAAGTTCAAAAAACTATAAATAATGATTTATTTACAATCAGTAATCTTTAAACTTAACAACAAAGTAATAAATAGATAAACTTAATGGCTGCAAAACATCTACTTGTATGGACAACATCAAAGGCTTGAATTGGGTTTTGGAAGAAAACTAATGGAAAAGTGAAGCTATTGTTTGGCAAGGTATCTATGATACTGTTGAAAGCAATGGCGGTTATGCAGTATCTTATCAAACTCAAAGTTAACACTTTCACCCTTTCACGATAGTGCGCAAGACCAATCGCCGAATAACTTGGCGTCTCATAAGACACTGATAAAAATCGACCACATTTACCTAGTAATTTCATTATATGCATACATTGGAATGCGTGATACGTTCAGTTGTGTTTAATCTCTCTCTCTCTTTCTTTCTCTTTCTCTATATTTCTCTCTCTTTGTATCTCTGTATCTCTCCCTCCCATTAGCTAGCTCCCTCTCTTTACCTCACTCACACACTTATTTTCCATTTCTTTATATCTCTCATTCTCTCTTTCTACCCCTCTCCATTTCTCTCACTCTATCATCTTCTTCCTATGGCGTGTTTGTGATATTCTCAAATAGGAATGTTATAAAAAGAACCTTACTTTAATCATATTTTAAGAGTCCCCAGTATATTAAACAAATACTGGGTAATGGTCTGGGTGGTTGCGGAAGCTTATAAATAGGGCTCTTTTTAAATAAAATGGCCAAAATTAAAATTGTTAAATATCTTTCATACACAGAAGTTGATATATTCTTTTTATGTAGTTTTAAATACGTAATAACTGATACTTATCTTTATCGAAATTAATAATTATATATATCTGTAATATATATAAGCTAATGTTTCTGAGCAGTCATGTGAAACTAATACTTATGTGAAGCACTTTTTTCAATTATAAATAGGCATTAAGATAGATTTTTGTAAAAAAAAAGAAAAAAAAAAAAGAAGCATATATTTTTGTGTAAAATGCTAAAAGAACATGTGGTATTTAATACTCTTAATGCTGAATACATATTCACAACATAACAATATGTTGAAACTTATGAGTTTAATTTAATATATACGAAAACCCGAGCTGTATTTCAAAGCTTAATATAAGATAACTGTATGTGTTATGTTCTACATGTACCCAACATATGTTTTATTGTTTTTGAAGCATTGTACCCTATAAAACTACGTGATATTTCTACACATGTATTGTGTGTATATATAAGGGGGTCAGTATATGCTTCCGTAGTCGTCATAACGGAACTTTACTGTACTCGTAGTTATTAATATTTATTGATAAAACTGTATGATACTTAAATATTTCATATGCTATAACCCAGATATCAAACACTCGTTTATCAGTTTACTTGTCAATCAAAAGCATTGTTCATTTCGCCGTGTGAAAATAGGTTACTTTCAATTAAAGTATCACGTGAAGAGCTAACCAGTCACGTGAGCTGAACGGGCGCCTTATTTTCCGGCTCCTATTTCAAACACGGTGTTCATATATGATTGAAAAGAGGAACTTGTGTGTTTATCTTTTGTTCAGATTTGAAACCGAGATGTTTATCAGCTAGACGAACAAATTTTATGATCTTCGGTTATTGAAAACGGAAACATAAAGACCATGTTAGCATAAATAAATCACCCTAATTAATGCTTATTAGGGAACTAATAAGATGTACGTGATAATGTTAGCATAGAACCAGTGATGTCCCACGGGAGAACTATTCAGTTTTTTGCCGTCTTTTGCCCTTTTACCGCCAGATTATCGTCTGCTTCAACAATTGTCGTCTGCAATTATTTTCAAAATTAGGTTAATGCGTTATGGAAAGAATTATCGTCGGTAAGTATGTCAAACAGTTTGGATCCAGAGTTCCTCGGCGTCTGATCTGGATCCAAACTGTTTGCGAATATTAGTGTCGTCCATCTTGGTTATGAGAGGGTAAGGAGACATTTCGCTTTCAAAGTTGATCTTATAACAGTAGAAAAGGATTATTACTGGCTGAGGTTTATTATATTTTGTCCAAAGCAATTAGTATCTATTGAACAAAAGAATCGCACATGGGCTTAAGAGCGGTAAAAGAACAGATGTTATGTTCCAAATAAAGTATTGCCCAAGACAGACCTCGGAATATGATATATCTAAACAATAAAAATCTGTTTCTTAAATATATTAGAACAGAGATCAGTAACTCTATTGAATTGTACATAGTACACCATAATGTTATTATATACAACACATATATGTAATACAAATTATAGCATATACAATATTTTCGTATCATATGCAAAGCTTAACAAATGAAACAGTCACGTTTTATTTTCACGATAAAGACGCTGTACAATTAAGGGACTTTGGATAAACATATACAAACCATACACAAATTTAGAATCAAAATGCACAAAATGCATTGGCTACACGATGGTATAATTTCAATTGTAATTTGATATTTAGCAGATTTTTTATTGTGAGTTAATAATTTGCAGATTATAAACTGGTGTGTGAAATAGTAAAAATTGAAGACATGTAATGTTTTGTAATTGTCGTTTGGCCATCGAATATAACATTCCTTATTGCGGCTCTGGGACTTAATTGTTATAGCGAATTTTAGAGGATAATCTCGGTCAAATAAACAGAAACATTCCGCATGACAGCTATTTCAGGAGGCTGTCTGATCTGGATGTATACTGTGTTCAAACCACATCAATATATGCTAAGTACTCCCTCTCTACAAGCACAACCAATGGAAGACATATATTGAGTGGTTACAGGGAGGGAACATTTAGACTTGGCTTATAATTTGCGAACAGCTTGAATTCAGATCTCACGCCGCGTAACGCGGCGTCTGATCTGTGTTCAAGCTATCTGCCACTCGTCATTATATTTATTCTATCAAAATGTCCACTTACTTGTAATTTTGAAGAAAACAAAGCAGACGACAATTTTAAGCAGGCGATTTTGCAGCAGTAAAAGCTTTAGACATAATTTTCTTGTTTAGGGAATTGCAGCAAGGGTCGTTGTAAAGAGGGAGTGGTTGTTTGGAGGGCCATTGTAGGGAGGGAGCATTTTAATAACAGGATAACGGCTACAAAGACTATACTCCCATCAGTTGTTGTCACTAAAACACTTCATTGGGTTCTCGATTTTAAATTAGAGAACTTCGTGATAAATGTGATTTTCACAACGAAATCATTACAGTTATTTGAGTGTTTTCCGGCTGAAGCCTTATACTGTCAGGGGGAGTATCAAGACACGTGACCCATTAGATGAAGGGTCGTGTGGTTCCTGCCAGGAGGAAGACCTATCAATGACTTCATATCAAATAGCAAGTAAATTGGAGTTTTAAAATTGATATTGGGCTACTCTCAGTGTGTCAAGAGAGATCTGATTCTGACTTGTAAAATACATGTTTACAGTTATGTTGAAACACAATTAAATCAAAAGCACTTGCACTGTAAAAGACCCAGTGGTTTCTGAAGCAACGGGGTTACATATGATTTAGATGATCACTTAATGCGGGTTTAACGCAAAGGAGAATGCGTAGTAAGGCGCATTCTGCTTTGCTTTCAACCTGAATTAAGCTTAAATAGATAAGGCATCATATATTGTCTACTACAATGTAGACAATATTCGATATAATATATATTCATGATTATATAAACGGGATATGTTTAGGTGATCACTTGAAGCGGATTTAAAGTGAAGTAGAAACGCCTTAAGGCGCGTTCTGCTTTACTTTAAGCCTGTTTTAAGTTTTAATCTCTAGGCTACCATCAGCTAGAGTATAGAGATAATTTATTTTAAGAAACGTGACTGCATAAGCAGGAATTACTTCGAAATAAATACAAAAGTGTTGAATTGCGTGTTAACAAACGGGGGCTTTCTCCGATAGTTAACACTTTGCTCCATAGCTCGTTTTTAGAAAGTTGAATTCTTGAAGCGGGTTTAAAGTAGAGTCGGAATGCGTCATGATGCGTATTCTGCCTTACTTTAAGCCAGTTTTTAAGCTTAAATCTGCAAACTTCTAGAGTTTTGAAATAATTTTTATGCTGGGATTATTATCCTGAAGAGAAAACAAATGTGTTAAATAATCAACAATTCATATACAAAAAATATAAAATGTGCAGATTCTAATATACTTGCAGATTATTGTTATAAGAATGACTGCCCGTCATTACTCGTCTTTATATGTATTATATTATATAATGCTGATAGACATGTATGTCTTTGCTGAATAAAAAAAAACAAAAAACATATCATATGTATCCGTAATTAATCGGTTGATGAAATATAAACAAAAAATAAATTAATTAACTGCATGTAACGTCCATGTTAATGAGGTCTTGAATGGACGTTAATTCGTCATATATCCACCCCCCCCCCCCCCCCACCATGTAGGTGGTACTGTCGGGCGTCCTAACGATGTCCACGGTCACCTAACACAGCCGGCAGGTTTAGTTACAGTGAATGCACCGTCTTCGTCTGCGATAACATCTGTTTCAGTAACTGATTCTCTTGTTCGAACGTCGGTTAAAAGGCTTTCAACGTTTCGTCTGCTAAAACTAGCATTTGCTTCTGTACCAACGCCTTCACAAGATATACATTCGTTTGGAAATCATTTTTTTAATACTGACATATCAATATGAGTACCATACAGTTTGGATCTTGGTCATTCATCCTTTTACACCGTGTCTCATTGGGGTCTAATATGTTATCAAATGCAAGACAAATTTGCACGTGTACGGGAAAAGGGTTAACCCTTTCATTGAAAATCATGACTAAACACGTGTTTGCAAACAGTTTGGATACAGATCAGACGCCGACTAAGTCGGCGTCTGATCAGGATCCAAACTGTTTGAAACTCGTAACAAATGTTTCTTCTGTCATAATGACTAAGACGTACATTTGGGAAACAATCGCAGACGACAGTTTCAAACAGACGATATTATTGTTATCAGGGATTTCAACATAATACTATCTAGGAGATTTATCTCTTGGAGTTATAGAAAGGTGTAATTTGTACTTCAGGTTGCTATTTGTCTGTTTGACTTTCGGTTTTTTGGTAATTAACTAATTTGAAGGGGCGTGGATTTCGCTTGCCTGAACTAAGTATCTTCTTAACTGAAAATGTCTAACTGTGCTGAATAGTTGAGTAATTGTTTTTTCCTGTTTCTCAAAGACCATGTCATTTGAGACTTCGGGTTTTGAGTTACATCTGTTATACCTCACATGTTCACATGTCCTTAAACCATAACTCCGCCAATACGTATTTGACTCCTTAAATTTATTCCTCCATTGCATGAAAAAGCTCCAATTGAAATGGTCGTGAGTATTCACCATAAGCTCCTATATATTGTATACCTTACTATAAATAGTAACATATTTTGCTATGATGACAATGCAATACGCCCTTGCTGAGCGGGCCAATAACCGGATGCAGTCCAATTACAGGTTATTTGGACTGCATCCGGTTATTGGCCCGGGGGCAACAGAATTTATGAACGTGAAAACGTTAGCAACGTAACGTTCAAAATGGCCAACGTTCGTTGAAGATGACGTCATTTGATTTCTATAACGGCCGCGCTTATGTAAACATTCAAAAATCTACGTATTCGTTGATTTTGAACCAGGTATACAATAAACAAGTCATTAAACGGCCGAGGGCGGGCCGTCGTTGCTTATTGGCACTCGTTAGCCACATTGGCACTCGGGCCAAGGCCCTCGTGCCATTATGGCTAACTTGTGCCAATAAGCAACGACGGCCCGCCCTCGGCCGTTTAATAACTGTATACTATTAGCAGATGTAAGCTTAAAGCAGGCTAAAATTAAAGCAGAATGCTTTAAGAAGGTACATGTCTTCAAAACAAGAAACAGACATATGGGGTAACGGGTTAAAACACCCTTTCATTACAGACAATCAGACTAGTTACATGCGTTTCTTTTCGACAAAATATATGTCTTTTGCAAGCAGGTTGGAACCAGATCAACCACAAGGTACATTGTAAATCTGCATATCAGTCCAGCGTTATGAAACACATTTTTTAGCATGCAGCACCTAAAACAATTTTAAACAAATCATATTGAGTATTCAGCCTATATTACTTTCTCAATAGATGCAGAATGATCCGCGTATGAAACAGAAATTAAAAAGCATTGAAGTGTATTGATATGTTCCAAGGTTACCAAAGGTTACAAAACATTCTTTCCTTTGAACGAGTATCTGAAAATTAGATATCTTTTCAAGAGTCTGTAAATGTTTATTTTGTCTAGATAATTTAATTATAATTTTAATTTTAATTACACCTTTTTTTTTACAGTGGATAACACGACAGTTAAGGGGTAATACAGTTCTTATAGACTACAGTGGAGAATCTGTTATTCTTTCCCGTTTAAACACAAACGTACGCAAAGCACTAAAACGTAGAAAAGAACAACTTTTGGACAATTCTGATAATTCTTGTTTATCTTGGTGGCAAACAGTTTGGAGCCTGATCAGACGCCGGGTTACCCGGCGTCTGATCTGGCTCCAGACTGTTTGCACGGCAAAAAATAATTTTAGCGCAAACGCGTTTATTGGGAACGAATAACAGATTCTCCACTGTAAGAGGGTTGAATACAAGTGTATTATCAAAATTTAAATGATAAAAACTATAAATATATTTTATTTGTAACCGTGTAGACCATGTTATGATTGTTCCTTAAGGAGTCCTCTGGTCAGGGTCTGTCCTGTTTGTAATGCTTTATTTTTTCTGAAATATTTTCAAAAGTGGGTTATAAGTTAATGTAATAAAAATGAAGCATTAAAGGGGTCAATGCTTAGTAAGTAATATTGGTATACGGTTCTGGTTCAACAAAATTATTGCATTTGTGAAATCAAATATATGATACAGTTAAACATATTTTTAGTATTAACATTTTCGTGTAACCGGATTTCGTCGGCGTTCATAACTAATTAATCATTAAAGCCGTAATATACATGTTAAATATAATAAGATGAAGTTTCACGAGACACATTATTGACATAACAACACTATTGTTGACGGTGATGTCTCCCGGAGAAGTAATAGAACAATTATCGTGTGATTTATTTGTTTTACAACTATATGGCAACAATTTTATCCCTGTTTTAAATTTCAATAAAATATGTATTTTGACAAAACAACTCGTTCCTTTGTTAACCAGTTATTGTTTAGTGCCGGTGCAATTTCATTTCTGTAACAGTTCGATTTATTAATTTTCTTTGGTTCAATTAAAAGTATTTTCTTAATACACTATAACCTGTATAAGACGGTTCTTCAAATTCTATACTGCAAAGTCTTATTTGAAAGTCCATAGCTTGACGCATGACAAAACTGATGCAGAACGCTCCTATAGAGCTTTCTGCATTACTTTTGTCATGTATGAAGCATCAATAAATGTTTTTAGATATCCATGCATATTCGGTGAGTTGCACTGAGCTCAAGTTCTACTGTAAATAGAATGTATTTCGACACGCGCATAATACATACATAGCAGTGTCATAGTTTATCGATGGCGCCCCTCTTCCACCCCACCCCGTGGAAGGTCGACCATGAAAGAAACATAAAAAAGTCTTCAGTGTTCGATTATAATCTTACAATCGAGCGATTGACAAATGTTTTATTTTCCAAAGCAAGCACATTATGTCATAATCAGGCGAGGGGTCCACTTCTTTTCTTTTCTTTAAACTACAAAACTGAATAAATGCACATTTTGCGTGCTCGTGGCTTTCAGTTTAACCAAGAGTTTCAAAATTAATGTGTAAGAAGGTCATGATTTTAATTGCATGATAAATGACATTCAACACGGATGAACGAAATATTACAATGTAAAACCAATATTGAATGTTAAGCATGAGGCAATTGAAAACCGGTAACAGTTTCGGCTCGTAAAATGTATTCTTCACCCCTTTTACTGCCATCATGACGTAAAAACCCAACAAATAAAGCCGTTGACATACAGTGGAGAATCTGTTATTCTTTCCCGTTTAAACGCAAACGTACGCAAACGCAAAGCACTAAAACGTAGAAAAGAACAACTTTTGGACAATTCTGATAATTCTTGTTTATCTTGGTGGCAAACAGTTTGGAGCCTGATCAGACGCCGGGTTACCCGGCGTCTGATCTGGCTCCAAACTATTTGCACTGCAAATACTAGTTTTAGCGTAAACGCGTTTATAGGGAAAGAATAACAGATTCTCCACTGTAATATCTTCTGCTTAAAATTTCGTCTGTTTTATTAGTAGAATGTTCAATCTTAAGCGTTTATAACTTATCCCATTTATACCCAGTGTATTCTTCCATGTTCATATATTGGATTAGTCCATTTTTTATCAAAGGGATGTCTGATCAAACTTTTCATTTTCATTTCGTTTTTATATTGAAATTCCTATCAGCAAACAGTGTAGACTCTGATCAGACGCCGCATAATGCGGCGTCTGATCAGAGTCTACACTGTTTGCCTTTGTCCCATATATGGGATTGTGGGCAAAAATGGGTTAAGAAACATTTTAAAATGTGCCAAACAGTTTGGATCCTGATCACATGCCGCGTAACGCGGCGTCTGATCAGGATCGAAACGTTTTGCATATGTAAGCGTTACAGAGTCTGCCAACGAATCGGTTATTTTCATACATACATTGAATTCTGCTATTGCATTCACGAATACCCGTGGTTTTAGGGACAGTTGTCAGGTTTAGACATGGTCATGGTAAAAGTAACGAGAAGGCTCTTTTTTATGAGCTTCAGTTTAAACATATCTATAGCATAATATATACAACTTTCATAAACAGTACACTGTAATACATTAGGATGAGATCAAAAGCAAAAGGTTATTTGGTCCTTCTTCCATGCAGGGGCTTTCTGTATTGCATTCATCTTGTTCGCAGCATCCATGGACAGGATTTCTTTTGAATTGTGACAATAACGAGACTAAACTGATTGAGACTTCACAACTACATGTAATTCCGAAGACTGGATATCATATACAGTGGAGAATCTGTTATTCTTTCCCAATAAACGCGTTTACGCTAAAACTATTATTTGCATTGCAAACAGTTTGGAGCCAGATCAGACGCCGGGTAACCCTGCGTCTGATCAGGCTCCAAACTGTTTGCCACCAAGATAAACATGAAATATCAGAATTGTTCAAAAGTTGTTCTTTTCTACGTTTTAGCGCTTTGCGTTTGCGTACGTTTGCGTTTAAACGGGAAAGAATAACATATTCTCCACTGTATAAAAATTGAATTTTCCCCAAAATAAACGTGTTTATTCTTAACAATTATGTCCATTGCAAACATATTAGGGTCAAATCAAGAGCCGGGTAACCCAAGTTCCAAACTGTTTGCTACGCAGATTAAAATATATTGTCAGGAATTAAATCGATTGTACTTTTATTGCACTGCGTTTACGTTTTAACGGGAAATACTAAAATCTTTCTCCGCTCTAGATCTGTCGGGTGAATATGTGCATACAGTGGAGTATCTGTTATTCTTTCCCAATAAACGCGTTTACGCTAAAACTATTATTTGCAGTACACACAGTTTGGAGCCAGATCAGACGCCGGGTAACCCGGCGTCTGATCAGGCTCCAAACTGTTTGCCACCAAGATAAACAAGAATTATCAGAATTGTCCAAAAGTTGTTCTTTTCTACGTTTTAGTGCTTTGCGTTTGCGTACGTTTGCGTTTAAACGGGAAAGAATAACAGATTCTCCACTGTACCTTTACCGCATAGAAATACATGTTATTGTCAAAAAAAAGAGTTTCGAACATCTTCACATCAGAATGATTACATCAAGCTAAACTGAACCAGAAAGGATCATTTCTGTTTTCCTGTCCGCCTGCTTAGTGCAACCAACCTGTATAAACATTTAAAACAAACATACAATTGTGGAAAGGGTAAATAATTACAGACAAACACCGATTACTGGAATATGCTTCAGTCTAGTTCGTCAGTCAGATTTGGGCATTTCTATTACACTTCAGTCGAATATACCAATATTTCAAAGTTTAGACATAGCTTATTTACCTTTGAACTTTAACGTACGAGTAAGTTCAACATACCCGATTTCTTACGGAGGACATTGAAAAAAAGCGTAGACCCTGATGAGACGTCGCTTAACGCGGCGTTTTATCAGGGTATACACTGTTTGCCATTGCATAAGAAATGTTCAGCAGTACGGAAAAACATTGTAGTGTCCTTAGATCTTCCTTGTATATATATTATGGAATCTTCCAGCAATCTAATAGGCAGAGTTCATTGCAATATCCAGTATCCAGGCTTAAATGAGTCAAGCGAGTTCGTTCTGTCGATATTCGACTGTATCAGAAAGAAGGTCAAACCTTTGCATTCCTCTCCATTACCTACCTCTCCGCCCTTATTACCGCTCTTGCCTGGCAATACATCATTCAGAGGCCCGGGTTCGTACCGGGGTTATATGCGACGACCCTGCTGAAAACGCGCTTTAATCTTAATTATAATGCCGAGGGAATGACACCTTTATCATGTAAAGGTTATCACTGCGGAGGGGGTAATGGACATATTCATTCTTTAGACGTATTTGAATCTCAGGTTTTATCTGATTAGTTCCCAGGTTTTATCGAGAAACGCACGGAATATGCAATTTATTGGAGTCGTTGCAATCTTTCACTCTCATGCCATCGGCTGATGTATACTGATATGTTCCATCATGTGCATTCACGTTCTAGCTATTTTAGTCGTGTTTCATGCTAATTTAATAAGTATTGATTGGCTTGACTGCTGCAAAAATAGTTTTCGCGGCATCCCATTAGGGTCTACACCATTTGCCGATATCGTCTTAAGTATAGATACTGTATTATTGTTAGTTAAACTGGGTTAAGATAAGTAACACTTACGTTTATTTTCGGTGATAAAGGAAGCAAGATAACAGAGTACGTTTTCTGCATATTTTCATCTTTCTCTTAAATGCAACATGTCTTTGTTTCGGCTTTCTTATTACTGACAATTTGCATTATGCATTGTATATAAATTACTTTAAGCGATTAAATGGCAAGAAGGCGCCTTGCAAATGCATTTTTCTATTCATAGAGATACTTTTGAAAATCAAAATAAAATTGTCCCATTATACTGCCTGTTGATGGGATCCTCTCGACTTCTGCTCGATTCAACATGAGTTTTATACAAACGTTTATGTGTTTTGAATACGAGTGTTTACTAAAGCCTTTACAGAATTGTCTATAAATGTGGTAGCTTGTCCCATCTAACACTAATCTCATGCACTGTCCCGAACAAAGCACCGCAAACCTCCAAAATGTCTTTATCAATGTGAAGAATTTCGGGTGAGATTAATGATAATTCTAAATCACCCTCTCAGATGCCCTTTAAGAAGAAACCCTTAAGGTATCCAATTCCAAAGAAGCTAATGAAAGAGGGCACTTGAAGTGTCGCCGATTAAGCTCGCCCAAGGAAAATTAACAGACCACGCGGAAAACGCTTTAGATTTGAATTTCAATAGCGGAAGTCACGTGGAAAATCGTAGATTGGTTCTCAGCTGTAAATATTGCTGTTTCCTAGCGCTGCATGATGCGCTGGATGGGGAACAATTAGATCTCCTTGCAGCCGAGAATAATAGAAGTGCAAAGATAGTGAAATGATGGGATGCACCGAGGCCTACTAATTTGAATATTAAGTACATAATTTGACTTCGTGACACATGCGCGTCTTTTGAATGGCCGAAATAGAAAGTGAGATTGAGAGTGTCCCAATCAGATCAGTATAAAGTACTCGTAACAAGACAAATGATACTTAACCCCTTAACAGTCATGACGTCATCGACTGTAAACAATTGTCGGCTGCTTTCATTTCTTAAATTTGAATTTGAGGTAAATTGACTTAAGTAATAATATCGTACTACGTGTCAAACAGCTTGATGCTGATCAGACCACGCGTTAAGTGACGTCTGATCAGGTTTATAATTGTGTGCAAATAACCATTACACTAGAAGCAAATCGGCCAAGGGTTGACCTATGCACACTCATAACGATGATTCTTATTTTCGTTTCGTTTGAGTTTATTCTCACTAATTCATCTTTCATTCATTTTGCAATAAGACACATCGATATATTTATCAAACAGCTTCGGTGTCCTGATCAAACACATGGTCTATATTCGGCGTCTGATCTTGAACGGTTTTCGAATGTATTCGTACTTGGCAGTTACATGTAAGGGGCTAATGTCCTGTTGATTTGTCACCATTGACGTAATGAGGCAGTGTAACGCCAGCATGGGCAAAGTTGATTGAAAATCTCTTTCAAAGTCTGACTTGAATGCCATTAAATGAAGACACATCAAGTGGTGTCACTCAATCATAGCATTTGTTTGTGGTATGGTTGTTGTTGTTTCTGTGTTGTTGTTTTTTAGTAATAGTTTATCTTATATTAAGATAAGTTTCATTTGTAGTATGCAGGGAAGGTGACACTCTCTTGCAGGTCATAAATAGTCGTTTCAAAGTAAGTGCATGTATGAACATCGTGATTTCAAAACGAGTGTCAAACAGTTTAGATCCAAATCAGAAACCGCGTTACGCTTTGGACGTCATTGACAGTGAAATGATCTTTTCAATACAGTGGTCACCAAACACAAGTTCTGCTAGACTGCCTTAGTTATGATATGCATTTGGTTTTAGTTTGTTTTACATGTTATTACAAAAATGTATGCTTTGTGGTATGTGACTGAACATAAGGATAGTTCTGTTCTGCAGAGCTGCCGTTTCTCCGGATTTGGAATTGAATCTTTGGATTTTTTTGTTTAATTTCTCCGACCCTACGAATTCATTTGCTACCTCACTACAGTTCCTAACGTAAGAACCATGGTATTTGGAAACAGAGGCCCATATATCTTGTCATCACCTTAATCAATTTAGGTTTCGATGTACAGTAGAGAATGTGTTATTCTTTCCCAATAAACGCGTTTACACTAAAACGTTTTTTTCACTGCAAACAGTTTGGAACCAAATCAGACGCCGGGTAACCCGGCGTCTGATCAGGCTCCAAACTGTTTGCCACTCAGATAAAAATGAATTGTAGAAATATCTTAAATTGACATTTTCTATGTTATAGTGTTTTGCGGTTTCGTTTCGTTTGCGTTTAAACGGGAAAGAATAACGTTTTCTCCACTGTAGCGTATTTGATTTTCGAACATGACACGTATCTTATAATAATTATGTTCGGGACAATTCGAATGGGTATAGAAACATTAACCTCTTCACTGCCATGACGTTATGAGACATTGTCTCTTGTTTTCTGTTTCAACTTTAAATTTTAGATATTAGGATATACAATACTTGAAATGGATGCCAAACACTTCCGCGGCGTCAGATCAGAGTCCAAAATGTTTATAAATAACCATTGTGCTCGATTGGGTGAATCATCTTAGTTTGAGTGTCTATCAAAGGAACATTGGCAAACAGTGCAGACCCTGAAGAGACGCCGCGGAAGCTGTTTGTTATTGCATATGAAATGTTTCACTATATGGAAAATCGTTGCAGTACCCTAAAGGCACCATTGTTAATCTAAAATGGAATATTACATCAAGCACATAGGGAGAGTCCATTGCAATACTCAGCATAAATGAGTTAAACTACAGCAGCTTTTTAGTACATGTAACTATGATACTTATTGATGTTTTAGCCCTTCACTTCATAGATACGCATTTTAATGCATTTGACCTACGCCTCTACTTAAGAAAATAGTTCCACTCTACACCGTCATAACTTAACACAATAAGAAATATGTTCTCTATTAAAGAAGATGGTAGCTTAATGCATGTTAATAAGGCACATTCTGCTTTATTTGCCACTGCTTTAAGCGGTCAACTGTTTTCAATACTAGCAACACGCTATGGAGTAAATAGTTAAGGACATAAAAAATATGCCGTATTTTTGGCACAGCGGTGACTTGTATTAAAATGAGCTTTTATACGCGTTCGGAGAGACCCACAATTATTAATAATTCCTATGAGTCAAAAATTGGCATCGGAAATTGCGGTAATTTTCATTCAAAGAAGAACCAAGAACTGTATTTTTGGACATTTCGGACATAATTGAGGGACTCTATCACCAAAAGAGAGACGAAAACCCGTCCAATTAAAGATTGGAGTCAGAGATTTAGCAAATGATCATGATTTAGAGTCATAGACGCTTTCAAGTCACGATGCCATTAAGCAAAATTACAGCTGACAAGCGTCTACGGGATAATACAATTGGTTCCGGGTCATGTGGACGGTCTTATGGAAAATGTCTTTGGGCGCATTATGGTTCGGATTAAAAGTCTTGGCCCGAGTAAGGTCAAGATAAAAATGGTCCGTCCAAGCGGCGTTATCAGCTATTTATGCCATATTAAATGGATATTTTATGAATATCAAAAACTAAACAACAGCTGCCAAATCAAACGTTGACTAATACCCCGAAACTAAATCATGCGTTGTTAAAAGGTTTAGCAATTAGAAAGAACATTTCTGGACACTGCATTGGTCAGTAATTATCACAATGAGTCTTTTCTTTGTTGGAAATGTCCAGGCATCTGTGTGGTACAGTGGATAAAATGTTATTTTTTCCACTTACGTTATCTCAAACAAAACTAAATACAATAAAATAGAGAAAACGGAATTCGTTTTCAAATATGTTGATCCGTATGTTAAACAATTAGGAGACTGATCAAACGCCGAGTTACTCGGCGTTTGATCTGGCTCCAAACTGTTTTCAAAAACAGCCATTGTTTGGTATTACCGCGTTGAGTGAAACCAATTAACGTTGCCTCATTTTAAAACCCACCTCGTTAAAAAAGCCAGACATTGCAATTCTTGCAGAATTACATCAGCTGCCGTGATTTCAACGAGGGTCTGATCAATATATGCAATATTGATCGACGACATATCGGTGAAGACTCTAACGGCCAATTTTCAATTTTGATCCAGATCAGATACTGCTTTTTCAACCTTTCCTGATCAATGGTTATTCTGTGTGAAACATTTCGAATGATGGCTGTTACTTTCTTTACTATACTGTTGCTGTTACTGTTGCTGTTACATGTGACTTATGTGGGAAGTTGCCCTAGAGTGGGATCTGCATATTAATGGAAGGAGGAGAAGTACAGTGCTGCCTTCCTACAACGGCCCTCCCAACAACGACTCCCTCCTAGCAACGACTTTGCCAAAGTTCCTTAAAAAAGACAATTATGCCTTACGCTTTACTGCTGCAATATCGTCTGCTTAAATATGTCGCCTGCTGTTCTGCTCAAGTTACATAATGTACATTTTGACAGAAAACAAACGTAATAACGAGTGACAAACAGCTTGAATCCAGTTCAGACGCCGCGTTATTCGGCGTCTGATCTGGATTCAAGCTGTTTGCTAATGTAGCCAATTTCCCTCCCTATAACGACTCCCTCCGAACAACGCACATAATTTTTGTCTCCCATTGGGTGTCGTTGTGGAGAGGGAGCACCGTACTACAAAAAAATGCATAACCCATACAATGCATTATCCAGAGACCGATGCTTAGTTGCAAACAGTTTTGATCCTCATCCTCGTCTGATCAGTATCCATGTTGGTTACATGTAACACTCATTACCATTTTAGTCAATACAGAGAAAATGTTAAAGCTGTAATTTTCTGTTAAGCTAAATCGTTACTTTAAAGATTGTAGTCGACGCTATAATCGAATATAAATAAATACATATATTAAAATAGCTTCATAGAGTATAATTATCTTTGTTATCTGATATAAACAGCGAAATTGCGATTTTCATCACAAAAATATTCTAACAATAATATTCACCTAGGATAAATTTATCGTTGACAGAAAACAAATATGTCAACAAGTTTTCGATGTTTGTTTTCTTTTATATATGTTCCATTTAAAATAAAAATCTAAATGTCCATCGTTATACAAATATATGTGAAATGTTTTGTGTATATTATTGTGTATTGAAATTAAACATAAACAATTTTAGCATTGGTCCCCGGGCTGTTTCCATTGACTGTATCCTATCAACGTATGGATCTCGATAAATGACGATAAAGTCGGGGAACCAGTCATTGTTTTCACTACTTATCACCGACAAAGACCGAAGTATTCCGATAGCATCGGGATTTCTGACAACAAGATACATGTACGCATACAGTTGAATTATAACTCATATTCGTCTAAGTAGAATGTAACCCTTCACTGCCATGACGTCATCAATTTTAAACATTTGTCGTCCGCTTTCATTTCTCAAATTTAATTCTTAGGTATTTCGACTTAAGAAATATTGAAATGAGTGTCAAACAGTTTGGATCCTGATCAGACGCCGCGTCCCGCGGCGTCTGATCAGGATCCAAACTGTTTACAAATAACTAGTGCACTCGGGGTAAGGCAGTGAAGGGGTTAACCGTTCTTCAAAGTTAACACAATGATAAGACAACGTTAGTTTTGACATACGCATATATTGGACTTAAGCGACGGTAATCTTTAGTTAAGGGTGTATCAATGTCATGACGTTGGGAAATTTTCAAAGTATATGAAAACACTCTATGATGGTTTTGTATTGAAGAGCTATTTAAGATGAATGAAAAAATAGAAAAAGTGTACATTTTGGTGAACAACAGTTGGCTCTACGGCCATGTAAAATTTACCCCACCCACTTCCTCTTATTTTGTCCTTTTCAAACAGCCCGCTTCAATAAAATCCATTTTAAATGAAAACAAATATGATAATTTGGTTTTGTGTTATTTATTGCCTATCTATGGTAGTATTTCTTCATACAAAAACTAATTTAAGAAAGAAAAGGCACCAAATGTGATATTTATAAAGCTCTAAATATCATCGATATGGTACTTTTTTGTAAATTTTGTAAGGGGAGATAACTCTTTTTACGTTAATAACTCAAATTTTTCAACACTGACCTTTCAATTTCTTTTCATATTTTGAACTGCCTTAGCATGGGCTTTCATCTGGTAGAATATAAAAAAAGTTTAATACTAGAACTATTTCATTTTCAAACTTTTTTAATTGTTTTCATAAAATAAAAAATCTAATAAAATCATGCCCTATACAAAGCATATTTTTGATATTCAAGGATCCATATTGTTCAAACCTGGTGCCTGCTTTGTCTAAATTTGGTTTCTATATGTGAAAATACCACCATAGACATGAAATAAATAATGAAACCCCAAATTATCATGTTTGTTTTGTTATGAAATAAATTTTACTGAAGCTTGTACTCTGAATGGGTAAAATTTGAAAAAAACGTCCAAATTTGACATACCTTTTTCAAATCGCTGTAGCTCAAAAAAAAAAGGACACCACCATATACTTTTTTTTTTCATTTTTTCATTCATCATAAACAGCTCTTCCAAAAAATCAATGTTAGAAAAAAAGTTTGATACTTTTAAAAATTGGCTTATGACATTGATACACCCTTAAGAAGTTAAACTGTAATACAAGTTTGACTTAACTGAACACTATTATTGAAGTTTGATTGTAAATATCTCAATGTTAATTGGTAATATGATGGTTTGTTTAAATAAATGTTATCCCATTCCGTTCGCCGTGTTTGTTGTTGTTGTTGTTGTTGTCCCATTCCGTTCGCCGTGTTTGTTGTTGTTGTTGTTGTTGTTGTTGGTGGTGGTGGTGGTATTTAGAATGAACAAGTTAAACTGTATTTTCTCTATTGAAACTTTTGTCTTTATATACACATTGATGTTAGCTAAACACAATGTATACCTCAAACCATTACCCCATAATACATATTTTAAAAAATTAATTTATTCTTCCACTAATGATTATATTATAGTTCTACTTCATACAGTCAATAATTTCGAACCATAAGAAATGTTTTCCTTATCTTAGAAGATGGTAGCTTAAACGGGCTGAAAATTAAGCAAAATGCGCCACAAGGCGATTTTGCTTTACTTTCTACCTACTTTAAGTTAACACTTTTCTTCAAACCAGAAACAGGCTATGGGGTAAAGGGTTACTTGCAAACACACTTATACATTCATCCAAAATGCCGGTTTAGGGGTCATTTCGTGTACAATAAAGGATTTTGGGGTTCGTTCTGTATTGATGGTGGGTACTGTCCTCCCTTCACCCCGACTAGGAATGCGTGTCTTGGGGCTAGGGTCCACGGAGATGGTTTAATAAGGCCAATTATTTTGTCTTTGGCAAAAAAGCTCCCTAAATAAGAACCAAAATTACTGGACAGCGACATTAGCGGAACCAAAGAGAAAGTACAGTTAAACTTATATTTAGTGATTACACACTGACGAAAGGACTAGTTCACTGTATTGTACAGGTTAAATTAATACATAACGCTCCTATAGATTACTGTCTGCATTGTGACTTATTCTGTATTAACCAAGTATACGTATATATTACTGTCCACATTTTTCTATTGAATTGGTTTTTAATACAGGTTGGACAATAGTTTCAATTGAATTAATCCATTGAGTCCTAATGACGACTATACTCGTCAATTACAAAATTGTAACTGTGAAGAGTACAAGTGAACTATTCAAACAGCGAATGCTCCTGAATGAACCATTGGATCAGGTTCTGCACAGGTTGTCAATGAAATATAAAAACAACAACACAAGTAATTAAAATTGATGGACTTTATTTTATATTGATATTGCCCATTTGAGGTTTAAGGGATGAACGACTTAAAGCCTTTTAGCTGTAATAAATCAGATTTCCCTTCTCCCTTTCTTGCTTTTTTGCTTGCCTCCTAACCACAACAAAAAGGAAGAGACCTATAATTTTCGTATCAACTTGGCTTAAGTGGTAATTTTGTGATGTTTGAGACTGCCGAACAATACAAAGACATCGCGATATTAACGTTCCTATTTTCTTGTCTTTCAGAAAATTAGTCATCTTACCAAATGTCTTCAGCCGAGACAATAAAAACCCCGCTATTCTACTTATCCGGAGGCGAGTTTGTTGTTTGATCGTAAGAATTCGTCAATTTCCGGCAAATTCCGAAAAGACACGACATGTCATCCAATCTCACAGAGAGCCCAAGGGGTCTAACAAATCTCCAAGACTAATAGTGACGAATGTATTTGCGAAAATGATCAAATTTGATGAAAGAATCAGCCACTTTGAAAATAAAAGCGCTCTGAGAGTGAACTATTTTGCCATATTGCACGGCCGCAGGGCCGAAAGGGGCAATATAGAAAATTAAAGATACTAAAACAGAAAAGCTAATAAAGAAAATGTAATCACATCTTAAGTTTCCAATAAAAGTCCATCCTCGATAATATAAAACCATAATTGTTTTTTATTGATTTTCTTTCTTCATTATTTACATTTCTCTTTATTTAGATATCAAGTTCCATACAGTGGAGAATATGTTGCTTTCCCCGTTTAAACGAAGCGAAACGCAAATGCACTAAGCTAGAGACGATGTCGATTTCTTGAAAGTTTGGTAATTGTTTTAATGCAATTTCTATTATTATGCAATTGGCAAACCTTTTCGAGCCCTTTAACCCTGTGGTGTTTGATTATGCTCCATATGTTTTGCAAAAGACACACGTTTCAGGGCTGCCATTTCTCCGGAATTTTCCTAAATCTTCGGATTTCTTTCCAGTTTGTAGTAGCTTAAAGCAGGCTGAAAGTAAAGCAGAATGCGCCTTTAGGCGCATTCTGCTTAACTTACAGCCTGCTTTAAGTAGTCGTATGTCAACAAAACTAGAAACAGGCTATTGGGTAAAGATACGATTCGCAAAATCGCACTTGAATAATGCAAATTTTGAAATCTTAGAATTGTTCATGTCAACTTATGGCAGCCCTGACGTTTTAAGCAAAAACACGCTTATTTGAAAATAATTACATCTCTTCTATTGTACATCGGCGATACATGTACACGTTCATGGTTTAATCGTTGCAATGTTTGTAAATGTGTAAATAAACTTGTTTTACATGTAGTCTAATAATGGTTCACAAATAACATGAGAATCATATACTTAAGAGTATACAATACAGTACCATGATTACACTATCAAATTATTTTGTAGTACGCGTGCTTCTGCATTGATGATAGACATCTAATTTCTCCGTTTTTTGTGCATTTCCGCTGCGGTAGGTGATGAAGAAATATGACGCCTTACACAAACAGTACAGTGTTCTCTTTTTATGACAACTCCCACGAAAAAGGTACTTGGCGCGGTTAAAAAGACTTCTAATTTAATTAATGGGGCATACTGTTGCTTTAGGAACTTTCTGCTTTATTTTCCAACCTGCTTTAAGCTGTCATCTGCTTTAAACAAAACAGCAGTTTTAACGAATAAACGTAAAAGCGAGCTCTTACTGTAGTTGCCGTCATCTTGGTTAAACATGCGCGCTGCAGTTAATACACTAGTCAAACATTATTGGTCACATTATACTGATGAAATGTAACGTAAATAGTATATGCATAGAGATATAAGCAATGATAAGAACAACCCATCCATGGTCGGTGTAGTTCAATCGACCGTTCCTGTCCCTAATTAGGCGTACAGAAACTAAATTAACAGCTCAAACACTTCAGCACTTTATTCATTGGCTAGGATGACTCTACATGAATATTTAATGAGTATCTTCCTTTGATCAGAACCTGTGATACTGTGAAACTTGTAAAATGCGACCACCTATAACACATTCGACCCTAGCGAAGAGTATACGCGTCAAAAACAAACAGTGTACATATAAAGAGTACATCTGTCCTATGCAAATAATGTAGGCCTTGATCAAAGAGCTCCTGCAGTAAACCCCTGATCAGGGTTCGTACTGTTTTCCATGTTGCAATACATGGTTAAAATCGTTTGTATTACACGATTAAAATTATCTTTTAAGAATCAAACATAGACTCGATTTGATTTGAAATTGGAATTGGAAATGTTTGCGGAATGAACGAGTTAAATCCGGTTAAACTACAGCATAAAACTAAAACAAAATTTCAGTCTGTCCCTCAACGAGTCAAGTTTTAGTGATTGTTAACCATTTACTGCAATATCCCAATTATGATGATAATCTGCAAACAGTTTGAATCCTGATTAGACGCCGAGTTAATTGGTGTCTTATCTTGATCTAAACTGTTTGCAACAGTCATCATGAATTCGTCCGAAGCATGCAGAATGTTACCTTCTATCACGACCACTGAAAATAAGACTAAATAATAGTAATACTATGTAAGTATGGAAACAGTTGGGAGCTGAAAGCATGGTGAAAATAAAACAGAAAGCTTTCTGTCTAACTTGCACCCTCATGTAAGCTTTCACAACCACAAAATGATTAACATAATTACAGTGGAGAAACCGTTATTCTTTCCCGTTTAAACGCAAACGTACGCAAACGCATCGCAATAAAACGTAGAAAAGGACAAGTTATTGACAATCCTTACCATTTATTTTAATCTGGGCGTCTGATCTGGCTCCAAACTGTTTGCACTGCAAATAATAGTTTTAGCGTAAACGCGTTTATTGGGAAAGAATAACGTTTTCTCTACTGTATGTGATCGTAATAGAGAAAGATGCCTAATGTGCAATGTATGTGATTGAAGTGGAACTTTATAATGTACAGTGAAACCCCTCTAAACCGGAACCTCTAAATACCGGAATTCTCTCTAAACCGGACAAAAACTTTGGTCCCGTTTCCAACCCTTCTTTATTTTAACCCACTACACCATAAATACGCCTTTTTACGTCTTTTTGTTTATTCTTACACTGAAGAAAAAGTTTGTACATTCTAGCTGATGATAGGTTAAAGCAGGTTGAAAGTAAAGCAGAATGCACCTTAAGGCACATTCTGCTTTACTTTCAGCCTGCTTTAAGTGGTCACCTATCTTTCATACTAGAAACATTTCAAAACCCCTTTAAACCGGAAACCCCTCTAAACCGGACATTTGTGTTGTCCCCACACATGTCCGGTTTAGAGGGGTTTCACTGTATACATAAATAGTAGAGGAACGTTAAATTATACATGTGAATGAATTGATTAATTATAAGCCTGCTATGGTGAAGCTAACTAAAGTTTGATTGTGAATAGAAAACAAGACAAAGATTCGAGACGCCAATAGTAACAATGGTTTGGAATATATAGTGTGTCTGTTTGTCTGTATTTATGTCTATCCCTTTTGTATCTATAGTTCTCACTGCTAATCCGGCGTCTGATCAGACTCCAAACTGTTTGCTACCAAGATTGAAATAATTAGTGTTTTCTTTATTAAAAAAAATAAAAGTCTACATTTTATTGCATTTTGTAAGCGTTTCTTTTCGCTTAAACGGAAACTAATAACATCTTCTCCCCTGTTATAAAAGGCCAGTCAGGTTCACTTTATTTCACCATGACGTGTGCCCTGTCTGTAACCCATGGAATCAATCCCATTTTAATAAGTGACCCGAAAATGCCCATACTACTGGACAAACTGTCACCCACATTGGCATTATTTTTATACACCATGTCGGCGGTCCTATGAAAACAAAATTAAATCTATTTTATAGTACAGTATACCAGAATTGCGTTAGATGTTTGTATAACCTGATGTCAACCCGAAAACTAATTAATTCTCCTCCACAGATATATCTACTGCGGAGAAGTCGTCGTTAGTGTTGCCCACTAAACGCGTTTACGCTAATAATCTGAATATTTACATTGCAACTAGTTTGGAGCCAGATCAGACGCCGGGTAACCCGGCGTCTGATCAGGCTTCAAACTGTTTGCAACCCATACTAACATGAGAAGTCAGAGTTGTCAAAACGTTGTCACTTTCAACATTATTTGCAATGCGTTTGCGTCGCGTTGCGTTCTTGGGTAAGAATAACGTATTCTCCACGGCAAACCCTTGACCAGACAGTGTGATAGATATATTTTAAAGGCAAATGTGCTGATATATAGTCGCTGAAACTGCAAAGGCCAGTACTAATTTGTTCACCCCCCTATCTCTTAAGAAAATTGGTAACATTTCTTTCCCGTTTAACGTTAAAGGAAATGCAAAAGCATTGCAAAAAATGAAGAAAATTAAAACTTTTTGACAACTTTGAATGTTGATTTAAACTGGACAGCAACCAGTTTGGGGCCTGATCAGACGCCGGGTTACCCGGCGTCTGATCTGGCTCCAAACTGTTTGCATTGGAAATAATAGATTTAGCGTAAATGCGTTGATTGGGAAAGAATAACGTTTTCTCCTCTGTAGTTAAACCCTTGACCAGACAGTGTGATATTACATTTGTGTAACTTCATGTGAAGCGCTTTTGAACGCACTACCCCTGTGTGAAAAGAGCGCTATATAAATCTGGTATAATAATAATAATAATATAGATCTCGTAAAGGTAAAAGCGCTGACATGAAGTCTCATCTCTGAAACTGCCAAGTTCAGTATTAATCCATTCACCCCATTTCTTGTTAAGAAAACTAGTAAAATTAATTGCTTAAATCAATTAGGAATTTTGTTTTACCTTGGGAAAACCCTATTATTTGGCAATAATTTTTTATGCGTAAACATGATATCCATTGCAGACAATTTTGAAGCTAAACTGTTTGCCCCTCAGATTACAACAAATCATTAGTACATGTAAAGTAGAAAAGTGCAAGTTTCTACATTAAATTGCGTTGCACTTTCATTTCGTTTTGCTTTAAAACGGCAAATATTAACATCTTCTCCATTGTTCCTTCTGCATACCGTAAAACCGGACCTCTGATCAGGTTCCAAACTGTTTGCCACTCAGATAAAAATAGATCGTAAGACATTTAGAAAATGTAATTGTCTACATGTTTTGCATTGTGTGGCGTTTCTTGTGCGCCATGAAAAGAATAATAAATAATGTCTACTTTACTGTATATTTAATGTAGAAGAACGGAGATGATGAAAGCCAGATGTCTTATACATGTAATAATAGTTCTAAGAAGGACATGCAGCACGCATAATTTACAATATAATAGCTTCAGGGATGCCATTTCTCCGAATTTTTCCTAAGTATTCGGATATTTATCCTAGCAGATCGTAGCTTAAAACAGGCTGAAAGTAAAGCAGAATGCGCCTTAAGGCGCATTCTGCTTTACTATCAACCTGTTTTAAGCAGTCATGCGTCTTCAAAACAAAAAACAGACTATGGGATAAAGGTACGATTAGTACAGGGATAATAAGTGAAATACAGTGAAAATTTGATATTATAGGATTTTTATGATCAACTTATGGTAGCCCTGTAGCTTCTGTCACCTTTAAAACTGTACGATATATTGGTGGACGATATTCTTTCACACAAACACACAAACATAATGCAATAAAATGTAAAATATAACATGTTCGCAAGATATTTCGATTAATTGGTATCTGAGTGGCAAAAAGGGCCTGATCAGACACCTGTTGCAACTCTGAATGTTAATTTAAACCGGACGGCAAACAGTTTGGAGCCTGATCAGACGCCGGGTTACCCGGCGTCTGATCTGGCACCAAACTATTTGCCTAGGATATAATCACACATTCTCCCCTGCAGCATATACTTCTACATTGAGGTACTACTATACATGTACCATAACGACACTCTATATTTAAACAAGTATTAAGCGACCGTTTAATACAGACAAATGGTACATGCACCTTGATTAAAAGTGTGGTTAGCATGTAGACCTTTCTCATGTTTTGGAAGAGGTGACATAGAATCAAAGTTATATGACAAGTATAAAAATGACACACTGACACTAATTACAAGGTTATGACCTTTAACTTAACCTTTAGTGTGTTATGCGAAATGACAATGTTAACAAAGATCAGTGTACTTTTACCTTACGTCCGTTGCAAACAGTTTGGAGCCAGATCAGACGCCGGATAACCCAGCGTCTGATAATGTTGCAAACTGTTTGCCACTCAGATGTCAACATTTTTTAGGAAATTGCCATTGTCTATATTCAATTGCACTGCGTTTGTGTTTCGTTTCGTTTGTACGAGAAACAATAACGTAATGAAGTGTCTGGTCTAGATCATGTTATTTGACACTCTAGTGATATTTATTAACAGAAAAAAACGGATACCTCTACTTCCGCTACATGTAGCATGAGATTAGCTACAGATGAAAATGTTTTGCAGACAAGAGTGATCTGGGCTGCTAAATATTATTCAAACAACACACATGGTGCTACTTGTGTTGAAAACCGGACACGTACTTAATAAAGGCTCTGCTTTAATGTTAGGGGTTGATCTAAGTTAACCCTGCTAGCAACATCAGAAGGTCTACTTTCCCCTAACACATGAACACTCTTTATATCGTTAAAAAGCCACAAAACCTTTAACCGTTGATTAAACATTTCATACCCAGATGCATCCATATAAAAGGAATAACTTTGTAAAATTTCTTTCAATTGAACTGTTTGACTCCTTACCAGTCCGGCCCTAAGTTACATGTAACCGCTCTCTTATTGCGTGTACGTTCACAGTCTACAGTACTGAACCCTATTAAATTAAATTGATAATCGCAAGCGAATTGCCATCGAATTGCCATCGAATCGCCATCGAATCGGGCGCTTCAAAAAGCAAATCGTGTGCTTGGGTCGTTTTACGCGATTTTTCCGAAGCGGTTGTGACAAAAATGGAATCGAAATACATAAACGAAGGCATATATGCGAATATTGGTGAGATACACAATTCAGGCAAACTTAACGCGTTAATTGCGTTGGAAAATATTCACAAGCGAATTGCCATCGAATTGCAAGCGAATTGCCATCGAATTGCAAGCGAATCGCAAAAATTGTTAATTTAAAAATGTTCAGTGTACCAAGGTGAGGTTGACCACATGAAGTAGTCACCTTCTTTCACTGTTAAATAGGAAGTGCACTGGACCAGATTTGTCGTACAGTGAATATGTTATTCGTTCCCCAATAAACGCGTTGACGCTTAAACAATCGAACTGTTTAGAGCTAGATAAGACGCCGGGTAACCCGAGGTCTAATCAGGCTCCAGTCTGTTGTACAGTGGAGAATGTGTTATTCTTTCCCAATAAACGCGTTTACGCTAAAACTATTATTTGCAGTGCAAACAGTTTGGAGCCAGATCAGACGCCGGGTAACCCGGCGTCTGATCAGGCTCCAAACTGTTTGCCACCAAGATAAACAATAATTATCAGAATTGTCCAAAAGTTGTACTTTTCGACGTTTTAGTGTTTTGCGTTTGCGTACGTTTGCGTTTAAACGGGAAAGAATAACACATTCTCCACTGTATCACCTTGATAACATAGAATAATTAACATGCTTAGAAACTGACATTTTCTACATTTCACTGACTTGCATTTGCCATGCGATTTGTTTGAAGGAGAAAAGGAAAGTCTTCTTCACAGTATTCTGGTAACCCAATAACGGTGTGGTTTTTAAAATGTGGACGAGTTTTAACAGTTTACCTGATAGCCTATTTCTATTACTTGAGATAGGTGACTACTTAAAGCAGGTTGAAAGTAAAGCAGAATGCGCCTTAGGGCGCATTCTGCTTTACTTGCAGCCTGCTTTAAGCTATCATGTGCTATAATATAGAAAATATTCCCAATAATTCATATTCATTACTGATTAAATTGGAGCTATTTTCTTCTGCGGATGAATAAATCATATCCGCTAAAAGGCGCTTCTATTAGGGAAAGGGTTAAATGAAAATATAAGGAGAACACCGCCTCCGGACGGACAAATCAACACCTATTTCGAAATGATTACTGTTCCTGTGTTGTGTTATTGTTTTATAGGTCGACCGACCTCTTATAGAAGAGAATACGTTGTTTTTTCCCGTTTAAACGCACATAAAGGCAAAAGCAATGTCATAAAAAGATGTTTCCAACCCTTTTAAATTTCTACCGATTTATTTGAATCAGTCTGGGTAACCCGTTGTCTGTAATGACGTACTCGCGTTTGCATAAACGTGTTTATTGGGAAATATTACTTCTTCTCAACTGTACATGTTCAGCAATGGGCAAGGAGTAACAATCAGTTGGGGGTTTTCTTCTGCTATTGCGACCATTCAAACGTTGTAAAACTATTTATTCCGTGATATGTAATGAATTCCCCCTGTGTGTTTGCTGAAATATTCCATTATAGATATACAAGGGTGATCTAAAGGCACTGTTCACAGTGCTTGTCCATACACTAGAACATTTCATTTGAAATGGCGAACAGTGCAGGTCCTGCTGAGAAGAGACGCCGCGTACAAAGTCACTGTCTACATTTCTGGACTAAAGGAGTTAATGTTGTATTTTGTAAAACCTGTGGGAGGCAATCATATTATCCCGGGAAACCCCACGTGTCCGGAGGGGCGAGCAATGGCTTAATTACATCTCGCTGTCAGCACCATTCCTTACCATAGCACTTTTTCCCTTTTCAGTTCCAATATATTAAAAATAGTAGTAAAGGACATTTTGACTTTGACAATTTCACATATTTAGAATATCACAGTTGTCGACACTCGACAGATTTACAAACCAGTTGACAGAAGAAAAACAGAATAACTAATTTGGTAGTAACGACCCATAAACATTTTTATAAATAAATGAGTTGAATTCTAAGAATACTATATGTATACTTTTCACTTGGACGAATAGGGCATGTGTGGCGTAATGTTTTGTATGTTTATATTAGAGAAACATTAAACTAATCGCTTTGTAATCACTCAGATACATTTGTTTATCAGTTTATATTACTTAGTGAAATTTACCATCAAATCCCTCGAAAATAGCAAGCAAAAATGCTACACTTTCGTTGTTGGCGCGTGAGAAAACAAATACGTCTCGCGCAATAACTCGCGAGAACTGCAAACCTCGGTTCTGATATGAATAGAGCCTGGCTTTTGCGATTAAGTTGCTCTTTGGCGGTATTGTTATGACAAGTGTTTTTAATGGGACAAACATCCTGGGGCAAAAAACATTAAGCAAGAAATTTTGCTACTCCGAATTGCTAGCATGACTTTCTTCACACTCATGTTATCCCTATGTACAGTGGCGAAGACGTTATCCTATCGGATGGTCCCGTTTAACCCATTTGCATCCAATGGAGTATTCCATGATTGTATATTGGATTATTCCATTTTTATATAAGGGATGCCTGGTCTAACTTTTTATTTTCGTTTGTTGTTTTATGTTGTACTTTTATCAGCAAACAATGTAGAGTCTGGTCAGACGCTGCATTATGCGAGTAGTAATGGATGCCTCTATAGACCACTTTTCAAAATCGAATTCCCTATATATTCTATATAAATCGGCCATCTTGGATCTCGGAGGAGGGAATTTTGGGAGGAGGGAATTTTCAGCCCTATGATATATATATATAGAGAGAGTACCACCATGTTGGATAAAGTGTATGGGAATAGGTAGGGAGGAGGGAATTTTCGGGAGGAGGGAAGTTTTGGTCCTATTTAGTCTTGTAGAACATAGCCATTTTGAATTAGGGTAGGGGAGAAGGATAGGGACCTGATTTATTTAGGGATCAAGAGTGTTCAATAGGGACCTTCTATACAAAAGGGTTTTGTATACGATGAACAGAGGTAACGCCAAGAGCACGTTTAAAGTAGGCACCCGTATGGTATGCAGTGCTGACTTGCATACCCTATCTAGTAATGGTAGCGGATATTGACGGGTCAGATCCATTTTACTAGACGGGGAGATTCCTACATGTCCGTGCTCGTAACGTTTCATGATGACTGAAAGCGCTTCCCAATACTACATAATGCATCATCTCATTGTAGTATTAAGTCGGTCTAACGACACCTGCGTACTTCCAGTAGCCTCAATATGATTCTAACAGCAATGTCCAGGGCTTATCAGGAATAATGGTATATGAAAAAAAAAAGACAAATGCGTGCTTCATTCATTTTTTTTATTTCTATATGTAACTCACTATTTTTCTACAGGTATATACACACTACATACATCAATAACCATATGGGTATGACACATAATTGTCCCTAAGAACTCTCTTATCAAATACTAAACGATAGTCTTTGTATTGTTTCACAGTGAGTAATCTAGCACTGTCTCTCTCTCTGGTAATTTTATGAGAGTCAAACAATGTCACTTTTCCTTCGGGCTCCTTGGTCACAAGCGTTTTAATGCAATCAAAGTTCACCATCTTTAAGTTCTTATAATTCAGTGTAATCCCTCGTACTTTGCAATGGGTTCGATTTCCGTTTTCGTCTGGTTTATCGAGTTGGTAAGCGTAGTTTTTAGGTCCTCCTGTTACAAAGGTTTCTATGCTGTTGTCTGGTACCTCATTTGTCAAATCGCCGAGAAAATCTCCAAGTGGAGGCTTCCATTCTCCATGTTTTGTACAAAAGACCACCGAGTCTGTATCAGCATAAAGAGCCCTTGGTCCTAACTCTTCCAGGTAAGAGTATAACTTTAAACGAGCTTGAGCAGTAGTGTATGCTGCTACAATCACATTGGTTTTTGCCTGAGTATCCACAAAATCATTTTTGTATCTCCAACGCATTTCAACCATTTCGTCAGACACATAGTTCACTGTAGTCACTTCTTCCCTGTCCGAAGTGAGTTTGTCAAAATAAATGGAAGGGTCATCGATATAGTCCACTTGAGCCATGTTAGATCTCTGCCCGAACTTGCCCCAGAAAGAGTTCAACATCAGTTTTGCCAAACCTCTCATTCCGGGGTTCTTTGTGATATTGCTGTAATCCAGACGAATTCCCTCTTTCTCATAGTATTGCTGAATATAGTTGTGTTTGTCCTGATCGGTTTTACACCACTTAGGCCATCCACTTGCCTCTTGTTTTAGCTTTAAGAAAGTGTTGACATATTCTGTGAAAAGCCCTCCCTTCTTAGTATCTGGATCATATTTGGAGACGTCCTTGAAATGCCATACCTCGTATATTTTCAAGATCTTGTATCCCTTTTCTAAAGCTTTCTTCACTTCATCAGTCACCCATGTTCCTGTAATTGCCCGCTCTTCATTGGCATGACAGCAAGGCTCTTGTTGTTGCGTTTCAGCACAGGATCGGCAAAGATGAAACAACAACTTGTTGTGTACTTTGCATGGCAATACAGGTTGAAATAGGCCTTTTGGGGGTACTACTTTACATTTCACTAGGCCTTCGTAGTTGCTGAAATCACTAAAATTTTCTGTGATGATTTCAGGGTGACCTACAGGCACTTTTCCGGTTTTGTTGACAAATGGGTAAAGAGACGTCACATCGTAGTAGTCGATGGTTTCACACTTAGATGCTTCTTTATACAGAGTAAATGCTTCTGTTCGACCTCCAAAGAATGCATCACGTGGTTGAATAGGAGTTATTATGTCAAGCTGATCAATAAATGCTTTCATTTTAGGGTCATATTCTGTACAAGAGTCAAACTCTGACTCCCAAATGCATCTGTATGTATACCCAAGGTCTTCCAAGTATTTTTGTTTCTCGAGGGTCCTGTCGTAAAGATCTCCCATTGTCATTTGTCGAACGGGATTGATGGTAGACCGGGCATAATTCTTAGGGTTTCCATGCCAGAAGTCTCCATGAAACTCTAGTACAACTCTTTCCCCATTTTCAGTCTCGTAATATCCATCCACAAGATACGGCCCTATTCCCTTTTCGCCGCCGTTTCTCGCATGTTGAATGACACGGTCTTCCGCATGTGAAATGTGTTTAATCCACTGGAGGGCTTTGAATGACTGTTTCTGTTCAGGGTTATAACCATGGTGAGGTATGATGGCTATGGTCTCTGGTTGCAGGAAGTTTGTTCTGAATACCAGATTACATGCTGAAGCTATTGTAATACAGCGATCAAAAGGATCGATGCCTGTGATCTTCATAAAATCGTCTCGAAATTGCAGACAACAACGTCGTAAGATATCTACATCTGATTTACAGTAATTTAGTAACTCAATCTCGGCGTCAAATTGGTCGTGTTTGTGTTCATCATACCATGCCATAAACTGTTCTCTGTCTAACGGTTTCATGGCATCCGGGTTGTAGTACTTGATGTCAGGTAAACTGTTTAACTTCACATGTTGGTTCTTGTTTGTATTGAAGAGATGAGGATAATATCCCTTTTTCAATTCACTGAAGCCAAACATCGCTGGTAATTTCGCAAGCGCCATTGGTAAAAAGTTAATAGAATCAATCATCTTAATTTTACAGGATGGCACGCTCAAACACATAATCTTTGCTCCATTAGGTACAACGTTCGGTATTGTGGCATTCTTGTAGAGATATTGCAATATTGGGTAAGAGTCATATCCTTGAAAGTTGTGACAAAGAACAATAGATCCATAGTTTTCTTCCGAAAACATCCATGTGCAAAAGTCTTCTAATGTCGATTCACCGTGGAAGATATATTCTCGTTGTCCACATCTTTCGCATTTCTGTTCCATGTCTGTGTCCATACAGTCGATACACACCTTTTGAGCCACACAAAGGTTTGGTCGATGTTCATAGATGCCACAGTTTGATTTATGACAGTTTTGACATTTACCATGGCTGTCAGGTTGGTATCCCTTGTCACATTCTAATACATCGTCTTGTGTGCACTCAAAGTCGAAAAATATGTATGTTTTGTCATTCTCAGTTTCATCAGCATAGACAGCAGCACTAGAAGGAGCGTCTTCTGGTAACATATAACATAAATGGCCTTGCGCTTCAAAACTCTTACACACCGCACAATATGTTTCACCACATACATGGGGCTTCTTTCTCAAAGTGTTGTTGACAGTTTTACCACAGTCTACACATCTATAGTAACTCTTACACGTTGAATTTCCTTTAAGGGTGGTGCGTTTATGTAGGTCAAAACAGCTTTGTCCTCGAAAGAAACGATTGCATAACTCACAGTGTATGAATTTCCTTTCTTCCACGTAGTGTATTTTGTGACAGGCAGGGCACACGTTGTTACACTGGTGCTTTTCTTTGTTAGTGTACCCTTTGTTACATTGGGTGCAATAATAATTTCGAGACAAGAAGGCTGCCATACTTGTGATGACGTCATAATGACTGTCGTGGTAGTACAAATATAATTTCTTGTCAGCATCCGGGCCTGCGTAAATAATAGAGTTAAAATGCTCTGCTGAAATAACGTGTAACTGGTAACCTTCTAGAACATTCTGAAATTGTTTAACTTCGTCAAGGCCACACAGACCTTTAGTAACTCCTGCCCGCTCGTGAAGGTCAGAGGCTATTCGACTCTGTATTTGTCTCCCTTGTCTTATACTGTTCCAATTTTCATGCTGATCCACTCTTGCTTTTGCTGTGACGATGGCTCTGGCGCAACACATGTCATCATCATTGTTTATACGTATAAAACACCTCTTGTCAGTCAGGAACATGTCCGTATTTACAAATTTACAGCGTTTACGAGTGCCTCCGTAAGGCATCTTTACACGTGTCACTTCGAACAGTAGAGATTCGTCTAAAACAAAGTCTTCATTAGATTGAAGCACTCTTTCGGTTTCTGCCATAAAACGATCAGCAGTCAGTGTGGGTAGGGGTGCAAAGGGTATAACTATGGGAAAATCCAACGTTGAACTATGTACTGTCAGACGTATCAAATCGGTTGGATTAGCGCCCCTGGTCAAGTCTTCCAAAACAGCTGAGAATAAGATTTTGACTGCTGCTATAATGTCATCTGTCACCTCGATGTCGCGGAAGGTGACTTTATATGTAAATTGAGTCGTTTTGAATTTTTCCATTCTTTGTTCTTTGACTTTATTGATTATGTAGAACTGCCTAGGATCAATATCTTTTCGAAGTCGTTTAGTAGCAGGGTCATTCACGTCTGTGTCAACAGGTCGTTTCTGTCCGCCATTGTGTTTCTGAGTCTTATGTCTTTGTAAATTGTCAACGCGACTAAACACCATATTACATTGATCACAGTGGGAGTTTGTATCCTTTTGATGTTTTGCCACATGTCTCTCCAGATTGTCTTTTCTGTGAAAGACTTTTCCACAATCCTCACAGCTGAATTTCTTCCAATGGTTTTCCGCTCGTCTGTGTTGTAAGAGTTGACTCAGCCTTGGGAACACAGTCCCACATTCTTCACAAGTGTATACCATGGTGTCTTTATATCCTATGACGAGTTTCGCTCATGTAGGTCTTCTTATGTTCTTCGGTTATTATTGAGTGAATTTGATTGGTTCTTGACTCTTTAACCACGCCCCTTTTCTGTTCATTTACGAAGAGAGTAACGTATTTTGAAGACAGGATTGAGTCAAACTGATCTTCGTACAATGCGTCTGGTTTCTTTCTCATGCATTTTAACTTATGGTAAATGAATCCGATTGGTTTGATTAGATGAAGCCACGCCTTTTTTTAATGTACCGTAACAAAACCTGTAATGTTAAGATGAATAAATTAGACATTTTTTACGTATGGCTCACAGTTCTTACTTACGTTTTCTCGATCACAAATGACTCTAAAACCATGATTTAGAAAGAATGGTTTACTTTGAATAGCGGTAACGCCAAGAACACGTTTAAGGCAGACACCCGTATGGTATGCAGCGCTGACTTGCATACCCTATCTAGTAATAAAAGCAAATATTGGAGGTCAGATTCTTTTTACTAGACGGGGAGATTCCCACCTTTCCGTGTTCGTAACGTGCCATGATGACTGAAAGCGCTTCCTAATACTATATTGTGCATCACCTCACTGTAGTATTAAGTTGGTCTAATGACACCTGCGTACTTTCAGTAGCCGATATGGTTCTAATGGCAAAAGTTTGTTTTAGCAGTCACCATTATAGATACACTCAAAACTTTTCACATTACAGTTCGTGAATATCGATTTTATACCTCAGTGTAGCGTTTAACCTCTAGCGTGCAAACACGGATATTCGTGGACTTGCCAGTATAAAAGCCGATAATCACTGATTCGCAACATTCGCCGGACACTACAGCGTGTTAACATCTACAATGAATTTAGTTTATCACAGAGACTTACCTGTGTATTTTTTGGTGAACCTTTCACTACAGCAGCCAATCCAGAAAGAACGTTTGAGCGACGTTCCGTTGTTTATATAAGGACCAGACCAGACGTATTCTATATTTAGATACAATCTACAAAATGTGACCAATCACAGTGCATACACTGACAATCGAGGTAGAAAGTCATTCTACTTGCAGTGTATATCGATTATTTTCTTCACAGTGCAGTATTTAAGGTAACACGTTATTTTGCGGGATTCCGCGAGACTCCAATCCCTATAATCTACGTTCCTGGTATTATTAAATGTTTGACCAGGCATGTATAAAGAAGCCGTTCAATATTTTAATTATCATTTGCGCAGCATTGTACAAATAAACCTACAGCTTAAATACTGCACTGTGAAGAAAATAATCGATATACACTGCAAGTAGAATGACTTTCTACCTCGATTGTCAGTGTATGCACTGTGATTGGTCACATTTTGTAGATTGTATCTAAATATAGAATACGTCTGGTCTGGTCCTTATATAAACAACGGAACGTCGCTCAAACGTTCTTTCTGGATTGGCTGCTGTAGTGAAAGGTTCACCAAAAAATACACAGGTAAGTCTCTGTGATAAACTAAATTCATTGTAGATGTTAACACGCTGTAGTGTCCGGCGAATGTTGCGAATCAGTGATTATCGGCTTTTATACTGGCAAGTCCACGAATATCCGTGTTTGCACGCTAGAGGTTAAACGCTACACTGAGGTATAAAATCGATATTCACGAACTGTAATGTGAAAAGTTTTGAGTGTATCTATAATGGTGACTGCTAAAACAAACTTTTGCCATTAGAACCATATCGGCTACTGAAAGTACGCAGGTGTCATTAGACCAACTTAATACTACAGTGAGGTGATGCACAATATAGTATTAGGAAGCGCTTTCAGTCATCATGGCACGTTACGAACACGGAAAGGTGGGAATCTCCCCGTCTAGTAAAAAGAATCTGACCTCCAATATTTGCTTTTATTACTAGATAGGGTATGCAAGTCAGCGCTGCATACCATACGGGTGTCTGCCTTAAACGTGTTCTTGGCGTTACCGCTATTCAAAGTAAACCATTCTTTCTAAATCATGGTTTTAGAGTCATTTGTGATCGAGAAAACGTAAGTAAGAACTGTGAGCCATACGTAAAAAATGTCTAATTTATTCATCTTAACATTACAGGTTTTGTTACGGTACATTAAAAAAAGGCGTGGCTTCATCTAATCAAACCAATCGGATTCATTTACCATAAGTTAAAATGCATGAGAAAGAAACCAGACGCATTGTACGAAGATCAGTTTGACTCAATCCTGTCTTCAAAATACGTTACTCTCTTCGTAAATGAACAGAAAAGGGGCGTGGTTAAAGAGTCAAGAACCAATCAAATTCACTCAATAATAACCGAAGAACATAAGAAGACCTACATGAGCGAAACTCGTCATAGGATATAAAGACACCATGGTATACACTTGTGAAGAATGTGGGACTGTGTTCCCAAGGCTGAGTCAACTCTTACAACACAGACGAGCGGAAAACCATTGGAAGAAATTCAGCTGTGAGGATTGTGGAAAAGTCTTTCACAGAAAAGACAATCTGGAGAGACATGTGGCAAAACATCAAAAGGATACAAACTCCCACTGTGATCAATGTAATATGGTGTTTAGTCGCGTTGACAATTTACAAAGACATAAGACTCAGAAACACAATGGCGGACAGAAACGACCTGTTGACACAGACGTGAATGACCCTGCTACTAAACGACTTCGAAAAGATATTGATCCTAGGCAGTTCTACATAATCAATAAAGTCAAAGAACAAAGAATGGAAAAATTCAAAACGACTCAATTTACATATAAAGTCACCTTCCGCGACATCGAGGTGACAGATGACATTATAGCAGCAGTCAAAATCTTATTCTCAGCTGTTTTGGAAGACTTGACCAGGGGCGCTAATCCAACCGATTTGATACGTCTGACAGTACATAGTTCAACGTTGGATTTTCCCATAGTTATACCCTTTGCACCCCTACCCACACTGACTGCTGATCGTTTTATGGCAGAAACCGAAAGAGTGCTTCAATCTAATGAAGACTTTGTTTTAGACGAATCTCTACTGTTCGAAGTGACACGTGTAAAGATGCCTTACGGAGGCACTCGTAAACGCTGTAAATTTGTAAATACGGACATGTTCCTGACTGACAAGAGGTGTTTTATACGTATAAACAATGATGATGACATGTGTTGCGCCAGAGCCATCGTCACAGCAAAAGCAAGAGTGGATCAGCATGAAAATTGGAACAGTATAAGACAAGGGAGACAAATACAGAGTCGAATAGCCTCTGACCTTCACGAGCGGGCAGGAGTTACTAAAGGTCTGTGTGGCCTTGACGAAGTTAAACAATTTCAGAATGTTCTAGAAGGTTACCAGTTACACGTTATTTCAGCAGAGCATTTTAACTCTATTATTTACGCAGGCCCGGATGCTGACAAGAAATTATATTTGTACTACCACGACAGTCATTATGACGTCATCACAAGTATGGCAGCCTTCTTGTCTCGAAATTATTATTGCACCCAATGTAACAAAGGGTACACTAACAAAGAAAAGCACCAGTGTAACAACGTGTGCCCTGCCTGTCACAAAATACACTACGTGGAAGAAAGGAAATTCATACACTGTGAGTTATGCAATCGTTTCTTTCGAGGACAAAGCTGTTTTGACCTACATAAACGCACCACCCTTAAAGGAAATTCAACGTGTAAGAGTTACTATAGATGTGTAGACTGTGGTAAAACTGTCAACAACACTTTGAGAAAGAAGCCCCATGTATGTGGTGAAACATATTGTGCGGTGTGTAAGAGTTTTGAAGCGCAAGGCCATTTATGTTATATGTTACCAGAAGACGCTCCTTCTAGTGCTGCTGTCTATGCTGATGAAACTGAGAATGACAAAACATACATATTTTTCGACTTTGAGTGCACACAAGACGATGTATTAGAATGTGACAAGGGATACCAACCTGACAGCCATGGTAAATGTCAAAACTGTCATAAATCAAACTGTGGCATCTATGAACATCGACCAAACCTTTGTGTGGCTCAAAAGGTGTGTATCGACTGTATGGACACAGACATGGAACAGAAATGCGAAAGATGTGGACAACGAGAATATATCTTCCACGGTGAATCGACATTAGAAGACTTTTGCACATGGATGTTTTCGGAAGAAAACTATGGATCTATTGTTCTTTGTCACAACTTTCAAGGATATGACTCTTACCCAATATTGCAATATCTCTACAAGAATGCCACAATACCGAACGTTGTACCTAATGGAGCAAAGATTATGTGTTTGAGCGTGCCATCCTGTAAAATTAAGATGATTGATTCTATTAACTTTTTACCAATGGCGCTTGCGAAATTACCAGCGATGTTTGGCTTCAGTGAATTGAAAAAGGGATATTATCCTCATCTCTTCAATACAAACAAGAACCAACATGTGAAGTTAAACAGTTTACCTGACATCAAGTACTACAACCCGGATGCCATGAAACCGTTAGACAGAGAACAGTTTATGGCATGGTATGATGAACACAAACACGACCAATTGGGCTTTTCACAGAATATGTCAACACTTTCTTAAAGCTAAAACAAGAGGCAAGTGGATGGCCTAAGTGGTGTAAAACCGATCAGGACAAACACAACTATATTCAGCAATACTATGAGAAAGAGGGAATTCGTCTGGATTACAGCAATATCACAAAGAACCCCGGAATGAGAGGTTTGGCAAAACTGATGTTGAACTCTTTCTGGGGCAAGTTCGGGCAGAGATCTAACATGGCTCAAGTGGACTATATCGATGACCCTTCCATTTATTTTGACAAACTCACTTCGGACAGGGAAGAAGTGACTACAGTGAACTATGTGTCTGACGAAATGGTTGAAATGCGTTGGAGATACAAAAATGATTTTGTGGATACTCAGGCAAAAACCAATGTGATTGTAGCAGCATACACTACTGCTCAAGCTCGTTTAAAGTTATACTCTTACCTGGAAGAGTTAGGACCAAGGGCTCTTTATGCTGATACAGACTCGGTGGTCTTTTGTACAAAACATGGAGAATGGAAGCCTCCACTTGGAGATTTTCTCGGCGATTTGACAAATGAGGTACCAGACAACAGCATAGAAACCTTTGTAACAGGAGGACCTAAAAACTACGCTTACCAACTCGATAAACCAGACGAAAACGGAAATCGAACCCATTGCAAAGTACGAGGGATTACACTGAATTATAAGAACTTAAAGATGGTGAACTTTGATTGCATTAAAACGCTTGTGACCAAGGAGCCCGAAGGAAAAGTGACATTGTTTGACTCTCATAAAATTACCAGAGAGAGAGACAGTGCTAGATTACTCACTGTGAAACAATACAAAGACTATCGTTTAGTATTTGATAAGAGAGTTCTTAGGGACAATTATGTGTCATACCCATATGGTTATTGATGTATGTAGTGTGTATATACCTGTAGAAAAATAGTGAGTTACATATAGAAATAAAAAAAATGAATGAAGCACGCATTTGTCTTTTTTTTTTCATATACCATTATTCCTGATAAGCCCTGGACATTGCTGTTAGAATCATATTGAGGCTACTGGAAGTACGCAGGTGTCGTTAGACCGACTTAATACTACAATGAGATGATGCATTATGTAGTATTGGGAAGCGCTTTCAGTCATCATGAAACGTTACGAGCACGGACATGTAGGAATCTCCCCGTCTAGTAAAATGGATCTGACCCGTCAATATCCGCTACCATTACTAGATAGGGTATGCAAGTCAGCACTGCATACCATACGGGTGCCTACTTTAAACGTGCTCTTGGCGTTACCTCTGTTCATCGTATACAAAACCCTTTTGTATAGAAGGTCCCTATTGAACACTCTTGATCCCTAAATAAATCAGGTCCCTATCCTTCTCCCCTACCCTAATTCAAAATGGCTATGTTCTACAAGACTAAATAGGACCAAAACTTCCCTCCTCCCGAAAATTCCCTCCTCCCTACCTATTCCCATACACTTTATCCAACATGGTGGTACTCTCTCTATATATATATATCATAGGGCTGAAAATTCCCTCCTCCCAAAATTCCCTCCTCCGAGATCCAAGATGGCCGATTTATATAGAATATATAGGGAATTCGATTTTGAAAAGTGGTCTATAGAGGCATCCATTACTACTTATGCGGCGTCTGATCAGTGTCTATATATTATTTGCTTATGTTCCTTTCATAGGACGCTAGCCACAAATGGTTTAAGAAACCAAATGCAATAAATATGCAAAATAATAGATAATTACATGTACCGCTTCTTGACAATGTTGATGATTTATTTGAAATCGGGCCTCCGGCGTCCGATTTACATGTAGGCTCTAAACTGTTACAGTACTGAACCTTATTAAATTAACAATTTTTGCGATTCGCTTGCAATTCGATGGTAATTCGCTTGCAATTCGATGGCAATTCGCTTGTGAATATTTTCAATCGCAATTAACGCGTTAAGTTTGCTTAAATTGTGTATCTCACCAATAGTTGCAAATATGCCTTCGTTAATGTTTTCGATTCAATTTTTATCACAACCGCTTCGGAAAAATCGCGGGAAATGACTCAAGAACACGGTTTGCTTTTTGAAGCGCCCGATTCGATGGCGATTCGATGGCAATTCGATGGCAATTCGCTTGCGATTATCAATTTAATTTAATAAGGTTCAGTACTGTAGCAATGGAAAATATAGTACATGCATTCGCATAAACGCATTCGTTAGGAATACGTAATAAATAAGTAAAAGACATGTCTGAAGTGTACATATAGACGGATGCCAACTTGTTCTCCTCTATAGCTCTATAAAACTCTCTCTGAGCATGGTTTTGCTATTTACTTCCCCTCTTGCAGTATTATGTTGACTGGTGTTTTAATGGGACACACGTCGTAGTGCAAATATCATTTACAAGAATATGTTTCTTCCTCTCATTACGAACTGGTAACTTTCTTCATACTCCTGTGGTGGCAATATATTTAGATAGAATTTGACGTTTGCTTTTAAAGGTTCTCATGTGTGGTCTATATTTGCAATGAAACACTCCCTTCTGATTTTTGGAAACGTTCGTAACAATGGACAAATATTTGTTAACCGAAACACAGGGGACTACTATGTAGAAAGCTAAAAGTTCTTAGAAATGATAATGATTTATTTTCATCTGAGTGGCAAACATAATGCGTATCATAGCAAAATATGCAATTTCCAAATAAAACGTCACTATTGCGCCCACTGTTAAAGGTTTACATTGTTTTCCAATGTGTTAACATACCTATTAACTTTAACGTCGATAGGTATACTTCTGAGTGCTCGTTTGATGTACTGCTGGTTATGTTAATATTGATTCTATGGGCAGTTATAGAAGAAACTCATTATGACACAAGCCTTCAGAGACTCTCATTCCTATCTTCTTTGACCATTTGAAAGCTGAAAAAATTGTCACAAAATGCTATCTGCTGCAATATTAGGATCGACGCCCGTCTCCCCTCCCTTCTCTTCCATATATGCGATCCAAGTGATTAACCGTTTAAACCCTTTCATAATCAAATTAACCGAGAGGTTTTTTTACCTCTTCACCACCATATTGTCGTCTGCTTCCTCCAAAATTGTTGTCTGCAATATCGTTTCAAAGTTAGATTTCAGGCAATATGACTGACGAAATTTCTTAATGAGTGTCAAACAGTGTGGGTCCTGATCAGACGCCGCGTTACGCGGCGTCTGATCAGGATCCAAACTGTTTTCAAATGCGCTTTCAGGCGTCATTGAGAGTGAAAGGGTTAAGTGAGGCATCGTAAATTCAGAATCAAAACATTCAGTTTTTACAATCACAAATCTTTGAAAGGAAACCCTAGAACATTTAGGAAACGTGTAGGTCTAATTTGTCTGCAAAGCCTTAGAAGGCTCGTTATTGTTTGGTTTTATTGACCTGTCAAAATTTGAATATGCATACGTCACTGAAAATATATATTTAGCTTCGGTATAGAGTCGATACTTTCCGTTTTCATTTACGGATAGGAATTGAAGGATATTATGCATTCTGTGTCGAATTCAAACCAATAATCGAGTTAGAGTAGTTGGTAGCGAGTAAGGGTTCTTGTAAAAGGATGAAAGGTTGTGGGTTCGATCCCCGTTCGGTTTTATTTCTTTTCTTATTACATTTTTTTTCAAACAGTTAGTTTACTTGAATTGGGCAACAAAGTGATCTATAATACAAAATGTGTCATAGATAACATAAACGTTACACTTTGTAAACTATTAAAAGTTTTAAATGTATGTAAAATATGACCCGATGTGGTCTCTCAAACCTAGATAACAAATTTGAGCCTTAACTCATTTGTCACTGAAACCTTTAATGGACTCTTCCAAGTTGCAATTAATTCTAGTCATTGTATGACAACTAAATGGCAAACAGTGTATCCCTGATCAAAGGGCTCCCTCAAGAACCCATTGATCCGTGTTTCAGTGTTTGAATGGGACATGTGTATAGGTACACTCTTCGTGAATGATACATAAATCAGATCCAAAGGGGTTTCAATCTATCCTTCTTCCCCTTCTTGCAGACTCGAATGCACCAAATGAAAAAGATGATAATAAAAAAAACAATCCTCCGCTGGGTATCGAACTCATGGCCATACATGTACTTAATAAAACACTACTGTACTGCCTCGACCACGAAGACATGTAGGTATTCAAATCTTAGTCTAAATATGAACTTTATGTTTCAACTCTGGCCTACCCGTAAAACTAGCGGAAATATTCGATATCGACCGAAGCTAAATATAGCGTGTTCAACCAGCGTATAATTATTTAAATTTTGACAGGTTAATAAAACACAACAATAACTACATTCAAAGGATGAAAGGCACAGTCAAATACATGTTCAGTCGAACTTCGATATCTCGAACTCGGTTAAATCGAACATACCCATATTTCAAAGTTAAAACGTGGCTTAGCCACGTTTTAACTTTGAAATATGGGCATGTTCGACTTAACAGAGCATGAAATAATGCAGTTCATGTGTCGAACTATCGGATAGTTCGAGTTAAGCGAGTTCGAGATATCGAAGTTCGACTGTAGTCGGAATATTAGATTGCTGCGTTATTGATTAAAACGAATCATCATTCATTTGGTATACTGATGCCCATTTTTATCAATGCGGCTTACACAGGCAATCATCATTTTCTCTGCCTACTCCTCGACTACAAATGAGTTTTACTTTTAGTTAAATTGACTGGTTTCCTGTTTTTACAACACAAGCACCTATCGGAAGACATTTACGCGCGAGAACCAGGCCGACTTTTTAATTTCCGTTAAGTACGATCGTCCAATGGATTGCTCTTTCATCTTCATTCGGAACATTCGTCAACGGAGACAGAACATATTAAATGGCGGGAAAATTCCGGTGACTCGCGAGATCTCGTTCGTCAATGTCCGAGAAGTTGCGATAATTTGATCACATGGATGATGTAATGCCTCCTAAAGCCACTTAAACAATTTAACAAACCATTTAACGCTGTCTAATGAACTTCAATAGGGTCATAATTAGATCAGGTCCTAACACTCTTTGTAACGACTCAGGTCGGGTGAGGGCACTGTAAATTCACCATGGAAACAATTGTTCGACCTTGAACTCTGAAAATGAGTACAAGCAAACATAATACATGATTATACATTAACCATTGCCGTTACGGTCACTCAACATACTGCTTGCTTCTGGTGTTTGTGGCAAGTACCTTCTTAACCCATTACCCAATAATACTCTTTTTAATAACTTTAATTCACTCCCCCACAGAATAAATAGTTCTGTTTATACAGTCATGAATACGCACCAAAGGAAATAGTTTTATCCTAACAGACTGTTGGTGAAATCAAGATGAGAGCAATACAAAGCAGAGTAAGCCTTAAGCGCATTCTGTTTTACTTTCAAACTGCATTAAGCGGTCACCCGGTGTTCAAAATTAAAAATAGACCATGGAGTAAAGTTTTAACTGTATCAAAATGCACATGCTGTTTCTTATATATACTCGTGTACTGTCGTTGGAATATGTGATAGAGTAAACTTAATGGGATGGGTGTTACAGCCTATAATACTTTCTATCAGATAATCATAACATGCTTGATAATAAGTAATATTTTAATACCCTAGGCTGATGTTTAATAAATTTTGAATTTCTATTATGTCGCATGCATGTAAACAAACTATCAGTCTCGCCATTTATACCATAATACCCAGCTGCAAAATATCTGCATCAATGAAAAGACAAAGCAAATGAATGAAGCAATGACATGAGTGAATGGGCGGACATAGGGACTATGCCTTGGAGAAGACGTTATTTGTTCAGCTTTTCAACAAAACAAAAATGTCTTGCAATAAAATGCAGAAAATGGAACTTTACAATTTTGACTTTCTTTAATATTAGTGACACACATTGTTGAACCTGACCAGACCATGGATGGCCCGGCGACTGATTTGGCTCTAAACTTGTTTGCAATTGAAATGATTGTTTTAGATTAAGCCCGTTTAAAAGATATATTTGGGAATTTTATACCAAATTCATACGACAAACCTGTATCATGGTAGACTTATGGACAATTTAGCGAGACATAGACACATGTACTTGTCGACATTGCAAACAATCTAGATAATTATTAACTTACGATAGTAATAAACAATGTATATAGTATATTAACGCTCTTAGATATTAAATATCTTAAACAGTGTACATGTATATCTAAAATGAATGTGTTAGTAATAGCTTTACCCGTTTGAGTATTGGTCATGAGCAACAAAGTCTTAAAGAAGATTATAAGTTTGTTTCTGCTCACGAAACACACAAGTTCTTGGATATATGAAACATTGGGGAAAGCGGCATCTGATCATAGTCTACACTTTTTTTTTTCACTGTCCAAAAGGGCATAGTATCATGTTACAGTGAAAGGACAGCATTCTCTCCCGTTAAACATAAACGCATTGCAATACAATGTGGTAAATTTTTAGTCATTTCTTAAGATTCGTTTTAATCTGATTAGTTACCTGGCGTCTGATTAGGCTTCAAGTTGCTTGCAATGGACGTAGTTGTTTGAGCATAAACGCGTCTATTGGGAAAGAATGACATCTTCTCCACATCTTCTAAACTGTAGTTCTTAACATTTTATAAGAGTGTGCATGTTCATACAGTGGAGAATCTGTTATTCTTTCCCGTTTAAACGCAAACGTACGCAAACGCAAAGCACTAAAACGTAGAAAAGAACAACTTTTGGACAATTCTGATAATTCTTGTTTATCTTGGTGGCAAACAGTTTGGAGCCTGATCAGACGCCGGGTTAGCCGGCGTCTGATCTGGTTCCAAACTGTTTGCACTGCAAATAATAGTTTTAGCGTAAACGCGTTTATTGGGAAAGGATAACACATTCTCCACTGTACACTACATCTTTGACAAACGATTTTGAAATATGCGATCAAAACGCTTAGATAAATGCAAAAATGTTTGTACCTATGGGTATTTAGTTTGTCAAAAACAGAAATTGATTGCAATTGTCCGAACTATATAGTTTTCATTCATTTTCATTTTCTCCAATTTTCAATACACCACCTGTCTTTTAAGGAGCCTATACGCCGTGTTCGATGTATACCCCTCGTCAACCAAAGACTATTTCTAAATTTATCACCATCCCAAAGTCTGTATATCATCTTAAACTGAAATATTAATTACATATCTCTTAAATCTTCAAAAACAATCTCCGAGTACAGAAAAGCCTGACAAAACGTTTCTTGTCATAATAAATCTTAAAAACCCGAGGATCAAGCCTGACTGATTCGAGCGTGTAACTCGAATCCCCAGAGGTCGAACTCGAGTCGACATCAACAAATGGTTGGAAATGTATTTTTGGTAGACAGCGGTGTAATTTGGCGGGTAATATAATACTGCCTTTGTTGTAAGCTTATCCATTAATCTACCTGGAAAATTAATATGAATTTCACTTCAAGCTGGGCTAGTGTATTGGCATGGTTTTATTGACCAGTGCGGCCAGTCAGAACCCTTATCCTGTGATGGTATCGTCTGCTTCGACATTGTCGTCTGCAAAATCTGTTAAATTTAGTTTTATACATTTGTGAAGTACAGAAACATAAAGACGAGTCTTAAACAGTTTAGATCCAGATCAGACGCCGCGTTACGCGGCGTCTGATCTGGATCTAAACTGTTTGCAAAAATCAGTAAAGTCGCGCCCAGCAGGCAAAGGGTTAAGTGATTTTGATGTTTCTCTACCCGGGTAACAGGTGCGGATCAAGCAGTTTGATTGATGGGTTTGCATTTATGTTGGAGCAAGCAAAATGTATTTGTTTGCAGTGGTAATGCTTAGATCACAGAATTGAATGTTTAAATCTTATTAGCAACTTTATCCAATCATTCTTGAAAGACGTGAGTTGTATTAAAGTAATGATATACAGTGGGGATAACTTTATTCTTTCCCAATAAACGCGTTTACGCTAAAACTTTTATGAATGGCCAGAATAATTGTCCAAAAAAGATATACTTTTCTACTTTTAATTCCAATCGATTTTGTTTAAACAGGAACTAATAACGTGTTATCCACTGTACATGGGACAGTTATTTTACATGTCATTACATTTTACAGTGATGATTCAATTCTTATAATATATAAAATATAGATATACTACCCCGGTATCATGTTGAAATGGAGACACGTCTTTAAATACCTTACATATCGACAACAAGTCCCTAATTGAGTGTACGTAAATTGTTGGTGTTACTATAAAAGTAAATATTATGTATAAACGAGCTAATACTTAAAGGTTTCAGTCTAATATTTGCTAACAGGCAACAGTAGCGAAGGTAATGAGCTGAGTGTAAATCTTCGTTATTTGAACAATAGTGAAGAAGTGTCAAGTGCATTTACTGTCATTACTTCAACCACCACACCTTAATCGTGCTATTATATTCAAGTTAAGTAACCAGTTTGGATCCAGAGTAACTCGGTGTCGTATTAGGATCCATTGACATTGTTTGTCATTAGTAAGGGTATTTATTGCAGATGTGCGAATTGCAAAATCACGGAAACAAGAAGGTTTTGAATTTCGCAGATGCTCTCTCGATAACTGCAGTGGAGAAAACGTTATTCTTTCCCGTTTAACACGCAAACGAAACGCAAACGCAAAACACTTAAACGAAGAAAAGTACATCTTTTTGACAATTCTGACAATTCATTTTAATCTGAGTGGCAAACTATTTGGAGCCTGATCAGACGCCGGGTTACCCGGCGTCTGATCTGGATCAAAACTGTTTGCAATTAAAAAAGTAGTTTTAGCGAAAAACGCGTTTATTGGGAAAGAATAACGTTTTCTCCACTGTACATGTGTACCACCATCTTGATCATTATATACTCCACCAATGACACTGTCTTTTAGTTGGCAATTTGGCCAGTTTGTTGTTCGTTTAGATACTATTTTATTTCGTTTACAAGAAATTGTGTAATTGTTTATTAAAAGTGGTTTTGGAGTCACAACAGAATTTTGAAGATTCATTTATCAATCTATCAAAAGACCACCAGCTCTGAAATGACGTTTTGATTTGTTGCCATGCATCTACAATCAAATTCCGAAAACACTTCATGATACGCTCGTATGTCATATCGTTTAACTCAAGAAACAAGCATGTATCTGAATAGCCTTGATTTTGAGTGTTACTCCCGTTCACAGCCCTTACCCAAAGTACAATGGATATTTGTAAACAGTAAGGATCCTGATCAGACGCCGCGTTACGCAGCGTCTGATCAGGATCCAACCTGTTTGTCACTCAATTATGTAAATTTCTTAAGTCAAAATCCCTAAAACTTAAAGTTGAGATATAAAAGCATACTGCAATTATTTAAAGCTGGTGACAGTGAAGAGGTTTTAAGGTTAAAACTAATATTTGCTAAAAGGCAACAGTAGCGGTTGTAATGAGCTGACATTATGAATTTGTTGACACTTAGTAAATCGTCTTTCTTTTCACCACAATGGTGAAGAAAGTTCAAGTACTTTTCACTGTCATTTTAACCCATCACAAGTAGGACAGGTGATATCATCAGCCCTTTCACCACCATGTTTTCGTCTGCTTTAACCCGTTAAATGCTCAGCGCGATTTCGGAAACTTTATTTCGCAAACAGTTTGGATTCGGATAAGTTATTGCGTAATACATTATTTTCCCTGTTTAAAAGCAAAGCACGCACAAACGCAGTGCAATAAAAATGTAGAAATTAACAGTTTATAAAACTTCTTACGATTAATGGTAGAATCTAATATGAGCGGAAATATTTTTGAGCCTGATAAGTTACCCGGATACTCTGTGTCTGGTCTGGCTCCAACTTGTTTGCAATACAAATGATTTTATTAGCATAAACGCACTCATTGGAAACTAATAACGTATTCTTCACTGTAACTCAGGATTCATACTGTTTTACTTGGATTGTATTTCTTGAAATATACAGATCAATTAACCCGGTATCTGCCTTACCTTAAGTACAATAGCTATTTGCAAACAGATCGAATCCTGATCAGACGTCGTTTAACGCGACGTCTGATCAGGATCCAAACTGTCTGGCACTCATTTCAGTACTTTTTAGTCTATTTCCTAAAATTCAAGTTTGAGAAATATAAGCAGACGACAAGAGTTCAAAATTGATGACGTCATGGCGGTGTATGAGACAAAATTAGTTTCGAATTTCTGCAGACGACGATTTTGAATCAGACGACTTCATGCAGCAATCAAATGGTTAAAGAGACAAGCGTTTAGCCCTGCCACTTTCAATGACGCTTAAAAGCGCGTTTTCAAATAATTTGGATCCTGATCAGACGCCGCGTCACGCGGCGTCTGATCAGGGTCCAAACTGTTTGACATATTTTTTGAAACGTCTTCAGTCATACTGCCTTATTTTTTAACTTTGAAACGACATTGCAGACAACAAAAATTGAAGCAGACGACAATGAAACGGTGAAGGGTTAGACATCTCACGAACAATTTGGTCGTGAAAGGGTTAAGTAAACAAACCGTGTTAAACTGATATCAAATTTTTTGTCCATCAGTGTGTCTAATGATCAGGTAATATTCTCAATATCCACCGCCCTCTCAACAGCTACAGGCACGAACAGGGCCCACAGAATAAACATTGGGCCAGCTGTATGCTTTGAGGGAATAAAATGTAAACTGTCTTGATAAAAAACATTGTTGGATCAGAATTAGTCATTCGTCTAATATGTTAACGATGAAAGTGATCGAGGTGGTGGTGAACACAATAGTGATGATGATTATTATTATGAGTAGAAACAGTAGTAGTAGTAGTATAAGTAGCAGCAATATTAGTAGCAATAGTACATAGTAATAGTAGCAATTGCAGTAGTAGTTATAGAAGTACTGATCTTAGTGGGTCTTGCTGGTCGTCGCGAAAATTGAAATACTGTTAAAATGACGTAATACCATAACAAACCTTATCAAATCAAGTTACAGTAGTAGTAGCAGCAGCAGCATTAGTAGCGGCAGTAATAGTACTAGAAGTAGTAGTAGTGTAAAGTACACTAACAGTTACAGTAGCAAAAGCAGTGGGTCTTGCTGGTCGTCGCTATATGATTGAAATCCTAATTAAATCAAATCAAATCAAGTAACAGTAGTAGTAACAGTATACAAAAATAGTCTACAATTTCCAATAGTTGTCATTTGCAACACTTTGCTGTGTCTGTGTTTAGTGTCATTAAACCTGAGAAAGTATAACCTTTTTACCTGAAAGGGTAACAGTAGCACTTTACGGCTTAAACTTCTAGGACTTCCGAACACCACCAGTGGCCTCTCGAATTGTTAAAAAACAAATTTGTTATAGTGTTAATTTACTGGTTTATTCAAGAGGGCAAATTAAGTGTTCAAATAACTGGTAACATGAGAGTGTAAGTTCAACCGCCTCACGACATTTACCATTTATAACGTTATTTACACTCAGTGACACAAATACTGGTATGCAAATAGGCCACTGAGGCTGGCGAGGGTAGGGAACGGACTAACACCGAAGCAGGCAAAGAGAGTTGTTGGCTGACCAGATTGTAGATATTTTTAACTTACATTGCTTAAATTATATTCAACTATAATTATTAGCTCTGTCTAAATATTGTGTAATATTGGCGCTTTTTGGAATCAGTGTAGGTAGACGCGAGCTGTCTGATCAGGGTCTACACAATTTGTCTACATAATTTGTCTTAAATGAGTGCCAGTTTAGACTCTTTTGTGTAGTGTACGGTGACTGGTTTTTTTTTGCTTGTGTTATAGTTCAGACCATTTAAATTCATAGTTGGTTGAATTGTCAACTGGAGAATACTTACAGTGGAGAAAACGTTATTCTTTCCCAATAAACGCGTTTACGCTAAAACTATAATTTGCAGTGCAAATAGTTTGGAGCCAGATCAGACGCCGGGTAACCCGGCGTCTGATCAGGCTCCAAACTGTTTGCCACCAAGATAAACATGAATTATCAGAGTTGTCCAAAAGTTGTACTTTTCTACGTTTTAGTGCTTTGCGTTTGCGTACGTTTGCGTTTAAACGGGAAAGAATAACAGATTCACCACTGTAAGAACAAAGGATTCGACTTTAGAAAACGTCGTACGACAAATGTTGTCGGAAGTCAGTTTCTAAACTTCTCAATTAATATTTATTTCTCCATCTAATCTTTTAAGATGATTCCAAGTAGATATCACATGACAGGATTAGATGGAGAAATCAGAAATAAGATGTATCTAAAGTTTTGACTTAAGACCCCTTTTGACTTACGACGTTTCGTAGACGGGCCCCAGAACATATACTGGGAGATACTGGGAGATACTGGAAACACGGGTCTTTCTTATAACCACCATTTTGTTAAAGTAGTCAACTGAGTTTAAATCATTAACGAACCTCTTCTCCTGAGTTACAGTTAAAGAGAATTAATTTTAATAATGTAAAATGATTGCAATAAGTGGGCAATCTGATCTGGCTCCAAACACTGAAAACAACTTTTTACAGCTTAAACACGTTTATTCGGAAGGAATAACGGCTTCTTCACTATGCAATCGGTCGTTCGGTTGATATTTTATAGATCGTAAAACGTAAAGAGGAAATGATTGAATAAGTGTTTTATAGTTATTAAGGCATCGTGTTATGATATATTTAAAGAATCGTTTATCAAGTACATGTATTAACTGACAGCTAGGTCGGAAATCACAAGACACTGTGTTAAATAATGTGGATATTTTATAGTACCTAGAATGTGTTCATTTTGACAACACTATGATAGTCTCTTATAATTCATAACTGAATGACATGGAACATTCTTTTGTTTGTAATTATTATGTAATTGTATTATGTTGTATCCATGATGAGACTTGAATAAAGATTATTATATAATTATTGCTACAGTGGAGAATCTGTTATTCTTTCCCAATAAACGCGTTTACTCTAAAACTATTATTTGCAGTGCAAATAGTTTGGAGCCATATCAGACGCCGGGTAACCCGGCGTCTGATCAGGCTCCAAACTGTTTGCCACCAAGATAAACAAGAATTATCAGAATTGTCCAAAGGTTGTTCTTTTCTACGTTTTAGTGCTTTGCGTTTGCGTACGTTTGCGTTTAAACGGGAAAGAATAACAGATTCTCCACTGTATATAATCATAGTTGAAATTTTCAGCAACGCTTACACAGATAATCAAATCTTTTCGTCAAGGATGAGTCAAGTCTACAGTGCATGGGAAAGACATTATTCTTTCCCGTTTAAACGAAACAAAAAGCAAACGTAGTGAAAAAAAATATAGAAAATGATAGGTTTTTTATATAAGTTCTCGCTATATTTTTTTTTCTGAATGACAATTTGGAGCCTGATCAGATGCCGCGTTATCAGCATCAACCAGCGGAAACCAGTCTTCTTTTGTGTTGTCGTCATTGCAGGGCTTTATTTTTAAATATTCATCTGGGATGGAAGCCATGTTATCTCAAAATTTATCCCGATAAATGTCACTCTGTTTATCAATCATAAATTTAGATCTAATAATAATTTTACCGACATCTGTACCGTGATAATCCTGATTTTAATTAGTTGCTGATGCCCTTCAATACCATTCAACACATGGCAATACTTGCCGCCGGTACTATTTCGGTCATGCTGGGCGCTACTTTGTTTCCGGTCGCGCAGTAATCTAATTAAGAACATGTGTCACGCTGTGACGGACTATTTTGACATGCGATGAATATGATAGCAAAATTCAATAAGTATAATACATTTCGGTAATACAAGGGGTGTTTCATAATAAATGCAACTTCATCAATAACTGCGATACCATAAGTGTAATTGACATAATTTTTCGAACGCTATGAACTTTTTCTAGATCTTTGATTTTATAATAGTCATGAACATATATTTCAATTGCTTCAATTTTAGTCTGATTTGATTTAACAAAATGTGGTTTAGCTTTCAACAAATACTCTTGAACATAGCAGTAGTGTATTTTTATGATATTTTCAGTACGAGTTAAATATTAGCTATATTTTTGTTATGAACATATAATAATATAATTGTAAACTGCATGGTATGTGCATAATTGTCTGATTTTATTTGACCGAAAGTTTCATAAAAATAAATTCAAAAAAACAAAACCGCTATAGTAATTATAGTATCAAATTTTGTTCGAAAAATTACCTACAAAATACACAAAAATGATCTAGTGTCCTTGACTTAGGGTCATTAAGGTTCGTTTTGTGACTTATCTAGTTATGTGATATTGCCATGCGTAATACTATCGTGTAGGAGCAGAATGCATTTTCTTATGGTATGTCACACATGCATTTTGCACTTATATTATTGAAGTTATTGATCATGTTGCATTAGTTATGAAACACCCTTCGTACATATGACGTTTGTTTTGCATTTTGTCAACTATGCAACAATACTTCAGAACAGTGGAGAAGACAAATATATGTCCAATTCAAACGCATTGCAGCGAAATGGTGAAAAATGAAAGCATATTTAACATGTTGAAATCTGAAATACAAACAGTGTGGAGCCTGTTCAAACGCCAATTTACCTGGTGTCTTGATCTGGCTACACATTTATTCGCAAAGGAAATACATGTAATAGTTTTAGTACATAGCCGTTTATTGGGAGAACATAGCGTCTTCTAAATAACTATTATAATTATAAGAAATACTGTCCGATAGGTGAGTCGATAGAGAGTTTAGATGTTGTAAGCATTTGGTCACAGATTCGATCTCCGAACGAGTCATAACAAGGGCTCTAATATGTTACTGTTGTGCGGATTCCACGCTTTGTGCTGTCATTATCTTGGAAGTGCTAGAACTGTGTCAGGAATGAGTGTATGTATAAAGCCCCATTGTATTAACGTAACGCAATAAAATGAAGAAAAATGGCAGGTTTTTAAAACATTTACGATTTGAGAATCAAACAGTTTAGAGCCTGATCAGACGTCGACAATAGACGCAATAACTATTGTTTAACCCTTTACCTCATAGAAGCGACTTCTAGCGTATTTAATTTATTCCTCCGCTGAAGAAAATAGTTCCAGTTTATACCCTCATGAACAATTACCATACTATATATTTTATATGGCCTAGAAGTTGGTATTTTAAAGCAGGCTGAAAGTAAAACAGAATGTGCCTTAAGGCACATTCTGCTTTACTTTCAACCTGCTTTAAGTGAGCACCTGCATTAAATGTCATAAACGAGTTATTGGGTAAAGGGTTAAGCATAGATACGTTTAATAGGAAGAAAAACGTCTTCTCCACTGTACGCTGACTACACTCATCCCAACAAAACATTCTTTCTAGAGAACTAAGAGAGTGACTTGTCTGTAAATTTATATGTACAATAAATCCCGTCAATGCCATGACGTCATAAATGTTACCAGTTGTCGTCTGCTTTTATTTCTCAAATTCGAATCTAGGTATTGAAATGAGTGTCAAACAGTTTGTATCCTGATCAGACGATGCGTTACGCGCCGTCTGATCAGGAACCAAACTGTTTGCAAATAACTATTGTACTTGCGGTCAGGCAGTAAATGGGTTTATTTAACATAATATAAATATTACTCTCTTGTGGCTACCCAGACTTTATATTCCGGATATAGATGATGACTTTTAGTAACTCATAGATATAATGTTTTATGGGATTCTGACTAAGACAGGACGAGTAACGTGATCTCACGATATTTTAAGTACATGTGGCAAACTCTCGGACACATGGGTCGAGAATGTTGTGTGATACTATATTGTTGTTCACCACATGATATATAATTACCTAGATGTCAGTATATGTAAAGAAATAAAAGTAACACTTATCCCGTTCACCGAGACTTGAGAGATATGTGCAGTTAGTTTTGATCCAGATCAGAAGCAGGTGGTACACTGATTGACACTTCTAATGACGTCATTTCCCTAAATGCCTAGATGTCTAACTTTGAAACATACAGTAGCGAATACGTTATGTTTTTCGTTTAAATGAAACTAAATTCAAATGCAGAGCTATTATAATTATGTAGAAAATGACGAGTTATCAAAAGACTCTGCGATTTATTTCAATCTGAGTGGCAAACAGTTTGGAGCCTGATCAGATGCCGGGTTACCCGGCGTCTGATATGGCTCAAAACTGTTTGCAGTAGTATTAAGCTATTCTGCATAAACGCGTTTATTGGGAAATAATAATGTGTGTATCGTTGTATATTAGTAGATGAATTGCAAGGTTGCAATGTTTCTTGACCCCTGGAAATTTGCAATTCCCATCCATTGTTTATTCCAATAAACTATTCATATAACGCTTACTGTTTCATTCTGTGACACATCTGGACATTAAAACCTAACACCTACTGTTTGATAGATGTCGCTCATTTGAGAAGTTTACGACCAAGGGTTTTATGAAGTTATGTGATACCACACACAAACTGGTATTGTCGGGTATGTCTTACCACAATTGTATACAACAAAGCAGGGCCAAAAATACATTTATACTCCAAAGAATAAGCTCGGACAAAATAATTTGTGTTGGTAGCGCTAGGTATTATGCCGATTCTTTGTATATAGTATATGCCATAACCAATACTTCATAACTTATCCTCTCCGTCGGATTCCATTATCCATTTCCCCATAGAAACACCTTTTGACGACTTTATCTATTCCTTATCTAAATGGTATCTTATGTCTCTGCCTTGTCCAGAATAGAAATCTTAAGAAACTTTTATCTGCATACAGACATGTTATTTCCTAAAGCAGACTGAGTGAAAAGCTAATAATCAGAATCAGACTGAACAGTCTTTTATAGCAAGGCTGTTAATCTTTAAAATTATTGAATCACAAATCACGAATTGTTTCAATCGCTACTTCAGTTTCAATTCTAATGTCAATATTTATTACCAGCGTGTCAACAGCCTTGGTCATCTAAATTATCAAACTCTCAAAAGTTAGGAGGATCATCTTGGTACATAGTCATTTGCCAATATGTCGAACATTCTCTATTCGCGAATTATTATGAAGCTTTTAGGTAACAACCCACGGTCAGTTCACAATGTTTTGAGATTATATTTGCCCGAGGGTGTGTCCTGCTAAAAGCTATCAGCAGCCTGTCAAAACAGTGATGTAACTGGTCATCAGTACATCTAATTGAAATCTCGACTCTCGAACCTAAAATGGGCAGAAAATCAATGATAATGGTAAACTATAGTGGGTTTTTGATAAACCGAACTCGCATTTATCGAATATGACTGTTCTTTTACAGATTTTTGTCATTACTTCACCATTGCCTAAGTAGGACGTGTATACGTATTTCAAAGTTACAAAGTGGCTAAGCCACATTTTAAATTTGAAATACAATAAGTTTGACTTGTGGCTGCCACCCACCTTAATCACAACTAAAGAATCCAGATTTAAAGTACCGTTAAAGCCGAAATTTACTGTGCAAGAGTAATGCTGCAAGATTAAATTGAAAAAAAAACAACATGTTATCAGTCTTATTTCACAAACTTCCAATTATCTTGAGCGACCTACAACGTGCCATTCAGGTTTTTATTTAGAACGAGGCATTTCTTATGTAAGACTGCATGATTACGGATTTAATTGGTGAACACTCTGTTTAGTCTGGCCAACCATTCTCATTTCTACGATCATCATTCAAGGGAACCTTAAACTACAGTCAAGCCTGCGTTTAAAGGCCACTTTTTGAAGAAATCAATGTTAACTTGAAAAACCGACCGCTCAATGATGGACAATATTAAAGCAAAAAAAATCCTGTTGGATTACATTTTGTCGTGCATTAAGCTGCTAATTCATGTTTCTTTAACTTGCCGCTTTTGAGTTGTCGCTTTAACATGGGTTTGGTAGTATGTGTTTACAGAAGCCAATGCCAGTTACAAAACAGAAGACGTTATTCTTTTATTATTTCCCCGTGAACGCGTTTATGCTACTATTTTTCCCATTGCAAACAGATTGACGCCAAATCAGACGACGGCTAACCTGGTATCTGATCAGGCTTCAAACTGTTTACCACTCAGATTAAAATAAGTATTTAGAAATTTCAATTGTTTGTCATTTTGTAATTATTTATTGTTTTGCGTTTGCGTTACGTTATCGTTTAAAGGGGAAAGAATATCATCGGCTCCACTGTACAACAGCTTGTCTGACTCCATATGTTTACATTACCATTAATTGGACTCTTGAAAATGTCGTTAAATTTCCCTCAGCCTACCGCTTATCCCAGTTCCCTTAATTTTAATTTCCCATGCATTAGTGTCCCTACAGAATGTTAAAACTTATTATTTCACCAAATAATTAGATTCTACTGATTCAATGCAACATAGACTAGTTATTTACCAGACATGAATTTATGTTCCACAAACTATAAGTCTGTGCTAGTCCTAATTCCTTTAAACCTTGCAGGATAGGGTTCAAAAGTGAAACTGTTTGTATTTCTATTCAACAGCTCAATTTGTAAGTAATTGTGGGTGATAGTTTTGCAATAAACCAACAACAGGTGGCGCTATGGAACTAATTGGCGAATAAAAGTCTGGAAAGTAAACTTGGATTTTCAGACGAACAATCAAGTGTTCTTATAATATATGAACTGAAGGATATTTATTTGCAGTGCTCTTCCGAAATTTGGAAGCCCTTTATTCCATTTAAGCCTGGTGTCTACTGAAGTAAAACTTAGCAAACAGTGTAGACCCTGATAAAACACCGCCTTATATAAACAGCCTCTCACCAGGGTCTACACCGTTTGTCAATTAGCAACATATTGTTTAAACAACTTACTATATACAGTACACAATGGCTAAGATTTAATTGGAAATTGTAATTGTCCATTTCATATTTCAGCCGCCAATGGGTAAATATCAGTTTCGGGGTTGGTAGTGAGTATAGTGCGTTTTTATAGATGCCATATGAATCGCTTCTGATACATATCCGTTCTACGACCTTCGGGTTTTAATGTAATAAAGATAGGCAAAAAAATAATCAAAACCATAAACAGTTAGAGTTCCTCTGTAATAAATACGTACTTGTTAAATTAAAACCGCATCGTGAGAAAGTACATTTCATAGGCCTTTGGACATTCAAAACAATGCTCACCCTGATCAGTCGTATTGCTAGTCACGGTTTGCAACTCCAGATGTCCTAAGGCATTAGCAACGAGTCGTACATTTGAGAAGAGGTCATTCCTTTCCAAGGTTAGTGTTTTCTTCTGACTTGGCAGAGTTATATTTAGATTGGAACATTCTAAACTTTTGAAAGGGATGAGTACCGTACTCGATGATTTCCGTACAGCCATCTAGAGATACGGATACATGTAGCTGTATTTCTGTGCGTAATGTACAGTAGAGAAGACATTTTTCTCTCCCGTTTAAACTCAAACGCAATGCACTAAACTGTGGAAATTTTCTTTTAGAAAAATTTAACTATATTTTAACCTAAGTAGCAAACAGGTTGGAGCCTGACCAGCGCCGGATTACCCGGTGTCTTATCTGGCTCCAGCCTGTTTGCAATCGAAATAATAGTTTTAGTATATAAATGCGTTTATTGGGAAAGAATAGAATATCAGTAAAGTTAGCACAGCTGTCTCGTGCTGCATGATGATCATACTTATCTAAAGTAGTAAAGTCTACGATTATATATTCGATATTACCTTGCTTACCTATTTACCATTATTAACTATTCTGTTCTAAAAATAACTCGGGCAAGTCGGGAAAATCGAATAATAACACCTTTGCCCTAAAACAAATAGTTTTCATTGCAAACAAATTAGGTCACGGCCAGACAACGTCTGATTAAGCCCCAAAGTCTCAAAATGAGTAGTCAAATATTCCAAAAAGTTACAGGTCACAGTGTATTTACGTTCAATTCGTTTTAATGAGGAATAATAACACCCCTCCGTTGTATACTTTATGCACATGTAATGTTTTTAATAGTAAAAATGGACACGTGGTTTTGGCTGTGTGACAATGTGTGCGACTTTGTTACACCGGTCTTACAACTCCTATGTTTTAATAAACTCCGCTTGAAATATTAAATACGCTAATCAATCATAGGCCCTCTGTAATTCCAAAACGTTTAGACCTGATACTGGTCCGTGTAGACCCAGAATCTGGCATTACGAAAACTATTTCTCGTTACGTGGTTCATTTTGTAGGCCAAACAACATGTGTTTGTTCAGAGTTTGTGTTGCACCCACTGTGTCCGCCCTCTTCCCATGAAATAGTACAGCCGGTTCTGTAAATTTTAATAAACTCTCTCTTTTATTGCTTTGTTTTTGAAATGGTGTTTTCATTTAAAATGTTGCCTCAATGTGTGTAAAAGTGTAATTGTAATTGTTGATGTCAATGTTTTATGCGGTAAACTGATTAACCCTTTCCCCAATAGAAGCGACTTTTAGCGTATTTAATTTATTCCTCCGCTGAAGAAAATAGTTCCAGTTTATACCCTCAAAAACAATTACCATTACAAATATTTTATATAGCCTAGCAGTTTTTAGCTTAAAGCAGGCTGAAAGTAAAGCAGAATGTGCCTTAAGGCACATTCTGCTTTACTTTCAACCTGCTTTAAGTGGTCACCTGTCATCAAATTTAGAAACAGGCTATGAGGTAAACTGATTAACTCACAAAAAGGAAGACGTTATTGTTTTTTTATTAACCCTTTCACTGCTGTTATGAAGTCATAACCTTTTTTATACCGCCACTGCTATTTTGTCATCTGCACCTAATACCGCAACCGTGGCCTAGTGGTTAGGGCGTCCGCCTCGGAAGCGGGGAGGTCAAAGTTTCGAATCCCGGACCCGGATACGGGGTTTGGACTGATATGGCCGGTTGGTGAGCCGCCAGCTAGTTAAACGAATGGTTACCATTGGCCCGTCTCTGCCAGGCGCCCGGCAATAAGAGAAGAGATTCGGGAGGTACTGTGCGCGCAAAAAGGATAGGTGTCTCATAAGTCAAAACTGGCTGGCCCTTTCAATATAGGGATGACACTATAATAAACAGGTACGGGGGCCGTTACAATCACCCGCACATCTGGGACAACACCTTAACATCGCTCACCAACCAGAGCCGTGTTAGTGGTCAGTAAGTGACAGACCGTCACAAAGCTGATGAAGCCTGAAGTAGTCAGGTGAAAGCTCCTAGGTAATAGTTTTCAAATATTTGTGTGTGAATTTGAACAGTCTAAACTTCTCAATAATGAATACTACCACACAGTTAAACTTCCACCAGAATAAACAAAGCCTTTAACTTTTTGCCGTCTACTCTTTCGTTTTGTTGTTGTTTTACTAAACACCAGTGATATGAGTGTCAAGACGTTTGCCCAGAGACCTTCCTCCTTTCCTGAAGTTATTGGGCTTATTTTCCATAGGGGATATTTCTGTTTATTAGACCGAGATTATCCCTTCTGTCAAAAATTAAAAGGAAGATAGGATCGGTGGTTGTGATCCCATGCGTTGCTTGACAACGAATGAGATGAGCCGAAATAATATTCCTCAAATCATCATCATCGCAACTCATCCATCCATCATGCCGTTTGCAAATGTTGTGTTGTCGGCCTTGGGTCGTTTGCAGGGCTGCCATAAGTTGATTTTTCCAAATTTGCATTTTTCAAATGCGATTTTACGAATCGTTCCTTTATCCCCATAGCCCGTTTCTTGTTTTGTTGACATGCGATTACTTAAAGTAGACTGTAAGTAAAGCATAATACGCTTTAAGGCTCATTTTGCTTTACCTTCAGCCTGCTTTAAGCTACCATATACTGGAAAAAAAAGCCGAAGATTTAGGAAAAATCCGGAGAAATTGCAGCCCTGCGTTTACAGTCATAACGGAGAACGAGGTTACTCGGCGTCAGATCAGACTTCAAACAGTTTGGGAACTTAGACATTAATACTGCTATTTTGTGTGCATTTTGGCAATAGTTTCTATCCTCATGATCGTCTTAATACATTTACAATCTCGTCTCTAATACAAACGCCTTATAATGATACTTGGTGTGCGGACGGTGAGTAAGATTGACAACTTCCAAGTGAGCATGTAACATGTGTTGTTCATTTCACGTCACATTACCAACGCCACATTATGTTTAATAACAAGCCGCTGAAACCCGGCACACAATATTACGCTGACATACACTGACGTATTAATTATACAGTTAGAGCCGGGGGTAAAATCAAATGGGATTAGGGCGGATGAATACGTTATCCTTCCATAGGGCAGAAAATAGTGCATACTTTCTAATTCGTCGTTTGTCGCAATGACGCAGAAGATACGAACATAATTTCTAGTTGTTTAGAAATTATTTTGTTGTTCTGCCAAGAAACAATATATAATTAGGTACATTTATATTCTAGACAGAAAATTTCAGTCAATTTACGACCAGCGGAGCGCCTATCTTTGCATAAGCTGGGCAATTTATGCTACATGTAGCAAAATATCTTGTCCACTGCAGTTCACGAAGGTAATTTATCCGCCATTTCTTTTAAGAAATATCTCTTAGTCCCAAACAGTTTGGATCTAGATGAGACGCCGATTTACTCGGTGTCTCATGTGGATTCAGGCTGTTTGGAACTGTCATCATAAATTAGTTCCCAGCAAGTTAAAGATTAACGTCATTTTTGCGTCACGCCCACAATGGGTTGGCACGGCTTAATAATACTGAGTTCTACGATCCAGACTGTAAAATATATATTACCAGGGGATTTCCGTTTATTGCAGGGAATTCTGGGAGACTTAAACCTATATTATGTATTTGCTGTCATATTAAATCCTTATCCCGCAAAACGCAACTTTAATCGCATTTGCAAACAGTTTTGGTCCTGATCAGACGCCGATTCATCGGCGTCTGATCAGCATCCAAATTGTCTGATATCTGTTTTGATATTTGTCAGCCAAAAACAGCACACAAATTAATTTGAATTGAGCTTACGACCGTTATAAAGAAGACGATTATGTTCTAATGTATTTTCAGGGTTTGACACTTGTTAGATGGATATATGTCAATTATAAAGTATTAAATTGTAGAGCAACTAAAGTTGATATGCTTTCATGATGACAATTATAAAACAGACGGTATGGATTAAAATGTGACTGCACGATTTTGATGAAATATTTGTTAGATTAGAAGTATTTAAATGTCAAATATTGAAAACAATGAATATAACGGTTTCATATGCGTTTAATTATGAATATATAGCCTATACTGGTTAGTCTTAAATGAAATTGCATGTTTCGTTCTGACAAAACGTTCTGATATACATGCATAAAAAATGATAGACGCTATTTTAGAAAGACGACTGTGAAATTAAATACAATCAACCCGAGCGAAAATTATACTTGTTATTTACAACGTTTGGCAGTGTAACTGTGAGGAGTAAAATTGCCCTGTACAAAAAGTGTATACACTTATCAGAGGGTTCCTTAGGAGTCTGCAAAGTTTATCATTAAGCATCTACGGCCTGTTTTAAAAACAGGTTACCACTTAATGCAGGTTAAGTAAAGCAAAATGCTCCTTTTCGCTTTCATCTGGAAATGTATTGGATACATGTATGCCTAGTATAGTTCATGTTAAGGACTTCCTAATGTTGAGCACCTTTTGAAGATTTATGAATAATTAGAATCGTAAAAAGATTCATCTACAGAATTTTAGTGTTTCAGCTGAAATTCCAGTATTTTCAATGATGAGTATCAAAATACAAAAAAACTCTGTCGATTTTCAAATACTAGTACACTGTAGTAGAATTGTTCATAAAAGTGGTACTCCTAATTGCATAGCATTCAGCAAACTTAGATGTATAATTAGATGACTAACAATACACAATACAAGATCACAGAAACAAGAAAGTCGTTGGTGGTCTGTTCTGTTTTTATCATGCTAGCAGTTGCAGCATTTACTTCGAAACGTTGTAACGGAATATAGGAATCAACTCTTTTTTTAAACGCAAACGAAACGCAAAGGCAATGAAAGAAAATTTAAAGATTGCGTTGTTTTATAATATCTTCACGTAATGATCTATTGTAATCTGAGTTGAAAAACATTGTTGGGTCTCATCTGGTTCCAAACTGCTTCCAACGGACATAAGGGTATTTGACCCTTTCATGGTCAGAAATATCGTGAGGTGTTTACCCTTCACCGCCATTTTGTCGTCTGCTTAAATAGTGTTGTCTGCAATATCACTTCAAAGTTAGATTTAAGGTGGTATAACTAACATTATTTCAAAACAAGTGGCAAACAGTTTTGATCCTGATCAGACACAACATTACGATGCGTTAGATCAGGATCAAAACTGTTTGCACATGCGCTTTATTGAGGGTGAAATGGATAACAAAAACGTGTTTATTGGGGACGTTTTCAATACTGTATCTGAAAACTTCTTTTGTTACGAAATGATAGACTTATTGTAAGGGTATGATATTTTAATAAAACAGTGATGTTTGATACAGTGGAGAAAACGTTATTCTTTCCCAATAAACGCGTTTACGCTAAAACTATTATTTGCATTGCAAACAGTTTGGAGCCAGATCAGACGCCGGGTAACCCGGCGTCTGATCAGGCTCCAAACTGTTTGCCACCAAGATAAACAGGAATTATCAGAGTTGTCAAAAAGTTGTACTTTTCTACGTTTTAGTGTTGTGCGTTTGCGTGCGTTTGCGTTTAAACGGGAAAGAATAACAGATTCTCCACTGTAGCTGCATGTCTGTATACTTTACTATATATTAACTACTGGGTTTTAATGATTTCACTCAAAAAGACTTGATATCGGATCTCTGTCAAGTGCATTTTCGCTTCAAACATAGTGAAATCTTAACAGACAGTTTCTTTATGGAATTTCTGTTTAACCCTCATCCTGTTTTTTTCTGTAACGAGTACATGTAACATAGTAAACGGTGTACATGGAGTATAACAAACTTCCAAATCTTTATTTCTGCTTTAAACCCTATGGTGTCACTACTCTTGGAGACGATTCTAATGAGCAACACCATAGGATTTGGTGCTAAAATGAGTGATATAATGTTGGGTTTGTTCAGTTTACTCCTTTTTATCTGGAGCTCTGTATGTATTTTGAGTGATAGAGCGAACTTTAACTGTAACGCAAAAAGTTTATTTCCAATCGTCGTTTCACTGACTTTCAATACATTCCCATCGGTACTGTTTTCAAAAAAACATATCCTACACAGCAGGAGAAACTATTTCTCTAAACAATTAAAGTTTTCTGGCTGAGTAAAGGTCTGAGGTTTATTACAGGGCGCGGGCGATACACTAAACAATAGGAGGATCATCTCTAACAATAACATTTACATGAGAAGACGAAGCTTCAACAGCTAAGCGAACAATATGGCAGGAAAAGGACACTTTGTTATTTACATGTGAACTCTCTATTTTCCCATTAGATGAATAGCCACCTCTGTACTTCATAACAATAAACAGCAGGGTCCCAAATAAGAGGGAGTAAACTAAACGCTTCTAATATTCTCTCCATTATGCCTACTCGTTGCCCATTACCCCATAGCCTGTTTCTGGTAGGTTGAATTTAAAACTGACGGGGCATTCTGCATTATTTTCAGCCTGCTTTAAGCTACCATCTGCTAGGATATACATGTACATATAGACACTTTCTTATGGTGCATGTGCATAACTGTATAATGTAGGAACTATTTTCTTGAATTGAGGACTGAATTAAAGGCGTATGTATTTTGTTGTTGTGTTAATGTTGTTCCGATTCATTAGTATACACTTATTTTATGCCAAACACTCATTAAAATCGTATACTCGAGACGATTCTAACTAGTAGTAACATATTGTTGGGTCTGGGTCAAGCACTGGCTTGGGCTTGAGGAAAATAAGAAATGACATGACCTTTCGTTTCTGCTTTTTATTTGTAATGTTTTACAAAATTTGAAAGGTTATTTCAATGTGAAGTTTATTGAAGTACTATATGTAGGCACATTTCATTAGCAATTGTCTTTAAAGTCTAGGTCTCACTGTTCATTTTAGAAATAAAATATGAAGTCATCAAGCGTCTGTCGTTCCCCTCTGATCGCAACAATTTTTTTAAAAGACAATCTAGGCATTTAGATCCCGTTTTTTACATATACAGCTCAAAAATGCATATATCTAGGTCTAGCGGGACGGTGTAGACCTAGATATATTATTGTTACTGTGAAATTCCTGTATTTCTTCAGCTTAAATCCTTGATAGTGTGTTTATTTCACTTAACTTTCGATTTTTTATCGTTACGCCTACAGAGCAGGCTAAAGGTTTTTGCAGCCGCTCGCTCGGAGGATTGCTAAGATTTTGATGTCAATTACCTTCAGATGACAGAAACGTGGACTATATTAAATAGTCCATGGTTTTTAAAAAAGTGTTGAACTACGCGATATAGTCAACAGTTTTTGAGGCCCGTGATTGGTCGAGAGCTCTAAGCCATGTGCTAAATTCTGTAGTATGAAATAAACATGCTCTAATATATACTTATCAGCAGCTTAAAGGTTATAGAATAAAACAGCAGGTAATCTTTTACTCAAAAATAAATATTATCAGTGGAGAAAGTGTCACCACAGGAACGATGAGCGAAGGGGCGAGTTGAGTGATTGTGTGAAATAAACACTGTCGTGAAAGTTACGCGTGAATTGTACATGTTTATCGTCTGTAATTAACTCGTGAAATAAACACTGCCGTGAAAGTTACGTGTGAAATGTACATGTTTATAGTCTGTTATTAACTCGATAAATGTCAACATATTTTTAATACAAAAGTTAACTTTATATTTTCTGTCGGTTATAAAGGCGATAAAACCGTCTGGGTCAAATCGTAATCCCAAGACAATGATGGATTTTCCAAAGCACAGGTACTTGACACATACTTTATTATCTATTAACCCCCCCTCCCTTTTTAAAAAAAAAAAAAAAAAATTTTTTTTTTTTACTATACTTCTATTATAGATACAAGGTAAACAGCGCAATTCAACACCTAGTCTTTACTATCGACTTAAGCTGATGCTAAAATAGACTCGATCGCCGATATTCTCTTGTGGTATCCTCGGGAAAGGATTAATTTATCAATATCTACTTTTTATTTCATCAAATTCCGTCAAATAACGCCACAGTATGTTATTTATAACGAAAATAAGCATCAAAAAGTTTTCTGTCGTTTTCATGGTACATAGCAACGAATGTACATGTAGGGGTGATCTGTTATTTGTCCACAATAAACGGCCTATGCCACTGGAACTTTCACCAAATATTATAAATCATCTTTAAATGAAATATTATCAGTTTTATATAATTTACATAGAATGCAAAATTAAAAGAAACTTTACCTGTTTAATTTTGACCAATGAGATCGCTCCGTTCATTCAATTCATTCCGGTATTCAAAATGGCATTCACAATGAAATGAGTCTTTCACTTGTCAATTTCATGCCAAATTACATGTATATTTCATATAGCTGATAGTGAAGAGGGTCATGTTCCGACACAAACGCGTTTGCTCTAATGAAATTAGGTGAAAGTTACAGCCGTAAAGGCCGTTAAATGTGCAAACCGACTAGATTATCCCTTATTTTGGGCAATAAATTCTGTACCAAGAGAACGACAGAAAACTTTTTGATGCAAATTTTCGTTATAATTCACATACTGTGGCGTTATTTGACGGAATTTGATGAAATAAAAAGTAGATATTGATAAATTAATCCTTTCCCGAGGATACCACAAGAGAATATCGGCGATCGAGTCTATTTTAGCATCAGTTTAAGTGGATAGTAAAGACTAGGTGTTGAATTGCGCTGTTTACCTTGTATCTATAATAGAAGTATAGTAAAAAAAAAAAATTTTTTTTTTTTTAAGGGGGGGGGGGTGTTAATAGATAATAAAGTATGTGTCAAGTACCTGTGTTCCAAAGGAATGAAATGTGACTACTTTGGTGTATAAACTGATTAACAAACTTTTAGATAATCTTCAATGACTTTTAAATTGAAATAGATGTTTTTGTTAATTTGGAACTTATAATTGGTGGCAGAGAAACTAGAACTAATAGATATATCCGTTCCACGCCAATAACGTATAAAAACGTTTTTACGTTTATGGCACTTTTTGGTTTCCGTATATAGTAAGAACAGTTATCATTCGCACATCGCGTTGGAAGACTGATCTGAAAGGCGAAGTTGGGCACTTCCTAATTCTTGAATATCAATGATCTCCTGCAAAATTAGACACTTTCAGGCAGCATTGAAAATGGATCCAAACACAAATTTGCAAGATTGGAAAAATGCGAGTGGCAGAGAGACCGAAACTGTCCATCTTTCTACTTTCGTTATAATACTAGTAGCTCTCATGCTGGAATTCAAACACTGATATCTCAACACAAAGCTCAAAAAGCTCAATCTTAGCTCAAACTTAACTTTTCTTAATATAGCACCTCTTAAAATAGATAGTTATTTTCGGTTTCATTTTGACACGTCAGAGTAGTTTTGATATGTCATAGTGTAGCGGTTACTCAGAAAATGAGCTCCAGATAAGTCCGGTAGTGTCTGTGTTATGTGTACAAAACGGGCCAGGCTTGCTAAGGCCATAGGGAGTTCATTTGTTTCGCATTGCAAGACACTGTCAGACACAAGCAAAGTGTTGACACTAAAACCTTTAGATTTATTTACATTGTAAACAGCTAGAACCAAGACCAGACACTGGTACATTTTAGTCAAACTATTACTACAACTCGAGTAAACATTCAGTGGAGAAGACGTCATTCTTTCCCGTTTAAACGTAAACGAAACTCAATGCAATAAAATGAAGAAAACTCAGGGTTGGTTTGTTATTATGGTTTTTTTAAGGTTTTCCTTTTTCAAGTATTGGCTATTTGTCTTAACCTAAGCGGTAAAACGTTTTAAGCTCGACTTTATTTTTTCGAAAAGTCGAGCTATTGTCGTCACCCTGTCGTCTGCGTCTGCGTCAGCGTCTGCGTCAGCGTCTGCGTCTGCGCCAGCGTCTGCGTCGGTTAATTTTGTAGAATAAGGTTTTTGTAAGACATCATTTCCCAATAACTATTAGAGGTATCCATTTATAAACTTGGAATACTTGTTCAGTATCAAAAGGGCAATTCATTACAACAAGGTAGGTAACCATGGGATGTGTCATTCAGGAGTTTTTGTCCCTTGTTTTATTTACTTAAAATGTGAAAATAGAAATATCTTAATAACTATCATAGGTATTAACTTGAAAACTTTGAATACTTGTAGAGTATCAAAAGGGCAACTCATTACAATAAGGCAGGTGATCCATGGATTTGTAATTCAAGAGTCATTGCCCTTGTTTTATTTACTGAAATTTGTAAATTGAAATATCTAAATAACTATCAAAGGTATTTACTTGAAACTTTAAATACTTGTGTGATATCAAAAGGGCAACTCATTTCAATAAGGCAAGTAACCCTGAGTTTTGTCATTCTAGAGTTATTGCCCTTGACTTTTTTTAATTGTAAATTGAAATATCTAAATAACTCGCTGAGGTATTAAATTGAAACTTGAAATACCTGTTCAGTATCAAAAGGGCAACTTATTACAATAAGGTAGGCCACTCTGTGATTTGTCATTCCAGAGTTATTGCCCTTATTTCATTTACTTAAAATTTGTAAATTGAAATATCTAAATAACTTTAAATACTGCAAATCATTATAACAAGAGAGGTGACCCGGGGATGTGCAATTTCCAGAGTTATTGTCCTTGTTCTTATTTACATAAAACTTGTTAATTGAAGGTATTAACTTGAAATCTTTGAATAATTGTTAAGTATCAAAAGGACAGCTCATTACAACAAGGTAGGTAACCCTGGGATTTGTCATTCCAGAGTTATTGTTCTTGTTTTGACTTAGAACTTGTTAATTAAATTTCTCAATAACTACCATAGGTTTTAACTTGAATCTTTTAATACTTATTCAGTGTCAAAAGGATATCCTCTTACAATACGACAGATAACCATGAGATTTGTCAATGCAGAGTTATTGCCCTTGTTTTGACTCAAAATTTGTAAACGAATTTTCTCAGTTACTGTAGAAAGTTATTGATTTCAAACTTCCAATACTTGTTCAATATCAAAAGGGCAACTCATTACAACAAGGCAGGTAAGATATTTGTATTGTCCTTGTTTTGGCTTACAGTTTACTTTAAATGGAATATCGCATTGACTGTCAAAGGTATTAAATTCAAACTTTGAATACTTGTTCACTATCATAAGGAGTAATTTGTTACAATAAGGCAGCTAACCCTGTGATTTATTTTGCAGATTTAGTACCATTGTTTGACTTAGAATATACTTTTAATGGAATGCATATGCAGTTATCTATTCCTTTAGATATGAAATGTGATTAATAAAATTGTGCATGATATTATTTCCTATTATATGACCATAGTACAGACATGTAGGTCAAAGTATGTTTGAGTTGTAATTGCTTAGAAACTTCTATTTTCAAGAAAGCATCAAACACCCATACACATTCGTTTAGTTTGGAAAATGTAGCCATCTCAAGTTTATGAAAGTCCAGCATCAAGCACCCGCTTGCGGTGCTCTCGTTGGGTCTAATCCATGGTTCCAAACTGTATACAATTGAAATAAAAAAAATAGCTTAAACATACTTATTTTGGAAAGAATAACATCTTCTCAATTGTACAGGGGTTCTGGCGAAAAGTGGAACATAATTGTTAATAATTCCCTAATATTGCTTTGACCACCTTAACCTAATACAATAAACCTTCATTGGGTGTTGACCCAAATGAGATATTTCACAACTAACTTGAACTGTTTGGTTGAAGATATCAATAATTAATTTTGTCAAGTAACTGTTTGTTCATATAATTTATTGCGGTGCATTGAAAATAGCAATGTTTTTTCAACTTGTATTAGTGTCACCTTTACTTCGACTTCAAAGCACGACTCAAAGCTACTTATATCAAATTTAAATTAAAGCAGAAAGTTCTTGTTTTTTGTTTTGCTATAAGCTTCTAGAGACAACGATTCACATCTTGCCTACGACCATACATGTACCTCAACACACAATACACAGATATACAAGGTACATACATGTATCATACAGTAACGCTCTGCTGTAATAACCGTTCAAAATGGTGGCTTTTTCCTGTATCTAAAATAATTATCTGCTTAAAGCAAGATAAAAGTGAAGCAGAAAGCTCCTGAAGGAGCTTTCTGCTTTACTTTCATCTTGCTTTAACGGCTACCTGTCTATAACATTGTCGTTCTTTCTTCGTTCGTATAGTTATTACAACAAAACACTTCACTGTATTATTACTACTAATGACGTGAATAGTATAATATATAGGGGGCTCCACCAGTAAGCCTAGCTGGTTCATAAAGGAATGCCATTTCTGAGACAAGTATGCTGTGCTAAGAAAGTTTATTTGATGTTGTAATTGTTAGCATTTTTGCGCACGTCACGACTCCATTATCATAATTCGAAACTATGCCTTTGTGCCATTTACTAGTCGTCGGCTTTATATTTTTTCCTAGCTCTAATCCCTTGGTAGCCACAATATCATCTGTCATCATTGTCGTATCAGCGTTATTGTCCAATGGTTTTGGTGAATTTGGCTGCAAAAGTATCATTATGAGTATCAAACGAGTTTGGCCTTGATTAGACACAGAATTTCTCAGCGTCTTCTGATCTGAATCAAGACTGTTTGAAAATATGGAGTATATTAGATTGGCCGTGAAAAGGTTAACCCGACGAATAGTCACTCTAGAAAGCATTAATAAACAGTAGAACCTCTCTATTACGACCACTAAAATGTGTCAAATATTAGTCGTTTAAGACAGGTGACTGCTTAAAGCAATGTGAAAGTGAAACAGAAAGCTCCTACAGGAGCTTTCTGTTTCACTTTCACATTGCTTTAAGCTGTCACATGGTGTTTTATACAGACAATTAAGCTTTCCCGTTTAAACGCAAACAAATTTCAATGACCAAGTAGAAATGTGTATTTCTTTGAAATTTCTCACGAATTTTTAATGTGAGTCACAAGCAGTTTGGAACCTGATCAGATGACGGATTACCCGGCGTCTGATCTGGTCCCACATTGTTTGCAATGGGCGTCATTGTTTTAGCGAACTTTGCGAACGAATGTATCACCCATTGTATACTGTTATACTCGTTAATACTACCCGGCTAGAAAGGGATTATTTTTGTAAAGCATGTGGTAAAATATAATTAATGCATGACTGTTTACCATCTAAAATAGTGGTTTCTACTTTCCTTTTCATCCTGATTTAAACTGCCAACTGTTATAAACACCAGACTCAAATATTTCACAGGTTTCTGTGCTTGCTTTAAGAACAGAACAGAACAGAACATATATTTTATTGACTTGTACATAGTACATCATCATATACAACATATAATATCAGTTATATCTTACAGTATATTCATATATGTAAAGATATAACATTTGAAAATAGTCACGCTATTTCAAAATAGCTTTGCAAATAGAGGATGAATAATTAAGTGTTATGTGTTATACAAAAGCGTAATGATAATGCAGCTTTAATATATCTTGCTAGATTTAATAAAGCTGTATTATCATTAGTTTGAAACATTTCTAAATATTTTATCATATTAGGTCTAACATAGTAGTATTTGTTTATATATTTCTGTCTTAGGTCTAGAAAGCACGGGCATTTAATCATAAAATGATATTCATCTTCTATTTCAGTACCTCCAGTAAGAGGTCAAACACATTCCATGTAAGTATATATACATTTGTATGGGGGTTTTTTTAAAAATAAAAAAAATATGTTCGGTATTAAAAAACTAGGGACACTTTGAATATAAGACCGAGCTATAAACTATATATATATGATCTATATTTATTCAGGAAGAAATGTGGACGACTTAGTACACCCTAGACACTAGACAGTGGTGTTACAATACCACCAACTTCGTCTCCTTTGTGACCATAATAACGTAGTTGGCGTTTAACGTAGCTAAATTCAGTATCCATTTTGTCATAAAAAAAATTCACATTACAGCACTCTGTCCTTCTGAAGAGGAATATGTGGTAAGAAACAATATTGCACCAAATAATGATTTAACACAATGAATTCTTACGACGTATAAGCGTCATTTACAAAGAGTGTGCAAGTGAAGAATACACTTGTCTTGTGCAACCAGTGTAAATCCTGATCAGACGAACCCATAAGGTTTAGCATCAACACGCTTATTGGAAAGAATAACTTTTCTCCACTGGGAATAGTCCTGATGGCGGTTTGTACTATGCAATGATATATACATGTAGTTATATACATGTACGATATGTCTATCAAATAGGTCCCTGGAGCACTGAGCGTCAACCGGGCCCAGCACCTCCCACAAGGCAGGCAGACACTCAAACCACCGGCCCAACAATGTGCTTATGACATCTGCATGTTATTACGCGCGAGAGAAAAACACTCATGTTACACGGTTACTTTGAGTTTCATTTAAAACAACAAACAATTACTGCATAGGAAGTCGGTACATGTACCTACATTACATGCATACATCTGTACACTGGAAACATATCTACTGTAATAGCTTCAACGACCTCTTAAAAGAATGCATGATTTAGTTGTGTTAGTGCAGATGACTGCTTTATGCAAGATGAAAGTAAAGCAAAAGGCTCCGACAATATCGTTTTGTTTAACTTCCATCCTGATTTAAGACAGCACTTAGCATTACCATGTTCCATTGCTTTATAGTATGTATAATTTAAGCGAGGCTTCACTGTTTGTTAACCCTTTCACAGCCTTTCCCCAGTACAATGGTTATTTCCAAACAGTTTGGATCCTGATCAGACGCCGCGCGACGCGGCGTCTGATCAGGGTCCAAACTGTTTGACAGTCATTTTAACATTTAAGTCAAAACTTAAATCTGAGAAACTAAAGCAGGTGACAATTGCTTAAAGCAGATGACGTCATGGCAGTGAATGTGTTAAACAAACAAGCATGGCAACCATAGAAAAACCTGATGCGCTTCGCCGCAGTTTAATGATAGCAACGGAAAACTCATTTTCATTCGCTTTATGCGGCCCCCAAAAGCATTCTGTTGAGTACAAAGCTGTTTGAAAATATGGTTCACATAAGTTTATTGCGTTGTTGTCATAACTCTCACTGATTAGACTGCCGCATGTGTTAATCCAGGAATTTTTGACATCTCAGTTAGAATTTTGTTGTTTTCTAGACGAAGTAAAACACATAATTCCGACCGCATTCGGCACATTCCGACGCGCATTCGGCGAATTCCGGAGCGAAACGTAAGCCTTGACACGGCTTTAAAGGTTTATTAGTAGCAGATTGAATAAAGAAATCATTACGCGAGAAATGTCTAGTTGGATAAACTGTTATTTCTGGAATTTCAAATATACGGGGCGTTCTTATAAACCGAGACACAAGCTGCTTAGCGAAGGAAAATACAATTTCGATAAAACGGATGCCATTTCGAACGCCGACGAATTAATGCCATAACATTTGTTTTAATTGAGCGAATTTATTTGGCAGTTCTCCCATCCCCAGGCCGGGGGTTCCCACGGTGCTGATCGGCAGTGTCTTAACATTTGTCGTACTACAGTGGAGAATGTGTTATTCTTTTCAAATAAACGCATTGACGCTAAATATATTATTTCCAATGGAAACAGTTTGGAGCCAGATCAGATGCCGGGTTACTCGGCATCTGATCAGGCTCCAAACTGTTTACCGTCCAGGATAAAAATCAACATTCAGAATTGAAAAGATGTTGTAATTTCCCTATTTATACTGCGATGCATTTGCGTTTCGTTTGCGTTTTTAAAACGGGAAAGAATAACGTTTTCTCCAGTGTAAGTGCGACTTGGCTAATATTTGTAAACAGGTTGGATCCAGATCAGACGCCGTTTACCGCGTCTGATCTGGGTCCAACCTGTTTGTCACACGTATTTACATTTTTTCCAGATGAAAAAATAGATAATTGTTTTTATTGCAAACGATATTTATAAAGCAGACGACAATTTATCATGATGAGGGCTACTTCTTGGCAATCTATCTAATTGTCCTCAGCAAAAATTGTCGTCTGTAGCAATTCTCAAAGAATTGTTATCTGAATGTGTTCTTGAAAATATAACCATAGTGCCAAGCAGTCTGGATTCAGATGAGACGCCGAGTTACTCGGCGTCACATCTAGACCAATACTGTTTGCAATAGTAATAAGAAATTCGCCCGCAACGTGAAAAGGGTAAACAATATGTTTCCAATCATCAAATATATTCGTATGCTTTAAAATTGTCGTCTGTAGATTTTGTCAAATTCAGTTTTATACATTTTAAAAGAAAGAACACTAATGACAAACGTCAAACAGGTTTTATTTAAATAAGAATCAGTATTACTCGACATTTGATCTGGGTTGAAACTGTAGGCAAACACCAGAAAAGTTCCGTTCGAAAGGGACATGGTTAGGTTTTAATTATATCTTTTTGGGGACTAATGACGCCGTCTGCTTAAAAACGTTAAACCCTATATTTCCGAAATTCCGCGTTTGAAAACCATCGTCTTTGAAAATGAAAGGCTACGCGAGCTTATAACGAGTAGTTAGATCTTCGAAAAATCTTGATTTTTTTTTGTTTTTTATGTCAATTATGGTTTTAGAATTAACCATTTCACTGTCATCGCGATCGCACAATGCGGCGTCTGATCTGAGACTGCACTGTTTGCTAACAGGTATTTCTATCGAAATAAATATAAATGAAAAACAAGACAAATTGAACATATCAAATATAATTTTTATAAGTACAGTAAAACCTCGCTATTACGACCGCTAAAACGAATGCTAATTAGTTTATAATAGAAAAGTGAAAGCTGAAAGCAAGGTGACAGTGAAACAGAAAGCTCCTAAAGGAGCTTTCTGTTTCACTGTCACCTTGCTTTAAGCGGTAACCTATCGTAAACACCTAATAATTAACATAACTTAGTGGTCGTAATAGAGAGGTTTAACTGTATGTAGGGTTTCACTTGGCATAATCCACTTGAGAGTATAGAGTCATGGTCTCAATGGTCATGTACATGTATGTAGAAACATTTGTGTCACGTTTTCTATAAGAAGATTTCTTTAACCGAGATACATGCAATTTAATTGTACTTGAAAAACATTTCATACGTCTCAAGGACCCACACACATATCAGTATTATCAAAGGCGCATTAATACTTTGTTGTCTGCATTGTGCTATATAGTGTTATACTTTGTTTAGATAAATATTTAATTTGTTTGTTTTTCGGATGAACTGTCTGTATATGAAACAAATACCAAATGTATGTCTGTTTGTCCGTCTCTGTCTGTCTGTGGTTTTGTCTGTCTGTCTATGTCTGCATGTCTGTCTGTCTGTCTATCACTCTCCCTCCATCCCTTTTCTCCCTTTCTCATCCACACACACTCTCTCGTTTAGGTCCAGACCAAATCAATATTTCGACTGTGTGCATAGTTAACCAATGCAGACATTACATTGGTTAGATCTAGATAAAATATTTTGAAATTTTTAACATCTACAATACTGTCTAATTCCTATAACTGTTACTTCTATTACTACCAGTTAATCTAATGACATGTATATAATACAAAATAAATCTCATGATAGATACATTGTACATGTACACAATCAGTGTCAGTCCTTTGTTTTAATCGAAAACCTAATTTTGACATTCGTTACCATGGTGATGACAGAATCGATTGTTTTTCTATCTTAGACGTAAATCTCTAGAATACTAAACACTTTGACCGTCAACATTTTTTCGATTTGTCTCGCTATTAGCTGTTACATTTCAGCTCAACACTGGAACAATTTCCTTCCTGGAATTGGCTCACAGATTTCCATTTGGTCCTGGAAAATAAATGACCAAAAATATCCAAGACGAGGCGTATCCAATTAAATGCCCTATTCCAACAGGGCTGCCATAAGTTGACATAAAATATCCTAAGATTTCCAAATTTGCATTTTTCAAGTGCGATTGTACGAATCGTACCTTTTCTCCATCGCCTGTTTCTAGTTTTGTTGACACGTGACTGCTTAAAGCAGGCTGAAAGTAAAGCAAAATGCGCATTAAGGCGCATTCTGCTTTACTTTCAGTCTACTTTAAGCTACCATTAACTAGAAATAAAATCCGAAGATTTAGGAAAAATTCGGAGAAATGGGGGCCCTGCTCCAACAATAAGTATATCTGTCGTCAGCTGAATAATGCTGTCTGGTATACAGTTATGAAATTGGTTAAATCTTTCTTTATCTACACCATCAAGGTCCGATTGACAAAAAGTATGGACCCTGATCAGGTCCCACTAACGTGGGACCTGATCAGGACCCATACTGTTTGCAAAGACGTTCACTATAAACTGTCAGGGCTTAGATTTGTTACAAAATTAAATGAAAAGTTCTGTTTGTTTCTGAGCAGTTTGGGTATTCATTAGAAACCGAATGAATAACATTTGATCAAGACTATAAGATTGCAATATATATTGAAATACGTATTTCTTTTAAATCACCAACGACAATAGAGTGGATTGTTTCTAATACTGCCAATGGCTTGTCTGGTCTTAACAGTCATTGGAAGGACATCGGTCAAACCTTGGTCTGAGATTTGTCTGAAATTGTTCAATCAGTCTTTGGGGCTTGGCACTGACGGATTTTTACGATAATAATTAAATCCGAATGAAGGCTTGTGTGTAAATATTCAAATTAGCTATCAATGGCGAAATTAAATGCTGAAAAGGCGTTTGAGTCTCGTTCTTAACGCTTCGTTTCGCCTCGCGTGGATGGCACAAAGTGATCGGCGAAATAATAATAAGATCATAACCCTTTGAAAGTCGAAGAAAGATTATCAATTTCGCGTGCTCAACGCGACCTCTGCTTTGATGTGTTGTTGGTCAATTCTTTGTTGTATTAGTAAAGTATAACAAAAATGGAAAATGTTTAGATCCCGATCAGACACCGAGTTACTGTTGATCCAAACTGTTCACAACGATATAGAAAGCTCGTCCGCCCTCTTCTAATACATTAAATGGGATGTGCACGTGATAATCACGTAGTTTTATTGTCACTTTGTGACTCGTTCCGTTAGATTCTAGTACAAAATTGCTTCTGTTTAATCTACCGTCCTATAAAATTAGAAGCGTGCACCTAACATTGTCGTCCTTCTAATGTTTGATTTGGTGTTGTTGCATAGAATTTTGTCTGACTTTTTGATGGCGTTGATGCTGTATTTGACATTTAAACATTTAAACTGTCTATGGCGTGTTTGTGATGCCTTTTGGTATTCTTCGTGACGCTGTTGATGGAGTAACGTTAGAAAAGACATTGATGATGTCTTTGACGTTGGTGATGGCGTTTGTTTTGCCGATTGCACAAACAATTTCAAGACGAAGTTGTGTTTTCCCTCATTTTGACTTTGTTGATGGTGCTAATAGGGTTATTAACTTTATTGATGGCATTGATATTGTTTTTAACATTGTGGATTGCGTTGGTATTGTCACTGATGTGTGTATATATTATGCAGGTTGTTGGCAATATTGTTGGTATAGTCGTTGAGGTTGTTGATAGCGTAATATAATCACCTTCCTTCGTGATGTTGGTGAGGTCAGTGGGGTTTTTATGGAGATTCGTTTATAGTTGTACATTTTTGTCTTTGACCAGGACTCCAGATAATAAGGAGTACACTGAACAAAGGCAATTTTTTTAAATCAAATCAGCACCAAGTCATACGGTGTTACTTCTCATAAGAATCGTCTCTTTGAGACGATTCTATAAGTAGTGGTACCGTATTTTCAGTGAAGAAATAGATATTTTAGTTTTTTAAATCATCCTATTATCTGGAGCTCTGTTTGACGTTAGTGATGGCATTGTCATTTGCTTTGACGTTGGTATTACTGTTTAAGGGATATTGGTTGGGATTGCAGCGATTCTTTTCCATTTGTGGAGCTGTTTGCTTGTTTTGTTTACGTTTGTGATGACCTGAATATGTCTGTCCTTCTCAAGTGACTATGAAATTTAAATCGGAATGTCAAACAAGTGATTCAACATTTCATTCGGATCCAATCTGTTCGCAAGAGTATCTAATAAACGTTATTAGCATGAGGAGATGTCCTGTATACATTGTTTCAGACACAAATCTACAACTAGGTAGAACCAGCGATATTCCACAAGCCAGCTGGATGGCTTACCTCACATAATATGTAGTGATAATAACTTGATACTATAGATCGCGCGAGAGATGCCGTGCATACACGGAAGTTGACCAAAACCATTCGTGCCTGGAGAATGTAAATAAAAGATCACATTTCAAATTTCATACGTAACTCATTCCAACAGATTGGAAACATGTTACACCACAACCACTTGTTACGTTGCATGCTGGGTAAGTGACGGTTACCAGCTATAGAATGTTTCAAACCGAAAGTAACTCGATATGTCTTCAGCAATAACAGTAAGCCTCGTTTCAAGTATTATGTGAACTCAAAACTTCAAAAGATTACTCAGTTATGATGATAAAGAGAAACGGCAGCGTAAAAGCATTTATGAAAGTAAAGAATAAACCTCCGATTTTTTCTTCTTCAGATATGTTCTTTTCTAGGTATTGTTGTTTTGTTGTTGTTGTTTTATTTTGTTGTTGTTGTTTGGTTTGTTGCTTCGTGCTTTGTTTTTAGGTAAGATTTTGTTTCTTAGGCTGGGTAAGAGGCGACCGACATGTGTTAATCTCCGAAATGTATCCTTTTTTAGATGATTTAATGTATGGAACTATTTTCACAAACGTTATCAAAATTATTGTAAGATAACAAGAAGTCAGAGTTTTATTGTGCCGTGATAAAAATCTAAATTTTGTATATTATTAATAAAGTACTATGTAAAGCGGTGTGCACTCATATCAAGTGATATATCTATACGTCATGGAAACACTTGTTTGGACATTGGGCATTCTGTTTTACTTTAAATACTGTTTGTCACAAATAGACATAAGCTATGAGGGCTGTTGTGATTTGGTGATGACGGTATCGTTAATGTTGGCAATGGTGATGATATTTTCGTTATTGTTTGCGTTAGCGATAGTGATGTCGTTATCATTGGCGTTTGCGATGGCGTTTTCGTTATTGTTGGCGATGGCGTTTTCGTTATTGTTGGTGTTGGTTATGTCGTTATTGTTATTGTTGGAGATGGCGATGAGATTTAAAAATGTTGTTGCAGGCGTATAAATAGAGTTTTTCTGTATTGCTTAAGCATCCATGCAATTATCATTATATTGCAGAGTCTTAGTCAAAGTCTGTATAGTTTGTAGCATTAGTCAATAACATGGCATTGATTCACAATAAATAGACTGTGCTCAAATTATTACTTCATCCCCTTCACTGCCACGATGACATTTATACCCAGTGCATTCTGCCATGTTTATATATTGGATTAGTCCATTTTTTATCGAAAGGATGTCTGGTCAAAATTTTCAATTCCATTTTGTTTTATATTGAAATTCCTATCAGCAAACCGTGTATAATGCGGCGTCTGATCAGATCAGAGTCTACACTGTTTGCCTATGTCCCATATATGGGATCGTGGGCACAAATGGGTTAAAATACATCGTCGTGTGCTTCTCAAACATGTAATGTAGGTAAATTCATTTAAGTAATATCGTAATAAGTGTAAACTATTTGGATCTTGATCAGACTCGAAATAGATGTATAAAGCTTATGAAGTAAGCAGTATCACTATTCGAGACTCATCTTGTGGTTTAGATAAGTCTCTACATTGTGGCACTGTGGAACATGAATACTTTATTCAATCTCAAATAAACGCGTTTATGCTAAACCAATGATGTCCATTTTAACCCTTTACCTGATAGCCTATTTCTAGTACTTAAGATAGGTGACTACTTAAAGCAGGTTGAAAGTAAAGCAGAATGCGCCTTAGGGCGCATTCTGCTTTACTTTCAGCCTGCTTTAAGCTATCATGTACTATAATATAGAAAATATTCCCATAAATACATATTCATTATTGATTAAATTAGAACTATTTTCTTCAGCGGATGAATAAATCATAGCCGCTAAAAGGCGCTTCTATTGGGGAAAGGGTTAAATAGTTTGGGCACAGACCAGGTGCCGGGTTACCCGATGTCTGATCAGACTCCACACCATGAACCATATATTCAAACCGTAAGGAATAATGCACTTTCCATTGCAGCTCGTCAAATTTAGTAACAAGACCAAACCAAAATTAACTACATCAGGAGATATACCCGTGGGACCTACACTTTATACAAACATGCGTGAACAGATTCACGTGCAGCTAAAATCTGATCTTATCTCGTGATGCATTACCAGTGTTGATGGCAGAGGTCAGTGGGTGATCAGCCTAATCACGTGTTATATAATAGATACTGATCAGTGAATGATTTGCTACTACAGTGCTTCCTCTCTACAACGACACCCAATGGGAGATACATACTGTGCGTGTTGTTCAGAGGGGTCGTTATAGGGAGGGAACATAAAACTTTGACTAACATTTGCAAACATCTTGAATCTAGATTCAAGCTGTTTGTCACTCGTCATTATATCTATTCTATCAAAATATTTATTTATATATAACAGACGACAATGTTAAGCAAACGATTTTGCAAGTATAAAAGCGTTATATATAATTGTATTGTTTGGCGGACAGTGACAAGGGTTGTTGTAAGGAGGGAATCGTTTTTGGGAGTGCCGTTGTAGGGAGTGAGCACTGTACTACAGTGGGTAAAATGTTATTCATTCCCGTTTAAACGTCAAACGAAAAGCAAACGCAAAATTTACACTTAAATGTAGAAAAGGACAACAGTTTGACAATACTGCGATTCATATTGATACATTTTGAGTGGCAAACAGATTGGAGCCTAATCAGACACAGGTTACATACGGAAATAATAGTTTTAGCTTAAACTCATTTATTTGGGAAATAATAACGTCTTTGCCCTTGTAACACTTTGCGAGTTTATTTTGGAACAGTTTTGATTCAGAGCAGACGACGAGCAACACAGTTACTCTGCGTCTGATTAGAATCCAAGCTGTTTGACACAGGCTCTGAGTTTTAACAAGTACAAAAGACTTGTAGATTGAGTTTTGGAAACGTTTTTCAAGAACACTATTGAAAATTACGACATAAACTCATTCACTGAGAAACTCCAAATGGAATAATCAAGTTTCCAATTAATGGTTGATTTTTAACGATATATTCCGAAGTAATAAACATCTCAAATTCTGATCAGAGGGTTCCTATACGAAAGGACAAGACTAGTGTGCTCTTAAAATGTATAATGTTTCACGGTAAATGACGAGTCATTAAGGGTGTATCAATGTCATGAGCCATTTTTTCAAAGTATTAAACTTTGTTTCTATCATTGTTTTTGTGGAAGAGCTATTTATGATGAATGAAAAAATGAAAAAATATATATATGGTGGTGTCCTTTTTTTTTAGCTACAGCGATATGAAAAAGGTATGTCAAATTTGGAATTATTTTTCAAATTTTACCCATTCAGAGTACAAGCTTCAGCAAAATCTATTTCAAAACAAAACAAAAATGTTAATTTGGGTTTTCTTTATTTATTTCATGTTATTTCATAAACCAAATTTAGACAAAGCAGGCGCAAGGTTTGAACAATATGGATCCTTGAATATAAAAAATATGCTTTATTTAGGGCATGGTTTTATTAGATTTTTTATTTTATGAAAAAAAGTAAAAAAGTTTGAAAATGAAATAGTTCTAGTATTAAACTTTTTCTTATATTCTACCAGATGAAAGCCCATACTAAGGCAGTTCAAAATAATTATGTAAAGAAATTGAAAGGTCAGTGTTGAAAATTTTGAGTTATTAAAGTAAAAAGAGTTATCGCCCCTTACAAAATTTACAAAAAAGTACCATACCGATGATATTTAGAGCTTTATAAATTTCACATTTGGTGCCTTTTTTTCTTAAATTAGTTTTTGTATGAAGAAATACTACCATAGATAGGAAATAAATAACACAAAACCAAATTATCATGTTTGTTTTCATTTAAAAGGGGTTTTATTGAAGCGGGCTGTTTGAAAAGGACAAAATAAGAGGAAGTGGATGGGGTAATTTTTACATGGCCGTAGAGCCAACTGTTCTTCACCAAAATGTACACTTTTTCTATTTTTTCATTCATCTTAAATAGCTCTTCAATACAAAACCATCATAGAGTGTTTTCATATACTTTGAAAAGTTCCCAAATTCATTACATTGATACACCCTTAAGGTTCAATGTGTTAAAGCAATTTAAAAGGTTATGATCAGTCACTATATTGCCAGTAGATATCTGAGATAATCTATGTAAGAAACTGGTTCAAAAATGGAATTGTATCAAACCAAACTCTACGTAATTTATTAAATTAACCTAGCGCCATACGACAGCAAGAATTAGCAAAATATTCACCACAAGTACATGTTGAAATGTATGCATCAAATCATTTTGCTTGCGCCCATTTCTCTATACAGTAAAACCTTTCTATTAGGTGTTATATGACAGGTGACTGCTTAAATCAAGGTGACAGTTAAACAGAAAGCTCCTTTAGGAGCTTTCTGTTTTACTGTTACCTTGTTTTAAGCTGTCAACTGGCTTTTATACAACCAAGTAGCCTTCGTTTTAGTGGCCGTAATAGAAAGGTTATACATGTACAGTAAATGCGCATTTGAATCCACTTATACAGTCATGAATATGCACCATAAGAAATGTGTTCTATATCATGGCGGATGGAAGCGTCAAGCAGACATGCAGTATACCTGAAGCAGTCTGCGACTTGTGGCGCATTCCGCTTTATTTTCAACCTGTTATAAAGGGCCACCTGTCTTCGAAACAGAAACATGTTCTGTGATAAAGGGTTAAGCTCTAACACAAAGAACGTGTAGTCGAATGGGATGACTTAATAGCAGAGATTTTATGTACATGCACACGCACGTGTATATACATGTATGTACATGTAGTAGTGAAAGAAACTTACATGTATGTACATGTATACTCTCTTTGACTGAAGACTCCGAGAGAAAATAAAACAGAATTAGTGTCAATAACAGAGAACCGCTACACGGCAATATCATCATGGAGTTTATAGCCCCATAAACCAGCGTGAACAAATTAATAAGTAAATTAAACACCACAATTACCCCTCAGCATGCATCCTAAACAATGCCGATACTGCAGTTATAGAATTTGATTGAGTAATAAAGCTTTGATTGGAGATTATTCGCCCCGCATAATAGTGTTTTCTTGAATCCCAGAGAATTAATTTAAAATTTATCAATCTCAATCAGAGCAACCATAAACCACGTCGACACTTTAACGTTGATAAAGCTAAGATATCATTTACTGGTATTTGCAAACAGTTTGAATGCTGATCAGACGCCGAGTAACTCGACGTCTGATCAGCATCCAAACTGTTTGTACATCCAACTAAACGTCAATAAAAGTTGATTTTATAACAAAAAAGAAGAACAGAAAACAATAAAGAAAGTCGCAATCACGATGATGCGATCGCTTGTATGACAGGAGTAGCTTGTATGGAAACTGGTTTCAAAACGAATTATGGAAGTCCCTTTAAAGCCTTTTGTTTCAAGGTGTTAGCAGTGTACGAAATACATTATAATTCAAGTCTTAAATATCATGATTTTCATTCAGAACGTTAAGGGGCTAGATCAGATTTTGAGTAACTCGGCGTGTTTAAACCGTTTGCCACTAAGTCAAAAGTAAATCTTCTACATTAAAAAAGATTTTGAAAAATTATACATTTTATCGCGTTACATTTCTTTTCAACAAGAAAGAACAATGTTTTCCCACTCGATCGCCTCCTTAGTACAAACAGCACACCAAATGACTTTCTTGGTTACAGAATGTTTTTCTATATACAGCAGCAAAAGCTGATATAACCGTGGATCGAGCAGTAGAGTATTCCAGAAAAAATGGTCAATTGAATACATGCATTTCCTGTAATTGAGATTCAAAAGAACAGCTGTGCATATTTGAAATAAGATAAAAGTAAAGCAGAAAGCTCCTATAGGAGTTCAGTTTTACTTTACTCGTGCCTTGAGTAATCGTTAAAGCAACATTTTACTGAATTGCATATTGAAACCTAGCGATGAGCAAACTCATCATTTACAAGCAGTACAGAGCCGTGACTTGTAAAGTCTTGTGCAAACAGTATAGACACAGTCTAATAAAGGTATGTAATGTTTGCCGTTTTGCAATATATTGATAAGACTCAACCTTTAAAAGTTCATCGTGAATTAGACTTAATTGGAAAATGGAGTTTTGATTTGAGACTTCAAGGGTGAGTGAGATAAACCACTCCTCAACTGATGCAGACAGTGTGTTCAGATTGTTTTTATACTATTTATGGGACTGTGGAATTAAACTAATTAACTGATGACTAATTAAATCAACAAATGTCTCACAAACACGCATGCATTATGTAATTACATTTACAAGGATGTAACCTTGAAGTTGGTACTTCTAAAATGTATATAAAACCCAAGAAATCGTGTTTATCTAGATAGTAATGTTTAATACCAAAATTCATCAACGTAATATACGTTATATTGTCATTATTAATAACTCACAAAACCTCAAACTCGCCAGCAAGTCACGCCTTGCTACATGTACCCGGTTTCTGAGTAAAACCTCTGTTTTACGACCTCTAAAATAAGGCTATTTGGTTGTATAGAAGACAGGCGACAGCTTAAAGCCAGGTGACAGTAAAACAGAAAGCTCCAACGGGAGCTTTCTGTTTTACTGTCATCTTGCTTTAAGCAGTCACATGTTCTTAACCCCTAATAATTAAGACAAGTTTGTGGTCGTAATAGAGAGGTTCTACTGTACATGTATCATAGTTTAAGCATGTGTTTTTGGAGAAAAAAAAAACATCATCTTGACTGTACTACTAAAACCATAGGTGGTTCTCTCGAAAAAAAAATTAAAAAAAAAAAAAAAAAAAAAAAAATTGTACCCTAACTTCACTGAAATTTCAGGGACGAGCTGGTGTCACAGCTTGACAGGCCGTGTTGTATACCTTGTATATAAATATAGTAAGGGTACAATTTATTTTTTTTTCCGAAATTTTTTTTCAATTTCTTTTTTCTTTTTTCGAGATTAGATCTATATAAATATAGATCTAGATCTAGTAAAGGTAAAAAAAAATTATTTTTTTTTAAATTTTTTTTCGAGAGAACCACCTATGACTAAAACCAGAGCGGAGTGCACTCCTGTTGAGCCCGTTTACGTAATTATATCCGTACAATATGATATGATATGTTTTATTCAGCAAAGACATACATGTCTATCAGCATTATATACTACAGTGGGGAATGTGTTATTCTTTCTCAATAAACGCGTTTACGCTAAAACTATTATTTGCCGTGCAAACAATTTGGAGCCAGATCAGGCTCCAAACTGTTTGCCACCAAGATAAACATGAAATATCAGAATTGTCCAAAAGTTGTTCTTTTCTACGTTTTAGCGCTTTGCGTTTGCGTACGTTTGCGTTTAAACGTGAAAGAATAACAGATTCTCCTACACTGTATAATATATATATAGACAAGTAATGACGGGCAGTCATTCTTATAACAATAATCTGCAAAGTATATTAGAATATGCACATTATATGTTTTGTATATGAACTTTCGATTACTTTACGCATATGATATTTTGTTTTCTCAGAAGAGCATGTTAATATTGTTAAAGAGGAGATGCAGAATAAGGCAAAATGTAAGCAAAAGAAAACAAACTTTAATTAGAGTTGCTTGTTTAATATTCATATTGCTTCTCGACCTTCGATTCCTCTGATCTGGCTATTTGCTGTTTGTAGCAAGTGATAATAAAAAATATAAATTCAAATTCAAAATTTTGACTTACGCAAAAATTTTGCGTAAGTAGTTTAGTAAAACGGGCCCCTGGGGTCCGTCTTACGAAACATCGTACGACCAAAACTGTCATAAGTCAACATTTTAGAAAACCTAATAATTTCTTATTTTTCTAATATATATTTCTAATCCTGTCTCTTGCATCTCTTTGGAATCGTCTTAAAAAGACGATTCCAAAGAGATGTGACAAGACAGAATTATATGGAGAAAATTAGTAATAATTGAGAATTTTTGAATCTGACTTACGACCTTTATTTGTCGTACGACGTTTCGTAAGGCGGACCCCTGAACTGGCGCTAAGGTGATGACAATAGCCATGTGGTTTTGGGTAATGAATAAAGTTTTGTTTGAATAAACAGTAAATTTGTTTCGTTTTGGCACTGCCCCGGTAACCGATTAAAATGTTGACTTTCTTCTAACTGGTTTATAAACTCTGTGTAATTTAAGGAGTCTTGTTTCCAGCAAGGTGTTGGAATTAAAATGTTGCAGTTGATAATGCATGGTCTGATAGAACATATATTACAATGACACAGGGGTACCATAAGTTGCTCATATTTCCAAAATTTCAAGCGCGATTTTAGCAAACGTACCTTCACCTAACAGGCTGTATGACACTTAAATAAGTATGCAAACAGTTTGTTTCCAGATCAGACGCCGCGTAACGCGGCGTCTGATTTGGATCCAAACTTGTTTGACATCCACATCCGGAGAAATTAAAAAGATATGGCAGCCCTGAAGACAACAAAGACAGCGTCTGTTGATTAAACATTTCTGTTTAGCTCAACCAAAGAGCTTTGATCTAAGACTCGGAATCTAATCTTGATCCAAGTTGGACTTTGACAGACACCAAAAATCCACACATGCCGTTTTTAAGGTTAATATAGTTTACAAATACAACTGAATCGCTATAAACCGAGCTCTCTCAAGTCGAACATTCATATATTTAAAAGTTAAAGCATAGCTTAGCTAGATTCTAACTTTGAAATACGGATATTAAAGACGATAATTCAAAGTACTGGTTTCGCCTGGCTACGTTTTAACTTTGACATACGAGTATGTTCGACTAAAACAATCTCGAGTTTTCTAGGTTTGACTGCAATGCACATGTGTGCAGTTCAATCGTTCATGCACAAGTCACAAACCCCAACAGGACAGAAGCCATCACCTCAACAAGTGAGAAATGATCTAGTCAACATTCAGTATGATAGAACTCTAACAGGTCGCTATAGTAAATTGACCATCCCGCCCCGTATCCCTTATCACGCCCGCTAACAAGATTCCAGGGGTGTGATAAATGGTGCCCCTTAGTGAGCGAGCCCTGACCGTCAACCCGCGTCCCTAGTGATCGAAGCGCCATCTTGCAGCTGACACAACCAATCAGGATTCATTAAGCTACTTATTCCTCATTTCTCAGAATTTGGCACGGGCGATTTTATGGTTTCCAATACTATACCCAATGTATATTGCGACCTTTTCAAAGAATAAATGTTCCTTTGGTTTTAAGACAGGTGAGTGCTTGAAGCAAAATGAAAGTAAAGCAGAACGCTCTTTCATGAACTTTCTGCTTTACTTTAATTCTGCTTTAGGCTATCACATGTCTTTCTAGAACACCATATAGGCTTCTATTGGTATACTGGTCTAAGTTTCAACTGGAATTTTCTGCAAATCGTTCGACTTTCTGTATTACCAATTGAAACAAACAAATGTCAATTCGGCTGGTACATGTATAAAGCGACGGCCTGCCTATCAAAAGGTGTGTTCTTTTCAGTTATTAGAACTTTTCTTTTTTTACTTAAACTGCAAAACAAATAATTATGTAGCAAAGTAAAGGCAGCTTATATATAAGTCTCTTTCGTAAGACTTCGATTTAAGACAATTACCAACTTGAATCGCACACCATCAAGTTGAGAACCAGACCATTGTCATACAAACATAACATTTGCTCCAAAACTATCTTCGGCAAACTTTTATTTTAAAATCATATGCACGTTTTATTATTATTAAGATCATTTATGCAAGTGTAAACGGTTTGGATCCTGATCAGACGCCGAGTTACTCAGCGTCTGATTAGGATCCAGACTGTTTGCAAACCTGCTAGTGTAGTCACTCTTAACATGATGAGGATTAAATACTATGAAATTGACATCATGTGTTTATTTCATACTGTGCGCTCATTACCTTCTAGTCTATAGCGGATTTTACGAGCTGCGAACCTGCGGGATCGGATCTTCTAGTTTTCCGGGCAACTGAGTATGACAATTACCCGAATGTTGTTTGAGTATTAATTGAATGGCTGTTTGATGGCCGGCCATAATCTATAAAAGTGTAAATAGGAACGGTTAGTTATTACACTTCATGAACGGCGAACGTGTGTTTGGAATTTGCAAGACATTTATTCCAGTAGCGTTTTATGACCAGACCCGCACCTGTGCTCGTTTGATTTCTTGTCTTGTTCCAACATGGTTATCTTTTATGCCAAACGTTCAACGTACAGCCAAGGCTGTGCTAACCCTTTCCTCTATAGAAAGACCTGACCTGACCTTATGACATTTTAGCATTTTCTTCTTCTTCAGTGCATAAGGGCGCCTGTGCATATAAATTGTGTTCAAAACAGTTGAAAGCTTTAAGCAGAAAACTCATACAAGAAATGTATGCTTCTTTTCATCATATGCTATAGGTACAGGTATAGGTAGTGGAGAATCTGTTATTCTTTCCCGATAAACGCGTTTACCCTAAAACTATTTTTTCTTTTACAAACAGTTTGGAGCCAGATCAGACGCCGGGTAACCCGGCGTCTGATCTGGCTCCCAACTGTTTGCCACCAATATAAACATGAGTTATCAGAATTGTCCAAAAATTGTTCTTTTCTACGTTTTAGCGCTTTGCGTTTGCGTACGTTTGCGTTTAAACGGGAAAGAATAACAGATTCTCCACTGTACATTCAGTCCCGGCTATATGGTGCAGTCGCAATTGCAGACATTTAGGATCCTTGGACTCGTTTCATAAAACTTCTTTCGAAACAAAATGTCGTTTGTCAAAACTTTAAAATACATTTAATTTTCAAGACGATTCCAAAGAGATGTAACAAGACAGGATAAAATGGCGAAACAACTAATAATGGAGACTTTTATAATCTGAATTACGACAACATTTGTCGTACGAGTTTTTATGAAACGGGTCTCTGATCAGACACTGCGTCGCGCGACACCTGATCAGAATGTTAACTGTTAGACAACAACTTCGATATCGTTTTGCCTTAAATCTAACTTCGAAACAATATTAATAAACTTACAGACCACAGTACTTAAGCAAATGATAATGTTTTTATTGCGAAGTAAAGTTGAAAGCATATTATAAAATTCGACGAGGAAAAAGTTTAAAGGTAACTCAATAGATGATATTTGGCCAGTATTTAAAGGGAGTCAAACCAACCATTTCACTGTTTAGTCTTTGTGTATCTCTATTGTTGTTTAAGTATGTTGGTTCAAAGACAAACTAAAACGTTTTAAACAGAACGTGCAGCAGGTCTTTCTCTCCAGAAAGTTTTTGTTCATTATAGAAAAAACACAATAATCTACGTATAGGTACAGTGGAGAATGTGTTATTCTTTCCCAATAAACGCGTTTACGCTAAAACTATTATTTGCAGTGCAAACAGTTTGGAGCCAGATCAGACGCCGGGTAACCCGGCGTCTGATCAGGCTCCAAACTGTTTGCCACCAAGATAAACATGAAATATCAGAATTGTCCAAAAGTTGTTCTTTTCTACGTTTTAGCGCTTTGCGTACGTTTGCGTTTAAACGGGAAAGAATAACAGATTCTCCACTGTAGTTCACGTAATTCTTCACTAAATAGTGTTCAAGTTCTAGCTATATAGCACTCTGAAACTGTTATATATGTGTATGACCATGTTACACCATTTGCCTCGATTACCATCAACAGCATCTGATGGGAAATATTATACTAAGCTGCTATAAAAACGTACTTGGTCAGACTTTTCTTGTTGCCGTTGACGCTAGCCCTCATTATTCATGTAAAGATTGAAATATGAATTGTTCATTAATTACTTTTGTCTTGCGCAATGGCTACCTTATCGGTCACGATAAACTTATATACGTCTTGTTGCGATTTACATTATTTTCCAACAGCGATATATACAGTGGTATATACGCTATTCCTACGATTTTAACGCGTTTAAACGCATTAATAAACGATTATACCAGAGATGTTGCGATTGGTGCGTCAGTTTTCCGTTTCACGCGGAATGTGCCTTAACTTAAGGCCCATTTTGATTTACTTTTCAACCCGCTTTAAGTGGTTACCTGTCTTCAAAACTAGAAACATGATATGGGGTAACGGTTAATTAACCCACGCTTCATGGTGACAGTACATGTTGTGTAACAGTCAATGATCTATATTTTTTCGTAAAAAGAAATTAACCAGACTTATATTTCCATGGTAACCAAGTTACTGAGGGGCTGACTAGGGAACTAACATGAGTGTGGCACCTGTCAAAACACTGATCAGAATCACCAAAACGCTTGCTTTGTTGTTGTTGTTGTTGTAGTTTCCTCCGTTGTAGTCGGAGCACCCAGGACTTGGTAAGTCCTGGTAAATATAGTGTTCTCACGAATAAAGTTCAGAAATAAAACAAATAAGTTCAAAGAGCCTTATGCCAAGGCTTACGGGTCATTGTATTAGCGACCAGACATCACATGTTAATATTAGCTTCACACACGTCTGCGCGTAACTATTGCACTACGAATTATAGCTGAAAACTAATATTGCATGCACATGTATAGTCTATTCTTAAGGCTCACAAAAGAAAACATCCGTTCAGCAGGTATGGCAAGATAACACCTGGAACTAAGTGAAAGTCCAACTTGACCTTTTAAGGCTATAAGAGTTAAAAAATAAAACAAATAAGTTCAAAGAGCCTTGTGCCACGGCTTACGGGTCCATGTACAGTACTGAACCTTATTAAATTAAATTGATAATCGCAAGCGAATTGCCATCGAATTGCCATCGAATCGCGCGCTTCAAAAACAAATCCTACGTTTGAATAATATTACGCGAATTTGCCGAAGCGGTTGTGACAAAAATGGAATCGAAAATAATAACGAAGGCATATTTGAGAACATTTGTGAGATACACCATTCAATAAAACTTACCCGAGGGTTAAGTTAGTACTTTGAATCGCAAGCGAATTGCCATCGAATTGCAAGCGAATCGCAAAAATTGTTAATTTAATAAGATTCACTACTGTAATGGCGGCCAGAAATCACATGTTAATGCTAGCTTCACACACGTCTGTGTCAAATGCACTACGAATTATAGCTGAAAACTAACACCGCATGCTAACATGTATAGTCTATTCTTAGGGCTCACAAAAAACATGTCCCTTCAGCAGGTATGGCGAGAAGAAACCTGGAACTAAGTGGAAGTCTGTCTTAACTTCTTAAATATTGCAAAAGTCTTGTCTATTCTTAGGGCTCACAGAAAAATCATGTCCGTTCAGCAGGAATGGAGCGAAGGTACCTGGAGGCGTGGAGCTCAGACTCAGAGGAAGTCTAACTTTAATCTTAGAAAAACATGTGCGTTCAGCAGGAATGGCGCGAAAATACCTGGAGGCGTGGAGCTCAGAGGAAGTCTAACTTAATCTTCTAAAAACTGTAAACAATTCGAAATAAAGGGATAGTCTATTCGATAAAATAAGGATATGTAAGAATCATGGAGATTAGTAAGTCTATCTGGATGCGCTTATCCTTTAGTGTAATGAAATCATAAAGGTTCAGGCAGAAATCGTGAGGCCTTGCGGGTCCGTGTAATGGCGGCACGAATGGAAGAATTCACATGTAGAAGTCCGCAATTTGCCGGTTTGTTGCAGGTTGCCACAGAAAAACTGTTGCTTCTTTCACCAGAAAGAGCTTTACACAAGTAAAGAGTCTGTTCAGAACTTTGCACTGCGTGTTGAACTGCACATGTGTAGTCTATTCTGGGAGCTCACAAAGACACGTCAGCTCAGCTCACAAAGACACGTCCGCTCAGCTCGACATCCAGTCATATTGTCATGTAGTATATCGGTTGTGACACAAAGCGTTTAGCTGACATGGTTAAACCAGTGTTATGTACATGTACACTCAGCAGTGAATTGACTAGGCCAATTAAGAGACCCACGCCAATGCAGTCGCTAAGGGGTCCGTCGGCTAAGTGATGACCCTTTCATCCGGGCTCTTTCAAACGCGTAAAGAAGCGCGTATAGAAACGGCTAGGAAACGCGTTTAACGAAACGGATAATAAACGCGTAAGAAACGCGTAAAGTGGGTAAGAATAGCGTATTTACCACTGTATATTTAATAACTCTTTTTCCAATAAACGCATTTGGGTTAAATTGTTAGATTCATTGCAAACAGTTTGGATACATAGCAGATGCCGTTTAACCCTGATCAGGTCCCAAACTGTTTACACTTAGAATTAAATCAACAAACTCTGTGGTTAATGCTTTCAATAATATACAATTTTCAACATACTAACTATTATATGACGTTCGCGTTTCGTTTCTTTTAAACGGGAAATGATTACGTCTTCTCGTATATACATGTGATTACATTTGTATTTACATTGTCTTTTATAGTGTTTGTGTAACAAGGGTGCCACTGTCTATCGCATTTAATGGTGGGAAAACATTGTCTGTGTTTTGTTACGACTCATATCAGTGATTTACTTTCATTCTGCTTGAAGTACTTACCTGCATAAACCCTAAATCTAAGTATTCTTACATGTATAACAGAGGTGCTTTAAATATACTGCATTGAGTGCATATTGTATACGGTGTATTTAACCCTTTCACTCTCAATGACGCTTTAAAGCGCGTTTGCAAACAGTTTGGATCCTGATCAGACGCCGCGTAACGCGGCGTCTGATCAGGATCCAGACTGTTTGACACTCGTGTCGATGTGTTTAAGTCATACTATTTTGAATATTACTTTGAAATGATCTTGCAAAGAATCAAAAACTCATGGACAATTTGGTAGTGAAAGGGTCAGAACAGTCATTATTTTCAGCAACAGAAGGGATATCATTTTCAGAAATGGCAGACGTAATTGGGAAAAGGAAACACGCTTGTACTTTTCGCTAATGAATTAGATAAAACTTTGGGCGGTCGAGATAGAGCACAATTGCAATTTACGTGTGAGATTTATTTTTGTTATATTTCATTGTTCATTGTTATGGAGAGAGACTAAATGTTGATAATGTTAAGGGTCTGCGTAATGGATTGTTTTTCTCTGATAGATAAGGCAGGGAATATAGGATTCCAAAACAGCAAAACTTGAGTTTAGCGCACACCCTTTTCTAAAGACAGTTATTTGCTTAACCCGTTACATGTACCCCATAGCCTGTATCTAATTTTGAAGACAGTTGACCACTTAAAGCAGATTGAAAGTAAAGCAGAATGCGCCTTAAGGCGCATTCTGCTTTACTTTCAGCCTGCTTTAAGATACCACCTGCTAGAATATAGAAACTATTTCTTATGGAACACATTTATGACTGTATAAAGTATAGGTATTTTCTTCAATGGAGGAATACATTAAAGTTGTAATAAGGCTTATTTATGGGGTAATGGGTAAGGGAAAAATGAAAAGCATAAAGCACATTTATAATTATTTCTGTTTTGCTTTACTTTTGTTCTGCTATAGGTTTTCAATTGTTTAAAGGGGTGTATTTCAAGTGAACTTTGACTATAGTAAGAGTTTGCATTCCATCTTTTAAGGAAACATTTATAGCACATTTCACAGTAAGTTGTAGGTGGGGTAACGGAGGTGAAATGTCCGTGATTTGAAATAAATTTAAAGGACGAATGAGTTGGGTTTTACGGCACAGCGAAACAATATGATTCGGTCATATAGTGCCGATAAGTGGTGAGGGATGATGAATTGAGATGTTGATAATTTCAGGAAGATGGTTTCGGCTCATCTCATTTGTAGCAGTACATGCGTTCAAAACCAACACTCTGACTTCCCTTTTAGTTCTTGACAGAGGGGGTAATCTCGGTCCAATAAACAGAAAACATTCCCATGACAATTAAGCCCCAGAACAACAAGGTAGGTAGGTATCTGGGACAAAATTAAAGACCATGTTCGAAAACAATATTAGCAAGTATGACATTACCTGTCGAACCTCGTTATTTCGAAATCGCTAAGGTAGAACTTGCCTGTATTTCAAAGTTAACGTTTTTGTTATTCTGAAATATGTATATGTTCCACTTAAGTTAGCATAAGTTGTCGACATTTAAAGCACAGAAAACGGTTAAATCGAAATAAAGGAATTTAAGATATGGTTTGATTTTGTTGACCAGTACAATAGGTTACCAAAAACTGTTAAAATAGAGAAATAACAACATCTGTTTTGTTATAACAGAAGTAATAACCTTGAAAACAAGCTTGAATGAAACTTAGCTGTTTCAAGGAGTAACTGAGCGCATTTTCGGTGTTAAAGAATAAGACATGACAGGTAGATGACATCATTTGGCACGTGCATCACCTGTGGCAATAGTTCACGAGCTTGTTTGTTTCATTCTGACATCAGCACAAGTTGCTGACAGGACCTGATAAACTCTAAATGGTTCCGCATGTTGAAACATTGCATGTTTTACATGTAACACGCTCGGTGTTGATATTTCATAGCCGCTGCCGTGCTTTACAGTTTCCTGCCTTACCACGAGTACCCTGAGTACCCTAATTATTAGCCAACAGTTTAGATTATGATCTTAATTGTTTGGAACTAGTATCGATGTTTCTTCGGTGAAATTCCCTGAAACTTAATTTGAGAAATAAGAGCAGACGATAAGTATTTAAAGTAATGTGGATCTAGGTGACTTACTTAAGATACAAGCTGAGAAACAAGTTTATTTTCTACTATAGCGTTGATGAGATATAATTAATTCCATGCACATTCTGCACATGTAGTTTACGTTTGTTGGTCATGAAACGTTGCAATAAACAGTTCTGCGACTAGTCTCACCAATGACCAACTGTGACGACATGCTTATTTTTGATAAGTGCCGTCCTCGTGTGAGGACAGCGCCTGAAGTATAAAAATAGCTCGCTGCCTTTAACTGTACACAGAGTGGACTATTCTGCGACATACTACAATGCATGAAGGTCAAATAGAGTCATCAAACGCAGTGCAATGCTAAATTAATTACAAAAGCAGGATAGAAAGTTTGCAGCATACACCAACACAGCTTCTCTATGAGTTTTGTGGGTCTGAGCAATCTCCAAACTGATTGAATTGAACATTAATAATTTTAGCTTCTTACAGTGGAGAATGTGTTATTCTTTCCCAATAAACGCGTTTACGCTAAAACTATTATTTGCAGTGCAAACAGTTTGGAGCCAGATCAGACGCCGGGTAACCCGGCGTCTGATCAGGCTCCAAACTGTTTGCCACCAAGATAAACATGAAATATCAGAATTGTCCAAAAGTTGTTCTTTTCTACGTTTTAGCGCTTTGCGTTTGCGTACGTTTGCGTTTAAACGGGAAAGAATAACAGATTCTCCACTGTAGCTTCAACGCGTTTATTGGGAAAGAACAGCATCTTCTCCATTGTAAAAGCAATACATTACTGAACCTGTAGCACGAACGACTGCAACCGGGACAAAGTTATCAGATTTTCTGCAGGAACTGGCAATTTCCCGACCTACTGAAAACTTCGCGAAATTTTCACAAACCATTTCAAACAAACGACTTGCATCTGCGCATAGGTCCCGTCTTTTGTTATGGGTTATTAAAACAGAATTATCCCTACTCTGACGCCCATTATATGTGCTGCAACAATGTGCGAACTATTCTTGCCATGTCTATAGGCATGTAGTATTAAAATGTTTACATATGGTTTGCGTAATACGTCGAAATCATCAAAATTCTTGCTGGAATATATGCTCGGGTCTTTCATGATTCGCATTATGTTTTTACACATGTGGTTTTTATAAAAAAAAAAAAAAAAAAAAAAAAAAAGCATTTGTGTACACAGTCAGTTTAGCTTTTGTATCAATCATATTCATTCCTCGGTATTACAATAAAAGCTCCCTGTAAACTTGCTGGAAGATTTTATTGTAGGTCTATAATTATACAGAGCACCAGATAAGGGTAGTTTTTCAAAAAATAAAATATTTATTTCTGAATTAAACCCTATGGTGTTACTACTCATTAGAATCGTCTCGAAGAGACGATTCTAATGTGTAGTAACACCATAGGATTTGGTGCTAAAAAGAGTGATAAAATGTTGGATTTGTTGAAAAAACTACCTCTTATCTGGAGCCCTGATTATATGAGCCGTGTCATAACAAAACAAGTAGATCTAAAGCCGTATTGCATCGAAAAGTGTACAGAACAAGTATCGTTTTCATCCAAGATTCGGATTCTGGTCTACATTGCTAAATATCGTATATAACACAGCTGCACAATATGCTTTACAAGATGCATGTGAGTGTCAAACAGCGTAGATCAAGATCAGCCGCCGCGTCTGTGACGCGGTGGCTGGCCTTGATCTACACTGTTTGTAATCCAATTAGTCAGGTTTTCTCATGGAACGGCTCAAACAAGAGTGGTCTAAGGACACTGCAGTGTTTGTCCATGTTAACAAAACTGTTTAATATCGTAAAGCAGCCAAATATTTGAACCTAAACATTGGGGAAAATTTTATTTTTTCCCAATAAACGCGTTTGTGCTCAAACGATTTTATCCATTACAAACAGTTTGGGGCAAGATCAGACGCCGGTTAGCCCGACATCTGACCATGCACCAAACTGTTTGCCATTCAGATTAAGATATGTAAATCGGTAGAACATTCAATCACCTGTCATTTTCTACGTTTAATTACATTGCATTTTGTTTCATTTCAACGGAAACGAATAACGCATTTCTTGGTTTAAACAATATTTTATTCAAATAATGAAATGGATTGGACAACAGGCATTGCCTATGTAAGTCCTCTCCTAACGCATTTCTTCTCCATTGTATCAATGCAATTAGGTTAAGGAGTGTGTTTCTGTTTATATTGTTCATGCATACATTTTAACGAAATGCTGTATTGCGACAACTAAATAGTGAATACGGTTAACCATTTACTCCATCTATACGCCTTTTAACACCATTTGTTTATTCCTTAACTGAAGAAATTCCGTAGTTCCTATTTTATACAGCCATTATAATGCACCTTATGAAATAGTTTCTATATCCTAGCAGATAGTAGCTCAAAGCAGACTGAATGTAGAGTAAAATGCGTCTTAAAGCGTATTCTGTTTTACTTTCAACCTGCTTTAAGTGATCAACTGTTTTTATAACTAGTTACAGGATATGGGATAATGGGCTATAAAAATAGAAAGCTCCATGGGATTCCTCTGCTTAACTACAGCTGGCTTCAAGATATCACCTGTCATAAATACCATCAGTTAGTCTTCTGTTCAGTGGTCGTTATAGAGTGGGTTCAACTTTATTCAAAGGGAAAAAAATAAGTTGTTTTATCTGTAGTCAAACGTGTGCTAAGTAATCATTAAAACGTTTTAGGACAACCTGGTGTATTTTGAGTTTTGCTTTATAATTGTTGCCGTGCTTGTAATAACCTCTTTCCTTCGGTAGAGCTCGTGGATTTTTAGTTGACTGGTCGATTAACAGTTTAACTGTAAAGTTTCGCTTGAAGATGCCCGCGAAAGGTATAAGGCAGGTCACTCAGAAAATCTGCAATTTATTTCATCTCTGAAAGTTGAAGCTTGAATTGGAAGTCTTTGTCTCTGTCTTATTCATAACCAAGGTCGATACTGCCGCTATATGATTTCATTTCAAAACTTTTATTAACGAGCGACCTGTTTTAACCTATGTGTAGGCCTTGATATTTCTATGATTCTTCGTTTGCGATTTTTGAAAAGTTTCAAGACATGTATCAATACATAGTTGTTATGCAGTAAAATCTCTCTATTACGACCACTAAAGTATGATATATATCATGTGTTAAATGTAGGTGACTGCTTAAAACAAGATTCACGTAAAACAGCGAGCTCCTTTATGAACTTTCTGTTTTACTTTACATTGCTTTAGTCTGTAACCTATATTTCATACAATAAATTAGCCTTCTTATAAAGGTCTAAATAGAGAGTTTTTCTGTATTCTTCAAATGGCAGTTCTATAGATTCGAATTGAGTCAAATCCATTATGGTCCATGTATATGTATGACTGTTTTTTCTTTACAATATATATAACCCTCTTATCTGTGTATACACTGTTTGAATATAAATCTTACTCTTCAGTTGTACAGTAAACCTGCTTTAAAACGACCACTAAATTATTCTAATTAGTTTGTTTTAAAGGCAGTTGGACGCTTAAATCAAGATAACAGTAAATCAGAAAGATCGTGTATGAGATTTAGGTTTTACTCTCATTTTACTGTAAACTGCCACCTGTCCTTTATAAATACATGTATACAATGTAAATATATATATAGCCTTCGTTCTTAGTGGTCGTAATAAAATATTTTACTGAACTCTGTGTGTAAAGGAACCGTATACTCGTCACTAGGTTTAAATATATTAATATTATTGAATTTCCTATCAGCAAACAGTGTAGACACTGATCAGACGCCGCGTTATGCGGCGTCTGATCAGAGTCGACACGGTTTGCGTATGTCCCTTTTATCGGACGCTATGCACAAATGGGTTAATATTGGCGTTAGTTTTGACAGCAGCGTCATCTCACCTTGCCATTTTGGCAGTGAGACTTTACTTCTGGCTATGCGTGTTATGTGCATAGACTTGTGGCAGTCGCATTGTTCTCCAAGACGAGCGCGGTTACGTCACCATGATTGATTCTGACTTTCAGAACAATTCCGTCTGACAGAAGGTGCTTATTTTGTAGACTATAGGCCAGTAAAAGACAGATAACAACATCAGCAAATTTATTCTTATGTAAAGAATGGAAGTGGAATTATTCCCTGGTTGCCTTTACTCTGCAGGAACGATGAATACATAAGTTGCCAATAATTGTAGACCCAATCCTGATAAAGATCTGCACTTTTAGTTAAAACTTTTGAATATTAAAAAAGGAAACCACCCAACAATCAAAATATCTTGGTTTATGTTTGTTGCTTTGTTTTGTAATTTTTCGAAAATTAAACATTTAAAAAATAAAGCTTTGATACGCATATGCAGGACAGAAGTGATAGAGAAAGCCCTGGGCGAGCTTCGTACAAACTCTTCTTGGTATGCAATCCATGCATTTGGAAACTACTTGTCTTCTGTTTGGTTTTCACTAAATACAGTTTCGACGCAAGTATATTTCTATAGACAATAACTTGACCCATTTGTGCCCACGATCCCATATATGGGACATAGGCAAACAGTGTAGACTCTGATCAGACGCCGCATTTTACGACGTCTACACTGTTTGCTGGTAGGAATTTCAATATAAAACAAAATGAAAATGAAAATTTAGATCAGGCATCCCTTAGATCAAAAATGGGTTAATCCAATATATAAAAATGGAAGAATCCAATGGGCACAAATTGGTTAATGCAAGGACATGCGTTATGTATAAAGATCCAGAAAATTTTCTACATTATTGTTTTCCTGCAACAAGAGCCAGCAACCTGTTTTAATCCATTTGTGCTCAATGGGTTCTTCCATGTTTATATAATGGATTAGTCCATTTCTTATCAAAGGGATTCCTGGTTCAAATTTTCATTTTCATTTTGTTTTATATTAAAATTCCCATCAGCAAACAGTGTAAACTCTGATCAGACGCCGCATTATGCGACGTCTGATCAAAGTCTACACTGTTTGCATATGTCCCATATACATGTTTGGGATCGTGGGCACAAATGGGTTAATTTTCTTGAATATTCTCGTTTCCCAATTAGTCCTTGGTGACACATGTACGTGCCACTTACAAACAGTGCACCTGTGAGTAGTACACTTGTCTTATGCAAATATATAATGAAATGGATTGGACAACAGGTATTGCCTATGTAAGTCCTCTCCAGAAAAATAACTTCAGTTGGGAAGACGTAAATAATTCCCGTAAAAAGACAAACGGAATACAAAAGCTCTGCAAAAAATGTAGACAATTGCATTGTTTAATTTCTAACGATTTATTCAAATCTGAGTGGCAGACAGTTTTGGAGTCTGATCAGGCTCCAAACTGTTTGCAATGGACATAATAGTTTTATAGCATAAGAGCATGTCTCTTGGGAAAGAATAACGTGTTGTCCACTGTAAACACTGGTTCAAGTTAACCCATTTATGCCAAGTGAATTCTTCCATGTTTTATATGGATTAGTCCATTTTTAATCAAAGAGATGCCTGGTGAAAATTTTCTTTTTCATTTTGTTTTATATTGAAATTCCTATCAGCAAACAGTGTACACTCTGATCAGACGCCGCATGATGCGGCGTCTGATCAGAGTCTACATTGTTTGCATATGTCCCATATATGGGATCGTGAGCACAAATTGGTTAAAACAAATTTTATATATGTACAATACATGTACTGAGTAGTCGAGTCCTAGACCCACTAGTGTAACCAGTAAACTTCACCCTGGCGACGAAGTATTGGAATTTTGACTTGTTGATAATCCAGAACAGATACCAACACATCATCTAATCACCCAGGGAGCCACTATCATCAGAAATAATAAGTTTTATAGCTTTCCTACAGCCATCAAAAGAGCGGTAACTATGTTATGGAAGTTATATGACTAATATACAATGTATAGACATTCTATTATAAAAGAAACTATTACAATGTACTGTGTTCGTCTATATAATCTCAGAAATATGACATTCTATATTACTGCTACAGGTTTAGTAAATCTACAAACTAATACCGGTACATAATACCAGGGCTGCCATAAGTTGATCTTGAAAAGTCCTAAAAAGTACGAATTTTCAAAGTTTCAAGCGCAATTGCTTAAAGCAGGTTTATAGTAAAAGAGAATGTACCTTAGGACGCATTCTGCTTTACTTTTATCCTGCTTTAAGCTACAATCTGCTAGGTTTAAAATCCGAATATTTCGTAAAAATCCGGAGAAATGGCAGCCCTGTTTCCCAAGAAAAACGCCTTTATGCTATACAAAGAATGTCCATTGCAAATAGGTTTGAACCAGATCAGATGCCGGGTACATGTAACCCCGTGTCTGATCAGGCTCCAAATGTTTTGCCACTCAGATTAGAATAAATCGTAAGAGTTTTTTAAATTTAATTTTCATAATTTTATGGCATTGTGTTTGCGTTTCGTGTGCGTTTATACGGGTAAGAAAAACGTCTTCTCTACTTACACTAACGGAGGATCACTTGCTTAAATACAGGAATAAATCGATTTTGACTCATAGATATCGCAAAGGACAACTTAAAACAGGATATATGAAAACTAGAACGCCCTGTTTTATAGCCAAATATTAGCTTCAAATCTGAATCTTTGGTTAACTATAGCATGTACGAGCGCCGTGCGGTCCTCGTAAAGGCCAACTAAAAGCAGGATAGACGAAAACTAGAAAGCTCATACAGGGATGCTGTTTTATAGCCAAATGTTGGCCTCAAATCGGAATATTTCGTTAAAAAAATAACAATTGACGTTGAGTTTTCAACCAATTTTTTCAGTATTGAATTTATTGAACTCCGACGTTGGCCAAAATGATAACTTGCTCGCCTTATGCCCCTATTCCACACCGACTACGAATCCCACGAATCGCCACGAATTGATAAACGTTATGATTCGTGGGGATTCGTGGAATTCGGCAAATCTTTCTATCTAATTCGTGACACTCTACGAATCGGCTACGAACGAGTTAAGAATAGTCGTGGGGTTCGGCTCGAATCTTACGAATACAGTCAAGAATCCAGTACGAATTACAAGATTCCGCTACGAATACTGCACGAACGCTAAGAATCAGTTACGAATATGCCGAATGTATCTACGAATCAGCTACGAATGAAGTTTGATTCTTGACAGTTCGTGGGATTATTGAAGGTATGCAGTGTTCCCTCCCTACAACGGTCCTCCCAACAACGATTCCTTCCTTACAACAACACTTTTCGTTGTTTTCCAACCAAAAACAAATATGTCCAACCTTATCACGCCTGCTATATTGTTTGCTTAAAATTGTTGTCTGTTGTTTTTCACAAAGTTACATACTACAGTGCTTCCTCCCTACAACGACACTCCCAATAATGGGTTTCTCCTTACATAAGTACAAGTTACATAATGGAGATTTTGACGGAAAAAACTTAATGACTAGTGACAAACAGCTTCAATCCAGATCAGACGACGCCGCTTTACGCGGCGTTTGATCTGGATTCAAGCTGTTTGCATAGTAAGTCAATGTCACTCTGTGTAATGACTCCCTACGAACAACGCACACAGTTTTTGACTTCCATGGGTTGTCGTTGAAGAGAGAGAACGCTGTAGACATTTTGACAGAAAACAATTAATGACGAGTGACAAACAGGTTGAATCCAGATCAGACGCAGTGTTATGCGGCGTCGGATCTGGATTCAAACTGTTTGCAATTGTAAGCCAATTTCCCTCCAAATAACGACTCTCTCCGAACAACGAACCTATTTTTGTCTCCCATTTGGTGTCGTTGTAGAGAGGGAGCGATGTAGTTAAATGGACTTTTGAGATAGAGCAGCAGCAGCACTGGATTTGGAACTGGCGTATCAACGCTAGCTGCATGCTTATTGCAAGAAGATACCCCGAAGAAGAAGGAGAAGGTCCACAAGGTGGTGGGTTAGACAGTGGCTGACTCTAGCTAGAAGGCTAGAACATGAGCTATGTGTGGAAGATGAGAATGCATTTACCAACCATGTTAGAATGCCAGGATTATAGGCCAGTCATCCATGCAAAGGAGGGACACTCACGTGAGCTCAAAACTATGCCAGAGTGAAGCTGGCATTGACTCTCAGACTCCTGGCTATAGGAGAACGGTGTCAAACTGGTACTCACGAATCCCACGAATGAGTTAAGAATACCACGAACGCCCAAAAAGCGGTTTACGAATCAGTTAAGAATCCTACGAATCAGCTACGAATCCTACGAATGCACTACGAAGTTGTTACGAATTAACTACCCATTGTTCCATTCGTGGGGTTCTTGGCCAAAACTTTGAACAGCTCAAAGCTTTTGCCACGAATCACCGACCGCCTACGAGTTGCAAGAATCGACTACGAATCAGGTAAGAGCTCCTCGAAATTGTTACGAATCATCTACGAATCCTAGAATGTTCCTATTCGTAGCGATTCGTGGGATTCGTAGTCGGTGTGGAATAGGGGCATAAGGTTCCCAACACATCTTATCCAACTTGTTCAATAAATTAATATCTGAAAACACAATCATTCAATTTTCTCCTAATACAAAAATGTACAGTTAAACCTTGATCATTCGAAATCGAATGATTCGAACGTAATCCTTTTTCAATGTTAAACGTGGCTTAGCCAAGTTTTAACATTGAAATAGGAGTATGTTCGACTGAATCACGTTTTAACTTGAAAACAGGGTATTTTCGACTTAAGCGAGTTCGAATTCTCAAATTTTAGCTCACGATATAATGATAAGATTGAATTAAGCATGTTCGAATTATCGAGTTTCAGTTGTATTAGAGAAGATGATTCTTGTGTGCAGTAGACAGTAGTTCAATCGCAATCATAGTGCAAAATGATGAACACGATTTTGGGCTAGGGGTAATTCTTCGACTAGATTGACGACAACGTTACAATGGCTTCGATTCAGACCAAACGATCTTTCTTCTTCTCCGATAACTGATTTGTCAGACAAATACAACTGACGATCTCGTTAAATGAATCCCCAAACTTCTGACAAAGACTGATACAGAGCTGCTGATGGGATAGAAGTATATTTCATCAGACTTAATGTCGCCCCGGATCGTCCCGTTTGGATTTTGAGTCATGTACAGTAACATTCCGATATCACCGTCTGTCGAAGGAATGTTATTTTGCATTGTTTAAGGTGTGGTGCAGCTTAAAGCAGGATGAAAACGATTAAAACTTCTCCTAATAGAGCATTCTGCTTTACTTTCATCCTCATTTAAGGTGTGCCATTGACGTAACCCATTTGTGACGAGCGTGTCATAATAGGAACATAGGCAAACAGTGCAGTCTCAGATCAGACGCCGCATCATGCGGCGTCTGATCTGAGTCTTCATTGTTTGCTAACAAGGATTTCTTTACAAAATGACATGAAAGTGAAAAATTAGTCCAGACACCCCTTCTATGAAAGGTTGACGAATCCAATACTGAGCATCGAATAATCCACTGGGCATAAATTGATTGAGTTCGCACCAATTAGTTTTCTTGATCGCAGTATCAGCAGGCTACTGTATTGTAATTCCTTGCAGTTTCATCTGCCTGTAAAACATTTTTGTGGTTTCAAGAAGAAATATGGCGTATAAACGAGCATTAGTTGTTTTGAATGATTTCAAAATAATGTGCAGACATTGCAATTTAGTACTCTAATCCATAATGTGATGGAAGCCATTCTCTATGGAATACATGTGTTTAGTACTGTATAGAAAGGATCTTATTCTTTTCCAATAAACGCGTCCATGATGAAACAATAAGTTCCATTGCAAACAATTTCGGAGTGCCAGATCAGACCGGTAGCATGGTATCTGATCAGACCCCAGTCTGGTGGGGGGAAGTAATCTTCAATATGTATTTTTTTTTTTTAAAAATAAAATGTCATGTCCTATATTTTATCGCATTGTGTTTGCGTTTAGTTTTGGTTTAGACGGGAAACAATGTCGTATTCTTACCTGTATGACTAAGTATTTGCTTAACACATGTATACCCATTTGATTCTTCCATATTGTTATATTGGATTAGTCTAGTTTTATCAAAGGGATGTCTGGTCAAAATTTCATTTTCATTTGTTAAATATATTGAAATTCCTATCAGCAAACAGTGTACACTCTGATCAGACGCCGCCTATGTCGTATATATGGGATCGTGGGAACAAATGGGTTATAATATCTAAAAGCTGACATTTTTACACTCACATAAATGATTCGGGTGAAGGAACGTATTATAAATCGAGTACTGTATCAATTCGAGCCGCAGTCTTCTCTTCACTAAATCTACGAGTTCCATTATACGTTTTCAGACAATTCTGTACCTAAACTGCCATCTTTAAATGATGAAATTTGCAGTAAACGATGAGACTTGGAATATCTTTAGTTCTGTATAATCCTCCTGCCATTCATATGTCAGTTTTGTCTTTGTCTTTTAGAATAAATTGCAGTCTGGCCAATCAGTTATCTTGTCAACATTTTACATTTTTAAGTATCGATACTGTAGGAAATTATTTATAGAAAACCTCTTGCTATAGTCTGTCGCAAAGTTATGTATTGCTTTTTATAATCAGGTTTTTTATATTATCGAAGATGCTTTCCAAGCTTCTTAGTTAATATAAAGTCACACTGATTATTTAAACGTTACAGATTTGTTTTTTCTAGTTCTCTATTAACCTGCTACCTGTCTGCAACACTTAGCATTTCTTCTACACAATTGACGCTCGACACTGGTCTGGTTTGCATAAGTCATCAAACAACAAAACTTCTCTATTACGACCATTGAAGTTTGTTAAATATCAGGTATTAAAGACAGGTGACTGCTTAAAGCAAGGGGACAGTAAAACAGAAAGCTCCTTTAGGAGCTTTCCGATTTATATTCCCTTTGCTTTAAGCTGTCGTCTCACATTGATTCAATCAATTAACATTCTTTTTAGTGGTCGTAATAGAGAGTTTTTCTGCAATTTTTGTAATTGCGATATTATCTGCATCTTTAATTCTCCTGGTCCATTGTTTGCCTTGGTGAGATGCAGTTGATGAATATCTCTAAGTTCATTTTCTTTCACGAGCGATTAGCTTTTTCTATCAAAAATATGATATATTGGTCTGTAGGGAGACATTAGTGTACTCTCACAGAAAAAAATTAATTCGAGGTTTCGTTTTGACGAGACTGACAATAGATTGACTAACATGACATTCAAGAGAGGCAGGGAATTCCTCAATGTCAAGAATACCTCCTCCCCCAATACATGTACAGTGGAGAATCTGTTATTCTTTCCCAATAAACGCGTTTACGCTAAAACTATTATTTGCAGTGCAAACAGTTTGGAGCCAGATCAGACGCCGGGTAACCCGGCGTCTGATCAGGCTCCAAACTGTTTGCCACCAAGATAAACAAGAATTATCAGAATTGTCCAAAAGTTGTTCTTTTCTACGTTTTAGTGCTTTGCGTTTGCGTACGTTTGCGTTTAAACGGGAAAGAATAACAGATTCTCCACTGTAGTTCCAGCCACACGAAAACCAGTTAGTGGTGTTTAAAGACAGGTTATAGTTTTAAGCAAGGTGAATGTTATACATTCATCTTACTTAAAGCAGTCATCTGCCTTAAATATTTTAATAAAACGTCTTTTTTTTATAGTTTGTCGTTGAAGTGAGTTATACTGTAAATGATAGTTTTGTACATGATTTCTTGACCGAAAGTTTAATTTGAAATTTAATATTGGTATGCCAATCATTACGAAGCATTCTATTGGCTTAAGGACAGGGTCTGGATTAAGTTGTGTCTGATCAGTATGACAACTATTTTACTATTGTCGTTAAGTGACTTCAAATAGAATATGAATCAGTATTCGAAATTCTAGTGCAAATACCTTGGTAACATGTGAAACAAGGCAATTTTGACAAGTATGGTGGGTTTTTCGATGATTGCATTTTTTATATTCCTATTCACTACCACAGAGATCTTCCTACTTTGCCGCAGTTCTGGGGTTTAATTGTCATAGGGAATATGACCGAGATTATCATCTCTGCAAAGAACTCAAAAGAAGGCAGGTCGGTGGTTTTGATCCCATGCACTGTTCGGGAACAACTGAGACTAGCCGAAATAATCTTCCTGAAATCATCATCGTTTCATCTCACCATCCCTCATTATTCGTCGCCGTTTCATGACCTATTTTGTGTCGAAGTGCGGAAAAGCCCAACTCGTCCATCCATTCTTATTCTCTGACTTGGGAACTTAGAGTTTCAAAAAAATGAAACTAGAAAATATTTCATATTCTTGTCAGAAATGTTTTCCTGGGTACGTAACATGGCGATGAAGAATAAAAACACATGCTCTGTTAGTTTCACCGTTCAACGTACCCAACTAATGCCAAAGAATGATGAGCGTAATTCTTAGAATATTCAGAACAGTGAAGCTCCATCAACATCATCCCTGAAACAATACCAATTAACAATGTTAAAAAACGAGTAGCAGCTTAAAACAGGATGAAAGTAAATCAGAAAGCTCCTACATAAGCTTTCTGCTTTACTTCCACCCTGCTTTAAACGATCAGTCCCCTGTATATAGCAAAACAAACCTTTCTTGGGTAGACGTATTAGTGGGGCTTTACTGTAATATGGAAAGAAAAAGGTTGCGGGATTTATGTATGTCTCCACCGTTCACTGCATTAACTGCCCAAAAGAATGCTAGTTAGTCCTGTATTGTATGTAACTTCAGTCACTGTGCCAGACTCTTCAATATTACAAATATTTTTCTCTGGACGACAAAGAGAGACAAATCTAGTGTTTCTTCGTCGACACAGCGGCGCATTTAGATTTAACGTTAATGCAAATATTTCGCTGTTTTTGACTATTTCTTATTTCATTACCCTTTTGTGTAGTTTACATTTCTTCGTCACGACTAAACAACTAATTCCGCGGAGTTACTGTCTCTAAAACGTAGTTACATGTATTTCGAAGGATAGACATATGTGCACCACTGGGGACCAACTACATACACTCGAGTGTAGTGTCGTCAAACGTATGCTACGACACTTTATATAATATGGATATTATTTCCTACGAAGGCAACTTTGTTTCCGTTGATGGCCCCCAGCGTATTATCAATAAGGTTTGACCTGACGGTCATCACTTTCCGTCAGCTTTCGTTGGTACAATCGGTGGTACAATCGGGAGTTTCCGGATACTTTATTTATAGATCTCACGATATATACCTTAGCCGATAACCAAAAGTCACTGTGTTGCAATAGCTGAATGGATAGCGTTAATGACTCGTTGTGGAAGGGTCGTGGGTTCGATTCTCGGTACTGTTTGGTAAACTTCGGCTGTAAATATTTTTTTAGTATATTAGCCGTAAAAGTATTTTGTGTTAATTAAATATAGTATCTAATTGTATTCAGACTGTATTTTTCCATTTTCTTCCGACTACATATGTATAGAATACTGAGCGCTTTATATAGGCAAGTGCTTTCATTTAACAGTAAAGTATGCCTTAAACGATACTAAAATAAATCAGTCAGCAATTTTTTTGAAAATAAAACGGCCTGCTGCCTGATGCCTTTTGATGCTTGACGAAATACAAAAGTAACGCATAGTGCTTTCTGGGAGTGTTTTGCATAACGTGGTGTTCTTTGGACCAGTTTTCTAGCCAAGTCTTTCCTAGGCAAGTAGCACTGTACTCTATTTCATATACATGTACATGCAATTGCATGAATGTCATGGTTTGCATGCGTCTATCCGCATTTTTAAAAAAAATACATGTACATATTCAATAAATAATACAAAACTCTACCGGGGATCGAACCCAATACCCTTACCTTGGTAGCGCGGCGACCTTACCACTGAGCCATCACCGACTGTATTTATCTATAACCGATAACACAATTCCAGTTCGAGTCACCGTTGAATTGTCTATTCTCAATACACTGTAGTTGTTTTCGGAAGCTAACGAATAACTTACGGAAAAAGACGGAATATGCATGAACCGTCAGGTCAAACCTTATCGACAATACACTATAATTATACATAACAGTGATCTTTGTCGTGATACAGTTAAAAAGCGTTATGCTTGCACATGTCCAGTCAACAAATGTGCTCTAATACTACTGATACAATTTGTATATTGCAAAAGTTTGGAGTCTTAACAAAAGTTGGGTTACTTTATGTACATGCCTATGATCTGGTTCCAAATTGTTTCACCCATATGTGTCTAGCGACATATAAAAGGGACATAGGCAAATAAGGTAGATTCTGTTCACTGATCAGACGTCGCATAATGAGTCTGAACTATTTACTGATAGACATCTTAATATTGAAAATGAAAATGAAAATTAAGACCAGTCACCACTTACATTAGGAATGGACTAATCGAATGTATAAGCTTGGCAGAATCCACATTGCATCATCAATGGTTTAAATAAGAGTCGTCAGCATTTATTTTCAAACAGTTGTCATGTCCTACATGCTAATTGTATTGTGTTTGCGTTTAGATTCAACAGGAAATACCAATGACTACAGTGGAGAATCTGTTATTCTTTGCCAATAAACGCGTTTACGCTAAAACTATTATTTGCAGTGCAAACAGTTTGGAGCCAGATCAGACGCCGGGTAACCCGGCGTCTGATCAGGCTCCAAACTGTTTGCCACCAAGATAAACAAGAATTATCAGAAGTGTCCAAAAGTTGTTCTTTTCTACGTTTTAGTGCTTTGCGTTTGCGTACGTTTGCGTTTAAACGGGAAAGAATAACAGATTCTCCACTGTACATCACTGTAAGCTACTCTTTCCTGACGGTGATAGCAAATGTAAGCAATGTTGTAATAGCAATGCAATGGTTAGACATGGGGTCGTTCTGGCAAATAAATTTGGCGCGGCACTTCCCCGGGTCTGAAGAATGCATTACAGTCTAAATTCGTTATAAGGACCCCACAGCACAAGGTTTCACTTTCTTTGTTCATTTCAGACTTTTGCTTAAAGCACACTGAAAGTAAATCAGAAATCTCACTCAGGAGCTTTTTGGTTTAGTTCCATTTTACTGTAAGCTGTTACATGTTATTTGAAACATAAATGAGTCTGCAATTAAGTGTCCCTAACAGATAGTTGTTATTGTACCAGCACAACTATTCACGTGGAAGTATGTTTTCTGTCATCGCTAGCGATATCATTTACATGCTTGAGCTTCAAAGAAAACACTATTCCAGAGCAATTATGACTTACCCATTTTTGCCTAAATTCTTTCAATGGACCCTCCTAGAGTGTGTTGTTTTAAGCCCTTCACTGCCTTATCCCGAGTACTATAGTTACAGCGCTCCCTCTCTACAACGACACCCAATGGGATACAACAAATGTGTGCGTTTTTCGGAGGGAGTCGTAATAGGGAGGGAGATTGATTGACCTTTTCAAATAGTTTGAATCAAGATCACACGCTGCGTAACGCGGTGTCTGATCTAGATTTAAGCTGTTTGTCACGCGTCATTGTATGTTTTTTTTTATTAAAATGTCGAATAAGTAAATTTGAGAAAACCAGTAGACGACAGTTTTGAGCAGACGATATTCCAGCAGTAAAAGCGTTAGACATAATTGTCTTGTTTTGGGAAAAGCGGCAAAGGTCGTTGTACGGAGGGTCGTTGTTTGGAGGGCCGTTGTAGGGAGGGAGCACTGTATTTACAAACAGTTTGGATCATCTTGCATCCTTTTTCAAGGTAGGCTGACGTCTGAGCAGGCTCCAAACTGTTTGCCGAATGCCGGTCAGAATAGTTCGTGCAACAAAGTCAAACATCTGTCATTGTCTACTTTATGTTGAATTGGGTTTACCTATAGTTTCGTAAAAACGGGAACAAATTCGCGAGTCATGAAATGACTGGACAGATTTGGATTTTTTCAAACGAAAAACAATACATGTATAAACCTCATTAAAAACTCGTTATTACGACATTGCCAATAAAAAGATATTCATTTGCAATGTATACTGTACGATAGTTGCCTGGTAAAACAGGATGCCAGCAAAACAGAAAGTTTTTATTTACGTTTAACTTGCTTTACGTTACCACCCATCGTCTTAAAAACAGAAAACGACCATGTCCTAATCGTGAGATTTGTACCACTTCACCGCCATATTGACGTCTTTGTTGTCTGCAATATAGTTTCAAAGTTGGATCTAAGGCAGTAGAATTGACGTAAGTTCAAAATAATTGGCAAACAGTGTTGAACGCGGCGTCTGATCAGGATCAACACTGTTTGCAAATGCGCTTATGACATTAACCTGTAGTGCCACATCCATTTACAAACGGTGTTCCTGTGTTAAGTGCACTTTTCCTATGCAAATAGTGTAGGTCCATATCCGATGCTTCTAAATTACGTCTATAATCAACGTCTGCTCTGTGCGTCATATTGCATTTATATTTTATGAGATAACGTTAAATAATCTAAATTAATCTAGAATTAAATGGAAACTGGATTTGCCTAATAACAGAGTCATTTGTGAAAAGGTTAATAATATGTTTCACTGCTCATTCGTGTTTGAACATAAGCAGATTCGGCTTAGGCTTAGATTATGAAACCGGGTACAATTTCATTTTCGCAAATAATTTCAATAAAGATTGCATCAGGTGCAGATGCCATGGCTGCTGCAATTGTTGTTCGAAGTTATCACCCATGTAATTGGAGCGTTGAAAAAGAGACGATGAACCGATATATTGGCTAGGACAAAACAGTTGAATGTGACAGTTGTGTCATTTTTAAGTTATGCAGAAATATGCACATTGTCAGATGATGACGGTGTTCAATTAAATCAGATAGCAACGTTTTATTAAAAAAATCGGTTGCGTGTAATTTTAGAGAACATTAACGTGATAAGCGACAGTTTATTGAAGAAGCATCTGCTTTTTCTTAACCCATTTCTCCATAAATACGAATTTTTATTCATCTATTTTATTCTGTCTCCCCCCCCCCCCCTTAAAGAATGTAGTTCAGATTTATATAGTCGTGAAAATGCATCTTAAGAAATGTATACTTTATCCTAGTAGATGGTAGCTTAAAGCGGGTTGAAAGTAAAGCAGAACACTCCTGTGGGAGCTTTCTGCTTTAAGCAACCATCGATCTTCAATACTGATATAACAATGAGGGTTAAGACGGATAATAGCTGAACACAAAAGTCCTACCTTACACTGTCATTTATTTTACAGACTGTCACCATCTTGGAGAGACCGCTTAAAATACAGGTTTGATTATACTATTTAAAGTTAAACTATCTAAAGGTTTTATGCTCTATCAACAGCTGTTAAGAGCATACATGATGCAGGATGGTATTGCTCCTTAAGTACACATTAAAACTCTGTTATACCATATGCCTACACACTGAAGGAACCCTTTATAACATTTGAATGCATTGCGTTTGCGTTTATTTTGCGTTCAGAAGGGAATGAGTAACGAATTATCTGTATATATTGGAGTAGATATGTCATTGCGGTTAAAGTAGACGATAGAGTCACTGCCATTCAACGCATACTTCGGCAACCGCCATGTTTTTCTTTCGACTTCAATTGATATGTTTTCGTTAATCTGATTTACGCTATCTCTCTAGATTATCTGTGGATGTTTTTCGCGGCCTTTTGTGAACTATTTTAATTTCAAAGAAAAACATTATCGTTCCGAATCCGATTGTTACTCGCTTGTCAAACGCGCTGTCCAAACAAAATTGATTTCCAATGCCACCAAGGCCCATGAGCAATGGCCGCCCGGAGGTAATTAATATTATCATACCAAATTATCGTCTGCTTAAAACTATCGTCTGTAAAAAAAACTTAAAATTAGTTTTCACATTTATATTAAATTTAAATGAAGAAAATCTCACTTGAGTGTCTAACAGTTTGAATCCTGATCGGATGCCGAGCAACTCGGCGTCTGATCTTTGTCAAATCGATTTGCATATGTCAGCAAAATCACTTAGGGAGATAAGGGTTTAATACTATCTGATCTTTGTCTTATTAGTATTGGTCTATCGCAAATGGCGGATCGAATTTCAAATTTTCAAATTCCCTGGCTGTAACTGCGTGACCCCTAGCGGTGCTCCAAAGTTCACAGATATTGGAAGAATTGTAGAAATTCCACTCTTGGTCTCTGACTATGTTGACCTGACGGATAGGGTCCGTAACATAAACAAGTAGTAACACATTAGGAAGCAAGTCATTTTAATGGAATGACAGGCCACCGTGTTATAACCCCTTCACTGTCATGACGTCATCAATTTTAAACAATTGTCGTCTGCTTTTATTTCTCAAATTTAAAGTTTAGGTAATTTGACTTGAACTATTGAAATGAGTGTCGAACAGTTTGGATCCTGATCAGACGCATCGTTAAGGATCCAAAGTGATTGCAAATGAATATGATACTCTCGGTTAGACAGTGAAGGGGTTATTGTTGAGTTTGTTTGTGATATTTAAAAACGCAAGGCTTTGGTTCAGGCGAGACGCGGTCTGACCAACTACGATCAAATTATTTATTGTTTTGTTAGCACTTCTTAATGTACAACGAATATCTCATCCGAGTTACCAATATAGTTTCCATTGTACTTTACATTGTAGACCAATATTTCGCGATGTCTCATCTGGGATTATACTGTAAGGCTATGTACCCTTTTATGGATTGTCATATATAAATCGTTTTCAGTTTTAACCTTGTAGACGAACAACGCATGCAACTTTTCTTTTCTACATCTGGTCAAAACCATCAAACCCCATTAAAACATCATAAATCTATTTTACTAGTCGTTTTATTGGCCAACTGACCACACCATAATCGGGTATAATCTGTTGACCAAATAATATCAACCGCTCACCCATCAAGGGCTACCAGGGTCTGCAATCTCCCCAACCTCTTTACATGGGTGTCGACATGCTAACAATTCAAACTCAGCCCAGGTTTTGAAAAGGGTCGACAGGTGAAAGCGAGAAAGCGACGATCAGCTCCATTGCGAATTGCTGGCACAAGAACATGTTCCACTTGACTTCACCTCAACAGTTACATGTTGATGAGGCAAATATCAAGGGCGGTCTGCTTGATTGTTGAAAACGTCTTTAACAATACGAGAGGATTTATTTAATTTGCGATTTCAAACAATTTGGATCCAGATCAGACGCCGGGTAACCCGGAGTCTGATCTGAATCCAAATTGTTTGATATTCCTATATATTGGTTTCTACCAAACTACAGACCATAAAGCTTAATTTAATGGACAGATATGAAATTTATATTTTTTAAGCTGACGGATTTCTGGATGGATAAGAATTGTACAATCACATTAAAATTGTTTGATGAACGATGGTTCAAATTACGATACATGAACCGTTCTTCAGACAGAGAGAGCTTAATCCAAAATAAATCATTGATGCAGAAGGCTCTTCTTTGTGCTCTCTGCATTTTCTTATTTCATCATCAAAGTTTACATTAAGAGTTCACCTATCTTGCGAGGTATCCATGTTTGCTTAACGAATGGACGTTTAACAAGGGGTTTACTGTATATTTGCCATCCAGCGGGTGCGCGTAGAAAGTTTAATTTGGCAGATGTTTTTGTCGGAGAATTAAGTTTGAATTTCATTTTGAAGTTCAAGCAATTGGATTTGATAATACATTACATTTATCTGTTCTCATTGTGGCTGATTGGGTCTCATCAAAGTATGTTTGATGTGTTAACTAACAGGCGACTTTTGGTCATGGCTTATTTGTCCTTCAATCATTCACTTAAGAAGAAGTCAAGATTTAATGAGTTTGAGAGTTAACACCTATTGTGTAAAAATTGTCTACAACAAACCCTCTCTGTAACAACAACTACATGTCGAGTTGTCAGTTTCGGAGTAGCGACGTGAACTCATAGCAAATCCAACTCTTTGCCAGCTAGCGCCGGAGTTGTGATTATACGCGTAAACAGTTGGATCCCGATGCATCAGGATCAAACATGTTTGACACTCTAGTCGTGTTTTGACAAGACATTTTGAAATTTCTATATTTAGAAGCATAGCAGACGACAATAATTGCTGCAGACAATAATCACGCAACTTGCAAAGAGTTGTTGTTTAAAGCAAGGTGAAGGTGAAGCTGAAAATTCCTGAAGAGTTTCTGCTTTGCTTTTACATTTTTATTAGTTGTCATCTGTCCTTTAAATGCATTCAATGTCTTCTTTTCAATGCTCGTAATGGAGGGTATTAATACAGTTTAGATTTGTCATCAGCAAAATTGTTTCATATTTAGTTTTTATAAACAAATTAAGGCCGCCGGGCCAAGTCCTTCGGTTGATACCTTATAAACCTATGTTCGATGCATCAGTGATTTACACTGGGAATCCAGAAGAATCAGAGAAGTCTGCCGATAGTAAGAGTAGGGCATTGTGCCCGGGTTTTCCGTATTTACCCCCCCCCCCCCCCCCCTCTTTCCAAATGGCCCATATAATTATAGATGGCAAAACGGCCGTTAACAAAAGTACTTAACCAGAACAAAATAAGGATTAATTGAATATGATTTCAAAAGGTCTGAGGCAACTCAGTGCATTGCCTAGAAAAAGAACTTCCTGAATTCTAGACACATTATAAGCAGTACATGTTGTAGTAGTAGTAGAATTGTGGTTAACATATTACAAACCGTTATAACACAGTACAAAACTGGGTCACAATATGAGACAGAATTATGTCCCCAAAACGTTTATTGAAACTGAAATACATTTTGTGATTGTATCTAGACCAGTAAATATACCAATTCTACAAAAAAAACTACATTTATAGGATTCGAAGACAAAATGTACCGAAAAAAGATACGAGGATGTAATGTGGCACTCTCGCATCTTTTTCGTCGTTTACCGAATTTGTTGGCCCAAAGAGGATTCCATAAAACATGTAATGTTTTGCCATTGCTTCTCCGAATCGTCATTTTCCATACCCTCTGTATCACCGAATGTTTTCGCCTTCTTCAATCCTTAACCATCATAATATCGTCTGCCCTAACCCTTGTCATGATGATTTGTCGTCTGTTTCAAATATATCGTCTGTGAACAAAATAAAAACAAATTCTTAAAACATTTAAACTGATGATTAGTTGAATATAAGAATCAAACAGCAAATATCCAGATCAGGCGCCGCGTCACCTGATCTGGATCTATTCTGTTTGCAAATATTAGCCAAGTCGCGCTTATCACAATAACGGTTTATACTGTTTTCTGTATTTTGGTTCAAAGTCAGATTTCAGGAGGTATGCCTGAAGACATGTGTAATATATGTGCCAAACAGTTTGGTTCGGAAGTGTTGCGAAATGTCTGGTCTGAATCAAAACTGTTTGCAAAGTCGGCTTTAGTTGCCTACGGCGTTGAAGGGCTTAAACGTGCCATATATATAGACCAGGGAAAACGCACGTGGTTGTCTTACGACACTTTATATATAGAGGGGAAACCAGTGAGAGACATTAACAGTTAGGGGCACCAAGAGGGTGAGCTATCCGTTCTTTCCTGGAACGTAAATGGATTCACAGACTTAAAGAAGGGGTCAAATGAGTTTTTGGAGTTATTATGCAAACATGATATTTTGTTTCTACATGAAACGTGGAGTCCATTTCCTTTGACAGCATTTATAACTTGACAATGTACAAATAAAAAATGCATACAAATAAAAAAGGTCACTAGTTGTGAACACGCATACTATATCAAATTTTCATCATTGATATGAATCCTTATAAGTATACACTTTTCATTTACACATACATTTCCAAAATTCATTCTATGATAGGAAGATATTTTTACAACATATAGTGATAGTTGAAGTGGCGGGAGTGTTTTTTTGGTGTGGTCGTTTACCTTGAATTGAAATGCTTTAAATTAACACTGCTGCACAAATTTTACATCTGGATACAGTGCATTGGATAAGGATTCAATTGATATTAGTTTTGGAGGCTTGTAATACAGAAACTGTGAGTTATTAAGAAAATATCATATTTTGATTGATGACAATGACTTCATGCATGACTGAACACTACCTGAGACACCAATATTGATTTACCTACATTTTTGTCAACATACCTGGACATACCTGGACAAGCCTTGAGTGAAACTTATGTGATTACATAACTGTTAACTGTTGATCTGTTGTTTACCTGTGTACAGGTAACAGTAACACCTCACTACCTTGTATCGTGACCATGTCAATTACAATAGCAGTATACAGAGCCCGTATTGGACTTTATCATGGTAGTGGTAAGGGGCAGCAAGCTAAAGGTAGTCATAGCAGCCAAGAGAGCTACACACCATTCACACGCTCAACTGATGTCCATTTTAGAACTTTTGCTTGTTTTATGATCATATTGCCACTGGTTTTAATGTGTAAATACACAACATTGGCCTGCAACTATGGTAGTACAATATACGCAGAGAATTATCGCTCGCTTGTATCAGTTTCGCTCACCTATAATGTTGAACAGTTAACACTAATACTTTCCAATGATATTGAAAGCAACCCTGGTCCTTCGGACGTGGAAACTTTACTGAAAGCCATAAAAGAGTCTGAGTCGAATCTCATGAGTCAAATGAAAACCATGCAGAGTGATATAACAGAGTTAAAATCAGACTTGCAATCAATCAAAAACGAACAAAGAATGATGAAATCTGACTTAAATAGAGTAAGAGAGAAGCAACACGATCTACAAAGCAGTTTAGCGTTAACTGACAGTGCAGCTGAGAAGTGGCAAGGTGTTACAGAAAATATACAGCTTGATGTTGACCATCTGATAAATTCCACTGAAACTCAGGACGAGAAACTTAATGCCTTAAAGAAAGAAGTTGAACAACTAAACAAGAAGTCCATAGCTAACAACATGAGAGTTTTCGGTTTGGACGTAGAAGAAAATGTCAATGGTGAAGGCCTTAAAAGAGCCGTGATCAACAATGTGCTTAAGGTAGCTTGCCCGCGAGAGCACTGGGTGGCAGACGATATAAAATCTATACGTCTGTTTCCCAGTGGTCAAGATGCATTGCCGTTAGTTATTGTCACATTTCGATATGAAGATGACAAATATCTTGTGTACTCTGGACGCGATGAACTACGGAAGCAATCAATACGTGTAAGTGACGACTTAACATACGAACAGAGACAAACATTAAAGAAAATAAAGTCACAAGGGAAAACAGGTTATTTTTACAAAGGCGAGTTACATTTTAGAACTGAAAATGAAAAGAATGAACGCGAGTTCCGCCTGGCTGCTCGAAAACTTCCACAACCAACGCCAACCATTGTAATCGACCAAGAACAAGAGACAATGGAATCACTATAGGGGTCAGGCCAAAGCCAATTCAATGATGTAAACAATGATATAAAAATTATGTGCTGGAATATAGACGGTGTCAAAGATAAGTTTGGTTTTACAAGTTTAATGGATTACTTAAGCTCCTATCATATATTTAGTTTGTTAGAAACATGGGAAACTGACTTTGATAAATATACCCAAGTATTACCAGATTATAAATGCTTTTACATTAATGCACTAAAATATCAAGCTAAGGGAAGAGCTATGGCTGGGTTATGTGTGTTTGTTCATAAGTCATTAACTAGATTTTGTGAGGTATTACATTCGGAGTCAAGCTTTTGTATGTTTCTAAAATTTAATAAGCGTTTATTTAACAGTACAAAGGATATGCTAATGTGTTTTACCTACTTGCCTCCAGATAACTCTCCTGCATACAGAAATATACAGTTCAGGGGAATTGATTTGTTAGAGTACTATATTAATGAATTAGAAATTGACCTTTTAACCGTGGACTTGACAATATTTGGAGATCTTAATTCAAGAGCAGGAGAAGAACTTGATTTTATTGAAGTTACTAATACTGTTCCTGAACTTGAGGAATTTAATGAAATTTGGTCATCAAACCTTTCAGAAAGATCATCATGTGATAAAGTGGTAAATAGTTCAGGTAAAAAGTTGATTGAATTCTGCAAAGTATACGGTGTTTGTATCGTCAATGGAAGATGTGGAATGGATAAAGGTATAGGTGACTTTACGTTTGTCAATTCCAATGGTTCCAGTGTCATTGATTATATGCTGTCCTCAACAGATTTTTTCCAGAAGATCAAGGAGTTTTCGGTTGGTGAGCGTACAGAATCATGTCATTTCCCCTTACAGGCCACAATCTACACACATATAGATTTTGAAATAGTCACTGATGATTCACCCAGGATATTAAGTCCAAAACGTAAGTTTTCATTTGATGAAAATAATATTGAGAATTTAAGGTCAAGCCTAAGGTCAGAGTTAGACAACGAGGGCTTAACAGGGTTGTCAGATATAATCAGTGACACAAACCAACACATTGATATTGTATTAGAAAAGGTAGTATCTGTTATAAACAATTCATTGGTTACTTGTGAAAAAAAGATCAGCAGACATAATAATACAAAATCACAACCACCATGGTTTGACAGAGAATGTCTTATACTAAAAAAGGAAAAGGCTAAAGCATTACGTCAATATAGAAAGAAGAGGGAACAGTCTGCATTAGATAACTATTTAGATTTAAAACGAAATTTCAAACAGTTGTGTAAACATAAGAAGATGCTAATGCTTGACCGAAAATTAACTGATCTAATAGACAGTATAAATAATCCAAGGTCATTCTGGAAAAAGCTAAAAAGTCTTACAAAATCAACAGAAAACAAAATTGATATAACCATGGACAATTGGAAATTACACTTCGAACAATTATTCCAAGTTGCTGATGATACAAATGAGACAGTATTTTCTTTTAATAATGAAAATCTTAATGAAATCGAAGAAGAAATATTTAATGCAGAAATAACGGATGAAGAAATTGCACATAGTATAAGAGCTTTGAAAAATGCAAAATCTCCTGGTGAAGACGGTATTCCACCGGAATTTTTTAAACATACCTTTGATATATTTATGCCAGTAATGGTCAGATTATTTAACAGGTTATTTAATAATGGAGAATTCCCAGCACCATGGAGTAGTGCAATTATTATACCTATATACAAAAAAGGTGATAGAACTGATCCTTCAAACTATAGAGGTATATCCTTATTGGACATATTTGGTAAGATTTATACTAGTATCATAAACAGGAGACTTACTTTTTATGTAAATGTATTTGACAAATTAGATGAATCACAAGCAGGCTTCCGCAAAGGATATTCTACAATAGATAATGCTTTTGTTTTACAGGCTCTCATATCAAAGGTCTTATCGAAAAAACGAGGAAAAATTTATGTTGCTTTTGTTGATTTTAAAACAGCCTTTGACTCGGTAATTAGAAATAAACTATGGGAATCACTCACTAGAGCAGATTTAAAAGGCAATCTTTACAACTCTATCCAAGCGATGTACAGACAGGTCAAGGCTAGTGTTAGATGTAATGGTTGCTTATCAGATGGTTTTGATTGCCCAGTTGGATTAAAACAAGGATGTATGGCTTCTCCGAAACTTTTTTCTATTTTTCTGAATGAACTTGCACTAAAGATGAAACAGCATCCAAATGTTAGAGGTATACAGATTCAACCTAATGAGATAGAAATATTTCTTCTTATGTTCGCAGATGATATTGCGTTAATTGCTGATACTGTTAACAACCTTCAAATCCAATTAAATGTTTTACATGAGTTCTGTCAAAAGTCTCACCTTCAAGTCAACACCAAGAAAACTAAAGTTATGGTATTTAAGAAAGGTGGAAGGTTATCAAGGCATGAAACCTGGAAGTATGGTAACGACAATCTTGATAAAGTGTCATCATTTACATATGTAGGCGTTACGTTTACCTCAAGACTTTCTTTAAACTCCATGGCAAATGACTTAGCTGTTAAAGCAAAACGAGCACTTCTGGCAATACTTTCGTCTTTATATAATTATGGTCAACTACCTTATAGCGTATATTTTAAACTTGTAGATACTAAGATTGTTCCAATTGCTTTGTATGGCTCTGAAATATGGGGGTTTAGATCAAGAGAAACATCTGAATCAGTACATAACTATGCATGTAAAAGGTTTCTGTGCGTGAATACAAGGTCTACTAATGCTGCAGTACTAGGTGACTGTGGGCGCTACCCTCTTTCTATTGAGACGGCTAGACGATTTGTAAAATACTGGTTTAAAATTTTAAGGATGCCAAACGATATATATGTCAAGAAATGTTATAATATGTTGTTGAATTTTCCTGGAAATTGCTATTTTAATTGGGCTAAGGAGATGGAAAACTTGTTATGTCAAAATGGTTTTGCCTATATATGGTATAATCAAAGCGTTGAAAATGAGAATATGTTTCTACAGTCTTTTACTCTAAGATTAAAAGACCAGTACTTACAAAACTGGCACAGCTATCTAGAAACACATACCAAGCTTTCAATATATAGGCACATTAAGAATTCATATTGTCAAGAAAGTTTTACGGATATGTTAAGTATACGTAAGTTTAGACATTGCTATTCACAATTTAGAACAGGGTCTCATGGTCTAGAATTAGATAGAGGAAGATTTCAAAACATTCCAAAAGAAGAGCGTATTTGTAAGGTATGTTCATCAAATAATGTAGAAGATGAATTCCACTTTATATTATGCTGTAAAGTGTATTCAGATATAAGAACATATTATATCCCAAGGAAATATTACACCAGTCCAACAATCCACAAATTATACATTCTTTTAGCAAGTTCAAATGAGACTACCATAAAACATGTTGCACAGTATATCTACCATGATTCAAAAAGAAGGAAATTTATATTACAATTCTGAGTAGCTTGTGTGTTAGGTGACATATCTACAACTGAAAATTTCTTCAAGTGCATATGTTGAAACATGCATGGTCAGGAATGAGCATGCATATTTCAACATATGCACTGACTGTTAAACAGTACCTTGTCATCTGTTATAATTATACAAAAATGCGTTATACTTATGGTGTAATATTCATGATATCCTAATGCATGTTTATAGATGAAGTTAATACAACACAATATACAGAATGCGAGGCCCGAGTGATACCATTTGCCTGCAACCTGGCCGGTGGATCTTGATGGTAGGGATTGCCCCTGATCTCTTTGAAGCCAGTCAGCTGCAGGTTGGTGGTGTCGCTCGGGGACAGCTCATTTGGTATATAAACTATGGCGGTTAAAGTATGTATATATGTAGAAGTAGTTAGGTATACATTTGACATGTAAGCATGTATTCAATAACGTGTTTTAACGTACTATCATGTTCGTTTATATGTTAACTTGTACATTTGTAAATACTGTTAGAGATACAAGTATACATATCAAGTACTTTGATGTGTTTGTATACATATATACATGTATTATGGTATGTATGTATGGACATAAACACGGGGTTGTATATATGTGTATAAATTTGTGTATACATGGGTGTATGTATATATATGTATACTATACACATCGAGGGTTTGAAGGGTTAATTAATGAAAAGTTAATATAAATTATATATGTCCGGACACCAAAGTTGTGGTATATGTGTTTGTGCATGGGTGCATGTATGGAACTTTATGTGCATGCGTATATATTTACATGTGCAATCACCTTGGTTGTTACGGCAACAGTGCCTAGAAGGCTCCTCTTGTTTTGTTTCGCTAGAGGACATTCAACCACCAAATACCTTCTTGCTATGTATAATAGTTAATGTAGGATAGGTATATATGTATATGTATATATGTGTACACATGTATACATATGCATGTATACAAATTGAGTGCATTAGACAGTTTGACTATATATTTCACTGTATGCATAAACATAAGTGTGGGTTTAATAGTTAATGATGGTTACAAAGCCACTTTCACACTATCACTGCTTGTATAAATGTATATTGTCAATACCTTGTACTATAGGCTGGAGGCCTGAACGTATCAATAAACTATTGTCTTGTCTTGTCTTGTCTACAACAAATCACACGCCTATTTAAAAGGTACTACATATTGCTATCTGGCAGTTCATATATATCATGATCAGGCCCCAGATGACTCGGCATCTGACCATTGCCCATCCTGTCCGAGATTCACATTTTCAATTTTATCTATTACTTTGTCCTAGTGATTCACAACAAACCTACAGCAAGGTTATATGAAGGCAAAACTAAATAGCATACAGTATTACAAACCCTCTGATAAGTTTATTTCGAATATACTCTGTCCATTATTGCTGTTAGTATTGCTGGGGTACCAATGCGATAAGCTTCTCCAACGAAATCAAATTTGGAGAAAAAATAAGGTTACATGCAGCAAATAACTAAACACGAGAAGTATATGTATGGATATTAGATGTATATCGATTTCTGCAATGAAACTAAATTTGTAGATAAATATCATCTACGAGTATAGATACATATTAATACCTTAAAGAAAAACACACACAAACTGAGTACATTTACAAGCAAATAAATCAATTCGACCAAGAGCATACAAGCTTACTTTTTTGGACGCGTATAATGATTGGTTAAAGTTTATTGAACACCTTCAATCTCATAGATCCCCTTTTTATATCAATTATCTGTTTAAAAAATAATTTTCTCTTTAAGCGATTTTATCATTCAAATCGTTTTATAAGATTCAACTGTGATCGCGTCCTTCATAGTTTTGCCAGGTTTCGCTATTGGCCCTAACTCTGCTGTACTATTTCCTGCCGTAGATATTATCGCCTGACAACAACTCTTACATTAAATGTATCTGTATTTTTCTGTTAGAAAATGTCTCTTGAAAATTAAACAGTTTGGATCTATATACGACGCATTGTTACTAGGCGTCTCATCTGGGTCCAAACTGCCTGCAAAAGATATAACAACATCGCACATGGCGTCTTTAAATGTTAAGTTAATCTACCCTAAATAGCCTTTTATTTGACATTTGTTTGGATTATTGCATATATTAAATGACAGGTGACACTTTAACCATTTGCCTACTGATTGCGACTTGACTTTTTCAAACAGTTTGGATTTAAATCAGACGCCGTGTAACGATGCGTCTAATCTCGATCCAACTTGTTTGACACTCGATTTAATAAAAACAATGTATCAATATTAATTAAAGATATTTTGGAGACAATTATTTTAAAGCAGACGATATTATGGCAGATTCAAGGGGTTACCCTAAACAACTGTTGATATCGGGTAGATTGGCTGCAGATCAAAACACCTGCTTGCGCCTGGGGTAAAGCTACGCTGACAAGATGTCACTTTCTATGGATTATACGTTTGTATAAGAGACGTCTAGCCGAAAGTGTTATTAATTATTTCTCTGACTGTGAGCTTTCACTTCATCCAGTTTAAGCATACCTTCACATGTATTTGAATACCTTAAAATGAATTTGCAAACAGTTTGGATCCAGATCAGACGCCGCGTGACGCGGCGTCTGATCATGATCCAAACTGTTTGTCAATCGATATATGTTTTGTCAGTCGGAAGAGATATCAAAATATTTTTGAATTTTGTTTGCAGGCGACAATTTAAATGCAGACTGTGGTTGAGCGTGAAAAGGGGGAAAGTCATTAATGGAAGGTACTACTCACTTAAACACGGTGGGCCAACACGCTACCACTGTAAGTTGTCATGAAATAAGTGATATTAATCTTAACCTTCTGTAAGAGCTGGTCTTAATCATGGTACCTTAGCTATTTACACCGCATGTCCTGAACCTCTGTCAAAAGTTCAGTTTTAAATGGTTTGAACTGGGGTGGATTTAGAATTTCATTTTAGGGACGTGCAGGGGAGAAGACGTTCGTATTTCCACTTATCAAGATCTTGAAATATAAAATCCATATGTCAATGTGTTTTATAGTTTTTGTTTTCAGTAAAAGAAAAAAGGACCACTTCTGAAGAGTTACAATCTCTGCATTTCAGGGTGATTTTGACCCAATATGTAATACAAAATAGGCTCACTTTTATAATGTATGGCAAACAATGTAGACCCAGATCAGTGCCTTCGGCTACTGTTACAGTGGAGAATCTGTTATTCTTTCCCGTTTAAACGCAAACGTACGCAAACGCAAAGCACTAAAACGTAGAAAAGAACAACTTTTGGACAATTCTGATATTTCATGTTTATCTTGGTGGCAAACAGTTTGGAGCCAGATCAGACGCCGGGTTACCCGGCGTCTGATCTGGCTCCAAACTGTTTGTTAAAGAAAAAATAGTTTTAGCGTAAACGCGTTTATTGGGAAAGAATAACATATTCTCCACTGTATTATAAGTCAAACGTTAGAGTAAAGAAACGTGCTTAAACGTGATTGTAAAGTAAGATTGACCCTGATCAGGAAATACACTTTTTCCAATGCTTGAATATGTAAGACTGGTCCTGGCGCGGTCTAAAGTGGGCATTTGAGTTCAAGTAGGAGTTTATATGTACATTGTATATCAGTCATTGTAGAGAATATATTCACATTGAAACTTATTTACAATCAATCGAAGGTGTCATACAAATACAACAAACTGTCATTATAAGTTATAGATTGGCGATAAGTTTTTATTGTTAGACTGTAAACAAAATGCTTGAAAAACATTTTATTTATATTTACAGCGTTTTAAATGATAAATATGCTAATATAGACAAAGTTCAAGTTTTGAAGTACCCGCTAATTCCACCACTTAGTGGACAACTCAATGCTAGTGTATGGACTAATGATTCCTTTACTCTTTGAACCCTGGCCATGCATATATGCATCATTTGCAAATAGCTTACCTGTGACGAGTACACATGTTCTATGCAAACAGTGTAGACCCTTATCAGAGGGCTCCTTAAGGAGCCCTCTGATCAGGGTCTAGACTGTTTGTCATTTCGGCATATTTTGTAAAAATCAACCCTAAATGTCAAAAATTGACTAGACTAAATTCAAACTAGAATTATCCATTTGGGTTTCAGGGAGGAAAGGGTTAAACAGTTTGAAATATTTATGTTTGCTTTCATTCTATTTACATTGTAGGCAGTCTTTGCCTGAACTATCGAACAAGAGCTTTCCTTTTTGTGGTTTAATGGTCCAAATAATTTCCTTATAACGAGATTGCCATTTTTAGGGAAAATAACAAATAAAAAGGTAGGTAACTGCTAAATGCAGGAAAAAAGTCATGCAGAAAGCTATTAAGGCTTGAAACTTTGCTTTAAAAGTAATACTTGGGTTGTGATACATGTAATGTATTTAATATGTCACTGAATAAAGTGTCTGTAGTGTACGACGGTCATAACTTATAACGAAGTTCGTAGTATAAATACAGCCAATAATTCTTAAAGCGAAGTAAATGCTCTTGTCAAAGGTTTAGAATTCGTAATAACAGAATTTAATACGAACTTGTCTTAACAGTTTTACACCAAACGCAAATGATCTTCCAATGATCGTATTAGCGAGAATTTACTGTATAACCCCCATAGCCCGTTTTTAGTTTTGAAAATAGGTGACTACTTAAAGCAGGTTGAAAGGAAAGCAGAATGCGCATTCTGACTTGCTTTCAGCCTGCTTTAAGTTATCACGTACTAGATTAAAAAGAAAATATTACTACTGATACATATTAATGACTGTATAGATTGGAATTATTTTCTTCCGCGGAGGATTACACGGAATGCGCTAAAAGGCGCCACTATAAGGTAAAGGGATAAATATAGACAGATAAGCCGATGTCCTGATTATGGTTTTGACCAACGTATGCTATGAAGTCCGAATTCCCGGGACATGGAGATTAAACTCGACACAAATATGTAGTCCCGAATTATCAGTAGTGCGTCGTTAAACAAAAACGTGAATAAATATATTTATTATGTTTTAATGGACCTAATCGTCTCGGAAGAGCTGAATAAATACAATATTCCTTTTATCTCAATTAACCTGTATATTGTCAAGCTAAAATACCCTTTTGATGTGCAATTTTGGGTGATTTGGGTAAAATAATACGGTTGTGGTATTTGGTATCAGTCTAAACAAATAGACTGTCAAGACATTACGAAGGTTTCTCTTTCTCGAAAAAGAAAAATAATTCAGTGCTATTTTTCTGATTCTTAAACTTTTTGGTGTGTGGAAAATAAAAGAAAGCCACATTAATTTTAAAAGCATTTAACAGTTATTACAATACATGCAATTGAAAAGAAGAAACATTTATTATTCTTATGTTCAGTGTTTTAGATAGGTGACTGAAAAGCTGAAAGTAAAGCAGAACGCTCCTTCAGGAACTTTCTGATATATTTTAAGCTCCCTGTAAGCAGTCATCTATCAGGTTGTAGGAAGCAATTTAATCCATTTGTGCCCACGATCCCATATGTGGGACATAGGCAAACAGTGTAGACTGATCAGACGCCGCATTATGCGACGTCTGATCAGTGTCTACACTGTTTGCTGATAGGAATTTCAATATAAAACAAAATGAAAATTTTGACCAGGCATCCCTTTGATAAAAAAAATGGCCTAATCCAATATAAAACATGGAAGAATCCACTGGGCGCAAATGGGTTAAGGCATTTCAATGAGGAATAGATCTATGAATGGAAAGGCGACACTTCTAATTGGGGACCGATTGATGTGTGTAGAGTTTGTGATCAATTTAACCCTTTACTCTTGTCCCTGTTTCAAGTATTGAAGACAGGGCAACAGCTTAAAGCAGGTTTAATGTAAAGCAGAATGTGTCTTGAGGCGCATATTTTTGTTTTACTTTCAGCCTGTTTAACTCTTTCCTCCCTAAAACTTTAAATGGACAATTCCAGTTTACATTTTAATCTAGTCCATTTCTGACCTTTAAGGGTTGTTTTTGTCACTGTTTGGCATTATGACAATTGTATTATTCACATGTACACTGTTTGAAAAGGACGCCTATATGCGGGACTAGGCTTCAAAGGGTTAGGCTATCATCTGCTAGAATATAGAAGAAGGTTCACATGATGCAAATTTGATGACTGTATAAATTTGAACTATTTTCTTCAGTGGAAGAATATACATGTACTATATGCGTTAAAATGCGTTTCTATGGAGTAAATGCTTATTCCTGTATGTCAAAGCAAGAGGCAGGAAATGACAATATTCCAGACAGACATTGCTTTTTTCCTGTATTTACAGTGGAGAATCTGTTATTCTTTCCCGTTTAAACGCAAACGTACGCAAACGCCAAGCACTAAAACGTAGAAAAGAACAACTTTTGGACAATTCTGATATTTCATGTTTATCTTGGTGGCAAACAGTTTGGAGCCTGATCAGACGCCGGGTGATGACTGTATAAATTTGAACTTTTTTCTTCAGTGGAAGAATATACTATATGCGTTAAAATGCGTTTCTATATGGAGTAAAGGCTTATTCCTGTATGTCACAGCAAGAGCCAGGAAATGACAATATTCCAGACAGACATTGCTTTTGTCCTGTATTTAGCAATCACTTATCGTCATATATGACCATGTCTATTCAGCGAGTTGATCCTGAACACAGGTTTAAAAGTACAGTGGAGAATCTGTTATTCTTTCCCGTTTAAACGCAAACGTACGCAAACGCAAAGCACTAAAACGTAGAAAAGAACAACTTTTGGACAATTCTGATAATTCTTGTTTATCTTGGTGGCAAACAATTTGCACTGCAAATAATAGTTTTAGCGTAAACGCGTTTATTGGAATCTCCACTGTACCATTCAATGCAAAAAGCGATTAAACAAAGATGATCACTCAAAGAAGAAGGTCGTTAAAGAGGAAAAATAACAACAAGGATTATCTGACTGCAGATGAAAGTGTGATGCCTGCTCAAGTAAGGCATGAAGATCCTATAGTAGTCCACTGCATCATTTCTCCTTTGTCATGCATATTAAGCAGCTTCGGTATCAAAGACTAATGATGACATTATAAACCTTTTCTAAGATGTCGTTCAATGTAGGTTTTGGCTGAAGTTAATGGTTACAGTCGAGAAGACATTATTATTTCCCGTTCGAACGCAAGCTAAATGCAAATGCAATGCTTTAAAATGTAGAAAACTACATTTTTTTGAAATGTCTGATGATATATTTCAATCTGAGTGGCAAGCAGTTTGGAGCCTTATTAGACGCCAGGTTATCCGGCCCCTGATGTGGCTCCAAAACTGTATATCAATATCTCATATGTTTAGATCGATGTAAAGGAGGTGTTGAACTGGTAACTTGTCTCCTGGAGTCGCGATATGACTGCAATACGGTTAAAGCGATTTAAAACTCTATTTCAACAACAAAAACCAAACTGTTTGCAATGGAAATTCATGTTATAGTTTTAGCGTAAACACGTTTATTGAGAAAGAATAACGTATTCTCCATTGTAAGTATTTCTAAGAGGCCGCTTTACGTAGGTTTGACTGAAGTTAATGGTTATAGTTCGTCCTTTCGCATTCATAATACTGTACCTGATTATCTTCACTCGTTGGAGTCCATTAACTCTCTGTGGTACAGTGGAGAATCTGTTATTCTTTCCCAATAAACGCGTTTACGCTAAAACTATTATTTCTATTACAAACAGTTTGGAGCCAGATCAGACGCCGGGTAACCCGGTGTCTGATCAGGCTCCAAACTGTTTGCCACCATGATAAACATGAACTATCAGAATTGTCCAAAAGTGTTTTTTTTCTACGTTTTAGTGCTTTGCGTTTGCGTACGTTTGCGTTTAAACGGGAAAGAATAACAGATTCTCCACTGTATCACCTGGACATTAAACAAACAAAACAACTTACCAATGTATTGTGGTATTAACATACTCTTTTGTCTCTCTTCTCCCTAGTGCTTGAAACACTGGAGAGACGCCTATATATATCAACACTATACATCATGACTGTAAAATCGTATGTAGATAATTTAATACTTCCACTGGAAAATGTACCCGTGACATGAGGCATAACCCACTACTCCATAAATGTGATTTACGTCTTTAATTTATTCTTCAATTGAAATAATTAGTTCCAATTTATACAAGCATAGAAATGCACGATAAGAAATACTTTCTATATCCTAGCATTCTGCTTAACATTCAGTCTGCTTTAAGCAAGCATCTGCCTTCACTATTGAAAATAAGTTGTGGGAAGGCGGTTGGTGCATGATGAACGTAAAGTGGAAAGCTTTCACTTTATAGGTCCAGATTGTTTAATGCTTCCTAAAGTCTTTTCATCATCAGTGGGTCTTCTTTTTATATACAGTGCTACCTCTCTACAACGACATCCAATGGGAAACAACAATTATGTGCGTTGTTCGGAGGGAGTCGTTAGAGGGAGGGAAATCGGCTTACATTTGCAAACAGCTTAAATCCAGATCAGACGCCGCGTAACGCGGCGTCTGATCTGGATTCAAGCTGTTTGAAACTCGTCATTAAGTTTTTTTCTGTCAAAATGTCCAATATGTAACTTTGAGAAAAACAGCAGACGACAACTTTAAGCAGACGATATCAAAGCAGTAAAAGCGTTAGACATAATTGTCTTGTTTAGGGAACTGCGACAAGAGTCGTTGTAAGGAGGGAATCGTTGTTGGGAGGGTCGTTGTAGAGAGGGAGTGCTGTATATTAAATAGTCATAGTAAAAGAACGGTATGTGTGTTCGTACGACAAGTGGAAAATTGATACAGAACAAGCATAAAACCAAACGTTACTTTTAGATACTCCTGCATTACCTTTGGTCTCCATTACAGAAGACATTATGGCAAACAGTGTAGATCCCGATGTATGGTCAAACAATGTTGCGTCTTTGATCACCCTTGTGTATACATGGTTTTTCCACAATACTGCGATATACATATTCGGCTATATGTGTGCTTGGTGCAACTTTATGCCAAATAAAGGGTATATTATGTTGTGTTACATGTACACATATACATGTAATGACATTTTCCAAGAAGCACATGAGGTGAGTTCATTGCAATGTCAGGGTAAAAATGGGTTGATAGATTTCGGTCGGTATATGTGTACCATAAATTGTATACTTATAAAACAAAGGTATGAGTCACTTTGATATATCTGTACAAGATGGATATTCTTTACTCTTGGCGTTAACACTAATGTTCTTTATGTTTTTGTAATGAGCATATACCGTTCATTGCACCCGGTCCATTTTACAGGTAGCCTGGCCGAAATGCGATAAAACCAACGATTTATCGCGATATTTTCTCACATTTCGGTGGCAATATCATCATAAACCAAGAGAACAAATGCCGAGTATAATTGTACAGGACAGAAAATCCCTTTTTATCATTCTTCGTCCGCGGGGAAATTCGCACGTCACTTTGAATCACGTGCTGCCTAAAGTCTACAAGATTCGGATCTGGTTTTTCTACATTCTGTATACGCGGTATTTGGAATTTGACGGCGCGTCGTATTCTTTACATTTTTTAAATATTGACACAATTGTTCCGAAATGCTTCAAATCTGTGTTTGAAAGACGCATGGGAAGTAATGAAGACAGGTGGCTTCTAATGCATGTGAAGGAAATGCAGAAATTTCTGTATGCATATTTCTACATAAGTTCGTCCTGTTCATTAAAATGCTTGCCTGCCTTTCGAGACCTTTATCTAAAAACAGTTTATATCCAGATCAGACACCCGAATGACCGTTTTACCATGTTAATCTTTGGGATAGAAAACATCATCATACAGGGAAAATATATTTCAAATAGAGTAATAACTTGACTTAAATTCAGGCTGCACTTACTAAGTCGTTCTATCATTTTCCAAAGAGACGTTACTCCAGTGAAAATCAGTTTGACACTTGATCAGGTGCCAAAAGGAAACGTAGGATTTGGATCCAATCTGGTTTTGGCAAATGCACGTGTGTTTATGTTATGCTCTTCTACGGCTGTTTTATCTTCTATCCACACTCACCGTGGCACGCCATTTGTTTGCATATGTGACATAGTCCCGCATAGTCGGGAGGGTTTCCTGCCAAAGAATTATTCGGAAACCAGCCAAGGTGCAAACTACGAGACGGTGGCAAATGGGGCCTGCCTATCTAAAACAACATTAGTGAACTGTTGCCCATGCCTTTCGCAACCATTCAAAACTACAGCATGGGCAGTATTAAACATTCATACAAGCTTAATACAGAATGAAAGTAATACAGAAAGCTCCGTACGGAGCTTTCTGTATATCTTTCATTCTGCATTAAGCAATCACATATCCTTAGAGATATAGATGATTATTAAATGAGTTGCTGCATAACAAAAGTTCGACTGTGTGTCATTACACTTCCATCTTGGAAAAGATAGATTGCAGCGATATTTCTGAATTTCTAGGACCATTGTGACTATGAGTGAGATTGCATAATGAGTGTCAGTGATAGATGCACTACATCTTGAAACAACATACTTAACCAATATAAGTTCATCGTCTACAAAAAATATACACTAGCAAACAGTATAGACCCAATGATTGCGGCGTCTCATTAGCATTTCGGTCTTCACTGTTTGGTTTTCATATTCATTGGTCTGCTGTAAAGACAAACTTTACTGTTTCTGTAGATAATCATTATACATGTAAGTGTATATGGTGAACTCTTTCCACAAACACATATAATAATTTATAGTCCATTACAATATCGAGGTAAACTGGGTTAGCAGAAATGCCATTTGTCCGGATTTTTCCGAAATCTTAGGATTTTGTATCCCAGCAGATTGTCGCTAAAAGCAGGCTAAGAATAACGCATTTTGTTTTACTTTCAACCTGCTTAAAGTAATCGCAATTGAAAATAGAAAATTTTGAAATCTTTGAATTTTTCATGATCAACTTATTGCATTCCTGAGTTAGAGTTAGTAGAGCGACTGTCACTGACAATAAAGCAGGAAGCAACTGGTTAGATACCAGTCACTTCTTCAATCCACTTGATGGAAGCGCTTTGACTAATTCATCATTGTCAGTATAACGTGACTGGGTGGATTTAAAATCCAATCTTGTAGACTATCAGTACGGTACTCTGGGCACAATGGTGCCACAGAATGCTCCTCTACATGCACTCTCAGGCACATCCGGATATAGAAATAGGAACGCTAAACCATAAACAACAACCAGCTAAATCTACTGTGCATTTGGTATTTCTAATCATGCAACAATGGCGTCCTATAGTTATAACGTTGTTTCAATCTGTGAATATCATTTTAAGGGATCTTGGTTAAGTCAAGTCAAGTCAAGTACATTCAGGTTTTACCAAACGTTTATACGCATGAACAGTGCTACCTCTCTATAACGACATCCAATGGGAGACAACAATTATGTGCGTTGTTCGGAGGGAGTCGTTAGAGGGAGGGAAATCGGCTTACATTTGCGAACAGCTTAAATCCAGATCAGACGCCGCGTAACGCGGCGTCTGATCTAGATTCAAGCTGTTTGTCACTCGTCATTAACTTTTTTTTCTGTCAAAATGTCCAATATGTAACTTTGAGAAAAACAGCAGACGACAACTTTAAGCAGACGATATTAAAGCAGTAAAAGCGTTAGACATAATTGTCTTTTTTAGGGAACTGCGACAAGAGTCGTTGTAATGAGGGAATCGTTGTTGGGGGGCCGTTGTAGAGAGGGAGTGCTGTATAAACTGAATATACTGTAATAACAATTCACACGCATCTAGACGTTTGGGCTAACTGTACAAGTCACTATTGCAATTTCAATGTCATACATTTAGTATGTTAGCTCGTCTCCTTTGTCCATCGTGTAAGTGCTGATGTGGTCAACATTGTTCCTGACCAGTCTGTAACATTGCATTTGTCCCAAAATCATGGAACAAACAGAAACACTTTTATCACATAAGTTGCGGTCTGGGAGTGGAATAAAGCTTTTATATAAATATCGTAATCCACTAGTAAAGTATCAATGGTTTTATTGGCTCAGGCCAAACCTTTTCGTCCATAGGCGCTGCATGTAGCGGGACACCACATGACATAATTTGCGATGCCGTTACCGTAAACAAAGTCAGGTTTGATGGAAAATCTATATAGTAGAAATACTTCAAACTACGGCTTCGATTGATTTGATAGGTGTTTAATAATGTAATGTGATAATTCGTGCTCATTATTTGTCATTTTTAATAAACTCGTTGAATAAAATTAATATGACGCTAGCCAAGGCTCGCGTCATATTATTTTAGTTAACTCATTTGTTAAAAATGTTAAATAATGAGCACTCGTGCAAGATCCTCTATTAGACATTCGGACCATCTTTCTTTCTTTGGACAACCAGTTTCAAAGAAAACAAGTTTTCCACAAGACAACTAACACAAAGGCTAACTGATCGTGCTTATTGCATACTTTTTTTTTACCAATCACTGGCTCTAGTTTGTAATTTAAAAATTATTACTTGTATAGACTACACATTTGTCTTCAATCAATTGTGATAGCCGTCAGTCCATCATCGTGCTGTGTAAACTGTGTACCATCATCAGGTGATTAGTCGATATGTGTTCTGTGTGTGATATACAGAGCTCCCACCCTACAACAACACCCAATGGGAGAGAACAGTGTGTGCGTTGTTCGGAGGGAGTCGTTGTAGGGAGGGAAATCGATTTATATATTTAATTAGCTTGAATCCAGATTCAAGCTGTTTGTCACTCGTCAATATGGTTTTTTCTGTCAAAATGTCCAATATGTAAAATTTAAGAAAACCAGCAGACGACAAATTTTGGCAGACGATATTAGAGCAGTAAAGGCGTTAGACATAAGGGAACTGTGGCAAGGGTCGTTATTAGGACGGGGCGTTGTTGGGAGGGTCGCTGTAGAGTGGGAGCATCTGCTGCACTTCTCTCTTATTATTGTTTTCAGCCTCGTTATAAAGGTCGTTGTTTTCTCACTCCACATCTTATAGTTAGTTTGACCTTGAACTTACATAACCTGTGTGTTACTAGAGGCATGCTTTGTTAGTATTACTCGGTACATATTATACATAGCACATGTCAGCGGAACCATATGGCACAACGTCAAATGCAGCTTTGTCTTAAACGGCAACTGCGTTATGAATAATAATAATGTTACAACGGCAGATGACTGTTTTGTGCAGGACAATAGTAATACAGAAACTTTGGGAGTTTTCTGCATTACCTTTGCACTGCATCAAGCTTGCAAGTATATACCAAGAAGACTATTATTATACGGTCTTTTTCTGCGTCCCTTAATACAAGTTTGACTAGTTTGACACGAGGAAAACAGTACTTAGCCTTGCATCTAATGATAGATAATAACTACAGTCAACCATGAGTTGTGATGCCTTTCAATCCTAGAACGATATGTAATTAATACAACGAATAGAGAGCTTAATTTTGGAAATGGATAAAAGAAGTTACCTTCTAAATGAGCTTTTATATTAGGTGTTTTACATGAAACCATGCATTGACTAGTCACCTGTTTATAAAGATTTCAAGATATATCATTTGACCATCTTTGTCTAATTCGGATTTGTTTCTACCATTGTGCGAATGGTAACTTTTCATTCTGCGGAAGCCCAAATGTGTCATATACGTCAAAACAATTTATACGCAAGACACGCAAAGGATATACAGTATATTATACACTGTACCTTAGTAGTTACAGAACTGGGACACGTTTCTTAAAACTTCGTACAAAAAAACGGTCGTAAGTCAAAACATTAACATACATTTAATTTCTGATTTCTTTTTCTAATCATGTCTTGTGTCATCTCTTTGGAATCATCTTTCCAAGACGATTCCAAAGAGATGTCACAAGACAGGATTAGATTGAGAAATGAATAATAGTTGAGATTTTTATAATCTGACTTACGACAACATTTGTCGTACGAAGATTTATGAAACGAGTTCCAGGACATTCCACTCGTAGAGTGAAGGGTTATATCGGTTGAGGCGATAGTCAGCCTTATCCTGAAAACAACCAAAACACTATGTTTTTGTTGAACTCATTGAGCCCTAGTGACGCATATATGCGTCTTTTACCAAATGTGTACCTGTGAAGAGTAGGCTTGTATTATGCAAACACTGAAGTCCCTGATCAGAGGGCTCCTTCAGGAGCCCTCTGATCAGGGACTTGACTGTTTGGCATTTTGAAATTTATTACAAAATGGACCAGCCTTTATTGCAAACTGGAATTTTCCATTAGAATTTCCAGACGATATCGAGTTATTGGAGTATGCCCCATAATGAGTCACTGTTCTGAAACAAAAACATTCGAAAGTGAAATTATTTCAAGCACTTGAAACAAGTTAAAGTTACAAATGTAGAATACGTTAATGCCGTTTAACTCATTCGACAACATGATAAGGGCTACCGGTATCTGTTTGTTACAAAACCGCAACCGATTTTAAAACTTTAAATGCTACCAAATAACGTTGACCATCAGTATCACTGACGGTGGCTAATCGTTCTAAACCCACCAACGAACTTTTCCTGGACGCTGGTATAATAATGATACATGTAGTTCCATTTTTATACAATAACGATTGTGCACGGTAGGAAATATTTTCATATTTTAGAGCATGCTGAAAGAAATAAGAAATATTTCCATTTGTCTTTAGAAAAGGCAGAAGGTAAAGCAGAAAGTGCCTTAGGATGAAATCTGGTTCACCGTTTACCAGCCATTTCCCAGGATTGTTCCTAAATCTTCAGATTTCTGTTCTTGCTTTTGAAATTTGTATTTTTATGAGTTTTTACTTCGGAAACATTGATTTGGATGCCAAACAGTTAAGATCCAGATCGGACGCCGCGTTACGCGGCGTCTGATCTGGATCTAAACTACTTGCATGATAATGTTAGTGTTATAGAGACTGGCAGTGAAAGGATTAAAGGATTCCTAAAATCGCGCTAGTAAACTTGGAAATCTAAGAAGAAAAAAATGCAATTTATGGTAGCCTTCGCCCCGTGTTTACTAAAAGTCCTATGTTCAAAATCCATATGTGTTGGTTTATTACAAAACCGCAACCGAGTTTAAAACTTTAAATGCTACCAAATAAAGTTGACCATCAGTATCATTGGCGGTGGCTAATCGGTCTAAACCCACCAACGACCTTTCCCTGGACGCTGGGGTCATTCTAATTATCTCGGACATCACCCTAGATTCGCTCGATAACCACTTATTTAATGCCGGGTTTACAACTAATAAATTCACTTAACATTTTATATCATTAAAATGGCGGTCATTACTCAGACCATCTAAGACATTGTAGAAGGGTTTTATGTCGGAAATTGACGGCTTGGCGATCTTTTAGAGGACGAGAAAGAGGTGGTATGTCAACGGCCTCATTAAATCACCGTGGCTACTATGGAAAGCACTGAGAACACGGTGATGATTTTTATACGAAACCTTGCCAATAGAGAACTGCAATAGTCGGTTGAATGTGTGGACCTATAGTGCTAAGCCCTTTACAAGATTGACGCCATTTTAACCCATTTGTGACCACGATCCCATTATGGTACATAGACAAACAGTGTAGACTCTGATCAGACGCCGCATTATGCGGCGTCTGTTCAGAGTCTATACTGTTTGCTGATAGGAATTTCAATATAAAACAAAATGAAAATGAAAATTGAGACCAGTCATCCCTTTCATAAAAAATGCACTAATCCAATAAATAAACATGGAAGAATCATAAAGAGTATAAATGGGTTAAGCATTTAACCAATTCCATAACTGAAGCTGGTATATTACTAGTTCCATTTTATACAGTAACGAGCGTGCACAATAAGAAATATTTGATATTGTTTTAGAGCAGGTGAAAGAAATACGAAATGTTTCCTCTTTTCTTATTTTAAACAGGCTGAAGGTAAAGCACAATGCACCTTAATGCGTATTCTGATTTACACTCAACCTGCTTTAAGTGTTCAACTGTCTTGAAAAAGACGAAACATAAACATGATATAGTACTGGTTAAAATCACCGATTTACTAACAAACAATATATCGAGAGTCTGCTGAGTTAAAAGAGTTAAGAGATTATACGGTTTGTGCACGGTTTTCAGCATTATATGTGTTTTCCGCATCATTAGATGCACATTGCACATTCAATTGTTTGTGTAAAACGTCATCGTAACCCGTATTGGGTTGGAATTAGAGGAAGAAGTGTAATTTGAGCGTGGGTTAAGATTTAAAGTTAGATAATTGGAGAAAATGTGCATTATTGCACTGATCATAACTGTTTCCTACTTGGGTTTTTTTTAAATTACGTCAGTTATACTGCCTTAAATCTAACTTTGAAATGATCTTGCAGACAACACTATTGAAGCAGACGACAATATGGCGATGAAGGGGTAAAACCTTCACGATAAAGTTGGTCATGGAAGGGTTAAAAACAGCGCAGATTTCAAACTGTTGGCACGTTAGCAACCGAGTGTCCTGTTTGTTTGCCTTAAGGCGTTATTCTTGGTTTTTCCTTCAATATTTCATACTTTTAGCGCCGCTTTAATGTTGCGACAACTTTATACATGTATATCGTCAAAAGCAGTGATATTAAATGCCTACTAAAAACTTCTTAAAACAGTCTGGTTAAACTGCAGACATGTTCAGGACATTGCGACATTAAGCGTGCGGCACAGACCGGTTTGCAGTTCACCATTTGGGTGGTGTCCAATCGTTTTTGTATATAATTAAAATAACAATGGTTGAAACTTACATAGTTTTGGGACTTACGACATCTAGCGACAATATGATAATTTGCTACGCAAAAGACACGTGCCATTAAAAACATACATCGTCGATGGATTCAAAAGGCATTGTGTATGTTCTGGTACTTAAAATATTAAGGAGGTTGTTTAAAGATTTTATTCCCCTAGTCGTGCTTGAATTTTTAATAAACTTTGAAAGTTTAAGGTATCTAAAGTGTATATATGCAGCAAAATATCAAGCCATTATTTTCTTTTCATTCATGTGTTTATATATGAAACCTTCAAACATCACAAGATCGTAATCTGTAGAAAAAACATTCTTTGTCAATCATGATCTAGATTTATTAGTATCTCAACAATAGTTTACAAAATATTATTATAATCAAAATAGCCCAAACAGATTACCATAAAGATATAGCTCTTTTTATGTCTAGTCTATAACTTTCCCGTCTTTTAATACAACAGCATATAGCCATTGAATAGTACTTAAAGCCTCGCTATCAAAGCAACCAATCGAACGAAGACTAGTTTATGACGTCTAAAACAGATTTCTACTTAAAGCAAGATGAAAGTAAAGCAAAAAGCTCCGTCAGGAGCTTTCTGCTTTACTGTCATCTTCCTTTAAGCAGCAGCCTGTTTTAAACATAGAAATAAACATTTTATTAGCCGTATTCACGAGACTTTATTGTATTCATGCGTCGCATTGACGAACTATTTTTTCTTCAAAACTTTATTACTAAACAAGGCCTATGCCCTCTTTTATCATTTTTGTCGGTAAAAATATTTTTAGGACTTTTCACCTTGGCTGTAGTGACACGTTTAGGTTTTATGACAAAGTTTATTGATTTCTATTTCTTTTGATACGGGCCGGACGGGTGTCACATATCTCGCCAATAAATACGAGAAATATTGAACCGTAAACTCACTTCGCACTATATTAGTTTTTCTGCCCCGTCGCATTAAGTATAAGAATCAAACTATTGGGTGAAACTCAACAGCTTACTATATAGTGTTAGGGATCAGATTTGGTGCCGAATAGCGGCACAGACTGTCAAAGGCTTAGCATCATATATGCAATATTGGCTTAACTACAATTTATTAAAAGCCTGAAATTGGATTTAGCGGGCTGCTTTAATGTAAAGGAAAGATTTCGTTTGAGTGGAGGTATGGTGCTGAGACAGGCGTAAGTAATAAGTCTATGTTTGGGTTAACATTGGAGAAGAGCGTTTTTCTTTCCCAATAAAGGCGTTAATGGTAAAACTGTTATATGCATTGCAAACAGTGTGGAGTCAGATCAGACGCCGGGTAACCCGGCGTCTGATCAGGTTCCAATATGTTTGTCACTCAAATGAAAATAAGTTGTTTAGAAAATAAGTAAAATGCATTTTTTTCTATGTTTTATTGCATATGTTTGCGTTTTGTTTGTTTTTAAATTGGAAAAAAATACTTTCATCTCCATTGTACAGTTTCTTCCTTTTCGTGCATTGAAAAGTCACATTATTTTATAAATGCATGTCAAGCCTTATCAGACCAATCACAACTGGTTTACATTTACAAGCTCTTTGGATCAAGATCAGACTCAGCTTTGATGTATGTAGATGTCTGTATGCTTTTCGTTGAAACAGGATCTGCTTCACTAAATCGTTAACTTTTTGATAAAACACATTATTAATCGGCATCTCATCTGGATTCAAATTGTTTGACTCTTTTATACTATTGTCTGAAAGTTAATGCAGATAGACTCTGAGACTTATTGCAGACAACAATTTTGCAGACGAAATTACATTGCGTGTTAAGGAGCGATTCCGTCTATGGTACATACTCTTATACAGTGGAGGAAACGTTATTCTTTCCCGTTTAAACGCAAACGTACGCAAACGCATGATACTAAAACGTAGAAAAAGACAACTTATTGACAATCCTGATCATTTATTTTAATCTGAGTGGCAAACAGTTTGGAGCCTGATCAGACGCCGGGTTTCCCGGTGTCTGATCTGGTTCCAAACTGTTTGCACGGCATATAATAGTTTTAGCGAAAATGCGTTTATTTGGAAAGCATAACGTTTTCTCCACTGTATACTTGTAAATAAGCTAGACGCTGTTAATCATTTCTTATGACATTCAATTACGTCTCAGATGACATACTGGGTAATAATTACAATATAGCATAGCAATATAAGGAAACAAATGCACTGATTTATAAGATGGTATTTTCTAAAATGAAATACAGATTTAATGAACTCATAGAAATTGTTGCGGACGTCACATTTTTCAGATGACAATAGCATACATGTAGCTTGCAGACTACATGTATTAAAGTCGAATTCATCTTTATTTCAAAGTAAAAAACACTTCTTGGCTAGGCTATATTTCACTTTGAACAGAAAGCGGGTTAGTTATGCTTTCACTTCACTGTCCTTGGTTCGATGTATGTTATCGAAACCGAAATTTAAAACCGTTAAAAACCGTATAACTTTAGTAAAGTTATACGGTTTGTTAACTGTTTCAAGTTTAGGTTTTGGTGATTTGCGATGTCTTTAATTGAAATAGCAAACAGTATTAAATATATCTTCTATATTATAGAAGATATATTTAATACTGTTTAATATAGAAAATATCTAAAACGGAAAAGTCGACATATTTCAGTTCTGTCTGTTTTGACGAAAGGGGCTAACAGGAATGGACATTCGAGTCAGACATCAGAGTATCAATTTATAACAGAGCTTTGCATTCTATTTGTTTCTTCAGTGAGAGTTAATTATAGATATGGCCTCCTATGTAGTTATCACATACGGTTCCCACTCACTATTACAAACACTAAAACTAGTTGCTTCCTATGAATATGGCATGTTTCTGCTTAAAGCATGATGAAAGTAAAGCAGAAAGCTCCTTCAGGAGCTTTCTGCTTTACTTTTATCTTGCTTTAAGCTGTCACTTGCCTTTGATATAATAAAAGAGTATTCACTTAAGTGGTCGTTATGGTGGGAATTAACTGTAGTTTCAGTAAACCCCATATGATTCATAACGGTCATTTGTCTTTAGCCAATTACCGTGATGATGGGCCTAAGATAAGTTAGCTGGTCCCTGCACATCAGTCCCAATTATACTAACACCATAAGATCTGACATGAACTATTTGATATCTTCAAGCCCTATAGCTAGGATGCACATTGCTAATCTCCATGGTTATAGATAAATCTTTACAGAAAAATCGATTTAGCTTCAAAAGAAAACTCGAGATTTCCATAGCCTTTCTCCGTATCCGGCCATTAAACGTCTTGTATCCGAAAATTCATAAAGCACCGCCGCCTTTCGCCTTTCTTTGATCTTCCCTGCGGACAATTCTATCTGTTGATTGGAAATCGGCTTTAATTTAATCATAAATTCGTTGTTATCATTGTAGAGTAAACTATTATCCGGCGCCGCTGTATGGCAACACCGGAATCCGGTAGCGCTCCGGAGAGTGGCTTCTTCGTCGGTTATCTTCGGCTTACGTCGTTAGGGATTTTCACTTTTCAATAAGTGATAGGATATCACAATCCTCGGCTTTAGATCGTATTCATTGCGATTGATTTAGAAGGAGCGACCAGTCTGGTCAATTTCAAAGATACCGCACTGTTTAAATAAAATTTAAGGCGACAGCGCCGTAACTTCGACACCTTTAAGGATGAGAAGGTGAGAATTAGGTCGAAGAATCTGTGTCGGTATTGTACGGAAATCCAAGAACTATTCGAAAAATAGTTCACGACATCCGACTGTTATTGTACAATGGCCGGTTCATGATTTAAATGTCATAAATCAACATCCCTTTGTCGGTCCTGTGATTAGGATTTGAGAATATTGAAAATGAATATAATGAGCAAAGTAGAGACCACTCATCCAGTGCTGAACAACAAATGCTGGATTCACTTCCACGTGTCATTTTATAGTCGTTTCCTCGTGAGGATAGAGAAAGTCTCCCTGTGTTGTAATGGTCAACAACAAACATTACATCAACCTTTTCATATTTATATTAACTTGCATATTTGTATTTAAACATATGAAATCCGCCAATTATGTTTATGTATCATCTCAACTTTTACATGAGCTAATAGCATTAAGATCGTTTTCACTAGAAAGTGCAGACTCATGTCAGACATATTCTGTCAGAAAACATTGCAAACACGGATCAGACATCTGCTATGATAGAGAATATATTTCTTATGGTCATATTCCTTACTTATAAAGTGGGGTTATTTTATTCAGTGTATGAATTATTAAAGGCGTAAAAGGCGTGTTCTTTGAGTTATGGGTTTAGAAGTTATAGCGGGTAATTTGTTGTAATTTTCAATTTTATATTGTACGTTCGTTGCATAAAAAATCAACAATGATTACACAGTATAGGGTAGTGGTTTTTATGAATAACGGTGTCGGAGGTGTGCTAAGTTTTAAGCACATTTTAATGGTCACCAGTCTCGAGTTATATGATTTGATGAATTTTAACCGCCTATAAGCCGTGGGATATTTCATCATATGTGTCACCTGATCGGTGTATAGCAGCTTTTACGATGCTTTGTGTATACAGTAGCCCGACTCGGGTATCAGTTATAGGAGAGAGTGATATAAATTGTCTTCCAAAATTATTGCGCTTCTTCAGTTTTCAAATGGTCACTAGCCCTAGGGCGACTTTACAAACAGTGTACATGTTCAAAGTACACTTGTCCTATTCAAACAGTATGACCTCAGATCAAACGCCTCCTAAAAGAGCCCTCTGTGGTCAAGGCACATGTAAACACTGTTCGTCATTTTGAAATAAATGGAGGGGGTCTTAATAGTAAAAAATGGACTACACTCTGTTACTGCCTTGTGTTTTTGAAAGATGTAAAAAAAAAATACTAAAAGTTACTGAATTTGCAAAAACGATGTACGTTTGTACATTTGTACCTTACAGTTACACCCAGCTAATGCGACTACTAAAAGAAGGCTACATTTGTAATTAACAGCATAACTTGAAATATAGGTGACAGCTTAAAGCAAGGTGAACGTAAAGCAGAAAGCTCCTTTAGGATTTTCTGTTTTACGTTCACCTTGATTTCTCTGAAATAAATACCTGATCATTAATACAATATAGTGGCCGTAGTAGAGAGGTTTTTTCTGTATTCCGCACTTACGTCGAAGTACAGAAGTCATGAACTACAGTCGAAACTCGATATTTCGAAATCGATAAAGTCGTTCTTACAAGCATTTCATGAATTTAACATCGATGAACGGGTCTCGCTTAAGTCGAACACACCCGTATTTCAAAGTTAAAACTTTGAAATATGGGTATGTTCGAACCAACTCGAGTTCGAAGTATCGAGTTTCGATTGTGTTTTAGCACTCGTTTTCGTTTCGGGTTATTGACGTAATTTTATGCACAATATAATTTTCGTAAAATATGTCAGATAAGTTGCACCTTTAAAACATTCCAATTTTAATTGCCGTTTTAAGCATGCCTTCTTTTCTTAAATTCTCAAAAAGTACTGTCGCCACGTGATCATATCTGAATCTTTCAGTGGCAAACGAAAAACGACTTTTGTGCAGTACAGAAAATGTAGACCCTAGTCTGCTTTGAGGATAAAATGTGACATCTTCTGCAGATGCTTTTACAAAAATAGTGTGTGTGTTGTTTTTTTCTCAATTTATAAACAGTGTTAATCCAGAAAGACGCAGTAAACACAGCGTCTGTTCTAGATCTACAATGTGTGTAGCATAAAGGTCTCTGTTTTAACGACGTTTATCAAAATTTAATAAGTGCTTTATTTATTACAGAAAGGCACGGGTTTTATGCTGATGAGTAAATTTACTCATAAGTTCATAGTAGGATGTGTCACGTGTACAGTGTATTTTATGGATAGTTGTGGTCAAGACGTAGTCATCAATGGTGAACTTTGCTAGAACAAACAAACAATAAATAAATAAAAGTGCATGCACACTGTGCCATCTACATGGACTTTCAGAAAGGATCGCTATTTGAGCGTTTTGGGGTCCGAAAGCTGGTCCATTGTCCCTGCCAGAAAATTGTATATGTTTTCCACATATCCTTAGCAAGCCCGGCCGATTTTGTACACATAACACAGACACTACTGGACTAGTTTGGAGCTCATTTTCTGAATAAACACTACACTCCGACATCTCAAAACTACTCTGACGTGTCAAAACGAAACTGAAAGTGACATTCTATTTTTAGAGGCGCTATATTTAAGTCGCGTTCACGCAATGCGCGAATTAGTTCCAAAAAAAAAAAAAAAAAAAAAAAAAGTGGATCCTGAGCTCAGTTTGAGCTTTGTGAGCTTTGTGTTGACATGTCAGTGTTACTGAATTCCAGCATGAGTGCTATTATAACGGGTTTTGACAAAAAGGTCGAGTACATTTTAAACCGAAAGTAGAAAGATGGACCGTTTCGGCCCCTCTGGCATTCGCCTTTTTCCAATCTTGCAAATTTGTGTCTGGATCCATTTTGGATGCTGCCTGAAAGTGTCACATTTTGCAGGAGACCATTGATATTCTAGAAATAGGCAGTGCCGAACCTGGCCTTTCAGAAAAGTCTTCCAACGCGATGTGCGAATCATAACTTTTCATTCTACGGAAGCCAAAATGTGCCATAAACGTCAAAACGTTTTAATACGTTATGGGCGTGGAAAGGATATGGGGAACATCTAGAGATGCCGAATTTTCGGCTTTTAAGCTTTTATAGTCGTGCAATAGTGACCTTGTAGCGAAAGAAGGCAAAAGTATGGCATTTGTAGGGAAAAATGGATTTTCCCCATATTTAATTGATTATACAAAATTTTGATTTTTGTCTCCAAACAGTTTGCCATGCAGGGTGAGAAATTTCCAAAATATTGTAATTTTCAACATTGTAGCTATACTTTTGCGTTTCATTTTTCGTTTGTTTGCGTTTAAACGTTAACGTCTTCTCCACGTCTTCAATCACACTTTCCTTCACAGATCTTTAAGGCAACAAGAAACGTCCGTGCACCTTACAAAGTGGCAGGGCTACCATAAGTTGACATAAAAAATCCTAAGATTTCCAAATTTGCATTTTTCAAGTGCGATTTTACGAATCGTACCTTTACTCGATCGCCTGTTTCTAGTTTTGTTGACACGTGGCTGCTTAAAGCAGGTTGGAATTAAAGCAGAATGCGCACGTTCAACCTGCTTTAAGCTACCATGTACTATTAAAATATCAGAAGATTTAGGAAAGATCCGGAGAAACGGCAGCCCTGAAGTGGCTACTGCAAGAAAGGTTAAAGTTGAGCATAATAAAAGATCTTTTCTTTTACTATAAATATTATTTTTTGCTTTGCTTTTCGTGTGTCCTTATATTATTCGAGCTTCTGTCCGCTTTTATTTTCATAATTCATTTAAGGCTTTGAACAGTCTTAATGAGTCCAGCCCGGTAGTAAATGCAGCGGCCTGTCGGTAATTTCCGTCATCTTCCGCCAACTATCGGCATCACGTACAATGTCGTGTCGCAGCTGATGAGAATGTCCGTATAGGTCATAAACTTCCCGTGTAATAAAACTTTTTATGGATCATTTATAATTAACAGGCTGCAATTAAGGATGTTTTTTATATTCTTGAGCATTCAATAATATGTATTGAAAGACGTGTATACACTGAGGCCTTCAAAGGGTTTTCACACTTGACTATTGATCCATAACTCAGTCCATATTTTGTTTCTAGTTTTGAAAACTTGTTACCACTTTAAATGGGTTAAAACGTAAAGCAGAAGTCTCCTGTAGAAACATTCTGCCTTTCTTGCAAACTGTATTAAGCCTCTATTAGGTAAGGTACTGAAAATGCTTGCTGTGTATTGGGTTCAGGACTTCTTAGGAAGGGACTATATCTACTTTTTTGTCGACATTTGACAGGAATTAGCGAGCGCTGGACGTAGCGTACCGATTCTGGTCCAATAACATCAGTGATATTCTACCTTAAGTACTGCATTAACAAGTTACTTGTGTTTAAACCGAATACTAATGTTCTTTACTGGGTGATTTCAGGAACTTTAAAAGGAAGATATCCCCTATTTCCAAGTAAGTTTAGTCCATTTTAACTCGTCTGATTTTTTTTTTCGAGAAAAAAGAGCTATTGTCGGCAGCCGCACTCCCGCGTCTTCCGTGTTGTTGTGGTCTTCCCCGTTGTCGACGTCGTTGACGACCGAAATCTAAACGTTGATCATGTACTTCTTCAATTGTTCTTCTAAAACCTTCATATTTGATATGCATGTTCATCTTGACAAGTTTTACCCAGGCATATCAAAATATTTTACCAACTGACATTAACTTTAACCTAATTTTACTGTCTTTTCCACTCGGGTTTTCATAAACAGCAGCCATATACAGTAATCAAAGTCTACACTCTAGCCCATTCTACATGAAAATAGCCACTGAAAGTTTGCTTATTTAGATGTAAGCATCGGAAAATATACCACTTCTGTCACCGTTTTTCTTCACTATTTACTCTCATTTCACTGCATTACCCAATTGTATGTATGAAAAAGAAGAAAAAAAAGAGAGCAAACACTTTGACATAGGAACACTGAATTGAACAAAAGAATAGATGTAGGATTTCAAGCATAAATTTCAGCTGCTGGCGATAAATTCCGATGGGTTTCGAATGAGGCTTTTTACCCACTTTAGCCAATAATTTTCAATTATTCTCGCTACATTATGGATTATGTTGCATTTAATACCAGCGCACTAATGACACATGCCACTATATACCGTAATTGACACCAACATGACATGCGTTTCTGAACATTAATTCAAAACAAGGGGCGGGCCAATTATACGTAAGAGAAGTTAACTTGTCGTGTCGTAAGAGTTGATACATTCGAGTCACTTCTCGAGAAAAAAGAGCAATCAAACGTTACAAACAGCATACAGTGGAGAATCTGTTATTCTTTCCCGTTTAAACGCAAACGTACGCAAACGCAAAGCACTAAAACGTAGAAAAGAACAATTGTTGAACAATTCTGATAATTCTTGTTTATCTTGGTGGCAAACAGTTTGGAGCCTGATCAGACGCCGGGTTACCCGGCGTCTGATCTGGCTCCAAACTGTTTGCTCTGCAAATAATAGTTTTAGCGTAAACGCGTTTATTGGGAAAGAATAACAGATTCTCCACTGTAGATCCAGGTCTTGTTGGAAAATAGGCGTCTGATCAGAATCTGAATAATAATGTCGTATCTGGTCAGTCTCTTCGTTTCCAACGTTATCAATCTTATTCGCTATCTTTTTTATCTTTGCTGTCGTCATTTAGCAGTGATTATATAGTCAAGTTAAAGTATTACAGTGGAGAATCTGTTATTCTTTCCCGTTTAAACGCAAACTTACGCAAACGCAAAACACTAAACCGTAGAAAAGAACAACTTTTCGACATTTCTGATAATTCATGTTTATCTTGGTGGCAAACAGTTTGGAGCCTGATCAGACGCCGGGTTACCCGGCGTCTGATCAGTCTCCAAACTGTTTGCACTGCAAATAATAGTTTTAGCGTAAACGCGTTTATTGGGAAAGAATAACAGATTCTCCACTGTAAGTGCATAAGCCAGGTGCTTTTAACCCTTTTCTCCATAGAAGCGCATTTTAGTCAATTAAATCATTCCTCCACTTTCTACAGTCATGGAAATGAAAAATAAGAAATATTTTAGGGTTAAAACGCTTGGAGCTGGATGCAAAACAAGCAGAAAATTCCTGTATGAGCTTTTCTCTTTGTTTTCATTCTTAATCAAATGACTAGTTGAAGCCTTCTCTATATCTTCTCAACATCAGCAATAACCAAGTTTCAGCGCATGTAATTGTTCGATATTTTAAACCTAATTAACTAAAAGCAGCTACTGTTTCGAGGCACTGGCTATATGTGTACATGAAGTGACAGGCTGTCTGGTGTATTGTAAGACTGTTAATATTGGTCCCTTATCATGGATTGACACTGTGATATTACGCAACAATACACACTTCATAATTATCTGCACCCCAGGAAGCTGCATTCCTTGAACCAAACAGTAACCCTTGCAAATCAGATTGTCACTTGACTTACATTGAAACCCCGTTTTGATCCAGATCAGACGCCGCGATACGCGGCGTCTGATCATGATCAAAACGGGGTTTTCTCTCGTGTCAATGTTTGTGCAGTCAAAATGACAAAATAATAACTTTTTAGGGATTTAAAGCAGACCTTGTTTTCTAAGTAGACAATATTTCAGAAGCGAAAGCGTTAACGTTGATACGCGTTTCTTTTGTTTACTCATTGAGCCCTAGTGACGCATATATGCGTCTTTTACCAAATATGTACCTGTGAAGAGTACGCTTGTCCTATGCAAACAGTAAAGTCCCTGATCAGAGGGCTCCTGCAGGAGCCCTCTGATCAGGGACTTCACTGTTTGTCATTTTGCAATTTATTACAAAAAACAACCCTAAATAGTCTAAAATGGACCAGCCTTTATTGCAAACTGGAATTTTTCATTAGAAGTTCCAGGGGATAATGAGTTAAGAGGTCGTAATAGCGTTAGTATGCCACTTTGCAAAATCTACAAGTATACTAGTATTTGCTTCTGGAATCGTTGCTGTTGTTGATTTTGCTAGGTTTGATGTAAACAAAAGGGAAAATTAGAAAAAGAATTGCTTGGGAGGGTGGGGGCATGCTGTTCTTCTCTGTCGATCGGTCCATGTATTCATTCTTTCTTCCGTAAGTTCTTCCGTACGCCCACATAATTATATGGCGTAATGGTACATACTTTATCCGTCTACTACTGCAGTTTTCAGGCAACAGCCTTATGATTCTAACTGTTTTGACACACATACCAACAGTTGAAAATATGTTCTTGTGGTCAGGATTTGGTATGGTTCAATCTTCGAAAGAAGATGCCAGGTAACCCGGCGTTTGAACAGGCTCCAAGACTGTCAATAAAGGTTAAAGAACATGGTCAATACTTTCCAAATCATGTCTTTATCTTCGTTTGACTGCATTGAGTTTCCGTTTAATTTTGTTTAAATGGCAAATTCCGGTAATAACATAGTCTCCCACTGTGCATATGCACCTTGTGTATAGTGTGTATACTATGTTCTCCATGACCATATCCCAATTCCATTGTTCTAAATCATTTGACAAGCAAATTTCAAAAACATAATATCAAACGAAATAATTTATTTCAGTTATTGTAATAAACTTGTTTCATAATTTTGCAAAGGTAATAAAAACATATTAAACATTGATTGCAGTGGATTCGTGTTTGTACGACAGCTCAAGATTGGGATTTGTTTGTTTAAAGCAGATAGTTATTAAAGCTGGATGAAAGTAAAGCAGAAAGCTCCTGTAGGAGCTTTCTGCTTTACTTCCAATCTCCTTTAAGCTGCATGTTATCTTAACTCCAATCACATAGTCTTTCATTCGTGTGGTTTTCTAAACTAACTGTAAAGAATTCGGGTGTAAAAAGGGTTGAAATTCAACTCATTATCATTAGCCACGATCTACATAATTACAAAATAAAATATGCAAAAGTTCTGATGTACCCCGACATCAAATAATTATCAAACAGGCGTTTTAGTACCAGTCCAGTTAATAAAAACATGTTTTTACAAGTCTTTTATTTCTGTAGGAGAGAAAAAAGAGAAAAAGATGTTACGCAATGACCTAATAAATGGTGTTGTGGTTGCCCTCGTATTTAATAACATGTTACCGACACCTTCTGCGCATGTACCGGTGTGCAAAGGTCATTTGTTTTACGGACGCCTAAAAGGGAGAATATTAATGAAAATGCGTCTGGCGGATGCTACTTCTTATTTATAACATGGAGCTATTACATGACATGTGACGTCGAACGAGCCAGTAACAAATGCGCAGTCCCCTCGTTGCTAATTATGTGTTTGTCTCAGCCAAAAGTAACCACAATTATGACCTCCGTTTAGCGATCATTCACGGTGTTATTGACAACAAGGTGCGTCTAAATGCATGTCAATATTAATGCAGAAAGCTCCTATCGGAGCTTTCTGCATTTCTATTGACATGCATTAAGCTAATGTATATCTGAGAGAGTACGTATACTTATTATATCATTATTTTGATTGCCGTTGTATGCAAGTTTTACTGTTCAACTCCGAAGTGTGTCTATTTCAACCCCATAACTGTCAAAAACATTCTAAATTGTGAAAGCGACAACAGCGACCCGTTTGTCACTCTTGTTTAACCTAAAACAATGTCGTAACCCAGTTTTTAGGGTAGTTCATGTATAGTGAAACCATGATTTTTAATTTGTGAACTTAAAATTGTCAGAAAAACTATACATTGTACTTGGTAGTTCCGTCATTCTTTAAAGAAGAATTTGAGAATGAAGAAATAAATATATAATGTTGAATATACACATTGCTTGTACATTTGTATGTTGCTACACATTTGCATACTAGAATTAAGTAAGCAAAACATACTGTTTGCACCATTTCTATAAGTTCAATAATCTTACATATTCTTTCAAAATGTATCATCATGGCGTCAAACAGTTTGGATCCAACTGAGACGCCGAGTCCAAACTGTTTGCGTAAGGTATCGTCAATTCGGTCACAACGTGTGAAAAGGCCAGCATTTCAATATACCTGAAAGTTATCATCGATAATGGTTTAAACAGGTTGTATATTTCAGTTTGGGTGCTATAAATTCATCTAAACCCCTTAAGTTACAACAATATACATAGATATGACATGACTGTTTTTACCAGTAGACACTATTATTATTGCCTGATCTTCAATAATCACTCAAGTCATAAAACCGTCCGCAGATAAAAACCGCTAAGTCTACATACTGTGGTTCTGTTTACAGTAAAACCTATTTATTACGACCACTAAAACGAAAGAAAATTGATTACATCATAGACAGGTGACAGCTTAAAGCAAGGTGATAGTAAAACAGAACGCTCCTTAAGGAGCTTTCTGTTTTACTGTCACCTTGCTTTAAGTGGTTACCTGTCGTAAACACCTAATCATATACTCAATTTAGAAGTCGCATTAGAGAGGGTTTACTGAATAGAAACTGTGCGTATATTGTAAATACTGCAGAATATTGAAATGTTTGATTGTGTTGAAAGCTCGTATAACTGTCATTAGTCGCCTTTGCGTAATTAGCATCGTAAACGATGTCGATTTTTGACAGGTGATCGAAGATAATAGGATAAGATCGAGACATCGACATCAGAGGCGATATTGACAGCCCCAATTATGATAACTTCATCGATTTCAAAATATTTCACGAACGTGCTGGACACGTTGTTTTCTTGTTTTTAATTCTTGAAATAGTCTCATGTTTGAGATTAAGATCTTTGGTCACATTGTTTTTACTGGTATTGAAGAGATAAGTCGATTAATCGTATTGACTATTTTTAACTCTATGATACTTGCGAGATATCAATCTTTAGAGTAATAGTAAAATAGTTGTGATGACATTTCGCGATAGATTAATGTCTGCCTGGCTCAACTACTGGTGCTTGTGGTCGGTCTTTAATACAGGCTGCTTAAAGCAATATAAAACTAAACCAGGAAGCTGCTAAAGGAATTTGCTTTTTTACTTCCATCTTGTTTTAAGTCGCCAGTCTCTTACATGTACATGTACTCTTTTACGCCATAAACGATTTTTCCTTAGATTGACCGTAATAGCAGAGCTCTATCGATCATTCCCAGTTATAACGGTTTCATATATTTAACCCTGTTGCTCCATACTTTTATATACGCCTTTTTATGTGTTTAATCATTCCCAACTGTAGAAAATTAATCCATTTAATACAGTTATGAATGTACATGTACAATATAAGAATCATTTCCTATATCATAGCAGACTTTAGTTTACAGAGGTCTACAAGTTAAGCAGAAAGTGTTGAGTAAATCAGCCTTCTAGATTACGATTCATTTCAAACTGAGTGACAAACAGTCTTTACCCGGCGTCTGATCTGGCTTCAAACTGTTTGCAATGGACATCATTATTTTAGCATCAACGCGTTTATTAGGAAACAATAACATAATTTTTTTTCCACTTTATCGAGATCGAGACAACGACATCAGAGGCGGTATTGACAACTTCAATTATGATAACTTCATCGATTTCAAAATATTTCCCTAACAAACTTGACATCTTGTTTTCAATTCTTGAAATAGTACGGTGCAAAAGATTGAGATCTTTCATTGAATTGCTATACCGTTTGCGAGGCGATACGTCGATAACAACTTTTGATTTTTGTTTCTTTGATATTTTTTATTTTGATAGCAATCTTGAAGATACTCTTGTTAAACTTGTGTCACTTTTATCATAACAATATGTCCTGCTTTTACAATTTAGCGAAAGAAATGGACGGTGCTGCATGGTGACGGGATGCTGAAATTGAGATAACTGTTAACCCTTTACCCCATAACCTGTTTCTAGTTTTAAAGATAGGTGACTACTTAAAGCAGGTTTAAAGTAAAGCAGAATGCGCCCTAAGGCGCATTCTGTTTTACTTTCAGCCTGCTTTAAGTTACCACCTGCTAGAATTAAGAAAATATTCCTTCTGATACATATTCATGACCAGAGACATACAAACATACAGACATGTTTGTATGTCTCTGTTCATGACTGTATAAATTGGAATTTTTTTCTTCCGCGGAGGATTAAACGAATGCGCTTCTATATGGTAAAGGATTAAGCAGAACGCTCTTGTAAGTTTTTGTTGGCGCCATGCCCTGTCGTCCGAGGAACAGGTCTAATAAAGTCATTATGTACCCGGCAATAAATACGTCCATCACGGAACCCCCACGCTGTAGCCTGTACTCGCCTTAATGTCGCTGTTACTGTCGTAGAAATAATTACAGTAGAACTTCTCTATTACGACCACTACAATGTGTCATTTATTAGTCGTTAAAGCAATATGAGAGTGAAACAGAAAGCTCCTACAGGAGCTTTCTGTTTCACTTTCACACTGCTTTAAGCAATCACCAGTCTTTTATACAGACAATTAGCCTTCTTTTTAGTGGTCGTAATAGAGAGGTTCTACCGTACGTCTTTTCTTAAAAGTAACTCTTATCTTTCTTAATCTTTAAGAATACCTTTCGTCTGATACAAACGGTACTATGATGCTGCCGTCACGTCCTGTCGTCAGAGAATTTAGGTATAATAAAGACATTTGTATCTAATAGATTATAGTTAAATCTGAAACCTCGAGATGTACTCTGGACTCGACAGAGTGTCGCTGATACAGATATAGAAATAAATAGCCCAACCTCCTTTCAAAAACATTATCCCTTATATGGTCATAATATCGTCAACTATGACTATTATCTACTTGTATTCTTCAAATTCAATTCTTTGTCCGTTCATTTAAAGATGCTTAAATGCGAATGTCAAACAGCTTTAGATCCTGATCAGACGCCGAGATACTCGGCGTCTGATCAAGATCTAAACTGTTGACATATTTCAACCAATTCGTTCTTACATGTAACAGGCGAAGGAGCTAATCATGTGAAATGAACACTCAGATTACAATCGGTATACTGGTACTTGTTTGAAATCTTATACATTCGCAAAGAAACACGGTATTAATAATAAAAGCGAGAATAACGGTTGAACATATCATTTTACATATTAAATCTTTCTCAAATAGACACATTTTACTAATTATTAATATCTGTCTCTTAGCATATCATCTAATAAAGACTTTAGACAAGTAAAACCTCTGCGAATCGATGACTCAAAAACTATGAATAAGCTACTTTATATCAAAGTTCAAGCTAAATGCAGAAAAAGTAATGCAGAAAGCTCCTGAAGAACCTTCTGCATTACCTTTGTCCTGCATTAAGCGACAACCTGTATTTATCGAATATATGTATCCATATTGCTTGACTGCTTTGCGAAGGTTATACTGTACAGTTTAAGAGCTTTGGATATTAACCCTACATGGCATGGATTACTAATTTTGGTTGTGAAATTTAATATCGCTTTTATAAAGTAACATTTATCACGGCTGACGGAGATAACGGTTTTTTACGTTAATAAAATATCATATTACATTTAATGAATTGACATTTCCGTTTAAATCGGACCCTTTGCGCTTGAAGAAATTAACATTGCCTATTGAAATTAAGATTTCTTGTTGAAATAAACGTTTTCTGTTGAAATTAGCATGGCTTGTATCGGGGAACAGTCATCTATAATATATACATGTATAACTTGAGATTTAATCCACAAAATGTTTGTGGAATTAGAAAATATATCCTACACGGATTTAATTCTAACTGTATTTCTTAAAACGACCACAGTTGCATTTGCAAATAGTTTGGATCCTGATCAGACGCATCTGACCCCGTGCTTATAAAACATTTGAGTTGAGTCTGAGATCATTCTCAGACGATCTGATTATTCTGTGGGGAAGTCGCCAGTTTTCCCAGTGAATGGCTTTATTGTAAATTCTTTCTTTCAGTTGCTAATAGATGGACCAAGATCAGACTGGGTAACTCAGCGTCCAATCACGTTCTTAACTATTTGCAACTAAACTGGAAAAAAACCTCTTCCCATTGTACAGTGGAGAAACAATATTCTTTCCCAATAAACGCGTTTACGCAAAAACCATTAATTCACTGCAAACAGTTTGGTAACCCGGCGTCTGATCAGGCTCCTACCTGTTTGCAAGTCATATTGAAATAATTGGTCAGAATTGTCGACAAGTTGTCCTTTTCTTCATTTTATTGCAATGCGTTTCGTTTCAACTGGAAAGAATAACGTTTTCTCCATTGTACATGTATGGTCAAACAAAGATGAAACTGATAACGTTATCAGCACAGTAAGGTTTGTTTTCATAAGACGCCGGCTACCTTATAATATATCATATGGGACAGATACTTGTAAACCGCTTTCCTTTAAGATAATTAACGAGGTATATCACTTATCTTACTACACGAACTCTTAGTACTGTAAGCTTAGCCTAATTAATCCAATTTAAGTATCTCTTTAGCCAGGTCAACTTGGTAAGGCTTTCCTAAACAACCTGTGTACATTTGAATAAAGGGGAAAGCTTAAAGCATGATGAGAGTAAACAAGACATCTCCTACATGTATAGGAGTTCTCTGCTTTACTTTCATGTTCCTTTAAGTCATAATCTGACTTAACCCATTACCTCCATTAAAGCCTGTTTATGCATCGGATTTGCTGCTCCACTGTCGAAAATAGTTCCCATTTATACAGCCATGGATATGTATAACGAGAAATAATTTCTATACAATATCTAGATAGTAGTTTAAAGCAGAATGAAAGTTAAACAGAATGCGCCTTAAGCTTAAGGCGTAATTTGCTTTACTTTCAATCTGCTTTAAGTGGCAACATGTCTTCAAAACAAGAATCAGACTATTGGTAATGGCCTAATGGGTATCACACAGTTGGATATTCGGTAACATGTACAGTAAAACCTCGCTATTACGACCACTAAAACGAAGGCTAATTGAGTGTATAATAGACAGGTGACAGCTTAAAGCAAGGTGACAGTGAAACAGAAAGCTCCTATAGGAGCTTTCTGTTTCACTGTCACCTTGCTTTAAGCGGTCACCTATCGTAAACACCCTAATAATTAACATAATTTAGTGGTCGTAATAGAGAGGTTTTACTGTATTTGCTTTTTTGAGTATGGAGGCACTGGCAAGAGTCAAGTGACGTCAATACGTCTTCATTGATCGCTGACGACAGGTTTGACTGTATCTGATTCTGATATCACAGAAACCATAGAAAGTGAAAGGCTTCCTGAATAAGCTACGGTCATCGTGGTAATGAGCTTAATTTATCATCAGTGAAAATGCGATGTCTTTAAAATAATTCGGCTCTAGATAAAGCATCAACTAAACCCCGCTTATCCTGACGAGGATCGAAACTGGAACTCGGCAAACGCCAGTTTATATTCTTGTCGTTATCATTTAAAAATGTCGCCATAAAATTTGATAAGGCATTTAAACTAAAGAAACATGTTTATAGACGGATTCAAAATTGTGCGGCGTCTTATCTGGCGATGACGTCTGATGGTGTTCAAATTGTTTACAAATGGAAGTAAAGTCCGAGTTTAGAACACAGTAAAACCCTCTGTATTACGACCACGAAATTGTATTAATTATCAAGTGTTAAGTGCAGGCGACTGCTTAAAGCAAGGAGACTGTAAAACAGAAAGCTCCTTTGGAGCTTTCTGTTTTACAGTCACCTTGCTTCAATCGGTCACCTGTCTTTTATGCAATCAATTAGCCAATGTTTTGGTTGTCGTAAAAGAAAGGTTTTAATGTAATAAGGGTTAAGTTATTAGTATAAAATGTCCATTTCAAAGCCGGATTTATGGAAGACCTTGATGGACAGTTTGACGTTGATCTATGTCGATTTCATCCGGCTAAATGTTAATGAAATATAAACATGGCCACACCGCCTTTTCATGATATCATCTGGCCATGTTGATGAAGAATTTACAACAATGGTGTCAGTCCATCCTGTCATATTTTAACTGACCACTACGAACAGGGGCGGATCCCTTATTTCGGTAGTCTCGAGCAAATAGGGTGCAAAATAAGCACCGTGTCGTATTTTTCTCAACAATGCATGACCATGAGGCATGTGCCGTCGTAGGAGATATAAAGTTTTCAGGATCCAAGGTTGTAAAGAGTTTTAGTTGAGTCTGAGATCGTTCTCAATCATTTGATTGGTCAGATCGAGCTTTTGCTAGCAAAAGCTCAAATCTGACCAATCAAATGTTTGGGAACGATTTCAGACTCAACTCAACTCTTAATAACGTTTGGGTCAGGTGTCGAAAACAGTGCATACCCCTGTTCAGAAGTAACCCTGTGTCTGATCAAGGTTTACACGGGTTGTTCAATGTTTAATAATTAATTTTTGCCCCAGTGACATTGCTTATGGAATGAATAGTTCCTACTAAGTTGAACTATAAGCGCGACTCGTTACCCAATAGATACATGTTTTACGTATTTGACTCATTTTTCAACTGAAAGAAAACAGTTACTTTAAAAGTAATGAAAATGCACCAAATGAATTTCTATGTATTAGCAGATAGTAGCTTATAAAATGTAAGAAAGTAACGCAGACTGTCCTGTTTTTAAGTAAAAAGGGTTAAGGGGGTTGACCGGCTATTCAACTTGATCCGCCCATGACTATTGCCTTCTGTCTTGGAGTAAACGTCTGCTAAATTCTAAATTTTAACAACACCACTATTTAATGATAATACCTTTGCATATGAGTGACAACCATGGCGTTTGGTATTATAAAACAACTCTATGACGACCACTTAATTAGCTCCTCTAGGAGCTTTCTTTTTTACTGTCACCTTGCTGTAAGCTGTCACATGTCTTTTATACAATCAATTAACCTTCATTTTAGTGGTCGTTATAGAGAGGCTTCACTGTATTTGATGATGATACCTTTGCATATCAGTATTTGAGTGTCAAACAGTTTGGTTTAGGACTAGACAAGGAGTTGCTTGGCAGTTTATTTGTCTCCAATCTGTTTATCGCAGTCACTAAATGTCTCTAGTTTATAGCACACCGATCACAATACAAACAATAATCATTCCCTAATAAATGTGCAGAGGGTACTGTCTTGGACACTGAGCATAGTATCTACATGTATATACATAAACTATGCTCGAAAATATCGATTATATCGGTTATCTACGTAGAGCGATCAGCCATGCGCGTCATCTGACCGTCCGTGCCGAACTATGCTCGATCATGGTTCGGAATGGAGTCGTCAATGGACGAGAATGGCCGATCGCTCAACCTAGAATCATAGGAGCTATGAGAACACCGATATAAACCGACATATCCCATTCGGGGCATTCTACCTTAAGTATTAACCCATTTGTGCCTATAGTATTCTGTAAAAAGGTGCATAGTCATTAGTCAAACAGTGCAGACTCTGATCAGACGCCGCATTATGCGGCGTCTGGTCATAGTCTTACCTGTTTGTTGAAAGGAAATTCAATATACATGTAAAACAAAACAAAAATGAAAATTTAGACCATGCTCCCCTTATATCAAAATTAGGACAAAACCAACATATAAGCATGCATGGAAGAAGCAACTTGGAGCAAATAAGTTAAATAATGTCAACGCTTCTTATTTCAATAATGACACCTCAACACAGATTGAACTGTATAGTATTTATTTCTCATTTGTTCATTGAGGATATAAAGCAAATCTGCGAATCTCATATGCCAGTAAAGAGATTTGCGACATTGTAACTTACTTTAGTCCAGGGTTTTAGATTAGATATACAGTCCAACTTGAACTTACCGATCACTCTTTTAAAAATGGCAGCGGTATCTTAAGACACTTGGCCGCTTAATACAGAACAAAGGTAAAGCAGAAAGCTCCTTTAGGAGCTTTCTGCTTTATTTTTGTTCTGCATTAAGCTGACATTTGTAGTAGAGACTCGTGTTTAATATTTTACTAGGTAGCCGCTATATCTACGTTTCTCTGTATAATCGGAAGAATTACCGCCCCCTAATTTCGGGTGATCATTGGGCTAATTAACTTCTGAGAGAGATTAATCCCTTTTAGATTGATTTCGGCCCCGTCGTCCATTGTTGTGTCACCTATATTACTTCTCCTTGAATAATCTGATAAATCTGGCATATGGCTGGTCAACGCTGTCCTTTCATCTTCCGGTCACTCTCTTTCTCATTACGGACTTTCATATTGAAAATTCTTGCCCGGGCAGTTTGGTCTTGTGGACAATGGTTATTTCTTTCCTGTGTAGAAACGCCTTTTCACGCCTTTACCATTTTCCTCGTAGAAATGCATTTTAATGCTTCTAGTATGCACTGTTAAGCGTTTTAAAAGTGCATTATTCCTTAGAAACTGACAAGTTGCTGTATCGAGCATGCAGGGTGAAAGGAAAGCAGAAGAGTTCTGATTTAGTTTAACCTACTGAACATATTTTCTTCAGTGGAGGAATAATTCAAAGGCGTAAAAATAATAAAATTAATTGCATCTATTGGATCATAGGATAGGGTGTATAAGAGTAAAGTAAATCCCACGATATCTTAAACATTGAGCATATGTTTTATTGTTTTTTTTATATTGGCTAATATAAGTAAGTGTTTGTTCTATCATTTATAAATCCAGTGTCATAATGCCTAATGGAAACAGGAATACAGAAAGCCCACAATGTGGTATTTACAAACGTTTACATGTAATCAATGAATATGTATTTTAATGTCTTTAGTTTATTTCGCCACTGAAAAAGTAGTTCCACTTCATACAGTCATAAAATTAACATACTTTAAACGAACTATTCTATAGCATAGTAGCTGTCAGCTTAACTTGAGTAGGCTGATGGTAAAGCAGACTGCACTTTACGGAATAGTCTGCTTTCCTTTCAATATGCTTTAAAGACGTTAAGTGCATAGCTTCAAAATTAGAAAGAGACTGTATTTGGTAAGGGGATGTGTGGAAGTTTGATGTATAAGTTGAATATTCATTTGATAAAAGCATCATCCCCCCTGGATGACTTGCTGAGTCAAATTATTCGTGTAAAAGCATGACTGCAAAACAAAAGTATCTTTAGCAGATAGCTCCTTTAGAAGCTTTCTACTTTATCTTTGTTCTGCATTTAGATGCAACCTGTGTTAAAAGACTACTAAACTTATTTCTAACAGAACTTCATTAGAGTGATTACTTAAAACCCATTCCCCAATAAAAAATCCCTTTTAAGCCTTTAATTTATTCCTGTATTGAAGAAAAGAGTTCCACTTTATACAGCCATGAATATGCATCATAAGAAATACTTGAAGCTGGCCTTAATGTGCATTCTGCTTTACTTTTAACTTGCTTTAAGTTGTCAAATGTCTTCAAAACGAACAAATAATTTGCACATGTATATATCGTTAACATGGAGAAGAATTTATATAAGTTATGTTTAACTTGTTTTCCTATCCATGCTTATAAAGCTTATTATGTTATAATATGTGTTTAATGTCATATGTGAATATTCTGAAATAAATACTGTCTAACCCATTCCCCCATAAATACGCGTTTTTATGCCTCCAATTTATTCCTTAACTGAAAACAAAGTTCCAATTTATACAGCTATGAATATGTGTGATGAGAAATATTTTCTATATTCTAGCAGGTGATAGCTTAAAGCAGGCTGAAAGAAAAGCAGAATGTGCCTTATGGCACATTCTGCTTTACTTTCAACCTGCTTTAAGTGGTCACCAAGTTTCAAAACTAGAATAAGGCTATGGGGTAATGGGTTAAACTAAATCGAACAAACAGGCTATGGAGTAAAGGGTACTGTGAAAATCAGTTCCCTTGCTCTGACTCGTAACGGGGTATTCTGTTTCTCACTGAGTAGTGTTTGTATACGCTGAACTAACTGTGCGATCATATCTCGCAATATTTGCTCGTATACAATCTTGCTGTTAAAATCTCCCCAACAACTATTGAGGCGTTGATATGTTCCTTTCACGTATATGACATCAGATCGGAAAACCAATATGACAGCCGCACACCTGAATAATTAGGAAGAGGCTTAATTGATTTTCTGTACTCTGATTGGCCGTTGAGTTCGGTGGGCGGAGCTAATTTCGCTTATGAATCTACCGCTGACAAGTACACTATACGCTATTCGTAGTAGAGTTTTCACTACAGAGGATTTTAAAAGCGTGACTGTGTTTACAGAGGATTAAAAACATGACAGTAGTTTTTTAGCAGAGAAGTTCGAAGTGACAGCTCGAAAGAAACTGGAGTGAAAGTAATTAACTGATCTATTTGAAAGTAGAATTAGCTTGAATACAAGCAACAAGTAAATAGTTGCGAGATATTACGCAAATGTTTGCATTTAAGCATCAATATATGAACTGATAGTGTGTTGTGCGTAAGATTTGGTACAAATATTTACATTTTACTGTATTTTGCAGGCAAATGAAGGCGTGAACTGGTAACATGATGAGGAAAGTGTTTAGCTGATCAAACAAGTTCTTACCCCCGGGGATACAAATATACAGCATAATTTGCAGCACCTTCATGATTACAGCTGGAACTCAAGTGTTCTCATATCTTCTAAGGAAATGAAGTGACAAGGAATACTTACGTGACAAAAAATAACCATGGCTGGAGAAAATGTTGGACTGTTTGATAATGGATATATCATGCTGCATTATGTGAGTATCGTTTTGTTGATTCTGTCACCGACACTTACAAACAGTGCAGACCTGTCGTATTTTATCAATGAAGAGCAGCCAAAGGACACGTGGGTGGGGAATGTTGCAGATGATTACAACCCTCGATCGTTCATTACCTCAGATCAGTTTGACAACCTGATTTATAAAATTCTGTCCATTGGAAATCCTTTCGCATCTTATTTTCGAGTTGTTAATACAACAGGTCAGCTTTATACGACTGGACCCATAGACCGTGATGACATCTCGCACTGTGAACTCGTAGAGAACTGTACTGTCTCCCTGGCAATGGCCGTGCAATCTACTATTGGTGCTTTCTTCCGAAAAATCGACGTGGAGGTTGTAATTGGTGATTTAAATGATAATAGTCCCGTGTTTGAAAACCTGTTTGAAAATGTTGAATTCTCAGAAGATTCCGCCAGAAATTCGGCGGAATCAATCTCAGGTGCTACTGATAGAGACAAGGGCAATAACACAGTGAGACGGTATTACATATCCACGCCTGACGTCCCTTTCGGCGTCGAATGGGAAGACTACGTCAATGGACGTTCAGTCGTTAGTCTAGTTGTTCAGGGCGAGTTGGACAGGGAAAAGACAGATTTTTATCAACTCAAAGTAGTTGCAGAAGACGGAGGGGACCCAGTACGTACAGGGACAGTTGACGTCGATATTACCATCCTGGACGAAAACGACAACACGCCCGTATTTGATCGCCCGTCTTATAATGTAACAATCAAAGAAGACATTGACCCAAATACTGTTGTGGAAAATATTACAGCAACAGATAAGGATATTGGTGAGAATGGCGAAATTGTGTATTCGTTAAGCGATAACCAGCCAATTGACAACGTTTTCAGTTCATTTGCAATAAATTCTACTACAGGTGCTTTAAGTGTTATTGGCGAGATTGACTATGTACCTAACGAACAAATGCGGATTTACGTTGAAGCATCTGATCGAGGGACCAAACCCAAAATTGCACTTGCAGTGGTATATCTCAATATCTTGGACTCTACAAATAAACCTCCAGTCATTAACGTTAATATTCTATCCGGCGAGTTCGTTGCCAGGGTTTCTGAGTACGCTAACGTCGGTGCCGTCGTGGCTCACATTGGCGTCATTGATGACGACACGGGACGTAACGGGAAAGTGGACTGTATTGGGGTGAATGAATTTGACGCTTTCGCACTAGAGAGGCTTCAAACCAAGGAATATAAGGCTGTCGTGGCCAAAGCATTAGACAGGGAAATACTAGACAGACACGAGCTGACCATTGTGTGCAGGGATAACGGCTCACCGCCTCTAAACTCGTCATTCACATTTACTATCTTTATACAGGACGAAAATGATAACGCGCCCAGATTCGTGTTAAGTAATTTTTTCGCGAAAGCTGATGAAAACAACCAGGTGGGTGATGTAGTTGCCAAGGTTATAGCCTTCGATATTGACACTGGTGTAAACAGCGAACTCGAATTCAGCATCGTCAACGACGCTGGTTACAATTTCTGGATGGACCCAGGAACCGGAGAGATTCGAGCCAACTTTATACTAGACCGGGAGAACGTCACTCAGATAACCTTGACTGTCATGGCTATGGATAAGGGCAGTCCTCGATTATCAGCTCAATCTACCGTAATCTTAACAGTCGCTGATCAAAACGACAATCGCCCTATATTTTCTCAACCGAACGGTTACGAGTTTTTTGTGTACGAAGGTGTTGCTTTTAATACAACGGTAGATCAGTTAAAGGCATTTGACAATGACTATGGCAACAACGCCGCTGTGTCGTTCGCCTTTGACACCCTACCCTCAGCTAGTTTTCCATTTACTCTCTACACAGATGGAACCATAAAAATGATTAGGGGCTTAGATAGGGAGACACAAGACAGATACAAATTCAACGTAATCGCGTCCGATCAGGGGACTCCGTCTTTGAGCTCTACAGTAACTGTTACTGTCATTGTTCTAGACGTTAACGATAATGCACCAGTCTTTGTCTTTCCCGTCGACACTAACAATACAGCTACTATACCCTTTTCAAACTCCCTTGACGCAGTAACAATAGTTATAACGGCCACTGATAGAGATGAACTTGCTAATGGACGAGTGTTATACTCCATTCTAGATAACAACCTCACAAGCTTGTTTTCTATGGAGAGCCGAGACGGTCACGGCTATATTAAGTTGCTCCGCTTCCCAACATCATCCGAACCCCTGACCTACACCTTCCGGATCAAGGCCGAGGATAATGGTCCGGTCAAGACGAGACGGTCTAGTGTTCAAATCCTTAAAATAGTCTTCACCAAAGAAGAAGAAGAAAGCCATAAACAGAACTTCCTTATCGCTATAGCACTAGGCTGCGTCACAGTAGTGCTTTCAATCGCAATAGTGCTAACAATATTCCTTATCAGGCGACATGATAGACTCGGAAAGCGAGACTGTTCGGACTGTAGTGACAAAATGGACCTTGAGGTCGTCCCGCCCGAGTCCAAGACCCGGGTCGATCTCTCTAGTGTGACTTCGGGTAGTAAGGAGAGTCTAAAGAAAGTTAGTTTTTCCACGGATTATAATTCTACACTAGACTCTGACAACAGCAAGGACATGCCACAAGCCCCCTTGGTAAACCAGGACAGTTTCAAGGTAAGATAACATGTCAATCTTTTCTCCTCGTAAACCCTTATTCTGACGTAATATCATCTGCTTTGAATTTATCGTCTGCAAATAATTATAATTTGTTTTATTTTGAAATTGAGAAAACCAACAGTAACCAAACAGTTTGGATCCAGATGAGACGCCGCGTAACGCGGCGTCTCATCTGGATCCAAACTGTTTTATGATAATATTAATATCAGAAAAGTCTTGATCGGCACAATAAGGGTTAAAAAGGTATCAGCTTCAGAAATGAGATATTCTTATTCATTTGAAATCGATATTTTCATTTTGACAGATAGTATCTTTGATGCAAACATATAATTCTGCTGTTTGGCTTCGAAATCTCTAGTAAACATTTTTAAATTACATATTTATGTACGCTCAAATCATGGAACAGGCCTGCATGTGTGTGTAAAAACCGTTTCAGTTAAATAAGCATGGACATTTCTTGAAACTTAAACACTGTCTAATGCAGGACAATGGTAATGCAGAAAGCTCACAAAAGAACTGTCTGCATTACTTTTGCTCTGTATTAAACTGACAGTTTTCTTTGACACTCAAAATTTATCTGACGTGGAGTGATAGTTTAAAGTAACACAAGTCTGCCTATGAATTATTTTGTTGGTAGCGTGACTGAAACGATCATGTAGCAGTATGGGGACAGAATGAAATTTGGCGGAATGCACTGCCTAGGACTAAACACTACCACTTATTAGGGGTGGATGAGGTCAGGTTTATGATCGGAATGAAAATGTATTGAATCATACAAGTGCCAAAAACATGAAATAAAAAAATCCATTTAATGTGTGTGTCTATGACACCTCACGTGAAACTTACTTACGTGTGAGCGGATCAAGGAATTTATTTAACCTATAACCCAATACATACGCCTTTTTATGCAGTTAATTTATTCCTACACTGAAAAGCATAGTTCCATTTTATACAGTCATGAATATGCACGAATAGAAATATTTTTTATTTAAAAGATGATAGCTTAAAGCAGGATGAAGGTTAAGCAGAATGCGCCTTAAGGCGCATTCTGCTTTACTTTCATTCTGCTTTAAGTATTCACGTCTTTTCAAGTGAAAACTATAAAGACAGGTTATGGGGTAATGGTTACCCTGCGTTTGATGATCTGGCTCCAAACTGTTTGCAATGGAAATAATTGTTTTATTACAAACTATATAGTTTTTGGCAAAAATGAGATTCTCCCAAAACGTAATAGCATAATTATACACTGGCATTTTAATACACTTTTGATCCTGATCAAATATTCTACACAATATCAGATTCCAGCTGTTTAGTATACTCAAAATAACCGTGACCACTAAAACATGCATTATAAAGATTAAAGATAACAATTTGAAACAGGTGATCGTGTAGATTAGGGGCGATATGGTTTATAACATGCAAGTGGTGAAAAGCAAAAATGTTTTTGATACGGATGCCCTGGTCTACATGCATAGCCAAAATTGCGTAAACTTATTCACCCTTGATTCTTCAAATGAACAGTTCAAGTTTCTAATAGAGTCTAGTCTATTTTTTAATACTACACCTATACGGCTTAAAGCTTCTTTTTATACAAATATCTTCTTAACATAAATTACTTAACGTCTCAATCATAGCTGAAAGTAATGAAAGTGCAGAATATAAGAAATACTAGATCTAATTAACATTCTTTTTTCCCCCATTTAGAAATCGCCATTTAGATATCTCTCCTTAATAAATTGATATATTAGGACACTGGTTTTATACTGATGTGATCATCTAATCTATCAGTAGTTTTAAATCTCAATAAATCATAGTCAAGCAATTATTTATCTTGTTTAACAATACATACAGATTATGAGTGTACATTTACGACAATGCTTCATGATTTATACGAGTAGAGAAGACGTTATTCTTTCCCGTGTAAACGCAAACGCAAAGCAAACGCAGTGCTCTAAAATGTAGAAAATTACAATGTTTTGAAACGTATTCTTATCTGAGTGGCAAACAGTTTGGAGCCTGATCAGACGCCGGGTTACCCGGCGTCTGATCAGGCTCCAAACTGTTTGCAATTGAAATAATAATTTTCCCGTAAACACGTTTATTGATAGAAATAACGTCTTCTCTACTGAAACCCGTTATTATGCTGAGATCAACTAGACAAAATAAATCTTTAGATGAATGGCAATCCAATGATACGAGTATGTGATATTTTTAAGAAAGTGGACTGCTTAATGCTTTCCTATATATAAAGCAGGTGTCTGTTCGTATCCTTTTGAATGGCATACTAACACAAGTGCAACTATTTTACTATTACAGTGGAGAATCTGTTATTCTTTCCCAATAAACTATTATTTGCAGTGCAAACAGTTTGGAGCCAGATCAGACACCGGGTAACCCGGCGTCTGACCAGGCTCCAAACTGTTTGCCACCAAGATAAACATGAAATATCAGAATTGACCAAAAGTTGTTCTTTTCTACGTTTAGCGCTTTGCGTTTGCGTACGTGTGCGTTTAAACGGGAAAGAATAACAGATTCTCCACTGTATATACATGGCATGTTAATAGTAATGAACAAGAATCGCGATTTATCAGTTTGAATATCAAAATTACTTGGTAAATATCTGGGCTGAATCTGTTGTGCATTTCTGATATAAGTCAAGAAAGTATCAGTTATTTGGAACATATGGAATTATTAGTTTTGACATGTTGAGTGTGAAGCCCCATGTTGTGTTTGCTTCCGTCTGGCGATTATATCAAATATTAAACTTTTTACTCTGTCCACAAACAGCTGTCCAGTCAAAATAGTTAATACCATTCAATTGAAACCAGGGCACTAGATAAGGGAGTGTTAACCTTTATTTCTGCTTTAAACATCGCTGTGTCACTACTCATTAGAATCGAAGAGACAATTTATAATGAGGAGTAACACCATAGGATTTTGTGCTGTATGAGGGAGAACATGTTGGATACATCTGGAGCCCTGGACTCAGTATATTAATTCAGGATGAAAGCTAAAATACATTTAAGTGACTATATCCTTAGTTATCTGTATATACAGATGGTCACTTGATGCAGGATGATAATACAGAAAGCTCCTTAAGGAGCGTTCTGCATTACCTTTGCCCTTCAATATACAGCTGTCCGTTCTAAGGAGCAAAAATATGTACTCATTTGAGGTAACAAACTTATTGGTCATTATAACCGTTTTACCGATCTTACAACATTTGTGTTATACATGTACATATATATCTCATCTCAATTATAGCATCAAATTTGATTCGACGACGTTTTGGCGGCGCTTGGTATAAATCCAAACAATTTGGATAAACAGTATGGTCAGAATACCGTCACCAAGTTCAAACCTTAATCCCATTCTATTGAAATTTTTCAATTGATACTGTATACCCCCACTATTACGACACTTCAAAACAAAAGTTTACTTTTGTTTTTAAAGACACATACTTGCTTAAAGCAGGATGAAAGTAAAGCAGAAAGCTCCGTAAGGAGCTTTCTGCTTTACTTTCATCCTACTTTAACAACCTACATGCACGTATACCAGAAAATGATCCAGTTTTAGAATTGTGTTTGTAGAATGAGTTACTGTTGCTCTAACGAGGGTTTTTGCATTTATACGTTTTTCTTATTGAGCGAAGAGGCTCTGCTTGAAAATGTTTGATGTTCATTTCAAGGAGATTTAATGTCATCTTGTGTCCGGTGTACACTATTTGACGGAAACATTTTTAAATCACTGACAATGGTCAGCCGTTTATTGTGTTTAGCTACTGGTCACTCTGTTTGGCAACTGCAAACAGATAAATATTATTCCTACAGTGTGGAAAAGCCGCTGTCTTATTTGAAAGAATTTCCTTTATAGTAAGATCCAATATGTTACGAAAGCCCAGAATACGGATTGCCTTTTGATAACTAATGCAGATTGTAGCTTAAAGCAATATGAAAGTAAAATAAAAACAGCATTTATAAAGGAGTTCTGTGTGTTTCTTTAAGAATGCTTAAAGACGCCACCTGTCTTTAATTTCTTCAAAAGTCTTTATTTCGAGTGGTCGTTACAGTGGGGTGTTACTATACAAATATCACCCTTTTTATGCCCACAAGTGTATTATATAAAACAAACTAAGCTATTTATCAACCCCTTATCTCCACATGACCCAAATGCAATATCATTTTCAAACAGTTTGGATCACGATCAAAACTGTTTGAAACTCATATCAACGTTTCTTCACTCAAAATATCTAAATTCTAAATTTGAGAAATAAAAACGGGCGGTAATTTATTAAGAAGAAAAGGGCAATAAAAGGATTTAATTCATCTTGAACGTTTATCGAGATTGACTCACGCGATACAATACATGTACATGTAAGGGGTGGTCGTAGATAGAAAATGAATATTCCCAGCTTGTTGATTCAGATTAAACAGAAAAGGCCGCAGTTACGTTCAAAAAGAAAATAATTTTGGACAAACATTGACTTCGGTGTCTACTGACCGAGTCAAATATTTTCATTGGCGTATAGTCATGCGGATAGAGCGCTTAATGACTGACACTGCTTTAGCCCTTTCTATTCTGGGGACCAGTATATGTATTATAAATTGCAAACAGTGTAGACCCTGATCAGAGGGCCCCTTTAGGAGCCCTCTGATCAGGGTCTACACTGTTTGCCTTACATATATTTTCTAAGCTAAAAACCCCTCTCGAATCAACATAATCTGATCAGTTTCGAAAAGTGGACTGGTTTACATGACAATTTCAGCATGACATGGGTTTAGTAATAAATCAAGGCTATGGTTTGGGGGATTTTCTGTCGTATACAGTAAGGTGTAATTATTTATAGGTGCGACGCCTGTTAAAATGTATAGAACATTATAAACGGGGTTTTTGTCACTAATCAAATGATTGCATTACAATTCACATTCTTCGTGTTAATGAGAGTGTCAGAGAGTGAATGAATGAATGAACGAAAATTAAGGAAGACATTAGGGATAGTTAGAGAATTAAGGAAATGAATATGGGTGTCTGTCTGTATGTATGTCTGACTTGCCTACTGACCAATTGAGTAAATGAATGAATATCCGAACAATCAAATGATCGAATGAACGAACGAACGAACCTACGAATTAATGAATGAATGAATGAAAATGAATGAATAAATGAATGAATGAATGAATGAATGAATGAATGAATGAATGAATGAATGAATGAACGAACGAACGAACGAACGAACGAATGTATAAATAAAGGAAGGAAGGTAATAAAGAATAAAATGGATGGAGTGAAGCATTTATTGTAATAACGTTTTAATGATTCGAACAAACAAATGTACGGAGGAGTTAAAGGGAGGGGGTTTGCTCAAACCAACCACATGTTTTCTTGAAGTAAACTCGAATTTTCTTCCAATTTTTTGCTGAATCATCATTATTCTCAGGCTCTAATGCGACCACTTGTATGATCTTAAAAGGCAAAGTTTCATACAAAACTTCTGTGTGACCAGCGAACAGTATATAATCTGTTGTTGTATGTGTGTGATCTACTGATCGCTTGTTTCCCACTGGGCCGTTGTTCATGGAACTTTACCGAGTTGTAAACGTGTCATCGTATTGTTATCATGTTCTTATTTTATTTGTTACAATGTATTACGATCCAATACAATTTTCCGCATCGTGAACGATGATAAAGCTTAGCTAAGGTCTTGATATACAGACGCGGATCCAATATTTCAGTAAAATGGAAGGGACGGAAAGAGTAAACGATACTATTGTAACCAATCTATTGAAATACATGTATAGAGATCTCAGACTTTGCAAACAGTGTAGACCTTGATCAGACATCGCGTGGATCTACGCTGTTTGTGATACTCTGATAGCCCTAGAACTATTTTTAACATATCTATCAAAATTTAAAATGGATCTGAAAGTTCAAGGGACGTAAACCATTTTTAGTTTAGATCCGCTCTTGGTTATATTTCACTGTAGAGTTTGTCCATCTACTTTCTAAATATAGGTTTTTGCATGTCAGTTTTCCATCAGCAACATTTTTACCAAACTTCCTGCGGGCAAAATGAAAATTCCATATCACTACAATGTGATGTGTTTAGATAACCAGTCAAACGATGTCCCTCGTGCTTCAGAAAGTAACAATAGCGCACTCGCCTGTTTAAATAAGCAACGCAAAGGTTGGGTAAATATTACGACGTCGCTAGCATTGCTTTCATTTTGAAAAGACGGGGGGCTATTTTCTTCTTCAGTTATCACACCATCTCCCGAGAGAGGGCGATGACACAATTGTTCATCACATACCTTGCGGCAACTTTCCTCCGCCATAAGTAAATAGTTCCTATTTGAACTTAAGAAAAACTTTACTATCACGTCCAATTTAAGTTTAAATTGATTATTAGAAAAACATGTTGTAGCTTAAAGCAGGGTGGAAGTAAAGCAGAAAGCTCCTAACGGAGCTTTCTGCTTTACTTTCATCCTGCTTTAACCAGTACCTATCTTAAATCCAGACGCCATTATTGAATAGGGGTTTACTGTTTGCGGTAATGACCCCTTTTGGAAGCAGCTGCAGGGGAATTTCAAAATTAATCGAAAATTTATTCACCTCCTTATTTACAAGAAAGGGTGTAATCATGGAAGAAATGGAGGTCAACGCACACAATATATTATCTTTCGATTAGAAGACTTTCCTTTGGTTAGGGTTTGTTGAATTGAGAGAAAATGTGTATTAAGAGATCTTGAATGGTTGTTTTTCTAACACGGTTCGAAAGTACGATGGCATGTGGACGTTACGATGAGGTCAAAGGATTTGAATGTAAACTGTTAAGTTTGCCGGTGTATTGTACTTGAAACTTTGATATAACTCGTTTGTAAGATATAATGAAAGCAACACCTCTCTATATAATGACCAATCTTAAGAAGGTGCTTTGTGTATGTTAATGCCAACTTGTGACGGAGCTTTCTGCTTTACTTTCATCCTGCTTTAAGTTTTTTAAAATAGCGTAACTCTTTTCAATGAGTCTTCTTTTATGGTACTGTTATTGCGGGTTCGCTGTCACCCAATTCAATATGGTCAGCAACAAAGGTTTTCCTATTACATGTATCAAGGTTACTATTTGATACTTCTTGCAGCTACTGAAAGAACATTTAATGTTTAGATGATTCCATGTGCAAAACATGTGACCTCTCCGGTATAATTTTAGATATCAGCTTAAAGAAGGTTGACAGTAAAATCTTGATCCGCCTTCAATCTTCTTTACTTTCAACCTGCTTAAAGTGATTGCCTATATTCAAAACTAGAGAAACAGGCTATGGGGTTAAGGATTAACTGCATTTATTTCCGTACAAAAGTTGAATTTAAAATGTTTTGAAAATAGATAAAACAAGCAAATACTAGAGATGTATCAGATTAGAATGGAATACTTCTTGAAAACAAATTGAAACCATGACAGAAACATTTATTGATATAAAACTATGCTTCATATCAAAATACGGATCAATATTTAATGGGGGTTCCTGACATGTTTTTTGTCTTTCATTCATTTTTAAATATATTTTACGTCCCACCATGAGATTAGACACTCTTAAATGTTTTTAGATCTCCTTGTATCTGTTTGATATCACTCTGTTTTACATTCCCATCTTTCAATCTTGGGTTTTGAGTTTATGATGAAGACTTACTTCATCTTTATTATCAGCTACAGTAAGGTGCCTCTAAACCCGACTACTCAAACTGAGACGACTTTCTTTCTATGATACAGCAGGTTATTGTGGTGTTAGAGGCAGCTTAAAGTAAGATGACAGTTAAGCGAAAAGCTCTTAAAGTAGCTTTCTGCTTAACTGTCACCTTGCTTTAAATTACGTCCTTGACCTGTATTTAGCACACTCAAAGACTCTTTCTTTAAGTGGTTTTAAACAGCAGGACTTAACTGCTCTAAAACTTTAAAACTTCTGCAGAATCAGTAATTACAGTGGAGAATGTGTTATTCTTCCCAATAAACGCGTTTACGCTAAAACTATTATTTGCAGTGCAAACAGTTTGGAGCCAGATCAGACGCCGGGTAACCCGGCGTCTGATCAGGCTCCAAACTGTTTGCCACCAAGATAAACATGAATTATCAGAATTGTCCAAAAGTTGTACTTTTCTACGTTTTAGTGCTTTTGCGTTTGCGTACGTTTGCGTTTAAACGGGAAAGAATAACAGATTCTCCACTGTACATGTATAAAGAAAGAAAGGTCTAGCAGACAAAGACTGAGCGTAACACAATGCTTTAAACAGGACATACTAGTATACAATAATTGCACGTATCTAAAGAGGATACAAATTGTAAAGTCACACCCAAAATCTTTAAAAACACCACCGAAATAAGCATCCGTTTATATACATGCGCATGTAGATTTTCTAATTGTATTATCATTTGCAATGCACAATCAGCTTAACAGAAGTCTCTATTTACGAAATTTACGCCATTCGTAAGTACATTATTTAGAGACTGTTGGTTAACAAAACCAAATTTCACCTGTCGCAGTATTAACGCCTGGGGTATAGCTCCTATCTGTCTCACATCAGGAGCGATTTCCTGCACAGTTGCAACATTGAGTGTTATGGAAAGTTGTAAGTATATTTGTCAAATTGGTGACGACCCCATGTGATGGTGTAAATCAGATCTGTAACCATGGTTAATTATGATTTTCCTATGAAGAAACGTGAAATTATAGTTGGCGTTGACATTCGGCTTTGATGTTGTTGCACGATTACAACATTACAAACTATATTAGTCTTGATGAAGTATTGAACCAATAAGGCGAATAGACTACAACTGTAACATGCATATATTATAAAACAGTAAACTACATTTACAGTGAAGATCAGCTAAACTTTCACTCAAAACAGGGCTTGGTTTCAGCGTAAGTTCGGCTGCTTTAAGTAGGGTTGTAGTAATGCAGAAAGCTCCTTTCTGGCTGAGAACCTTTCTTTTTAACCATAATCCTGCGTCTTGTCACCTGATATATCCACCATCAATGAGTCTTGGTTTAAGCGGTCGCTGTTTAAGGCAGGTGGCTGATTTAAGTATGATGAAAATAAACAGCAAACTCATTTAGTGGCTTTCCACTTTAATTTCATCCTGATCAAAGCATCCACGTTTTGACCTTATGGTGAGACATAGCTGAAGATTAATGTTGCATACTACAGGCGACCTAGAGGGACAGGTTAAAGTGTTCTGTTATACTGATAGATTAGTTGCTAACACTAAATTAATATTTTCGACGGGCAACCCCTGGCCCGACCTGGCCGAGTAGCCAGTCACGTGTCATAAACAATTAATCTTTGACAGTGGCCGAGCTGCGAACAACGGTGGTCCTGACACTGGTGTTGATTTCACTAACCAGGTACAATAAAATCTCTCTTTCACGACCATTTTGTGTTAAATATTAGGTTTTTAAGACAGGTGACTGCTTAAAGCAAGTTGACAGTGAAACAGAAAGCTCCTTTCGGAGCTTTCTGTTTTACCGTCACCTTGCTTTAAGCTGTCACCTGTGTTTTATACAATCAATTAGCCTTCCTTTAAGTGGTCGTAATAGAGAGGGTTTACTGTGTGTATTGGCAGGGGTCGGTCCGTATTTCCCACAGAAACATGAGACGTATATTTTTATGTTTTATTTATTGTTAATTTAGCATGAAAAATTCAATCACTTTCTCCTTTTGAGTTGTTTATTGCAAAATTAGCAAACTAAAACCATTCAGTTGAAACACTAGTTCTTATTCAATTATATGTAACTGAATTTCTTCCAGTAAAATGCTGCGATAGAAACCTCGATCCCGGTTTAAACTTCTTAGTGTAGGATGTAATAATGAAGACTTTTTTTTTACCCAAATGCTTACGATCCATTTACAGCGAGTTTGGTCAACACTTAATCCCATAGCCTATTTTTAGTTTTAGAGACAGATGGCAATCTAAAGCCTGTTGAAATTAAAACAGAATGACCCCAAAGGGACATTCTGCTTTATTTCAAACTTGCTGTAAGCTACCATCTGGAAATATACCACTATTGCCATCTCAAGTTCTGAGTTTCCATGTTCAATACTTCATAGGTAGGGATAACTTTCGTTAGTGTAGAAATAGGTTTAGGCGTAGAAAGGCGTTTTGGTGTCAAGTTGGATGGACGCAAAGTATTATCATTGTACATGTACCATGGATATTTACATAGCGCTCTTTTCACACTAACGTTGTGCGTTCAAAAGCCCACAAATCAAACCAGAAAGCTCCCGAAGGATCTTTTTGCTTTACGTATATCCTGGTGTAAACTGTCCAATGCCATTAAACATCACCGGAAAGACTTCTTTTGGGTGAGAATTATTTGTACGCTAACATACAAGACTAAGTTGACCTGATACAGTCTGTTCCATTTCTCTTACATTGTTGGTGTCCGCGTGTCAAAATCAACAGGTTCGGTGAGAAGGAAACGTTTAGAGCAAAGGAAACCAGTGTGGTTTTCTGCTAGTTAAACGCTTGTTAAAGTTGCCCCTCCCCTGGTGAAGACAACATTAAAACAGCAAGACAAACCTAGTTTAATATGTTTTATGCACATTATACGGAACATTTCCACTGGTGCTTTCTGAGATTTATGCGATTCAGCTGGATAACATAATTTTCAAAATATTTAAGTTTTGAAACACTTGTTTAGTTATCTAGAGACAAAACAAAAGTTAATAGGGTTCACAATAGGGATTAAAACTTTGTGGAAAGTCACTGTATAAGTTTAAATAAATAAAGTTGGTAGGGCAAATAGCTACGTACAGTGGAGAATCTGTTATTCTTTCCCGTTTAAACGCAAACGTACGCAAACGCAAAGCACTAAAACGTGGAAAAGAACAACTTTTGGACAACTCTGATAATTCTTGTTTATCTTGGTGGCAAACAGTTTGGAGCCTGATCAGACGCCGGGTTACCCGGCGTCTGATCTGGCTCCAAACTGTTTGCACTTCAAATAATAGTTTTAGCATAAACGCGTTTATTGGGAAAGAATAACAGATTCTCCACTGTATCATCAGTGGAGAAGACGTTATTCTTTTCATTTAAACGTAAATGAAATGCAAACTAAAATGTAGACAATTACGTATTGTCTAGATATTTGTATATTAATCTGAGTTGCCAACATTTGGAGCCTGATCAGATGCCGGATAACCCGACGTCTGATAAGTCCACAAATTGTTTGCAATTGACATGCAAATAATTATATTGTGCTTAAACACGTTTACTTGAAAAGAACATCTTCTCTACTGTTCATGTATACCACATTAACAACTCCTACAGTGGAGAATCTGTTATTCTTTCCCAATAAACGCGTTTACGCTAAAACTATTATTTGCAGTGCAAACAGTTTGGAGCCAGATCAGACGCCGGGTAACCCGGCGTCTGATCAGGCTCAAAACTGTTTGCCACCAAGATAAACAAGAATTATCAGAATTGTCCAAAAGTTGTTCTTTTCTACGTTTTAGTGCTTTGCGTTTGCGTACGTTTGCGTTTAAACGGGAAAGAATAACAGATTCTCCACTGTACATGCACAATCGACTATTGTAAGATACATGTACATGTATTAGGTTGGCTTAAGTTTCATGATGTTTTCGATCATTTACACCGCTGTTTTTGCGGATTAACACTCGAGTCAAATGGCTAACAGTTAAGGTCATTCGCCATTAAATCTGTTATTGGTTTCCGTGACATATGCTATTTAGCGCATTGAATTACTCACTGACTAATAGACATTTGAGTTGATGTAGGAAGACGTCTTTATATAAAATCTGTTTGAAAACCATTGAAATAGCTCGTTGTACTATTATTAAAATTGTAAATAAAGAGTCTTCATTAAAAAACAAATGTATAAATTGATTGGTATGATAATAGTTAAAGTTAACATTTTTTTTTCAATGTTAAGATGTCTTGATACTTTACATTATTGTTATAAGTTTTAAGTTGTTTACTTGCACATGTAAACAGTTTGAGTATTTTCAAGACTTCGATGAAAGGAACAGTACCAGAAGTCTTGATGTTTAACTAATTACTCAATAAATACGCTTTTTACGCCTTTAAAATTTAATTAATTCCCACACAGAAGACATTGTTTCTTTTAAACAGTAATAAATAAAAATATAAGAAATATTTCTCTGTCCAAGCATATCGTAGCAGATGTCACACAAACTACAGAAACAGGATATATGATAAAGGGTTAAATTTCGAGTTTAGGAGTTGTAAAATGTGTATTTGGATATAGCAAATATAGACCAAGATCAGCTCGAACCATGCCCTTGGCATCTGAACTAATCATGTATGTCCATAGCGTTTGTCAGTCGCAAAGAAAATTCTACTCATTTGGAGACGCAAACATTGTAGACCAGACTATGTACACTCTGTTTATGTACAGTGACGGACAGAATATCTCGCCTCATTAGTCTGTTAACATCTTAGCCGGGGTACTTTAGAAAGACACTGACTACGTCTTTTATGTGAAAACCCCTGGAAACCTGCCTCTAGAAACATCAGTACTGTTCTAGCTCGCATTCCTAACTGAAGTGTTTTCCTGGCGCAGTTAGTTTAATGTTGGGACCCGGGGGTCAAGTGTGCTTGAGAGTAATGGCGGATGAAAACAATTCAAGAGTCTACGGTAATGAAAAACCGAGATTAAAATCTCGTGCTTTCTCGCGTAAGCCTTCAAGACGTGATGGAAACTAGTATAAGAAGTTCTAAAATAGCCTTGACAGCTAGCATGAACTTTCTCTTGAAGCATCATTGTCATTAATCATATTAACATGACACGACCAGTACTCACGGACTTGATTCAAACGGTGCCAGTTTAATCTTTTCACTTACTAATGTCCAGCTGTTAAGATCGCTCAAGGCATGCTTTAAACTACTATCTGTCAGATAAAAAAATATGTCATAATTATTGTCCATACATTCTTGACTGTATAAACCAGATCTATAAGTAAATTCTTCCGTGGAGGAATACATTAAATGTGTAAGAACGTACTTATAATGTAAAGGGTTAAATAAAGACTAAATATAAATGCAGAAATCTCCTACTGAATTAATACAGCATTATTTCCACTATGCTCTATACTGTACACATTACAGTTTTGAACACCACTAATAGATCTCCTTTGAGAGTTTTCAGTTTAGATCAACTGTTCTTATAATAATGGAACAAAACAGTGTATCCCAGTATTTAATGATTTTTTGACGTGCGCAGTAAAGAACTGTGAAAAATTGTGGCTTCCTAATACAGGACGAAAGCATTAGGACAGAATGCCCCGAAAATAGTTTTTCTGTATGCAACATCTACATCTACGTATACATGTATATACATGTATGCATCTTTATTTGGTATCACACAGGTGTTTCACAACTTCTCAAAGTCTGCAGTGTGAGTATGGGTTTCGGAAACATTTATCACATTCATCACGACTCTGGTGTGATTAACTCTGCTTGCCATGACACTTCTTGTTAGTCACGTGGTCTGCTATCAGAAATAGTTCCCCTGTTACAACCAAACCTGTGTTATCAGGTCATTCATTGAAGAACCGTTGTCGTGTTTTCTATCAGGTTACTGCTTAATGCAGGGCAAAATGTGAGACAGAAAGCTCCTATAGGAGCTTCCTGCCTTACATTTGCCCTGCATTAAGCTGACACCTATATTATATTATAAGACTATTTAGTTTTTCATTTTAGAGTAACCGCTTGACACGAGTTTGTACTTTGCAACATTTTGTTTCTAAGAGACATTAAATGTAGGAAAACATATATGTTATAGCCTAGCTACTCCAGGGTACTTCAAGTAATGGTGTAATTCTTACACGCAGGTGATTCTCATGCTGCAACCAAGTGGGTGGGTTTGTGTTCTGTCGGTTATTGATTGAATGGCGGAAAAAGCTAGTAATCAAACCAGTGCTAGTTACGCCTTTATGTAAATAAAGTGTTTTTCTGCCTAAGCGACTTCGCAAACATTGCATCCCATCATGCACCGCCTGTACCGGAAGTTGCGTGATTGTTTTCTCTAGTGCAATTAAGGTTATTGGTAGATAACGGATTCAGGTGTAGAATGATAGTGAAAACTGGCGCCTTTAATGCGTAGTTTAACTTTTTTACCCATAGCCTATTCTAGTTTTAAAGAGAATTTACCACTGAAAACAAGTTGAAAGTAAAGCAGCAATCTTTAAGGCACTTTCTGCTTTACTTTTTTGTCTGCTGTAAACATCCATCAACTAGGATATAATTTCCTACAATTAATGTCTCTTAGAAACATAATGTTGCAAAATACAATCTCGTGTCAAGCGGTAAATCTAAAATGAAAAACTAAATACTCTTATAATATAATAAAGGTGTCAATTTAATGCAGGGCAAGTGTAAGACAGAAAGCTCCTTTAGGAGCTTTCTGCCTCACATTTTGCCCTGCATTAAGCAGTAACCTGATAGAAACACCACAAAGTGTTTGATTGTAACAGAGGAACTATTTCTGATAGCAGACCACGTGACTAACAAGAAGTGCCATGGCAAGCAGAGTTAATCACACTGGTGATAAACTATATTTCTTATGGTACATTTTCATGACAGTATAGAGTGAAAGTATTTTCTTCGTAGGAAGAATAAATTAAAGGCGTAAAATATGCATATTTATGGGGTGATTGGTTGAACAAGTTAGAAAACTAAGCAAAAATAATTTAACATTTTGCAATATTTAAAACAACCGAAACAAGTCACAAGTATAATAGATTGGAAATTGGGAATGTCCGTTAAAGGTTTCATTGGCAAATGAGTCAAGGAATTGAAAGACTCTGGGAAATGAAATTTAAACACCTTTGGACATTATCGTATATCTAGAGTGGCTAGTTATTCTTGGCATTGCTATGTGATACTGTGCCAGCTCTTCAGAGTACCTCGTAAACACTGATAGTCATCAGCAGTGGTTTCTCACATATGAAAACCATGTGGTTATGATTTAAGGCTTTCACTCTATGTACTTTACTGTCCCATACTATATTCTTGTCTACAAATATAACACGTTCAATGCCATTATGTATCCTGCTTGAAACCTGCTGTCTGCAATATTTCAACAAATCGGATATCAGGGCTACCATAAGTTGACATAAAAAATCCTAGGATTTCCAAATTTGCATTTTTCAAGTGCAATTTTACGAATCGTACCTTTACTCCATCGCCTGTTTCTAGTTTTATTGACATATGGCTGCTTAAAGCAGGCTGGAAGTAAAGCAGAATGCGCCTTAAGGCGCATTCTGCTTTGCTTTCAGCCTGCTTTAAGCTACTATGTACTAGAAAAAAATTCGACGATTTAGGAAAAATCCGGAGAAATGGCAGCCCTGGGATATTGATCATGATCTTAACGGTTTACAAATGCTCAGTCATTAAATTGATTATCGGAACCTATTTCTTCATTGCCTTGCCCCATTAACTTTGGTTACACCGTCACGTGCATTATGGCATCTGGATTGGATTCTGATCAGACGCTGCGTAACGTGGCATCTGATCAGGATTCAAACTTCTTTACACTCATTATAGGATATATCTTTGGTTATTTTTTATTATGGACATATTTGTACACGCATGTATAACTATCATATAAGGGTGTTATGTTCTTTTAAAACTTTGTAAATAAGTATTTAAGAGTCGCATATGATGGCAATATGGCCAAATATAAAAGACTAATGCTTTAGTATAGATGTATATGAAGTTTAATGCTGGTTGGTATACGTGTATACTATAGTGTGTGTGGTAGGTATTAAACTTTAATAAGCTCGTGTGATTTTAGAGATCATTGAACATGCTAGGGCCATTAGTTAAATGATGGAATTTCAAAACCCATTAAAACTTATCTTCACGGCTGTTATAGAAGGAACATACTCAAGAATCCGTGGCGAAACAAACTTTTCAATGAGTAGGACTAAAGCTCAACGAGGAGCAGTTAACTAACTTAAAACTATCAATCTGTTTGGGTTCAGATCAGAATCTGGCTTGATCTAACGTCCGTTAAGGTCCCAAATCGTTTGCCATTCAGATTCACTTTACATATACCACGAACCGTTGAATCTCGATATAATCAAACTTATGTTAATCGGTTACTCTTTGAAAAGGCACATGAATCTTTAAATACAAGTTAAACCTAAGGCAGGAAAATGGTATTTGTCCTGGATTACGCTACATGATCACACGGGTGCTAAAGGACTGATATTGCCTTTCATTTTAGAGGCCGCTTAAACTATACCGGTATATTACTACATAATTACACCAGTCATCTATTCCTCCACTGAAGAAAATAGTTCCAGTTTAAAAAGTAATGAATATGCAGCATAGGAAATATTCAGTTGAATCAGTTATATACATGTACCTTGACAGATTGTATATTAAAGCACGTTGAAAGTAAAGCAGAATGCGCATAAAGCCTAAATTCTGCTTTGCTTCCAACCTGCAGGTCTTGAAAATTAGAAACAGGTTATGTGTTAATTAGGTTAACCCATTACCCCATAGCCTGTTTCTATTTTTGAAAATAGTTGACCACTTAAAGCAGGTTGAAAGTAAAGCAGAATGCATTACTTTCAGCCTGCTTTAAGCTAAAATTTGCTAGAATATAAAAAATATTTCTGAAGGTTCATATTCATAATAACTGTCTAAATTGGAAATATTTTCCTCAATGGATGAATAAACTAGAGGCGTAAAAATGTGTATTTATGGGGTAATGGGTTAACAAAGGTTTGATTGTAGTTCATATCAGTGCTGCTTGCTTGCAATTCGTTGCGATGACAGATCGTAGAGTGCTGGTGGACATTAATTGAAAACTAACATCCATATTTGTGTTAATCTTAGCCCAATAATCCTGTAAGCCCTTGTGGCCAATACCAGAATTGAGAAACTGTGTAGGTTACTTCCACATGGCCTTACAATGTGTGATAAGAACTACTTAAACTTATCTCAATACCAAGGTGACACCCTGAGTGCTTCGATTCGATGACAAATTGTTAAAATTGCAAGACAAGATAGCGACATTTGCTCAAGTTTTCACAAAAGTTTAGTCCTTCGAACTTTGGGGTGTAAGGCCATTGAAAAGAATACTAAAAAGTCTTGGTTTGACATTAAAAGACATATACGTGTATGCTACTTATAGCAGGATGAAAATTGTTTTACTATAAAGTCCTGTTTAACCAGTCACCCAATAACTTGTTTCTTGGTTTGAAAACAGGTAACCTTTTAAAGCAGGTTGAAAGTAAAGCTGAATGCGCCTTAAAGGCGCACTCTGCTTAACTTTCAACCTTCTTAAAGCTAACATCTGTTAACAAATATTAACTTTTTGTTATCGTGCACATTCATACATGTACCTGTATAAAGTGGAACTACATGTATCTTCTATAATGGAGGAATAACTTAAAATGCGTAACAAGACATATTTACTGGGTAATAGGTAAACCTGTCACATGTATTTAGAACTCTTCTTTCGAAGTTCGTTTTTCTTTTTTTTTTGCGAAAATAAGTCTTACTGAAACCGTTTTCTGTCATTCGAAACCCATATTAACATACATGTATATAAATATGAATACATTTACGTTATCTGCACTGATCGGGATAAATAAGTCTTGATTGGTCGGGAACTCGGCACCCAAACATCCGAATCTTCTACCCTTTCTAATACCACCACAAATGGAGCCTATTAGAAATACTTAGACCGCAAATTTCCGCTTTCAATAGAAGTAATATCTAAGTGTCAATTTAGAAGGTGTCTTTTGGTGAGTTTTCAATTATCGCCCTACATTGTCCTCTAAGTATCCACAAATACCCGAAACATCAACAGAGGCGGACAGTGTACAATGGCGGATCTATCCGACAAAATGCCTAATTCTATAGGTTATTACGATATATTGTGTCCCCTCTTGATTTTTATATAGAGATAAAAAGGTTCACTGATATTGAAAACATTGTAGACCCTGATCAGACGCCGCGTTTCCAACGCGGTGTCTGATCAGGGTATACCCTGACGTCATTGCCCTTTCACGTTTTTGAACTCAAAACATATTTTACGTCCGGAAGATACATTTAGGGAAGTGCCACAAAGACATCACACCCTCTCTTTCTTATTCAAGATCTGCTCTTGATCAACTCATCCAATAAATATTCAGTGAAAACTGAATAACTACAAAATCGTCTCTTACCCATCTTAAGTTTCACTATATGGGTTGGTTAAGTTATGCTTTAAAATCTGAATTTAAATGTCCTTCTTAAAGAATTGCCTAGATCCCCATCTTCTAAGCATATAGAAACGTTTCTTATTAACATAGACCACAATACATTTATATAGAATTAGCTTATGACATTTTTAACGGGTGACAATTTGAACCGTTTACATTGTAAAACTCGTGTCACGGGCAATTTAATAATCTAAGTAAATATTACTGGGCATTTGATATAATGGACTTAAATTTCAAATGCGGGCGCCTGGTAATTATGTTATCTAATGGTCGTTTATTTCGCCAAATCAAGATATTTTTGGAGTGACAGCTCGCGGGGTAGTTTGAAAATGGGTGACAGAAATTCAATTGGATGAAATAGAAGAAGTGTGTTGTATATCTTTGAAGTGGGAGTTTATAAGAGAAACAGCATAGAAATAGTTTGTTTGCTTATTGATAACACACTCATTAATAAAGACCATTAAAATGCATCTTGATTGCGGATGCCATTTTATGCCAGTTACGTGTCAGACTGAAATGGACAAAAAGGAACCATGACAAACAAACTGACATTTTGTAGATCCTAAAGAGACTAGGACTTTTTCTGGATACTGTCCCCACTCGCTATTACGACCATTACCAAAACGACTAATTGGTCGCGTAAAAAACAGACGGAAACTTAAAACGCAGGATAGAACTACAGCAGAAAACGACTAAAGGAGCTTTCTGTTTTATTTCTACTCTACCTTATATAGCCAGACGTTTTGAAAAACAGATTTGAGTGCTTGTACATTGTATTGGTGAAATTTTACTGTAATTGAGGTACCTTATCTGACTACTGGGTCGAACATTATTATGAAGCCTTTGAATTGAGTTTGAGATCGTTTTCAAGTATTTGATTGGTCAGATTTGAGCCTTTGCTGAGCAAAGGCTCAAATCTGACCAAACAAATGCTTAAGAACGATCTCAAACTCAACCCAAACTCTTTATTACCTTGGACCCCGGTCAGACACTAATTAAAGTACCCATCAAAGAAGAGCAGCTACTCATACATGTACTTTGATAATGTTCATGTAGTTTGTGGAAAATCTCTGTTAACATTCTATATTATAGCAACACAATGCCGCCACATGTGAACAACGTCATCAGTTTTCATTAACTAGACCTTACGCTGTACGGAAAAGTATAGAGTTCCGTTTGAACTGTTTTCCCCCAGAAAAACATTGTAAATCATATTGTTACATTATTTTCTGTATTTTCAGGTAATACAAAACGGTCGGGTTACCAGTTCTTCTCCTAGTCCTCGAAATTATATGCAGCATCCTAGTGACACAGACTTACAGAAGCTAGATCCTGCCAAAGCTCTCCAGTTACATAGATCATTACTACAGTCACATGACCAGCTCTGGACCAATCACAGAGATGGACACACAGTGAGTAGAACTTGTGTTGTTTTAATTCCACAATCACTCACTATGTTTCACAATTCAAATGAGTTTTCTTCAATGTGTGTTTTCTGATTAAGAGCGTATGCCTTTGATCAGTGGATGAACACAATGGAAAACTGGTGCAATGCTTTTGATTAATACGTACATGTATAGAAATGCCAAAATACTAAAGTTGATATGTTAATTCTTCAGGCTCCGAGGTTATAAAGCGTTTTAGTTGAGTCTGAGTGTGTTCTCAAGCATTTGATTGGTCAGATTTGAGCATAGGCTCAAATCTGACCAATCAAATGCTTGAGAACGACTTTAGACAAAAGCTTTATAACCTCGGGCCCAGCACATATGTTATGGCGCATGTCAACCGTCCAGTTTCACAGAACACACATTTATTGCATTTGTAAAACAATATACACATTTCACTTCGCCGGTAATGTTCCCAAATCCTCATCACTATAGAACCTGAAATGCCAAAAGTACCTATTTACATGTAGCAGGAGCGGGTCTAATATTTCAGTCAAGACGAATCTTGAACGCGCAAAATAAATACAATTGGAAAAATGCTGTGTGCCAAAATGAGAACAGGTGGACTCAAATCAGAGGTTACTGTTTGAATGTGGCATCATATCTGGATCTACCTACCCTCGAGTCAGTGCCGTACAACCATTATTAGAAGTGCATTTGCAGGGCTGCCATAAGTTGACATGAAAAATCCTAAGATTTCCAAATTTGCATTTTTCAAGTGCGAATTTACGAATCGTACCTTTACCCAATATCCTTTTCTTGTTTTGTTGACATGCGACTACTTAAAGCAGGCTGTAAGTAAAGCAGAATGCGACTTATGACGCATTCTGCTTTACTTTCAGCCTGCTTTAAGCTACCATGAACTCGGAAAAAATCCGGAGATTTAGGAAAAATCCGGAGAAATGGCAGCCCTGCATTTGTTTAAGAAATGGGAACTGTGGGGTACCTATGCTTGACATTTAATTGTAGACCCGCCCTTGTTAAACTATTCCGTTCCAACCCTTGACACTATCACTTACTTCCCCACACGTGCGGATCTATAGCGTATGCATTTAGATTAGACGGTGTTTTTGGGGTGGCTGCGTGCTTCATCTTCCTCCACTCTTCCTGTGTGTTTAGTATCTCAACTCTCCTCACTCTGTTTGAACTTTTTTATGTGTATCACCTTATTATATAGTCATATTTACATATCAGCCGTTTCTCTAGAAAAAGTGCCAATCAGACACTGCACACAGTTTAGACACAGATCAGGCGCCGTATTTCCGACACAACGGTTGGTCTTAGTTTAACCCTGTTATGATGAAATTTATCGTAAGTTTTTTTACTCCTTCACCGCAATATTGTCATCTGCTTCAATATTGTTGTCTTTAATATCGTTTCAAAGTTAAATCTAAGGCAGTATGACTAACGAAATTTCAAAACGAGTGTCAAACAGTTTGGATCCTGATCAGACGCCGCGTTACGCGGCGTCTGATCAGGATCCAAACTGTTTGCAAACGCCTTATTTAGCGTTATTAAGAGTAATAGGGTTAAACTGAATGAATTGATGTACATGTATACGTAATATTTATTCACAAAGAGTACACATTCAGATCAAAATTAATGCTTTTATTTCTAGATGTTCATACGAACGATGCGGCTCATTTGTATAAACCCACCTTATGTAGTATACAAACCCTATTTCTATACTATAGCGACAAACCCATACTCTCGTTAACCCTCTCCAGTCCTAACTAACAACCTTAAATGCCCATAGATAAATACCATAACTCACGAAGAATCACTTCATCAATAGAAAATGAATACAAATTTCTCATTACCGCCATCTTTCTCTTCCATTGGAATATTTAATAATATCATATCAGATAAAGACGTGTGATTTGGGATCATATTGAAACGAGAGAGTGTGCCCTGCTATCTTAAATGATTGAAAACAGGAGACATGGAATAAATGGTCGCTATATTACCGGATAACTCACACCAAAACTGACTGATGTTATTGAATACTGGTGTCAGCTTAGATAGATATATTTATTGCAGCATAAAATGTAATAAAACATTATTACAAACATTGTAAAATAGATGAATACATGTAGTACATGAATGAAATAATTGACCATGACAGTCACACCATACACCAAGGATAAAACAAAAAGGGATATCCCTTATTTCCATTGTGGGCCTTAAACATGATGGTAATGGCACTTTCTCAGCATAAACACCAAAAATAAATATATACATTGATAGTGTTGAATATACATGCACATGTTTGTTGCAGTTAATTTCAAAATGAAAGTAAACCAGAAAACCTTTTTTATTAACTTTTACGCATTCAATTTATTGCACCACTGACGAAAATGTATGCACCATAAGAACTATTTTCTGTCCTACCAGATGGTAGATTAAAACAGGCTGAAAGTAAAGCAGAATGCGTATCAAGGCGCATTCTGCTTTTTTTTCAACCAGCGTTAAGTGTTCACGTTCGTTCAAAAATAGAAATACATGTATGTTTGCTATAGATATAAGGTTTGCTTAACAATAACAAATCAATATTTTAGTATGGTCATACCGAGACTCAAACATGTGGCCTACAATACACGTGGCGGAAGTTGTAAACACCATGTCACAGCGGCTGTTACCGCTTATAACTGTAACGTTTAGAGCTAAAACATAAATAATTAAACCAGTTGAATTAATGTGGAGGCTGTCCAGACATCAAATACACATAAAATCGATCACGAGACCTACCAATTGATCTTTGCCGATCACAATAAATTATTCTACGCCACATAAAGCTACATTTTTGTACTTTTAACATTTTTATCTGAAATAGTTGTCGGTAAATTGTTGGACGCTACAAAAATGTATATGTACGTGTCTACTGATCTAGCAAATAACTATACTATTAATGACGAGAGACACGTCATTGAGCATGTTTTACTTAACACATTCAACCCTAACGACGAGTATACTCGTCATTTACAAACAGTGTTCATGTCAAATTAATATTTGTCATATGCTAGGATACTACTAATACTGGCTCTCTATATGAGAGCCTGCATTGCTAGATAATATACCAAGCATTGCTAGATGAAATATCAAACACAACTGACCACGTTCTCATATTCTATATAAACAAGGCTATTCATGTCTAAACGAATTACATGTTTAGTCCCTGTTCTAATTCCATATGTCACGCCACATGCAAATTGGTATGGTTCTTATAAGTCATGCGAATAACTTTCAAATTACAGAACTTTCAATTCACTTCCATGATTTGGATATTTTCATCTTCAAACTGAAAATACTGTGACCCTATCTTAGAATATTCTTTTGAAAATTCAAAATTTAGAAAATAGATATTTGGAAAAGTGTTTAAAAGAAGGGTGCGTTAAAACCGGTGTATGTGGTGCATTGTAAAAGGGAAGCAAAGAATGAGCTCATAGAAAGCTGCTCCGTATAGATACGATAAGGAAAGAAGTCAACACATAACAGATGAAACCGTTATGACTGTCTTCGCCATTATTATTGTTATTTGCATAGCTGTCCAACATCTGTCACCCCGTGCAATTATTATTAAACTATAAGCGAGGGTTATCAAAATTGTTCGATAAATCGCACAATTAAACTGATTGTCGCTAGATGAACAGTCTGGTTGATGCCATGTTCTTGATAAAACATTAGGGACGAAAGTCATTGACTCAAACCAGTGTTTCGGTTGTGAATGGGAAACAAATTGAAGATCAAATCTTTATGGTCATATCTTTGTTTTAGTAAAGTTATCATCAACTTCGTCATGGGAGTTAGGGCTTATGAGACACTGCAAAAACTCCTTAATCAATGACTATGTGTGCATAATATATAATAGACTCGTTTTCATTGGTAATTCTTTTTTAAATTCTATTTTCGGCATTCATAAATAATAAGATTTCAAAACATCCTATTGGCCGTTTAACAAATGTTTCAATTTATTGTTCAGTGTCTGCATCCGGGATCTATCTTACAGACTGCCCATATAATCTTTTTGGATGGTGACTGATTGCCTATGAACATTTGGCTGTCTAAATAGATATTTTCACTTGTCTAAACCTTTCACCATAGCGCACTACACATTATTTAGATACATGTACAGTGGAGAATCTGTTATTCTTTCCCGTTTAAACGCAAACGTACGCAAACGCAAAACGCTAAAACGTAGAAAAGAACAACTTTTTGTCAATTCTGATATTTCATGTTTATCTTGGTGGCAAACAGTTTGGAGCCTGATCAGATGCCGGGTTACCCGGCGTCTGATCTGGCTCCAAACTGTTTGCACTGCAAATACTAGTTTTAGCGTAAACGCGTTTATTGGGAAAGAATAACACATTCTCCACTGTAGATACATGTATATGAGCCATGCCATGACAAAACCTGCCTTATTGCATTGCAACATTGTGAAGACCAAACACCGTTGTCCTAGGCTCTGTATCTAAGTTTGTTCTGTATACTGCAATATACAGAAAATAAACAGCTACATAAAATTATTTGTATGAGGGTGTCAAACAGTGTAGATCAAGACCGGTCGCCGCGTCGTTGACGTGGCAGCTGGCCTTGATCTACACTGTTTGCAATGCAACAAGGCAGTTTTGTCAAGAAACTGCTCATTTGGATTGGATGCCTAAAGCAGGCTAAAAGTTAAGCAGAAATCTCCCAAAGGGAGATTTCTGCTTAACATTAACCTGCTTTAGGCCATCCCTTGTCAGAATGTAGAAAACACATTACCTATGACTCAATCTTAAGACAAATCTATAACCTGAAAAGAATTATCTCTGACGAGTAAATGCACCAAATTTCTCTTTTTTATGGCTAACTTTAGCTAAGAATTATACAATACTAAAGAATTATACAATAGGACTACAAGATCGTTCTTTGGTTTCGTGATGTGTCCAGTAAAGTCTGTAGCACGTGGTTAACATCGGCCGGAAACAATCATGACATTCATTCAACAAGCATTTGATGCTCTATATGCCTGATTAAGCCCAGCTGACAATCTCACGAATTTCGTCACCATAACAACGGTGGACAATTCTCGCTTAATTTCGCTCGATGGCGGTCTTTCTGTAGTAAATATACTTAAACCAAGATGATAGGCGGTTGCTAATGGAACATTATTTTGTAATGACATCTGTATTAGTGGGACATACTCTATTACATGTTGAATGGACGACGTGTGAAGCAAGATGAAGAAAAAAAACAGAACGCGCACTGATAGCTTTCTACACTGTATTTGTTCTACACAAACCAACCCTTGCCTTAAGACATATCCAAAAAAGATTTGTGATTTTCAATTAAACCCATTTTGTAGCATTGCTTATACGACAATTCAAAAGTAGTATACATGTATGTCGTATATGGTATTTATATTAACAAATTGGTCCCAAGTGACGATAGCCCGGCTCTGATCGGGTCTGCACTGTTGGTTATTTTCCATTATCGTATCCTAAACATCAAATACACTAGATTTAATTGGTAATTGTTCATATTAAGTTTGAGGGGTATAATAATTATGAGGATGGTGTTCACAAGATAAAAGTCAAGCAGGAAACATCGTTAGGTGCTTTCTGCTTGACCCTTATCATACTTTGATAAAAAAATATATCTTGTTAACTTTCATCTTGCTTTAAGCAGTCACCTATCCCCAACTGCGTTTTTACCTATATTATATACACCTACTGAAAGTCCCCTATAGTGGGACGGTAGTCTAAACATTGTCCCCAATGAAATTGCATATCACGATGAGGTGTTTATCTGCAATCTTTTAATAACATATTATAATGAGTATTTATCTTCCTCGGCGTCGCCTATACTGTTCACAGGGGCGGCATTTTGAGTCGATGGCAAATTTAATTATTCATCTTTCTCCAGTCAACCACATTGGACCCGATCATAAAATAACCACAAGCGTTCAATTTAGTTTAATACAGTTAATTCAACATATTACGACCACTAAATGAAAAAATATTATTTTTGTTAAATAAATTGCAGCTTAAAACAGGGTAAAAGTAAAGCAGAAAGCTCCCGTCGGAGCTTTCTGCTTTACATTCACCCTGTTTTAAGCAGTCACTGATTTTATAACTCCAAAACCATGCACTATTTTGTCGAGATCGAAATGCTTCGATGTAATTAACTACTGTCAATAAGAATGATAAAATCAATATAGAAATAACAACAGAAAAGTGTACTGTGTTGACTCAGATAAAAAAGTTCAAGGTTAAACGTGTTTTACTTTCGGATCAGTTGGTGAAAGGATTCGATGTCGATCCGACAGTGGAAGAATATGAAATTGATTTTTTCAAGGAGTACTGTTGCGTAAAATTGATTATGATTCAATCTAGGCAAAGTTATGTTTATATTTGTAATGGTTTAAATACAGTCGTATATATTTGGTTTGGGTATTAACATAAATATACATGTGTCACAGTATAGTACATTTGTATATTCCCGTATTTACATGTACAACTACAGAAAAAGAGGAAGTGTCGAGTGTGTTAAAATACAGTTATCTTATAGTAGGGTTAAAGTAAAGAAGAGGCGGTGCCAAGTACTTTGAACGTTTCAGACAGCTTTTGGAAACCGTTTGTTTTTTAACGAAATAGAATGTCCGCAGGACGTGTACATTTCTTAAATAGACTAGATGAGTACTTTAATGTTAAACACTTTTTATGCACGAAACAACAGTAGTTCCTTAAACAAATCATTTTATATACAACTAAGTTTTGATTCACAATATTGTAATGCATCAAATACTTTTCTTCAAGCGTAATCATGTTAATTTTTATTTAGGTACAGTAAGAATGATTCACTTCCATCAAATCAAATGTACCAGAAACACAAACCAAACGAAAATAATTCAGAATTCTAAACCAACCACAATGTCGAATAAGTTTTTATTGAAAGAAAGGGAATGTCTAACCAAAGTCATCAAATCATATAGCATTTGGGATTGACCCCCTCCCTCGCGAAAAAGTGTTTCGGGTTAATCCCCTTAAATGACCATTCTCTGTTAAATCAACTTATATGGGAACAAAAATGGACATCATTCATTACATATAGATCTACACTAAAACATATTATAAACGAGCACTCAATTAAAAATTCATGGTGATATCTAAAGCTTGTTGTTTGACGCAGGGCTAAGATAATACAGAAACCTCTCAAAGGGATTAAAGGGGCTACATGTATCTGTTTTATCTTGGTTCTGCATTGAGCTAAAGCATATCTTAGTCAGACTTCAAATAAATAAAAGATATATTTTATCCTCTTTTAAATGGCCGTTCAATGCAGCTCGACTGTAAACTGTACACAACGGGTACATGTACCAGTGCAAATTAGGCCTGCACTGTGCGATTTTATACAAGCTATGAAAACGTTGAAGACTAGGAAACACTTAAGATAAATGAGCGTATACCATAGGTCGTGCAGCGAGACAATGGACAGGGAGGGAGAGGCTGAAAGACTGATGGGTATAACCTGCCCCCCATACATAACACTCCATCACGAGCCTGGTGTCATGAGTCACACGTGACAAAGGTCAACGGTCACGGCGAAATAGACAAAAGGCGAGAAACTGACAGTCAAGTACTTTAGTTACGTCAATTTAAAGAAGGTGTAGGTAGTTATTTTTCTGATGAAATGAGGCTTAAAGCCAGATGAAAGTAAAGCAGAAAGCTCCTTACGGCAGCGATCTTTCTTTAAGTAGCAATTTGCTATAAACACACACGCTAAGTATTATCGTAGTGGTTGTATAAGTAGGAGTTTATTGTACATGTATATCGAAACGTATAAAAACAATCCTAATGATAAAAAAAACTTATAACATTTGTTGTGCAAGGCAACCGAACCAAACAATAGGTGACTTATTTCATTTTAATGAAGAAAAAAACCTTAAATTTTCAACATAGAAGGTACCTATACGTTTGGCAAAAAAGTGAAGGTTAATCATAATGTATTGAAAATGACAAAAACTAAAAACTGTAGTGATACATGACAAAAACGACGCGGTGACACATGGTATATTGACGCACTATATACAGTGGATAATGTGTTATTCTTTCCCAATAAACGCGTTTGCGCTAAACTATTATTTGCAGTGCAAACAGTTTGGAGCCAGATCAGACGCCGGGTAACCCGGCGTCTGATCAGGCTCCAAACTGTTTGCCACCAAGATAAACATGACATATCAGAATTGACCAAAAGTTGTTCTTTTCCACGTTTTAGCGCTTTGCGTTTGCGTACGTTTGCGTTTAAACGGGAAAGAATACCAGATTCTCCACTGTACATAGTGAAGTTGTACAGTGGAGAAGACGTCATGCTTTGCCCCAAAAACGTGTTTATGCTGAAAACTTTATGGAATTTGCAAACAGTTAAGAGTCAGATCAGACGCCAGGTAACCTTTCGTCTGATCTGGCCCCTTACTGTTTGCCACTCAGAATTAAAATGATTCGTCAAATTTTTCAAAAAGGTTGCACTTTCTCTATTTTATTGCGTTTGCGTTTCTGTTGTGTTTATTAAATGGAGACGATAATGTCTTCTCTCCTGTACATCGAACTGTTGACGAATTTGATTCATTTACATGTTCATACGCCCTATCGATATCATACGAACATTCAAGCAATGATTCATTGATGGTTTTAATTGAATGTTGACGCTTAAAGCAAGATGAAAGTAAAGCTGAAAGCACTCACAAGAGTTTTCAGCTTGATTTAAGCTCGCCTGTCTTCAATACCAATGACATTCTGTTTAGTTGTTGTGATATTAAATGCGTTTGCATTTTGGTTTTGGTTGAAGTTTTTCCGCCACATAAACAATGCGAAAAGTACTGGATGAAAACACGGTTCAGTGTTCAAAGCCGCATCGTGGTCTTCACAGTTCGACCCTAAAAAATTAAAGAAAAAGAAACCGTAAAATATGCCTTTTTATTTACACATTCAGTGCGAAATGTAATGGGACAATATACATTTTATGGCGACATAAAGATTTGTATAAAACAGGTTCACATGTTTCAAGCGTTTTTTCGGCGGAGGGTGAAAAAATAACACAGCCGGTGTTTCGGAAGAAAACAGTAGGCGTTAGGAGATAAGGGGGCAAAAACAAACCCCTAAACATCTAATTCACTGCATAAACTGTTGACTTAGTTAAGAACCCTGCCTATAAAACAAGTCATTTCGTGAGAGCGCACTTACCGTTTACCACGCACAGCGGGACTCGAATGGCATTCGTCAAACAGTTTGGATCCATATCAGACGCCGAGTAACTCGTAGTTTGATCAGGGTCCAAACTATTTGAGATTCGTTTTAAGGTATTTAAGTTAGAATGATATCAATAACGTACGGTGGTCGACAGTTTTGAAGCAGATCATAACACACTAAAACCTCTCTATTACAACCACTTAAAAGAATGTTGATTGATTACAATGTATATAAAATACAGGTCACAGCTTAAAGCAAAATGACAGTGAAACAGAAAGCTCCTAAAGGAGCTTTTTGTTTTACTGTCACATTGCTTTAAGCAGCCACCTGTCGTAACCACCTAATAATAACTGCAATGTAGTGGTCGTAATAGAGAGATTTTACTGTATGTATCTGGAAGCTGTCTTTCAGATGTACGCAGTCGCTGTAACGTATTGATTGAAATAGACATAACTGCCTGTAAAACGCAATTTAGGCCAAATTAGGCGATGCTTATATAGTACTGCATACGGAGTCTGTTGATGTTCAAAGTTACGTGAATAATTAATGAAGAATGGCAGTGACGTTGAAGGGTGTTACGGTGACGATGAGTGAATGAGTGACGATATGTGACTGAGTGAGTGACTTTAAGGACAGAGACATACACACAGACACACAAAAACCAGAGAGACAGACGGAGAAAGAGAAAGAAAGAGACAGAGGTCATATGTAATACTTTCAACTAGTAGTTTCTTTAAAAGCATAGTCTTGAATTTAGTTAATCTAAACATTAATTTACCGTGGCTTGGTTCAGCCGTTAAAGAAAATATCTCCATACCCCAATGGTATCAGTGTAATTAGAGAGACTTTCATATTGCATGTCTCAATAGAACGTTTATATTTTGACCACTGGGGGCGAACATGTGAGCACAATCGCAGAAAGTACTATACAGATGAGACGCCGAGCAACTACGTAATTGTTTGACACACTAATTATATTTTCTAAAGACAATGGCAGATACAATGTAAGTAGACTTTGAAATTGCTGCAGACGACAAATTTAGCAGACGGTAACTGTCTATCGTTCTCAAGGTTGAGGTATCATGTGATGGCACACAAGGTCGATCTTCTTTCCTTGATAAACGCTTACTTAGCTTAATTGTAAGAATCACCGAACAACAGGAACTCAAATGTAGGTTTATGTCGTTTTCCTTTTATTACAAAATTAACCCCTTCACTGCCATGCCATCATCTTCTCTAAAACAATTGTCGTCTGCTTTTATTTCTTAGATTTTAATTTTAGATCATTGGACTAAAGTAATTTCTTAATGAGTGTCAAAAAGTTTGGATCCTGATCAGACGCCGCCTCATGCGGCGTCTGGTCAGGATCCAAACTGTTTGCAAATAACCATTGAACTCTGAGTTAGGCAGTAAAGGAAACAAATCAATAGATTTGAGATAAAGACGTTCGTAATTAGGGAAGAGTCAGTTTTATTTGATAGAAACTGAATCCGATTTATTCCTTATTGCGCTAATGCAGATTTTCGTCTGCAAACGAAATGTCTGCAGTTTATTCTAATGGTCACTTTTCTGCCCTTTCTGTATGAAACTATTATTTGTACCAGACAGTTTTGACTCAAATAATACGACGAGATACTCGGCGTCTATTCTGGATCCAAACTGTTTGCTTCAGTTTTCACACTGAAGTGTATTCATGCTCGGTAAGCTTATCTCACATGTAACTTAAAGTTCCTGCTTTGATATCGAAATACAACTAAGATCCAAGTCTTCTTCAGTGAAATCTCGAATACAACGAGACCAAGGGTCAAAGTCGCGTGGATTTCGTGTCATTAAGCAGTTCGGTGCATCTAGTGATTATGTCTGTTTCGCCTCGTTATCGCGTAGCTGTCACAAAAGACTTGTCGATTACATTTGTCAGTTCTAACGAACAAAACTCAAAGGTCAATATCAAAAATCAATAGACGTTCAATGCCATCCTTTTGTATTTAATTATAGCTTGTCTTTCGGGATAGATAGGTTTTATGTTTACAAATAGTTTATTTCATGTTATTCATTCAAGCCCAATGGGAATTTATTTGATTCAATATGAATAATAATATAATGCTAGAAGAACTAAGCACTAGATAAGTAAGCTGTAATCTTTATATAATGCTCGCTTTCTATCACATTGAAGATATTATATGGTTGCTTTAAAAAGCAGGTTGAACGTAAAACATAATATTCCCTATGGAGAATCATAATACTAGAGTACAGAACATATTTCTTATTGCGCATATCAGTGACTTTATAAAGTGGAACACTTTTTTCATGGGGGGATAAATCAGTGCGTAGAAATACCATATCAATTGGTTAATGGGTTAAAGCAAAATGAGAGTAAAGCAAACAGCTCCCGTATGAACCAAACCGTCACAGCCAAACACATGTTTGGCAAACTTTCCTGAGATTCAACGATACTATTCTAAGTGTTGTTTTCTACCGCAGTATACATTTGTTTCATAAACTTTACCCCTTTCGTTATAGAAGCGACTTTGAGCGTAGGTAATAGTTCCAGTTTAAACAGTCAAAATATATATCAAAATATTATTTTTTCTGAAACCTAACAGATATATGCTCAAAGCAGGCTGAAAGTAAAGCAGAATGCGCCTTGGGCGCATTCTGCTGTACTTTCAACCTGCTTTAAGTACCCATCTGTCTTCAAACCTAGAAACAGACTATAGGATAAAGGGTTAAATGTCTCACTCTAACTCATTGAATCGCAGCAGAACACAGATTTGAGAGTTTATATTTTCCTCAACAATGTAGGTTAACTTGGCAATATTATATTTACGTAGAAAGGCTATTAAAGTTGAATAAGTGTCACACTCATCAAAAATGGTGTCTAGTTTCTTGGCCAAGATATGGTTACCAGCCCTAAGGTCATTTTCGTTTAAATGAGTGGCCACGTTGTGTTTGTCCAGTTGGTTCTGAACCCGTCATGGTCGGACCCTTGGTGCCAAATTACAGGGTTGACCGGCTCAAATCTCGTGACCCGCGAGATCTCGTTATTTTAACTCAGCACACCCCTTGTGTTTTGCTTCTGCTTGGATTCATCCTTGACGAGCGCTTTCACACTAATCCTGTCACCCAGAAGCATTTTGCGACATTAAATAATGACTAGTTTCGCTTTAATAAGAAGCATTTTGCGACATTAACCCATTCACTGCCTTACCCTGAGTACAATAGATATCTGCAAACTGTTTGGATCCTGATCAGACGCCGCGTTACGCGGCGTCTGATCAGGATCCAAACTGTTTGACACTCTTTTCAATATTTCTTAAGTCAAAATACCCAAACTTTATATTTAAGACATAGAAGCAGACGGCAATTGTATAACATTGATGACGTCATGACGGCGAAGGGGTTAAATAATGACTGGTTTGGCTTTAATTTAGAACGGTAACAGACAGCTATGTCGACTGCACATGTCATTACAAGATGATGCTACTAGCGATATTTGACAGAATGTCGCAATTTCAACTGAATTTAGCACTGTAAACACGAGGTTCTCTAAACCAACTTGAATTGTGCAATGAGAGCTCGATATACACTCAGTCCAAAAAGAAACGCACATTTTTCATTACACTATTTGTATTTAGAAGGAACTTTTTTGTGAATTAATATTTTCATTAAGGTCAGTAGTTCTGTCTTGGGGTATCAGTATTAAATAGTCTGAAAAACAGATGGTGTAGTTTAAAAAAAGAGAAAATATCCAGATAAAGAAATTATGTGGCATTATCGTGCACTTTGTATTAAAATACAAACGTTATAAAACACCCTCAAGAACAACCACTGAATCTAAGGTTTGTAGAATCAGAATCAGAATACACTTTATTTCGGATTTAAACATACAGTTTATCATCCCTATACATTGCACATAAACAAGATATACTCAAAGTCAAGCAAACCACTTGAGCACATAACAAATCAGAAAAACATGTCATACGATATATTAGATATGTTCTACTCCGTCTGTAAAAAGGAAAAATATCATGTTTTTAAACGTCCAGGGCTATAATTTTAGGGCATGCTTGGTTTTGCCTTCCATCCACAGATTCGAACCCGGTTGAACCTATTTTTGTTTCTCTGAATTGTATTTTTAACATACATGTAGATAAAACATAAAAGAGCTCCACCGCGAGCTTTCTGCGCTACTATCAACCGTCTGTTTGCCTTAAACCGAAAACACAAGCCAGTTGATACAAGCAATGCTAACATTGGACAAACATGTACTAGTCTCGCTTCGATTTTACAAGGAGATAGAACATTCTTTGGGATGTTTTCCAGCCCTATACAATGTATTCCCTAGTGGTCAAGGTTAACGTACATTTTAGTTGAATTATTTCCCTCATCGAATTTACTTAACCACAAGCACGCTAGAAAGTTTTCGCTTGCCAATTTTGTTGGAAGAAACTTTTCTGCAATGCATCAAAATTATCATCAGACTACAAAATGAATTTTATTTAGTTTTGGCTTCATAACAAAGCGGTATTGATGAGGTACAATTTACATTCAACCATTTTTCTTTTGATATACTTTCATTTATAGATTTTCATATGTATAATCGTAACACATCGACACGGAAACGTAAACCTAATTAAGATGAAAAAATGTGACAAGAGTCCATTGGCCACATGTTACCTTAATGACCATATAAAATAGCGTACAGCAAACCCTACGCACATCGGTCATACAATGATATGGTAATCTATAAAAATAGATTATTGCTTAATGCAGGATAAAAGTAATGCAGAAAGCTCCCATAGGAGCTTTCTGCATTAATTTTATCCTGCATTAAACTGCAACCTTTATAAAACACTTCAATATTGTTTTTCGTAGAGTGAACGTTTTGTACACGTGTTATTGTACATGTTCGACGGTAATTGACTCGTCTCACTGGAGACTATAGAGGGCGCTTTTATCTGACGTCAATGTCTATCAGACGCTGTATAATGTTTCAGCTGATCAAAATCTACCCGTTTTCTATTGAAATAACGTGTCTGTAAAAGGAAAAAGGATGAAACATTCAAATCAATGAACAAATATAGTAGGAAACTAGATCAATTGCTTGAGACACATTCAAGGTTCCGACCTTAATAATGTCACATTCCGAGCTCAGAGTTGACCACTTAAAGTTAATCTGATTTTTCAACGCTCTTAAATCAGCACACATCCTCATTCGATCAAACCACAAACGTTTTCCAATAATCATAAAAAATGATCGATAAAAATGAAAATTTGAATTGGACTTCAATTGTTGGTCATATTTAGTCACAAACAAAGAACTATAAGGCATTATACTTCTAAGCTAATATAATTATATGCATGTAAATGAATTTCCAAACACTAACAAATAATATTAGGATAACATCGTAAGCATACAAATAAGGTAAATGAAGCTTGAAAAGTGTCTAATGCATCCTGTGAAAAGATAGAATTTATTTGCCAATAAAAGCGTTTATGTTTATAAACCTTATGTCCATTGCAAACAGTTGGTGTTTTCATCACATTATACACACACAACAATGGCGGACATTGTTATAATTCCGTGTTTTGATGGTCTTGTTTTTTAATACTTTATAACATTGTTTCCGTTATAATTAAGGTTTGATATTCATCTCACCTGGTAAAAGGAACTACAAAGTTGTGTTAACTGTCATTCACAGAGTGGAATCATGGATATCAATCGTTTAAAGTGGAGCATCCACTGTAGCAGTTTATGCAAGATAAAAGCAATGAAGAAAACTCCCACAGATGTTTTGTGCTAAACGTTTCTTAAACTAAGTCTTGTGCCCCGCATTAAGCTGTCCATTTAGCATAAACATTTGAATACGAGACACGATCTTGTTTTTCATTCGTGCAAATTGTATGGATCCAGATAAGGTCAGATCAGGATCCTAACTGATTGTTTCTCTGATCGTATATCAGCAATATATATGACTGATATCAGTCAGAATAATGGAAACACATTTAACCCGTTACCTCTTAACCTGTTTCTAGTTTTGAAGACATATGACTATATAGGTGGTACTATTTTCTTTAGTAGGTAATTTGAATTAAAGGAGTAAAAGGGCGTATTTACAGAATAAACGGTTAAGCTGATAGTATTCATTCAGCTTCTTGTGGGTTACATGTAACCCACTGTTGTGAGGTTATCTATATCCGACACACCAAGTAGTTCCGTTATCATGTCATAACACCTGTAATTACCTATACAGGCGGCCTCTTTGATGTTAGGCACTATTGCAATTAACACCGCCAATCACGATGATAAAACAAAGCGTGCTGAAATAGCGATATCGTATGTATGATGATCTCCAAGATCCCAGTCATTAAAATCACTGCCTGATAATTAGTCAAAAAAAAGGAACAAAATACCTGGTAAACAAGAACGATAAAGTTCTGATATCACGATCGCCCAAAACAGTTTTTAAGCCGTTACCCTATATCCTGTTCCTAGTTTAAACAGAAAAAAGTAGTTACAAGGCAGGTTCAAAGTAAACCATGACGCTCCTTAAGGATCTCAGCTTAAAAGCATTGTGAAAGCAAATCAGACAGGAACTTTCTGTTTTACCACCTTGTTTCTCACTAGCGGTCCTTTCTTAAAGCAGTAAACAACGATAGCATGGCTTTAATTAAGTATTAGTAATAGAAAGCCTTAACGATATGATTATCTTAAACAATTTAGCAAGTGAAAGTACATTTCAATGCATGATTATACATGTATATAAAATTATAAACAGATTTGCTGTCCTCTTTTGTATAATTCATATGACCATCATTTAGTTAATAAAGATTTGAAATTGTCATTAGCGGAAAAACAATTTTCATATTTGATTCGTTTCTTGAATTATTTTTTATTAATTCGTGTCATAATAATGATTTCTTAATCGACACATGAGATTATTATAAACGCGATAGCGACATCAAACGAATGATTCTCGTTTAATCTTTGTTTTAAATTCATTAGAGGGACGAAAGTAATCTTTGCGTAAAACACGACCTTTGCTTCCTTTCTCTAAAAAATTACCAAAATTTCACAATCTAGTTGTCAAGTTGTTTGGTTTATCACAAGCTATTAGTTATTCGAGGTCAGAACTAAATTCTAACTACATATATATCTATAAGTGCACACAAGACTCTATTTAGTATGTACATGTACGTGTATACAGGTAATCAGGCTCCTCAAGGGACGTGCCCTCATTAACCCTAAGCATGCTAATTGCGACTTGGTTAACATTTGCAAACACTTTAGATCCAGATCAGACGCCGCGTAACGCGGCGTCTGATCTGGATCCAAACTGTTTTGCACTCATATTCAACCTTTCTTGAATTTCTTATGCATAACAAACGATACTAGTTTTTTCGCAGACGATAGATTCATATTTGAACATTTTTACCAGACGTCAATCCGGCATGACAAGTGTTATCGCTCAGGTTAATGTTCTTTCAACGTAAACATTATACATTAAGTTACCCATCACACCCAGTAAGGACAACCACTACAGGTACTCCGGTCATAGTCCGCTCTCAACTTTCAGAGGTTTCAAATGTTAAATTATAGGTACTGCAACACACGTTTCACATTACACAAATAATTAAATGTTTACTGAACATAGCCTAGTTCATTTCTTATTTATATATAAAATACTGTTAAGTTCCGATATCCCGAACTCGCTTTACTCGAACGTACCCGTATGTCAAAGTTAAAACGTCGCAAAGTCTTTGAAATACCGATATGTTTGACTGAATCAATTTTGAAAAATGAAATTAAACTTTATAAGTACGGATCAGCTTGAATTAAGCGAGTTTGATATATCAATGTTCAACTGAACGTCATTGTTAGTTATTCAATTTTCACGGCAACTTAAAGGGTTATCATGTGACAGTAAACGACAATTATATTTCTCTAGAGCCTGGATACCGTGACTGATTAGTATCTACTAGCCTCACGTCAAACAAAACAGTTCAGGTTCCACCTTATCTATACCCCACGGTACTTTCCTGGGCTAAATGATTCCTACATCACATTTACTATTGTCACTCACTATTTCCATTTCCCACCAGTAGTGCCTCTGTATTCCTACACCACATTTACTATTGTCACTCACTATTTCCATTTCCCACCAGTAGTGTCTCTGTATTCCTACACCACATTTACTATTGTCACTCACTATTTCCATTTCCCACCAGTAGTGCCTCTGTATTCCTACATGTTTTCCTCACTTATAATACATACTACAATGTAAAGCCTTGTTAAATTACGACTTGAACAATTTAATGATGTTTTCCATGTTAACTCATTGACCCCTAGTGGCGCATGTATGAGTCCTTTGAAAACTGTGTACTTGTGAAAAGTACACTGGCCATATGAAAAAAGGACCTATCAAAGTTCTCCAAAAGCTAAAAGCGGTTATAACGTAAAGTAGGTTGCTATTAACTTGCTACCTGTTTTCGAGTACATCGATTAGTTTTCGATATAGTGGTCGTGTGACCAAGGCTTTACATTATTGTATTATCACTCTAGATCTATATATTATTGTCAACACCGTTAACATGCACCAGAATTGTTTTTAAAACATGTAGTTATTGAGAATAATTTAAACTTTTTGAAATCAGTTGTCCATATCTTATGTCATATTAGATACGTAGCAAGAACATTTTAATACAAACATTAACTGTTCTTTCTCCTCTCTTCATCATACGATTGCTATACTTTTCTGAAAATGCACCAGTATTCCGATTTACTTTTTATCATTAGAGAATCGGACTGTTAAAGCTATAGATTCTGCACGAATTCGATCTAGAAAACATTTGGTCTTCTTAAATGTACATTTGGAATCGAGTATTCGCCTGACCAATAAAATTCACTTTAGTTTACATCTCTATGTAGCTGATACATTGTAGCCTTGCAAGCAATCGAACTTTCCATTTTATCGTTGTTTATGTATATAATAATTATGAAACCCTAAAAGGGCACCATGCATATAAGCTATAATTGTATGTATGCTAATATACTGTACCGGTTCGGAGTGTTGTGATGAATGGTGTACTTTATAAGATGAACTTGAAGCATCCTTTTTTGGGGATGTGGATGGTTCATTCTTGTTGGTACATTTCATTGTTACAGCTAGGCGCGCTGCCGTATCTGACCGAGTATGTGTATGTCTGACTGTGTAGTCTGTTCACATTATCTATCTCTCTCTATATAATTTGTACAGTGAACTTGTATCTGCAAAGATCCTACAGAATGGAAAGCATGCTGTTTGAGTTAGTTAATTATCTCCCTTTATCACATATTATATCGTCTAACTCTGTATCCTATGGATCCAGCGGCTTTCATCCAAATGAATGTTCGTAGCATGTGCTATGGTTGAAACCCTAAAAGGGCACCATGCATATAAGCTATAATTGTATGTATGCTAATATACTGTACCGGTTCGGAGTGTTGTGATGAATGGTGTACTTTATAAGATGAACTTGAAGCATCCTTTTTTGGGGATGTGGATGGTTCATTCTTGTTGGTACATTTCATTGTTACAGCTAGGCGCGCTGCCGTATCTGACCGAGTATGTGTATGTCTGACTGTGTAGTCTGTTCACATTATCTATCTCTCTCTATATAATTTGTACAGTGAACTTGTATCTGCAAAGATCCTACAGAATGGAAAGCATGCTGTTTGAGTTAGTTAATTATCTCCCTTTATCACATATTATATCGTCTAACTCTGTATCCTATGGATCCAGCGGCTTTCATCCAAATGAATGTTCGTAGCATGTGCTATGGTTGAAACCCTAAAAGGGCACCATGCATATAAGCTATAATTGTATGTATGCTAATATACTGTACCGGTTCGGAGTGTTGTGATGAATGGTGTACTTTATAAGATGAACTTGAAGCATCCTTTTTTGGGGATGTGGATGGTTCATTCTTGTTGGTACATTTCATTGTTACAGCTAGGCGCGCTGCCGTATCTGACCGAGTATGTGTATGTCTGACTGTGTAGTCTGTTCACATTATCTATCTCTCTCTATATAATTTGTACAGTGAACTTGTATCTGCAAAGATCCTACAGAATGGAAAGCATGCTGTTTGAGTTAGTTAATTATCTCCCTTTATCACATATTATATCGTCTAACTCTGTATCCTATGGATCCAGCGGCTTTCATCCAAATGAATGTTCGTAGCATGTGCTATGGTTGAAACCCTAAAAGGGCACCATGCATATAAGCTATAATTGTATGTATGCTAATATACTGTACCGGTTCGGAGTGTTGTGATGAATGGTGTACTTTATAAGATGAACTTGAAGCATCCTTTTTTGGGGATGTGGATGGTTCATTCTTGTTGGTACATTTCATTGTTACAGCTAGGCGCGCTGCCGTATCTGACCGAGTATGTGTATGTCTGACTGTGTAGTCTGTTCACATTATCTATCTCTCTCTATATAATTTGTACAGTGAACTTGTATCTGCAAAGATCCTACAGAATGGAAAGCATGCTGTTTGAGTTAGTTAATTATCTCCCTTTATCACATATTATATCGTCTAACTCTGTATCCTATGGATCCAGCGGCTTTCATCCAAATGAATGTTCGTAGCATGTGCTATGGTTGAAACCCTAAAAGGGCACCATGCATATAAGCTATAATTGTATGTATGCTAATATACTGTACCGGTTCGGAGTGTTGTGATGAATGGTGTACTTTATAAGATGAACTTGAAGCATCCTTTTTTGGGGATGTGGATGGTTCATTCTTGTTGGTACATTTCATTGTTACAGCTAGGCGCGCTGCCGTATCTGACCGAGTATGTGTATGTCTGACTGTGTAGTCTGTTCACATTATCTATCTCTCTCTATATAATTTGTACAGTGAACTTGTATCTGCAAAGATCCTACAGAATGGAAAGCATGCTGTTTGAGTTAGTTAATTATCTCCCTTTATAATTATATATTATGTATACAGTATATTTCCTATATATTTGACTTGTTTTTGTAGTCAATCTCTCCATGTTTATTGCTTGTCTGCTTACACACCGCTTGTACGATATATTTCTATCTTTACCACCAGCCACCCCTAACCAAAGACATTCTTAAACACCATGAAGACAATGGGAGTGAGTCCTCGGGGGAGACTGCTACCTATGATAGTGGGCGTGGGGGTAGCGAGTCTGATATCCAAACCTCATATTCCCAGTCACACGACTCAGGTAAGACACGGTCTCAACTCAACTCATCTCAATTTTATTTCAGTATCGGTTCACAAATTCCATGAACAGCAAAAACATCAAATAATATACATACATAAGATAACAGTGTCTGCCAACACTTGTCTCTGTTTCACGAATTACATGTTATCATGCAGGGCTGCCATAAGTTGAACTTGAAAAATCCTAAGATTTCCAATTTTTCTATTTTTCAAGCATGATTACTTGAAGCAGGTTGAAAGAAAAGCAGAATGTGCATTAAGGCACATTCTGCTTTACTTTCAACCTGCTTTAAGCTACAATCTGCTAGGATAAAAGACCAAAGATTTCGGAAAAATCCGGAGAAATGGTAGCCCTGAATTCATGTACTCGTAGTTCAAATTTAGACACACACACACTTTCAACAGATCAAATACATTCAGATCAATCCCTTACCGTTTATGGGTATACAGTAAAACAACTCTATTACGACCGCTAAAACGAAAGCTTATTGGTTTGAGAAAATACAGATGACAGTTTAAAGCAATGTGATAGTAAAACAGAAAGGTCCTAACGAAGCTTTCTGTTTTACTGTCTCCTTGCTTGAAGCAGTCACCAGTCGTAAACCCACAACAATTAGCACACTTTAGTGGAGAGGTAATAGAGAGGTTTAACCGTATGTGTAGCCCCAACTTGACACACACAGCTTCAACAACCTAAATACAAACCCTTTACAGTTAATGGCTGTACTAATACATGTATAGGTTTACTAATATACAATAAGACATCAAGTTACATGTGTTACATTTTCTGTGAGGAAATCTCGTCGATTGTGTTAAAGATATATATATAGCTGACAGACCAGATAGTTTGATATTATTTCATTATTTTGGGTGATATTTTATAAGTAGTCGTTTTAATTTTTAGTGATGTGCCATTTTGTATACCGTAGTAATACTGACTACATCGTCATGAAGAATCCGGGTTTTTTTCTTTTCAAAAACATAAACGTATTATTTACAAATTCTATTATTATCAAATCATATTTTCCAATTTCGAGAAACAATACTTCTTATTCGCCAATGGTCTACAATAGAGAACATTTGCAAATAACGTAGATCCAGATGAGACACGACATACGTCATGTTTCTTCTCAATCTGCGCCTTTTGCTGAAGTGAATGTAAATTTATCTACACAGGGCTTCCTTTTCTCCGGATTTTTCCGAAATCTTTGGATATTTTTCTACGCAGTTTGTATATTAAAGCAGGCTTAAAGTAAAGCAGAATGCGCATTGAGGTGCATTCTGCTTTACTTTCAACCTGCTTTAGGTAATCACAATTGAAAGACGAAAATAATCGAAATCTTAGGCTGTTTAATTATTAAATTATTGCAGCCCTGTCTACATTAAAGTACTTTCATAGTGCATCCATATATGTTATAAAATCACCATTCCAAAGTGTTCAAACCACATTTCATTTTCTTCATTTTCTATTTCAGATCATATAAAGACTGTTACATTCGCTAACAAGCCAATGCTTCACCACTTTCCTCCGAATAATCGTTGGGGAGATACCACATCATCATTACATAGCCCGTATGATAACAGTGTATCGCATAATAACCTTTATAAAAACAATAACCTCTCCCCGACAAGAAGGGAGGTAATTCCAGGCTCATCTAGTCATCACAGACCTCATAAACACGACCACAACCTCTCGCCCATCCAAGATATTCCGAATCACAGTATGTCATATCAGGACGATGATGACGATACGACTACTTCCGGAAGTTACACGATCGACAATGATGATTGGCTGAACGATTCTCACGGACAGTCCCGACCATACACTCTGTCTCACAACGAGGCTTACTGCTGATGGAAGCATTTCCGGTTTCCATGTAAGTGTTAAAATATTTACGGCCCTTTCACTGCCAAGTCTGCCAGCACTAGCATTTGCAAACAGTTTGGATCCTGATCAGACGCCGCGTGACGCGGCGTCTGATCAGGACCCAAACTGTTTGACACTCATACCAATACTTCTTAAGTTCAAAACGCGCGCAATTCCAAATTTTATAAAAAATAAATAAATAAAAAGCAGACGAAAATTTAAGCAGCAGATATTATGGCACTGGAGCCCGTCTAACGAAACGTCGTACGACCAAATATTGTCCTAAAACAGCTTTTAAAATTCTCAATTATTATTTATATCTGCTTTTAATCCTGTCTTGTATTTTCTCCTTGGAATTGTCTTTTCAAGACAATTTCAAAGATATGTCACTAGATAGGATCAGAAATGAGATGCATTTTAAAGTTTGACTTACAACCCCTTTTGTCAAACGACGTTTCTTAGGAAGGGCCCAGAATTCTTAGATATGTAATTACGTCACATGATTATGGCAGTGACAGGGTTAATAGAGAGGCAGATAAAATGTTTGTACTGAATCTACTGATTGGATTTAATTTACTCGGATGGATTTCTCCTTTTGAAATATGATATAACAAAACTTATTAAGATATCCGGTACATTCCGACAATAATGTGTAAAATTGTAGCACTTCTGTAATTAATATCTCTCAAGTTGCAATGGATCTTAGAATACAAAAGCCATCAAACGAAATACTTCTTGCATGGGTCGATGTACTTAAATCACTTTTAAAAGTATAAGTTCACAGTTGTCTTTTCATTTGATGAGTCAACCGTTGAATTTATTGTATGTGTTAATTCAAGTTTCGCTATTAGAGTGGAGAAGACGATGTTCTTTCCAGTTAAACCTATATAATGCGAATCAATATGTAGATATGGTACCCTTTTTGAAATGTTAAATATTTAATGTTATCGGAGTAGAAAACAGTTTGGCGCCTGATCAGACACCAAGCTCCGAGGTTAAAAAGCTTTTGACGTGAGTCTAAACTCGTTCCCAAGCATTTGATTGGTCAGATTTGAGCCTAGACTCAAATATGACCAATCAAATGCTTGGGACCACACTCAGACTCAACTGAAACGCTTTATAACTCGGAGCCAGGTTATCCGTCGTCTGATCTAACTCCAAACTGTTTTCAGTGAACATTGTTGTTATGTTCATTTCTCTAACAAATTTCTTAAACAATATTTTGTTGTGGTTTTTATGTTTCCTTGTCGAGTTCGCCATACCTACGGCCATGTTATAAAAAAAAACTTTTATCAAGTTGTATTTTGAAACAATTAGTTTTTCATTAAGTGACACAGGTTAAATGTACTCATTATAACCCACCGCACAGCTTGCATTTATGAAAAAGACATATCCTCCTATTGTAATACAGTAACGCACTACATGACCGTCATTGTCCACTCGTATCACTTCGGCTATTTCCGTCAAACTGATATAAAATCTTGATGGACATGGCCGAAGTGTGTCTTCCGGTGATATTGTTTTTTTTACACTTATGTGAGAGTACGAACTACTTTTTATCAAAGTGTTTTTATGTTCCATTTCAGATCATTCACAACGGATTCAAGTGCAATATTTTCTGCCCGGAAACACCTAGCCATTTACTGAGAACAGAGTTCCAATCAATCGTGTGATGATTGATTTAATCAAGCGTCCAAACACGCACCTGCCAATCAAAGCAAAACTGTCAATCAAATCTACGTGATAACAGAGGAAAGTTCGTGGAAATGAACATATAGACAACTGTGATAATATATAAAAACGTGGAACGAACGTTAGACATATATGTGTTATGTGTAAAAATTAGTGCAAAAGTCTATGTACAATTCAATATAAGTATATGTAAATATGAATATAGCGTATATGGGAAGTGTATTAGATATAGTAAACCCCAAGAGATACTAGTACACTGGCAATTTAAACAATTTAGACTTTTATATGTCACAGAACACACACGCACATTAAAGTGCAACAGGACAGGTTCTGATATTATATAAACGTTTGAGTTGGCTTGGGTTCGTTCTCAAGCATTTGATTTGTCATATTTGACCTTTTGCTAAAATCTGACTAATCAAATGCTTAAGAACGAACTCAAACTCAACTCAACCACTTTATAACCTTTGACCCAGGGTGTTAACAGTGTTTAAGTTAATATACTCCTAATCGGATCGGATCGGTATATGCACATACTCTATATAGAAGGGTAGGCCATTGTTGTCAACTGATCTAATAGCAAATATGGTTCGAATCTTAACATGAGTGTGATACCTTAATTAAAAAGATTAGATACAACTATGTCAACACCTCGGTTGAATTCTCATCTATGTAAAGACTTATGGCAACATACACCAAAATGAAAGTAAAACCAGAAAGCTCTTATATGAGCTGTCTCCTTTACTTTCATAATGATGATCTAACCGATTGAGCTCTAGCGACGAGTATATTCGGCCTTTACAATGAGAGTACTTGTGACGAGTGCACTTGTCTTACACAATCAGGGTATATCCATATCAGAGGGCTCCTTCATGAGCCTCTCTGATCATGGTGTGCATTGTTAGTAATTTATTAAAATATTTTAAAAATCAAACCTAAGTACATGTAGTGCCTACACAGAGATTAAGTACTGACAATGAAAAATAGTAGAAAAGACGTATTTTTCCCCAATAAACGCTTTTATACTGAAAACGGTTATGTTTATAGGTCTGATCAGGCTCTAAACTGTTTGCCACTCGGACTAAAACATTGATATTTAATTTTTTACATCTGTTTCAATAGATCTACTTTGCGTTTAATTTCGTTTAAACAGGAAAGAATTACGTCTTCTCCACTTGCATATTACGATTTCATCTTCAGACATAATTATGGAAATAGTAATTCAGTAAATATGTGTCTATACAGTCAATATTGTATTATTGACAAATAAAGGACGTAGCATGGGTACAATGTATCTCTGAAGACAACTGACTGCTTAATGCAAAAACAATGCAGACAGCTCCTATAGGAGCTTTCTGTATTATTTTTATCCTGTATTAAACAACAATTGGTATTTAAGATTCACAAATGGTCTTCATTTGAGTGGCCGCTTTATACAAGATTGACTATTAATATGTGTAAATGAATAGTTGTAATGTAAAACCTCTCTAGTATGACCATTATAAAGAAGACTAATTGATTGTTTAAAAGTCATGTTACAGCTTAAAGCAATGTGACAGCAAGACAGAAAGCTTCTAAGAAGCTTTCTGTTTAACTGTCACCTTGCTTTAAGCAGTCACCTGTTGTACATACCAAATAAGTACCCCAATTAAGTGGTCGTAATAGAGAGGCTCTACTGTACAATGATAAGTTGTATTTTAACTAACGTCTATAGTCTCTCTTCCTGTATAATCTGTTATATAGCGGGCGACAGTTAAACAGTGACAAATTATATAAAAAAATGCTATCCAAAAATTGACTCGAGTAAGTAAAGAAAAAAAAAGATCAAAGGTTTAATTCGAAATGAACCATTGAAACCAACGTGCGACAACTTCACACAGCGTGTAATGCAACGTGTCTCCTTTCAAACAAGCGTTTGATTGAGTTGATAAAACCCGAGAAATATCGCCCATATCTTAATCATTTTCTTACATGTCAAAATATACAAGTTTAAACAACTCAATTAGCCAGTCGAAATTTTGTAAAAGTTTCTTATTGCAAAATATGATTTCTACGCGCGTTTCTATTAAGTAAGTGAGGAAATATTATATCGGTTTAATCGTGAATTTATTTGCTTCGTACATCAGAGGTAAAGGTATACTATATATTTTGTCAGATTTGTTTCTTGATTGACAGCGTAATTTTTATTTATAGTAAGTGGCTGTGTATGTATCTAGATTAGCCCTTATCATGCTGAATTGTCGTCTGCTTCAAATATATTGTCTGCAAAATAAAATTGAAATTAAGGTTTATTCTTTTTTTTAAAACTGTAGAAAAGTTGAATATGAGTGACAAACAGTTTTGATTCAGATCAGACGCCGCGTAACGCGGCGTCTGAACTGGATCCAAACTGTTTGCAAATGTCAGCCAAGTCGCGCTTAGCACGATAAGGGTCAGAGACAAATCAGACATATATTGTTAATTACTAGTGTCGCCATTTTTTATTAGCACAGTAAGGTTTCGCTATAACGACTATTCTAAAGAAAACTTGTTTACATTTGTTCTATAAACAAATGATTGCTTAACCCATACTCCATTAATACGCCTTTTTACGTCTGTAATTTGTTCCTCCTTTGATGAAAATAATTCCTTTTAATACAGCCATGGATATAATGACCATCAGGAATATATTTCATTATTTATAACCTAGAAGATTGCAGCTTAAATGAGACTGAACGTAAATCAGAATGCATTCTGCTTTACTTTCAAACTTATTAAAGTAGTCACATAATTTAAGAACTCAAAGCAGGCGATATGGTTATGGGTCAAAGAAAGGTGAACGTGATGCAGAAAGCTCCTGTAAAGAAACCTTCTGTTTTACTTCCAAATTTCTTTTAACCTATACACCTGCCTTTAACACCATTGATAATTATTCATTTGAGTGAAATAAATACCTGCAGAACTTTAGATGATGCTCGTGTTAAATGAGCATGTATCATGCGCATGCGCTCAACATCTGCAGGAAATGAGCGCAATGACCCGAAAAGGACTAGAATTAGATGGCAAGGGCATGGGCAACATTCCGTGATATTGGCCATTATCATTGTTTGGTGCAGTTGTGTTGGTAAGACAATATCATAGGCTTGGTAGTAATAGGCCCAGGGAATATCACAAATCAAAATTTAATAACCATTTATTGACAAAATCGCGCATGGGCTTCCGAGATTTAATCCATACCCTGCCACTGACAATATTGTCTGCATCAAATTATTGTCGCCAGTACTTTTTTTCTCTTCAAAATTAGAACATGTCAAATTTATTTAAACTAAACAAATGTAAAACTTCAACACTAGAGACAAACAGTGTGGATCCTGATCAGACGCCGAGTAACTCGGCGTCTGATCTGGATCCAAACTGTTTGCAAATGTAGGTCAATCGCTTCTGGCAGGAGATTGGTTAAACGATGTGTGTGTATATAATTTTTAGAAATCCACGTGTTCTAATGTAATGGACACATCCATTCTTCGATCTCTCACTAACATGTTATAAACATGATATTTGTTGTTTGTTTCGTGTGTAACTGATTGATGTATGTCTGAATGTCATGAATGAAAATATATGTTTACCTATTAACTTCAAAAAAGAGTATTTAAAATTATTGCATTAAAGGTGCTATTTTTTCTACGGAAAATAAAATGATAAAACATTTGAAGTATTACTTTTTGACTTACAACCAGAACCCCCTTTTATTATTTCAATCTTCAGCGGAGACCGTGTTATTCTTTCCGGATAAACGCGCTTTGTTCTAAAACTATTGTTTCTGTTGTAAACAGTTTTGGGCCAGGTCAGACGCCGGATTTCTCGGCGTCTGATCAGGACTCACAACTGTTTACATCTCATATTTAAACGAGTTTTCAATTTTTACAATTTTAACATTTAATTGCACTGCGTTTGCGTTTCGTTATTGAAAACGGAATAGAACAACGCATTCTCAACTGTATCAAGGGTATACACTTATATAAAAGAAAATTATATAGTTACACCACTGATAATTGACACTGAGATAATATGTCATAATCTGTGTGATCTTCCTAATGCATGACATAAGTAAAGCAGAAACATCATACGCGATATTTGTGCATTACTTCCATCCTGCATTAAGTCGTTATTATCCTTTACGACACAGAAGAGGAAGTTTGAAAGATTTACATAGAGCAATTGAGAGAGAGAGAGAGAAGAGTTGGAGGGGATAGAGACACATATACAGAGACAGACAGGCATACAAACAGAGAGACAGTTACATGTAGCAAGGCATGCACATACAGATAGCGAGACTAGTAGATACAGACAGTGAGATAGGAAGAAAGAAAGAGGGGGAGAAACAGACAGACAAACATAGATACAGAGAGGGAGAAAGTGATGAATATCTTAGTGGTAAATAATTACCTACAGTTGGTTGTTAAATCTTAAACCTGGTTGAAAGTGAAGAAGAGTGCCTTAAGGCGCATTCTGCTTTACTTTCAGCCTGCTATAAAAGCTTCAACCTGCCCAATTTCTTTGACATGGACATTGTATCATGGTAGGACAATCTCAATTTTCCTTTATACAATGATGCTGAGAAAGAAAGTTATACAATACAACCCCTCTATTATGACCGCTACAGTGGAGAATCTGTTATTCTTTCCCAATAAACGCGTTTACGCTAAAACTATTATTTACAGTGCAAACAGTTTGGAGCCAGATCAGACGCCGGGTAACCCGGCGTCTGATCAGGCTCCAAACTGTTTGCCACCAAGATAAACATGAATTATAAGAATTGTCCAAAAGTTGTACTTTTCTACGTTTTAGTGCTTTGCGTTTGCGTACGTTTGCGTTTAAACGGGAAAGAATAACAGATTCTCCACTGTAGGCTTTGACCATTAGATAAACCGTGCTCCCTCTCTACAACGGCTCTCCCAACAACGACGCCCTCCTTACAACGACCCTTTCCGTATTTTCCTAAACAGGACAATTACAGTGGTAAATACGCTATTCCTACCCATTTACGCGTTAATCTATGCGTAAGAAACGCATATTAGTGAACGGTTAACGAACGGTTAACGCCTAACGATTTTAACGCGTTTAAACGCGTTAATAAACGATTATACCAATGCAGTCTCGGCTAAGGGGTCAGTCGGCTAAGTGATGACCCTTTCATCCGGGCTCTTTTAAACGCGTAAAGAAACGCGTAAGGAAACGGCTAGGAAACGTGTTTAACGAAACGGATAAGAAACGCATAAGAAACGCGTAAATTGGTTAGGAATAGCGTATTTACCACTGTATGTCTAACGCTTTTACTGCTGTGAACTCGTCTGCTCTAATTGGCGTCTGCTGTTTTTTCTCAAAGTTACATATTGAACATTTTGACAGAAAATAAAAATGTATGACTACTGACAAACAGCTTGAATCAAGATCAGACGCCGCGTTACGTGTTTGTATGTGTAAACCAATTTCTCTCCCTATAACGACTCCCTCCGAAAAACGCACACATTGTTTGTCTCCCAGTGGGTGTCGTTGTAGAGAGGGAGCGTTTTACTGTCATTTTTCCTTTAAGCTGTCACCTGTTTTTAAACCTGACTGAATGTTGATAGTCGTAATCGAGGAGTTTTACTTGTCAAACTTGCGACACGTTGTCAGTCCAAAGACATTGACATTCGTGATGAAACTGGTGAATGCTTTAAAAATGACGGATAAACGTTATGAAGAATACAGAACGTTCCTCACATGATAACTTTGCCTTTTTTCTTTTAAGCGATTTCTATATTTCAACAATAATAATCATCCTTGATACAGATTTGGATATATTCACAAGATTGAATGTTTCTAAGATTAAATTCAAGAAATTAACTCGTCAAAACTAATCAGCGCCTCCAGGAAATGATTATTGTAGTAATTTCCTCTTTTCGAACGAGGAAGATTCAAGAGTTTCGATTTATTTGAGACCTGTGAATGGATAGATTGGTTTTCACCCTGGCCTACAGCGGAGAATCTGTTATTCTTTCCCGTTTAACCCTTTACCTGATAGCCTATTTTTATTACTTAAGATAGGTGACTACTTAAAGCAGGTTGAAAGTAAAGCAGAATGCGCCTTAGGGCGCATTCTGCTTTACTTTCAGCCTGCTTTAAGCTATCATGTGCTATAGTATAGAAAATATTCCCTATAATACATATTCATTACTGATTAAATTGGAACTATTTTCTTCAGCGGATGAATAAATCATATCCGCTAAAAGGCGCTTCTATTGGGGAAAGGGTTAAACGCAAACGTACGCAAACGCAAAGCACTAAAACGTAGAAAAGAACAACTTTTGGACAATTCTAATAATTCTTGTTTATCTTGGTGGCAAACAGTTTGGAGCCTGATCAGACGCCGGGTTACCCGGCGTCTGATCTGGCTCCAAACTGTTTGCACTGCAAATAATAGTTTTAGCGTAAACGCGTTTATTGGGAAAGAATAACAGATTCTCCACTGTATGCATTTCTGTAGACAACCTTTGTGCCAATGTAGCTTTGCAGTAGAGACAACGTTATTATTTCCCGTTTTAATTAAACTGCAGGCAATGCAGTAAATGATAAATAAACAATTGTTATTAACCAGTTTCAATATGAATAACAAACTGGGTCCAATGTTATAAAACTTTTAAATTGAGTCATTCTCAAGCATTTGGAATTGATCAGATTTGAGCCTAGGCTCAAATACAATTTATGACCAATCAAATGTCTGAGAACAAGCTCACACTCAACTCAAATGCTTTATAATCTAGGAGCCATTTTAGAGCCTGATCAGACTTTGGGTTACCCGGTGTCTTATCTGACTCAGGTCTGTTTGAAATGCGCAAAAAGTTTTAGCAGAAACGTGTGCATTGGGAAATAACAATCTTTTCCATTGTACACTATAAGCTGGAACACAGAGACAAATTACCGGTATGCTCAAAACTTGAAGAACCATTTGCTCTGCAGTACTCCACGTTGTCCTATGGTACATTTTTAGTATAAAGTTAACCCGTTCACTCTCAATGATGCCATAAATTATGTTCTAAGGACACTGCATGCAATATTACATGTATACAACAACAAAATTCATATGCTATATAGCAAACTGTGCAGAACCTGATAGGACGTCTACATTTTTTGTGGTTATAAATGCATTGCAAACCAGAAAATTTATAGTAATCAAGGTATTTAAGAAGTTTATTTTTCAACATTTTTGATTTGCAAGCGTATGACTTTGTCTTTAACAGACACTATGCTTAACCCTATACCCAATAGTCTGCTTCTAGTTTTGAAAATAGTTGACTATTTAAAGCAGGTTGAAAGTAAAGCAGAATGCGCATGGATGCGCATTCTGCTTTACTTTCTGCCTGCTTTAAGCTACAACCTGTTAGAATAAAGAAAATATTCCTTATGATACATCTTCACGACTGTTTAAATTGGAACTATTTTCTTCAGCGGAAGAATAAACTGAATGCGCTAAAAGGCGCTACTATTGGGGGAATTCAGTAGGGTTAAATGGGTTACGTTTTTGTTATTTTGCGATAAATTGCAATGCAGACCCTGACCGGAGAGCTCCTGTAGCAACCCACTCACCACCAAACTTTAACGTCTGTTTTACCCTCTTCACTGCCGTTATATCGTCTGCTTAAGATGTTGCCTAAACTATCATTTCAAAGTAATATTCAGAGCAGTTTGATTGCAGAAATATCAACAGAAATGTCAACCATTTGGATCCTGATGAGACGCCGCGCATCAGGATGTTTGATTGGGATATCAACTGTTTGCATAGTCGACTTAAAGTCTTAAGTCGCCGGTGTCAGTGGAAGAACAGATTTTGAAACACAAAACAAAATTTAGATTTCAGTAGCGATTATAAAGGACAGTGGTAACACTTCATATAAAAGATAAATGGAAGTATCAATAATTTTCCTTCCATAACGTCGTTTACCTCAAATGTGTCGCCTGTTTACTACCTTTTACATGTAGAATCTGTTGCCAAGGCCGACACTACAGACATTTGCAAACAGTTTGGATCCTGACCAGACGCCGCGTATAACGCAGCGTCTTACACGTGTACAGTTTCCATGTTGAGTTGGGTTTTACGGCACTGCGAGACACATTAGGTCAAATAGCGATGAGTTGCCAAGGCCGACACTACAGACATTTGCAAACAGTTTGGATCCTGACCAGACGCCGCGTATAACGCAGCGTCTTACACGTGTATCAGTTTCCATGTTGAGTTGGGTTTTACGGCACTGCGAGACACATTAGGTCAAATAGCGATGAGTGATGTTGGATCATTCAGGAAGAGGAATTCTTATCTCATTCGTTGCAAATCAGCGCATGGAATCAAAACCACCGACATGCCCTCCTCTTCGATCTTGGCAGAGGGGGGTAATCTCAGTCTATTAAACAGAAAACATTCCCTATGACAATTAAGCTCCAGAACCACGACAAGGTAGGTAGGTTTCTGGGGTATCACTATATATAATCAGGATCCAAACTGTTTGACACTCATATCAATGTTTCCCCAGCCGAAAATGCATAAAATGCCAAATTTTATTAGAAAAAGAAGACGAAACATATTAGCAGACAATAAAATAGTGGCGTCTGTGTCAGAAGGGTATATGTGTGCTCCCTCCTTACACAACGGCCATCACAACAACGACTACCTCCTTACAACGACCCTTGCCGCAGCTCCCTATACAGGACAATCATGTCTAACACTTTTACTGCTAAAATATTGTCTGCTTATAATTGTCGTCTGCTGTTTTTCTCAGTTACATAATGGAAATTTTGACCAAAAAACCCTTAATAACGAGTGACAAATAGCTGGAACCCAGATCAGACGCCGCATGACGCGGCGTCTGATATTGATTCAAGCTGTTTGCAAATAAAAGCCAATTCCCATCCCTATTACGACTCCCTCCGAACAACGCGCACATTTTTTGTCTCCCATTGAATGTCGTTGCAGAAAGGGAGCGTTGTATATTGTATCATAAAGACAGTGAAAGGGTTAGATAAAATTATGTTTATAAATACATTTTCAAATTCTTTTCGTTTTTATTAGACAGTTAGTGACGGGTAAATGTCACCGCGCCTTGCTCTTGATCATACAGCTGCTTGCTCAGCTTTTGATCTGAATCCAAACTGCTTACAAATACACTCAAGCCGTGCTCGGCAGGTTTTTTGGCTAACGTAATTGAATGTTGTCTGCAAGAGATATAACTCTTACTTCTATATAAATTTTGTACAATGTTGGTTATCTCCCTTATTTCATTCACTTTCTGATGTAAATGAGTACAATTCAATGGAAATCTAGATTATACGGATCAAATGTAGTTCGCAAGTAATGGCCTACCAAACGTTTGACTGATATTTGTTTGGCGGATAGTCACACAGACAGATCATAGAGCCATCATTTTGGCACGAGATCTAGGCTACAGTCAATCACGTATGTTAACATTTATATATGATTCACGTACATAACTAAAGCATATATATATCATGCGATTATGTATACTTGTGTTTTCAAGTTGATTAAATTAACCCCAATTATTTCTAACTTTCAAATATCATTTTTCTAGCAATCTGGATGTGACTACTGTTCGATATTCACTGAAACAGGATATAGGCAACTAATACAGCAAAACCTCTCTATTAGGACCACTGACTAAGAATAAGGCTAATAGATTTAACAACAGGCAGTTGCAGGGCTGCCATAAGTTGACATGAAAAATCCTAAGATTTCCAAATTTGCATTTTTCAAGTGCGATTTTATGAATTGTACCTTTACCCTATAGCCTTTTTCTTGTTTTGTCAACTTTCCAAAGGGAGACTTCCTCTTCCTCAATAATGGCTTGTCTACATGGACTTTGAGGGGTTGTTACAAATTGTGCTTAAAAGGCTATTCCAAACAGTGCAGATGCTGATCAGCAAAACCCTCTGATCTAGGTCTACATTGTTTGCAAATGATGGATATTCTTTTTTTCTGCACAATGATTGCTAACAATCACAATAAAGCAGGCGTCCATATGTATGGGTTACACACAATCAAACGTGTGTTAAGTGGACACTCCATTTAAAACAATTTACATTTCGGTTTTGTTTGTATTATAAGACAACTTAATTAACCCTTTGAACCCTAGTCCCGCATATAGGCGTCCTTTTTAAACAGTGTACATGTGACTAGTACACTTGGCCTATGCAAACAGTGAATACCTAGATCAGAGGGCTCCGAAAGGAGCCCTCTGATCAGGGTCTTCACTGTTTGTCATAATGCCAAACATTAACAAAAACAACCCTTAAAAATCAGAAATGGACTGGACTAAAATGGAAACTAGAATTGTCCATTTAAAGTTTCAGGGAGGAAAGAGTTAATGTAGGACAAAGTTAAAGCAGAACACTCATCTACATTAGCCCATTACCCCATAGCCTGTTTTCAGTATTGATGACAGGCGACCACTTACAGCAGGTTGAAAGTAAAGCAAAATGTGCCTTAAGGCACATTCTGCTTTACTTTCAGCCTGCTTTAACCCTTTCCCCCATAGAAACGACTTTTAGCGTATTTAATTTATTCCTCCGCTGAAGAAAATAGTTCCAGTTTTTTCCCTCATGAACAATTACCATAACAAATATTTTATGTAGCCTAGCAGATTTTAGCTTAAAGCAGGCTAGAAAGTAAAGCAGAATGTGCCTTGAGGCACATTCTGCTTTACTTTCAACCTGCTTTAAGTGGTCACTTGTCTTCAAACTAGAAATAGGCTATGAGGTAAAGGGTTAAACTACATGTACCATCTACTAGAATATAAAAAAATAAATTTATCGAGCATACTAATGACAGTATATATTTGAACTAGTTTCTTCAGTGGATGAATAATTTAAAGGGGTAAAAAGGTGTATCTATGGGTTAATGGGTCAAGGAGTCGTGGAAAGACAATGGATATACCAGTACATTGTCATAGAATAACCCATTGACACACTCCAAAAACAAGTCAAAACATATATAAGAGCGTTAGGAAGTCAATGGGCAGTCTCTTTAGTGGCATATAAGTGACTTGCTCCAAACAGGAGCCATCCAATTTCAAAGAAACCCAGTAAAAACAATATGAGTAAAGCGAATTAACTACTATGTTGAGACATCTTAATCCGAGTACAGTACTGAACCTTATTAAATTAAATTGATAATCGCAAGCGATTTGCCATCGAATTGCCATCGAATCGGACGCTTCAAAAAAAATCCTACGTTTGAATATTTTTACGCGAATTTTCCGAAGCGGTTTTGACAAAAAAGGAATCGGAAAAAAAAAAAAATATACATATTTGCGAACATTTGTGAGATTCATCATTCAAGAAAACTTACCCGAGGGTAAAGTTAGTATTTTGAATCGCAAGCGAATTGCCATCGAATTGCAAAAATTGTTAATTTAATAAGGTTCAGTACTGTAGTTAATTCCCTCGAGTCGATCAAGACAGTGCAAGTCAACTGAAATTTGAGATAACAGGCATTTTTTGTATTGATTTTTCTCCTTACTGATTTTTGCTTGTTCCAAACAGGTAATCCCTTTCCCTATTAGCTTGTTTTCAGTATTGAAGACAGATGGTTGAGTGAAGTAGGCTGAAAGTAAAGTAGAATGCTCCTTTAGGGGCATTCTGCTTTACTTTTAGCCTGATTTAAACTACCATCTCCTAGGATATAGAACATACAGTCAAACTTCGATATCTCCAACTCAGTTATGTAGCCACGTTTTAACTTGAACTACAGGTATAGTCGACTGAACCGAACATGAAATGATATAATTCATGTCTCTAAATAAGGTTAGTCCGAGTTAAGCAAGTTTGAGATATTGAAGTCTAACTGTATACCTTATTGTGCAAGTTCATGACTATAAATTGGACTATTTTCTTTGGTGGATGAATCAATAATGAAAGATAGTATCTATGCATTAACTGGTCAAATAAAAAGGACAAACAAAATGTAACCTTTACAATACATTTTAATAATATTATAATACTTTTACAATATTTGTCCTAACTCAAGTTTTGTAATAGATTTTCAAAAAAAATATAAACACATATGAAAATAATCATACAGTTTAAGACCTGTAAATTTCAGCTCCTTTTAAGTTTGACAGGGTTATGAAACGTTTTGGCAAGTGTTATAAAAAATAGAACAAGTTTATAAATTTCAAAATGTTTTTGGAATGACATTGAAATAGAAAACCCATACTTCAATGACAAAAATATCCCAATTAATTGTTACAGTGTCAGAGTAGAACAATAGATAAAAAACAATAGTGTAAAGTCAGCTATCCTTACCTCTCAAAGGAAAAACTAATATGTTCCATACTGATGAAAGCATAAAGCATGATAAAATAAAGCAGAATTCTCCTAAAGGAACTATTTGCTTTACTTACTTCTTTTAGGCAAAATCAGGACTTTTATCTGAGAGGATATAACACCTAGCAATACTAAGATGTATGATATCACAGACAAGTAAATATACAGTAAAACCTCGCTATTACGGCCACTAAATTACTCTTATCTTTTTTTTCGTCTTTTTTTTACATATTTTCACCTTACTTTAAGCTGCCACCTGTCTTTCTTACAATCAATTGGTCTTCTTTTTATTGGTCGTAATAGAGAAGTTTTACTGTATAATAGACTATATGCTAATTCTAATATCAATTAGACAGTTGACTGAATAATAAAAAAAGTTGTGAATGTGATAAAGCGACTTATCACAGACGTTATCAAGAAACGTCAATTATATCAAATTGTATCTCAAATATTGTGCACAGTGTAGCACTCAAATATCTGTTAATTTCCAAAGCAGTTTATGATTATGATCCAATCTGTCACTCATTTGATCAACAGCATTGGTATTCTACCTCATTTAACCCATTACCCCATAGGCTGTTTCTAGTTTTGAAAACAGGTGACCACTTAAAGCAGGTTGAAAGTAAAACAGAATGTGCCTTGAGGCACATTCTGCTTTACTTTCAGCCTGTTTTAAGCTTTTATCTATTAGGATATGGAATCTATTTATTATAATACTTATTTATAAGAGTATAAAGCGGGTCTATTTTCTTCAGTAGAAGAATAACTTAAAGGCGTAAAAAGGCAAATTTATGGGGTAATGGGTTAAGACATCAATTGTCTTCTGAAATGTACTCCATCCCTTGTATACAACCAGGAATACTATCTAAGCAACATACAGGTAGGATTCTGATTTTTTTATAAACATAATTCAAAGTCACTGCTAGCACTCTAAGAATTAACACATAGAACCCTAGCAACAAGTATACATGTCATTTACAAACAATGTACATGTGAATAGTACACTTGTCCTATGCAAACAGTGTAGATCCAAATCAGAAGGCATCTAAAGTAGCCCCAGTTCCCTGTCTGCACTGTTTGTCAGTTTGCAATATTGAAGAAAAACAACCCTAAATAGTGATAAATGGACTAGATGTAAATTAAATTGGATCTGTCCATTAAAAGTTCCAGGGGAAAATGAGTTAAAAGTGCTTCTCTTTCTAGCCATTACTATATGAATCACAAACACTAGTGAACAAAACACTGATTATCATGATTTATCTTTGTTTCTGATAAAAGTGATTAAAATTTCTTTGAAAATGTTTTTTAGCTTTCAACATTTAGTTTTGGACTTTGGCTTGTTCTGATAGAAGATACTCCATATGTGCCAATTTTATGCGACAACGTTTAACAGGTATTGTTTTATAAAACAATACCTGTTTAACGTGGTGGCATAAAATTCATAAAAAGCATACATGCTTTTTTCCACACTTTCTGAGTGTTTTACTTTGTAAAAAATAACAATAATAAAAACAAATCTTGTATTAAGCTGTCATTTATAAAGAAGCATGGATCTTTACAAAGATCAGCACTTTCTGTATTAATTCTATCCTGCGACCAGAAAACACATGCATTAAAAACTGCACATGAGTCTTCTAATGAATAGTTGCTTAATACAAGATTCAGTTAATATTGATAATCCTTTTTCATTTTCATATAAAAAGAATCTAATGACCTTTGAGTTTTGAGTGAATATGTGAGGATATTCAATTTTTTATTTTACCATCTCTTATACAGACAAAATCCATAAATTATTATATCACAGATGCATTTCATCTAAAAATGTCATTAGGCTTTAACCCTTTACCCCATAGCCCCTTCCTAGTTTTAAAGACAGGTAACCATTTAAAGCAGGTTGAAAGTAAAGCAGAATGTGCCTTAAGGCACATTCTGCTTTACTTTCAACCTGCTTTAAAACAGCATTTGCTATGATATAAAATATATTGTTATGGTGCATATCAGTGACTGTGTAAATGGAATACAATGTATTTTCTTCATCGAAGGACTAAGTTAGAGGCTTAAAAAGTCACTTTGTTGGGTAATGGGTTAACAGGAGTTGACAGGCTGGAGCTTGGACTTGTTGAGTTTCTGTGTTCTCTGCTCTGCCATAATTCTCTGGTACTCTTCTTGCTCTTTCTGTTGCTGCACTAACTTCTTCTGTCTATCAGTCTCATCCTCATCCATCTGATGTTGTAAATCTTTTCTCCACTGAGAAGAATAAAGTAATTATGTAACTACAGTCGAACGTCGATATCTTGAAGTGGGTTTTGTCAAACACACCCGTATTTCAAAGTTAAAACGGTGCTAAGCCACGTTTTAACTCTGAAATATGGGTATGTTTGACTTAACCAAGCAGGCAATAATGCAGTTCATATGTCGAACTATCAGATAGTTTGAGTTCAGGGAGTTAGAGATATCGAAGTTCGACTGTATGACATATAGAGTGTAAACCCATCTACATGTACTTTCACAAACAAAGTGTAAATACCCATGTCCAACTGTGTTAAAGACAGGATACTGTTTAAAGCAAGGTGGCAGTAAGGCATACATTCCTTTAGGAATTCTTTTGCTTTACTTTCATCTTGTTATAACCTATTGCCCAATAGCCAGTTTCTAGTTTTTAAAAGTGGTGACCACTTAAAGCAGGGTGAAAGTAGAGCAGAATGTGCCTTATGGTACTTTCTGCTTTACTTTCAACTTGCTTTAAGTTACCACCTGTTAATATACACAAAGTATTTCTTTTTCTTCACATTTATGACAGTACAAAGTGGAACTATTTTCATAATTGGCAGAATAAATTAAAGGCATAAAAAGACCCAATTATGGGGTAATGGGTTAAGGTGTCACATGTATTCAACATCATAAATGTGTATTTTTGGGACTTATGTGGAGGAGTAGGTAATGTACTCTAATGTGCTTCTGTGGAGAAAAACAATAACGGTAGGCTGATGTTGAAAGCTATTGCAATCATTGATTTTTTACATCAGCCCAAACAGTCACTTAATCTGAAGGCAAAGAGAAATTTGAACCTTGCAAAAATATCTTAAAATATGTATTTTATCAGTAAAGTATGTCCGCTAATTACCTGATCTTCCACTATTCTCCTGAGGTCAAAGCTTGTCCTCTTGTTGAAGTCTATTGGTGGCTCATACAGGGCTGTGGCCAGCATAATCTCCTCCCTGAGAAAACATGAGATGAATCAGTGAGCTAGGTTTTATTAGCACAAAGGTAGGACAGTTATAGACTGGTGTTCACCATAACTCATTCTGTGCTATTCCACTTTTCAAAAATGACTAGGTTTGTTTATTTTAGGACTGTTTTTAGAAAAAACTATTTAAAACAAGATGTGTTGTTTATTTTACGCTTAAATGACTTTTAAATGACATTGACCTTTTTTGAAAATGACCCAACTTGTACGTAGTTCAAGAGTTTCTTGAATTGAATAATGTACTAAATATGAAGTCTCTATCACATGTAGTTTTAAAGTTATGGTCAAGGTTAAAGTTGTGTACTGGCAAACAGACGTTGCCAGACAGACAGACAAAGGCAAATACAAACAGAAACACAATATTTGTTCAAAAATCTTCCTATGGGAATGTAAATGCATAAATATTTCAGCCAATGAATGATGTATTGAAAAGAGTTATTGTTAAATATTTAGAAAGACTCAGGTACAATTTTTTATCATAATATTCTTAAAGGAATGTCAATACATGTACATAACTATTTAACAATTGGCCGAAATATTGGTACAGTGTTTTTGTTAAATATTTGGAAAGACTAAGGTTTATCTTCCTTCAACTATGGTTATGATGGTAGATATATTACCCCATTACCCGATAGCCTTTTTCTCATTTTGAAAATATTTGATCACTTAAAGCAGGTATAAAGTAAAGCAGAATGTGCCTTAACCCTTTGAACCCTAGTCCCGCATATAGACGTAATTTCAAACAGTGTACATGTGAATAATACACTTGTCCTGTGCAAACAGTGAAGACCCAGATCAGAGGGCTCCGAAAGGAGCCCTCTGATCAGGGTCTTCACTGTTTGTCAGTAATGCCAAAATTGACAAAAACAACTCTTAAAGGCCAGAAATGGACTAGACAAAAATCAAAACTGGAATTGTCCATTCAAAGTTTCAGGGAGGAAAGAGTTAAGGCACATTCTGCTTTGATTTCAGTCTGCTTTAAGCTTTCTTTTTCTAGAAAACAGAAAATAATTCTTTGATACATTTTCATGACTGTATAAAGTGGAACTATTTTTTTCAGTGGAGGAATAAATTCAAGTTGTAAAAAGGTGTATTTATGGGGTAATGGGTTAAAGGGCTATCCCAGTGACTCACTTCATGCTTGAAAAAGAAAATATTTCTTATGATACATTTTCATGACTGTATAAAGTGGAACTATTTTTTTCAGAGGAGGAATAAATTAAAGGTGTAAAAAGGTGTATTTATGGGTTAATGTACTTACTTCAGGCTTGTTCTCGCCTTGATCTTCTGTTGTTTTTGTTTCTGTTGAGGGACAGACTCTGCTGATGTAGTCGTAGCCTTGAGAGGGGATGGGATATAGTCTTTCTCCTTCCTCTTAGCCACCAGGACTGAGTCTACTGGAGGAGGAAGAGGAGGCAGGTAGATCAGGGAAAGTCCTGCAGCAATCTTGGAGCCTAGGGTGTAGGGGCTCATCATGAGCTGCTTGTTTAGTAAACCTTCAATGTCAGTGTGCACCTGATCGGAAGAAATGAGATGAATACAGAGCTCCAGATAACTGAGTATTTCAAGTACTAAAATAATATTGTCCCCAACAAACAATATAATGTACAGTGGAGAAAACGTTATTCTTTCCTGTTTAAATGCAAACAAAACGCAAACACAAAGAGCAATAAAATGTATAAAATACAATTTTGACTATTCATATAAATTTGAGTGGCAAAAAGTTTGGAGAATGATCAGACGCCGGGTAACCCGGCATCTGATCTTGCTCTAAACTTTTTGCAATGGAAATAATAGTTTTAGCATAAATGCATTTATTGGGAAAGAATAATGTTTTCTCCACTGTAACTACTCATTAGATTTGCCACTTTAGAAGTCACATAATATGGTATGATGAAGGCATTTTTGAGAAAATGCTTGAAAACTTTAATCCAGAATGCAGATGCTAGCCAAATACAATTTTCTGATAGATTCGATATGATTTGATTTAATTTTTTGTTATGATTTTATGTTGTATTTCAGTCATATCATGACGTCTAGCTAATTACAGGTGGATGACCTAAGGTGTCCTTTCTTCGCTGTTTCAGGCACAAATCGACAACTGAGTAGAACCGCCAACCTTCCACAAGCCAGCTGGAAGGCTTGTCAACTTCAGAAATCAAAAGTGACCAGACCCACAATGGTACGGAGCTAAGTGATTGTCAGTTACATGAGACTAGAACCACTAAGCCACAGAGGCCCCCTTCTTTATTAGAATACATACAAGTCATAAGCATTCCACAATAAATCAAACAACAGTTGAACTTCCATATCTCGATCTCACTTAACTCAAACTATCTGATAGTTGGACATATGAACTGCATCATTTCATGCTCGGTTTGGTCGAACATACCCATATTTCAAAGTTAAAACGTGGCTTAGCCACGTTTTAACTTTGAAATACTGTTATGTTCGATTTAACCGAGTTCGAGATATCAAAGTTTGACTGTATACTTAAGTAGCAAATTTTTAATAAGCATGGATAGATCTATATACAGATGACTGTATAACGCAGAACAAACATAATTCAGCAGATTTCTATCTTACTTTTGCCCTACATCAAGCTCCTACATGTCTAAGAACTCCAAATTCATCATACTTTACAAGATCATTTGGCTTAGCACATGTTATAACATATTTGTTGTTAAGTATACATATTTCCCATGCTTTTATGTCACATAAGGGTTTAGAACTACATGTATAAAAAAAATTCAATTTTTATAAAGACAACATTTCTAAGATTACTTTATAAGTTACAATGAAAATCAATTGAAAACTACCGGTACTAGTAGCTACAACAAATCACATTATCTTGAAATCAACTGAAAATTGAACTCATGCAAGTAAAACGGCTTTTAAAGATGAGTGAAAATGGGGATGCAAATAAAAGTTAACAAAATGTCAAACAAAAAATGAAATTTCTATCGCCTTTAACCCTTTATTCCATAGCTTGTTTCTTGTTTTGAAGACAGGTGACCAAGTAAAGCAGGTTGAAAGAAAAGCAGAAAGTGCCGTTGGGCACATTCTGTTTTACTTTCAGTCTGCTTTAAGCTACCATCTGCTAGCATATATAGAAACTATTTCTTATGGTACATATTCATTAGAATTATTAGAATATGTATCGGAAGAAATAGTTTCTATATTTTTGCAAATGGTTTCTTAAAACAGGCTGAAGTTAAAGCTTTACTTTCAACCTGCTTTAAGTAGTCATCAATCTTACCAAAAGTAGAAACAGGCTATGGGGTAAAGGGCTTAGCACATCTTACAGCAGGCAGTGAAAAGGGAAACACTTCTATTTATTACCTAACATCAATATTGAACACAATATGAAACTACAGCCAAATAGTCCAGCAACATGAAGAACATGAATATTTCTTACATCCTAGAAGATTTTAACTTAAAGCAGGTTGAAAGTAAAACAGAATGTGCCTAAGGCACATTCTGTTTTACATTCAGCCAGCTGTAAGGAGTACCTATCTATAAAACCAAGGAACAGGCTATGGAGTTATCGGTTAAAGAGTAATTATGGACAATTTTGGAATAGTTGCTTAACCCTTTACTCCATAGAAGCGCCTTTTAGCACATTGAATTTATTCCTCCACAAGAGAAAAAATTCCAGTTTATACAGTTTATCAGAAATAATTTCTATATATTAGAAGATGGTAGCTTAAAGCAGGTTTAAAGTAAAGCAGAATGCGCCTCTAGGCCCATTCTGCTATACTTTCAACCCGCTGTAAGTGGTGACCTGTCTTCAAAACTAGAAATAGGCTATGGAGTAAAGGGTTAACAGAGATTTAGCTGTAACTAAACATTCAATGGCATACAAGTTGTCTACTGAACAAAACCATGCTGGTGATCATAAATAACACAAACTCTGTACCTGTTTGGTGAACCCAAACGAAATGCCCTGTGAAAATGATGACGATGACATTGAAAACATGAATGAAGATATGTATGAATATGAGTGAAATGCAAATGAAAATATATACTGCATTAACCCATTACCCCATAAATACACATTTTTATGCCTGTTATTTATTCCTCCACTGAACAAAATATTTCCCAATTTATACAGTCATTAATAAGAGCATAAGAAATAGTTTCTATATTCTAGCAGATGGTAGCTTAAAGCCTGCTGAAAGTGGTTACTTGTCTTGAAAACTAGAAATTGGCTCTAAGGAGTAATTGGTTAAATAACAAATATCAGTCACATATTGCTATTAAAAACACTCACACAAAAATCTTGTTCTCGAGGTTTAAGGCTGGTAGCTGCTTAAAGCAGGTTGAAAGAAAATAGAAAGCTATTATAGTCTTTATAGAATATATCTGTTTCTACTTCACTTTCAGTCTGCTTTAAACTGTTACATGTTTCTGTTCCGCTTGGAAATTGTTGTTATATTTCAAATTTACCACAAGAACCATGAATGAATCACTCATTATGATTGTGAATAACACAATTTTCCGTCTCCAACTTCAACAATCAAGTAACTGCAAACAATCTTAATGCATGAAACACACAATATATATCAGGTAAAAACCTTCTGCCAAGATATACATGGAAATATGTGAAATTGAAACAGTTTCCTTTAATACTTCTCATGTTAATAATGCATTGCTTAGTTTTTGTGAAAAGGTTGTATCAAAATGAAATGCGAAGATGAATAAGTAATTAAGAATATCATCTAGATTTATACCATCTGACACTCAGATGATACTTACACAGCAATACACTGGATAATATGTTATACCCCCCCCCCCCCCCCCCCCCCCCCACCAATTAATGCAAATGCAAATCTCTTAAACGTTGAAAATGACAACTTGTTTTTATTCTAATCTGAGTGGCAAACAGTTTGGAGCCTGATCAGACGCCTGGTTACCCGACGTCTGATCTGATCTGGCTCCAAACTGTTAGGAATAGAAATAGATAGTTTTAGTGTTAACGCATTTATCCTAGGGAAAGAATAACGTCTTCTATAGCAGGACAGAACAAGATGTGTATGTGAAATACTGTGTCCCTGCTGTGACCATCATCTCTAAATGATCTTGGCCTATGTCTGACATGACCCAACTTGTACTGAGCTCAAGAAATTCTTGAGTTGATTACACATGTCACATATGAAGTTTTTATCAAATGTAGTTCCAAAGTTACGACCAATGCTAAATTCAGGCTATCAGACCTCTTAATGACCTTGACCTCTGGTAGGATTGACTCAAGTTATACTGAACTCAAGAGTTTCTTGAGGTGAGTACACATGCCAAATATGATGTCTGTATCACATGTAGCTCTAAAGTTACAACCAAGGTTAAAGTTGTGGACAGACAGGCAGGCAAACAAACAAACAAATAAACAGACAAGCATATAGACAGAGCAAAACAGTAAACCCTGACTAAGTTGGGGGGGGGGGGGGGGGGACATAAACAAATGAGTGTGAGCCAGAAAAACAACTTGTTAATGTTAACCATCCATTTATGATTTAAGCATAAGACAGGTAAATGTGCCTAGTTTACAGCACATTTTTTTATGATAAGAATTATATGCAAATCAGGTATTACATGTATATTAACCCTTAGCCTGCCACTCACGACTATAGCTCCATATGCAAACAGTTTGGCTCCGGATGAGACGCCGAGTAACTCGGCGTCTCATCCGGATCCAAGCTGTTTGACACTCGGACAACATTTTCAGCAATTTTGAGCAACTTTGAAGCACTTTGAAACTTGAAGCAGACGAGCAATATAGCAGACGACAATTTATTTGGCGGGCTAAGGGTTAATATTGAAACTCTCACACTTATCTCTTACCCAGACTCTTACTTAGTATCATCAATATCCATTTTCATGATGTTTACACGGTTCTGCTATAGTTTTTTACACTTATTGTTTATTAACCCATTCCCCCATAGCCTGTTTCTAGTTTTGAAGGCAGTTGACCACTTACAGCAGGTTGAAAGTAAAGCAGGATGTTGCTAAAGGAGCGTTCTGCCTTGCTTTCAATCTGCTTAAAGGGGCAACCTGTTTTCAAAACTAGACACAGGCTATGGTAAGAGGATAACAAAAAGTTGATGTAAACATTTTGTTCAAGACATTCTGGGGTTTCCAACACCAAGACTTTGACCAATGAATACACCAGAGCAAAACTGATTATGTAAATGCTTCATGTCATATGTGTGATTCAAAACTCACTTTCGCCCAAATTTTGGGTAACAATTCCTGTAACAATGAGGATATGATTTCATCAACTGTGCTTATTTCTGATTCCATATATAATTATTTCAAGTACAAGTTTACTACAAGTAAAAATTCTGATTCCTAAATGTTATGTAACACTAACTGCTTCTTTCATTTTTATAAATATTTCTTGCTGTTTATTCATTGCAAGATACCGTTAAGTATACTTATACTTAAAGATATATATTTCTTTTAAAATCTAATGCCTTTGAAATATTTATTGAACATGATCATTACAACAATGTGTTTGTGAATGGAGCATTCCACATTCTGATACAATTATTCCTATTTCCACTGACCTGTCCCACTTTGAGGGCCTCGAGTACTCTCTCGTCTTTCTCCATGGAGTGGGCTCTCAGCAGTACATTCCAGGCAGCTGTCCTAATGCCCTCTCTGTTCTTGTCAGTGGCCAGACACCGGCAGATCTTCACCATTGACTGTACTGCACCAAAACGTATTCTCCAGCTCCAGTCATTGGGGCCTAGGAAGAAAATTGTCAAAGATCTCATTTAACCCATTACCCCATATCCTGTTTCTAGTTTTGAAGACAACCAACCAATTAAAGCAGGTTGAAAGTAAAGCAGAATGCGCCTTAAAGCGCATTCTGCTTTACTTTCAGCCTGCTTAAAGCCAACATCTTCTCGGATATAGAAAATATTTCTAATGACACTTGTTCATGATTGTATAAAGTGGAACTTTTTTCTTCAGTGGAAGAATTAATTAAAAGCATAAAAAGGCATATTTATGGGGTAAAGGGTTAACCCATTACCCAATAAATACACCTTTTTACATCTTTAATTTATTTCCTCCACTAACTGAAGAAAATAGTTCCAATTTACACAGTCATAAACATGTACATAACAAGTATCTTCTACATTCTAGCAGATGGTAGCTTAAAGCAGGCTGAAAGTGAAGCAGAATGTGCCTTAAGGCACATTCTGCTTTACTTTCAACCTGCTTTCAGTGGTTACCTATCTTCAATACTAGAAATATGCAATGAAGTAAAGGGGTAATTAATATTGAAGTTTGAGACCACCTATGTCACCTAAGGCATCATCACATTTACCCATTTACCCATAAATACACCTTTTTACGCCTTTAATTTATTCCTCTACTAAAGAAAATAGTTCCAATTTATGCTATCACAAATAAAAATCATAAGAAGCATTTTCTATATTCTAGCAGATAATAGCTTAAAGCAGGCTGAAAGTAAAGCAGAATGCGCCATAAGGCGCATTCTGCTTTACTTTCAACCTGCTTTAAGTATTACCATATTTTTAAAACTAAAAACAGGCTATGGGGGAATGAGTTAACCAAGCAAGCAAAACATTCATCTGGTTTTCAGTCCTTCCCGGTGGCAAGACAAAAATTGTTGAATAAGTCATTGTTATGAACCATTGAAAGGATGACTGCTGAAAGATGGCAGGTTCACGCTTTGCATGCTGGGTAATGTTTCCATCCGCAACAACTGTCATCTACTACTGTTCTAAAAATAGAATTTTCTAAATTTCTCTTCCAAACAGAGTCACAGTGTTAAACAGTTTGAAACTTGATGAGACACTGCATTGTAACGCAGCGTCCAATCATGATCCAAACTGTTTGCAAAAGTTATCATGGTTTCAGAGTTAATGATGTATCTTAAGTATTGGGGTAAAAGACAGATGACAATTTAATACAGGATGATTGTAAAGCAGAAATCTCCTGTAGGAGAAGCTCTCTATTCAAATCACATTGCAATTATCAACCACTACCCTTAACCCATTACCCCATAGCCTGTTCCTAGTTTTGAAGATAGGTTGCTACTTAAAGCAGGTTGAAAGTAAAGCAGAATGTGCCTTAAGGCACATTCTGCTTTACTTTCAGCCTGCTTTAAGTTACTATCTTCTAGAATATAAAAAATATTTCTTATGATACGTATTCCTGACCGTTTAAATTAGAACTATTTTCTTTGATGAAGGAATAATTTAGAGGCGTTAAAAGGCGTATTTAAATAGGGAAAACACAACCAGAAGCCTTCCTTGTATAAACATCTACCAAATAACATACCTCCATCTTTCAATTCATTCATGGCCTTGAAGAATGCTAGGTCCAACAGTCCAGCACTGACCAGAGGTATAGATGTGAAGCCACGTTTGAACGGGTCTGCAATGTCTCTGTTGGCTCCCATCAATGCCATTTTCTGGATGTCCGCAGTAGAGCCATGCAGACAGATATCACAGAGGATTTCAGTGTAGGTAATAGCCACCTCCCAGTGCCAGCCGTTGATACCAGATGTGTCATTGTTCTGAAAACAGTATGTTGATTAGATAGACAGTATGGTTGTTTCAAATACATCTTAATTTATTCTTGCAGACAACTGGGAACAATGTACACTTGAAATTAAGTCATTATTCCATAGATATGCATTTTAACATATCTAATTTATTCCACCACTTTAGAAAATAGTTCCAATTTATACAGTCATGAATATGTATCACAAGAAATATTTTCTATATTCTAGCAGATGATAGCTTAAAGCAGGCTGAAAGTAAAGCAGAATATGCCTTAAGGCATATTCTGCTTTACCTCCACCCTGCTTTAAGTGATCACTTGTATTCAATACTAGAAACAGGCTTTGGAGTAAAGAGTTAAAAATAATAACCTTTCATTAACTTATTCATGCAGCTTTCTAAATAGCTCCAGATTACGGAACATCTCTCAACAGCTAAAATTCAGGCAAGTGTCTGCACCAAACCCTATGTTGTGACTACTAGTTAGAATCGTTTCTTCAGGATGATTCTAATGAGTAGTGACAACATATGGTTTTGGCAGTTATAATTAGGAGAATGTGCAGTAAATCTTTGGATATACTCCCACCAATCTTAATCCTTAAAAGTTAAAACCCATTACTCCATAGCTAGTTTCTAGCTTTGAAGACAGTTTACTTCTTTAAGCAGGCTGAAAGTAAAGCAGAATGTGCCTTAAAGCACATTCTGCTTTACTTTCAGCCTGTTTTAAGCTATCATCTGCTAGAATATATAAAAAAATTCTTATGATACAGGATCATGACTGTATAAATTGGTAATATTTTCTTCAGTGGAGGAGTTTAATAAATGTCCTAAAAGGTGCTTCTATTGAGGGTAAGGGTTAACCCATTACCCCATTAGGCCGTGAGCCAGGCACCTGAAATTTGAGGTACGGGTACCATTCAGGTGAATAAGGTTCACTATGATTTTTAGGAAGCCCAAACCCTCTGCTTTTAGGAAATGTATGATAGCAGTAAATTCATGGCAGCTTTGTTGGCTTTTGAGGCATTTTTGTTACCCCACCCACCGAGTTAACGTTGTAAAAGGATCATTGTTATCACAATCGTACTTTTGGTACTGCATGCATTTTTATTGGTGCCTAATATCAAAACGGGTATTGCAACATGCCATTAAATGTTATTGACATTATTAAAGGTTTTAACTTTGGTTAAAACCAAATTTTTATCACCTTTTTAAACGAAAAAATCACCTTTTTATGCCTTTAGACAAATGTCTTTTGATGTGGATGGCATATGGTGATCATACTGGCGATGCGTACGAGTTAAACAGATTTTACCGATTCTTGTAGCAATAACACCGTGTAATAAAATGCTTTGGTACTTAAACAGTTGTTGGTTAGGGTAATTCCCAATACAACCATATCATCCAACCTCAGTTTGACATTGACCTTGACCGAATTTTGTCTACGAATATGTTATTAGGGTTGTTTATTGGTTATCTAGATTTTACTGTTTCGTCTAGCATCAATACCGCATACAAGAATGATTTGATACTTGCTGCTTTTGATCATTGCCAATTCACCCATATCACCTTACCTCAGTTTTGACCTTGACCTTCACCGAATTTGGAACTAAAATATGTTATAAGGGCTGTTTTATTGGTTAACTAGATTTTACCGCATCGTCTAGCATTATTACCGCTTACTAGAATGCTATGAAACTTTCACAGTTATGGCTTAGAATCATTCTCATTTCACCCATATCACCCAACCTCCATTTTGACCTTGACCGTGACTGAATTCGGACTTGTTATAAGGGATGTTTATTGGTTAACTGATTTTACCGTTTCATCTAGCATTAACAACTTTTATTAGAATGCTTTGAGACTTGCACAATTGTTACATTCGATAATTCCCAATCAACGAGTATCAACAAAACTTAATTTGGCATTGACCTTGACCTTATTGTGGACTAAGAATATGTTTTATGTGCTATGTCAAGGTTAAATAGATTTTATCTTTTCGTCTAGCACCGCTTAATCAAATACTTGGATACATATACAGTTGTCGTCTTGTACCATTCATAATCTATCCATATCACCCAACCTTGTGTTTACCTTGATAATACCACAGAGATCACTGTCAATGAGGACACACAAACTCGCATTGGGACCATACACTTCCGCTTGAACATTGGTGCCACCAAGCGTTACTATATAACAGTGCATCTATCAGCCAATTTAGAGACATTCTTGAAGATACGAAACACGAGAACTCTCACACACAGCTGAAAAGGTCACAAATGCAGAAATACGAGGAAAACGTTACTAAAGTAACATATCTTATAAGAGGCTGGTTCAACCCATTTGAAATAAATCAAGATCTGATTAGCATATCCACCGTTAATGCAGTACCTTGAGGCATCGCAAAAGACCTTCTGAGTGCGCATGCGATTGGTAAATGATGCTATTGGTCAATGCTCGTATGCATAATTTAAAGGAGAACAACCATGATGGAATGAAGAGCAACAAAGTTTAGACCTCAAGCAGCATGAAAGTGAAATCCAGTGGAAGACTGGCAGTTCTTGTAGCTGATAATGCTTTTGTTCGGTCGCATCATAGGTATGGCACACACACGCAATCTCCGGATAAATTTCATTATTTTACTTATTGCTCTTTAGCAATAGTCTTTCTCAACATCAAATGGTTTGCTAAGAAATCCAACAATGCTGCATTTGCATTGAGCTAACAGAAAACGCTTGGCTTAGCTGAAGGTGTCCCGAAAAAACCTGTCTCTGTGATTCACGGAATGAACCTCGTATAGAGAGTAAAAAGATACCAATGCATTTTTGTGGCTGCGCAAGCACTATTCTATCGATGGTACTCGAGGCGGCAGTGACAGTGATAGAATAGATATATACAGGGGAGACGCTTCTTTAGCAATATGGTCAATAATAATACTCTTATAGCATTCCTGGTGCATCAATGGATGAAAACTGAGCACAGTCAAAGGTTACAGAGGATTTGATTTGAATTTTTTATTTACGTCGCTTTCAACAGTATTTCAGTCATATCGCGACGTCCAGCTAATTATAGGTGGAGGAAGACCCTTAGAAGTCCTTTATGCACTGTTTCAGGCACAAATCGACAACTGGGTAAAACCATCGACCTTCCGTAAGCCAGCTGGAAGGCGTCCCAACATGAGAAATCCGAACGACCCTACTGGGATTCGAACTCACAGCGGTGGGGAGCTTAGTGATGTAAGTCACAGTGACTATACCACTAGGCCACGGAGGCCCCTAGGTTACAGAGGGAAATATCGCACCTTACGTTGAAATCAAATGCTTCAAAATAAAAAACAATGGGTGCGAGGAGGTACAGGGTCTTTGAAGCAGCCAAGAAGAAGCAAATGAACGTATTTATGAAATGCTGGACAAAGACACGCACAAGTTATATATGACATCCTGAAAATCCTGCTTTGATATACAGACTTGAGATATAAACCTCAGCTCTATGCCCTGTAAGCGTCATCAGCAAAAGTGAATGATCAGCGGTACGGCTTATTATGTACCACATAGGGTAAGATAGAGCGCCACCAGCTACAACTCATGCCTGGATAGATGGATAAATTATTTTTATTTACGGCACTGCGCCACAAAATGGGTCATAAAGCGCCAGTGAATGATGGGGAAATGATGAGACACGATGATGACGATGACTTCGCGCAGATGATTTTGACTAATTTCGTCCTTTGCAAAACAGCAAATAAGATCAAAACCAACTACCTGTCTTCCTTAATTTTAGTTCTTAGAAGAGGGGGTAATCTCGTTCTAACAAAGAGAAACAATTCCGTATGACAATTAACCCACAACAATACAACAAGATAGGAATGTCTGGACTGTTTTAGATAAGCACACTTTAAGAGCTAACCTCAAGGCTACTATTTGGAGTCGATGATATTCCAAGTCCTGTAGGAAGAGGATGGAAAGTTGTGAAAGAGGGTGAGATTGATCAGCTATTAGACGACTTGCTGGATAGAAAACAGGTCCGACGTAGATGCTTGACCTACTAGCGGGGAGCTGTGCTAGTAACTGTACTTTGCCTAAATGTGTATGCATTTCTTATGGTTTGAATAGTACGAACATGTGCAAACTCCCTAACTGTGATAATCAGGCAACTAGTACAGAATCAGATGATGAAGAACATCCACTGGAAGAGGCTGAAAACATTGAGAGTGAAGGAGATGTGAGAGTTGGTATTCTTACATAAGAATTACAACCTACACGTCAGTGGTTGAAATGCATTGATTATTCGTCAATGCCGACTAGATGTTTAGACATTTTCATAACACTGTTGTCAATGGTTTGTAATTTAACGCCAATAGATTGCCTTTAAACTTAAATCCTTTGACCCGAAATATATGTTTTTCATCTGTTATGTGCTAGTAGGTATATTTGAAAATTGCAGAGTCAAGGATTTGTACAATATTAGCCTTAGCATAAGAAGAGAGTAACAATGTCTTAGAACATTACTGCTTTAAGTGAACCCCGGAGGCACCCTTAGCAGTACTGTTTATTCTGATTTTTTTTCAAGGTCCAAATTAGGTCAAGTCCAAGGCCAAACCGAGCTTTGGTGATATTCCTGGATTTCGAAAGGTTCAATGTATTCAGTATGCAATGATCAAAGCATTCCAAAAAGAAGTAATGACTCTGGAGAAACGGTAAAATCTATTTTACCAAGAAATAGCTCAAACATAGCTGGGAAAGGTTCAAGGCAATAACTGTAGAAGTGTAAAATCATTATAGTGAGCTGTTTTCATGCTAGATAAAATGTTAAGATATGGTTGACTTCGTACGAACGAACAGGGCGATTACTTTAATTATGCCACCTGCATCAATAGATTCCAGGAGCCAAAACAGGGATTTTCGTTATGAAAAGGATGACGTAATTTATTGTTTTCGCTTAAGTAAATTACTTAAAAAATTCCAATAATGCCTAATTGCATGTTACAATACTTTTTTAATGTGATGCTTCAAAAAAACGTATGCATGACCAAATGTATGAGTGTGATAATGATGGTCCTTTTACAATGTTAAACTTGGTGGGTGGGGTAACAAAAATGCCTTTTTTGCTAGAGTAAATTACTTCAACAATTCCAATGATGTCTAATTGCATGTTACAATACATTTTTATAATGATGCTTCAATAAAAATGCATGCGCTACCAAGAGTATGATTGTGATTATGATGGTCCTTTCACAATATTAAACTTGTTGGGTGGGGTAACAATTTTTTTTTTTTGGCTAGAGTAAATTACTTCAACAATTCCAATAATGTCTAATGACATGTTTCAAAACACTTTCAATATGATACTTCAATAAAAATGCATGCATTACCAAAAGTATGATTGTTATAATGATGGTCCTTTTACAATGTTAAACTTGATGGGTGGGGTAACAAATATGCCTTTTTGCCAAAGTAAATTACTTAAACAATTCCAATAATGTCAAGTGGCATTTTACAATACATTTTCAATATGATGCTTCAATAAAAATTCATGCATTACCAAAAGTATGATTGTGATAATGATGGTCCTTTTGCAATGTTAAACTTGGTGGGTGGGGTAACAAAAATGCCTAAAAAGTCAACAAAGCTGCCATGATTTTACTGCTATCATACATTTCTTAACTAGTCACACATTGATCTTTCCGAAAATCACAGTGAACCTTATTCACCCGATTGGTACCAACCAACCCCTCCGGCTCACGGCCTAATAGCATGTTTCTAGTTGTGAAGATATCTGACTACTTAAAGCAGGTTGAAAGTAAAGCAGAATGTGCCTTAAGGCACATTCTGTTTTACTTTCAGCCTGCTTTAAGCTATTATCTACAAGAAAATAGAAAACATTTCTCCAGGTAAATATTTATGACTGTATAAAATTGAACTATGGGTTAATTCTATTCAGCTTACCACTGTGTTTGTATATGTCTGTACTGTGCTGGCCTCTGAGGCTCTACCACTGGGCAGGGCTGTTCCTATCTCTGCCTGGTACCCTGTCCCCGGGGGAAAGTAGCTCTCCATAGTAGTACCAGTCGCCCGGGAACCTTGAGTCTGAGATCGTAACCTGGTTGGAAAACAGAAAATCACAGACTGAATGATCGAGGACATTTTTGGGGGAATTAAGTTTTTGTTGAACTTTACACAATAAATAGAATTTCATGATTATGATATTTTGTTTGCTGCACAGCATTTAATCTGGATCCAACCTATTTTAACCCATTACCCCCAAGCTGGTTTCTAGTTTCAAGATATGTGACCATTTAAAGCAAGTTGAAAGTAAAGCAGATGTGCCTCAAGGCCCATTCTGCTTTACTTTCAGACTGCTTTAAGCTATTATCTGCAAGAATATAGAACATATTTCTTATGACTTTTATTTGTGACAGTATAAATTAGAACTATCTCCTTCATTAGTGGAATAAATTAAAGGCGTTAAAAGTGTTTTTATGGGGTAATGGGTTAAGGTGTTAGAGTTGCCATGCTAGGCACTAAAGGATTTAAGAGTTTTTGGCTTTTAGCTGCCAACTGTTGCCAAGACTGCTAGTTCATCTTTTTTATTTTTTTCCCTCATGTTTGTAATAAATGGGCAACATCATGAGAAAACTTGTGCCATTGCAAACAGCATATACTCAGATAAGTCATTGTGGTAGAAACATGGCAACTGACAAATTGTCAACCAGGGCTCCAGACAAGAGTGAGTAAACTCAACAAATCCAATACATTGTACTCATATCAGCACCAAATCATATGGTGTTCTACTCATTAGAATCGTCTTGAAGAGACAATTCTAATGAGTAGTGACACCATAGGGTTTACTTTAACCCATTACCCCGTAGCCAGTTTCTAATAAAGTAGACAAATAACCACTTAAAGCAAGTTGGAAATAAAGCAAAATGTGCTTTAAGGCACATTTTGCTTTACTTTCAGCCTGCTTAACTACAATTTGCTAAGATATAGAAACTATTTCTTATACATGTAGTTTATATTCATGACTGTATAAACTGGAACTATATTCTTCTGTGGAAGAATAGATTAAAGGCGTAAAAAGGCATATTTATGGGGTATGGATTAATGCAGAAATAAAATTAACTTTTAGTTTTTAAGATACACCTCTTATCTGGAGCTCTGTTCACCATCGATCACTTGTCTAAGTCAATAGTAAATACTACCTTTACATATACAGTAAAACCTCTCTATTTCGACCATTAAAATGAAGGCTAAATGATTAACAAAAGACAGGTGATAGCTTAAAGCCAGGTTACAGTTAAACAGAAAGCTCCTTTAGGAGCTTTCTGTTTTACTGTCGGCTGTCGCCATGCTTTAAGCTGTCACCTGTCGTAAATACCTAATAATTAACAAACTATATACGGTCGTAATAGAGAGGTTATACTGTACTGCAATATCCCAAACTTGCCAATGTTGTAGCTGGCCATGGTTTACACTGTTTTTAATGTCAAACAGCCTAGTGGAAAAGGTGGATGTAAAACTTACTGTGATTTGGGTGTAGCTTTCTGTGGTGACTCTAAGGGCTCCCTGGACTCCCTAGTTGTTGTTGTTGCTGTGGCATGAAATGACACCTCCCTCTTCATTAGATGGTATTCTCTAGCTGATCTGTCCCTGTAAAATAATCAAATAAATAGATATATGCCAGGGGCCCGTTTCATTAAACTTCTTACGACAAATGTTGTTGTAAGTCAGATTATAAAAGTCTCAAATATTATTTATTTCTCAATCTAATCCTGTCTTGAGACATCTTTTTGGAATCGTCTTGAAAAGACGATTCCAAAAAAATGTCACAAGACAGGATTAGATTGAGAAATCAGAGATTAAATGTATTTTAAAGCTTGACTTACGACAACATTTGTCGTAAGATGTTTTATGAAACGGGCCCCAGGACTCCAGTTAAGAGGAGAAGTTCAAATACTAGTGGGTATACATCCTTATGTCTCCACCAAAACTTAATTAACCCATTACCCCATAAATATGCCATTTTACACCTTTAATCTAATCCTCCAATGAAGAAAATACTTCTGTTTAATACAGTCATGATTATGCACCATAAGAACATTTTCTATATCCTAGCAGTTGGCAGTTTAAAACAGACTGAAGTAAAGCAGAGTCCGCCTTAGGGCACATTTTGCTTGACTTTCAGCCTCCTTAAGTAGTCATCTGTCTTTAAATTTAGAAAAGGGCTATGGGGTAATAGGTCAAGTGGCTACTCAGTATAACAGTGTCTCTTTCTTGCAGAAACTATTCTACTAAGTAAAATGGTGTCTCTTTGAAACTATTCTAATGATAGACATAACATATAGTTCCATTAAATCAAAGATAAATGTTTCATAAAGTAAGCAATTGAAAATTGTGTTGAAAAAAGACATACCACAAGGAAAGGATCTTTAATAAACAAGCTTTACTTCCATTCCAATCCTATTCAAATATTGTTAAATAACCCGTTACCCCATAAATACACCTTTTTACACCTTTAACCTATTCATCCACTGACGAAAATAGTTCCAGTTTATACAGTTATGAATATGCATCAAAAGGAATATTTTCTACATTCTAGCAGATGATAGCTTAAAGCAGGCTGAAAGTAAAGCAGAATGTGCCTTAAGGTACATTCTGCTTTACTTTCAACCTGCTTTAAGTGGTCAACTATTTTCAAATCTAAAATCAGGCTATGGGGTAATGGGATAATCATCTTTTGTGCAATATGTAGTATATTATGGAAAAAAATATGTTTAAACCAATAAGTCTTCTTTTAAGTAATATTTACAGCAGGGTTTCACTATCATGAAGATTTCCCCATGTTTCACTCACCCACTCTCTGCAGTTGCCTCTTCTCTGTCAGGTGAGAAATGATAGTCCTGGTCTATCTCACTAGCTCGTACTGTCTCTGATTTTGACATCGAGTGATACTCTTCTTCCTCCTCTTCCTCCTGAAGATCCTTGTCAGAAACTTAAAAAATATATCATTACAAAATACAGTTAACACTTTCCCCCATAGAAGCGACTTTTAGCGTATTTAATATATTCCTCCTCTGAAGAAAATAGTTCCAGTTATACCTTCATGAACAATTACTATTACAAATATTTTATATAGCAGAGCAGATTTTAGCTTAAAGCAGGCTGAATGTATAGCAGAATGTGCCTTAAGGCACATTCTGCTTTACGTTCAACCTGCTTTAAGTGGTCACCTGTCTTCAAAACTAGAAACAAGCTATGAGGTAAAGGGTTAAGCTTCCTTGAGAAGCTTTCTGCTTTACATTCAACCTGTTTTAAACAACAACCTATATTAAACACTACAAGAAGATATGATGGAAAGATTTAACCCTTTACTCTCGATGACATATAAAAGCGTGGTTGCAAACAGTTTTGATCCTGATCAGATGCCGCGTTATGCGGCATCTGATCAGGATCAAAACTGTTTGACACTCGTTTTGAAATGTCTTCAGTCATACTGCCTCATTTTTTAACTTTGAAATGACATTGCAGACAATAAAATTGAAACAGACAACAATGAAACGGTAAAGAGGTAAAAATCTCACAAACAATTTGGTAGTGAAAGGGTTTAACATACAAACTAACCTGTTCTGGTTGTCCTTGAAGGTTCTGCTTTCTTCTCAGAGTCGCCTTCCTCACTCCTCTCATAGATATCACTGAGTGTAGGCTTAGAGCTAATAACACTAGCACGTGACTCATGACCTTTAACGGGCGGAGAGTCTTCACTCGACAAACTGTATGACTCTTTAAAATATAAGATAAGGTATGAAATTATAACAAGAAATTTGACAACTTAAAATTGACTGCTAAGTTGTTTCTGATGTTTTTGTTTTGTTGTTAAATAGAACAAAGGTTTAGTTTTGAATGTGTTTTGATTCTCTTAACTGGGTTGCCAACTTCAAAATGTAAGATTTTCATGTTGATATAAAGATAATCAAACTTTTATGCACAAAGGAGATGTTAGTCTTTCCAAATAAATATATTTATGCTTAAGACAATGATACCCATTGCAATCTGTTCATAGCCAGATAAGACACTGGGTAACCTGTCATATGATCTGGCTCAAAACACTTTGCCACTAAAATATAATTTTTTAAAAGAAATTTTAAAACAACAATTTTCTACACTTCATTGGAATGTGTTTGTGTTTGGTTTTCATATAAACAGGAAAGAACAACATCTTCTCAAGTGTACTAAACATCTCATAATTCATTCCTTTACAATTTAACCAATAGACTGTTTCTTGTTTTGAAGACATGTAACCAATTAAAGCAGGTTGAAAGTAAAGCAGAATGCGCCTTAAGGGGCATTCTGCTTTACTTTCAGCCTGCTTTAATCTACCCTCTGCTAGGAATTATAAAATATTTCTTATCGTACATGTTCATGACTGTACAAATTGGAACTATTTTCTTCATCGGACTAATAAATAAAATGCGCTAAAAGTCGCTCCTATTGGGGAAACGGTTAAACTTGCAAAATTAATGCAACAGGAAAATCGGTTGCTAGATTAGTGTTTAACTATGGTACCCGTTCTCCTGTTACAGCGGAGATGACATTATTGTTCAACATTGATTGAAATTAATGTGCTTAAATGTTACTAAGAAAATGGCCATTTCTTGAAAAACATGTTTTTTGTTTATTTTTTTTAATCAGAGGTCTGAGTGGCAATCTGTTTTGAGTCTGATTTTGACTCCAAACTGTTTGCAATGGACCTCATTGTTTAATTTTAGCCCTTTCCCCATAGAAGCGCCTTTTAGCTCATTTAATTTGTTCCTCCTTTGAATAAATAGTTCCCATTTATCTAAAAGCAGGATGAAAGTAAAGCAAAATGCACCTTAAGGCATTATGTGGTCACCTGTCTTCAAAACAAGAAACAGGCTATGGGGTAAGGGGTTAAGCATATAAAGGTTTATTGGGAAAGAAAAATGACTTCTCCACTGTACTACTTTACCAGGTACCGGGGTATATAGTCCCTGCATCAACATTGTCCTTTGCACATTTTTTTTTATTCCAAGAAATCTGAATACAAGTTCAAACTAGTTTGCATCCAGATCAGAATCAATCCCAAGTTAACCATAATCACCTGATCTTGATCCAAACTCTTTACAGAGTTCAGTAAGGATGTCCTTAGTGAGAGAACGTTGACACACATATATGTACACATGTATAAAGAAATAACACGATAAAGCAAATTATTTTTCAGTCTGAAAATGAAAGTAAGCCCATCACCCACCTTCAAACAAACTATACAAGATACAAGATGTTATGTATATATGGAAATGGTCGGTGTTAGAGGGTGACAAACTGACTATATTCTTCACCTCACTAAACTCAATACATATACAAAAGTGCAAATATATACAGTGGTCAGTGAATGAAGGTCGCAATGAGACGACCATATTAGATCAGGCCAGAAAGTAAAACAAGATATCTTTCTGAAATACTATGCACCCTGGATTGACCATGACATGTAAATGACCTTGTCATTTGCCTACCATGACCCAAGTTGTACTGAGCTCAATAACTTCTTGAGTTGAGTATAGTGTCCTATGCAAATTATAAAGTATTTATCACATATTGTATCAAAGTTATGGCCAGGGTTTAATTCAGTCTATTTGATCTCTAAATGACATTGACCTTCACCTTTGTTCGACCTGAACAACATAGTACTTAGCTAAAGCTGAACATAAATTAATGCGTTTCACTCAATCAGAGATTAAGGTAGTTGATTGTTTAAAGCAGAAGGTTTCTGAAGATTTAAGACATTTCTGTTGCAGTGATAATTTTACCTGTGTATCCCGAGTCCTATATATATTGCCAGGGACTCATTATCTAAAACAGTTGCTAGTCCAATGGACCCATAGCTTTTCTAGCCTTTATAAACCTGTTACTCATAAGCAAATAGTAGCTTAAAGCTGATTGAAAGTAAAGCAGAATGTGCCTTAAGGCACATTCTGCTTTACTTTCAACCTGCTTTAAGTGGGTCATCTGTCTTCAAAACTAGAATTGTAAGTTATGGGATATTGGGTTAATTGTTCACCTCAAGGACTCAGTGTTTGTCTCAAGGACTCATTGTTTTTCAGAATGTGCATCCCGAGGACTCATTCATCTGATTTCTAAAATCATCACTGCTGTTGTACCTTCACCATGCATAAGGTGCAGTCAAACCTGTATCAAGTGACCAATAACAGATTTGTGACTAGTTCTGTATTATAATTTATAACTGGTGACAGCTTAATGCAGGACAAAAGTAATGCATACGTATAAGAGCCATCTGCATTATTTTTGCCCTGCATTCAGAGGTCACCTCTTTTTATTGACCACTTTGCTTATTATTTCAGTGATCGCTTAACACAGGTTTGACTGTATAATAATACTATAGCAGGATTTATTGTGTAAGAGTTGCACTATTTGAATGTAGGATTCTCTTCACAGCAATACTGAACTAATACATGGACATCAGTCAAGTAACATGTCAGACATAACATATTTCAAACACTCCTAGTCTAAATGAGTCAAACTACTTGTTACTTCTAACTAACTCTCATGAAAAAGAAACATCCAACCCTACCAATAGAATTGACTTTCTTAAGAATTGATTTTACTGAAAAATAAAAGATGTTTAGGTATAGTATACATATACAGTAGATTTGGCAAATATCAAATCAATTTAGTCATTTAACACATTCCGATAGTATAAAACTTCAAACCATGTTATATTACACTTTATGCAAGTGCAGTTCTATTCTATTTAAGAAATAATAAATTCATACCAGTGTTTTATCGTGCAATCGAACACTTGTAGGAGTTGAGATGCGTAGTAATTTAATCACGAGGCCTTTAGGCCGAGTGGTTTAATTACAAGCATCTCAACGACTACCAGTGTTCCATTGCACGATAAAACACTGGTATTCATTTATTATTTTGATTCTAACACATAATTTAACCTTAATTTGCACCGAAGAAACGGCGCTATATTTCCTGGCGTACACATTTTCAAAGCCATATGACGTCACGTTAGAACGTTTTTGCGCGCGAGTGTTCTACTGAAAATTCGAACACTAAGACGGTCCTTCTTCGCTTATATAGGGGTGTGGGCGAGGTGTTAGAATCTACAATTCACTTGTTTATTCATGTAATAGCTATATAGTTTTAAAGTATGGTTGTGACTTCACAGTTTCAATGTAAGTCTATATAAATTGATTCAAAGAATAGGTCCAATCTTGATCTAAGGAACATCAAATTAACCCATTAGCCCATAGCCTGTTTCTAGTTTTAAAGTCAAGTGACCACTTAAAGCAGGTTGAATGTAAAGCAGAATGTGCCTTAAGGCACATTCTGCTTTACTTTCAGCCTGCTTTAAGCTGTTATCTGCAAGTATACAGAAAATATTTCTGAAGATATATATTCATGAATGTATAAAAGGGAACTTTTTTCTTCAGTTGAGGAATAAATTAAAGGCGCAAAAATGTGTATTTAAGGGGTAATGGGTTAACTGATTACAAATCATGAATATACTAGTTTGAGTAGTTTCCCACAAAGTACTGGTATAGATAAGTGTTTCTGAAGTCTGAACCATATGGTTGTGGAAAAATATATGTTCATGTGGTTGTAATTACAACTTGCAAGTCCTGCATTGAATGCAATTCTTTGAACACCTTTAAAGGGAACTACACTATAGACTTATTTTTGAGTGGTTGAAATTGGTCCTAGGATTTAAAAAAAATGTTGATAAGCATAGACACATGATGACATGCTGTTGCATACAGCATCTGCTCCTGTGAGCTAAACATAACTCTTAACCCATTACCCCATAAATACACCTTTTTACGCCTTTAAATAATTCCTCTACTGAAGAAAATAGTTCCAATTAATACTGTCATAAATAGAAAACAGAAGAATTTGTTTCTATTTTCTAGCAGATAATAGCTTAAAGCAGGCTGAAAGTAAAGCAGAATGTGCCTTAAGGCACATTCTGCTTTACTTTCAACCTACTTTAAGTGGTCACATATCTTTAAAACTAGAAACAGGCTAAGGGGTAATGTGCTAAGGATACTTGATAATACTAGTACACTTAAGTTATTAAACGGTATATATACTTGTATGAGTTTGGATATATACGGATGTATCATGACAAAACCAGACCTTAAGACAATAGCAGTACAGGCCTAACTCAGCATAGGCTTAAAAATACGGCTCTTTATTATATACTTATCAATGATTTATAGAGATTTCTCAGTTAAATAAATTTGATACCGTCACAGTTGATATCATCACTTAGTCTAGTGATGATATCAATTTTTGTGACGTCACTTCATAATTATTTTTGTGACGTCGCCGTGCGTAAATAATTAATTTTGTGTGTTTTTTCTGTAAAAACGTCATTAAAATATATATAATAAATAGAAAAATCAATTCCTTTGAATATTATAGATATGAAAATATATTACTTGAATGGGTTGTTATCTGGTTATAAAACTCGTCATGCAGACTTGTTTTTTAACCAGATAACAGTCCATTCTTGTGATATATTTTTCATATCAATCCAAAGAAATCGATTATCCTCTATATACCTACCTGTCATTGGTCAAGGTCAATATTTCATCTACTATTGAATGTAAACCATGTAATATTTTAAAGACAGCTGCTGATCTAGTTCAGCACCGCCCTCAACGGCTGACAGATTATATTTCTCATGAAGCAGCTCATACAGTGGAGAATCTGTTATTTTTTCCCAATAAACGCGTTTACGCTAAAACTATTATTTGCAGTGCAAACAGTTTGGAGCCAGATCAGACGCCGGGTAACCCGGCGTCCGATCAGGCTCCAAACTGTTTGCCACCAAGATAAACAAGAATTATCAGAATTGTCCAAAAGTTGTTCTTTTTTACGTTTTAGTGCTTTGCGTTTGCGTGCGTTTGCGTACGTTTGCGTTTAAACGGGAAAGAATAACAGATTCTCCACTGTATCATATTAGTGACTGTTAAAAATATAACTATTCTATCACAAAGTTATGAAATTATGAAGTTCTAAACCAATAGCAGACAAGTTTTTTAACATTTTCTCTTGATCTCTGCTCTAAACTCTCAAGTGTGACTACTCATTAGAAATGTCTTTTTGAGACAATTATAATTAGTAGTCACACCATAGGGTTTGGTGCTAACAAACTTGAAAGATTTTAATATTTGAAATACTCCCCTTATCTGGAGCACTGTATATTGTGACTATTCAATACAATTGTCATAAAGGGTTTCATGGAGACAAAAATACTTGATACCTCCCCTTTATCTGAAGGTATGCATGTACAAAATATATATGGGAAAACAAATAACCCTTGAAATATAAATGGTTAGTAGGTGAAGTATTGTTATGCCCCGTAACCAGAACCTTTCACCAGGTACGCAATTACCTACCAGTTTCTGGCTTTGCTTTCTGCCCTAAAAAGTCAAATGGATGTACATGTACATGTGAGCTGTTAAAGCTAGATATATGCAACATGCCTTAATAGTAAAACCTCTCTATTACGATCACTAAATTGTGTTAAATATTAGGTGTTTATGACAGGTGACTGCTTAAAGCAAGGTGAAAGCAAAACATAGCTTTCTGTTTTACCGTCATATTACTTAAGCTGTCATCTGTATTTAATACAACCAATTGGCCATTGTTTTACAGCGTTCCCTCTCTACAATGGCTCTCCCAACAACGACTCCCTCCTTACAACGACACTCGCCGTAATTCCCTAAACGGGATAATTAAGTCTAACTATTTTACTGCTGCAATATCGTCTGCTTAAGATTGTCGTCTGCTGTTTTCTCTCATGGTAACATATAAGTGGATATTTTGATAGAATACATATATTTACCAGTGACAAACAGCTTGAATCCTGATCAGACGCCGAGTTACGTGGCGTCTGATCTGGATTCAAGCTGTTTGCAAATGTAAGCCAAGTCTTAATTTTCCCTCTCTATAACGACTCCCTCCGAACAACGCACACAATATGTGTCTCCCATTGGTTGTCGTTGTAGAGAGGGAGCACTGTAGTAGTTGTAATAGAGAGGTTTTACTGTAGTATGATAGAAGAAAATATGTGGCAAGAGAACTAGAAGTTATATTACAACAGTCATTCCCTTCATTGAAATGAATTCTTGAAAATTACAAAACAATAATTAGTCACAAAATTTGGACGATTCAATCTATATCTTGTTTCCATGACTAATGTCTAAAGAATTCATATTGTGCATTAGTATAGCAGAAAGATAAATGTTTGTAGTACAATAACAGTCAAACTTCCATATCTTGAATGCGTTTAACTCTTTGAACCCTAGTCCCGCATATAGGCGTGCTTTTCAAACAGTGTACATGTGAATAGTACACTTGTCCTGTGCAAACAGTGAAGACCCTGATCAGAGGGCTCCGAAAGGAGCCCTCTGATCAGGTTCTTCACTGTTTGTCACAATGCCAAATATTGACAAAAACAACCCTTAAAAGTCAGAAATGGACTAGACTAAAATGGAAACTGGAATTTTCCATTTAAAGTTTCAGGGAGGAAAGAGTTAACCCAAACTAACTGATATTTCGACACATGAATAACATCATTTCATGTTTGGTTAAGTCGAACATACCACTATTTCAAAGTTAAAACGTGGCTTAGCCACATTTTAACATCGAAATATGGGTATGTTCGACAAAACCGACCTCGAGATATCGAAGTTCGACTAATATATGTTCAAAGACAGATTAGCCCTAAAATGAAGAAGCATTGACATCTCTAAGAACAGGTAACTACACAATGTAGAACCAAGCTAATGCAGAAAGTCCCCACAGGATATATATGCTGCTTAGATTCAGTTAAAAGAGATACAGACACATACAAACAAAGAGTTACACATATACAGGGCTCCAGATAAGAAGGAATGAACTGAACAAATCCAATATTTTCTCACTCATTTCAGCACCAAACCCTATGATGTTACTACTCATTAGTATCATCTCCAAGAGACGATTCTAATGAGTTGTAACACCATAGGGTTTAATTCAGAAATAAAGATTTTAGTTTTTTAAATACTCCCCTTATCTGGAACCCTGACATATAGTCAAACTTCGATATCTCAAGCTCAGTTATATCCAACATACCCGTATTTCAAAGTTAAAAGTCGCTTAGCCACGTTTTAACTTTGAAATATGGTTATGTTCTACCTAACCCAGCATGAAACAATGCAGTTCATGTGTTGATCTATCTGATAGTTCGAATTAAGCAAGTTTGAGATATCGAAGTTTGACTGTATATAAAAGAGTGAATGAAAAATGACTGGAAGAATGATCTGAGGAATAAATCTAGATAAATAGAGATCTAAGGTCAACTCTTTCCCTGACATTTCATTGTCTGAGTAACCATTTACTCTCTAATTACACCTTTTTATGCCTCTAATTTGTTTCTCCACTGAGGAATATATTACAGGCATGAATGTTCACCATAGTAATTTTTTTCTTTATACTAGCAGATGGTAGCTAAAGAAGGCTGCAAGTAAAGTAGAATGTGCCTTAATAGGCATTCTGATTTTCTTTCAATCTGCTTTAGTGATCATCTGTCTTCAAAAGTAGGCAGGATATGGGGTAAAGGTTTAAAAGTTTTTTTCCACACTTGTTTTATCAAATTTAAATTTATTCAATTTTTACTGAAGAAATATTGATGCAAGTTATAAACATTGGAATACTGATCAGCTGCTGAATAACGCAGCATCTGATCTTGATCAAGTGTGTTTGCAAATGACATAAGAGTTGCCAGTGGAGTGAAAGAGATAACCCTTTCCTGCATAGAAGCACCTTTTAGTGCATTAAGAATATTCCTCCACGGAAGAAATAGTTCCCATTGATACAGTCATGAATATGTAGAATAAGGAATATTTTCTTTACTCTAGAAGTAGGTAGCTTAAAGAAGGCTGAAAAGAAAAGCAGAATGCGCCTTAAGGCGCATTCTGCTTTACTTTTAACCTTCTTTAAGTAATCACTTGTTTTCAAAACTAGAAACAGGCTATTGGGTAAAGGGTTAAATTGCTAGCTAATAGACTAGTTTCACAATTTTGATCTATTTTAAGTTATTATCCCATAAAATCATCTTTAATTTATTTATCATCTATTGAAAATAGTTCCAATTCAAAATGCATATTAGTCATAAGAAATGTTTTCTATGTTCTAGCAGATGGTAGCTTAAAGCAGGCTGAAAGTAAGGCAGAAAGCACCTTGAGACACAATCTGCTTTACTTTCAACCTGTTTTCAGTAGTCACCTATTTTCTATACTAGGAACAGGCTATTGGGTAAAGGGTTAAGTTGCATTGAGTAAAACACTTTGTAACTGAAGTGTTTTTGTACATGACTCTCTGATTCGGACAATGATCACTTATTGATGATGATATCATACCTGAAGTTTCTGATCGGCTACTGACAGGCGTAGACTGATTATGTTCTTTGGGTCTGTAGCCACGGGCAAGGTTATGTAGGGTCTTCATGGCCATCATACTGGATTTGGCTGCCTCCGACAAGATCTGCAAAGCCACCATGCTGTCTACCCTGTAGTCAACAAAAAGTAAAACCTCTCTATAACGACCACTAAAATAAATGCTAATTAGATATATCAATGACAGGTGACAGCTTAAAGCAAGGTGACAGTGAAACAGAAAGCTCCTAAAGAAGCTTTCTGTTTAACTGTCACCTTGCTTTAAGCAGTCACCTGCCATAAACAAAAAATAATCTTTACAATTTACTGGCTGTTATAGAGAGGTTTTACTGCACATGCAATCAAACCTGTACCTAGCAACCACTGAGCGAGGCAGTCTGTTGACCTGTAACCCATTACTCCATAGATATGCATTTTAATGTCTTTATAAATGATTCATTCCTCCACTGAAGAAAATAGTTCCATTTTATACAGTAATGAATGTGCAACCTAAATATTTCCTGGCAGATGGTAGCTTAAAGAGGCTCGCAACCGGATTGAGCATTAAAAATAGTAATTTGTAAATATATGTCAAATGCTTATATAAATGGGTAAGATTTAGTTTAGGATAATAAATTCTGTTAAAAAATCCATTTCAAAAAAAAAAAGAAGAAGAAGCCCTGGTGGGATTCGAACCCGTGACCCTCCAATGCGGAGAGAAACGTGAAAAAATGAGGAAGCTCCTATACTACCTCGGCTACCAGCGCTCTCTATATCTATAGTAGCGAATTAACGTACTTCACTAGTAGCGATCGATAGTACTTTTACTACTTTATTCGTCTCAGGTTTATGTCTGAGCCCGTGTAAAGAAGCAACAACAACAACTATACCGTTAGCTGACGCTATAGAAAAACGATGGAAAATATCTTAAAAAACTAAGATTCGGTGCCGATTCTTGAGACTTTTTTTGGACTGATCATATTTTTTTAATGTCAGAAGCCAAATAATGCCACAAATTTGCTTTTATTTGAGTATTTTATTTTATTTTGACAAATACACCATCCGGTTGCGAGTCCCTTTAAAGCAGGCTAAAAATTAAAGTGGACACCTATGATGGTTAAAGGCAAATGACCACCTAATGCAGGGACAAAAGTAATGCACAAAGAGCTTTCCCCATTAATTTTGTCCTAGATTAAGCAGCCATCAGTCATATAGGCTATACATATAGCCATTGTTAGTACAGGACAAAAGACATGCAGAAAGCTGTTATGGGAGACAACTTTGGAACATTATGGTTTGCTATGTTTTTCTGTCATTCTGCATGTTTATTTGTTTTAACCCATTACCCCATAAACATGCCTTTTAAAGCCTCTAATTTATTCCTTCACTCAAGAAAATAGTTCAGATTTATACAGTTATGAATATGTATTGAATTTTCTATATTCCAGTAGCTAGTAGCTTAAAGCAGGCTGAAAGTAAAGCAGAATGCGCCTTAAGGCGCATTCTGCTTTACTGTCAACCTTCTTTAAGTGATCACCTTTCTTCAAAACTAGAAACAAGCTATAGGGTAAAGGGTTAACCATAGTTTTGATAGGAATGCAAAAGACTTTGGTTTGTTCTGTGAAACTACCATTTGTGATAAACAAAAATTCTGTCAATCTGTTAAGTTAAAAGCCTTGCAAGTCCCCAGTATGCCTATAAGTCAACAAGTTCAGACTTGATAATCTACAAATTCGAAGTTTAGTTGGTCTAGCAATTATAGCTGTTGAACAACAAAGCTAAAACAAAAACTTAACACTACAGCTAAAATCAAAGTGTTCACACAGATGTTTACTACAAGGGAAAAGCATCATCTTAGTCTTGCTTTTACTCCTTCATCAAAGCAAGGTTATAAGTTTGACAGTTTGTAATTCTGTTGATGCATACATGAGTAATCTAGGACAATGAAAAACCTGTGACTAATAAATACAGTCACACTTGGATATCTCGAACTCGCTTAACTCGAATTATCCGATATTTCGAAATATGAATTTGCCTTATTTCAATCTTGGTTTAGATGGACATACCGTATAGCTGGTATTTTCTGCGGGGTAGAAATTTCTGCCATTCTGCGGTTCCATCATCGGATCGCAGAAAAAAATCGGCAGAATAAAATTACCATACTATTTTATCACGTAAAAATAATAAATAATCCTCCAGTAGCTTCTTCGATAAGTGATCGGTCTTTGCACTCTCTCGGACATTTGTTGCTTTCATATCATATTATGATAACCACAGAACATACTCACTCAGCAACTTAGACCATTAAATTTGTATTGTTATTTTAGTTTCTATCAAATTTCCTTATATTAGACACTGGAAAACCCCTAACAAATCGTATTTGAAATGTACCGACATTTACCAGGGCAAAGTTAATTTTGAGCGACTAAGTCCAAGGTACTCCGAATACAACAAAAGCGGGTACTGTATTATTATAGGTAATTATCGGTCCAAGCTGTTTGATACTGTTAGTGTTGCCGGATTAGGTCCTGAAGGCCTTAGGGTATATGAATTATCTGCCGTGTATTTATTTTTTATAATAATTACAGATGTAATTCATGTTAATAAACATACTTGTTCAGATATTTATCGTATTTGTTTCACATTTACACCCAATTGAAAATTATCGTACATCTACACCCGCTACTCTATATATGAAAAGCCGATTTTAGGATTGGGTTTTAGCCCATATCGGAAGTACAGTGAAATCTACGTACATGTAAACAACAGCCAGCGTATAGGTAAAATAGCTTTTATAAGTATCTTAAGAATCGATTCCGCAGAATTTTATTGTGCTGCTTTCAGAGAGGCGCAGAAATAAAAACAGTAGAATATAATAATTCACCCTGCTTTTTCATAAAATCGCAAAATATTATGACAGCAGAAAATACCAGCTATACGGTACCTGTGTTTCAAAGTTAAAAACGTTTTAACTATGAAATACGGGTATGTCGACTTAACCAAGTTCGAGATATCGAAGTTCGACTGTTTTCACCATTGAAGGGAAATAAACACGTCCCATGGTTATGAAGCATTTGAGATCAGTCTAAGATCATTCTCAAACTTTTGATCAAAAGCTTCACCCATTACCCCATAGATATGCCTTTTTACGCCTCTAGTTTATTCATCCATTGAGGAAAATAGTTCCAATTTACACAATTATGAACATGTACCATAAGAAATAATTACTATATTCTAGCAGATGTTTTGATTAAAGCAGGCTGAAAGTAAAGCAGAATGTGCCCTAAGGCACATTCTGCTTTACTTTCAACCTGCTTTAAGTAGTACCTAGTTTTCAAAACTAGAAACAGGCTATGGGGTATTTGGTTAAGAACTATCTCAGACCCATTTCAAAATGATTTACAACCTTGGAGCCCAATTGTAAGCACTTACCAGCTCTCATTGACTAGTCCCATGCCACAGTGACTGAGAGCCTTGAGGGCCTCATTGAGACCACCACTGAGATGGTTGGTACACCTCCAGACATCCAGGGCATGCCACAGGGTAGGACTGAGGTCATGTACACTACTGCTGATGGCAACACTGTGTGATGTGTGTGAAGTCATGTCCTTAATCGACATACTGTTTTTACCAGTCTCTGTGCTTTTCTGAAAATATTAAATAGGGCTTCAGATAAGAGGGAGTAAACTGAACAAATCCAACATTTTCTCACTCATATAAGCACCAAATCCTATGGTGTAACTACTCATTAGAATCGTCTCTTTGAGACGATTCTAATGAGTAGTGACACCTTAGGGTTTCATGCAGAAATAAAAATATTTTAATTTTTGAAATATTCCTTTTATCTGGATTCCTGATTAAACAAAGATGATAAACTAGTACAGTGAAGATTTTATTTGATCCCAGTAAATGTGTGTATGCTTAAACTTTTATGTCCATTGCAAAGTCTGAAGACAGATCAGAAGCCAGGCCACCTGGCATCTGATCAGACTCCAAACTGTTTGCTGCCCAGATTAAAATAATTTGTTAGAAATTTATTTAAAAGATGACATTTGCTGAATTTTATTGCAATGCATGTGTGTTTTCTTTGTGTTTAAACAGAAAAGAAATATAGAGAATATTTGGTGACTAGCTTTGAATGAGAAATGTTTTCTGGCAAGGCGGATGAATATATCTGGTGAGCCGCAGGCGAACCTGATATATTCAGAAGCCGAGCCAGATAACTTTTCTCATTCAAAGCTAGTCACCAAATATTCTATTAATCCTTGTCACAATAGTAAAATAAATAGAGAACGCTTTTTCCAAAGCTAGAATCATTTTGGTCTAGATAAGATTCTCACTAAAGAACTATGTTACTCTAGGAAAGCGCGCTATTATATAGATGACGTCAGTGACGTCACATCCTAGTTACGTTGAAAAGAAATAAAAGAACCTTTAAAAATCTAGTGTTTTTCACTTAGGAAATCTAAAAGGTGGACAATTATAGAAGTATCTCTGCAAGCGGCTGGTGGCGCGTACTCTAGAACGCTTTGATTGCATCGAATAGTTCGAATAAACGTCGTTACACGTCGGATTCTGTTGAATAAGTTTTAGAACACCTTTCCTAACAGCGGGAAAAATAAGCGTCTCGGTGGGGAAAATAGTTCCGGCTACAGGTCATGTGACCAACTGACATAATAACATCAGTCATGTGACCAACTAGCATAATAAAGCAAAGTTTATCTGTCACCCCTTTATCCGTCAGGAAAATAGGCACGTGACAGGATAATAACACTGTACCAAGACAAGGCTGCAAGTTAACAGAAAGTAAAGCAGAGTGCTCATAAAGGAGCGTTTTGCTTTACTATTAGCTACCATCTATAAGAATATAGGAACTTTTTGTTATGGCGCATATTTATGACACTATAAAGTGGAACAATTTTCTAAGTTAAAGGTGTAAAAAAGGTGTATCTACTGGGTAATTGGCTAAACAAACTGATGTCACTTACAGCACTGGGCCTACTGAGGGCAGACTTTCTCACATTGTCTCCTTCTTTGATCTCTCCTGGCTCTAGCTGGGTATCTGACATGATGATCTTACCCACTGTGATAATAAACCTCAGAGACAGCAGGGCATTAGGGTAGGGACTGTAGGCTTCCTGACATTCCTGTAGACCTGCAAACACAAATGCCATTAAATCTGTGTTAAACCCATTACTCCATAAACATACCCTTCTACTCTTTTAATATATTTCTCTATTGAAAAAAAAGTTTCTACTTTATAGTCATGAATATACTTTATAAGAAATATTTTGTTTATCTTGGCAAGTGGCAGCTTAAAACACTGAAGGTAAAGCAGAATGCTTCTTAAGGTGTTTTCTGCTTTACATTCAACCTACTTTAAGTGGACACTTGTGTTCAAAACTAGTGTAGCCGGTTTGAGTTTATGATTAAATGGTGAGAGATTTGTGTAAGCGGCCCAGTGGCTCAGTCGATTGAGCTCTTGCCCAGTAAGCCAGGGGCCCTGGGTTTGAGTCTTGGTCTGGCTGGATATTCTTTTCACCATGTTACACTAGAAATAGGTTATGCAATTAACCTTTCCTTCAATTTGCACACTCTAATCTTTTCCTCATATGCTTTTACCCTGTCAGAAATTTTTGTAATCCTTATAAATGGCTCTAAAAAAAGTTGTGTGCTTTATTTGCAGCAAACTTTCAGCTACCTTGACCTTTGTCTAACATGCCCAAAATTGTACTGAGGTCATTTACTTTTTGAGTAGAGTACACATACCAAATATTATAAAAAGTCTCTATCACATGTAGTTCCAAAGTTAAACAAGAGCCGTATACGGCCCTAAATCGCTCACCTGGGACCGTTGATGTAAATGTAACATATCTTGGAAAGCTGAGAAATTATGACAATATGATTGTGCCAATTGCTGATTGGATGATGATGAGTGCAGAATAGCTAAGCTTAGGGTACTGTAGTTTAAGAGAAGTTTTTCTAAGTTTTTTATTAAAAAAAATCTATTTTTAGCTCCTGTGACCTAGATATGCAACGGACCGGAACCATTTGAACAATATTGGTAAAGTATACCTCTATAAGTTACACTATGCCAAATATCAAAGCTCTAGCTATATTAGTTTCAGAGAAGAAGAGGTTTGAAGATTTCACTTTATAACTCTATGTAAATTTGTGACCCCCGGGGCGGGGTCAATTTTAACAATCTTGATAGAGGAACTGAAGATGATGCTTTTTGCAAAATATCTAAGCTCAGGGTACTGTGGTTTCAGAGAAGAAGATTTTTTAAGTTTTTATTGAATTTTATTTTTAGCTCCTGTGACCTAGATATGCAACGGACCGGAAACATTTTAACAATCTTGATAGAGGACCTGTAGATGATGCTTTGTGCCAAATATCTAAGCTCAGGGTACTGTGGTTTCAGAGAAGAAGATTTTTTAAGTTTTAATCGAAAAAATCTATTTTTAGCTCCTGTGACCTAAATATGCAACGGACCGGAACCAGTTGAACAATATTAGTAAAGTACCTCTAGAAGTTACACCATGCCAAATATCAAAGCTCTAGCTATATTAGTTTCAGAGTAGAAGAGGTTTGAATATTTCACTATATAACTCTATGTAAATTGTGACCCCCGGGGCGGGGCCTTTTTTTACCCCAGGGACATAATTTGAACAGTCTTGATAGGTGAACCTATAGATGATGCTTTTTGCAAAATATCTAAGCTCAGGGTACTGTGGTTTCAGAGAAGAAGATTTTTAAAGTTTTTATTGAAACGATCTATTTTTAGCTCCTGTGACCTAGATATGCAACGGACCGGAAACATTTGAACAACTTTCAAAAAGGACCATATAAGGATCATTTCTGCCAAGTTTGGTTAAAATCCATCCAGTAGTTTAGGAGAAGATGTCATTTAAAGAAATTGTTGACGACGGACGACGACGGACATAGCACTATCAGAATAGCTCACCTTGGCACTTTGTGCCAGGTGAGCTAAAAACAATATGCCTCCCCCAACTATGTTGTGCAAGGACAAAACGAGAATGGTGTCACAGAGCGTGACAAATGCCCCGGAGGTTTTTTGTCACTGCAAAGAATTCATTTGGCTTTCAAGTAATATCATACAGCAGGTTATTATTGTACACCTTGTTGTTGTTGTGTTGAAATGTACAAAGAAACAAGCTTTTTCTAGCTTATTCAAATGCATCATAACCATAGCATCATGAGGTCGTCGCCATAACAAGGTTTGTCAAATGTCATATTGAGGACTTATTTCTAAATTAAGAAATGATCACATGATCAAAGAGTTATGGCCAGTTAGGAGGAGTTATCTCCCTTCATATTCACTTGATGTGATATAGGATGAGTTATCTCCCTTTTAAACCAATTTTACATCTAAATGACCTTGACCTTTGCCAGACATGACCCAAGTTGTACTGACCTCAAGAGCTTCTTGAGGTGAGTACACATTCCAAATATAAAGTCTCTATCCCATGTTGTTCAAAAGTTATGGCCAAGGTTAAAGTTGTGTACAGACACATCCAAACAGACAGACAGAAAGACAGACAGACCAAAAACAATATGCTCCCGACTAAGTCTTGCGGGGCATAAAAATCCAGGTTTGCAATGCTGGTAATGTCAGAGAACACTATATCACATTAGGTACAGTCGAACTTCGATATCTCAAACTCGTTTAACTGGAACTATCAGATAGTTCGACATATGAACTGAAATAATTCATGCTCAGTCAAGTCGAACATACCCATATTTCAAAAGTAAAACGTTTGAAATACGGGTATGTTCAACAAAACCGACTTCAAGATATCGAAGTTCGACTGTACAGTAAAACCTCTCTATAACGGCCACTAAAGTGTGCTAATTTATTAGTTGTTTTTGACAGGTGACTGCTTAAAGCATGGTGACAGTAAAACAGAAAGCTCCTGTAGGAGCTTTCTGTTTTACTGTCACCTTGCTCTAAGCTGTCACCTGTCATTTAAACAACCAATTAGTCCTCGTTTTAGTGGCCGTTATAGAGAGGTTTTACTGTACTACATATTTCTACTTTAAAAAAAATGTTATGCATCATCTTACTTGGCACAGGTTTATTTGATGTGTCTGCAAAGGTCAAGAAGAACCAAAGTGTACATACCATCCAAATAAGTAAACAATCTGTTCTTGAAGTCCTTCTGACCTGACAGCTGACCAGCCATGTGATGGTAGAACAGCCTTGTAAACACCAGCTGACCCATCTGTATAAGGAAAATGTGCAATACAATGACTGCATTACAAACTGTGTAGACTAAGACCAACTGCTGTGTAAAGTCTTGGTCTACATGGTTTGGAACTCACTAACATGTTCAGTGTATTTTAACCCTTTACCTGATAGAAGCGCCTTTTAGCGCATTTTAATTTATCCCTCCGCCAAAGAAAATAGTTCAAGATTATACAGGCATGAACATGTACACTTAGAAATATTACTTATATACTAGCAAATAGTGACTTAAAGCAGGTTGAAAGTAAAGCAGAATGTGCCTTAGGGCGCATACTGCTTTACTTTCAACCTACTTTAAGTGGTCACCTATATTCAATACTAGAAATAGGCTATCAGGTAAAGGGTTAAAGGTGTTTGTAGTCATAGATCCCAATACTGAGATTATGGCTAGGTAAGATCAACACAGTTTTGCAGCAAAATAAGGCTGGTTTTCTCATGACATGGCTCAAATATAATATGCAGAAAAATATAAACCAGTAAATATAAATCAGTTCATACTGTCATTTAAAATTTGTTGTTTCCAAAATATTTTACAAAAGAGCTCCTTGAACTTTACTTTGCTTTACATTTTACTTTACTTTCACCCTCCTTTAAGCTGCTACCTGTATTAAACAGTTAAGCTGTCACTCATGTTAAGAATTCTCTATGCTTCTTCACTGAATAATGGCTAATAAAAGCTTGACTGTATATGTTTGTTTGGTTATCATCACCTTTAGCAGTTTGATTTCTCCAGTTCTAAGGTAGGGCTGGTGGACAGCATCAGTTCTCAACCAGTACAGCATGGTCTCTGCCAGGAAGAACAGTGCAGGAATGTGATACTTCTCCAGAGGAGACTGGTCCAGAGATATGATCAACACATCCAGGCATTCTGAAAGTTATGACAAGTGGTATAATAAACTACAACAAGACTGCATGTTCAATAAAAGCTTATGCCCCTGGTGGCATCCTTGACATCATCATCATCATCATCATCCTGTTTTGTTTATACAGGCCAGTTGATTAATCCTTTAACAAGGGTGAGGCCTGTCTGTCTGTCGAGGAGCGTAGTCTTCCTCTCCACTTCTGGCGATCCTGTGGTTGGGTAGAGTCCATCCCCAGAGATGCACGATCCCGCTTCACAATGTCCATCCAGGATAGTTTTGGTCTTCCTTGACCTCTTTGAATTTTTTCTAAGTCCAAATTAGGTCAAAGTCAAACTGAGCTTGAGTAATATTGGTCAATTGGTAATGGTCCATGGCAATAATTGTATACTATAAGTTTTGAAGCAATGTAGTAAGTAGTGTGGATGCTAGACAAAACAGTAAGAAAACGCCCATTCAAAATATTCTAAGTCCAAATAAGGTCAAGGTCAAAATCAAGGTTGGATGACATTGGTGGATAGGGAATGGTCCAAGGCAACAACTGTATAAGTATCAAAGCATTTGAGTAAGTGTTGCTGATGCTAGACGAAACGGTAAAATCTAGTTAACCAAGAAATAGCCCATTCAAAATATTCTAAGTACAAATTAGGTCAAGGTCAAAATCAAGGTTGGCTGATATTGGTGGATAGGGAATGGTCCAAGGCAACAACTGTATAAGTATCCAAGCATTGGAGTAAGCGGTGTTGATGCTAGATGAAACGGTAAAATCTACTTAACCTTGTTACGGATGCACGGACGGACGGATAGGACAATTACTATATGCCTCCGCATCTACTGATGCCGGAGGCATAAAAACACATAGTCTATATGTTGTATGATTGGAGATAAGACAGATAGATCCAATCTGTTTGCCACTCAAAATAAATATCTCTTAGAAATTTCAAAAACTTGTCATTTTCTACATTTTAGAGCAATGCATTTGCATTTAAAAAGGACAGAATATTAAGATCTTCTCCCCTGTATATACCTACCTTCCTGTATCTTGCCCCTACACTGAGCTAGCTGTGCCAGCTCTGTCCATGCCATGGGCAGATTAACATGTTTACCATTGCCCTGATCTTTTATCCCTGTCCGCCTCTGTAAGCAGAGAATGTAACATTTAGTCAGTGGTTTTGTATTTTTGACCATTCTCCTTTATAATCTGCTTCAAAAATATCATGTGCATATTTAGGAAAACATATTTTAATGTCTTTGACCCACGACTCCATAAATATGCATTTTAAGGAAAGTAGTATTTTGAGTGTTTATCGTTTTAGAAACAGGCAACAACTTAAAGCAGAGTGTACCATTAAGCTCATTCTGCTTTACTTTCAGTCTGCTTTAAGCTACCATCTGCTAGCATTTGAAAAATATCTCTTATGGTACATGATCATGACTGTGTAAATTGGAAGTATTTTCTTCAGTGGAGGAATAAATTAAATATGCTAAAATGCACTTCTTTGGGAGAAAGGGGGGGTTTATACAGGCTTGACTGTACATTTTAAAACCTTAACAAAGTGTTTAGTTACAGACAAGTCTGTATACAACCTTACCTTGGCTCGTTCCAGCATTTTGTGAGCAGTTTCCTCCAGGACATCCCGTTCATCAAGATCCTTTGCATTATTATACTGTTGGACAAACTCTTCTGTAACCTCAAGTGGATTTCTGCAGGTAAAAATATTTTAATACTAGAAAGTATATAAGCATACCCACATATATATGGGTCATATCTCAATCATAACTGGCTTCCTAAGGGCATACCTTTTGTGAGGAGTAGATTATTCTATCTATTTACATTTTCAAATAAAGAAAAATAAATATATCTGAAGACTTAGAGAAGTGGCTGTTTAACCCTTTACCTCATAGCCTGTTTCTAGTTTTGAAGACAGCCAGGTGACGACTTAAAGCAGGTTGAAAGTAAAGCAGAATGTGCCTTAAGGCACATTCTGCTTTTTTTTCAGCCTGCTTTAAGCTACAATCTGCTAGAATATAGAAAATATTTCTTATGCTACATATTCCTGACTGTATAATGTAGAACTATTTCTTTACTGGAATAGTTAATTAAAGGGGTGAAAAGGTGTATTTATGGGGGAATGGGTTAATGCAGAATAACAGTATATTCAAATCCTAAATAAGCCATCAGAGTCTGTAAGACTGTATCCCATCAGTACAGTTCATATCGGCTCTAATGACTTGACAAGTTCAAATCTTACCTAGTGGGGATTTGAACTTTTTGACTTTTCAGAGTCTGTATATAGGACTGCTTTAGTAGTCGTTCTTGAAGCTCAAGTCTCTGTGTATGAGAGATAATCCCAAATTTATGCACAATCGGGACCTTTGTGATTGGCATCTTGAGTTGTCTCCCTTAGACTTCCTCCCTCTACATTTCTTTTCCCTGAAATACAAATTTGTTGCAAAAGATTACAGACCAAATAACTTGTCAAGGATTGAATATTTTTGTGTTCTGGTGTTTAAATGATGAAAATGATATTTTTTAACTACCAGGATAACCAGGTAAAACAATTAAAAGTAGTTTATAAAGATTTTGCAATCCTTTTGATTCAGACCACCCGTAATTGGGTAAATACAACATGCGAATTCTGCAACTCTACCTCCAGTCCTATTGACAAACTCATCCATTGCATAATGTTATTTAAAGAAAAAAATCTGGATCCTAAGTAAGAAACTTAATATAAGAATTATAAACTAAGAAATGATACCCTAAACATGAGAGGAAACATAAAAGAATAGATAATATTTATGCATATAATCTTCTTCATTCAATCCGTCCCATACATTCTGTCCCTTTAGCTGGGATAATGATTAGGAATAAAAGAGAGTAACATTCTGTACATAGCAATGCGTAAAAATATAATAGCATTCTATAAGGAAAGCAGGGCCTAAAACTCGACCTGTGATTAAGTGAAAATTTGCTCATGGATGCAGTTAGGTAATCTGACATATCTACGTGACGTCATCGTCACGGTTCTCCAGACAATGGTCATATTCGAATCAGGACAACTATTGCGTTAGTTGGATTAGTTGTCAATAAGTTCTATTCGAATCACCACTTGATGTTTTCAGTTGACAAAATGTTGTCAAACCCTCAAATCAGAGACAGTGTATACCAAAGATACACGGCTCCATTTTTTCCCTACTATCCCTATATAACAGGTGTCTGTTGAGAGGTTGTGACGTGCAGTCACGTGACCTCACTCTCATCCGCCCATTTTGACATCGTCGCCATATTGGAAAAATATGCATATCGACTAGTTGACTGATAAATATTGACTTTATTGCGTTTTTTATACGATGTTTTGTAATTCTAATAGAATAAAACCCAAAATATATATGATTTGTGGATTAAACCAGGAATGTGTATTTCTGATTAAAAGGAAGATACTTTGCTGGTTATTTAGAATGTTCTCGTGGTTTGGACAGAGACAGTGTATACACTGTCTCGAATTTGGACCAACTTTTCATGTCGTGCCGTAAACGTCTAAAACTTCAGTTTGAACTCTCAAATAAGAACGTGTTTACCATGTATATCAGACTTATGTTAAGTAATGTTGCATAAGTTTCATGTCAAGATGTCTATGCATTTTGCTACAAATTGAATTTAATGAGACCATCCACTTGTGCTTAGATTGTAAAAAAGACCGATTCAATATTGTCTTGTGCTGTAAACTCTGAAGTTAAAACTTCAGTTTGAACATTCAAACATGAATAAGAATGGGCTTTCTATGTAGCTCATACTAAGATTTAGTTGTGGCGTAATTTTCATGTCAATCTGTCCACGTATTTTGCTATAAATTAAATTTTAAAGAGAACACCCACTGGTGCTTCGATGAAAGATCGATTCAATATTGTCTTGCCGTAGACGCTTAAACTTCAGTTTGAACATTCACACATTAATAAGAATGAGTTATCCATGCAGCTTAGGCTTAGATTTAGTTGTGGCGAAATTTCCATGATAATCTGTCCACGCATTTTGCTATAAATAAAACTTTAATGTGGCCACCGACTCAGGTGCTTGGATTGAAGGTCGATGCAATATCGTCTTGCCGTAAACGCTTAGAATGGGTTATTCATGTAGCTCAGACTGAGATTAAGTAGTGACATAGTTTTCATGTCAATCTGTCCACACATTTTGCTACTAATTATAACATAATGGGTAAAATCACACCTTCTTGAAAACTGCCTTCACCTTTCTATTATTCAATCGGCATTTTCCAAACACTAATTAACGTGTATGTGATATGCGTACTGCAGGGTTCCCGCTGGGCATTGCCAACGGCGCCATTTGCGCAAAAAAAATAATTCTGGCGACAGAAATTTCGAATCGGCGAAAGTGTCTGGCGCCGAGAAATTTCGGAATTGTCGCTGTATAATAGTACAGTTTATTTTATCGCCGACTCTAAAAATCTTAAAATTGGCTTCAGAGTTCGGCTAATCCATACACACGCTTAACCTATCACCAAACGCTACTGATGCGTGTAAACACGTTACGCAATCGTCGATAACGGCATGTGTAATGGCAGGCTGCCAAACAATGTTTGACCACACGCGCCGAGATTGCTTTTAATGTGTTGTAGATCTAATTGGTTATCAAAAAAAGTGATTGACAGGTTCGCCCCGGAATCGGAGACCTTTTCAACGACAATTTTTAGAAGCGGTGATGCGAAGGATAAAGATCTATGTCGCCGATACGGGTCGGATTAAAATCAGATAATTATCCGTAAGTTCTGGACAAACACACATTTTATATGAAAGCTGATCAGAATTTATCATTCATGAATTGATTTCCACCATAAAAAACGTTTTATATTCACGTAACAGAAAAATACTTCGAAAATGATACCGTTACAAAATGACGGGGCGCCGTAACATTTGCTACGAGAACTACGTATATTTTGTTAGTCTAAAAAGTATTCCCCAGCGCCGTTTTCTAACAATAAATTAAAATTAAACATTGGATCTTAATTCTTCTGTTTGTTACATACGATTTGTGCAAATGTATAATTATTAAGTTAGGTTTTACAACCAATTACGCTCGTAAAATTGAGTTGCAATCAGTTTTCGCGGTAGAAAATTAAGACGCGTTATTTCGTTGTTAAAAGTTAAACCACACCCACTTTATGGCGCTAGTAAATATCGTCTGCAGAATTTTTCGTCTGCAACCTTTGTCATCTGCAACAATTCTCTGAGTTAATTTTTGTGCATTTTTTTTTTTCAGAAAATATCAGTGTCAAACAGTTTGTATCTATATAAGATGATGCGCGTCTCATCTTGACCCATAATGTTTGCATAATTTAATGAATAACAGATTGTTAAGTTGCTTGCTCTTTTTAGATCTACTCCATAGATAGAAATCTAGACCATTTGAACTACTTCATTTATTCTCTCAAGAAAATAGATATAGTTCCAGTTTACCTTTACTAGTCATGAATGAATAATATATATAAGAACCATAAGAAATAGTTCTTATATCCTAGCAGATGTTAGATCTAGCTTAAAGCAGGCTTAAACTTTTACTGAAGCAGAATGTTCCTGAAGAGTATTCTGCTTAACTTTCAGCCTAGATGCTAGAATAATAGGCCCATGTCAGTATTATAAAAAGTATATCTCTGGGTGAAAATTGTCTCTGTCTTAGTGGTCTATAGACTTATCTAGATTCACTGATTTAAAAAAAATCGCGAAGAAGGTGTGGCGAAAAAAGCTCCCTATTTGGCACCCCAATCTCCCTATTAAAATGACCAGATCTCCCTATTTGGGTCCAAGAAAATATCACATGTATGTACTTTACATGGCGCAAACTTTTTTCATTTGGCGCAAGTGCTGGCGCAAGAAAATTTTAAGCCAGGGTGAACCCTGCGTAGGGGTTAATTGTTGCTCAGACTTTATTCTAATTATTCTTTTGTGTCAAAACTTGAAAAGGAGGCTTCTTTAAAGAACGCTTGTATTGTTTAATAACTGTAGAAAGTATTAAAGAAGCAAGTGATAATTAATTCCAAATATCGACTTTTTTCCTGATCGTCGCTAACGTTTATATAAATCTCGAGAAATCTCGCTCAAAGGTCTCGTTAGCGAGATTCACCGGAGTTGTGTATCTCTGGTATCCACTGTCTCTGCTCAAATTGAGCGTTGATTTAGTCATGTGACCACGTTAGTGTTAGTAACATGTGCTAATTGATGAAGTCCCTCTCAATTTATCGAATGGATCCAGATCGCATGGCATAATATGCATACAAAAAAAAGTGGGGCCATTACGACTGCTTTTAAGGATTGGGATAGAATTTACTTTGCCGGTCCCCATGTTTTTCCTTACCAACAGGTCGTCATGCAAGAGTAAACACGCCAGCATTTTATCTTTCGTTACGAAGCGACTATGGGGGTTCGGGGCGCTAGCCCCTGATTAAAAAAATATTCTGTTAAAAAAGATACGCAAAGTCCGATTTTGAGGTAAAAATCCTGTTATTTTCTTAAATTGCCTATATCTATATTTATATAAAAAGTAAAATGTCATTATTTCCCGGACTTTTTGGGGACCGGCAAAGTAAAGGCGTTCCAAGGGGTGTTTTATTCATTTCAATTCTTCCGGAAGTAAAAAGTTTTAGTTGACTACAATTTCCATTCGAGTCGCTGCAAAATCTTTGTCAGCGGTAAATCTTCGCGCAGTAACTCCGCCTAATTTTCGTTGTCAACGATATTGATGATTCGAATACGACCATCGGAGGGATCAATTAGTGTTTTCTTCTGACCTGTCGGAGTTATTTTTAGATTGGAACATTCTAAAACTTTCAAAGGGATTAGTTTTCTCTACATTATACTTATAGTAACGGTTAATGATACGGATAGCTGTAATTTTTGTGCGCAATGTACAGTAGAGGATACCTTATTCTTTCCAGTTTAAACACAAACGCAATGCCATAAACTGTGGAAATTTACTTTAAGAAATTATTATATTTTTAATCTGAGTAGCAAACAGGTTGGAGCCTGATCAGACGCCGGGTAACCCAGCGTTTGATCTGGCTCCAACCTGTTTGCAATGGAAATAATAGTTTTTGTATATAATTAAATGTGTTTGTTGGGAAATAATAAAATATCAGTAAAGTTAGCGCAAGGGTCTCGTGCTGCACGAGGATCATGTTATCTCAAGTTGGAAAGTGTATGACTATATAGATCCGATGTTACCCTGTTATCTATTTACCATTATGAACTATTCTGTTCTAAGAATAACTCCGACAGTTCAGAAAAATCGAACAATACTAGACAAAAACAACAACAACAACATGCACACTACAACAACATGCACTCTGGTGGGTGGGGTAGATGAGAAAATCAGTGCCATTGGAATTTATTCTTACATATAATTGGATATATAAAACTAAATCAAATCTGATTTCAGTAAGCTCATGACAATATACCTACGAGGGTTAATGTTAATACAGATTAACGTAAAAAATATCCCAAACTTAGATGGTCAGTTTCCATAGAATTTGTAAACAACGCATGCGCAATGAAGCGGAATGGAAATAGCTAAATCGCGTTCCAAACAAATAAAAAATGACTGATTATGCGGTTTTACAAACAAATATATATAACGGATATCAAGCTCTATGAAAATTTGATTGGTTTAAAATTGAATGCAATTAAATCGGAAAGCTAATTAACAGACCATCTTTTTGGCTAGTTGTTTTTATTGTAGAAATCGGCGAGGGGCTCCAAATTTTTACCTCAGTTTTAGTCATACCCGGAAGTCAACATCACGGTGTAAAGCGGTGTTGATGTAAACAACGTGCAGGAAAAAATGTCGACTGGAGCTCGTTTGAAGGTTAATCTAAACATATTTGCCAATTACAGACAAGTTGGCTGTCATGCTGTATTGTTTCTAGAGTATATGTGTCTTAATTCTGTTACACATTATTTCGATCACTAGTTCGTAAAGTGATTACTTGATGTAATTTATGACCTTTTTTTTACCCTAGGACTTTTTTTCTTCCACGGTGAATGGCTGTCAAATCGGCCTAGGATCAACCCGATCATTTGTTTACCTTTGTTTACCTTTGTCCTGCTGGCCGTTGGTGAGCGTTGCTCATGGTGGCCCAATTTCAATCGTTGTACACAAATAATATGGTTTTATACAGTTGCGCTTGTTGTACGCGATGGATGCTACAGTCTACTGGTAGTAAAACTTGTTAGATTTGTTCTTCCAACAGGAATTTAACGCACTCTTGAATAAGTTGACATTCTTGGATTCTACTGTGTCACTTGACAAGGCATTCCAGTCATTAACTATCCTGTTAGAGAATCTGTTCTGACCCAGTCTGGAATTCGTGTGACTCTTTCCTAGTTTATATTTATGTCCTCTAGTGGTATTTGTGGCAATGTTAATGTTGTCCAAGTGAACTTCTTCATAATTGTTCAAAATTTTAAAGATTTGCAACATATCAGAACGATCCCTCCTGTAGATAAGTGTAGGCAATCCTAATTTCCTTAGTCTTTGCTCGTAAGACATATCTTTAAATCCAGTAATCATTTTGGTAGCACGTCGTTGTACGTTTTCTATGGCGAGTTCATCTTTCTTGTAGATCGGTGACCAAACACAGCTAGCATATTCATGGTCAAATCGGCCCGTCATTGTGTTGACTTGTAATATTTACCATTTAAAGGGACTAGCAACCGGATGGTGTACTTGTCAAAATAATATAACCATAGGTAAAACCTATATACGGCCGAAACCTGTTTCTACAAAGTATAGATAGTAATTTTATTTTTCGAGGGTACGAAGTGACAAAAAAATAGGGTGCGAAAAGGCAAGGGTACGAAATAGCCCGTTGCCGCAAGAACCACACTGGCGGCCATTTTGGAATCGCCAGCCGGTTCACTCGATTCACTAAATCCGGTGCGGCGTACCAATCACATGATAGGGATATGTCTATCGGTATAAGCCTTAGTATTCAATGGTGTTTAACAAGTTCACACAGGAAAATTATGTACGACTATAATTAAATATTTCAATAGAGGAGAGACTGATGAGCCACCGGTACGGAATACCGAACGCTCGGTTGGTTGGCGAATTAGGCATTCCCTTGCCGGAAGTGAAATCGTTAAAGTTAAAATGGCGGCGCCCATAATTTGCGATAATAATTCAGGTTCACCGGTAAATGAAAATTATTTTGTTATTCCATGTTTTATTCACGCAACGCGTACACATTATCTAAAGGCGACCTGCGCAAAAAGCTGGCCTGTGGCCAGCTTTTTGTTTCGGCCGTAAAATAAAATACTCAAATAAAAGCAAATTTGTGGCATTATTTGGCTTCTGACATTAAAAAAATATGATCAGTCCAAAAAAAGTCTCAAGAATCGTCACCGAATCGTAGATTTTTAGATATTTTCCATCGTTTTTCTATAGCGTTAGCTAACGGTATAGTTGTTGTTGTTGCTTCTCTACACGGGCTCAGACATAAACACGAGCCAAATTACGAAGTTGTATGCACTTTCAATCGCTACACATTGAAATACGTTAAATCGATCCGAGATAAACGGATAGTTCCGTGGTCCATTGGTCTAAGCGGTTTCCCCAATTTTGCCTTCTGTCCGCCAATGCCGGGCCCCGGGTTCGAATCCCACCAGAGACCAATATATTTTTTTATTGAAATACATTTTTTTTAAACAGAATTTCTTATCCTAAACTAATTCTTTACCATTTATATAAAGCGTTTGACACATATTTACAAATTACTATTTTTAATGCACCATCTGGTTGCGAGTCGCTTTAACTGCATGATAATTGTTTTGTTTTGTTTAATTTCAAGTAGATATTTCTAAGAGGCACTGTAGTTCAGTGGTAACACATTGGACTCAGGGCTGCCATAAGTTGACATGAAAAATCCTAAGATATCCAAACTTGCATTTTTCAATTGCGATTTTACGAATCGTACCTTTACCCCATTGCCTGTTTCTAGTTTTGTTGACAAATGCCTGCTTAAAGCATACTGGAAATAAAGCAGAATGTGCCTTAAGGTTCATTCTGCTTTACTTTCAGCCTTCTTTAAGCTACCATGTACTAGAAAAAAATCGGAATATTTAGGAAAAATCCGGAGAAATGGCAGCCCTGTGGACTACAGTACCAGGGGTCGTGAGTTCGATCCCCCGCCGGACCAGCGGTCTGACTAAGGGATTTTTTCTGAATCCCGATGATGTACAGGAATGTTTTTGAGCAAGACATGTACTGTGAATCGCTCTTCTCCACCAGGGGTTTAAATGGGTACCTGTGAAGGGTCTGAGTCGGTACTGCGGCTGCATTTGATTGGGCCATATGTTAGCAGTGCTCAATATTGTCGGCAAGATGGCTAGTAAATGTACAGTCGACAGAGCGGTAATTCGAACTGAAAGTGGACTTTATCTTGGTATATTACTTCTTTTTGTACTTTACTGTGGTGAAATATAGGCACTGTAAGGCCCCAAGCCCACAGGGGTCAGATGGATGCTGTGGCCGAATATAACACCTCCAAACACAAATATAGTGAAAAAACCCATAAAACTACCATTTTCTATGATCAAACACCATATTCTGACATACAGCTCATTTTTTGAAAAAAATAAACAATTATATTATATATACCTTGGAAAGGTGCCCAACTCCCGCGGCAAACGTGCTTCGTGAAATGCCCCGACATTATTCCGAGTCTGTTGCACTGTCAATTCTTGATCGATTGTGAATACAAAGTACCATCTGACGCAGAAAACCCTATTGAACACCATAAGATTCCATATTGTTATAAGATCAATTTCCATCGATAACAAGCCCATCAGACCCTCGGAAGTTGCAAAACATTGAAGTCAATCAAGTCTCTACCCACACATACACAGTACTTTTTACCATTGGGGTCTTATCTATACACCTTAAATCAACAACATGCACTCCATGTCCTCCATATTTCGATAAAATAATTTAAAAGAAGTAACTTACCATACATGTCAAAGCCAATGTACTCTGCATTATTGCGCAACGGCCTATGTTTCGAAGCGACTCTTCGAATTAAAAATGCACTGATCATCTTCTTTTCGTGAAGTGTCGCTTTGAAACACAAGCCGTTGCGCGGTAATGAGGAGTGCTCAATGGTTACAATGCAGCCTTCCAAGCTTGAGGTCCCCGGAAGGGGCACTTTAATTGGCGTTGTGTCCAAATGTTTTTTTCTGCCCAATCTGGTTATGAATATCCTTGCCCTACATGTATGCATGGATGAGCAGGAACACCGTCAGATATGATGTATGGTAGCTACCGTAAGTTGAAATGGGTATGATCTCTGAGAGATAATAAAAGGACCTCAAAAGTAAGATGTGGAGGAGTTTGATGTAATATAGACTGTGTTAGGCTGACGTACAGACTTTTGGCGATGGTCAATAGTTACAACACTCTCCTTCCAAGCGGGAGGTCCTAGGTTCGATTTCTGGGTCTGGTATTTATAGCACTTAGTGCAAATAATTAGGGCTCATGGTAAATCTAGCTCGTTGATCTGGTTGAGCTGAAATGAAAGATGTTAAAAATTGATATGATGAATGTGAAATGATAAAATCTCTAAACGCAGGGTCTTCTAGAAGGACTAGTTGGCACACTGACTTAAATTTTTGAAGAACTGACAATCACTGAATGGGCTATTTTTATGATCTGTGTGTGTTTTTTTGTCAGGTGTTGTCCATGTTTAAAAAGTTGCACAGAACCAGTCAGACAGTCTTCAATGAGGATTATGAAGCTATTGCAGGTAACCAAGTGCCTTACATCTGTTGCTATCTACCATTACTCTATAGATACACATTTGTACACCTTTAATTTCACAGGAGAGGGCGTACTAGAATATCTGGTCTAAAGTAATGGGTCAGTAACTCTAGCGAATCCTATGAGGGCAAACTAGGGGTATAGAATCAGGTTTTACAGTGGAGAATCTGTTATTCTTTCCCGTTTAAATGCAAACGTACGCAAACGCAAAGCACTAAAACGTAGAGAAGAACAACTTTTGGACAATTCTGATAATTCTTGTTTATCTTGGTGGCAAACAGTTTGGAGCCTGATCAGACGCCGGGTTACCCGGCGTCTGATCTGGCTCCAAACTGTTTGCACTGCAAATAATAGTTTTAGCGTAAACGCGTTTATTGGGAGAGAATAACAGATTCTCCACTGTATATAGGTTCCTGATAGAATAGATACCGGTACACATGCATGTATTTAATTTTTTTAAACCTTTAATTTCGTTGAATAAAATTGTTCCTCGTTAAACAGTCCTGATTTGTTCCTTGGTCATGTATAGTTTGGTTCCAGATCTCCTGGACCTAGTTAAATCATTTACAAGTTCGATTACTGGCAAACTGTATTCACATTCAGATTGGGTTGGAGGAAATCAAATTTAAAAACACTTTCACAAAGTAACCTGCAAAGCTTATGTTCAGATGTTGTGGATCCAGATTGGTTCCTAGATAATGTATAGTTTGGCTCCATATCGCATGGATCCAGTCAAATCATAAATACAAGATTACTGGGAAACTGTTTTCATATTCAGACTGGGTTGGGGAAAATGTTACCAAAGACACAGCACAATGTAACCAATGTTACCAAAGTGAAGAACAGTAACAAAATGGACCTACAGTGGAACCTCAATATCTCAAACTCGTTTAACTCAAATTATCAGATAGTTCGACACATGAACTGCATTATTTCATGCTCAGTTAAGTCGACATACCCATATTTCAAGTTAAAATTAAAATGTGGCTTAGCCACGTTTTAACTTTGAAATACGGGTGTATTCGACAAAACCGACTTTGAGATATCGAAGTTCGACTGTATTTGTGCAGTTGTGCACATTTTATGCCTTATATGATCCAAACCACCTATCATTGTGAATAAACAAATGTTTTTCTTCATTTTGCCACTTCTAGTTGTCCATGATAAAATCAACCAGGAATTCAGGGCCAATGCTCATCATGAAGACCCAGAGAAGATCCAGGAGGTAATCTCATTTGTTATGGATTTTTAACCCATTACCCCATAGCCTGTTTATAGTTTTGAAAATAGGTGACTACTTAAAGCAGGTTGAAAATAAAGCAGAATGCGCCATATGGCGCATTCTGCTTTACTTTCAGCCTGCTTTAAGCTTTTACCAGCTAGAATAAGGAAAGTATTAAATATGACACACATGTTCATTACGGTTTATATTGGAGCTATTTTCTTCAGCGGATGAATAAAATGAATGTGCTAAAAAGTCACTTCTAGCAGGGAAAAGGTTAAGTGACACCTACTCCATAACTTTTGATGGACAGTTACAGTTTTCAGTTAACTCTAGTCCACTTATTCTTATTTAAATTGTTTTCGGCAATATGTTCCAAAATGTCAAACACACTCTGATCAAAGGGATCTTGTAGGAGCCCTCTGATCTGGGTCTGCATTGTTTTCATGGAATAAGTTTTCTTTTTGCAGGTACTGCTTGTAAAGAATTAGTGCAATGTGTTTACACATTCAACTCTAGCGACGATTATAGTGGTTACACTTGTTATATGCAAACCTTAAGGAGCCCTCTGATCAGGGTCTACACTGTTTGTCATTATGAAATATATTTTTAAAATCATCCCTAAATAGTCAGAAATGGACTAGACGTGTTTTGAAATAGGAAATGTCCATTAAAAGTTTCAGGGGTGAATGTGTTAAAGCCAAATATTGGCATTGTTTTTAGCTCACCTGGCACGTACATGTAGTGCCAAGGTGAGCTATTTTGATAGTTCTGTGTCCGTCGTCGTTCGTTCGTTCGTTCGTCGTCAACAATTTCTTTAAACGACATCTCCTCCAAAACTACTGGATGGATTTTAACCAAACCTGGCAGGAATGATCCTTGTATAGTCCTCTTTCAAAGTTGTTCAAAAAGTTCCGGTCTGTTGCATATCTAGGTCACAGGAGCTAAAAATAGACTTTTTCAATGAAAACTTAAAAAATCTTCTTGTCTAAAAGCACACTACCCTAAGCTTAGATATTTGCCACAAAGCATTGTCTTCAGATCCTCTATCAAGATTGTTCAAATTATGTACCTGGGGTAAAAAATGACCCCGCCCCGGGGGTCGTAATTTTACATAGAGTTATATAGTAAAATCTTCAAACATCTTTATCTCTGAAACTAATATGGCCAGAGCTTTGATATTTGGCATGGTGACACTTCTAGAAGCCCTGAACCAATATTGTAAATATGGTTTTGGTCCGTTGCATATCTAGGTCACAGGAGCTAAAAATAGATTTTTTCAATGAAAACTTAAAAAATCTTCTAGTCTGAATCCACAGTACCCTGAGCTTAGATAATTGGCACAAATCATCATCTTCAGGTCCTCTATTAGGCCTTAGGGAGGAAAACTTAATACACATAGAATGCTGAAAATGACTTGTCTGTATATATTTCTTTTGTCCAAATGTTCATTTGCATAATTCTTTACTGTATAAAATGGAACTATTTTCTTCAGAGGAGGAATGAATTAAAGGCTAACTAAGGTGTATTTATGCAGTAATGGGTTAATGATAGACTGTCTAGTTATTGTTGTGCTTGGAAAGTTTATGTCATTCTTGTGTTTGTTTGCAGCTACTGAAGGTGGCAGATGAAGCAGAAGTAGCACTGAGGGAAATCGTCATTCAGGCAGAATATATTCCTGACAAAAATGTGTACAGTAGGTGACTTAATTGTATTTTTTAAAGAAAAGATTTGTTCTTCAGCAGAAAGGGCCTTCAGGAGCGTTTTGCTCTACATTCGGCCTGTTTGCAGCATCAGTATGTCCAGTTTCAAGATGGCTGAACATTTTTCTATGACACTTTATCCCTTTGCCTGTAGCTAGTTTTGAAGACAAGTCATCACATAAAACAGGCTGAATGTAAAGCAGAATGTGCCTTTAGGCACATTCTGCTTTACCCTTCAGCCTGCTTTAAAAGCTACCATCTGCTAGAATATAGGAAATATTTCTTTTGGTACATGTTTATGACTGTAAAAATTGGAATTATAAATTGGAACTATTTTCTTAAATGGAGGAGTACCGTAATTATAATTTATGCGCTAAAAGGCACTCTTATGGGGAAAGGTTTAACAGGACATGGTAAGAATATTAGAATATTTGATTAAGATGAATAGGTATGGGGCGTAAAAATGTCCATTAGGAGCAAAGTCCAGCTTTCACCAGTCTTAAACCCTTTACCCCATAATAATCTGTTTAACCCGTTCCCCCATAAATATGCCTTTTTCGCCTATAATTTATTCCTTCACTCCAGAAAGTAGTTTCCTTTTATATAGTCTTGAATATGTATCATAAGAAATATTTTCTATATCCTAGCAGATAATAGCTTAACCCATTAGCCCATAGCCTGTTTCTAGTTTTGAAAATAGGTGACCACTTAAAGCAGGTTGAAAGGAAAGCAGAATGCGCCTTGAGGCGCATTCTGCTTTACTCTCAGCCTGCTTTAAGCTAAAATCTGCTAGGCTATATAAAATATTTGTAATAGTAATTGTTCATGAAGGTATAAACTGGAACTATTTTCTTCAGCAGAGGAATAAATACGCTAAAAGGCGATTCTATAAGGTAAAGAGTTAAAGCAGGCTGAAAGTAAAGCAGAATGTGCCTAAAAGCACATTATGCTTTACTTTCAACCGGCTTAAGTGGTCATCTTTCTTTAAAACTGGAAACAGGTTATGGGGTAATGGGTTAAGCTGAAGATAGGTGGATACTTAAGGCAGGTTGAAAGACAGTAGTCTGTTGAAAGGATAAAAAATGTGTCTTCAGGCACATTCTGCTTTACTTTCAGCCTGCTTTTACCTACCATTAACAAGTATAAATGAAATATTTTGTATATTTCACATTCATTACTGTATAAAATAGAACTATTTTTTTAAGTGGAGGAATTAATTAGATGTATAAAAAGGCTTATTTAAATAAGTATAGAATCACATTTTTACTGGCCACTTAACCTTTTTTTGGCTGTACATTATCTAGTATCTGTAGAAATGTGTTTGCTACTATACGTACAGTTTCTTTTGCATCAAAACAAGGGATTATTTCAAATACTAAAATCTTAATGTCTGCACCAAATCCTATGGTATGACTTCTTTGTTCAAATTGTCTCTTCAAGACAATTTGAATGAATAGTCACACCATAGGGCTTGGTGCATACTTAACCCTTCCCCCCCATAGAAGCGTTTTTTAGCGCATTTAGTTTATTCCTCCGCTGAAGAAAATAGTTCCAATTTATACAGTCATGAACATGTATCATAAGAAATATTTTTTTATTCTAGCAAATAGAAGCTTAAAGCAGGCTGAAAGTAAAGCAGAATGCGCCTTAAGGCGCATTCTGCTTTACTTTCAACCTGCTTTAGGTAGTCGTCTATTTTCAAAACTAGAAACGGGCTATGGGAGAAAGGGTTAAAACAAAAAATGGGAAAACTTCAGTTTACACATTCTTATATTGAGCTCTGATCAAATGTGTAAATCAAATGACATATTTATGCTCACTAGGATCTCTTGTATTTTTCAGAAGCGAGAGTTACAGAAGATAATAAAAAGACTTTACTAGAGAATAAACCATTTGATCCAACAAAATCACCAGACAGACCCTCAAGAAGAGGAAAAAAGTGTAGCTGATAGTTCAGAGTCTCAGATTTGAATTCATCTATTGTTTGGTGTTAGATAATGTTGCATCACTGGGCTATCTAGACTCAAGGGGCCCTTTTCATAAAACTTCGTAAGACAAATGCTGTCGTATGTCAGATTATAAAACTCTCAATTATTATTTATTTCTCCATCTAATCCTGTCTTGTGACATCTTTTTGGAATCTTCTTGAAAAGACGATGCCAAAGAGATGTCACTAGACAGGATTAGATAGAGAAATCAGAAATTAAATGTATTTTAAAGTTTTGACTTACGATCGTTTTTGTCGTAAGAAGTTTTATGAAACGGGCCCCAGAGACATATAGTGCTCCCTTATCTACAACAACACCTGATAGGAGACAAAGATTGTGTGTGTCATTAGTAGGGAGTTGTTATAGGGAAGGAAAATTAATATCCTAAGTGTACATTTGCAAACAGTTTGAACCCAGATCAGACACCGTGTAATGCAGCATCTGATCTGAGTTCAAACTGTTTGTCACTCGTCTTTATGTTTCTTCTGTCAAAATGTCCAATACCTCACTTTGAGGAAAAAACAACAAACAAACAATTTTAAGAATTGCAGCAGTAAAAGTGTTAGTCATAATTGTCTTGTTTGGGGAACAGCTGCAATCATTGTTGTAAGGAGGGAATCTTTGTTCTGACAGCTTTTGTAAGGAGGGAGTACTGTATCTTAACCCTTTCCCCAATATAAGCACCTTTTAACACACTTAGTTTATTCCTCCGCTGAAGAAAATAGTTCCAATTTATACAGTTATGAATATGTATCATACGGAATATTATTATCCCCTGCCGAAAGGCAGAGGGATACTGTTTTAGGTCTGTCCGTCCGGCTGTCCGTGCGTGCGTGCGTGTGTGCGTGTGTGTGTGCGTGCGTGTGTGCGTGTGTGCGTGCGTGCGTGCGTGCGTTTTCCGTCCGCAACTGTATCTCCGAAACCTATTAACAGATTTGGATTAAACTTGGTATACTTATTTGTCATCATAAGAGCACCGTGGGAAATCAATTTTTTTTCAGAAAATGTTAGGAATTTATGTGTTATCTGCCCTTTTTGTGTTAAAAATGCTGTCCGTGCGTCCGTCACGTTTTCCGTCCGCAACTGTATCTCCGAAACCTATAAACAGATTTGGATTAAACTTGGTATACTTATTTGTCATCATAGGAGCACCGTGGGAAATCAAAAATTTTTCAGAAATTTTTAGGAATTTATGAGTTATCTGTCCTTTTTGTGTTAAAAATGCCATATTTAACAGTTTTTACACTCTAGCAACTACAGTATTCAACATATTTTGTTTATACTTGCACACATTGTCTATAAGTACAAGTTCTTGCAGGTGTGCAAATATTGTAAAAAAAAGGATACTTGTGACAAGAGTTATCTGCCCTTGATGTACTTAGAAAATGCTAGAAAATGCTTTATTTTGGTATTGTTTACATACTAGAGCCTATAAATATGCATGGATTTTTGAAAAAACTTTCTTGAATTATGTATGGCTATTAGTTTTCAAATGAATTTGATAATTGTTGAAAACGGAGAAATTAGTCATGAGTTATCTGCCCTTGATAAGTAAAAAAAGCCATATTTAACTGTTTTTACTCTCTGGCAACTACAATTATGAATGGATTTAAATGATACTTGCACACGATGTCTATAAGTAAAAGTTCTTGAAGGTGTGCAATTATTGTCAAAAAAGGATACTTGTGGCAATAGTTATCTGCCCTTGATGTACTTTGAAATGATAGAAAATGCTTTATTTTAAAATTGTTTACATCCTAGTATCTATAAATATGCATGAATTTTGATAAAACAAATTCTTAAACTATGTATGGCTATTAGTTTTCAAATAATTGTTATCATTTTTGAAAACGGAGAAGCTAGTCAACAGTTATCTGCCCTTGATGAGTAAAACAAACCATATTTAACAGTTTTTACCATCTAGAAACTACAGTCTTTAATGGATTTTGATTTAACTTACACATGATGTATATAAACATAAGGGTAGCAATTATTGTCAAAATAGGATACTTTGTGGCAAGAGTTATCTGCCCTTTATGTACTTAGTAATGCTTAACATGGCTTTATTGTTTACATGCTAGTGTGTACAAATGTGAATGGATTTTGAAAAAAAAATTAAATCATATATGGCTATTATTTATAGAATGAGTTCAATTATTATCGAAAATGTGCAAATTAGTCAAGAATACTCTGCCCTTGATGAGTTGAAAATGTGTTTACACTCTAGTAAATTCTACAGTTCTGAATTTTTTTTAATAATACTTGCACACAATTATAAGTTCTTGAAAGTGTTTAATTACTGTTGAATTTGAATCAAGAGTTACCTGCCCCTGTCATACTTAGATTTATAATGCTACAAACGGCTTTATTTTTTGTATTGTTTAGGCTTTAAAATGTACAAAGTTGAATGGATTTTATAAAACTTTGTAAAAAGCTTTTGAATGTTGATCTTTAAAGACAGGTGATCACCATTTGCCCCTTCCTCCCACAATAAAGTTTGCCACTTTCTTCTGGACAATCACTGCGGCAGGGGATATCAGCTCTAAGGTGCTTGTTTTTATTCTAGCAGATGGTAGCTTAAGCAGGCTGAAAGTAAAGCAGAATGCGCCTTAAGGCGCATTCTGCTTTACTTTCAACCTGCTTTATGTAGTCACCTATTTTCAAAACTAGAAATAAGATATTGGGTAAAGGGTTAAAGTATTGCTTTTCCACATGTGACAGTATAAGAAAGGAAAGGAAGTGGATGTTTGAATCACATGTACATGTATTAATATTTGTGTATTGAAACGGAGGCATCAACTATTCTAAATGGCAGTTATTGTGATGTTGAGAACCTTTTTTGCTGAAATGAATAATACTTGGGCAAGTATTGACATTATAGTATATTTCAAGACATGTTTATTGAAAAGTGTGTGAAAAAATGCAATAAAACAAATTTACATCTTTAGATAGTTTTCATGTTGTCTTTATTTGAATTTGATAATGATGATGATGGTGACAGGATGGGCATGGCTTGACCCATAACCCCATACATGTAAATATGCCTTTAATTCCCTTTAATTGACTCCTCCACTGAAGAAAATAGCTCCACCTTAATATACATTCATGAATATGCACCATAAGAAGTGTTTTCTTCTTACAACATGTAGCAGATGGTAGCATAAAGCAGTCTGAAATTAAAGCAGAATGCACCTTAAAATGTTTGCATGTTGCTTTACTTTCAACCTGCTTTAAGTGGTTACCTATCTTTAAAACTAGAAACAGGCTATGCAGTACTGGGCTAAAGCAGAAAGCTCAGTTGACGCTATCTGTCTATTATACACAATACCATTCTTTCAAATGATCATAATGACATGTGACAAGAGCTGAACAAAGATACATGTATTCACCAAATAAGGCATTCATAAGGATTCATTTGGTTTTTGAGAAACAGCACATATAAGTACTCAGCTTTTTAGCTCACCTGAGCTAGCTCAGGGTGAGCTTTTGCAATCCTTGAATGTCCGGCGTGCGTCGTCCGGCGTCAACAATTTTAGTGTTTACACTCTAGAGGCCACAATATTTATCCAATCTTTCTTAAACTTGCTCATATGGTATATTGCTATAAGAGCTTGGATGAGTTCTATTATGGTTGAAATCGGACAAATAGGTCATGAGTTATCTACCTTTGAACTGCTGAAAATGCCATATTTAACAGTGTTTACACTCTAGAGGCAACAGTATTTATCCAATCTTTCTAAAACTTGTCCAGATTGTATATGACCATAAGAGTTCGGATGAGTACGATTCTGGTTGAAATCGGATTAATAGATCAAGAGTTATATACCTTTGACTTGCTGAAAATGCCATATTAAACGGTGTTTACACTCTAAAGGCCACAGTATTTATCCAATCTTTGTAAAACTTGCCCAGATTGTATATGACCATAAGAGTTCGCATGAGTTCGATTTTGGTTGAAATCGGACAGATAGATCAAGAGTTATTTACCTTTGAATTGCCGATAATGCCATATTTAACAGTGTTTACATTCTAGAGTTCACAATTTTTATTCAATCTATTTCAAACTTGCTCAGATTGTATATGACTGTAAGATTTCAGATGAGTTCGATTATGGTTGAAATCAGACTCATAAGTCGAGAGTTATCTGAAGGGGTATAAAAGCCGGTACCGTGCCGAACTTTGCCGAACCGAAACGTAAATTGCCGTACCGAACATTTTTGGGGAGTTTAAATACAAGCATAAAAAAATCTTAAATTTGAAAATTCTGGTACGTATTAGTTCTAAAACATATTATTTACATTCTGAATAAATATTGTTACCTTAATGTTGAGAAAAAGGTGATTTGGTAATTTCAGGGGGTATAAAAGCCGGTCCCTTATATATTCTTTTTATCCTGCTTTTTTCTTTAATTACAGAATAATGTTATTATGTTTGTTGATAGATTTTATCAAAGTGTGTATCTTTATTGCATATACCAAAAAATATTTATATACGGGAGAATATAACTCTTAAAATCACATTTGAAGTGATTTTATTACAAGAGGGCCTGAAGACCCTGATATCGCTCACCTCTTGTACTGAAGCTTGATAGCTTTATCTTACTGTTTCATCAGTTTTAATTTAAATCCATTCAAATTTGTAGTATAGCATGTAAACAATTTTGGAATACAACCTCATAATTCTAATATGGTAGAGTACATCAAGGGCAGATATCTAGAGTCTAAACAATACTGAAATGAAGCCTTTTCTAGCATTTCAAAGTATATCAAGGGCAGATAACTATTGCTACAATGATTAGATTTCAACAATAATTGCACTCCTTTGAGAACTTATAGGTAAATACTTTGTGTTCAAGTAAAATCAAAATCAATTGAAAACTGTAGTTGCAAAAGTGTAAACGCTGTTCGATATGTCATTTTCAGCAATTCAAGGGCAGACAACTCTTGACATATAAGTCCGATTTCAACCATAATCACACTTATTTGAACTCTTATGGTCATATACAATCTGAGCAAATTTGAAAAAGACCGGATAAAAATTGTGGCCTCTAGAGTGTAAACACACTTAAATATGACATTTTCAGCAATTCAAAGGTAGATAACTCTCAACCTATTAGTCTGATTTCAACTAAAATCGAACTCATCTGAACTCTTATGGTTATACACAATCTGAGCATGTTTGAGATAGATTGGATAAAAAGTGTGACCCCTGGAATGTAAACACCCTTTAAAATGACAATTTCAGCATTTCAAAGGTAGATAACTTTCAACCTATTAGTCTGATTTCAACCAAAATCGAACTCATCTGAACTCTTATGGTTATACACAATCTGAGCATGTTTGAGATAGATTGGATAAAATTTGTGGCCTCTAGAGTGTAAACACTCTTAAATATGACTTTTTCAGCTATTCAAAGGTAGATAACTCTCAACCTATTGATCAGATTTCAACCATAATCGAACTTATCCGAACTCTTATAGTCATATACAATCTGAGCAAGTTTGAGATAGATTTGATAAAAATGGTGGCCTCTAGAGTGTAAACACCCTTAAATATGGCATTTTCAGCAATTCAAAGGTAGATTACTCTTGACCTATTAGTCCGATTTCAACCATAATCGAACTCATCCGAACTCTTATGGTAATATACAATCTGAGCAAGTTTGAGAAAGATTGGATAAATATTGTGGCCTCTAGAGTGTAAACACTAAAATTGTTGACGACTAACGACGGACGCCGGACATTCAAGTATTGCTATGAGGCCCATATAGACTTCGAGCTACTGAACACCCCCTCCCCCCATGTGGGGACTTTTGACCACCATACTTTTCTGAAACCTCATGGTCTTCCGAGTACATTCTGATGTTCTGCCCTTTGTACGTTGGGGCTTTACCCGGTCAGAGCAAATTGAAATTACCTCCCCTTTGTGAAAATTAAATTCTGATAGATTATGTAATTATGACTTGTTTTAGTAGCAAAATAGCTGGTCTTCACAAATATCGTCGTTGTTTTTATAGATACACAATATTTATTCCAAGAATCGATCGGAACGAGTGTTTTCTAACTTTTTAAATTGAATTATCTCCCCTTGAATATATCAAATACCATAAAATTAGCTAATTCATAGTTTTATTACAATTAAATCTTCTTTGAAACCCGAGTTTTTCTTTAAATGATGATTAAATATTCAACCGGGTATCGTGAAGATGTTTTCTAGCATACATTTAATATATTTCTGCGGAAAATATCGTTTTTAATGATGAAATAACAAAAATACCAACAAAGACTTACATGCCGGTACTGTAAATAACTCTAAGAAATAGAGTATGAGAATTAGGGAGCAGTCATGGATCATGGAAATGGATTACCATAGAACATCATGATGATGGCGGTGTGCATAAGTTTATTTATTAGGGTCTTACGATCTAATATGGGGGGGGGGGGGGGTCTACCGATATACAGAGTTATCCCAATTTCTGTAATGAGTGAACTCCCCTGATAACTGTTGAGTAGCTTTCGGTTTAAGATCACGCAATATTGAGTAATACGACTTAGAAAAGAATATTGAATTTGGTTTAAAATGCTGTTTTGCAGTATAACGGCTGTATGTTACGAGGATCAAGGCCTGTTGCAAAATAAAATGTCCACAGCTAGCATTGCATTTACTTATTTCTAAACTAAAACTGAATTTGAAAAATACTGATTTAATTCACACTTGAGCAATGCGATGTTTTATACTTAAACGTAAAAAGTACTTTCAGATACAGTTGAATTTATTCTAGTTACCATTTCCAAAGGGATTGTGAGTGTAATAAAGATTTAAAGAAAGGGAATAATAAAGTTAAATGTGGATTCTTCTTTTCTTTCTGCTTTACTTATGTCCTAAATAAAGCAGTCAATGTCTTAAGCGATCTATTTTAGTGACTGCTTAACACTTTGCCTGCCGATCGCGACTTACTGTTTTTGCAAAAACAAAACTCAGATCTAGTTCGGAGACACGTAACACGGCGTCTGATCTGGATCCAGACTGTTTGAAACTTGTCTTTATGTTTATGTACTTAAAAAATGTACAAACCAAAATTTCACCCTTTTGCAGACCACACTTTCGAAGCAAAAAGTATCACCGCAAGATAAGAGCCAATATGGGTTATATTGTAATGTTATATTTCTTTAATCCTAGTACATTACATAACTGTTCATTGTGTAAGGCGATTTAAAAATGATGTGAGGTTTGCTACGTTTACTTTATTATTATATTGATGAATTAAATGAAAATGATGGATGTTCACTTAAGAATAAAATGATCAAGTAACTAGTGTGGTAAATGACAAATTATTTATCTGGATCAAATCCGTTTGTAACTGCCAGGAGGTATTCGCCTTGAGACCAAGCTGTCAGTGTACCGAGCAGTGGTTCTAACCACCTAGCTGTATGCCAGTGAAACATGGACAGCATATGTGTGTCATGCCAGACAACTCAACCACTTCCAGACAAGCACTCTTCGCAAGCTTCTTGGTATTAGATGGCAAGACAAGGTTCCTGACACTGAAGTTCTCAAAAGAGCGCTGGACAGGTCACGAGTGTCACATGTCAGATGAGCGACTCCCAAAGCAGCTCTTATACGGAGAGCTCTCCTCTGGTAAAAGGAAAATCGGGGGCAGAAAATAATGGTCAAAGACTGCTTGAATGCTTCGCTTCCAAGATGGACCTTCACACAGACACTTGGGAAGACCTGACTCAGAACCTGACTGTTTGCTGCCTGTTTACCTGTCAACCTGACTCAGAACCGCCCTGCATGGAGATCAGCTGTCATGAAAGGGCTTGGTTGAAGCAGAGACAATCAGGTTAGAGCATGCCAGGAAGAAACGTATGGACCGGAAGGCTCGAGAAACCAGTACCTTACCAATACCATCTGACAACGTGTGCACCTACTGTGGGCGTACATTTGGTGCCAGGATGGGTCTTATTAGCCACATAGGCACTCGTCCCAGAAACTCAACAACTTGAAGGTGCGGTGATGTTCGCATAGCGAAGGACCAACAACACATGTCTGCCATATCATACATCACAAAGGAACGTGACATTACGTAACCCAACACAGCAGCCCCACAAAGCAGGACATAAGCGTCTTTAACACACCTAGCATTTGAGCCCCGTCCTCACTGTCCCGGATTTGGTCACCGGAGAGTCCCGGTTTAGCAAACCCGCAGTCGCCGGTTTAGCAAACCCGCAGTCGCCGGGAGTCATCAGGAGTTCAACCTTAGCGACGCCCAGGACGATCCGGGATCGACCTTGTTCATCTGGCTGCCACCGGCTAACAGCCCCGGAGGCTTTAAAATGTTTGATACAACCGGGGGTCACCGTGATTCACCGGGACAGATAACCAGAACCGCCTTAATCTGGGGAATGCCAGTGTAACAGGCCGTTTCTCTTCGCTAACTTTTACTCTAAGAAAATACTAAATTATTTTCTTAGCGACAAAAAAACTAAGAGTAAATTATGGCCATTGTCAGGGACTTTCCCGACTAAAATGACGTCACTCTTCTCGCATACTAACATGTGTGACTGTTTATTTGCGGTGTAGTTTTCGGGTTTGTTTTCTTCTCCCGTTTATAAAGCAGCAAGCATTGTCCCAGAATAAGTAGAATAGATAATTAATTGAATAAAAAGTGTTTATACATAAGCGTAAATACATAATTAGGTTCACAATTATAATTAACTAACAAGCCAAATTTCAACGAAGTCGCCGTAGCTCAATCGATAGCGACTCTGCCTGGCATGACGGGGGAAGTTTTGGTACATACAGTGGTCATTTATTACTAAAAATATAGACTTTGAATAGATATCGATCTTTTCCACGTTTTAGCGATGAAGACCGTATGTAATAATGTCTTAAACAGTAATCCCAGTCCTTTGTAATGACGTTACCCCACCCAGACTTTGACCCAATTTCACGAAGCTACTCAAACACAAACGTCGGCTCAAAACCATCCGCTAAACGTATATATAGGTCTATAAACGATTTTTATTCAATAAAGTATCTATTCTACCTGTTATTACTGCTTAATAAACGTTCGTGTTCTAATCCTAGAAAATTCTAAAAAGTTAAGAGAGGGTCACAGTTTTCTAAAGTTTTGAGAAAATTCTATATTAAATTTGGCGAGTTGAGAATTTTCTTAGTTTTTTTCATCTTTCTAAGAGGGAATCCCCAAATACTTAGTTGAAATGGCCGAAAACTAAGACTATATTGATTTTCTAAGAGTATATCGTTATACTTAGTGAAATCTGTCGAGTTTAGAATTATCTTAGTTTTTTTCACTTTCTAAGAGTATATCATCAAATACTTAGACTAAATTGCCGAAAACTAAGAGAATATTGATTTACTTAGAGTAAAAGTTATCTAAGAGTGTTTCAGAATACGGGCCCTGGGCCGTTTCTCTCACCCCCCCCCCCCCCTCCCTGTGTCTCATTTAAGTTAGTAAGGGGGAGGAATGGCCTGGGCCAACGCCGGGATATGCCGGAGCAACGCCATTACCGGTGCATCCTTGGCAGGTCGGTGAACAACCGACAAGTTGTTAGCGGCATAGAAATGGATTTTCTTTTTTTTTAAAAATGCAATTTTCTGCATTTCATTTTTAGCGTTTGCTTTTCGTCTGCGTTTAAATAGGAAATACATGTAATATCGTCTTCTCTATTGTATAGAGTAAATATAGTACATAAAACGAAGTTACTCTTTCTAAATAAATGGCTCTATGCTTAAATTTGTATGTCCACTACAAACAGTATGGAGCCAGACAACATTTTAATGTACTACTTTATAGCATTGCGTTTGCATTTCATCTGATTTACTCTGAGAGACAAAAGAGAACTGATGCTTATTCACGTTCGCCCTGGTTGATGTCCTTTCCAGCGAACACCGGGTAACGTCGGCACGTCACCGTTGAACAACCGGGGTAGGACGGGATACCACCAGCAGTGACCGGGGTTACACCATGTTATACCGGGATTAACCGGGAACAGGCCGCCACTGCACCGTAATTACACCGGGCCAAACTGGGAACTAACCGGGATAGTCAGGGGAGATCAGGCTTCATAGCCGCTGGTCCATCGGGGGGAGACACCGGGAATATGAGAACGAAATATATTTTGTCATGAAAAACGTCCCAGTTCACCCCGGTTCACCGGCTATCCTACACCGTGACAGTGAGAACGGTGCTTAACTTCTTTAACAAGCCGATTAATGATGAAATGCATATTTGGGTACTGTTTTCCATATGGTATATATACTGCCGTAATGAAAACACAAATCTACTTGCGTTACTTGAACATGAGGTTTTGACTACTGTACCCGCATTATGTTTTTGATACAGATCACAATAATAAATAAATAAATAAATTTAGATAAAAAATTAAAGCACCTGGTTTGGTTGATGACTTTTAATTAACCCTTGCAACACTGAACACCAGTAATGATGACTATTGCAAACACTTTTAATCCAGATCATGCTGCACAAAAATAGGATTCATAGAATCTATCTCTTCGTATAAGGAGCTAAAGATGCTTCTTCACTGTCTTAAGAATTCTGAATGCATGCAGACGATGGTGTGAAGCAAAGGTAACTTAATAAAGCAGGGTGGAAATCATGCTGAAAGGCCCTAAAGCAAGGTTAAGCTTTACTTTCATTAATTTTGCACTGATACCTATGGGGGAGAAGGTTTGATATGTAAAGTAGACTGAGACAATGAATAATATCATGTAAAGAGAAGGGTGAGAGAGTGAGAGAGAGAGAGAGAATGACGAACAGAGAGAGACAGCGACAGAGATAGAGAGTGAACGAGGAGACATGTGCAGAGAGAGAATTATGAGATCCTGCAAGATAAAATGGTGGAACAACTAGAAATCAAGTTGATTGACGAAATGTTTGACGATGTTGACGATTATGACGATGATAAACCAACTTAAAAAGTTCTGTTTGCTATTGAATCGACATGAGCATGTACATTAGATCCCTTTTTGAGAAACTTTGTGATGATCATTTGGAGGATTATTGCTGTACACAATGCTCAAATTGACCAAGTAGGATAATGTGTATTCATCTTTTGGAAAAAAAAAAGAGAAAGCGGAAATGAAGAATAATGTATGGGAAATAACTCGTCACCTCAGTGCAATACAATCGTAACTCAATACGAATTTATATTGAGTTACGTTTGTATTTGGCTGAGGCAACGAGTACTATCCGATAACTGAAAAGAGTTTTTCAAGGCAATGTTGTTTTACACAACTTAGGTTAAATTCCCATGGATGCAAATCTTGTTTGCTAGTATGTAGTATTTTTAATCATTACCAAAACACGCTTTTCAATCAAATGTGTTTCTTGTTTTGCCCGAAAGGGAGGCAATTACCTTACTCGCATCAAAACTTTTTTTTAAAGAAATCATCAACTTGAGTGCTTTTCTCTTAGTAATGTTGTAAAATAACATGTAATTGGCGACAACAGGCCTATGTTAATATGCTAAGATTATACATATACATTGTATATCATAAAACTGCTTTTAACCCTAAAACAAGGGCAGACAATTCAAACAAAAGAAGACTTTTAGTTGCAAACACGATCCTATTCTATCAATTATGTATAAATCTAGAGTTGTTAGTTAAAATTTATTAATTGAAGTGTCCTTGTCTGCGCCCAAAAATGTTCGACATAGTTACAATATGACAGAAATTGAAAAAGGGAGCTAATTGGGTTTTTTCAATTTCACACAAAGACTGTGCTATTATAACCCAAGGGGTATATATTTAGTTTGTGAATATATAAGGCTTTCATGTAAAGAATGTTTCATGATTAGAACGTGTTTCTATGATGTATATATTCAACATTTATAAAGGGAAAACTGATTTGTTTTGTATTAAAATTGCATTCTGTACTTTTAAGGGGAGATAACTTGACTAAATGATGAGTTATGTCCAATTATTTTGCACTTTTACTTTCAGTTGGATTATGTTACATAAATGAATCACTTTGCAATAGATATATAAGCTTATACATTTTTTTATATTAGTGCAACAAATACACATGAAATTACATATTTCTCGATTTATGCAAGGGGAGGTAATCTTCAAAGTCAGATTTCTGACCAAAGCCCCAACGCTCAAAGTGCAGAAAATAGGATCTGAACCTACAGACCCTGCACTTTCAGAAACACATAGTGACCAAAAGTCCCCCTATGGGGGGAGGGTTCACATTATTGGCCAGTAGCCTAATAAACACCCTTAGGAAAGCACTGGTGCACCCAAAAGACAAACAAAAACCGAGGAAGTATGTGGATGTGTTTATCGCATACCGTGCAAAAACTGTAATGCGGCATACATCGGTGAGACAGGTAGAAAGCTCGAGACCAGGATAAAAGAACATATAAAAGACTCGGATAATTGTCCACAAGTGTTCACAAGGGCAGAGCACAAGGCATCCCAGTCTACAGAACATGCGAGTGCAGTGACAAATCATATTGCCAGACACAACCATGTTATAGACTGGGAGGGTGTAAAAGTGATAGACAAAGAGAATAATACATCCCTGAGGAGGTTAAGAGAATCGTTATGCATTGTACAGGAGGACAGAGTCATGAACAGGGACGAGGGGGGATATCTAATGAGCCCCATCTACCGGCCGCTGTTTACTACGGGAAAAATGACCAGTAGTAAACAAAACTCATGACGTCACCAACGGTCAAGTTCACAGTCTGAAGAAGGCACTCAAATGGGGTGCCGAATCTGTCATTGTAAGCAAAAATATTTGGATATGCGAGTAGAAAATTATTGTATAAGTTAACATAAGCTATCCTGATGAATTTCTTTCGTGAACAATTAAGAAGTTAAGAACCAACTGTTAAAGGCACACTTTGAAATTAGTTTTATTCTTTGAAATATTTAAGTACTTAACAGTTATGGTACACACAATTGTTTGACTGTACATGAATCCAATTTAGCCTCACATTCTGTTTAATCTTTAAAAAAAAAAGAGCCTAATGCTCATATAAAATAGGCATGATTATACAGATTGTGTAATTCTTACGGAACTGGATATATTACGGGGAACCGTTATAATCTGTTGTTATATTCATGTTCGGCAATCACTGCAACGGTAAATTAAAGCGTTATTTTGATATTACATGTCTTATTTTTCAAGAACATACTAAAAAACATATTTTGATAAAGTTTATCATCAAGTAACATAATAAAATTCGGTAATTAAGGAAATAAACAGGATAAACTGAAATCTATAGGGGACCACAGGGCCCCGACACGATTAATTTTTAGGGGAAAAAATTGTCAGAAAGTATATATAGAGACAAGGGATACAACTGATTTTCAGTATATTCTCACCCCATCTCGACAAAACCAGGCATATCATGAATAAATATTGATGAAACGACACCCTTTTTGCATTTCTGTCTAGCTAATATGATACCCTTCCATAAAAACATAACATAAAACCAACTGTAAGCATACAATTTTAACAGTAACTGCGTCCACTCATTGAAATCACCGATTTTCGGAAAACGGGACAGGTGTTCGTTCATAGCCAACACAGCATTAGACACCTCTGTACGCTTGTTTAGGCGGTATTTTCGAGCATTACAGTAATACAGTTCCATAGATATCAATTTTGACACATATAAAAGCTGATTTGTACTCAAATCATTGCCATACCATCAACAAATTAGCATGTTTTCATCGGCAGTAAAGTTATTCTTGTACATGTAAGCTTTTTTGGTACGGCAATGATTTAAGAAGAAATCAGCTTTGATCGGTGTCAAAAATGTATATCTATGCAACTGCATGACTGTCATGTTCGATATTACCGCCTAAACAAGCATGCAGTAGTGGCCAATGACTGTAATGCTCGAAAATACCGCCTAAACAAGCGTACAGTAGTGGCCAATGCTGCGTTAGCTATGAACGAACACCTGTCCCGTTTTCCGAAAATCGATGATTTCAGTGAGTGGACGCAGTTACTGTTAAAATTGCATGCTTACAGTTGTTTTTATGTTATGTTTTTATGGAAGGGTATCATATTAGCTAGACAGAAATGCAAAAAGGGTGTCGTTTCATCAATATTTATTCATGATATGCCCGGTTTTGTCGAGGTGGGGTGAGAATATACTGACAATCAGTTGTATCCCTTGTCTCTCTATATACTTTCTGACGATTTTTTTCTCTCAGAAAGCAATCGTGTCGCGGCCCTGTGTAGGGGACCGGCTTTTATACCCCCTGAGATTACAAAATCACCTTTTTCTCAACACCTATGCTTCTGATGGTTATAATATTTATTCAGGATATAAATAATATGTTTAAGAACTAATCCGTACCAGAATTTTCAAATTTAAGAATTTTTTATGCTTGTATTTAAACTCCCAAAAATGTTCGGTACGGCAATTTATGTTTCGGTTCGGCAAAGTTCGGCACGGTACCGGCTTTTATCTACCTTTAAATTGCTGAAAATGATAAATTTAACAGTGTTTACGCTCTAGAGGCCACAATATTTATCCAAGCTCTCTCAAACTTACCCAGATTGTTTATGACCATAGAGTTCGAAAAAGGGTGATAATGGTTGGAATCTGACAAATAGATCAAGATATATCTACCTTTGAATTGCTGAAAATGCCATATTTTACAGCGTTTACACTCTTGCAACTACAGTTTTCAATGGATTTTGATTATACTTGTACACAAAGGATGTAGCTATACGTTCTCGAAGGAGTGCAATTATTGTTGAAATGTTATTATGTGGCAATAGTTACCTGATCTTGATATACTTTGAAATGCTAGAAAAAGGCTTCATTTCAGTATTGTTTAGGCCCATTGTTATTTGCCTTTGATATACTCTACTATACTACAGTAGGTCGACAAACTTGAATGGATTTAGAATAAAACGGGTGAAATTCAAAGGTAAAGCTATCAGGCTTCATTACAAATGGTGAGCGATATCAGGGCCTTCAGGCCCTCTTGTTTCTATTTATTTTTGGTCTGGTCAATAACGTCCCCATTTATTAATGGATTTTAGATTACTTGGTACAAAATTTTGCCATCATGAGACAATGTACAGGGCACAAAACCCAGACCATTTGATTCATGACAGATCACATACAAAATGAGTTGGCATCTTAAATTCTTTAGATATTGACGTCCATCCCACTCCTCATTGTTGCAGTAATTTACTGAAATTAGGTAACCACTTAACCCATTAACACATAAATACGCCCTTTTACGCCTTTACATTATTCATGCTCTAAAGAAAATAGTTTCTTTTTATACTGTTATGAATATGTATCGTAGGAAACATTTTCTATATCCTATCAGATAATAGCTTTAAAGCAGGCTGAAAGTAAAAGTAAAGCAGAATGTGCCTTAAGGCACATTCTGCTTTACTTTCAACCTGCTTTAAGTGGTCACCTGTTTTCAAAACTAGTAACAGGCTATGGGGTAATGGGTTAAAGTATGTTGAAACAAAGCAGAATGCACATTAGCTTTAAGCAGTCATCTGCATATAGCAAATATTTCCATATAATATGTATACTCATGACTTTTTAAATTTGAACAATTTTCATCAATAGAGGAATAAATCTAAGGCCTAAAATTGTGTATGGAGAATAATGAATTCTTTTAGACAACTTGTGGCATTCTATGAAAGCTGTCATGTTTAAGTTACCTCCCTTCTTCCAACGTAACAGGATACATACCAAATATTTAGACATAACCTTTAACATGTTCTTTGACATTAATTTTGCAATATCGATACCTAATCAGAATCAAAACTGTATGTAATTCATATTTGATGTTTTGTCGGTCAAATTGCAATAAATATAAAAGCAGACATTTAGAACTATTAAAGTATAAGATAATTAGGGACTCGCAACCGGATGGTGTACATGTACTTGTCAAAATAAAATAAAATACTCAAATAAAAGCAAATTTGTGGCATTATTTGGCTTCTGACATTAAAAAAATATGATCAGTCCAAAAAAAGTCTCAAGAATCGTCACCGAATCTTAGTTTTATAGATATTTTCCATCGTTTTTCTAAAGCGTCAGCTGACGGTATAGTTGTTGTTGTTGCTTCTCTACACGGGCTCAGGCATAAACCCGAGCCGAATAAAGTATTATCGATCGCTACCAGTGAAGTACGTTAATTTGCTACCATATGTATCGAGAGCGCTGGTAGCCGAGGTAGTAAAGGCGCTTCCTCATTTTTCATGTTTGTCTCCGCATGGAGAGTCACGGGTTCGAATCCCACCAGAGCTTCTTCTTTTTTTTTTTTGGAAATGCATTTTTTAACAGAATTTATTATCCTAAACTAAATCTTACCCATTTATATAAGCATTTGACATATATTTACAAATTACTATTTTTAATGCTAAATCTGGTTGCGAGCCTCTTTAAGTGACAGTCTAAGTGAGGTATACGCAAGACGCACGTAGTCTGACTAACACATCCATTGTTCAATTACTATATTCGTCTCAGAAACTTTGAAGGATCAAATCAGCTTCCTGAAATAATCATTTCATCTCATTGCTCATTGTCCCTCATCGTTTATCGGCGCCACATTACTAATTTTGTGTCGCAGTGCCAAACAAACCAATTCATTCATCCTACAGTGGAGAATGTGTTATTCTTTCCCAATAAACGCGTTTACGCATAAACTATTATTTCCAATACAAACAGTTTGGAGCCAGATCAGACGCCGGGTAACCCGGCGTCTGATCAGGCTCCAAACTGTTTGCCACCAAGATAAGCATGAAATATCAGAATTGTCCAAAAGTTGTACTTTTCTACGTTTTCGCGCTTTGCGTTTGCGTACGTTTGCGTTTAAACGGGAAAGAATAACAGATTCTCCACTGTACACACCAATGTGCCCCTAGTTGAGGTGGTACAGTGCTCCCTCTCTACAACTACATTCAATGGGATACACATATAGTGTGTGTTGTTCGGGGGAGTTATAATAGGGAGGGAAATGAAAACCCTAAGAGTGCTTAATATGACTTGACTTACATTTGCAAACAACTTTAGCCCAGACTAGACGCCGCGTCGCGCGGCGTTGATCTGGGTTCAAACCATTTGTCACTCATGCTTATGTTTCCTCTGTCAAAATATCCAATATATTACTTTGAAGAAAAAAAACAACCCAGCAGGCGACTTTTTTAAGGAGACAAAATCATCAGTGAAAATATTAGACATGATGGTCTTGTTTTGGAACAGCGGCAAGCATTTTTGTTCAGAGGGAATCGTTGTAGAAAGGGGACACTGTACAGGAGATATCCGGACAAGAGGTACACGCAAGGACGCACGTAGTCTGACTAACACATGCATAGTTCAATTACTATATTGTCTCAGAAACTTTGAAGGCACGAAACCTCCCCGTTTTAAAAAATAACTTTAAATACTCAAGGTCATTTTAGTTCAAATAGTTCTGTTTGCAATTTTGGCAACCTTCATAATTGATTAGCTTTTACCTGCAGACATGTAAACTTGGCCATTGTCATGTCGTTACAGAGTAGACGAAGTAGTGAAGACGTCATTCTTTCCCAATGCACGTGTTTACACTTTTAAAAGTTAATATATTCTTTGCAAGCAATGTTAAGCCATATCAGACGCCGGAATACCCGATGTCTAACTGGCTCCAAACTTTTTTACCATCAGATTAAGCTATATCGTTAAACATATTTTAAAACATGTCCTTTCTCCATGTTTTTTGTGTTTCAATAGTGAAGACTAACATCACTACTTTAACTAAACTTGTTGGTTCAGGTCACTCGGTGCGTTTGCTTCAGGAATGCACTCGTTTACGATCTGTCTGTCGCCTTTGGAAACAGCTTATTAAATGTTCATGCTTTTCCACGTTAACCCCTTCACTACCTTACCCCACGTGCAATGGTTATTTACAAACAGTTTGGATCCTGATCAGACGCCGCTTTACGCGGCGTCTGATCAGGTTCCGAACTGTTTGACACAATTTCAAACTTTTTTAATTAAGTCTAAATACCCTAACTTTAAATAAAAGACTTAAAAGCAGACGACAATTGTTAAAATTGATTACGCTATGGCAGTGAAGGGGTTAAGTATTTCTTCGCCATAACATCGTACACTTTTAAGCTGGAGTCTGCAATATTGTTTTCAAATTTATACTCATAGCAACTTAACTTTAGAATCACCGATACGAGCGTCAACAGTTTGAGTTCTTATCAGACAGAGTAGCTCGGTGTCTTATATAGATCCAAACTGTTTGCTATGCCATTGTATTTGCCAATGGTGGTGTTATGAGTAAAGGGTTATTTGCGTAATTAGTTAAAACTTAGCCGTTGTTATCTTGCGCACACATAAACACCTTACTTTCACAAAGTAATGCGTAGTCCTGAACGGGAGTTTGTTGCTGCGAACATAACGTTATTGTACACAGATCTTAACAAAATGTAGCACAGCGGTCTAACGGAAAACAGTTGTAACAAGAAGAGAAAATACCGTCATGTTTTAAGTATTCGCAGAAGGACATCAACAGACTTGCAGTGGAGAATCTGTTATGTAACCCGGCGTCTGATCTGGCTCCAAACTATTTGCCACCAATATAAACATGAGTTATCAGAATTGTCCAAAAAATGTTCTTTTCTGCGTTTTAGCGCTTTGCGTTTGCGTACGTTTGCGTTTAAACGGGAAAGAATAACAGATTCTCCACTGTATAGGGAATCACAACAGGCAAATGTCCATGTAGCATAGTTTCATCAGCTTGCTGCTTTAACTCGCTCACAACTAAATTATCATCTACATTGATACGTACTGTCGTCTGTACTATTTTAAGTCAGATTTTGGGTATTTTGACTAAAGTTATATCGATATGAGTATCTAACTCGTCACGCAGCGTCTGATCAGGATCCGAACTGTGTCAGCAGTAAATTTGCCCTTCGTCGTCATTGCCAAACTGTTTGCAAAGTCCACTTTAGTTACCTACATTGTATGGCAGTGAAAGGGTTTACAATACAGGTACCAGTTAGATTATAGTCGAAATTCGATATCTCGAACTCGCTTAACTCGAACTATCCGATAGTTTGTCATCTGATCTGCATATTTCATGCTCGGTTAGGTCGAACATACCCATATTGCAAAGTTAAAACGTGGCTAAGCCACGTTTTAACTTTGAAATACGGGTATGTTCGATTAACCGAGTTCGACTGTACATGTACATGCAGTTATATTTTTTGTATAACAGACATTTTTCAATATTAGTTAATATACCTAATTGGTATACTCAATGCAGATACTACTTTTTACGAGTGTGGGCAAACAATTACCAGTTTATAGAAAACTGAGAGTATAGTATAATCTAAAGCAAAATGCGTCATAAGGTGCATTTAGCATTCCTGTCTATCTGCTTTAAGTGACCATCTGTCTGCAACACCAAACACATAGGTTAAGCAACTACCTGGTCCTATGAGTCCTTGCAAGGAAAGGTTAAACGTATGAAAATACAACAAACAAAAAAAACAAAACAAACAAAACAAACAAAAGACAATATGTCTTGTTCGTGTCTCACAAAACCACCCAAACGTAAACCCTTTCATCGACGTATGCGAATAAAGTTGAGATTGCGTTACGCGGCGTCTGATCTGGATCCAAACTGTTTGCCATTCGTATCGAAATTACACCAGTCATACTACTTTAAATCTAACTGATATTGCAGACAACAATGTTGACGCAGACAACAATATGGCGCTGAAGGAGTAAAAAAGCACAAATTCTCCGATGAAATGATAAATCTGTCTAAATGGCTAAACTAGACATTTACTCAGTTTATCTGCATGTATATTTGTCAATATTTTGTTGTGAATGAATAGGCTGCGTATCATATGCACCGGTTTTATAGATAAAATAGATATATCTACACCCTATAAAATGTTACCAATAGCTTTTGGGTGATTGTACCACGTGGCATTCCCATAGAAACCATAACTGACACATGTTTAGTATAGTTTTCAGTTTCAAGAGTTCCAAGCATCATGTTGAACCCATGTTATACTCAATCGAGTCGGTATGGATACCTCTGTTTACAAGGTTTAAAAAGAGAGTGTTGGGATTTTAATGTCTCATTTACCCGATAGCCTGTTTCTTGTTTTTGACGCAAGGTGACCAACAGTCAGGTTGAAAGTAAAAAGTAAAGCAGACCGCAAACCATGCGCATTCTTCTTTAGTTTCAGTCTTTTTTAAGCTACCATCTGCAAGGATATAGAAACTATTTCATAATTGTATAAAATGGAAGTATTTTGTTAAGTGAAGGATTTGATCAAATGCGTAAATATTGCGTGTCTATGGAGTAAAGAGTTAATAAAAAATATGTTTCATTAAAACCCATTTGTGCCCACGATCCCATATATAGAACATAGGCAAACAGTGTAAACTCTGATCAGACGCCGCATTATGCGGCGTCTGATCAGAGTATACACTGTTTGCTGATAGGAATTTCAATTTTCAATATAAAACAAAATGAAACTGAAAATTTTGACCAGACACCCCTTTGATAAAAAAATGGACAAATCCAATATATAAACATGGAAGAATCGACTGGGTATAAATGGGTTAACCACGTCTTCTGCATTTACGCGCCATATTGGCCGAGTTAACGCTGAAACGTATCTCTTTTTTACACAGACTCGATCTGTGAGAGAAAATACATTTTCCTGTGGTGGTGTGAAACAACGAGGTCATTATACATGACTTGGTACAAAACTAAATTGTGTTGGACTGGTTAACAGCTGCGATCACCATATTAGACACAGTTACAGTGGAGAATACGTTATTCTCTTCCACTAAACGCGTTTAAAACTATTGCTTCCATTGCAAATAGTTAGACGCCAGATCAGACGCCAGGTAACCCGGCGACTGATAAGGCTCCAAACTTTTTGCCACTGAGATTGAAATAAATTATCACAATTGTCAACAAGTTGTCGTTTCCTATATATTTTATTGCTCTGCGTTTGCGGGGCTTTTTTGCGTTTAAATTGGAAATACTTTTCTTCACTGTAACCTCTGGTTTAATATAGCCTAGACTCCACAGCTGTGAACTCGCTAGTCACAGTGTAGCTATTTTGGGCAATTTTAACAAATATTTCTCAAAATGACAAAGTGTGCAGTCCCTGATCACAGGGTTCTGTTAGAATCCGCTTATCTAGTTCAGTTCAACACGGTTTGTACACTGTTTGTATAGGACAAACATTCTCTTAACAGGTACAGCTTAGTGTAACGGACGCCTATATACGTCACCAGGGTTCATTGTGGTAGCGAATAGTTTTTCGGCGGAGCTGTCTGTTATCTATTTAGTCACACATTTCTATTTAGACAAACATTTGAACCAATCATATTTGATCAGAAATTTAGAATTAAGAGCACCTGTTGAAACTGACTTGTCTGATTGGATAGTAGCCAGGGCTCCAGATAAGAGAATTATTTCAAAACTTAAAAACTTTATTTATTTGTGCATTAAACCCTATGGTGTCCAACTCATATGAATTGTCTCTTCGAGACGATAAAAATGAGTGGTAACACCATAGGGTTTGGTGCTGAAATGAGTGAGAAAATGTTAGATTTGTTCAATTTACTCCCCTCTTATCTGGAGCCCTGAAACAGTAGCATAGCTGTTTATGCACTGATGTGAGTGTAAAATTAGACACAGCCAGTGTGTAATACTGAGCTTCTATTTTAAGATATGCTAGCAAAATCTGATGTGTATTTATAGATAGACAGTGGCAGCTAGGTATTTTGTTTAATAATGGTTTACTTCCAATTTATTTTAATTGTTAACTATTAATTTTGTACAAATTTACCATACATTGATAGCAATATAATAAATGGCCTCAAGTGAGTTAAACACAATTGTGTTGTTTCATCATTTATTTACAAGAGTGAGGTGTTATAGACCTTGTAAAGCAGGGCAGACTGTTCTGTATGGGCCTGCACAGTTTATCTAGTTATAGTTTGTTTCAAGAAACTCCCCATGAATGAAGTTTGATATACAGAACAATATAATTTAATCTGAGGATCTCCTACCAGTAGCTAGGATATGTTTTGCATTTCTGTACATTTATAGTTTTTTAGTCAGAGTTATGCTATATCGTTGAATGTGTATTTTTTGCTTTTCAATCCAAGATATTACAATTCTTTGAAAACCTCCAATTTCGTACAATTTTGCACACCCATCAACAGCATGAATTTCACCAACCATTCCGCCGAATATCTTTTTTAAAGATATTTCTTGTTTGTACTGTTTATAAGTCAATTCAAAGTTCAATTCAAAGTACAGTGCTCCCTCTCTACAACGACATCCAGTGGGAGACACATATTGTGTGTGTTGTTCGGAGGGAGTCGTTATAGAGAGGGAAATAAAGACTTGGCTTATATTTGCAAACGCGGCGTCTGATCTGGATTCAAGCTGTTTGTCGCTCATAATTATATTTATCGCCTCAAATTGTCCACGTAATTGTAATTTTAAGAAAACCAGCAGACGACAATTCTAAGCAGACGACATTGCAGCAGTATAAGCGTTATACATAATTGTCCGGTTTTGGGAACTGAGACAAGGGTCGTTGTAAAAAGGGAGTCGTTGTTGGGAGGGCCGTACGCTGTACTCTTTATTTTCTCAGTTTGCATGTATACAAATACATGAGAATTTTCCATAACACACATTCAACAAATCAAGTAATGGGACACACTACAGTGGGAGACAGATACAGTGGATAATCTGTTATTCTTTCCCAATAAACGCGTTTACGTAAAAACTATTATTTGCAGTGCAAACAGTTTGGAGCCAGATCAGACGCCGGGTAACCCGGCGTCTGATCAGGCTCCAAACTGTTTGCCACATGAAATATCAGAATTGTATAAATATGTTCTTTTCTACGTTTTAGTGTTTTGCGTTTGCGTACGTTTACGTTTACACGGGAAAGAATAACATATTCCCCACTGTATCGTGTGTGTTTTCGGGAGGAGTTGTTATAGAGAGGGAAGATAAACAACCTTAGAATACACCTGAAAACAGTTTGAACCCATATCAGACGCCGCGTAACACTGGATTCAAACTGTTTGTCACATGTCTTTATGTTTCTTCTGTCAAAATGTCCAATAAATTACCTTGAGAAAAAACATCAAACGGCAATTTTAAGCAGATTTGATTTGATTTGTTACGATTTACGTCGTTTTTAACAGTATTTCAGTCCTATCCCGACGTCCAGCTAATTATAGGTGGAGGCAGACCCCCAGAAGCCCTTTATGCACTGTTTCAGGCACAAAACGGCAACAGGTTAGAACCTCCGACCTTCCGCAAGCCTCCTGAAAGGCTGCCCCACATAAAAAATCTGAACGACCAGACTGGGATTCGAACTCACAGCGGTTACATGTAGGAGCTTAGTGATGTAAGTCACAGTGCGAGACCTGGGATATCCCCTCCCCCGCCTCCTCAAATACAGTGCAATTTTAAGCAGACGCTATTGCAGACGATACCAGTATTGCATTGAAGTGTTAGACATAATTGTCTTGTTTGGGGAATAGTGGCATACAGTGGATAATCTGATATTCTTTCCCGTTTAAACGCAAACGTACGCAAACGCAAAGCACTAAAACGTAGAAAAGAACAACTTTTGGACAATTCTGATAATTCTTGTTTATCTTGGTGGCAAACAGTTTGGAGCCTGATCAGACGCCGGGTTACCCGGCGTCTGATCTGGCTCCAAACTGTTTGCACTGCAAATAATAGTTTTAGCCTAAACGCGTTTATTGGGAAAGAATAACACATTCTCCACTGTACATTGATATATCGCGGGATTCGTTGTTCGGGGGAGGTTTGTAGGGAGGGAACACTGTACGTAGAAGGGTAATATTACGAGAACAGAAGATGCAGTCGAAAGGAGAGAAAAGTAACTATACGTATCGGGCCTATATTTTTGTATTCTGCACGAGTCTTTCTGTAATTTGCAACACTTTTCTTCATCGCTACATGCATACACTCACACTTAATTACACATTTTTTACCATGCCCCCTAGTTACATGCCTTATTTCAAGAGTTTTCCGGCGAAGGTCTTAATTGAACAAAGAAAACAGTGTAGATCACGAACATATCTGCATGTTTATAACAGATTCATTTAGGATGATACTTATTCTTTGCATATATGTGAGGGTTAAGGGTGTATGAAAGTCATGAATTTGGGAATTTTTCAAAGTATATGAAAATACTCTGTGATGGTTTTATATTGAAGAGCTATTTAAGTTGAATGAAAAAATAGAAAAAGTGTATATTTTGGTGTACAACTTTTGGCTCTATGGTCATGTAAAATTTACCCCACCCACTCTTTCTTATTTTGTCCTTTTCAAACAGCCCGCTTCAATAAAATACATTTCAAATGAAAACAAATAAGATTATTTGGTTTTGTGTTATTTATTTCATGACTATGGTAGTATTTCTTCATACAAAACCTAATTTAAGAGAAAACAAGCACCAAACGTGAAATTAATAAAGCTGTAAATATCATCGATATGGTATTTTTTTGTAAAATTTGTAAAGGGAGATAACTCTTTTTACTTTAATAACTCAAAATTTTCAACACTGACCTTTCAATTCCTTTTCATATTTTGGACTGCTTTAGCATGGGCTTTCATCTTGTAGAATATAAGAAAAAGTTTAATACTAGAACTATTTCATTTTCAAACTTTTTTACTTTTTTTCATAAAAAAATCTAATAAAATCATGCCCTATAAAAAGCATATTTTTGATATTCAAGGATCCATAATGTTCAAACCTGGTGCCTTCTTTGTCTAAATTTGGTTTCCGTATGTGAAAATACCACCATAGACATGAAATAAATAAAGAAAACCCAAATAACCATGTTTGTTTTGTTTTGAAATAGATTTTACTGAAGCCTGTACTCTGAATGGGTAAAATTTGAAGAAAAAAATTCCAATTTTGACATACCTTTTTCAAATCGCTGTAGCTAAAAATAAAAGGACACCACCATATTTTGTTTTTCATTTTTTCATTCATCATAAACAGCTCTTCCAAAAAAAACAATGATAGAAAAAAAGTTTAACGCTTTGAAAAAATCGCTTATGGGTTTGATACAGCCTTAAAGAAGTTAAATTCTCCTTGTTTCTTGACATAAACCGACCCGCTGGACACGGGAAAAACATACAGTACTAAGTATTATTCTTTCTGTTTAAAAAACTAAACTCAAAGCAATGCAATAATAGAGTTTTGAAAATAGTAGGTATGTTTTTTAAAGTCCTATTGGAAACAGTTTGTAACCTGGTTAGCGAATGAGTTGTGTTTTGCGACATTGAATGGGTGATATTACGCCGAAACAAAAATACACCAAATAACTGTTTGCAATTGGCACGGTGCTTTAAGCTTAAATGTGGTTTTTTGGGAAAATAATGGCGTCTTTCCCACTGTACTCTTCTGCACAAGCACTTTACTCTCTTTAATAGGGTATATATACACAGCCCTGGCAAACAAGTAAGAATGGAAATAATTCAGGATGTGTAAGATATAAGTGACAGTAAAATAGATATAATAGTTTTAACACAAACAAGAATAAATTCTTCAAAACTGCACTATACCGTCTCAGTATATTTTAAGACATTTTAGTACATCACGAAAGAAATTCACCAGGATAGCTTATGTTACCTTCTAAAATTATTTTCTACTCGCATATCCAAATAAGTTCTTACTTACAAGACAGTTTCGGCACTCCGTTGGAGTGCCTTCTTCAGACTGTGACAGACAGTTTGAAGAAGGCACTCCAACGGAGTGCCGAAACTGTCTTGTGAGTAAAACATTATTTGGATATGCGAGTAGAAAATAATTTTAGAAGTTGACATTTGAGTAGATTAACCAATTACTCCATAGATATGCATTTTTACACCTTTAATTTATTCTTCAACTAAAACAATCTTCTAAAGTATACTGTTTTAGATTTGTATCATAAGAAATATTATGTCAGTATACATAATATTATACTAACAGATACTATTCTTAAATCAGGTTGAAAGTAAAGTAGAATGCGCAGCACATTTACCTTACTTTCAACCTTCTTGAAGAGGTTACTTGTTATCAAATCTAGAAACAAGCGACGTGGGTGGGGACATTTTCAAAGGTACTTAACTCTTTAATCCCCGAAACGTTTAATGCACAATTCCAATTCAAAATAAGTCTAGTCCATTTTTGACTATCTAGGGTTGATTTAAACAATATAATTCAAAATGACAAAAAGTGTAGACCCTGATCAGAGGGCTCCGTAAGGAGCCTTCTGATCAGGGTCTTCACTATTTGCATGAGACAAGTATAAACCTCACAGGTACACTGTTTGTAAATCACGAGTATACTCGTCGCAAAAGTTGAATGTGTTTAGCAAATATTAGTACACGTTTTATTTTCTATGAGACATGTAATGCTGTCGCTTGTTGTTTACTTATACCGCCGCAGCGAAGTTGATTTGCGCATTTCTCGTATTGCTGCGGCAACCCCGAGTCGAAATATGACTCTAACGAAATGCCTTCCGTTCTTGGAGTGGCATTTTGATAGTTTATTGTCAGAAACTAATGAGTACATTTAAATTAGTTTTAAAGATATCAAATCTAAGAAAATTAATCATGTTCTGCATAAAGTTTCCACTACGAACCACCACATTATAGCCTCCTGCGATTTGATTAGATGTTAAACCACACATAGGTAGGACAATATCAAGAAATGTAACTTAGTTATCAAACTATATACTGCATAACATTTATATTACGATCATTAAAACGAAGGCTTATTGATTGCATGAAAAGCAGGTGACAACTTAAAGAAAGGTCGACAGTGAAACAGAAAGCTCCTTGTTTTAAGCAGTCACCTGTCTTAAACATCTAAAACTGATTGCTATAATCCTGCATTTATATTATATGGAAGGGTTTGATCATTTTAACCATTTCAAATGGCTACCAACCCTCACTTGTCGTGGAACCTCTCTAAACCGAACAATATCTCGGCCTGGGGCCCGTTTCATAAAGCTTCGTACGACAAAAACGACCGTTAGTCAAAACTTGATAATACATTTAATATCTGACTCTTTTTTTTAAATCTAATCCGGTCTTGTGACATCTCTGTGGAATCGTCTTGAAAAGACGATTCCAAAGACATGTCACAAGACAGAATTAGATTGAGAAATGTACAAGAATTAAGATTTTTATAATCTGACTTACGACAACATTTGTGTTACAAAGTTTTATGAAATGGCCTCCTGGAATGGTTTGAATTGCGAAGATACTTTTGAATTTCTAAATAATTATTTTCAATGCCTTAAAGCAGTATAATTATACTCTTATAAAGCTTTATGCTTTACTTCATCTTTCTTCAAGCTGCAGCTAGATTAAAGGTATAGTACCCCTAATAAAACCAATCCAATTTCGGTCAATATCGGAACTGTATAGAAAGCGATAGGCCATTGTCAATCAACTGCCGACCTGCTCCGGACCACTCTAAAGCATAGTTCGGAACAGACAGGTCGGCAGTTGACGAGAATGACCGATCACTGTACGTAAAACAACGGAGTTTGACCCGATCTCACTAGGAGTTCCCAACCTAAACACCAACAACGAACATTGGTTTGGGCGTTTCTAGCGAAGTTTTACGGTACGGTGGAAGTGGGTGATCACCTCATTTAGAAGAAATCATAATTTGAATTCCTTTTTTACTTTATGTCATTCTTTGAAATAACTACGCTTGAATTGTGTTTCTTTCTCGTTTAAACCAATAACGACATTTTTTTATTATTGATAATTTCGATCGGAATGACCGTTACAATTGTTCCTTTCCTTTTAAATGATCAGCAATTAATTTTTAGATCGAATGTTTGCGTGCAGGACGGTGCAGGACGGTGAAATGACATCAAACATTGCAATTTAATATTTCACGACTATCGTGACAGGAAGGATGTAAACTGATATAAAATACTAGTATTATAATAACTGTATTGTAAACTGCAATTAACTTAAGGCAGTAAATTATGTTGTATAACAACAACTCGTCACAGGACCATTTCTTACACAAGAAACATTGTCAATACTCTAAGGGCGGATCTAACCACGTCAAACAAAAATTAAAAAAGATTCATTTCGTACAAATTTCATCTCTATGAAATGTCTTCAAATTTTACATGCAAAACCAACAGTGACGCTATTGCTATCAGCCCCTTATCCACAAAAATGTACCAGGTTAATTGGACTAATGAAATTACATGTAATTGAATACGAGGAACTTGTCAAACGTTGGTCGACGTTTAAGATACTAGAAACAAATCTTTTTACAATCGTCGGTTTTTAGTGAAGTAGCAGAAATAGTTTCAACGACTCTTTCTCGTATGTTATGATGTAATTTTTACGGAGATTCTGCAACTGCGGATGCGTTTTATCTAATATCCGAAGCCATATTACTAAACAATAATGTCAATTGTTATGATCTGTATTTAACCTTTCATTTATCTACATTGTAGTTTTAACATATACATGATAATGATTTCTGATACTTAGTTTTCTTAATGTATTATTTTTTCAACTAAATAAAAAAAACCTAACATATCTCTACAATCAACATAAACATCCAATACAGCGCTCGCTCTCTACAACGACATTCAATGGGAGACAACATTATATGCGTTATTCGGAGGGAGTCGTTATAGGGAGGGAAATTGTCTTACATTTGCAAACAGTTTTAAACCAGACCAGACGCTGCGTGACGCGACGTCTGATCTTGATTCAAGCTGTTTGACACTTATAATAAAGTCTTTGATTTCTGTTACCATTACAGTATGTAACTTTGAGAAAAACAGCAGACGACAATTTAAAGCAGACGGTATTGCAGGCATGAAGAGTTGGATATTAATGTTTTGTTTGGGGAACAGCGACAAGCGTCGTTTTAGAGAGGGACACGTTGTTGGGAGGACCTTTATAGGGAGAGAGTATTGTATATTGTTCACTCGAAATAAAAAATGTGTTTCCGGTTACCCGACCGACCCTATATTTACCCTCCGAACCTGAACATTTGTTTTTCATTTTTTGAAAAATGTAATGGCAAATGTCGGTCATTTTGTGGCGCCTGTGCCAATCGTTTTTATGAAGCGAGCTTTCCAACTTATATTCAGAAATATAATTTTTAAAAGTTCAAGAGTCTTAGAGATAGATTATTAAAAAGATTCAGCAAAACTCTTAACACTTTACCTCATAGCCTGTTTCTACTTTTGAAGACAGGTGACCACTTAAAGCAGGTTGAAAGTAAATCAGAATTTGCCTTAAGGCACATTCTGCTTTACTTTCAGCCTGCTTTAAGCTAAAATTTGCTAGGCTATATAAAATATGTGTAATGGTAATTGTTCATGAGTGTTAAACTATTTTCTTCGGCGGAGGAATAAATTAAATACGCTAAAAGTCGCTTCTATGTGGGAAAGGGTTAAGAGGTGAAAATTGCTCTACATCCGTCGTAACGTGGCTTTCTTGCAGGTATGACCTGCTACTTGATTAACCATTGAAACGCTCGACATGCAGACATCACATTCCAAACATTCGTTAATTTCATCTGTCACTACTTTGCCGTTTTCGAAAACCAATAATGATCAACAATGGTATCAGTTTAGATTTTTAAGGTACTGTTGGTAATGCGCCATACCTATAAAATCAATAATATTTTAGTATTTCAGTATTTTATTGGCAAAATCGGAATATCAAATGCCTTTGGCCAAACAACAACGTGATAAGATATTCATGGGGTAAATATCAAATACTCCATCGGCTTGAACTCTCATTTCGTTTTGTTCGATCCTCTTAGTCGAAAGTTGTGCTTGTGCCTTACAACGCTATTGAAATGATTTATTGTCGACAATTAAAATGCAGCAAATAAGACAAAACTCCAAGCAATGCTCATTAGCACCGCATGTGTGGCTATCAGGGTCCAATGTTATAAAGCTTTTCAGTTAAGTCTAAAGTCGTTATCAATCATTTGATTGGTCAGATTTGAGCCTAGGCTCAAACCTGACCAATCAAATGCTTGAGAACACACTCAGACTAAGGTCAAACGCTTTATAACCTTGGACCCAGCAACTGTTGATGACGTAGAACAACAGGTTCGTGAAGCAAGATTTGTGTTTAGAGAAAAGTCAATGGATTACGCTCGTGAGTGCTGTCGCTTAGATTATCCCTTGTCATCAAGCAATCCTAATTATTTCGATGAAACGAAACAATGCCCTTAACTGTAATTCACACGTACAATTCTACATTTTATGAGTATCAATGTTCCTTTATGCCAAATGTCAAAACTGCTAATTTCATACTCAAATATCTAAAATTAAAACAATTCACAGTACAAATTTCAGACCAAACCTGAAGAGATATATATCTAGTTTTTGTTTGTGTCTATTTTCATGTTTATACCACTGTACTATGTTATTATACCATGCTTGCTATACGCTACATATGTTTTATGCAATAAAGAGAAATTAAATTAAATCAATTGAACATTGAAAACCATTGCAGATTACCTTTTGTACGCGGATGGTGGTATGGTAATTTGAATAGTAATCTACGTACATCTATGGAAGTGATAATGCCGAGACAAGCATGCTGTGTTGTATTCTGTTTGTACCTTTGATGGCAAGGAAGAAAATATAGTTGTTGCACAATCATTTTATAGAACATGTAGGTTTTACTTTTACACTTCCAGGGGCGCTTATTAGCGACTTTGCAAAAAGTTTGAATCATGGTAAAACGCCGCATAACACGGTGTCTAATCAAGACCAAAACTGTTTGACAGCCGTAACAACATAACTTCAGTCCAAATGTCATAAACTCGTTGCCTGCAATATGTTTCATTCCCAAATATGTTAAAGTGAACCAAAGTTGGTATATAACTGTATGTTTTTTGTAAACGATTGCCAGGCGCCATAATAATATTAGCACACAAATGTTAGTTTTAGGAATATATCTAATAATTATGTAAAAAATACATTTAAAAGAAAACAATATTGCGCTCAGTCGGGATTCGAACCCGTACGGAGAAGAAAAAAACAAGGTAAAGGCTAAAATTGTGCAATCTCTTTAGACCATTTCATAACTGAGGATTTCTCATCTGACGCCCAATTTAATAATATTTCAATTGTATGTAGCGAAGTTCGAAACAAAGGTCTACTCCTGCTTATATCGGAGTAGAAAAAAGCGATAGGAAAAGTCTAAAATATTAAGATTCAGTTTTTTTCCTAGAAGATGTTTTATACCTATCATATTTCTTTAAAGCCACATGCACGATATTGTCACAACTTTGCTTTTTTTGAGTATTTTCAATTTTTCGCAAGTACACCATTTGTTTTTCAGTGTCTTTACAATAAGTGAGTTAAAGCTGGTTGTTTTCAATGAAAACCTCTTTTAGATCTAATGGTAGTGCTGGATATCATTTGAAGTCATTGTTTTCTAATATATATTTTAGCCGTGTCATGACGAAACCTGCCTTATTGCATTGCAACATTGTACAGTCCAAGAACCGTTGTCACCACATGGCTGTTGGGTCAATGCTTCAAAACACAGTACATAACACAGATATATAACGTGTTTTAGATGCATGTGGGTGTCAATCAATGTATATCAAGAACATCATTTCCTCGCAAAAACGAAACTTTAGAATGCTTTTCATATAAGATTAATCTTTTAAATCAAATGACACAAAATGTCTGTACATACTTAAATCTCATATATGATTATGTGAACTTACAAAATTTGAATAACTCCATGTTAGTACATGTATTGTATTTTGTATTAAGCTAAAGTAGATATTTAGAGCAAGCTGAACGTGAAGCAGAAATCTCATGCGCTATTTGTTATTCTTCAATCTTGCTCTAGTAGAATGTTTGTGACCTATATGCAGTTATACTACAGTGGAGAATCTGTTATTCTTTCCCAATAAACGCGTTTACTCTAAAACTATTATTTGCAGTGCAAACAGTTTGTAGCCAGATCAGACGCCGGGTTACCCGGCGTCTGATCAGGCTCCAAACTGTTTGCCACCAAGATAAACAAGAATTATCAGAATTGTCCAAAAGTTGTTCTTTTCTACGTTTTAGTGCTTTGCGTTTGCGTTTAAACGGGAAAGAATAACAGATTATCCACTGTAACAATGGTTTACTTGTTGTTGACATTGATTGATCACTCTGTTTATATATTACCTCATTCAGTTAAGAACATTCATTGCAATTCACTTTTATTTCCGCTTGTATTTGAAAATGTTATGTTTGTATTTCCTGAAGCGTTTTGTGGTATTACCAATAAAGACATTTTCTGCACTATTGATAAAACCGTGTGGATAGTATGCCACAATTGTTTCCTTCCTTTTAAATTATTAACAATCAATTTCGAATCGAGGTTTTGCGTGCAAGACGGTACAATGACATCAAACGTTGTAACTCAATATTTCACAACCATCAACCCAGGAAGGATGTAAACTAATATTACATCTATGTCATAATCGCTGTCTTGAATATACTGCAATTGTCCATAGACTGTAAAATACATGTACGTATAATGACATGTATCGCTCGCCCAAGTTACATGGATTAAATTTGGAAATCGCATTGCCCTCCATCACTGCCTTACCCTTGGTGCAATGGCTATATGAAAACAGTTTAGATCCTGATCACACGCAGCGTGACGCGTCGTCTGATCATGATCATAACTGTTTGGCACCGACTCCAAAATTTCTTAAGTCAAAATGCTTTAAATTTAAATTTAATTAATAAAAACATAAAACAATTGTTGCGTTAGATTGCGTCATGGCAGTGACGGGGTTAATTCCAAATGTGGATCTACCATTCAAACAATCAAATATATCTTGAAAGAATGTAGCAAATCTGTGCCATTGTAGACTCGGAGAGAGTAGCAGCTGAATTCACGATGAAAGTACAGAAGAAACGCCAAACACAACTTTGTAAACAGTGCAGAAACAACTAACCACCGAAATTCAATAACAATAAGTTTGGGTTTATGCACTTATACATAACGTAGGTCATATAGCGACGATTAAGGATGCGAGATTATGAGATAAGATGATGATGATCACAGAAAGATTGTTTCGGCTAATCCTGTTTGTTGCAAAGCAACGCATGGGACCAAATGCACAAACCCGCCTTCATTTCAGTTCTTGGCAGAGGGGATAATCTAGGTCTAATAAACAGAAACAATTCCCTTTGACGATGTATCCCCAAAACAATGACAAGGTAGGAAGGTCTCTTGGGTAAACAGCAATTACTTATCAGCGTCTGCACTATTTGTGGCAAAAGTGTATTCTATACATATGGCTTTTTTATTATTTACAAATAGTGTATTTGTTATCTCATTGAGCCCTAGTGACGCATTTTAACAATGTGTACATGTGAAGAGTAAACTAGTCCAATGCAAACAGTGAAGTCCCTGATCAGAGGGCTCCAGCAGAAGCCCTTTGATCAGGGACTCCACTCTGTCTGTCATTTTGCAATTTATTTAAAAAAAAACCAACTGAATTGTCTGAAATGGACCAGTCTTTATTGCAAACTGGAATCGTCTATTGGATGTTTCAGGGGATAATGATTTAAGAGCAGCAGTAATATACTATAGCTTGCATTACCTCTTCCATTTAAGTACTACGTAAACTCCCCGATTGCACACATTATTTTACCGTCTTAAACAAGTTTTGCAAATTTATTCTTTGGAATAGCTTGGTATGATGTTTCTGAGACTATCAAGTGGACAATTCAATGTTTTTAAAACCAATTTCCCAAAGAAATAGCCCTTTATCGTCTTTGTTTTGCTCCTCCACAGAAGAAAAAAGTTCCACCTTGTGCAGTCATGAATATGCAGCATTAGAACTATTTGCTATATCTTAGCATATCTAAGCTTAAAAGTAAGCAGAGTGATAACCTATCTCAAAATTTTGATACAGGCTATGGGTAATTGGTTGAGACATTGTTAGATTAACCATTTCACTGCCTTACCCCGAGTACACTATTAGTTTGAAAACAGTTTGGATCCTGATCAGACGCCGCGTGACGCGGCGTCTGATCAGGATACAAACTGTTTTACACTCATTTTAGTATTTAAAAAGTCAAAATAACTAAATATTTAATTTTAGAAATAAAAGCAGACGGCAATTGTTTAAAATTGATGACGTCACGGCAGTGAAGGGGTTAAGGCAGACTTTCCAAATAGCCTTGTTCTTTATCAGACTGTCAGCAATCAAGTGTCTAAGCTTCTTAATTATTCAAACTTTTATCTAGCATGTCAATAAACTCTAGACCAATAAACTTTAGTATAACCTATGTCTTACACGTGCTGTGCAGCACTTTAAGGATACGTTTGAAAACCTGACATTCCTTTACTGCAAATAAAGTTTTGCCATGGTTCTCATACACGTCAAATAAATCACATGAAATGCAGCTGTCTGTCCCCACGTATTCTTGCAAGGGAACAATAAACTAACTGAACTGGTTCCGCTTGAAAATCAAGTAGAAGTACAGTCGAACCTCGGCATCTCTAAATATCTCAACCCTTTCCATCCTGAAACATGAAATGGACAATGCCAGTTTCAGAGCTGCCATTTCTCAGGATTTGTCGGAACTCTACGGATTTTTATCTTTGCAGATGGTAGCGATAAGCTGTCTGAAAGTAAAGCAGAATGCGCCCAAATGCGCATTCTGCTTTACCATCAAACTGATGTACGTAATGCGATTGAAAAATATAATTTTTCGAAATCTTAGGATCAACTTATGGCAACCCTGGCCTTTTTGTCATCAATTTTTATTACTATATAGGGTTGTTTTTGTCAATGTATTTCAATACAGCGTTCCCTCTCTACAACGACACCCAATGGGAGACACAAAATATGTTCGTTGTTCGGAGGGAGTCGTTACAGGGAGGGAATTTGGCTTACATTTGCAAACAGCTTGAATCCAGATCAGACGCCGCGAATACAGATCAGACGCCGCGTAACGCGGCGTCTGCTCTGGATTCAAGCTGTTTGTCACTCGTAATAAAGTGTTTTACTCTGAAATGGTCAAATATGTATCTTTTAGAAAAACAGCAGACGACAATTTTAAGCAGACAATATTGCAGCAATAAAAGCGTTAGACATAATTGTCCAGTTTCGGGAACAGCGACAAGAGTCGTTGTAAGGAGGGAATCGTTGTTGGGTGGGCCGTTGTAGAGAGGGAACACTGTATAACCAACAGTACAGACCCTGATCAGAGGGCTCATTTAGAAGGATATTCACTGTTTGGGTAGGGCATGTGCACTTTTCACATGTATATGCTGTTTGCAAATGACGCATATACATGTGTGAGTAGGCTTCAACGGATTAAGTCGATCCTTTTTGTGTTTCTAGTCTTGAAATGATACTGCAATCTGGTCGTGCCTGCTTAACAAATAGTAATTCCTAAATTCCTAATTGGCTAAATAGGTTATAAAATAAACTATTTTGGTCACTTTCAAAAACAAATATTACATTTCCTATTACTGCAGGAGTATACAAATACAAATGCTTGTAGATTCGAGTATAATGAAACGTCTGTATTTGCAAGACAGAGAGCGACCGTAAGACTGTGATGTTACAGCTGCAATAATTTCCGATTCTCATGTCTCTTATAATTCTTTAACTATTTTAAATGACACTGTTTAATTTTCTATTTGTGTATTATAACACGAATTTGCTATATATATTTATACAACAACACCCAATGGGAGACAAAAAGTGTGTGTACTGTTCGGAGGGAGTTGTTATAGGGATAGAAACTAGCGCACATTAGCAAACAACTTGAATTCAGTTCAAACGCGCGTAAAGCGGCGTCTGATTTTGATTCAAGATGTTTGTAACTCGTCATTATGTTATTGTTTCTGTCCAAATGTGATTTTGATAAAAAAAAAAAACAAAAAAAACTGCAGACGACAATTGTAAGCAGACGACATTTCAGCCGTGAAAAGGTTAAACATAATTGTTATGTTTGGGGAACAGGGACTAGCGAAGTTGTTAGGAGGGAATCGTTGGTCAACGGTCGGTGTGGGGAAGGAGCACTGTATTAGTTTTGTCTTTCGATAACCTTGTTTATGGAGCGCTCTTGATAATTAAGAAATGAATTGATTTTTTTCGGTGTTCAAGCCAAATGAACGACAGAAAATTATCGGCAAATACCTTGAATCGCGGTATTTGCCGATAATTTTCTGTCGTTCATTTGGCTTGAACACCGAAAAAAATCAATTCATTTCAATATTTACATTATTTTATCTTTATATTTGTTATGAAAAAAATTCTAAATTTTAGTTATTAAAGGAGAAATTGGGTTTTAAAAAGGATAAATACGTCGAAGAAATATTTAAACTTGTTACTTTCCGATTGGATAATCATAAACAGTAATTCTCTATAGGTGAAATATTGTCCAATGTTTTCCTGTAGATTTATTTGTTTTATATGTAACTTATCAATATAACAGTATGAAAAGTACTAGTTTACTGTACATAGTCTTCTTATAACTCTATTTAATAGTGACAGAGTACAACTTTTATTGTCTTTTTAACTTTAATAAATTGCTATGTTGTATGAGAAATGAATAAATAAATAATTGTATTTCTGCAGCAGAATTTTATTATCAATAGCTCACCTATCAAATATGTCCGTATTTCCAGGTAAAAACGTTACTGTGTCTCGATTTAACATTGCAATACTGATATATTCGACTAAAGCGAGCTCTAGATATCAAAATGCCGATTTTAGTGATACTCAAAATGATGGTTGTAATCAATATTCAATTCAGATGGCTACACTTGTCAAGAAAATATCCGTTTGAACCCTTAGTACAGTAGTTATTTGGGGACAGTTTGGTTTCTGATCAGACGCCTTGCATCTCGGCGTCTGATCAGGAACCTTACTGTTTGACACTAAATTTTATATTTCTTAAGACAAAACACCTACAGTGGAGAATCTGTTATTCTTTCCCAATAAACGCGTTTACGCTAAAACTATTATTTACAGTGCAAACAGTTTGGAGCCAGATCAGACGCCGGTGAACCCGGCGTCTGATCAGGCTCCAAACTGTTTGCCACCAAGATAAACATGAATTATCAGAATTGTCCAAAAGTTGTACTTTTCTACGTTTTAGTGCTTTGCGTTTGCGTACGTTTGCGTTTAAACGGGAAAGAATAACATATTCTCCACTGTAATATTTAAAGCTAATAAATAAGAGAAGAAGACAATGTGTTTGAAGCTAATTACTTCATAACAATGAGAGGGTTAATTCAGCTTGCTTTGCAATGTGTCATACAGTGGAGAATCTGTTATTCTTTCCCGTTTAAACGCAAACGTACGCAAACGCAAAGCACTAAAACGTAGAAAAGAACAACTTTTGGACAATTCTGATATTTCATGTTTATCTTGGTGGCAAACAGTTTGGAGCCTGATCAGACGCCGGGTTACCCGGCGTCTGATCTGGCTCCAAACTGTTTGTATTGGAAATAATAGTTTTAGCGTAAACGCGTTTATTGGGAAAGAATAACATATTCTCCACTGTAATGTCTTTTACACATGTACGAGCCTCTTGTGAATGGGTGTAATAGTAAAAACTATACTTATGTCGAGTAGTAATACTCCTCCCCTTGTTCTGTGAAATTATTTGTTGAAATCCGTTTTTATTTCTTTTGACAATATGCTTGTCTTGTCCCAATTGTTGATCCTTTCTACCAATAACGACATTTCTGTTTTTTTGATAATATATAACGGTCGGCAAGAATGTCGAAATTGATTATGTCCTGTTAAATGATCAGCAAGCAATTTCGGTGTCTTGTATTGCGTTCAAGACAGTATGATGATATCAAACATTGGAATTTAATAGTTCGCGACTATCAACGCAGGAAGGATGTAAACTGAGATTAGATATTCTAATCGCTATCTTGTATACTGTAATTAACATTGAACAGTAAATTACGCAGTATGACAAACACCAGATATACTGCAACACGCTCAATTCAAGCTGCCATTGGCCTTTATGCGTTTTATATAGTATATAACCAACAGGGTTTCGTTTGAGACAGAGATAATAATAACTGGACCAGGGCTGCCATTTCTCAAAATTTTTCCGAATCTTTGGATTTCTATCCTAGCAGATGGTAGCTCAAAGCAGGCTGAAAGCTTTACTTTCAACCTTTTTAAGTTATCACGCTTGAAAAATAGAAAAAATTGTAAATCTTATGACTTTCCTGCTGAATATTGTCACGTGCCGAGCGGTAGTACACGTCAATTCAGGGGTCTGATCTGGATCCAAATTGGTAGCGTGATTCAAGATCACCCCTTTCTTCTCTCTCTTTCTCTCAAATAAATATTAACTAAAATGGACTCTCTTTCGTGCGGCAAATAAAGTAAAAGTAAGGCTTAATCAAATTTTATGTGATGCTTTATTTATATCCTACTCGATAATAATAAATCTCAAGTCACTAGACTTCTTCTATTTCTAACTACATTTGTAATTCTTTTCTAAAAGAGTAAGGCAATATGGTGCCGCACCTTTGAAATTCTATCTCGAGAGTCCTCGATTCGTCTGCAACCCGGGGTATTTATACAGAAAATTGGTCACGTGGTGTGCACCAAATTTCTGGTGCGATTTAACGTTAAAATCGCACCGAAAATCTGTTGCACAAAAACCGCACCAAAGTGTGCACTTCTTATATGGAGTGCACACCAAGTGTGCACTCCTTATATGGTATGCGAAGACGCTGGCACTGCGCGGACCTAAAAATGACTAAAACAGTACCAATATCCCTTTCTAAAAATACAAGAATGTTATAAACATGAGGGGGAATATACTTAGAAGGGACGCTCATAGCTAAAATATGGAATAAATTACTTTTCAAAGAGCTTTCGTAGGTTGAAATCTTGCCGCTACTGTACTATGTACATGAAACCAAGGCTGCGACCCACAATTCATCACTTTAGCATAAAACAAGATGGCGTCGTTCTCGAAGCACTTGCTTCTAGCAACTATGAACGAGAACAAATACACATACAGGCCTAATAAAAGATGCTGCGGGAGCTAACACGATCTAGAGGTAGCTTATATCGTAAAGATTACAGTATGGAATTATAATGATGAAATGACTTTTGAAAACAGCCACTTATGCTGGCATTATAAATGCGGGTGCTGACAAACAATGAACATGTTTGTCGACCGAAAACCGGGACATTACAATATATACTGAATAAGATAAAAAAAATGCTTATGTGAATATTTATTGATCCCAACCTAGCTCAGACTTGCGTATATTCTGTATTTAGACACTCACACATAAAACTGTGCCTGATTAAGGACATGCTTGTTTAGAGGAGCCCTGAGATATTTAAATTAAACGGGGCCCTACAAAACACCACGACCTCTATTTGTCCTAGCAATTCTCCCTTTGATATCTAGTGGGTTCGTCTATGCTTATACGGCATTCCCTCTCTACATATTGGCCCTCCCAATAACGATTCCCTCCTTACAACGACGCTTTTCGCTTTTCCCCCAAACAACACAATTATGTCTAACCTTATGTCGTCTGCTTAAAATTGTCGTCTGCTGTTTTCTCAAAATTACATAATGGACATTTTGACAGAAACAATGTAACGACTAGTGACAAACAGCTTGAATCCAGATCAGACGCCGCGTTACGCGGCGTCTGATCTGGATTTAAGCGATTTATTAATGTATATCAATTTCCCTCCCTACAACGACTCCCTCCTAACAACGAACACAATGTTTGTCTCCCATTGGGTGTCGTTGTAGAGAGGGAGCGCTGTACATGTATTTTATTGTCCATTTTTAACTATTTCGATGCTTCATAGCCATTTTGCTACGAGTTGAGTCATACATGACACTTGTAATATTCAGTGTATGTCATATGGTCTATATATTTTGAACAGTGTATTAACCGTGATGTAGTACAGTGGAGAATGTGTTATTCTTTCCCAATAAACGCGTTTTCAAACTGACATTTCAAATGGAGAATTCTAGTTTTCAACGGATCCATTTTGACTATTTCGGATTGATTTGTCAATATATTGCAATGCGGCAAAAAGGGCAAACCCTCATCAGACGTTTTCTTGATCGATACAATATAGTTTTAGCTTTAATGCGTTTTCTCCACTGTAGTTTTCTGTACCAACAATAACGACATTTTCTACACGATTGAATACACCGACCAGAAAGAATGGCATACCTGTTTCTTTGCCCTTTTAACTGATTAAAAATCAATTTCTGATCGAGTGTTTGCAAGTCGGTATAATGACATCAAACATTGCAATTGAATATTTCGCGACTATCAACACGGAAAGGATGTAAACTGATATTAGATATTTTGTCACTATCATGTATACTGCAATTAGCCATGGACTGTAAATTATGCTATATGACAGCTCGCCTGCAGTAGCGTGCGTTCAATAGAAATCATACACATGTATAAAACTCCAAAGGCGGATCCAACATATTAAATTTCGGCCCAACAGCCTACACGATATTTTCAAAGCCTACTACGAACTTGAGAAATATAAGAATCAAAGGCTATATGGCATTTTAAACCGTGCAGACTTAAGAGTGAAATTGGAAACATCTTATACGCATCTGGGCCCGTTTCATAAAACTTCGTACGATAAATGTTGTCGTAAGTCGTATTATAAAAGTATCAATTATTATCCATTTCTCTATCCAATCCCGTCTTGTGTCATCTTTTTGGAATCGTCTTGAAAAGACAATTCAAAAGCTATGTCACAAGATAGGATTAGATAGAAACATCAGAAATTAAATGTATTTTAAAGTTTTGACTTACGATCGTTTTTGTCGTACGAAGTTTTATTAAACAGGCCCCAGAACTGTTTGTGAATAGTAAAAGCTCTGTTTCCGGCGATAGTATTCTACTTGAATCACAAGTCCAAAATGACGTTGTGTCAAGGGTGCCCGGCCATTGATTCATTGCTACTTTAATCTTAAAAAGAAACAATTTCACTTTCCAAATAAGACTAGTCCACTTTTTCAGATCTATTTAAAGAAATATACCATGACAAAACGAACAGTGCATATTCTGATCAAACGCCTCGTCTCTCTGGTCTGGAACTATACTTTTTGCAGATGACACGTGTACTATTCACAGGTAATCTGTTAAACATAATGTTCACGAGCGATTAAACAAGTTTACCTGTCTAAACTGGCAACTGGCACACGCACACACTGAACTCCCACCAAGCGCTGCAAAGACGTTGTAAAATACTCATTTAATTTATTTGCGCCCAGTGGAATCATCTATGATTGTATATTGGATAATTCATTTTTCATCTAAAGGGGGGGGGGGGGGGGGGGGGGGCATGGTCTAACTTTTCATTTCGTTTTGTCTTATATTGAAATTCCTATCAGCAAACAGCATATTATCAGTGTCAGTCCGTCGTCCGTCGTGCGTCGTACGTCCGTCGTCAACAATTTCTTTAAACTACATCAGCTCCTAAACTATTGAATGTATTTAAATTAAACTTGACAGGATTGATCCTTATCTAGACCTCTTTGGAAGTTGTTCAAATATTTCCGATCCGCTGCATATCTAGGTCACAGGAGCTAAAAATAGATCGTTTCAATAAAAACTTAAAAATCTTCTTCTCTGAAACCACAGTACCCTAAGCTTAGATATTTTGCACTCAGCATCATCCAATCAGCAATTGGCACAATCTTATTGTCATAATTTCTCAGCTTTCCAAGATATGTTACATTTACATCAACGGTCCCAGGTGAGCGATTTAGGGCCGTATACGGCTCTTGTTTATGTTTTATTTGTTTTTGTTGTCTCCCTTTTCGTTTTGGTGTCAATGCTTAATACATGAAAGGAACAGTATTGTAAAACATAAAACTATGAACACGAAAATAAAATACGTAATCATATATGCTTTGATATGTACGTATTGTGAAGCTGTCACATGACAAATATTTAGATTATTTCATTTCTTTGTCAGGTTTATTTTTGATATAGTAAAAATCAATCCATTTTTTGTGTGATGAAAACGATAAAACATTGCCCGTGGCAAATTTGCAAATTTCTTTTATTTCTCTCAGTTCATGATTTACATGAAAACATGACGAATTACACCAGTCTTCACAACAATGTTTAACTCAAGAAATTATCTTTTTTTTTTATTTTGATTCCAACCATTGTAAAACTCGTGTATTACGATCACTACTGCACATTAAATGTTCAGAGTTTGGGGCAGGTAATTTAAGATAAGCCTTATGTTTTAAACTAAAATGAATGTTTTTATTTACAGAGACATTGGCATAATTTGTAGGAATCCAATCTACATACCACACTCTCCACGTGAAGTTAACCTTTCAACACTTTAAGTTACTCTTGTTGGTTATAAGGTTCCCTTGTTGAATATTAGTAACCAAAATATTAGTCTCATCAACGAACTCCTGTGACGACAAGTTAACTTTTGACGGGTGCCGTCCTCAGGATATGGCAAATACGAGAAATAGCTCCATATCGTCTAACTGTAAACATATGGACTACTAAAATATGAACCTGTCTGCATGGAATTCTCGGTATTTTTATATATACTGCTCTAAATAAGCACACAGTGTAGACACTGATCAGAGGGCTCCTATGATCTGGGTCTACCTTGTTTGAACATATAATGAGTGCATTGAAACAGGTACAGTGGAGAATCTGTTATTCTTTCCCAATAAACGCGTTTACGCTAAAACTATTATTTGCAGTGCAAACAGTTTGGAGCCAGATCAGACACCGGGTAACCCGGCGTCTGATCAGGCTCCAAACTGTTTGCCACCAAGATAAACAAGAATTATCAGAATTGTCCAAAAGTTGATCTTTTCTACGTTTTAGTGCTTTGCGTTTGCGTACGTTTGCGTTTAAACGGAAAAGAATAACAGATTCTCCACTGTAGTCGTTGGGGCACCAGCGATGACGCAGAAACTCTTCTTCTCCACTTCTCTCGGTCTTCAGCTGATGTTTGCAATGTCTAAAAGTAATAGTTCTTATTACGATGTTCAGATATCGATTAATTCTCGTAAAATCAATCAAATAATTGGGTGCTATCTATTTTAACACATTTTGATTCGATACTGGGTTTTGCAATATATTTTTGTACTCTCGTTTAGATTCTATTTAGTTTTAATTCTTTGCACGCTAGCGGCGGATATACCTGCCAGAGTGATTACCTCTGCAAACAGATTGGATCCAGATGAGACACCGCGTAACGCGGCGTCTCATCAGGGTCCAATTTGTTTGCTATTCTGACACTGAATTTGAAAGAAAATTTGAAAATTTATATTTAAGAATGATAACAGACGACAAATTGCTGCAGACGAAAAAACAGAATATGATTGATTAGATGCAATTAAAATGTAGCAAACTAGAAATAATTGTGATATTTTAGCATTTTCTTGAAATCAGCATGTACTATTTTCATGTATGATACACCATTTGAAATGTCTATATCCTGCTTGTCAATACATTTGTCTCAATTAAACGCTTAAAATTCGTTGGTATTTAACATCACACGTAAACGTCACTGAAACCATGCATAATTATAGAGTTTGAACGTACTTTTGTGATGCATTGAAAGGAAAAATATAGTGTTAAGTTTGATGTATCAACGATAATTTGTGTCTTATGTTATGTGAATGTTTCAAAACATAGTAGACCTTATTAAGTTTAGTATAGTTTGTCGATGAATACAACTTTTATATACTCCAGTATAAAATTTACAGTTGTTAAATTAAAAACTTATTTTTTTGCGAAATGTAAAATAGGCATGTTTGTTGCAAATATGATTTTAAAAAGTTTGTAACAAGTTGATACAATCGAAAAACAAGTTCAAAACGATTGATCTTTGTTTTTCATTAATAAATCAAATCATATTGAAACATATCTATTATACCTTTTAATGTATGTTTTAATCTTAAATTTTTTAGATCAAAACACTTTCCAATTTCATTATTCGGACTACTCAATACAATTATAGTGCCATTGGCTTAAACGTTTAGTAAAACTCCAATAAATAAGAGGAGCGAGCATTAAAATCGGTATTGCATTTGTTTTTCTAAGCCATGTGATATAAAATTATGACTAAGTTTAGTAGCAAGTATGACCAGTGCATATGACTGATACACATTGATGTTTACTCTGCAAACAAAGAGAAGTGCTGCTGTTGTCATAGTAGTATGCATTGCTTTATCCGCTAGACGACGATGGTAATTATACATGTAGATTCCAAGAAAATTCCAAAGTAACAGTATTTTGTGAATGACAATCCTAAGGAAAAGGTTTCAAATTAAAATCATTAGCAACGCCTATCAGCAACTGAATATGAAATATATAAAGGAGTGCGTGAAACAGAGCAGCTTGTTTTATATACAGATGGTCGCTCAGAACGGGAAACTTCCCTGGTCGTCAGGTACCGTTTTTCATTTTACAATACAATCTTTACTAATGCAATACAATTGAATTGTAATAGATAGACTACACTTATTGAGTTCTGAGTTCAGTCGTTTGAATGTCCGAGGTAAATCTTTATACAGAACAGCAATATCTCTTTTATGAGAATTTATTTTCCTTTGATCTGCCGTCTGTCTTAACCCTTTCCCACATAGCTTGTTTCTAGTATGGAATATAGGTGTCCACTTAAAGCAGGTTCGGCCTGCTTTAAGCTATCATCTGCTAGAATATAGAAAACTATTTTGTATGATACATATTTATGACTGTATAAATTGGAACTATATTCTTCAGTGAAGGAATAAACTTAATATGCTAAAAGGCGCTTCTATGGGGGAAAGGGTTAAGCACAATAAATACGTTAAAGTTTGAGACATAATTAAAGCGGTACAACAGTGTATTAAACGTAAATCGAACACAAAAGCTGTGCAATAAATGTAGAAATTGACTGTTTATTTTAAAAGTGTGACTATTCATTTTAATCCAAGTGGCACACGCGTAATGCGGCGTCTGATCAGAGTCTATACTGTTTGCTGATAGGAATTTCATATATATAATGTAATTGAAAAGTTAAACCATTTACCCCTTACATCAAATATGGTATAATTCAATATATAAGAATGGGAGAATCCCCTTGGAATAAATGGGTTAACGTTTTCTCCACTCTATACTCATGTACACGTACAGTGGAGAATCTGTTATTCTTTCCCAATAAACGCGTTTACGCTAAAACTATTATTTGCAGTGCAAACAGTTTGAAGCCAGATCAGACGCCGGATAACCCGGCGTCTGATCAGGCTCCAAGCTGTTTGCCACCAAGATAAACAAAAATTATCAGAATTGTCCCAAAGTTGTTCTTTTCTACGTTTTAGTGCTTTGCGTTTGCGTACGTTTGCGTTTAAACGGGGGAGAATAACAGATTGTCCACTGTATATTGCTCATGTGAGCAGAGAGAGAAGTTATTGGTTTACTAATACTGACACCTACATGTAAGTGCACATCCATTGATCTAAACCTAGCTTTTGGGTCATGTAATTGGAATTATTTTGTTATATTTCTGCTATAAAAGCATCATAAAATAGACAGACTGCACTTATTACCGGAATGTTGAAATGACAGACAGAACATCACTGAGTGACTCAAATTAAAAGCGTTCCAAATCATACAGTCATTGGCACTTTCTGTTACAGTGGAGAATATGCTTTTTATTCCCGTTGATTCACAAATATATCACAATAAAATATAAAATGTTGCCGGTTCTTTAAAATAGTTCATTTATATATCAGTTGCAAGCCGTTTTGAGCATGACCATACGCCGGGTTACCAGATATCTGATCTGGCTCAAACCCGTTGTTAATGTATATAATGGGTTTAGTATAAACGCGTTTATTGGGAATGAATAAAGCGTCACCACTGTACAGCTTTTTAATTCCTAAAATACAAATACAGTAAAAACCTCTCTAACACGACCACTAAAAATGAAAGCCTTTTGACTGCATAAAAGACAGGTGACAGTTTAAAAGCAACGTTAACTTAAAACATAAAGCTCCTGAAGGAGATGTATGTTTTTCGAATGCATTGCTTTAAGCATTCACCTGCTTTATACAGGGGAGAATCTGTTATTCTTTCCCAATAAACGCGTTAACGCTAAAACTAATATTTACAGTGCAAACGGTTTGGAGCCAGATCAGACGCCGGGTAACCCGGCGTCTGATCAGGCTCCAAAATGTTTGCCACCAAGATAAACATGAATTACCAGAATTGTCAAAAAGTTGTACTTTTCTACGTTTTAGTGTTTTGCGTTTGCGTGCGTTTGCGTACGTTTGCGTTTAAACGGGAAAGAATAACAGATTCTCCACTGTAATCTAACCCTGTAGTATTTGGCAGAGGTGGTTTCAATATCCTATTACTCCATATATACGCTTTCTTACACATTTCGGTTTTTTCCTCCGCTAAAAGAAATAGTTTCAATTTATTCGATCATGCATGTGCACCGTCAGAAATAGATTCTATATCCTAGCAGATGGCAGCTTAACCCCTTCACTGCCTTACCCCGAGTACGATGGTTATTTGCGAACAGTTTGAATCCTAATCAGACGCCGCTTGTGGCGGCGTTTGATCAGGATCCAAATTGTTTGACACTTATTTCAATATTTCTTAAATCAAAATACCTAAAAATTCAATTTGAGAAATAAAAGCAGACGACAAATGTTTAAATCACAGGTACTTGACACATACTTTATTATCTATTAACCCCCCCCCCCCCTTTTTTTTAAAAAAAAAAAAAAATTTTTTTTTTTTTTATTATACTTCTATTATAGATACAAGGTAAACAGCGCAATTCGACACCTAGTCTTTACTATCCACTTTTACTGATGCTAAAATAGACTCGATCGCCGATATTCTCTTGTGGTATCCTCGGGAAAGGATTAATTTATCAATATCTACTTTTTATTTCATCAAATTCCGTCAAATAACGCCACAGTACGTGAATTATAACGAAAATAAGCATAAAAAAGTTTTCTGTCGTTCTCTTGGTAACGGCAGTGAAGGGGTTAATATCGACTACAAATTATTGTTTTAGTACAAACGCATTTTCTGGGAAATATTAACCTTTTTATGCCCAGCGTCCCATAAAAGTGACATAGGCAAATAGTGTCGACTCTGATCAGACGCCGGATTATATGGCGTCTAAACAAGAGTCTACACTATTTGCTGATTTTCAGTATGAAACAAAACAAAAATGAAAAACTTGGCCAGGCGTCCGTTAGGTAAAACATGGACTTATCCACAGGACTACCATAAGTTGCTAAGAAAAATCCTAAGATTTCCAAATTCCAAACCTGAACTGTTGGACTCCCATATCAATGCTTACAAATTACAAAACGCATAGAATTCCAATTTTTAAAAAGAAAGAGCAGAAATCCAAAGATTTCGGGAAAATCCGCAAGTCTGGAGAAAATTCTGAACGTTCCGGAGAAATGGCAGCCCTGAATCAAATAAATAAGCATGGACGAATCCACTTGGCATAAAAAGGTTTCATAAATCGTCAACACTATCAAGGGCCTTTCACTTTCTCCATGTTATTCCGTTTTGTGTTTCATGGTATATTCCCCACTGTGCGAAATTTGAAAACACAGCGGTATAGAGTAAGTGCCTTTTGACAGGAGAAGCTTTGAAACTTTGAAACTTTATTGAAATATATCTGTATAAGGTCCACTACCGTGGACAGCATTAACATTTATACAAATAGAAAACATACATATCAATAGAGAGGTCATTAGTTGGGAATACGCAAATTCATTTGAAATTTTTATAATTTATAATAAAGCCTAAATAAAAAGTATTTCTTATGAATAAACAGATGTTAACCAAAATGTGTTCCATATATAGTCATACATATCACCTGACAGTTTAGATCATGATCAGTTCCTAGGTAACTCGGCCTCTGATCGTGGTCTATGCTGGCTCGAGTTCACTCTTTCAATTTGTATATTGATGTGTCATAATAGAAGAAGAAAGCATACAGGTATTTACCAAGCTCTACCTAATAGGATGAATAACAAAATAAATAAATAAATACTTCATTTTTGCCAACAGTAATGCTGGGGTACCCATATGATATGCTTCTCCAGCTAGACGACATTTGGAGAAGAAATACAGGTACACACAGCAGTCTACTAGCTAAGAGTAGTATATGCGTTTACCAATTTCTCAATTTCTCCAACGAAACAAAATTTGGAGATACATGTAGATATTAGATACGAGTATATAAATAACTAAACCACTGGCACAAATATAAATACAAACTAAGAAACTTACTACATGTACAAATAAATACCCACATGTAAGACTGTACACTTTAGACACTTGTAAAGGGATAGAAAAGAGTAATAGAGAAATAGAGATAGAGAGAAAGAAAAAGAGAGGGAGAGAAAGAGAGAAGGAAAGATGAAGGAAAGAAAGAGAGAAGACAGACGGTCAGACTGACGGACAGACAGACAGACAGACATATATATATATAGATAGAGAAAGTGCATCTAATGCCACATAGTTGAAATGCTGACGTGAAGTGTACATTTTATTTTACTCCTATCTTGCTAGCTTGATGTTTACTTCAAACGTATCGTCTGTGTAAGATTTCAAAATAAGTTGTGTGCTTATTAAACTGAAATAATTAAAATTATGTGCCAAACTAAAGCTAATTTTTATATAGTTTAGTTAAGTTTAACACTGCTGTAAAGGACGATTCAAATGTACAATTCCGTCATGTACTAAATTATTTAAAATCGGTTGATAAAGCTATAGCATACTTTATTTTGAAACTATCGCTGTATTAACTAACTGTCATGAGTATTGCCTCGTGATGGTTGACACATTTTGGAGTGTATTTCACTAGTGTCCTGTTACTCTGTTGGCAACAATTATATACAAACAGTACAGAGCCTAATCAGAAAGTTTTTTTAAATTAAAGGAAAACGGACAGCTGATGACAATATGGTCTTAGATCCTAGATTTTATCCTAAAGGCAACATTCATGATGGTCCTGCAATTATTACTCATCGATAAGGTACGAAAAAGATCGATTTACTGCATACAGGTAAGCTATCGCTAATTGGAACGGGCGCCGCCATATTGGCAAAGCTATCATTCGGAACCCTCAATTTTTATCCATTTTGTGACGACACAAAGGCCTAAACGCTGATTGGCTCTTTCACTCAACCACTGTAACTTGGACGGACATTTCACACTTCGTCAGTAAGGGTAACGGCAGGCTTAATTCAAGGTCGCATACAGTTAAAAAAAAGATAATAGATAGATGGTATATTCATATTGATTGTGATGAACTTGAAAGGTCGTGTAGATCCAGAAACGATCAGAAGCTATCGTTAATCGGCTTAGAGAAATGTCCGTTCCAATTCCCAGCTGTAGAATCTGGGAAAACAATGATGCGAAATGGCTAACAGTAGAGTATGGCGACATCCATAATACCTTGATTGATGATTATAATAATAGATCTAGATCTACAATAAAAAAAATATCTGATAATCAGTGCGTTATTGTGCTGATCTAGACATAAATGTTGAACTGGCTTAGATCTACCAACTCGTTTACAAATCAGCATTTTCTAGCTGGTTCGTCTCGGTTTAGGAATTCAACGCTACAGAAATTCTTAATGAAAAAAGTCTCATTACTAGATCTACATATTGTACGGGTAGATCTAGATCGGTTTTTTCTTTCTTAATTTAATCATCGCGATTCTCTAGATCCCGATCTGATAGAGCGATCTTACTTGAGTCCAAATCCGATTTTGATTGGATCTAGTTTTATCGTTCTTATTTCTGGGTGTAGTTTTACACTCGTCATTTCTGTAGAAAACTTTTAGATAGGCCTAAATGAATTTTAATTTAAGATTTAAATTCGAGTTTTATGGTAGTTTGAAAAAGTAGCATGCAATTGGGTGAAAACGATACAAGTCAATATATTTCCAATATATTTTTACTTAGATTTATGTTACTATGGTACATGTAAGTATATATGCCGCATGGAGTAACGATTTACCTGCTGTCTACAAAAGAATACAATAGAATAGTATTTCAAAACAACTAAGATCCAGATTAAAAGCCGAGTAACTCGGAGTCCGATCTGGATCTAAGCATGGATACAGCTCAGATTCTCAGTATCTCGGAGTCTAATCTGAATAAAAGCAATGATATAGCTCAGGTACTCAGTAACTCGGAGTCTGATTTGCATTTTATGAATTAAATATTCCTTTGATATAAATTCAGACAGTTTGGATCCCGATCACAATGTTGAATGACTCGGCGTCGCAACTGTTTGATAACTATTAGAAAACATTTTGCACGTGAATTCCTACGCAATCAGTTTGAATTTTGATTAGACGCCGTGTAGATCGGCACTGCATCAGGATCCAAACTGTTTGACATCTTAGAGAACATTCAATTATTTTGCATTATAGTCTTAAAAAAGCGATTTGGATGAAGATGAGACGCCGAGTAGCTCGCCATCTGATCAAGATCTAAACAGGTTTACATTTTATAAAGAAATATTCCTTTTATATACCGGTAAATTCAGACTGTTTGGATCTCGATCACAATGTTGAGTGCCTCGGCGTCGTAACTGTTTGATATCTATTAGAATTTATTTTCACATGAATTCCTACGCAATCAGTTTGGATTTTGATCAGACGCCGTGTAGATCGGCACTGCATCAGGATCCAAACTGTTTAAACTTTTGGAATACATTCAATTATTTTTTATTATAGTTTTACAAAAGCGATTTGGATGAAGATGAGACGCCGAGTAGCTCGCCATCTGATCAAGATCTAAACAGATTTACATTTTATGAAGAAATATTCCTTTGGTATAAATTCAGACAGTTTGGATCCCGACACAATGTTGAGTGTCTCGGCGTCGTAACTGTTTGATATATATTAGTGTTTTTTTCTCACGTGAATTCCTACGCAATCAGTTTGAATTTTGATCAGACACCGTGTAGATAGGCACTGCATCAGGATCCAAACTGTTTGACACCTTTGCATTATTCAATTTTTACTTTCTTTCCAGTTTTACACACGTTTGGTGTAGATGAGACGCCGAGTAGCTTGGTTCTCATCAGGATCCAAAATGATTCACAGCTGAGTTTTATCGTTTCATTTTTACAGTTTGGATCTAGATGAGAATCCGAGTTGCGAGATGGGACAGTTAAGAATTGTCACAGACATGCAGATGTGATTTGTTTGATTGGTTAATTAGTTGTTTGATATTTCTGTCTACCGCCTAGGATTATGCTTACTTTTGATGAGCCGAAGCTTTTATTCCCGAGCCGAAACTTTATTACCCCCGCATCCGGTGTGTGACGCAACGGTCAAGCGGCATCCCCCTGTGATATTTTTGTAGATAGCATGCATGTGGAGCGTGCTCTATGGAATTCCGCGATTCCATTGGTTAACTATATTTAGATGTTGACCTCAGGAACAGTTAGAAACTTTCGTGTGATAACTTATCTGCATATTTCATAAGTTGACATAGATCATACTTTCCGAAAAGTGACGAGTAGTGCGTGCAGTATCATATGCACGTCTTACGGAGATCACCGATCAACAATTATTGAATAGGTCACACCTAATGACCTAAGCCTCTTTTTATGCAATTCATTGTGTAGCAACCCCAATAATTAGATTTGGGATTTCGGAAGATATTTGAACACACTTTACGGACAGTAAAATTTCAGTAGAAGAATGAGATTTTAGCCGCTCAATAGAGGACTCGCTCTAACCCGCTCTCATCAGGTAATTGATAACCCGCGGAAAGCCACGCTTATCAGGGAATAGATAAAGTCGCGCTTTTACGGGCTCATAAGATGTTTATAATTAATATTTACGGAAATATTAACAGATAAGACTAAATATATCGGAGAAACATTTTTCGAAAGTCACAGGGCTTCGATGCCTTTATTCACAACCAGTATGCAAATATTATCAAGAGTATCCGTGCCCGATTCCGGTGTCCTATGATATTTGCCTGATATACGCTACCTCAAGTATGGCTGGATTAAGCACTAATAGCTCGAAATTTTGATGGTTCAGCTATGCACTCATTGTCACCAAGACACCCAATCGTCATTTCATTTGTTCTTCAGCAAGTATTAACCTCCTTTGTAGGCATTTATACACAAGTATTGCAGTCGCAAATTCGTCCGGCGAATGCGCTTTCTCTTCGCCCGACCCGTCGTAGTCTCTGTCTTCTAATATTACATTCTCTGATAATTTAGGATCGAAATCGTAACACTGAAGTTCTAAAGTGTTTTTACCTTCCTCCACATGCCCAATTTTTCTCAGTGTTTCAGTTTATTAATGTTATCGATGTAAATTCCGCGCACTCTACGGCATTCCCGGTTAGACTCGCTATAACCGGAAGGTCGCGGAAGGCCTTAGTTACGTCACACAGGTAAACAAAATGGCGGCCCCCATGGTCGCTTGCACAGTCATATATCACAAAGTTTAAACGGCTCTAACTACTTCATTTTTTATTATTTTTCAAAATTTCAAAGGCAGAAGGCGATTTTTTTTCAATATCTTTCATTTAAAAGATATTTATCCCCAGCTGTCCGTTTCCCTTTAATTATAAGCATTGAATTGCAATAAACCTCAGCTACCGGTTATAAATTGATCCTATTTCAAGACAGAATTAGCTAATTAAAAACCTCATCATCGTAAGGGCGAAAATAACTACATGTGTATATACAACCAAACAGCCACTCTAAAGAATATGAAATATTAGATCAAAGAATATGTGATCGTCCAATGCCGGGAAAACTTAAAGCAGAATGCTTATCCCGATGATTTCCTTTTGTCGTACATTCAACGGGCATCACCCTTTCCAGAGCTTTGTGCTTCTTCAAAACACCTCTTTCAACTTAGGTTAAATTGTAATTTCAAATTTGCTTTCAGATTTATAGGAAAATAAATGTGCACTTTGGGAAAATGGAATTGATCAGAATTGTTTGAACATTTATGATGTGAGGCATTAAATCAAAACTTGCCGTAAAAACTTAGATATTCTGGGAAAATATTTGCACTTTAAACCAATTAAACCAAACAGGCCAAACAGCCTCGAAGAATTCACGTTTTAAGACCAATAAACTCACTCTTGCATTTATGTTGCTTTTATTTAACCATTAAACTGCTATAATGTTATCGACTCAAACAATATAATCTTAAAACATAACGAAGTACTATTTTGTTTAAGGAATTACAGAATCAAATAATCGGTCAATAAAAATGTTTAGATTCTGAACAGACGCCGAGTAACTCGGCGCCTGTTCAGAATCCAAACTATTTTACAACTGTTAGTTGTATAAATGAATAGATGAATAAGAGTGTAACCGGTTAAGTCATTGTTTTAGTAGGGAACTGTCAAATCAAGCACTGATTTGTGTCCATTTCATGCCAGCTAGACTCCTACAGATACTATACTGGTTGTGTGAATTTTATGTCAATCAAATTTTCTGTCAAATTATCTATGCATGGTTGCCATTAGATGGATGGCTTTGATCATGTGTCTGACCAGTGTCTCCCGGTCTACGTAGACGATATAAATATTCAACGAATAAAAGACTCACAGAGGAAGTTCACTTGATAAAGCATCAAAATGAAACCGCCATGACGAAGTTCGTACATGGAAATGGGATGATTATACAATTGATTCTGTTTTATAGGTTCATAAAATGTTCATACAATTCATGATATATTTTGAAGACATATGGTACCGGATGAAAATGACAAGAACAGATCATGCTCGCCCCACAAACTCTCCGCATTCGGTATCGAACAGTGGAGAAGACGTTATTGTTTACCAATAAACGCGTTTACGCTGAAACTATTATTTCCATTACAAACAGTTTGGAGGCAGATCAGACACCGGGTTACCCGGTGTCTGATCAGGCTCCAAACTGTTTGCCCCTAAGATTTACAGGAATGGTAAGAATTGTCAAAATACATGTATTGTCATTTTCTACATTTTATTGCAATGCGTTTGCATTTCTTTTGCGTTTTATCGGGAAAGAATAACATTTTCTCCACTGTAATAGTGTCATAAATAATGGGTATCACGGTACAGAATGAGCAAGACTATAGAAAGGGGAAATTAATTCACTTTGCGTCAATTTGGCTGTAAATTTCATTTTACTACCATTCGTTCATCACATGAGAGGCAGGCGGGATATTTTGACGGTCATCAGATCCATTTTCACCGACATTCATGGACTTTTAGCTTGGCTGGTTGTTGGCTGTTATATCTCTAGGCAAATAGATGGAATTTTTAATTACAGTCAAACTGATATTTGGCGATGATTCTTTACGCCGACTTTCTATAAACGGACGCCTGTATACTGCTGGAAAAGGTAAAACAGAAAGCTCTGTATAAAGAGCAGAACATCCTGGGTTGATGGGTGTAAAGTATAGGGCAATTTTAACCCATTGAAATCCAGTGACGTGTATATAAGTTTCTTTAATAACAATGTGACTGTGATTAGTATACATGCCCTATGCCAATCGTGTAGAACCCGAACAGACGGCTCTTTTGATCAGAGTCTGACCTGTTCGTAATTTCGCATTACAGTGAAACCCCTCTAAACCGGACATGTGTGGGGACAACAAAAATGTCCGGTTTATAGGGGTTTCCGGTTAAGAGGGGTTGTAACTTGTTTCTTGTATGGGAGATAGCTGACCACTTAAAGCAGGTTGAAAGTAAAGCAGAATGCGCCTTAAGGCGCATTCTGCTTTACTTTCAACCTGCTTTAGGCTATCATCTGCTAGAATGTATAAACTATTGTCTTCAGTGTAAGAAAATACAAAGACGTAATAAGGCGCGTTGATGGTGTAATGGGTGAAAATAAAAAGAATTGGAAACGGGACCAAAGTTTTTGTCCGGTTTAGAGAGGTTTCCGGTATTTAGAGGTTCCGGTTTAGAGGGGTTTCACTGTTTATTGTAAAAAAAACACCGTGCACAGTAAAACGGACTAGAGAACTAGTAGACAACTGGTACATGGTGTATTGTCCATTTAAAACTTCAAGGGTCAATGAACTGTAGCCAAAGGTCTTTAATAAGATCTGGATCCAAACTGCTTACAAATGCCTTCAATATAGACATTTAGTTTAACACTATACTCCATAGCATGTTTCTAGTTTTGAAGACAGGTGACCGTCGTAAGGTTGAGGTCCCTTAACCCTTTACCCCATAGAAGCGACTTTTAGCGTATTTGATTTATTCTTCCACTGAAGAAAATAGTTCCAATTTATACCTTCACAAATATGAATCATAAGGAATATTTTCTATATTCTAGCAGATTATAGCTTAAAGCAGGCTGAAAGTAAAGCAGACTGCGACTTAAGGCGCATTCTGCTTAACTTTCAACCTGCTGTAAGAGGTCACTTATCTTCAAAATTAGAAAGAGGCTATGGTGTAATGGGTTATTGAGATCGTACAGTGGAGAATCTGTTATTCTTTCCCAATAAACGCGTTTACGCTAAAACTATTATTTGCAGTGCAAACAGTTTGGAGCCAGATCAGACGCCGGGTAACCCGGCGTCTGATCAGGCTCCAAACTGTTTGCCACCAAGATAAAGATAAATTATCAGAATTGTCAAAAAGTTGTACTTTTCTACGTTTTAGTGTTTTGCGTTTGCGTACGTTTGCGTTTAAACGGGAAAGAATAACAGATTCTCCACTGTAAACCGGCGATCGGCCAATCGCGCTCCGTAGGGTTTCCGATATTGACCGACATTGTCCCGATCGCATTAAAGGCCCTCAATCGTAACTACCAAGAATATACCTATTAATAAAAAAGCATCGATGAAAAACAACTAAACCGTTATTCTGTAGAATGTTGATATTACGATAATCTGAAATAATTTTATTTCGGTAGGCTGTTGCTTAATGCAAAATGAAAGTAAAGCAGAAAACTCTTTTCTAAAGGAGGTTTCTGATTGACTTTCATCTTGCTTTGAGATGGCACTTGAAACAAAAACAACTCCATTAACACCTTTCTAGTACTACCACAAATTGTTTTAATTTTAAGGTCTTTTACGACAGGTGACTGCTTAAAGCAAGGTGACAGTAAAAAAGGAAAAATCTTCAGGAGCATTCTGTTTTAATGTCACATAGTTTTAAACTGCCTCATGTCTTTTATACGATCAATTAGCATTGCTTTAATGGTCGTAATAGAGAGGTTTTACTGTAGTCTTCTCTTGAACTAGGGCGTTTATTGCGGTACTTTACGATGCTGCACAATAAATAAAACATAATGCATGCATGCATAGACACGTTTGATTTATTCAACGGCTTGAACACATGATACACATTCTATGGTAAACGGGACATAAATCTTTGGCGGGATGAATGTATAATCTGCATTATTCTACAATATATAACTGTTTTCACATTAACCCTTTCATCTTCATGAGCGACTAATGTAGAGTTTGCAAACGTTTTGGATCCTGATCAGACACCGCGTTACGCGCCGTCTGATAAGGATTCAAATAAGTTGGCACTTGTATCGATATTTCTCTAGTCACAGTGTCTAAAAATTAACTTATAAACGAAATTGTAGAAAACAATATTGAATCAAATGATTTCTTGAAGGGAAAAGGGATAAACAGATGGTTAAAGATAGCAGTTTAAAGGGTTACATACATGTTATTGTTTCGTAGGGAATAATTGAGATTCCTAAAATATTCTTAGAAACAATAGTCGAACAATTACAAGGATAATCCACGTACTGTCCAAAGGCCACCATATTGTCATAATCCTCAATAAGATTTGAAAGTCACGTGTTCCTTCCGTAGTATTATAATCCATAACAAATCCAATGTTCACGGAATAATATCATAAACCTTAAGAAAGTTCAATGGTCACAGTATAACATCACAATGAAAACGTCACAGGATAATTTCATAATCCATAATAAAACTCAACGGTAATGGAATAATGTAATATTTTAAAACACACGGGATTATGTCATAATTCATGATAGAATACAATGGTCAAGGCGAAATGTCTAAATTTAAAACCTTTTGGATTATGTCATAATCTACATGTATAAAAACAGCCATGGAATAATGTTACAATTTAAAACCCACGGAATTAATCCATAATAAAATTCAACGGTCATGACATAATGTCTCAATCTAAAACATATCCATAGTAAAATTCAACAGTCCTGGTATAATGTCACAATTTAAAACCCACAGGATTATGTCGTAATCCAATACAATTCAATGACCACGATGTAATATCACGACCAGGTAAAACAGTTCAATAGTCACAGTTTTATATCATATTCCATATTGAAATACAAATGCCAAAGGGTAATATCAGAATCCACATTTAACAGTTTATATGTCACAGTGTCGGGTCGTATTGGTAAAATTCTATTATTTAATAACGGGATTTTGATTATATCAATATATATATAAACACATGAGTAAATGTACAAAGTAGTGAGTTTATTCTAACTGTTATTATATACATCTATACACGTTATTTATAGCATATTAACATATTTATTTATAGCATATTTATTTGTAGCATATTTATATATAGCATACTTATTTATAGCATATTAATACAATGCATATCACTCTAAACAAGTACACAAAACATTCATCCACGTGACTAAATATATGACACATTTTACATGTTGCCTGCCTATTACGAATGGTATCTGTGAACAGTTTGGATTAAGATCGGAGGGTGGATAACCAATTATCTATGTGTGGATCCCAACAATTTGACAATCGTCATGATCCTTTCCTAGGGTTTCATTGCTTTCCAAAAGCGTACATATATGCTTATAGTAGGAGAAGTGTTAATCCATTACCCTGTAGATATACCATTGTACGCCTTAAAATTATTCCTTCAGTGAAGAAATAAATTCCACTTTAAAAAGTTATGAATATGTACAATAAGAAATGTTTTATATATCCAAGCAGATTGTAGCTTGAAGCAGGCTGAAAGTGAAGCTGAATGCGCCTTACGGCGCATTCTGCTTTACTTTCAACCTGCTTAAAGTAGTCACATATTTGCAATACTAGACTTGTCAAAGACCATGGGGTAATGGGTTAGAGTGAAAATCTTGATCATTTACTTACAGTGAAGAATCTGTTATTCTTTCCCAATAAACGCGTTTACGCTAAAACTATTATTTGCCGTGCAAACAGTTTGGAGCCAGATCAGACGCCGGGTAACCCGGCGTCTGATCAGGCTCCAAAATGTTTGCCACCAAGATAAACATGAAATATCAGAATTGTCCAAAAATTGTTCTTTTCTACGTTTTAGTGCTTTGCGTTTGCGTACGTTTGCGTTTAAACGGGAAAGAATAACAGATTCTCCACTGTATCAGAAAGAAGCTCAACTCTGATGAAGCACAGCAAGCATCTGGCAAGGAGGCTATTAGTATATACAAATACATGTATAATGGAGAAGACATTACTTTTTCCCGTTAAACGCATACACATGCAAAAGCATTGTAATAAAATATAAGAAATGGCAATTGTTAAACAATTCTGAGTACTCACCGGCGTCTGATCGGGCTCCAAACTGTTTGCAATGGAGACCATAGTTTTAGCGTAAATGCGTTTATTGTGAAAGCATAACTAAAGCCTTCTCCACTGTTTATTGAGCGATTTCCTGCTTATACGACCATTTGTTTCGGTGACTAAGGTTGCTTTAAACACGATTGAATAAAAGAGAAAGTTTCTTAACATATTCAACCCTAGATAAGAATTTACTGGTCATTTACAAACATTGTGTCTGTACGGTATTTGCTATGTAAACAACGTTGATCCTGATCAGTGTGCTACTGAAGGGGTCCTCTGATCAGGGTCTACAGTGTTTTCATTAAGCAACATATTGCAAACAACAACCCTAAATAGTCCAAATGTACTCCATTGGAAACTCACATAGTCCATTAAATAATCTTGTGGGTACAGTGGAGAATGTGTTATTCTTTCCCAATAAACGCGTTTACGCTAAAACTAGTTTTTCATTTACAAACAGTTTGGAGCCAGATCTGGCTCCAAACGGTTTGCTACCAATATAAACATGAATTATCAGAATTGTCCAAAAGTTGTACTTTTCTGCGTTTTAGTGCTTTGCGTTTGCGTACGTTTGCGTTTAAACGGGAAAGAATAACAGATTCTCCACTGTAGGTGAGTTAAGGAGATTTCTGATTCATTTTAATTCTGCTGCTTTAAAACTAACATCAGCTCTGAATGCACCACAAATAAGTTTCGATTTAAATGTCGTTAAAGTGGGATTCTATTGTTCTGTTGTAAATCATTAATTTACTCATGTATCCTTCAAACTCAGAATGAACAATACCGGTTTCCAGTTAAGCATTGTCCATTCTTAGCCATTCAGAGTTCTTTAACATATATATTTTGTAAAATGACAAAAAGTGCAGACGCTGATCAGAGTGCTCCTTTAGAAGTCCCTCTGACCTGGACCTACACTGTTTGTTTAGGACACGTGTAATCTTCACAGATACAAATTGTTTGTAAACGAGAGTAAACTCGTCACTAGGGGTGACTGATTTATTGTATGCACTGTTTAACCCATTTTAACCCAGTGGATTATTCTATGTGTATATATATATATATGTATTGGATCAGGGTCATCACTGTTTGCCTATGTCCCTTTTATTGGACACTAGCTCAAATGGGTTAAGTTTAACCCTTTACCCCATAGAAGCGACTTTTAGCGAATATGATTTATTAATCCGCTGAAGAAAATAGTTCAAATTTAATCAGTCATGAATATATATTATATGGAATATTTTCTATATTCTAGCACATGATAGCTTAAAGCAGGCTGAAAGTTAAGCATTCTGCTTTACTTTCAGCCTGCTTTAAGTGGTCACATATCTTCAATACCAGAAATAGGCTATCAGGTAAAGGGTTAACAATGTGAAGTTATTTATGCCTTTGACTATGTTAATGAAAGCTATGAAAATTGGAATATTTCCTAGTATGAAGATGTATTAATATAGGTTTAAATGATACAGATTTACTATTATCTCCATGGCAATGAATAAAATGCAAACAGTGTAGATGTTGGTAAGCTGAAGTTAGGTTTATCAAAATCTACAGTGGTTGCAAATGTTCACCTTTTTAAGTAAACAAACCGGCTGCTAAGTGTAAAGAAACTGAAGTCGGAGCAGAGTACATTGTATACATGTAAATGCTGGCAAAATTTAAAACCCATTTCCACGTGGTCAATTTTGGTGTTGGTCATTTTAGTTGTTAAGTAGGCTTAACTCGGCAAGGAAGCGTAGGATTTTACTTTACTACTCAACACAGCGTGTATTACATTTATCATATTACAATATGTAACAGTTACTGTTACGGCCACTTGAAAAAGAATTGTTCGAGGCAGGGGACTGTTTATCAAAAACATGAAGAAAAGTAGAACATTTAGATTTAATTTACTTTCGTTATGATTAAATCATTTCGCCACATATTAGCATCTGCCAATTCAGAATCAGATATGAGGCATTAAGACTGAATACATCTTTTTATACTCGTACGCGGGCCAATATATTACGATTTTTATCAGTCGTCATGAGTCCCGGCCTTTTATGGGACCAAATGGTTTTCAACTTGCTGCATACCAATATAATCAATATACAAAACGTATTGAACACTATCACTGATCTTTTGGTCCGTGGTATATGCTTGAGTTTATTGTAAGTCTTCTCCGTTTCGCTTAGTCGTTTTCTAGGTAACATACAAGGCGAACACGGAAGAGCTTTTACTCGATAGCTGTTGAATCTATATACAGTACAAACCCCCCTCTATTATGCCCACACGTAGAGGTTAATCATTTGATGTTTAAAGCAGATCGCTACTTAACACAAGCTGAAAGTAAAGGAGAAAGCTCCTTTAGGAACTTTCTGCTTTAGTTTAATTTGTTTTAAGCTATCACTTGCCTTTACAACCATCGATAAGACTTATTTTAAATGATTATAAAAGATGCCTTTACTGTACAATAGAAGAACAAAGTACCAAACAACTATTTGAAGACTGGATAAATATTGTTTAATCAAATTACCATCAACTTTAAGTCTAAAATTGATTCGTTCCCCTCTTTTATTTATACTACTTGAATGACAAAAAGTTTAGATCGTACAGTGGAGAAGACGTTAGCTAGTAATTTAGAGTTAAACAATGAACCCTGATTAGGTTTTAAGACGTTGTATGCCCATAACTCCATGGGCGTTTAACGGGGATTATAATGTATACAAACTGTAGCCATGACTTTATATGTAAATGTCAGCATCATAAAACATATATATTTGCTAGTATTAAATTAAATTATATTATATTATATTGTATCATATATATTATAACATATTATATTATTCTATATTGTACTATATTATATTATACAGTTACTGCATGGCAATATGAGTACCCTCAATTGGTTATTGGCACGAGTCAGGTTATATTTGACACGAGGGCTTTAGCCCGAGTGCCTGTATATCCTTACATGTAGCAGTGCCAATGACCATTGAAGGCACGACAGTGCCGTGTAGTAACTGGTTTATTGTATACGTTGCAGGAATTGAGACATAGGAGGTGCACGTTAAAAAGTCAAACACGCTAGATATCTGCATGAATTACATGTATCTAATTAATATTTCAGCAGTAGAAATCTACCCAGTTAATATGTGTAAAGTCTTAGTTCAGAACATGGACCTAGATCTAAAAACAATAACGCAAATCTAAATCTTATACTTAAGGATTCTTCGTAGTTCTCATCTTTTTATTGTCTCTTATTTTGATACATTGATATTTTTACTGTATTTTACATTCTGAATCCAGCAAACGGTTTCCCAGCCTAGCGCGTACGACATAACACTTGCAACTGCTATTAACTGACATTTAACCTGAATAAATGTGTAACTATTTATAGTAACGTATACATTAATATATTATAACATTACCTACGGTGTTAGCGGTGAATAACACTCATTTTTTTATATCTCGTATATAATTAGTGGTTTAACTATTATGCACATGAGGCTGTCTTACTAAATATATATTCCCACGTGCTGTCAAAATGTGTAAACTTACATGTATGACGTCAAACGACGGGCTATAAATGCGAAAGGGCTTGAAATGTTTTCTCCCTTTATTTATTCTAAAGAAATCGGAATTCATATTAAAACATATTTTTGCATGTTTACTCATTTAGGCGGCCAATTCACGCGTCATCTATTGACTTATATAGTGAAACTACCAATCAAAAACAAGTATCAAGATGGTAAAAACAACATTGTCAGGTTATGTTATAGATAGAATCTAACATTCGTGTTCATAATTTTTTGGATTTATAAAACTCGTCTTTTAGAAAACGATAAAAACTCGGCAAGCCTCGTTTTTATCGTTTTCTAAAAAGACTAATTTATAAATCCAATTAATTATGAACACTCATGTAAGATCCTATATTTGTATTATTAGATGTTTATCTATATTTTAGCATTATGTCTGTCCAGATTCGTTTAAACCGCTAAACCACTAAAGAATATATATAATCGAGTTGCATTTATGTTTCTTGTTTATATTGTAATTGTGCTGGTTACAATAAAAGTACATTCGGCGTCTGATCAGGCTCCAAACTATTTGCCACTCAAATAAACCTGAATAACCAGAGATATTGAAAAAAACTCATTTACTACGTTTTATTGCATGGTGTTTCATTTGCGTTTAAACGAGATAGTACAGTGGAGAATCTGTTTTTCTTTCCCGTTTAAACGCAAACGTACGCAAACGCAAAGCACTAAAACGTAGAAAAGAACAACTTTTGGACAATTCTGATATTTCATGTTTATCTTTGTGGCAAACAGTTTGGAGCCTGATCAGACGCCGGGTTACCCGGCGTCTGATCTGGCTCCAAACTGTTTGTAAAAGAAAAAGTATTTTTCGCGTAAACGCGTTTATCGGGAAAGAATAACAGATTCTCCACTGTATAACGTCTTCTCCACTGTACAAGGGTAGATACGTATTTTAGATACCTGTAGTTTGAGTAATTCGAGGTTCGACTGTACATTTATGTGAAAAACAAATGTTTCACTTTGAAGATTTTCATTTCATTAACACTCTCAGAGAGTTTCCCTCATTCAGAATCCGTTGACTCAACATTTGCATAAAGCACAATGTTTGTAAACAAGTGGCATCGATTATCCCCGGTGAACTCTCGCTTCTACTAACCCCTTCACTACCATGGCGTCATCAAATTTAAAACATTGTCGTCTGCTTCTATTTCTTTAAAAAAACAAACAATTTTTAGGTAGGATTGTCAAACAGTTTAGATCCTGATCAGACGCCGCGTTACGCGGCGTATGATCAGGATCTTAACTGTTTGCTTATAACTTCTGTACTCGGGGTAAGGCAGTGAAGGGGTTAACCCTTTCGCTGTCATTATGACGTAAAATCGAATATAACACAGTCACTGATATACTGTCGCTTGCTTGAATTTGTCGTCTGTTTTTACTTACGAAATTTGAATTTCCAAAGATTTTATCTTTAGAAAAATTTATATTGGTGTCAAATAGTTTGTATTCTGATTAGACGCTGCTTAACGCAATGCAATAAGATGCAAAAAAGTGACCTTCCTTGGTTTTTTTAATTGTTTCAATCTGACTGACAAAAAGGTTTGAAGACAGTTCAGACGATTCTGATCTGTCTCCAAACTGTTTTTAATGTACATAATTTTTTAAGCATAAACGGATCTTTTGGGAAAGAAAGGCGCCTTTCCGACTGTGAAACGTCTTTGTACCATGATATATCGCATATATGCAACGTTCATTTAAATATAGTGGACACTATACCACGTCCATATACATGTATATAAAGTGGAGAAGACATTAATTTTGCCATTTAAACAAAACTAATCGCATTGCAACTAAATGTAGAAAATCACAGATTATTGAAATTATTGATGATTTATTTTAGTTTGTGTGGCAAACACTTTTTATCTACTACTTCCGCAATGTACAGTGGAGAATGTGTTATTCTTTCCCAATAAACGCGTTTACGCTAAAACTATTATTTGCAGTGCAAACAGTTTGGAGCAAGATCAGACGCCGGGTAACCCGGCGTCTGATCAGGCTCCAAACTGTTTGCCACCAAGATAAATATGAAATATCAGAATTGTCCAAAAGTTGTTCTTTTCTACGTTTTAGTGCTTTGCGTTTGCGTACGTTTGCGTTTAAACGGGAAAGAATAACAGATTCTCCACTGTACACCCAGACAAGACGCGTTTCTAAAGCGATGTTCCGAGTCTAGATTGCTTGTACATGTAACGTCAAACTGTCATTGGTTTTCTCATGATACGGTTTATTCTAAAGACGATGTCACATAAGCTATACATATTCACATACAAGTTTAAGCCACTAACATGTATAGTTTCACATGAGCTTTTCATGTTCAGTGCTCCCACTCTACAACAACACCAAATAGGAGACAGATATTGTATGTGCGTTTCGGAGATAGTTGTTATAATGAGGGTAACTAGTACCCTTAAAGTGATGTGCATGCATTGGCTTACATTTGAACAAAATTTGAACCAAGATCAGACGCCGCGGTAGGCAGCGTCTGATCTTGGTTAAAACTGTTTGTTACTCGTCTTTATGTTTCATTTGTCAAAATGTCCAAAAGATTATTTTGAGTAAAACAGTAAATAACAAGTTCAAGTAGACGATATTTCAGCAGTAAAAGCATTTGACATAACTGTACTGTTTTGGGGAACAGCGGCAATCATTGTTGTAAGGAGGGAATCATTGTTCGGAGGAGCATCGTAGAGAGGGAGCACTATATAAAATTCAAGAAGGATCATAACATTTTCACATTTTATCATCTAATTAACAGACATAGTCCTATTTCTTAACCCTTTCACTACCAAAGCCACCTATAATAACATTTGCAAACGGTTTGGATCCAGATCAGACACCGCATCACGCGGCGTCTGATCAGGATCCAAACTGTTTGACACTGATATCAATAATATTTATTAAAAAAAAACTCATGTAATTCCAAATTTCATTAATAAAAGAATCCAAGCAGATGATACTATGACAGTGATTGTATTTCATGGGTTATGACGTCATAGAGGTAGTGAAAGGGTTAACCCATTTACCCCCAGTGGATTCTTCCATGTTTATATATTGGATTAGTTCATTTTTCATAAAACGGATGCCTGGTTAAAATATTCATTTTGTTTTATATTGAAATTCCTATCAGCAAACAGTGTAGACTCTGATCAGACGCCGCAAAATTTTCATTTTGTTTTATATTGAAATTCCTATCAGCAAACAGTGTAGACTCTGATCAGACGCCGCATTATGCGGCGTCTGATCAGAGTTACACTGTTTGTCTATGTCCAATATATGGGATCGTGGGCACAAATGGGTTAATATGCTATATTATATATCTATATGTTCGTACAAGCGGAACCTGCCTCATCTACATGGATATATTTGTATTTAAGGTAGTTCGACCCTACTGATATCGGATAAATGTTGGTACTCTACATAGATCAATCGGCTATTCTCGCCAACTGCCAGTCCGTACCGAACTATGTTCGAGCATTGTATGCCTTCAGTTGACGAGAATAGCCGATCGCTCTATGTAGAAAATCGACACTTGTCGACAATGTTCCGGTCTTACAAAGGGCGCGCTACCTTTAAAAGCAAACCATTCTTTCAAATGTATCCGTATACTTAATAACATCATTTATAAGTGGAAAAGAAGAAATCATATATTATAAACTGTCACAGTTTCAAATTCTTTGAGCTATGTCTTGAGAAAAGGACTTCGGACACTGCAAATGCAACGGCTGACAAACAGCTACACTGTCATTCACAATGTCCGAAGCTCTCTTATATTGTTGAGAAAACGTTATTCCTTCCCGTATAATTGAAACCTAATGCTCTGAAATGTAAGAAATTATAATTTTGTGAATTTTCCAACAATTTAAAATTACTCTGAGTTGCAAACAGTTTGGAGCCTGATCAGACGCCGGATTATCCGGCGTCTGGTCTGGTTCCAAACTGTTTGAAATGACAATTACAGTTTTAGCGTATACGCGTTTATCGGGAAAGAAAAATGTTTTCTCCACTGTTTTTTCTGCTGACGCTGCTCATTTTACGTCCATGTTACTATACATTTCGTTACTCGTTCAAGGACAAGTCATTTCCATTGTGTTTATACCTGCCATCGCCTTAACATGGCTCAGTTCTTGGTGCTCTTCAGGGTTTCATTTTCATGAAGTCATTAGATCGTCCATAAAAAGCTTTCACTCTGATTGTTTTTCAGAATCGAGAACATTACTGACGACGGAGTTTGTCTTGGTGAATAGAACACGTTTCTTAATCACAATGTATACGGACTGGCGTTTAATACTGTTTAAACAAACATGCTCTAACGCTCTAGGAGTCTTTGGACTAAAATGTCTGGAGTCGTGGCACTTGCATGTATACAGAACATCAGTGTAGCACCGGGTTATGTACCTGAAATATAATGAAAAAATAATTAAATATAACATACAGTAAAATCCCTCTATTATGACCACTAAAACAAAGGCTAACTGATTGTAGAAAAGACAGGCGACAGCTTAAAGCAATGTGATAGTGAAACAGAAAGCTCCTAAAGGAGCTTTCATTTTCACTGTCACCTTACTTTAAGCACTCACCTAGGTAATAACTAAAATATATCCCTAAAGAGTTGTTAATATTTGATGTTAGAGGGAGATTTCATATAATAGCTTTTGAATAAAAGTTGTCCTCTGTGTTCACGTGGCTTTGATATAGTATTATAGAATGTATTCTCTTGTATAATTATGTGATTGTACATACTGAGAAAATGAAGAATAAAACTTGGAAACTTGGAAACACCTGCCTAAAACAACCAATAATTATCACAAGTTAGTGGCGTACTAGAGGTGTTTTACTATAGGTTAATTTAACATTGGCTATAACTCTGGAACTTCAAGTTGTAGATACTTCATGTTTGGCATGTGTACTGTACATGTAAAACATGCTACAGTGGAGAATGTGTTATTCTTTCCCACTAAACCCGTTTACGCTAAAACTATTATTTCCAGTGCAAACAGTTTGGAGCAAGATCAGACGTCGGGTAACCCGGCGTCTGATCAGGATCCAAACTGTTTGCCACCAAGATAAACATGAAATATCAGAATTGTCCAAAAGTTGTTCTTTTCTACGTTTTAGCGCTTTGCGTTTGCGTACGTTTGCGTTTAAACGGGAAAGAATAACAGATTCTCCACTGTAGTACCCAAGGTTAGAAAGCGTTTGCGTTGCTGAAACCGTTCTCCAGCAATTGATTGGTCAGATTTTAATATTGCTTGAGAACGATTTCAGACTCAACTCAAACACGTTATAACCTTGGCCCAGAGACGATGTCATAAACAGAAGTCACTACGGTCGTGTTTGGATAACCCAAAATCATTTAACTCATGACTCTCTACAACTCCAAATGGACAATCCGAGTTTCAAATTAATCAATTTATACCCAGTGGTTTCTTCCATGTTAATACATTGCATTAGTCCAATTTTTTTTTATCAAAGGCACGCCTGGTCAATATTTTATTTTCATTTTGTTTTATATTGAAATTCCTATCAGCAAACAGTGTAGACTCTGATCAGACGCCGCATTATGCTCAGAGTCTTATGATCAGAGTCTTCACTGCTTGCCTATGTCCCATAAATGGGATCGTGGGCACAAATGGGTTAAGCCATTTGTGCCCATGATCCCATGTATATGACATAAGTAAACACTAAACAATATAGACTCTAAGCGGATGCAACATAATGCGACATCTGATCAGAGTCTACACTGTTTGCTGATAGGAAATGAAATATAAAACAAAACGACAATGAAACATATGGCAAGTGTACTATTCACATACACATGTTTGTTAAGGATGAGTATATGTGCCAATAGGGCTCAATTAATTAAGACATACTACATGTATATGTACTTCAAAGCTTATCGCTATCTTTGTATTGTACTTATAGCTATATATCGGAAGGATTAAATTAAAAATTTATACCTTAATTTTATCCACAAAGTCATGAAATTGAGAATTAATTATTGATAACTGACCTGTTTTATTTAATACATGAAGTTATTTGCAACAAGACTGCGGACTGACTTTTATTGTATTTGAAACACTGATTTATCATGACTTTGGTGTATAGATATATTGTTTTGCGCCAACACTTGTATTTTCATGCATGGAACTCATTAGTTCCCACCTCCTATACACACAAAAACTAAGTAAACAGACAGTCTAGATCTTAAAAAGATACAGTGGAGAATGTGTTATTCTTTCCCAATAAACGCGTTTACGCTAAAACTAGTATTTGCAGTGCAAACAGTTTGGAGCCAGATCAGACGCCGGGTAACCCGGCGTCTGATCAGGCTCCAAACTGTTTGCCACCAAGATAAACATGAAATATCAGTATTGTCCAAAAGTTGTTCTTTTCTACGTTTTAGTGTTTTGCGTTTGCGTACGTTTGCGTTTAAATGGGAAAGAATAACAGATTCTCCACTGTAGTTCCCACCTCCTATACACAAAAAAACTAAGTAAACAGACAGTCTAGATCTTAATAAGATACCGGGTTACGGGGCGTTTCATCAGTGTCTGTACTGCTTGCCATTTTATATGAAATGGTCTGATGTATTGAGCACAATATCACAGCGACTTTAGATCCCCCTTTTATTATATCTATAATGAATTCTTTCTGCAAGCGCATAGGGAGAGCTCTTTGCAAAATCCAGACATAAATTATTTAAAACAAGAACACAAAGGGAAATACCAAAAAGAGTTATACGCAAAGAGCAAGCGTGTAACTAAGCTACTTAGTATGCACTTTAAATTTCGAAAAATGCCTATACATGTATCTAAGTCCATGGCGCCGCCATCGACGACAGAAAGTCGTTGACGGAAATTTAAGCATCACTTTCACCCTTTACAAAAACTTTTTTTTCGTCAACAAATGCTTAATACCACAAGCCAGGACTTCGCTGACATGTACGTTTTAGATGTTTTAACTGAACGGTGGTATATACGACAAGAATATGTTACTAAAGATTAGTATATTTGAGTGATTGGTTTTTTTGGCATTTTTCTGTCTTAACTTGCAAGCGGACCTGGGTCCGAGGTTATGAAACTTTCTCAATTTTAGCATGCAGCAACTGTGTTTCGTCTCACATAAATCTGGTTGAGTAATTAGCTTAAATAATTTGTTCATAATGTGCACAACGATGATAATGTGAAAATAACAATTGAAAACACCCTACTTTGTAGGTATGTTCACAAGGTTATAACATTAGCGTGCTCAGAAAACACTGAACATCTAAATTGTAACCCTTAGAGCAGATATAGAAACGAATATCAAATTGTTTTGAATGAGTGTCTGAATATTTCTTTACAATAACCGGTTGTGCATACACACAATGCAGTGGTGTTTTAATGTGAAAATTATTAAATTACACTCACTGAGAAAGCCTCATAACCTCGGATTCTGAGCTACAGTGGAGAACATGTTTCTCTTTCCAAATAAACGCGTTTAAACTAAAACTATTATTTCCATTACAAACAGTTTGGGGCCCGATCATACGCCGCTCAGGTTCCAAACCGTTCGCCACTCAGATTAAAATGAATAGTCAGCATTGTCGAAACGTTGTTCTTTTCAACATTATATTGCAATGCCTTTGCGTTCCGTATGCGTTTAACCCTTTCCCTTATAGAAGCGACTTTTAGCGAATCTGATTTATTCCTCCGCTGAAGAAAACAGTTCCAATTTAATCAGTCATGAATATATATTATAGGGAAAATTTTCAATATATTCTAGCACAGGATAGCTTAAAGCAGGCTGAAAGTAAAGCAGAATGCGCCTTAAGCGCATTCTGCTTTACTTTCAACCTGCTTTAAGTAGTAACCTTTTTCAATTCTAGAAATAGGCTATCAGGTAAAGGGTTAAACGGGAAAGAATATTGTCTTCTGGGGCCCGTTTCATAAAACGTCGTACGACAAAAATGATAGTAAGTCACAACTTTAAAATACATTTAATTTCTGATTGCTCCATCTAATTCTGCATTGTGACATCTTTTTGGAATTGTCTTTTCAAGACGATTCCAAAGAGATGTCACAAGACTGGATTAGATGCAGAGATAAATAATAATTGAGACTTTAATTATCTGACTTACGACCGTTTTTTTCGTACGAAGTTTTTTTAAACGGGCCCCTGTACTGTATCGAGATGCAACATGTGTCTTACTGTAAGCATTTTTCTGGTGATCAGCAGCATAGGCACTTCTACGGTGGGCCGTATTCGTCATAAGCCCGTCAGTCGACTATTTACTGCAAACAGAACGCACCATACATCAGTTTACCCAATACAGTAGGAAATACTAACTCTTTTTCAAATTGTCCCGCTTGTGTAATAACAATAATTTCCATTGCAATCAGTTTAGAGCCAGATCAGACGCCGGGTAGGCGTCTGGGGCCCGTTTTACTAAACAATTTACGCAAAAGTTTTGCGTAAGTCAAAATCGTTTAACTCGTGTTTTTCGATCATAAACGTTTGCAAACAGCAAATAGCCAGATCAAAGGACGCGCTAAAAGCGCGTCCTCTGATCTGGCTATTTGCTGTTTGTAGCAAGTGATAATAAAAAATATAAATTAAAATTTAAAATTTTGTAAGTAGTTTAGTAAAACGGGCCCCAGGTCAGGCTCAAAACTCTTTGACATTCATGTTAAGGAACCCTGTTCACATAATAAAATGTCTTAAATTAATAGTAGTTGCGCTAAGTTGCGTTCATATGGGACATAATACCATTGACTATGTCAAGTGGCTATTTAACAAAATCAATGCTGGCATTTTCAAATGGACTTTTTCATATTTAAAATGAGGCTATCCTATGGTGATTTTAGCCCACTACTCCACATTCAATTTATTCCACCACTTAAGAAAACAGTTCCACTTTTAACAGTCACAAAAATGTATCATAAATGACTGTAAGAAATATTTTCAATATTCTAGCAGGTGGTAGTTTAAAGCAGATAGAAAATAAAGCTGAATGTGCTTAAGGTGCATTTTCCGTTACTTTTAGCCTGCTCTATGTGATCATCTGTTTTCAAAACTAGAAACAGGCAATGGGGTAATATATTCAGGCTGTTTTAACAAAATATCTTAGAGAATTTATACGAAAATCGTTAAAGAGCCTTCTGATCGGGGTCTACATGGTTTCCAAAATATACATATACATGAACTGGTATCCAACATATTAAGACGGTTACCTTTGTATGACTTTTTGATGGTTGTAGTACAATCCTCATCTGACTGAAATCGGAAACAGCGATACGGTAGAAGTACATCACGACATTGCAAGCAAGAAATATGGCGATTATTTTATGAATTTATTATTGCAGTCAAGTACATTGTAGTGCCCAAATCGGGTATTCAGACCTTGCTTACAGACCGTGATCAGCTGCTGCTTTAGAATCGTTTTTATCTAATGTATCTACTTTATATGTTTGCAATGTTTTAGTAAACTGTTCACTATAGGAATAAACAACATATTTTTGACGTTCATGACGGTATGACTACATTAGCTTCGCAGGGTTAAATTTCGTAAACGCCCGAAGGGCGTTTACGTTTAATTTACCCCCAAAGCTAATGTAGTCATACCGTCATGAGCGGCAAAGAGATGTTGTTTATTCCTATATTTATATTTATATTTTCTGTCTTGTCAATTTAATGTGTTTATTGACCAGATTTGTTTTTCTGTATAAGAATTTATCATATACCGGTCAAAGAGGTTTGATAGATGTAATGTCGATGTAATAGCCATTCCAGTTGCTAAATATGGTGAGAAAGTAGTCCCAACTACATGTACTGTAACTGTATAAAAAATTCAGGATTTTTTCCAGTAAACTTTCTCTCTGTGAATGGAAAAGACTTACAAGGCAAACAAATAACAGTGCAACTTGAATATCTATGTCAAAAGCACATTCTAAAAATACAGGTCGCGGTTGTTTTCTTAACCCATTTACACACATAGCAACGCGATGGCAACGACCTATGGGTCTGTATCACTCCGCTAGTGTCATATGACCGTCGACCAATGGGAGCTTAGTGTTAAGTGCCCGATGTAGTCTATTTGAAGAAGTCCACGAATAGCACGGGGGAAATCCGAACTGGCTAAAACCAGTTTGGAAGTGTAGGTTCATCGGCAGATGTACTGCATATTTTTAATAGGATTACATAAAGACTTTACATGGTGAATGTAAATATTTTTGCATAAACTGCATCTCAAACCTATACAAGACCTACCTCTTTTAAAGGCCGTATATTTGTTCGAACAGGACGTCTGTTTAAGTCCCGCACTGGTCTAAAATTGTTTTCTATTAAGGGCTCTTGTTCCACTTCATCAACCCAGCGGTTCAGCTCCCGTAAGGCCGCCATCTTAATGAAAAGTAAATGATTATACAGTTACAGTGGAGAATCTGTTATTCTTTCCCGTTTAAACGCAAACGTACGCAAACGCAAAGCACTAAAACGTAGAAAAGAACAACTTTTGGACAATTCTGATAATTCTTGTTTATCTTGGTGGCAAACAGTTTGGAGCCTGATCAGACGCCGGGTTACCCGGCGTCTGATCTGGCTCCAAACTGTTTGTATTGGAAATAATAGTTTTAGCGTAAACGCGTTTATTGGGAAAGAATAAAACATTCTCCACTGTAACATCCTAACGAACAATAAAACGAATACTCATAGATGATAGTTAAGATAAATTGAAGCGTAAACAGGAAGAATTTGACGCTACAGTACTGAACCTTATTAAAATAACAATTTTTGCGATTCGCTTGCAATTCGATGGCAATTCGATGGCAATTCGCTTGCGATTCAAAATACTAAATTTACCCTCGTGTAAGTTTTCTTGAATGGTGTATCTCACAAATGTTCGCAAATATGCTGTCGTTAATTTTTTCGATTCCATTTGTGTCACGACCGCTTCGGAAAATTCGCGTAAAAATATTCAAACGTAGGATTTGTTTTTTGAAGCGCCCGATTCGATGACAATTCGATAGCAATTCGATGCTAATTAGCTTGCGATTATCAATTTAATTTAACAAGGTTCAGTACTGTAACAACTGTTATAGGAGCTTTGTGCTTTACTTTAATCTGCTTTAAGTAGTAAAGTCAGTTCAAGAACCATACAAATACGGCGGCAGCGCCTAGCCATCCATACAAGAGACACGCACAGACTGTATCATACAGAGCCTAAAACAATATTTCAAACACGACTACAGGGCTGCCATAAGTTGATCATAAAAATCCTAAGATTTCAAATTTTCAATTTTTCTGACGCAATTTTACTAATCGTACCTTTACCCCATAGTCTGTGTCTTGTTTTGAAGACACATGACTGTTTAAAACAGGTTGAAAGTAAAGCAGAATGCGCATTAAGGCGCATTCTGCTTTACTTCAGCCTGTTTTAAGCTACGATCTGATAGGATAAAAAATCCGAATACTTATAAATGGCAGCCCTGCGCCTATATACCGCCTCTCGCAATGAATTGTGTATTTCATATGGTTTTGAAATTTGCATATAACCACCAAAGGGAGTTTTAACTACATGTATAAGGAACCGCATTCTTTACAGCTGAAACTAAGTCAACGTACTTTTGGGAAAAGTCATTCTTATCCAATAAATTCGTTCGTCGGAGATGCAAATTGCAAACAGTTTGGAGCAAGATCAGACTCTTGGTAAACCGGTGTCTGATCACGCCCCAAACCGCTTGCCTCTCAGATCAAAATCAAATCTTAAAAACTCTAACAATTGTAATTTTATACATTTAATTGCATTTTGTTTGTGTTTCGTTTGGGTTCAAACGGGAAACAATAAAGTTGTCAACACTGTATTTGTTAAACAAGTGGCTATCGCATGCTACATTGTGTCAAGGTTGTGGGTAATTTAGTGAACAAGTCATGGATACACAAGTAAAGTGATTAAGATATAATCTGGTAAAACATTGTTTTCGGGGGTTGTTTTATTAACTGATATAAATCACATTACACTCGACGATCTTTAGGCACTACGATCATACTAAATGGATACCGCTATGGCTATTTGACTTTTTATCATTAAGCTTTATCTGCCGAATTTCTACAAGAAAGGATTTGTTTACTGATAAGAAGGAAGACTCATGACAAACGAAAGGCTCAATGTAAATGACTGCTACACTGATCCATCAAAATCAGCTGTGACATAGAGACGGTTGAAATACAGTGGAGAATCTTTTATTCTTTCCCGTTTAAACGCAAACGTACGCAAACGCAAAGCGCTAAAACGTAGAAAAGAACATTTTTTGGACAATTCTGATAACTCATGTTTATATTGGTGGCAAACAGTTTGGAGCCAGATCAGACGCCGGGTTACCCGGCGTCTGATCTGGCTCCAAACAGTTTGTAAAAGAAAAAATAGTTTTAGCGTAAACGCGTTTATCGGGAAAGAATAACAGATTCTCCACTGTAGTACATGCAAACTAAGACTCTTTGATAGTGTTGAATGCATTTGGCAGTTTACAGTAAAATTTAAACACGGCAGAAGAACTATAAAATATCATACAGTGAAGCTCATTTGAAAGGAAATCGGACATAACGAAATATTGGATATAAGAAAACCAAGAAACAACCAAAGCTGGAGCTAGCTATCAACGTGCAGTGGCTGATCACCACTAAAGCCCCACCATGCTAGAGAGTTCTGGGTTTAAAGGGGGAAACATTCTATGATGTATGGTCATTAGCTGATGACGTTGATAGCTTTCGATTGCAGTACAGATACTGCATTCTACAAATAACAACAACCTAACAGAACGAAATTTGGATGTAACGAAAGAAATCAGCTGGGTCTGAGGACTTCGTTTTAAAAGAGCACCATTGTACTGTGTTTACTTAAACATTGCCTTATCGAGCCACAATCAACCCAAACGTGATACATGATATACATGTACTAGTAACATGTTTTATATTAATATAGATCTGTAAGCTTTACTGAATCATATTACATATTGTTTTTTAAACATATTTTGGTATTAAACTTCCATAAACCATATTATTTCTATATTGATAAGAATTTTATTCGACCAGACCAATTGGACCAGTTTCTTACATTTTTACAGCCGTGAACGATAGTCATATACTTAACTATCATTACGCAATAGACAAGCCTTTTTACGCCTATGATTTATTCCGTCATAGAAGAAAATATTTCAACTTTATACAGTCATAAAATGTTAGTTTTATCCAAACAGAGTAAATCTGGAAGCAAGCTGATAGTGAAGCAAAATGCATCTTAAGACGCATTCTGCTTTACTTTTAACTTGCTTTCGGTGGTCAATTGTCTCCAAAACTAAGAACATGATATGGAGTAAAGGGTTAAGTTTCCATAAAAAATGTGTAATGTAATCAAAGAACACTCACCTGATCTTTAGTAAGATAGAGTGGTTTATTTATTATGACCCATGTAACTGTTTCCTGACAGCTGGGGTATGTGATAGAGCCGTCATATGTTATGTAGAACTCAGCATTAGGTATTAGTGCTCCAATAGCTATCCCTAACAACTCCTTCTCCGTCCCTGAGAAATAAATAACAAATAACAAATAACACGTATTCAATTAACCCCTCCACTGCTTTACCCCGAGCACAACAGTTTTTTGCAAACAGTTTGGACATTTCTTCAGTCAAAATAGCAAAATTTAAAATTTAAGAAATAAAAGCAGACGACAATTGTTTAAAATTGATGACGTCACGGCAGTGAAGGGGTTAACATTTCTGCTGTTAATAGGCAATTGATGTTTTTCGCAAATTACCCGACTCAGATCAGACAGCTAGTTGATTAGGATGCATTGTATATGAATATGTACTCCGTTTTCTTAAAAGATCTGTGTGACATGGATCTGTACTCCTTATTGGGGAAACTTTTCCCTATTTTATTAACAATGTAATTGTGCAGATAACGAATGCTAATAGTTAACGAAAATCAGATGCCGAGTAAATTGATGTCTGATGTCTCTTAATTGGTTTGAAACACGCATTTGAGTTTGTTAAAAACACGGTATTGCAAACGAATATCATGCCGTTATTAACCAAATTGTGCCTAGCATCCCATAAAATGAGCATAGACAAACAGTGCAGACTCTGATCAAACGCCGCATAATGAGGCGACATATCTTGAATCAAAATGTCTCACATTCGTCTTCAAGACGGTTTCTGCAATTTAATAACGCATAAACCTGAAGTTTCAATACGACACATCCTAAGCAGATATAATGGCTAAATTCTAATCCCCTCCACGTTTATTCTTCTGATGTTTACTGTTGCCAAGTATGCATAATATTTACCTAATTTATGAGTTGGGTCGTGAATCTTTAAGTTTAAATACACATGCAGATTTGATTAATTTCAAATCTTGGATATTAATCTGAAATATAAAGACGTAAACAAACCTTTAAATGTTTTATGGTAACAAACGAGTATTACCATACTCAAAATCCAAGGATTTAACAATTGTTTTCAGGAAAGCAAACATACTATTCTATAAAGAAATGATCACCGAGTGTATAATATAGGTGGCAGCTTAATTTACTACCAAATTGATTCGTCTTTTATGCCTTTATAGTTTCTATATTTTAGCATATGATAGCTTAAAGTTTTCTGAAAGTAACGCAACATGTTTTACTTTCAACATATTTTATTGGGCATATGTTTCCAAAACTGGATAAAATTACAAGCAGAAAGTTCCTTTCGTTTTACTTTCAACCTGTATAAAAGTCATACCTTTTAGAGAATACAAACGGAATATTACTATACTTTGCATATCTTATGCACCAGATCACTCGAGTTGTGTGTGTATAGGCTATATCAAACGAGACCTTCGGTCGGATATAGCCTTTACACACACAGCGAGAGTGATCCGGTGCATAAGATATGTAAAGTATAGTAATGTTCCTTTTATTATATACCTCATATAATAATAATAATAATAAAATAAAAAACGATAGAAATGTTTCGAGCTCTTTTCTATGCCCCTTTAGTGTGTAAAGTAGTTCCGAACTTCCGACTACACAGTAAACGTTCTTTTCCCATTACACAAGGTACATGGGTAATACGGAATTTTCAATCCGTCAAGGTGTATTTGTTTGATAAAATACGGAAATATTTCGGGCAGAACTTTGGTAGGTATATAATAAAAATTGTTATATATTGTATATATTTCGTATGAAAATATATATCATCGTTTTGAGAAGCTTGATAAACCACGGGGAAACCTGTCTCAAGCAATATAGCCAGGATTCCGGGGTTGGGTCTCGTTCTCTACTCTACTTTTCTTGTAACTATTTACTCCACAGATACACATTTTACGCATTTAATCAAAATGTAAGAATAGTTCCATTTGATGCAGCAATCAGTGTGCAACATACGATATAGTTCCTTTATCCTAGCAGATAGTAGTTTAAATCTTGTTAAAAGTAAAGCAGAAAGCTATAAGTAAACACCTGTCTTCAAAAGTAAGAAATGGGTTTTGGGGTACAGGGCTAATGGTTCATTTTGTTGTTTCGAATGTGACATTTTATCGTAATTAAGCCTAATGATAGTATATCTAGGAGACTAAAATCTCAGTGTTCAACTTCACATCCAAATTTTGTCAATTTTTAAAATTTGATATGTATCTCTATAATTACATCCTAAACTAACTTTGAAAAATGCTTGTAAGAAATTAGCTGTCTCATCCCTAGATCTAAGAATCAACCAATATTTGCCAGGGAAACACATATATCATGTACGGTTAACAAACTCTATAACGATTACTCGATATAAAACACAATGAATGGGTAAAACCACATATTAGCTCAAGCAAGATCAAATAAGCAGAACAGTCTTTTAGCAGTTATCTGCTTTATTTTTACCATGCTTTAGGTATTCAAATGCTTTAAAGACAAATAAATATAACTTCATTCAGATGAACGGATTTAAGTTGTATTACATATTTTGTATGCAACATACTTTATTGTTTTAAATCTTTGCCAGCTAATCACGACTTCACTGTGTTTTAGCAAACAGATTGTATCCAAATAAGACGCTGCGAAACGCGGCGTCTGATCTTGATCCAAAATTTTTGACACTTGTCTTTGGGTTTCTTTATTTCAAACTTGTATAGATCTAAGTTTAAAAACTGCAGACAATAATATCAAAGCAAACGATACAACAGCAGTATAATGGTTAAACGGATTGGGAAAAGAGTGTATACTTTTACCAAGCAAGCTTGAAATAGCAATGCAATTAGGATTCCCACACGAGCTGTGGTTCCTTACTAAACCAAACGCGTATGGTCTCTTCATGTATTAAGTATTAACTAAACTTTATGTTGTGAATATTCTTTGGAATAGTCTTTTTAAGAAATTGAATACAATGCAGTCACAACATAAGCAGGCTTTGGTGGGACTTAAAGGATATATTGTTGGATTTAATCACCTTATCTGTTTGGCGGATATGATAGTTTACTCTTACAAGCAAGTCAATTTATAACCGAGGGTTTAATTGCACATGCAGCTTTGGAATAAATCTAACATTTGATATGTATCTTAATGATGACGCCGAAAACAAACTTTAAACTGCCTGGAAAATCCATAGTTCTGATTGTACAGAGTATCAATGAAATTAAGATATCTTTCACTTAAAGATAAAACATACACATAAAATAAACGCGTTTGTGCGAACACTATTATTTCCGTCGCAAACAGCCAGATCAGATGCCGGGTAACTGTTTGCCACTCAGAATATAACGAAAAGTCAGGACTTGTCAAAATGTTTCCTTTTTGTTATTTTATTCCAATGCGCTTGCGACCTCTTGGGGTTAACACGGGAAAGAATAACGTCTTTTCAAATGTACCATTGCGGTTAATTAAGTTGCCGGTTTGTGCCTGAAACAGTGCAAAAAGGGCTTCTGAGGTTTTCTTCCACCTATACTTAACTGGATGTCGCGATATGACTGAAATACTGTTAAAGTGACGAAAAATCATAATCAAACTCAAATTCAAATATATTACAACACCTCAAATGGATCCACATTGATGTTGTAAAAGTCAGATGACAGCCTAAAGCAGGGTGAAAGTAAAGCAAAAAGTCCCTAGAGGCACGTTCAGCTTCGTTTACATCCTGCTTAAAGCGACCATATACATGCCTCTAATATCTTAAAAATTACTACATTCTAAACGGATGTAAATAACGAATGTTTTGCTATATATTTCGTATGCAACATATGTCCTTGTTTTAAGCAGCTTGGGAAAAGGGGTTGCCTTAACTAAACCAATCCAAACCAACCTTAAATAAGCAATGTAATCAAGATTCCCAAGTGGGGTATGGTTCCTTACTCTATTATTCTTCCAAGGTATATACTTTGATTGTGATAGGATTATGGAAAGTAAGCAACGGCTTTCGAGTTAACTATGTTTTCGTCTATAGCAATTACTATAACCCCTTGAGGTCCCTGGAATAAAATTGCAAGTAATCCAACTTCCTTGCTTTCATTAATAGGTGAATTTCAAATTCGGGAATTAAGGATCATGATAAGACCTCGTACCAATGGGCTTTATCTAGCTTTGAAAATAGTATATTGTAGAAGACGTTATTCTTTCCCAAATAAACCTGTTATGCTTAACTCATTACCCCATAGCCTGAATCTAGTATTGATAATAGGTGACCACTTAAAGCAGGTTGACAGTAAAGCAGAATGTGCCTTTAGGCACATTCTGCTTTAATTTCAGACTGCTTTAAGCTATCATCTGCTAGAATATAAAAATAGTTCTTATCATACATTTTCATAACTGTAAATTGGAATTATTTTCCTTAGTGGAGAAATAATTCAAAGGCGTAAAAGGCGTATTTATGGGGAAATGGGTTAAACCATAAATTCAATTACAAACAGTTATCCGGCATCTGATTAGGTTCCATACTGTTTGTCACTCATACTAAAATGAATATTAAAAATATATAATGTTCTACGTTTTAGTGCATTGCGTTTGTGTTTCGTTTGCAAAAGAATAAAAGTTCGCCACTGTAAAGTTTCTGAAAGCATAATCTTAGTGTAGCATTCCTGTGTCATTGGACAAAACGTGTAGGCTAACATAGCCTAAAGCTGACATGTATCTACACTTTTCAATGCCATAACGTCACTAGTTATTTTGTTCACAAAAAGGAAATGTTCACCCTTTGAATGACGATCGCGGCTGTATTGTGTCTACGTCTCGCGGCGTCGGATCTGGATCCAAACTATTTGACAATTGTATTAATGGTTCTTCTATTTAATTCGAAAATTGTATAAATTTATATTTGACAAACTTTGCTGAGGATACTTTCTAAGCGGACGATATTACGTCGGTATAAGGGCTAACGTTGTCACCTTCAATGGCGACTACTGTTACATTTGAAAACAGTTACAAGGGAGAAGACGTTATTATTTCCCTTTTAAATGCAAACAAAACGCAAATGCAATGCAAAAAGTGGTGACAATTGCAATATTTTGATTGTTTACTGTATATTATCTTAATGTAAGTGGCAAACAGTTGAAACCTATCCAGATACATTGTACTTTTTGCTGTTTTACATATAAATAATAGTTTTAGCGTAAACGCGTTCATTGGGAATGAATTATTTACTGTAACATGGGTAAACAAACACAGGTTTCATTCTCAATAAAATGGTTTGCACTTCCAGATATGAAATCTGCAAAAACAAACGCTTTGTAAATGCCAATAAATAGATGGATAAACTCTTTCACTGCAAAATTAATCGTGAGTTTTGTACCCCTTCACCGCTACATTGTAGTCTGCTTCAATATGTCGTCTGCAAGATTATTTCAAAGTTAGAATTTAGGCAGTATGACTTAAGAAATATTGATATGAATGTCAAACAGTTATGATCCTGATTAGACGCCGCGTTACGCGGCGTCTGATTAGGATTCAAACTGTTTGCATAGTCGCCTTTTAGCGACATTGGGAGTGAAATGTTTAATTAGACAGTAACGTGGCAGTGAAAGTGTTACATGTACGAGTAAGAATATTTTCAACCTTAGATCAGTGAAAAACATACCTTTATATCGTGTCTTTTTGGCTGAGCTAATTATTTTATCAAACTCGAAGTTTATAGAATCATCAATCTGGAAAATAAAAAACAGAAAAATTACACAGATTCAAATTCAAATTCAAATACTCTTTATTTTCTCAGTTTGTACATTTCTACAAATACATGAGAACTATCCTAACACACATTCAAAACATTAGGTCAGGTACATATTTTAAAATAGAAACATCAGTTATAGTTTCTTAACCGTTAGCTAACTTCGAACGGAAGAGAACAGCATTCATTTGTTTTAAAATTGCTATTTCTAGTGGGTACTAGGGTGGTCCAGGGTATATCCCGCAATTTAGCCGGGATTTAGCCATGTCCACTTTAGCCACGTCATTTAGTTGAATGGGTTAATTCACCTGGTGTTACGAGAATGTTTTTCATAGTAAATGGAATTATTGTGTTCTTTTCTATTGGAAATTGGATAAAACACCGTTAAAGGTCAGTATGGTATTCAGTTTTACCGTCAAAATGTTTCACGCATGCATTATTTCATACTAGAGCTATCTCGCCCTTGGTCATTTACCGTAAGCTTCAATTTAATGCACGTCTTAGTTGGTTATTTCAGGTGGCTAACAGGTATTCATGATTGTTCAACTGGATATCGTATATATGTACAAGTATCATCACAGAATTTAAAGACGTTTCTCCATCTCTCTCTCTCTTTCTCTCCCTCCTCTCTCTCTCTCCCTCTTTATCCTTCACTTTCTCTCTCTCTCTCTCTCTTTCCATCTCTCACTGTGTCTTTCTCTCAAAACGAATCATGGGCAAAAAATATAGTAGTATTTTCTCTGATTCAAATGTTATTTCATAACAGTTGGACTCAGTTCAACCCCAACACCTGTTGTTATTGATCTGAGGGTCAATCAGGTATGACATTTTTCAGCATATCTATTTTTACTTGGTACCTGTACAAAGGTGTGATTTGATTATAGTTGGGCTCTATAGATGTAAATAAATATATCAGGGCTCCAGATAAGAGGTAGTTATTTCAACAAGTCTAACATTTTCTCACTCATTTTAGTACCAAATCCTATGGTGTTACTACTCATTAGAATCGTCTCGAAGAGACGACCCCAATGAGTAGTGACTCCATAGGGTTTAATTCAGAAATAAAGTTTTGAAAAGCTACCCCTATCTGTTGCCCTGTATATATTTTCTTACCATGAGACTCTATACAAGAGTGTTGACTTGTAAATTATAAACATTGAAACCTTATAGTCTACATGACTCACTCTGAGAAGAATTACTCAAGGTAATTCTTTTTTATACAATATACAATATACTTATACATCATTGCATTGTCATCGATACGCATGTGCACACAAACACCAGCAATAAGACACATACATGCATACTCTAGCTATTCACGTGCATGTCCGCCTATGTCTGCATACGCATTTATGCACCAGGGCATGACCATGCCCCAATACATACATGCGCATGCATGCATTCATGCACACACCCGCCTGTCCGCATTCTTGCAAATACACTTTGTTTATTGTAATGGCTCGTTAGAAACATGGTTATAACTTATAATGAAGTGGGCGCAGGACAGTGTCAACACTTATTGTTGGTTCTTGTGTACACGCACATATCTGTATCTACCTATTACACATATTTACATATACTCTTATATACACATCTACATTTTTTGGAGTGAATTTGGACAATTTTTCAGGTAAACAACCAGTGTCAATGATCAATGCCAAGTAATAACTCATCGCATCCAGTTAAAGTAATTCATTACTGAAAATGATATATGACCATGATTTGCTTACAAGGCGCATCCCACTGCTACACTATATCTGATTATCTCTCCATACATTATACTGGCAATGACATGGGCTTAACCCGTTAACCCGTTTCTGGTAAGATAGGTGACCACTTAACTCTTTCCTTACTGAAACTTTAAATGGACAATTCCAATTTCCATTTTAGTCAAGTCCATTTATGACCTTTAAGGGTTGTTTTTGTCAGTGTTTGGCATTATGAAAAACAGTGAAGACCCTGATCAGAGGGCTCCTTTCGGAGCCCTCTGATCTGGGTCTTCATTGTTTGCACAGAGATCAATTGTACTATTCACATGTATACTGGTTGAAAATGACGCCTATATGCGGGACTAGGGTTCAAAGGGTCAAAAAGCTCATACCACTTCAGTAAACATTTAATTTATAACTAGTAATTGCATGCAAAATTTTACTATAAAGTTGTATCCCAATGAGGTTACTAATATCAAAAATAAAGCGTGTTTTGTAAAAACTAAAGCCTGTAATCGAAATTGCGTTTTTGAGCTCAGAGTTCGTTTTAAGCCTTAAACATGTAACCTCAGGCCCAGGGTCCAAGGTTATATCTGAAGTCGTTCTCAAGCATTTGGTTCAAATCTGACAAAACAAATGCCTGAGAATAAATGCAGCGTCAACTCAAACGCTTTATAACCTTGGAGCCAATTCTTTCCGTGCTTTACTTACAGCGCCTAGCACAGATATAATAGCCACACCATGGGTTGATAAAAGAGCTTCTGAGAAATTGTGGTACAAGTCCGAGTTGTAGCCAGCTAATTGGAGCTGCAATGAAACATAAAACAAACTATTATTCTACGGATGAAAAATGGTACAAAGTGTAAATGTAAATATGGAAATCAAACTTATTATAGCCAATTGTCCAAAAAAAGATCGGTTTTTAAAGTGTGCGCTACCTTAATGCAGGATAAAGGTAATGCCTAAAGGACCTATGCATGTGGATATGGGTGGATCTTTTATGTGTCTACATACAGTGGAGAATCTGTTATTCTTTCCCGTTTGAACGCAAACGTACGCAAACGCAAAGCACTAAAACGTAGAAAAGAACAACTTTTTGACAATTCTGATAATTCTTGTTTATCTTGGTGGCAAACAGTTTGGAGCCTGATCAGACGCCGGGTTACCCGGCGTCTGATCTGGCTCCAAACTGTTTGCACTGCAAATAATAGTTTTAGCGTAAACGCGTTTATTGGGAAAGAATAACACATTTTCCACTGTATACAGTGGAGAAAACATTATTCTTTCCCAATACATGCGTTTACGCTTAATCTATTGTTTCTTTCGCAAACTGTTTGCCATTCAGGTATATAAAAACCATTCAAAACTGCAAAAGAAGTTGTAATTTTCCCCATTTTATTTTAATGTGTTTGCGTCTCGTTTGATTTTAAACGAAAAAGATAAAACGTCTTCTCCACTGAGCGTACTTCTGTAAGTGTGAGTGTATTAGTTTGATATGACACTTTTATTATTGCAGGGCTGCCATAAGTTGACATGAAAAATCCTAAGATTTCGAAATTTGCATTTTTCAATTGCGAATTTACGAATCGTACCTTTACCCCATAGTCTGTTTCTTGTTTTGAGGACACAAGCCTGCTTAAAACAGGTTGAAAGTAAAGCAGAATGCTCCTTAAGGCGCATTCTGCTTTACTTTCAGCCTGCGTTAAGTTACGATCTGCTAGGATAATAATACAAATACTTAGGAAAATTCCGGAGAAACGGCAGCCCTGTTATTGCGTTTCGAAAGAGGCAAAAGTTCTTCAAACACAAAAGTGTACTTAAACAATGTGTACTATAGAAGCATTATTTCAATTTATTTGACACATTATCTTTTGTATATAGATGTATATAATCGTCATATATTATATTTCTCGAGGATCAATTATTTATGTAATATACTATATAGATATGTACAGTGGAGAATCTGTTATTCTTTCCCGTTTAAACGCAAACGTACGCAAACGCAAAGCACTAAAACGTAGAAAAAACAACTTTTTGACAATTCTGATAATTCTTGTTTATATTGGTGGCAAACAGTTTGGAGCCTGATCAGACGGCGGGTCACCCGGCGTCTGATCTGGCTCCAAACTGTTTGCACTGCAAATAATAGTTTTAGCGTAAACGCGTTTATTGGGAAAGAATAACAGATTCTCCACTGTATGTATGGTTACCGTACAAATGCTATGACTCCATTCTTGAGGAGGTGGTGCAGGGCTACCATAAGTTGACATGAAAAATCCTAAGATTTCCAAATTTGCATCTTTTAAGTACGATTTTATGAATCGTACCTTTACCCCATAGCCTGTATCTAGTTTTGTTGACATGCGACTACTCAAAGCAGACTGTAAGTAAAGCAGAATGCGCCTTAAGGCGCATTCTGCTTTATTTTCAGCCTGCTTTAAGCTACCATGTACTGAAAAAAAATCCGAAGATTTAGGAAAAATCCGGAGAAATGGCAGCCCTGGTGGTGTTAAAAGTTATTAAGACATACTGTCTTCATCCCGTCTCCCGTTTATATTTTTCAGACAGATGACCACTTACATGTAATACGCATTAAAAGCCATTTAATAAGCTGCCAGTTAGTAAGTTCAGCTTTTTGGAGGTTCACGGATACAGATGCATACTCACTGCTGAATAAACCGCTTGTTCTTAGACATGCCCGGTGTATAGCACCGATACATGGGAACACGGTTTAAAGGTCTCATCATATGGACCATTCTAACACACCTCGCCCACACCCCTATATCAGCGAAGAAGGACCGTCTCAGTGTACGAATTGTCAGTAGAACACTTACGCGCTAAACGTTCTAACGTGACGGCATTTAGCTTCGAAAATGCGTACGCCAAGAAATGTAGCGCCGTTGCTTCCGTGCAAATTAAGGTCAAATTATTTGGTAGAATCGAAATAATAAATTAATACCAGTGTTTTATCTAACAATCGAACACGGGTAGTTGTTGAGATGCTTGTAATTAAACCATTCGGCCTAAAGGCCTCGTGATTAAATTACTACGTATCTCAACTCCTACCAGTGTTCGATTGCACGATAAAACATTGGTATGCATTTATTTTTTCTTAATTAGTAGAGTTATTTGGTGCAGCGAGTGCTCGAACTAGCGACTCATGTGTTACTATTCCTGCGTGCTACAGCTAGATCTCGCATCCGCCACTGTAACACCAGTTCTTGACAATTGGGGTTATAGGGTACGACCCTATCTGAAATGGCGAGAAGTCCCGTCATGTAACAGCTGATTACACTTGGCATGTCAAACAATCAGGGGACCCAGGGTCTTCAATATCCGAAACTTTCCCTTGAGACATCTAATAGCAGACACGACCATTACATGTCATAGAATTTAATTCAATCAGTCGAAGAGAAGAACCTTATATTAATGAAACCTTGCTTTCGTTTTCATCCTAAAGTATATTTATGTATGATTATAAAATATTTACTATTTTGAAATAAAATATATTTAAACTAATCAAACAAACAAATATTGTTATATTACCAAAATTCTGGTTTCTGCTCTAAGAGTTACATAGATCTGAGAGTTTTTAATTCTTTGCGTATTTCACGGAAAAGGTCAATACGAGACCAACATCTGGAAATTGTTCAAAAGTACGAGCAAAAAGCTGGTTTAAGAAAGGTTTCCAGGAAAGGAAACCTATTTAACGCCAAATGGATTCTTCTATGCTTATATATTGGATTAGCCCATTTTTTTTATAAGGGGGTGTCTGATCTTACTTTCATTTTTGTTTTGTGTTCAGAGTGTATTGAAATTCCTATCAGCAAACAGCGTAGATTCTGATCAGACGCCGCATCATGCGGCGTCTGATTAAATATACACTGTTTGCCTACATCCCTTTTATAGGCCTCTTGGCACAAATGGGTTAAATTGAGTGTAGTCTAAGACAGGTGGCACCTTGATTCAGAACAAGTGAAGCAGGAAATATCCAGGGCTGCCATAAGTTGAAATGAAAAATCCTAAGATTTCCAAATATGCATTTTTCAAGCGAGATTTTACGAATCGTACCTTTACCCCATAACCTATTTCTAGTTTTGTTGGCATGTGACTACTTAAAGCAGGCTGTAAGTAAAGCAGAATGCGCCTGGGAAAAAATCCGGAGATTTAGGAAAAATCCGGAGAAATGGCAGCCCTGAATATCGGCCTTGCTTTATTGCATTAAACACCTATTTGGCCTTATAATTGAAAATTGACGTAGCACATTATGCAATTATATGTACATGTAGGTAAATCATCATGTCTAAAAACTAAAATGTATACAGTGAACATTTCCCGACCTTTTATTTTTGCCAAATGTATTTTCTAAAACACATTGAATCGCTATTTATATTCATTAAACGCTGTTTATGCTTTGACCCGAATCTGATCAGGATCCAACTTGTTTGACACTCATTTCGACGCTTCGTCATATAATGCTTAAAAGCTTATTCTGAAACAAACTGGCTAACGAAAATTTTTGGCAGGCGATATAATTGCAGTTAAGTGATCAATACTCAGCAGAGACAGTGTATACACAGTCTCTGTACTCAGATGTAGTATAATTAAAATCTAACTTGTAAAACCTGTTCTCTGTCTCGCCTCGTGTACGATGGTTATTGCAAACAGTTTGAATCCTGATCAGACGCCGCATAACGCGGCGTTTCATCAAAATCCAAACTGTTTGACACTCATTTAAATATTTATGGAATCAAACAACCTAAAATTGAAATTTAAGAAATAAAAGCAGACGACGATTAAGCAAAGCAGATGACGTCATGACACAGAAGAGTATAACAGATGGTCAGATACATATATTAATAACTATCGTCTCCATCAAACACTGTAAGCTGAAAAATACTTTGTTTGTTTTAACAGTGACATATTATTATCTGATTAGTGATCTACAGTGGAGAATCTGTTATTCTTTCCCGTTTAAACGCAAACGTACGCAAACGCAAAGCACTAAAACGCAGAAAAGTACAACTTTTGGACAATTCTGATAATTCATGTTTATATTGGTAGCAAACCGTTTGGAGCCAGATCAGACGCCGGGTTACCCGGCGTCTGATCTGGCTCCAAACTGTTTGTAAATGAAAAACTAGTTTTAGCGTAAACGCGTTTATCGGGAAAGAATAACAGATTCTCCACTGTAAATTGTTGTCTGTATTTCTTATAGTACAGTGGAGCAACATTATTCTTTCCCAACAAACGCTTAAGCTATTAATTCCATTGCAACCAGTTTGGAGCTATATCAGACGCCGGGTAACCCAGCGTCTGATCAGACTTCAAACCATTTGCCGTTCAGATTAAAATGAGCATTCAGAATTGTAAAAGGTTTGCCATTTTCTACATTTACAGTGGAGAATCTGTTATTCTTTCCCAATAAACGCCTTTACGCTAAAACTATTATTTGCAGTGCAAACAGTTTGGAGCCAGATCATACGCCGGGTAACCCGGCGTCTGATCAGGCTCCAAACTGTTTGCCACCAAGATAAACATGAAATATCAGAATTGTCCAAAAGTTGTTCTTTTCTACGTTTTAGTGTTTTGCGTTTGCGTACGTTTGCGTTTAAACGGGAAAGAATAACAGATTCTCCACTGTAAGTGCAATGCATTTGCTATTCATTTGCGTTTAAACGGGAAAGAATAACGTATTCCCTACTGTAAATTGAGATTGAGGTCAACTTGATATTTCTACGGGCTCCAGATAAGGGAGTTTTTTCAACAAATCAAACATTATCTCACCCATTTCAGAACCAAATCCTATGGTGTTACTACTCATTAGAATCGTCTCTTTGAGACGATTCTAATGAGTAGTGACACCATAGGGTATCATTCAGAAATAAAGATGTTATTTTTTGAAAAACTACCCTTATCTGGTGCTCTGGAAAGAATAACGTATTCTCCACTGTAAATTGAGATTGAGGTCAACTTGATATTTCTAATGGTGAAAGCTTGACTTATACCATTTCTTTGTCCCTGGAAACTTCAAATGGACATTTCCAGTTTCAAATTCAGTCTAGTATTAGTGTGACTATATATGACTGTTTATGCATTAAAGGGGCTCGCAACCGGATTTAGCATTAAAAATAGTAATTTGTAAATATATGTCAAATGCTTATATAAATGGGTAAGATTTAGTTTAGGATAATAAATTCTATTAAAAAATGCATTTCAAAAAAGAAAAAGAAAAGAAGAAGCTCTGGTGGGATTCGAACCCGTGACCCTCCATGCGGAGACAAACATGAAAAATGAGGAAACGCCTAACGCCTTTATCCCCTCGGCTACCAGCGCTCTCTATATATTAAGTAGCGAATTAACGTACTTCACTGGTAGCGATTGATGGTACTTTATTCGGCTCGGGTTTATGTCTGTGCCCGTGTAGAGAAGCAACAACAACAACTATACCGTTAGCTAACGCTATAGAAAAACGATGTAAAATATCTAAAAAAAACTAAGATTCGGTGACGATTCTTGAGACTTTTTTTGGACTAATCATATTTTTTTAATGTCAGAAGCCAAATAATGCCACTCATTTGCTTTTATTTGAGTATTTTATTTTACTTTCACAAGTACACCATCCGGTTGCGAGTCCTGTATGTACAGTGTAAAATATTTTGGAGCCAGACCAGACACCGGTTTACCCGATGTCTGATCAGGCTCCAAATTGTTGGGCGCTCAGATTAAAAATATGTCGTGAGGAATATAAAAAATTATTAATTTTCTACCTTTTAATTGCATTGCGTTTGCGTTTCGTGTGCGTTTAAAATGGGACAGAATAACGTATTCTCCACTGTAGTGGAGTTATCGCGCTTCGCAGGACACGAGATTAATATACTCAGCCAGACACTGGGTATACAAAATTTAAATAACAATCATATTTCGCGATATAAATTCATATGAAGGAATGGATGTATGACTTTTTATGTCGCAACAGAAACAAAGTCAATGTATAAATTACATTAGTGTGTGATCGATAGGAGAATATAGCCAGATTTATTCGAATAATTATATGCAAAGAGAAACTGGCCAAAATAAAATCTTATAGACTAGATAGATTGAAAGACTGTTTTGGAGGAAAACATGTTTGTAGTTTTCGATAGATATATTGTTGTTTTAATAATCACTCCGTCTGCAATATCGTATATGGTTCCTTCGGAAAATTGCTTCCCATTGCACGTTGCCTCGGTGGGGAAGACGTTATTCTTTCCAGTTTAAACGCAAACACATTGCAATAAAAGGTGAAAAGCACAACTTTTGACAACCTGGCTATTCATTCTATTCTGATTACACTGGGGAATGTGTTATTCTTTCCCAATAAACGCGTTTACGCTAAAACTATTATTTGCAGTGCAAACAGTTTGGAGCCAGATCAGACGCCGGGTAACCCGGCGTCTGATCAGGCTCCAAACTGTTTGCCACCAAAATAAACATGAACTATCAGAATTGTCCAAAAGTTGTTCTTTTCTACGTTTTTTAGCGCTTTGCGTTTGCGTACGTTTGCGTTTAAACGGGAAAGAATAACAGATTCTCCACTGTACATTGTAGCAAACATTTTCTAACGACTCATTTTAATATGAGTAGCAAATATCTTGGAGCCTGAATAGACAAACTTGATCATGAAAGGGTTAAGGTTGGCAAATGCTGGTCCTGATCATAGTGTTCATATACAGTGGAGAATCTGTTATTCTTTCCCGTTTAAACGCAAACGTACGCAAACGCAAAGCACTAAAACGTAGAAAAGAACAGTTTTTGGACAATTCTGATAATTCTTGTTTATCTTGGTGGCAAACAGTTTGGAGCCTGATCAGACGCCGGGTTACCCGGCGTCTGATCTGGCTCCAAACTGTTTGCACTGCAAATAATAGTTTTAGCGTAAACGCGTTTATTGGGAGAGAATAACACATTCTCCACTGTATATTGGCAAATGCTGGTCCTGATCATAGTGCTCATATAGGCTACGACATGTGTACTCTTCACATGTACACTGTTTATAAAAGAAGCAAATATTGGTTTAAGGGTTTTAGAAAGAAATTGTTTTTTAAATACATGTAAACACTATAGTACCGGTTTGTTCGAAGTGTTTTGGAAACAGCAAGTTTGTCATTGACGTTTTATTACATGTTTACTGCTATCATCGGCGAAAGCAAGGTCACTTATAAGCATCTGTTATTTTTACGCGTTGTATTTAGCTATGTTTACCGCCATAATCACCTTCTTTATAATATAGCAGAGAAAATGGCAGATTTCCTCGTTTAAACGCAAACGAAACGCACACAAAGTGCACTGAAAAGTAAATAACAATAATTCTTGAAAATTCTAACAATTTATTTCAATCTGAGTCACAAATAGTTTGGAGCCTGGGTTGTCCGTTTTCTGATATTGCTCAAAACAATTGTTTTGCACAAACGCGTTATTGGAAAGAATAATGTCATTTCTACTGTATCAATCTTACTTTTTACGTCGTCATAATTGTAGCAAATCTTTAGTATTTTAAATTTCGACACGTTTGGAACAATGGTTGTCTTGAACATCACGTGGCTTCAAATACAATGTGAAAAGATTTAGGATATCTATGTATTATCCTTTGTCCTGAATTTAGCTGTCTTAACCCATTTGTGCATAGCGTCCTATAAAACGGACATAGCAAAACAGTGTAGACTCTGACCAGACGCCGCATTATGCGGCGTCTGGTCAGAGTCTACACTGTTTGCTGATAGGAATTTCAATATAAAATAAAATGAATTTATTTTTAAAACCAAGAACCCTTTATATAAAAAATGAATTTACTCCAAAAAAAGTAATAAGCATGACTCATTTACTGGGCGCAAATGGGTTAATGACAGTCAATCAGACTTGTTTTAAATGTTCCTCAAAACATCTTCTACAATAATATAAATATCCACGAGCAGTTATCTTCGTAAATAATCAGTGGAAATAAACATTGATATCATCATTTACATTTTCAACATCTTAATCAACATCCTTCCTATAGTTTCCAATAACATCGTTAATTGCCGCTAACATTCCTTATAAGACAACAAGTTTTTATTAATTCAAAATTCTACTGCACAGGCATGTTCACTGATGGCATTCAGCACTAGCAACGAATATTCTCGCCATTTATAAATACAGTCGAACTTCGATATCTCGAACTCGGTTAAGTCGAACATACCCGTATTTCAAAGTTAAAACGTGGCTTAGCCACGTTTTAACTTTGAAATACGGGTATGCTCGACCTAACCGATCATGAAATAATGATGTTCATGTGTCGACATATCGGATAGTTCGAGTTAAGCGTACATTGTAGTGTAAACGTTATCAGCACACGTGTACTATGCAAACCGTGTAGATCCAAATATAGCGTATTTGGTCTAAACTATTTGGCATTTGGCAGTAATAGTAAAAAAAAACTTAGATATTCAAAAACTGGACTAGACTTTATTGGAAACTAGAAATTACCATTTGAACTTTTATGAGTGAATTAGTTAAACAAATATTATTATTATTATACCAGATTTATATAGCGCTCTTTTCACACAGGGGTAGTGCGTTCAAAAGCGCTTCACATAAGATTACACAAAAGTACCTACAAAGCGAGAAAGGACAAATTAACTACAATTAGATCTAAAATAAACATGAATAAACATACAAAAGACAGCCCCACAAAACGGCGATCACATTACTCCCACCAATCAGCAATGAACCGACCGGCTAATGATTGCCGACTGATAGAAATAATAGACAAAGAAGACAAATTAAGGAATTGAAAATAAAGACGCGATATAGACAGTGCTAATCATGAAATTAAATGTCAGCAAGAACATACTGTAAAATGCTGTCTCTAGCTATTTTCTCTAACAAACGCGTTTGTAGTTTAAGAACACGTACAGTGGAGAATCTGTTATTCTTTCCCGTTTAAACGCAAACGTACGCAAACGCAAAGCACTAAAACGTAGAATAGAACAACTTTTGGACAATTCTGATACTTTTTGTTTATCTTGGTGGCAAACAGTTACCCGGCGTCTGATCTGGCTCCAAACTGTTTGCACTGCAAATAATAGTTTAGCGTAAACGCGTTTATTGGGAAAAAATAACAGATTCTCCACTGTACATGGACAAACAGTGCTAATCATGAAATTAAATGTCAGCAAGAACATACTGTAAAATGCTGTCTCTAGCTATTTTCTCTAACAAACGCGTTTGTAGTTTAAGAACACGTACAGTGGAGAATCTGTTATTCTTTCCCGTTTAAACGCAAACGTACGCAAACGCAAAGCACTAAAACGTAGAATAGAACAACTTTTGGACAATTCTGATACTTTTTGTTTATCTTGGTGGCAAACAGTTACCCGGCGTCTGATCTGGCTCCAAACTGTTTGCACTGCAAATAATAGTTTAGCGTAAACGCGTTTATTGGGAAAGAATAACAGATTCTCCACTGTACATGGACAAACAGTGCAGTTTCCTACGATCACACTTGTATATCGATTATGAAATCTTCCAGCAAGACCATAGGGATATTTCATTGAAATATCCATTCATAAATAGGTTAAAAGCTCATGCTGATGCCTTTTTGCTTAAGTAAGCAAATGATTAAACCTGATCTTACAAATATGTCCGGTTTGTCTAATGCTGCTTACGCTGAATCGGTTTCAATGAACTTTTCTGCACTCTGAGTACTCTTTAGATTTACCCTTTCTGTTGCTCAGACCGACACGAATGAAATTTGCCAACATCTTAGATCTAGATCAGACACCGGGTAAATCAGTGTCTGATCTGGGTCCAAATTAATTGACACTCATATTCTATTCTTTTCATAAATAAATGATATTTTCTATTTTTATTATTTTTAAGGAGATATCAGTTGATAGGCAGACGGCAGAATAACACTACCAAGGCCGAATTAACCCTCACCATGCTGCTTAAAATATGTCGTCGGCGAAAAAAGACATAAAGGTTTTTTATGGTTAATGATATGAAGAAAGTATTTAGTTGAGTGACAGTTTGGGTCCATATCAGACGCCGAGGTACGTTCGGGACCAAATCGCCTTTAGCGTGATAACTTTTAATCCATAAAAGTTATGAGCGAAGTTCTTGTAAAAAGATCAAACAGTATAGACCCAGATAAGACATCGATATTCTGGGCCAATCATCTGTTTTCTCAGATGATAATGCAGATAAAGCATATCTTAGGATTATTGCAAAAGACTCATTTTGCAGACGACAATAAGGTATTGTGCTGCAGGTTGAATAATCCAGATGTCGTTTGAAGCTGGATTATGCCCAATAGGCTGTCACTTTTTAGCTGTTTTTGTATTAACCCGTTCACTGCCAATACCAAACACCCCTGGTATTTGCAAACAGTTTGGATCCTGATCAGACGCCGCGTAACGCGGCGTCTGATCAGGATCCAAACTGTTTGACACTCATGTCAATGTTTCCTAGGTAAAAACGCAAATAATTTCAAAATTTATAAATTAAAGCAGACGAAAAATATAAGCAGACGATAACATGACAGCGACTGTGTAAGACGGGTTATTACGTCATACTAGTAGTGACGAGTTAATATGACAGTGCGTTGAAAAAACGATATTTTAAAACAGCTAGCAAGATAAGTGTTCTAAAGGAAAATCCCCCGTCGTTTTTTCACGATTATCAAAGAGGCGAACTGCTGAACAGTCATTATCTAATGAACGGCGTGATGGATTTCCGTCAAGGAAACAGTTCTTTGCCTAAAGGTCATTTTTTTTCGATAGTTTCCTGAAATGCACTGCACAAGTTACTGAATAATTGAAGCAGCTCGCTGTGTAGCATGATACAGGTGATTTGAGTGGCCTTAAAATTCAGTTAGAATTGAGAAGCGGCGGACGATCAACAATTTTCATGTTGGTTCCATTCAAACATGAGAGTTGGGATTGTTTAACAATAAACCTCTTCGCTGCCCTACCCCTATTATAATGGTTATTTGCAAATATTTTTGATCCTGACGCGACGTCTGATCAGGATCTAAACTGTTTGTCACTCATTACGGTATTACTTCAGTCGACTCTACCTAAAATTCATTTTTGAAGAATAAAAGCAGACGACAATTGTATGAAATAGATGACGTCACAGCGGCAGTGAAGGGGTTAACCACCATCGTGTTAAGTGCAACTTGGCTAGTATTTGCAAATAGCTTGGATCAAGATCAGACGCCGCGTAAAGCGGCGTCTGATCTCGGTCCAAGCTGTTTGCCATTCATATTAATATTTTCTCAAGTTAAAAATAGATCTGAATTAGAAATTAATTGTTCCGCAGACGATATATTTCAAGCTGACGACAATTTGGGATGAGAAGGTTTAAGGCGCCATTGATCAAGATTTAGGAGATGAGTTATCGCATGATCCGAATGATTCCTAAATCAAATCAAAGCAGTCACAACGCGCATCTTTGCCATGAGAAGTACTTCTACGTGAGTGTCACGCAATAACAAATACCCCATGGTAGTTTCTATGATTTTGTTAAAGACAGATTGCCTCTTAAAACATGATGAAAATAAAGCAAATAAATGTTAAAGTTTACTTTAATAGTGTTTTATGAACTCACTATCGTCACCTTCTAAACGATGGAGTCGTATTTTCTTATTTAAAATTGTAGGTACTTTGACTGAGAAAATATTGAAATGAATGTCAAAGGAATGAATTTTACGCGCCCAACGATCAGGATCTAAACTATTCGCACGTTATCATAGCACATGGTGTTAGGCAGTGAGCATTTCACCTTGTATTCTGTATAAGCTGTGCTTGCCGTATGTTTTGTGAACAGATTCTAGGCAGGTCGACGAATGTGAAACCGTTACCATCGTACTCACGTTATGATAGGGAATGGGTTAGGGTTAAGAGTGTTTGTCATATCCATGTAGCAATATTCCCAGCTCAAATCAGATACATGCATGAGCAGACAAAATGTAACTAATGTTTGTCTTATTTTGCAAGGCAATGCTTGACTGACCTTTCTGATATAGAAACTATGTCTTATGATATATATTCAAAAACGATATAAGGTCCGAACCATTTTATTCAGTGGATAAATAAATCAAAATGTGTAAAAGGCGTATGTATTTATAAGGTAATGGGCGAGTCAAAAGGAATAACTAGGTACTGTTTACTTTTATAAAACCTTGCGTAGTTCATACAACACAAGATAGAGTAGTTAATTATATTGTCAATGATTTGCCAAATGTAGTATTATATCAAAAGCGTGGGTTTTCATGGCACTGCACCCATCCTGTAACTGTTGAATTTTAAATAGTTCTGGCATTACTTAGGCAATCCTACCAAACCTTAAATCATCATTTTACATTACTCTATAAATACATCTTTTAACGCATTCCATTTATTCCTCCAATGATCAGACTAGGTCGATTTTATACAGTTATAAATAAATCTATGCACCATTCGACATATTTTTTTACCCTTGCAGATTATTACTGAATGCAGGTTGAAAGTAAAGAAGAAACAATATGCTTTACTTTAACCTGCTTTAAGTGATCTGTGATCAAATCTAGAAACAGACTATGGAAAAAAGTGTTTAATCGTCTGTTTTAACCTTTTGCCGACAACATATCGTCTGTATTAACAATGGTATCAGTATCATTGGATCATACATGTAGTCAGTCACAGTTTTATTCAGACGATTGGAGAAATAGCATACGAGAGACAAAAAGTTGGATCCTAAGCATACACTATGTAACGTACTCTGATTTAGTTTCAAACTGTTGGAACGTTTTCTAATTTTAATCGTAGCGCACAGATAATGAAACACTGATCAAAACACTGCATAATGAACCAATGTATAATAAACAAACGCAGTATTCTTACGTTGTTGTTAAATATGGAAAAGGTGTAGAATATCAACTGGATTTTTTTTAAGGCTTAAGCTACATATTGCAATGTTTCATCGTTGACTTCGCGGATACTTTTATTAGAACCAAAACAATTTATATACCTATAAAACATCATAAATGCAGTTTTATCATTATATTTATATTACTTCTTCAGAGAGGGTCTAGTACATGTTTTAAATAAATAATTAATCGATTTGCACTTTTGTTTTATCCTCCACGAATATTGTGTGCTATTGACCGCTTCACTGTCATGCCGTCATCAGCTTTAAAATATTAGTGTCTGCTTTAACTTCTCAAAATAATCGTTTCGGTAAGAAATATTAAAATGAGTTGCAAGCAGTTTTGATACTGATCAGTTGCCACGTTTCGTGGTGTCTGATAAAGATCCAAACTGCTTGCAAATAACCATTCACTCGTACATGTAGTAAGGTAATAAAGGGATTTAGTTAAAATTACAATCCGTACAATGGCATTTCACAACAGTTAGCAAATATGGAGATAATTTTTTAAAGGTATGAATTTGTTCATTGCTGTCACTTAAGAAAGTCCAGTGTTATTTCGTATTTAACCGAAGCGTCACCGTTGAATGGCTATTGAACAAATTGAACATTTTATTGGAAACTGATAATGTTCTGTTTTAACATGTATTGTTTTTAGGAGTTTGAACTTCAGTGGTGAGAGTTGTTGCATTGGTCAACAAATTACTACTACATGTACATGTAGCAGGACTGTTCTTTTTGTAAACGCTACATACTTATCGTATGTAACAGTTCCATGAGTTGATTAAACTATACTTACTTTTAGGAAATACAAGTATCAAACAGTTTGGAACCAGTTATTACATATTACCCGTAGCGTGCATAAGGTTCATTGAGGTACGTATAAGGTATTATTATTTCCCAAAATGCATTTTATGCTTAAACAATTATTTCCACTTCAAACAGCTTTGAGCCAGACCAGACACCGGGTAACACGGTATTTGACCATGATCCAAATGGTTTGCCACTCAGTTTATAATAAATACGTAGAAATGTCGAACAATTTGTAATTTTCTACATTAAAGTGTGTTGCGTTTCGTTTGCATGTAATTGTTTCCTCCACTGTAGGACTTCATCAATTACGTCACGTCACAACAACGTATTCTCTTCTGCATAAATCAACTCACCTCCATTGGATATTGTTTGCCGCTTATTTTATGTTCCGAGCCCATTGAGTCGTTAGTACCGAAGTGAAGTTTGATGTGACTAGCACGGTAGGAGTAGGACATAGGACCTCCGCTAAAAATAAACATTGGGTGGTCGGCTTCCTCGTCTAGTTCCAGTATCAACTCTTGGCCGGTGTTCATAAGAACCCCGTCTACCTGGTAAATAGAGTATATCGTTTTAGCATGCGTTTAAATATGTGTTTTAATGACACGTATAATAAAAGCTGTTTGCCACCGACTAATACAGGACTGGCAATGAATATACTCGTCCTTTAAAGTATACTTTAAAAATACCCATTGTACTTTGCAAATATTGAATTGAATTCCCAGATCAGGGGACTCCTAAAGAAGCGCTCTGATCATAGTTTGCATTTTTGTCAATTTGAAATTACTTGCATAAATCAACAATTAATAGTAAAAACTGAAAAGAGACTAGACTTAATTAGAAATTGGAATTGTTTATTTGAAGTTTCAGGGAGAACTAGTCTTTCGAGCAATAATCGAATGTACAAGTTTATCCATTATATGTACAATAATAACGAAAGTCACTCAAAATTTGCGCTTCGTACATGATAATATTTAAACTGGTTATAAGGTTTAGATACCGCACAGGTACGCATGGCGCACCAACATTCCACCTTCCGCTGCAAATTGCCACGTGCAAACCTTGATGTAAATGCATTGTAATAACCTCCTGTACCGTTTCACTGTCATATTATCTTCGATTAGAAACTTCGATTTACAAACGAGGAAATGTCGAGACAAGCGTTACTCGTTGTCTGATCAGGATCCAAACGGCCTGTCAAATGACTTTGAGGTTTGCAGTGAGAGAGTACAAACAAGGTAACCAATTGGAAATTATATCAAAGCATTAAGTTATGCGTTATGTATATATGATATAACTCATTTGCAATAAATAACAGGCGCGCGTCGTATAAATATTCCATCTCCTAAATCCTAACCGCAATGCAAAGAGGCAGTTCTAAAGCATTGCTTCAATCTGCAAAACAAAGACATACTTCTTAATGGCAATGACAACGTATGTAATATCTGTTCCTCTTGGAAGAGAGGACAATTCTGTCAAATAAACAATAGCACCCCCTTTGACAATTAAGCCTCAGAACAACGACAATGTAAGAATGTCCCTTGGGCCTTTAGGAACAGTGTACATGAAAAGACAACATTAAACTTTTGTCCTTAAGGAGCCACATAGTCAGTGCAGTTTAACCTAGAAAACTAGAATGGTCTATTTAAAGTTTAAGGATTTTTTGAGTTTATACCGTATATCAAACGCGTTTTGTGAGATCGTTGTTTTCTTAATTAAGATTATACTTTAGTAAACATTATTTCAGTGACCTTGATGTGTACAGCATATATATCATTATTCCCATTTAAACGCAAATGAATGCACACAGATGAAGAAAAGAACAATAATTGGCAATTTCAACAGTTGGATACCTGATCTGAAGTCGGGTTATCAGGCGTCGGATCAGGCTCAAAACTATTTGCATTAGAAATAATCGTATACGCTCAGACGCATTAATTGGGAAAATATAATGTATACTTCATTGTACATAACTGACTGCTAGTGAAATAATTTATTCAATATGACATATTTGATATGTATTTCAGAGTATCTAGTCATGCTTTATATACGCAATGCATATTTCGTTTGCAATAAATAACAGGCGCCACGTCGTATAAATATACCATCAACTAAATCTTAATCGTAATACAAAAGACGCAGTTCTAAATTATTGCTTCAATTTGCAAAACAAAGACATACTTCTCAATGGCCTTGACAATAAATGCATAATACACAAGCAAATGCACATGAAAAATCACAGCACACTACTGAGGCAAGGAAAATTTAAAAGGTGCTTGTATGAATTAGGCGTAAAGGTTGAAACTTGTTTGTTTTAACTAAACCGATTGATCCTTATTTTATCCCCTAATCATGTTCTTCGTCAATATAAACCAAATATCATTTAAGTAGATACAAAATACTTATACAGCAATCCCTCTCTACAACGACACCCAATGGGACACATAAATTGTGTGCGTTGTTCGGAGGGAGTCGTTATAGGGAGGGAACTTTGCAAACAGCTTGAATCCAGATCAGACGCCGCGTATCGCGGCGTCTGATCTGGATTCAAGCTGTTTGTCACTCGTCATTTAGTGTTTCTTCTGTTAAAATGTCCATTATGTAACTTTGAGAAAAACAGCAGACGACAATTTTATGCAGACGACATTGCAGTCGTATATAGGTTTGACATTCTTGTCCTGTTTAGGGAACTGCGACAAGGGTCGTTGTAAGGAGGGATTCGTTGTTGGGAGGGCCGTTGTAGGGAGGGAGCACTGTAGAAAGATATTAACTGTTCCGTCGCCGAACTCGCAAAAAGTCGACTTAGCAAACAGGTTGGTATCAGATCAAACGCCCCGTTGCGCGGGGTCTGATCAGAATCAAAACTGTTTGACACTCGTATTGAAATATTGGCAGGCATACTGCCTTAATCTAGCTTTAAAACGATCTTGCAGAAAACAACATCGAAGCAAACGACAATATAGCGTTGACGGAGTAAACGCGCACGATTAATGTTGCGCTTGAAGTGTTTAACCAAACATAAACAATGGTTCAACTATACTCAGCAAAAATAGAAACTTTACATGGGATTCTGATGCGTATAATTCTGTCTACAAACACAACTTTGCAGAAAATTTATTGTTATTAAAATTTTTAGATCAATGTCTGCAAGATAGGGGTCGATTTTAAAATTCTCAGAGATGTGAACGTGTACGCAAGATGTGTTTTATTCATTTTCCGGTTTCATTGTAAGTGGCTTTTTGCATAAAGTCACTTCAGTAGCGTGCATGCCTACCGTCACGCCTAATGCAAGCAACACTCCGTCTCGGATGTACCGTCTAATGACGTCATCTGAGATTACATGCCTAATAGAATCAAGCACGGCTTTTGGTAAAGACAGGGAATTCTATACCCGAGGTTTGTCTGTTCCCAGTCGGAAACGAGCTTTAGCGAGTTTCCAACAGGAACAGACAAACCGAGGATATAGAATTCCCCGTCTTTACCAAAAGCCGTGCTTGATTATTTTTTTCTCGCTTAAAATTACCGTTAAAACGAGTTAATTAAAGGAATTGTAAATACCTACTTTTTATCCGAATCACACATTCCATATCCAATAGCAACAAACAGCTGTTTAAAAGTCGCGCTATTTCAGCTTGGCTTTAACATTTATTTGTACACACGTTTTAAGAAGAAAACATGTCCCATTTTAGATCACAATTCAAAAATACAAACGTTTTTATTGAATCCAAGCGATTTTGAATAGTAAAAGTTATCAAAACGTCCATTTCTTCCTTTATATGCGTTCTACTTTCAAGCCATAACAACAACCGACGTCAACGACGTCATATAAGAACGCGTATACACGTTCATGTGAAACAATCAACAACAACAACATGAATTATTGTTTTAACATCGGATCATTGAATTGTCGAAAGCCACAGACAACTGTAGAGTCTACTGTAAAATTATCGATTTCATTTCTCTCTATAAACGTAGTATGTGGTACATTTAAGTTTTAGGGAATTTCTGTAAGAGTAACGTCCCTTTCCCTTGCTTTTAGCCAATCGGGCGGAAGGATACCGTACCAGACAAGGTTTGCCGCACTGCTATTTATAGTAACAAAATGTGGTCTAGCACCCCTGAAAAGCGAGAAATTTTTGTCTGAGGTCGTTGGTCGTGTCAATCTGGTAATTGTTCCGCACCCGTCGCCAAGTTTAACCCCATACATGCTCTACGGGTTTAAGATCGGGTGATACCACTGGCTAGGGCATGACGTTTACGTTATTCTGGGCATTGTGCATGCAGTTAAGATCATCAAAGTATACGGTCTACTGGTACGGGTAGGTCCGTTACATTGCTTCAGAAGATTCCTTGCTGTATCGGCAGTGATCCAAAACCGCCGAACAGTAACCACTGCTGGGATGAAACGGTTACGTCGGTACGTTAACGTAAGAATGCGGTTGTCTCTACGTGACGTCAACGATCTCGGAAAATCCTGGATCTACCCCGTAACTCTGTAACGAGTAGTCAGCATATGAATTGTCTACCGTATCCGTCCACAATGACGCGCAACATTAGTTACTGACGCGTCCGCCGTAAGCATGCCAAATGGTCTGATTTCTGTGATTTTCAGAAAGCTGTGGCATCTCAGTTTTGAAACGCAAATGTTTACAAACTTGATTTTTTTGGTGTTTGGCTAAAGCCTGCGTGTGTCCGTTGCATTAAATAAACTTGAAATCAACGCTAAATTGGTCAACTCGCCGTCAGTGCTAAATACCGGAAGTGGAAAGCGTGCTAAGTCGTGCGCGGTACAACTTAGCGAGCATGTGGCTCTGTATTGTCTTTATCGATTACTCCATTATGAAATGTGCGTATATTTCATGAAACAGCATTAGAACATCGCTTAAACCGGCTCTAAAGAATGTAAAGTTTCTATTTGTGTTAAGTATTGAGCTACAGTTGTAAAATAGTGTTGTCCGATTGCCGTTCATATTTAAAAGAGAAACCCAATCGATCGTTAAATAGCAATATACCCTCAATATTACTCCGATCGATTCCATAGTAAACTTTTAAAGCAGGTTTATTGTTAAACAAAAGTTCCTAAAAGAATCATTTAAAACATTTACTTATTCCTCATATAGGGATGGGAAAGTGTTCATGCATCCTTACAGGTGCATAATTACTGGTAAAACTTATTATAAGTAAAAAAAAAAGCCCCTTATCCACCAATCCTGAACACTAAAATCTATGAGGGATACGATAAGCTACCAACTGGTTTTTACTATCAAATACAAGTGCGTTTTTACTGTATTTGTAAATCCATCATAAAGTGTTGCTCATTTTTGTGCATTGTTCACACCACAATACGGCCCTGACAGTTGATACATGTAATTGTGATATGGTACTACAGTGGAGAATCTGTTATTCTTTCCCGTTTAAACGCAAACGTACGCAAACGCAAAGCGCTAAAACGTAGAAAAGAACAACTTTTGGACAATTCTGATATTTCATGTTTATCTTGGTGGCAAAGAGTTTGGAGCCTGATCAGACGCCGGGTTACCCGGCGTCTGATCTGGCTCCAAACTGTTTGCACTGCAAATAATAGTTTTAGCATAAACGCGTTTATTGGGAAAGAATAACACATTCTCCACTGTAAATAAGAGCCAGCACATGATTGAACTGGTAATATCAATGCATTCATTTAGGTTGTGTAATAAATCTAGAGAAGTAAAAGTTTCCCACGTGTTTCATTGATATATTGACAATGACTTAAAAGCTGTCCGGGACTGGAGTTTGTCAACGCATCCATGGGCTTGAGGCATGTGAGTGATATCTAACACTTTGGTTTAGCTGTCAACTTCTACCTGAATGGCAGATGCTGGGAGCAAAACGGTAGTGTTAGAAACTATTCTTAAGTATTCAAGTATCGTATGTTTCGTCACGAAGTTGTGTAGGAGAAAAGTTTCATTCTTGTTCGTATGTGCGTATACGTCCCATTGGTTAAGTATTTTGCGTTCAAGTCCATTATGGACAAAACACCACTGCAGCTAAGGTCGTGCAACTTAAATTTTCCATGCGCATAATGAAGACAGCATGTTGACTTTCGAAATTTATCTATGTGACATTAGCTAAGGTTTAACCTTTGGTTAGTTATTGACAAGGGACGCCATTGAGTTTATCGTCAAACTTGCTGCGAGACATCCGTGTTTGCAAGATACAGTTCTATGGTCTAGTAGGAAATTGCGTATATGTGAACTTATGTTACTTTATATATTATCGTATGCGTTAGCTGAGCATTAAATGTACAATTAAGAAGCAGTTATTCTTTCCCTATAAACATGTTATGTCCGTTAAAAAGTGTTGCTGGTTTGCTGGACTGATAAAGATAAAGCCAAAGGCATTTTAAAACAATACTGTCCGGCTTATGTCGAGGTCAGGGTCAAAACCAAGGTTGGGTGATAGAAGTGTACTGGTAATGGTCCAGGTCGAATGTAACTACTATATAATTATCCAAGTATTGTAGAAAGTGGTGTTGACATTAGACGAACAAGGGAAAAATAAATCTTGTTATTACATAAATAACCCATTTTAAATATTCTAAATTCAACTTAGGTCAAAGAAACGGTCAATATTTGGTTAAGTGATAAGTGTGGATTGGTTATGGTCCAAGGTAACAAATTGTTTAAGTATCTGGAAAAGCAGTGGTGATGCTAGAAGAAATCAATCTTGTACGCATGGGCGGACGGATGGCCAAGGCCGTCACTATATGCCTGTCGTATCTATAGATGCCAGGAACATAATCTGAAATGTTCTACATTTAATTGCATGGCATTTAGTTTGCATTAAAACGGGAAAGAATGATGTATGTTTCTCTCGATAGTCATTTAGTTCATGTTAACTCTTAATTCTATCTTTAAGGCGCATTATCAATATTTCAGAACGGATATTGCTGTGATTACGAACTTAACCCTTTACCTGATAGCCTATTTCTAGTATTGAAGATAGTTGACCACTTTAAGCAGGTTGAAAGTAAAGCAGCATGCGCATTAAGGCGCATTCTGCTTTACTTTCAGCCAGCTTTAAGCTTCCATGTGCTAAACTATAGAAAAAAACTCCCTATACAATATATTCATGACTGATTAAATTGGAACTATTTTTTCAGCGGAGGAATAATTCATATCCGCTAAAAGGCGCTTCTATGGGAGAAAGGGTTAAGTGCTCGTTTGGCGTATTTATTAACCTTTTGATTGTCGATTGAGATTTTACTGGTTTTTGCAAAACATTTTGTATCAAGTAATACAGGGTCTTAACTGTTTAACACTTAAATAAATCACTGTTACTATGGTCAACTTTCCTAAATTCTTAAACTTTAGATTTAAAGCAGAAGAGGTGGTTTTAAGCAAATAATAGACTTTTGTCACTAAGAATCATTTTCGCTTTTAGAGACATCCAGTTTTACGGTGGGTTTTATTTGCAGGTTAACCTATATGATTATACTACATATGGTACTCACTTTTATATTACGGTCAAACTTCAGTGTGGTAAGATTTGGATCGAAGATAAGCTGTTCTGGGTTAACGTCTATGGGTGACTGGTATTTCCCGGTTTTGCAGATAATCCATCTGGTGCCCCATACAGAGGGACCTGAAAAAAGTCAAACGAAACCATGTTTTATTATATACATTGTAGCTATTCATTAATTCAGTGTTCTCTCCCTACAACGGCCTTCCTAATAACTACTCCCTTCTCACAACGACTCTTGCTGCTGTTCACCAAACAAGACATTTATATCAAACATTTTCATGTCTGCAATGTCTTCTACTTAAATTTGTCATCTATTGTTTTTCTCAAATGTACATGTAAGTGGACATTTTGATATAATATTTATAATGACGAGTGGCAAACAGCTTGAATTCAGATCAGACGCCGCGTTACGCGGCGTCTGATCTGCATTCAAGCTGTTTGCAAATGTAATTCTGTTTCCCTCTCTATAACGACTCTCTCCAAATAACGCACACAATGTTTGTCTCCCATTGGGTGTCGTTGTAGAGAGGGAGCGCTGTACAAGCAAAAACAGATACAGCAGTCTTTTTCCGTATCAGATGGTTTGTTTCAGATTATGTTTATGCTACATAATGTTGGCGTCACTGCTTTTATGCAACACAGGTTATACACGACCTATTGATATAAAGAAGCCTTAAAAGTAACGTTTCAGAGATCTAGGTTTCGGTGCTATCTTTTAAACAGTTGAAACCAAGCGTTGATGAACTTTGAACAGTATGTTTCCATTTTAAGCGTGAATTACCCACAACACAACTTCTACACATGTTTTCCACCAATGAATAAAGCTAAAACATTTCAATTCATACTCCAAAACGCTTAAATGACCGTTATTTGCATAACGCCACTTCTAAATCGAACCGATAAAATAAAAGATTAAGTCGAGAAAAAGTAATACGTCACCAATATGAAACATGACGTTTTGCATGACGTGTGTATTGGTGGTCACATAACTTCTATAAATAGTTTAAGATTTTTAACATATAACAGGAGTTTTAGCATATAGGGGCATACATGTATGCATATATTGATAAATATGTTTTGATTATTCGGTTGAACAACATATAGATGTAGTCCTAAATGGTTTAGGTATATAATAAAAGGAATATCACCACAGTATGTGATCCGGGGTCTTGTATCAGTTCGGGTTGCTTGTGTTATCCAGATCACACGAGAGCAACTAGAGGATATTGAATGAGTGTGTATCAATATTGAATTTTATACAAATAGTAAAAATACCATAAATACGAACAACATCAATATTTTTGTTTCTTATCTATTCAGTATTTTACACTAGGTTTCGTTTCCAGAATTACGTCATTATGATGTCATGGCATTATAATGATGAAAAGTTATAATTACAGTAGATATCTATAGATTTTCCATGCTATAACAGTCTTTTTCTGAGTCAGTATTGATAATACATGTACGTAGCCTTTTCGTTTTGGTTGCTCGGGAGAAATAATGATATAATTAAGCTGGATATATTGTTTACTAATAGATCTAGTGAACTAAACCTTTTTAGAGTCTGCGCACTAATCTAGAAAGTTGATGCTTAGATGCAAATTGTGCTATACGATTTATATTGCACTGTAAATTTTGCACGTTAATCTGATAAAGTATGTATACATTTCCAGGATATGCATAATCGTATTGTGTACATTTACCTACAGTCTCTTTTAATTTCATTCAGGAATTACATTATTATCATCATTATTATTACACCGCAACCGTGGCCTAGTGGTTAGGGCGCCCGCCTTGGAAGCGGGGGATCGAAGGTTCAAATCCCGGAGCTGGAACTGATATGGCCGGTTGGTGAGCCGCCAGCTAGTTAAATGAATGGTTACCGTAGGCCCGTCTCTGCCAGGCGCCCGGCAATAAACGAAGGGATTCGGGAGGTACTGTGCGTGCAAAACAAAATAGGTGTCTCATAAGCCAAACTGGCTGGCCCTTTCAATAGGGGTGACACTATAATAAACAAAGCCTTTACCTTTACATGATGTGGTAAATTATAAGTTTTATTACATATTGATGAGAGTTTGTTTACATGTAACACATATTACTACAAGAACTGCAAAGAAACCTTTCATTCTCCTCTTTTGAGAGCTGTTCTTAATCCATTCACTGCCTTATTACCCCGAGTACAATGGTTATTTGCAAATAATTTGGATCATGATCAGACACCACATAGCGCGGCGTCTGATCAGTATCCAAAATGTTCAAAGAACACATTTATATTTCTTTAGTCAAAATACCTAAAGTTGTAATCAAAGAATAAACATCAAACATCAATCGTTTAAAGCTTACAATTGCATGGTAATGGAGGGGTGTAATATATAAAGTTGTACATGTATAGCTAACTACAGTGCTCCGTCTCTACAACGACACCCAATGGGAGACACAAATTGTGTAGGTTGTTCGGAGGGAGTCGTTATAGGGAGGGAAATTGACTTATAATTTTAAACAGCTTAAATCCTGATTAGACACTGCGTAACGCGTCGTCTGATCCGGATTCAAACTGTGTTTTTGTCAAAAAAAAGCCATTACGTGACTTTGAGAAAAACAGCGGACATTTTTGTTTCGTTTTAACGCAAGCCCAATATATGATTACCTTCATTTTATACAAAAATTCTATCGATTTATGCTTATCTGAGTGGCAAATATTGGATTATATTGTTTTACAGAATTTAGGATTTTTTAAACGAAAATAAATTATTCAGAAAAGTATATAATTATAAGTACCGCCCCTGTACGGCGATATTATACTAAATAACAAAAATGCAACCTGTATGGGCGTACCGGTGACGTTGGTTTTTGGTGGTTTCTTAGTCTAAGGTTATAAAGCGTTTTGGCTGAGTCTAAGTGTGTTCTTAAGCCCATGATTGGTCAGATTTGAGCCTAGGCTCAAATCTGACCAATCAAATGCTTGAGAACGACTTTAGACTCAACTATAAAGTTTTTTAACCTTGGACCCTTGTCTGTCGGGAGCTGAATGACGAATAGTTTTGAGCAAATTCTTGTTCAGCACTGGAACATTGACTTTCAATGGAAGAAAACGTTAATCGCATACGAAACGCATATGCGTTGCTATGAAATGTAGAAAATGACACCTTTTCGAAATTTCTCATGATTTATTTTAATCTGAATGGCAAACAGTTTGGAGCCTGGTCATTCTCCAAATTGTTTCCACTGCAAATCGTTGTTTTAGCGTAAACGTGTTTATTGGGGAAAAATAGCGTTTTCTCCACTATAGTTTGCGCATAAATACATGTAGCATACATGTATTCAACTGATGGTAGTGGTCATTTCGGTGAAAAAATGATGAAACAAGCAGTCAATCGGTGCCTAATAACTAAAATTCTACACATACACAAGTTTATATTAACTAATATTTATGCATTCAGTTTAAAAGAAAATGACGGGTATGGGTTTCAAAAAGTGCAGATGTCATTTCTTTGTAAATTAAACTCGAAGGTGTTAATTGTGTATCCCAGCTTACATTCGTCATGATATTTGGCCTCTCCTAGAACCCGCGGGAAAGATCTACTACGCAATTACAAAGATTTAACATTTCATGATTTGTTTTAATCCTGAGGCGTAAGACTTCATAGTTTCCATAGTGTTTCACTAAGCATATCATTTCTTACGCCACAACGGGACTTTCGGATCACTAGGCTAATGTCGATCATAAGGATTGTTTGGAAATGCTAATGCTACCTCTATGTAAATGGTACAGTCTATTCAAGAACCATACAAATACGACGACAGAGCCTGGTCATCCGTGCATTAAAGAAATCCGTATCGGTGTATAGTGTACCGATAATACACGGAATAAAATTTGTACGTAGTTTTTTTTAAAATCTATCAAATGATCTTCCATGAAACAAATGATATCTTTCACATTTATGACAAAATGAAAGATACAGGGCTGCCATTTCTCCGGATATTTCCTAAATCTCCGGATTTTTTCCAGTACATTGTAGCTTAAAGCAGGCTGAAAGTAAAGCAGAATGCGCCCTAAGGCGCATTCTGCTTTACTTACAGCCTGCTTTAAGTAGTCGCATGTCAACAAAACAAGAAAAAAGAATATGGGGTAAAGGCACGATTCGTAAAATCGCACTTGAAAACTGCAAGTTTTGAAATCTTAGGATTTTTCATGTCAACTTATGGCAGCCCTGAAGATAAAACACCCGCTTGTCTCATTAATTCCTTTCAACTCTGAGAATTATTCCTGAAATACTAACCTGGGATTGTTATATTGATATCTATTTGCGATAGTGCATATATACGGCGCATGCGTTTGTTTTCTTGTATGAAAAAGGCGACAAATTACTTCTACAAATAATGAAACGTGTGATAAAATCTTTGTAAGTTGATTCATTGTTCGGTATAATGATGCTTCAAATAAAACCGTGATTGATCGGTGTACAGCCATGCTGTGTCAACTTAACCGATTCACTGCTTAACCCCGAGTTCAATGTTTAATTGAAATATGTTTGAATCCTGATCAGACGTCGCGCTACGCCGGCGTTTAATCAGGAACCAAACTATTTAAAACTCACAACGGTAGTACTTAAGTCAATTTACGTAAAATCTTAATTTGAGTAATAAAGGCATTCGACAATTTTTACAAAACCGTGAAGGGGTAAAGCAATTTATTTGTATAAATTGTACGTATGTACATGTATATGAAAACCGTTATCGTTTGAACTTTCCTACAAGATGCATTACCCCTTTCACTCTTCGAAAATGCGCGTTTGCAAACAGTTTGGATCCTGATCAGATGCTGCATAACGCAGTGCCTGATCACGATCCAAACTGTTTGACACTCGTATCCATAAGTTTTAAGTTATACTACATTGGATCTTACTTTTAAACGATCTTGCAAACAATAAAATTGAAACAGAAGACAAACGGCGAAGGGGTAAAACTCTCTAGAATAAGTTGGCAGTGAAAGGGTTAATACTTCTAGAACGAGTGCCCCTCAGCTTGTAGTCAGATCAAACCAAGGAGTTACGCGTCGTACAGTGGAGAATCTGTTATTCTTTCCCAATAAACGCGTTTACGCTAAAAACTATTATTTGCTGTGCAAACAGTTTGGAGCCAGATCAGACGCCGGGTAACCCGGTGTCTGATCAGGCTTCAAACTGTTTGCCACCAAGATAAACAAGAATTATCAGAATTGTCAAAAAGTTGTACTTTTCTACGTTTTAGTGTTTTGCGTTTGCGTACGTTTGCGTTTAGACGGGAAAGAATAACAGATTCTCCACTGTACACCGAACCTCTGAAACTTTAAGTAGACACTTCCAGTTTCCGATTATGTCTTGTTCATGTTTGCCTATCTATTAAGATTGTTCTTAAAAAAACTATATCATCATTTTGCACAATAAAAAAATGCAGACCCTGATCAAACGGTTCCTTCAGGAGCCCTTTAATTTTGGTCTACACTCTCCCCATAAGACAAGTGTACTCTTCAAAGATACACTTTTTGTAAAAGGACGATTATGCTCGATTAGTTCATTATGTTAAATATTAGTACCATCATGACGATTCGTACAGTAATTTTATTGTATTAAACTGTAAATTATTGGACACTTTTCTATTGCCTAAAGGCATTGCCTCTATATTGTACTAAATTGCCAATTCCAACTGATCACTATTATTTTGCATTGTGCCTTCTGTGTACTTAGACTTCACGCATTAGTTAGGCAGTTAGAGGTGAATTGACGTAAATGCTGCGAAAGACCAATGCGATTTCATCACTTTTTAACTGTTGAGAGTTTTATTCAAGTTTATTTCAAGATTGCAACCTTTCACGAGCCGCCGATCCGCCAGGCACGTACAAAGGATTGTATATACTTGAATTATACAGAGAGCTTTCGAAACAACACTGGCTCCAAGGTTATAAAGCTTTTAAGTTGAGCCTGAAGCTCTTCTTAAGCATTTTATTGGTCAGATTTGAGCCTAGACAACGCCCTTAGACTCAACTCAAAAGATTTATGACACGCGACCCTGGCGTTCGCTGTCGCATAACTAAAGATGGTCAATGAGACATGTTCATATAATTGTTCAATGAAGGTTTTACTCCTCCTTCTCCTCCAATGTTTTGCACTTTTTGTTGTTTCTAAGAAGGTCTTACGTCCACTCAAGCATTTGATTGGTCAGAGTTGAGCATCTTCTCAGAACTGACCAATCAAAAATTTAAAAATGAACTCTGACACATCTACAACACTTTATGACTATGGGTCATTTACAACTTCGATATTAAGACATTCAAAGAAGCACAAGTACAGTGGAGACTCTGTTATTCTTTCCCGTTTAAACGCAAACGAAACGCAAACGCAAAACACTAAAATGTAGAAAAGGACAACCTTTTGACAATTTTAACTTTTCATTTTTATCTGAGTGGCAAACTGTTTGGAGCCTGTTTGCACTGGAAATAATAGGTTTTGCGTAAACGCGTTTATTAGGAAAGAATAACAGATTCTCCACTGTACAGTCATATTCGAAAATTAAAATTAAAACGCAATGCAATAACTTGTAAAAGTTTACACATTTTGAATAGCTAACTATTTATTTCATATGAGTGGCAAATAGTTTGGAGCTTGATCAGACGCCGGGTTACCCGGCGTCTGATCAAGCTCCAAACTATTTGCAATGGATAATAGTTTTTAGCATAAACGCGCTGAGTGGGAAAGAATTGCGTCTTCTCCACTGTGCATATTTTCAAATAAACAAATGCCAGGAGTCAAACGTCCAGCATCAACATGTTTTTATCCTTTAGAAAGCTATGTTATGTTCAGACCATTAAGCATGTCCTCTGCAACACATCTTAGAGTTTATTCACTTACTCTCTTTTTCTAAAGATACCGTCAACATGTCAAATGTTTGAATCCAGATTAGAATCCGAGTCACTCGACGTCGCATCTGGATTCCAACTATTTGCAATAGTTATCACTATATTCGTCCGTAGCTACGTATAGAAGGTTAAAAGCGAGAGAATTGAACGATTTTCAACGGCAGTGTTTTAAGCTTATGCATTAATAATTCAACTTTCAAAGCCGTTGAACGTTAAACCTAGCAGTCTACGACTAGTTTTATTTGTTTGCTTTTACAATTTAAGACATGTCTTGAACTAATGTGTAATTCTGTGGGACTTAAACGTTTCGTTTACATCCTGGTTTATGACACTAGAACGAACACAAAGTGCGATAAATGGTGAAATCTTCCATACCTCGGGTGATAAATGTTAATGTTTCCTAATGCACTGTTGCTAGTAAGTAATACAGTGGAGAATCTGTTATACTTTCCAAATAAACGCGTTTACGCTAAAACTATTATTTGCAGTGCAAACAGTTTGGAGCCAGATCAGACGCGTCTGATCAGGCTCCAAACTGCTTGCCACCAAGATAAACAAGAATTATCAGAATTGTCCAAAAGTTGTTCTTTTCTACGTTTTAGTGCTTTGCGTTTGCGTACGTTTGCGTTTAAACGGGAAAGAATAACAGATTATCCACTGTAGCTTTATCCATTAACCCTTTCGCTCTCAATGACGCTTAAATGCGTGTTTGCTTAACGCGGCGTCTGATCAGGATAAAACATGTTTGACACTCGTTTTAAAATGTCTTCAGTCATACTGACTTATATTTTGGCTTTGAAATGAGATTGCAGACTACAAAATTGAAACAGTCGACAATGGATCCGTGAAGGGGTAAAAGTCTTACAAAAACGTTGGCAGTGAAATGGTAGATGTCTATCGTACACCCAAAATAGACATATTTGAAAAGACGTTATTCCTTCCCGCTAGAACGCAAACGAAACGCCTTAAAATATAAAAAATAACAACTTTTTGACAATCCTGACCGTTCATGTTCATCTGTGTGGCAAACAGTTTAGAGCCTGATCAGATGTCGGGTAACCCGGCGTCTAATCTGGCTTCAAGTTGATTTTAATTCAAGTAACAGGTTTAGCGTGATCGCGTTTATTGAGAAAGAATTACGTCTTCTCCACTGTAAAGAAGGGTGTAGACTCTGGTGATGCGCCTCAATTTGTTGTGTCTCATCGTGGTCTGCTTTATTTTCTTTTTGATAAAGAATTATCAGTTTTATGGATATACAGTTAAACCTCCCTATTACGACCACTACATTTTGTTAATTATTTGGATGTTTACGATAGGTGGCCGCTTAAAGCAACGTGACAGTGAAACAGAAAGCTCCTGTAGGAGCTTTCTTTTTCACTGTCACCTTGCTTTAAGCTGCCACCTCTCTATTGTACAATTAATTAGCCTTCGTTTAAGTGGTCGTAATAGCGAGGTTTTACTGTATACTGCAATGCCTTTAGATACATTTGTATATTTATAATGAAATCTTCCAGCAAGGGAGGGTTCACAGAAATACTGGTATACAGACATAAACGCGTAAACACATTTACTGTCAAGATATTGTCGTCTATCCTTTTATTTCTCAAATTCAGATACATGTATGCTTAAGGCAATTTGATTGCACAACATAACCATCGATATTGGTTCGAACAGCTTAGATCTTGATCAGACGCCAGGGAACACAGAATCTGATCAGGGTCCAAACTGTTTACAAAAACAACATTGTTCTCAGGATAAGGCACTGCTCCAAACTGTTTGTCCAAAACAATGCCCTCGAAGCAAGACAGTGAAGGGTTTAAAACTTTGAATATACATGTACTTAAGGTATCAACAAAACATAGTATCAATAATGCGATATAACTACTCTCAGCGTACGTGTTTTTGTAAACAAATGTAATTTAAAGTTTAACCTCGGCGGTAAAGTAAATAATTAAAGCGGTTAATTGTTTGTTTTAGTGTAAGATAAAACATTATTACACTAGTGACACTGTATGAGTTCTTCACAGGTAGGAATTATTATAAGTGTTATGTAATATAAATCTTACTAAAAATGTGCATAAACATTATTTATAATACAGTATTAGTTTAATGCTTGAGGTATATATATGTACAATCAAAGCGGAAATTAGACGACCGTTACTACAATGTAAAAACCAGTACTTGCTCAATGTCGGACAATTTCTGACTACTTCTTATAGCAGTGGTAAAGACGTTATGCTTGCCCAAAAAACGTATTTATGTTTAAACTAATAGGTCTATTACAGGCAGATTGGAGCCAGATCAGACGCCGATGAACCGGGTGTGTGATCACACCCAACACTTTTTCCCACTCAAATAAGAATAAATATGTAAACATTTCAAAACATTATGATTTTTTAAATTTTATTGCTACGCGTTTGCATTTCGTTTGCGTTATTTTGCAATACATTATTAATACTAACTATGTTGTCAAAGCTGAACAAACTTAACCATTTTATTGATCAAAATCGTGAACATTTGACCCTTTCTCCCGCTACAGTGGAGAATCTGTTATTCTTTCCCGTTTAAACGCAAACGTACGCAAACGCAAAGCGCTAAAACGTAGAAAAGAACAAGTTTTGGACAATTCTGATATTTCATGTTTATCTTGGTGGCAAACAGTTTGGAGCCTGATCAGACGCCGGGTTAACCGGCGTCTGATCTGGCTCCAAACTGTTTGCACTGCAAATAATAGTTTTAGCGTAAACGCGTTTATTGGGAAAGAATAACACATTCTCCACTGTAAAGGGGAATTTACTTTACATTGAGCCTAGAGTAAGCTTTCCCCTGTCAGAAGATATGAACAGATTTTATTGCACTGAACAGGAAATATTACAATCATGAAACTGAACTTTAATTGAGAAAATGTTCTTTTTTCAAAATTAGCGCATTTTTGAGAAACAATAAATCTAAGTTGCAAAGGTTATGAGTCAGCCAGAGCAGTAATTAGTTACCAGAATCTGTGATTTTCTATATGACATTGCTTTGCATTTGCATTTAGTTTCGATTAACTCTTTGCATGCTAGCGGCTGATGCATGTGTCACAGTGATTACCTTTGCAAACAGTTTGGATCCTGATGAAACGCCGCGTAACGCGGCGTCTCATCAGGATCGAAACTGTTTTGACGCTCTGACCCTTTTTGGAAAGACGATTTGAAAATTCTAGTTTTAGAACAGTAGTAGACGACTATCGCTGCAGATGACAAAATTTACCCAGCATGCAAATAGTTGATCATTTCATAGCCAAATAGTGTCGTGTGCTCTGACACTTTCACCACTACAATGTAATCTACTTCAATGCGATCTGCAATATATTGTTTGAAGGCTTTATTTAAAACAAACTGACTGAATACATAAGAGTTAAAAGGAAAACAATAATGTCTTCTCTGCTGTATATAAAGGAATATACAAAGCCATGAAAAGCCATGTTTATTGCGAAACAAATAACCCTTTCAGTGCCAAATGAATTGTGAGGTTTTTACCCGCTTCCCCTTCTCTACATGGTCGTTTGTTTCAGTAGTGTTGTCGTCTAAAAGGTTGTTTCACAGTTAGATTTAAGGTAGTGTGACTTCAAAAACATCGATGCGAGTGTCAAACAGACGCCGCGTTACATGTACGTGGTATCTGATATGGATCCACATTTTTACAAGGTCAAATTTAGGTGATGTCTGTGGTAGAATGGTTAAGTATTTGCACAACAACTGACATACTGCATCTGTATTATCATTTACAATGACCGGACTGGCTGCAATAAGTTGATCGTGAAATTTCCTAAGATTTTAATTTTTTCTATTTTTTAAGAAGCGCGATTTTACAATTCGTTCCTTAAACGACTACTTAAAGCAGGTCTGCATTTAGCTACCATCTGCTAGGATACAAATCCGAAGCTGTCGGATAAATCCGGAGAAATGGCAGCCTTGCAGTGAACTACAATATACAAAGTTATTATATATCTACAGATAAAATTCCCATTATTTACTACTACGCGAGAAACAAAACCATCGTAATGCACCAAAATTTAGTTTTATTTCGTATCTTTTTTCAAAGAAATTTACAAAAGCTTTCAGCTACTACGACAGTGGTTTTGTCTCGTCATATTTAAGGTTGTAAATTTTGTGTGGGATTTAGTATTTTATGATTGGTTTTATGGGATGTGTCATAAGGTTTGGTATTACAGTGGAGAAAACGTTATTCTTTCCCAATAAACGCGTTTACGCTAAAACTTTTTTTCCATTGCAAACAGTTTGGAGCCAGATCAGACGCCGGGTAACCCGGCGTCTGATCAGGCTCCAAACTGTTTGCCACTCAGATCAACATGAATAGTCAAAATTGTCTTGAAAACTTGTCCTTTTCTATGTTTAAGTGCAATGCGTTTGCGTACGTTTGTGTTTAAACGGGAAAGAATAACAGATTCTCCACTGTACATGTACTTAAGAAGTACAGTGGAGTAGGCGATATTTTCCCCGTTTTTAACACAAACGAAATGCAGTACAATAAGATGTACAAAAAATAACAGCTTTTTAACATGGGCGATTCTGTTTGGTCTGAATGGCAAATAGTTTGGAGCTTTATCGGACTCCAGGTTAGTTGGACTGTCATTTGGTTCCAAACCGTTTGATAAAACGGAAAACACGTTTTTTTTATTTTCCATTGAAACGGACCCACATGGAAACTCCATGCAATAAGGTGGAGAGATGATGGTTTTTTTTTTTTACAAATGTTAACGATTTCCTAAACTCTGAGTTGTAAACAGTTTAGAGCATTGTAACATGCGTCTGATCTGGTCCAGCGCTTATAAATCGTTTGACTTTTGTCTGAGTTCGTTCTCAAGCATCTTATTGGTCAGATTTGAGCATAGGCTCAAATCTGACCAATTAAATGCTTGAGACGATTTTCAGACGCAACTAAAATGCTAAAAAGCATGGACCCTGGTTCGATACTTTATTTGCAAGAACCACAAAATGTTTATTGAGCACAAAAATGTTTATTGAGAAAGAATTGCACCTTCTCTATTGTAATAACGCTCAGAAAGGCAACCTTTTATAAGCAGTGTTAAGTCGTACATTCAAGTTTTAAAGTAGATACAACAACATTGCTTATGAGAATAGTAACCCTTGCCATGTTAATTGTAGTCTGCTTCAAAAGGATATCTGCAAAATAATTACAAAACAACAAAGTCAATTCCATTGCAAATTAAGAAGTTGCCGAGGGCACCACAACACTAAGGTTAACATAAATAACGATGGCAGGCGGCTGAGAGCAGTATGACAGAAGTTATTGTTTTAAAGACTGGTGGCAGCTCATAAGAAGGTTTATTTTCTTACATTTGATAACGTTATTCCCCCCCCCCCCCCCCTCCCATTTAAACGAAACTCAACGCAAGAGCAATGCATTACAATGCATGAAACGAATGTTTATCGAAAAAATACAAAACAGGAAACGAATGTTTCTCGAAATGTTACAATGCATGAAACGAATGTTAATCGAAAAGTAACAAAACAGGAAACGAATGTTTATCGAAAAGTTACAAAACAGGAAACGAATGTTTATCGAAAAGTTACAAAACAGGAAACGAATGTTTATCGGAAACTGTTGACAGTTGTTTCATATCTAAGTGGCAAACTGTTTACAGCCTGGTCACACATGGGGTTACCCAATCCGATCTGGCTCCAAAATGTTTGCAAAATACATAATAATTTCATATTGTGAATATCTACTGGAAAAATATTTCCCCACTGTACAGTGTCAAAGAAAATTGATAAACAAAGTTTAAAAATAAGTAGAAAGCTATACGCAAGTACCAACTTAACCCAGATTGGATTGACTGAATGATGGAGTCGCATGCAGGAATTTACCCTAACTGCGTTGTTGCGCAAGAGTAAATGAACTTGATGTAATGGCATTGACTACGAGAGATGACCCGATAGTAACTCATTTTTGTAAAAGAATAGTTACAACATAAGTATGGTATACGTACGTTTGTGTAAGTTCAGTAAAGAAAAGAATAACTTGTTCGTTTACCCATCCTACTTTCATTTTCGACTCACTTCCGGTAAATTCGGTAAAATACGACCAAATAAACACGGTAGGTGTCATCTGACTTCAAAAATAAGGGTTGTATGTCCTTGTTTGCAAGCGCATATGCTATAATAAGCGCATACAGGCGTCACTAAATACAGAATAAGCGTATACTCCTATATTCAGGACTTTACAGTAGTAGATGTTATTCTTTCCCGTTTAAACACAAACGGAACGCATCAGTTGAACTATAATATTGAAAGGGACAACGTTTTGACAATTCTGACTATTTATTTTATTCTGGTGGCAAACAGTTTTGGTTTGGTCAGATCCTTGGTTACCAGGCTTCGTATCTGACTCCAATTTGTTTGCAATTGAAACAATTGTTTCCGTTTGACATGCACATCGTGTATATGCATTAAGGCCACTGCTTAGCTAACCTTTCTTTCAAGTGTGTATATTGAATTAGTTTCTCAATGAAAGAAAGTGCTAAAAGATCTTGACGAACACGTCAAGAGTGTTTTAGTGGTAATTGAGATTTATTAGCTAAGACAGAAATTACAATTTAATTAAAAACTTTTAAACGATCAGTGCCCATGGGCTTCGAAAGTGAATAAAAACTGTCGTACAGTGGAGAATCTGTTATTCTTTCCCGTTTAAACGCAAACGTACGCAAACGCAAAGCACTAAAACGTAGAAAAGAACAACTTTTGGACAATTCTGATATTTCATGTTTATCTTTGTGGCAAACTGTTTGCACTTCAAATAATAGTTTTAGCGTAAACGCGTTTATTGGGAAAGAATAACACATTCTCCACTGTATTTACAATGCCCAAAAGGGTGCATATCGCACATTTGTTGCTTTAACGACGAATTCGAAGCATGGGAAAACAGTAACCTTTGCCAAAACGACTGCACAAACGACGTGGTATCTTTCAGTTTGTGTGGCAGGAAGTGGCTTAAAGCAATATTAAAGTAAAGCAGACAGCTCTTCTAGAAACTTTCTGCTTAATTTTCACCTTGCGTATATCTATTACAGTGGAGAATGTGTTATTCTTTCCCAATAAATGCGTTTACGCTAAAACTATTATTTGCAGTGCAAACAGTTTGGAGCCAGATCAGACGCCGGTTAACCCGGTGTCTGATCAGGATCCAAACTGTTTGCCACCAAGATAAACATGAAATATCAGAATTGTCCAAAAGTTGTTCTTTTCTACGTTTTAGTGCTTTGCGTACGGGAAAGAATAACAGATTCTCCACTGTAACTATCATGTTCACCATCAACGAAGGCGTGAATACTTGTGGGTTTCGTAAGAGCATATTATTACTGTATGAAAACAGACGTTAGAGGGTGTTTTCTTTAATGTTGGTTTGCATCTTCCTTATAATAAACAAAGCTTTATGTTTAAACCCTTTTACTATCAATGACGCCAAAGGCGCGTTTACAAACAATTTGGAGCCTGATCAGACGCCGCGTCTCGCAGCGTCTGATTAGGATCCAAACTGTTTGACACTCGTTTTGAAATTGCTTCAGTCATATTGCCTTGGATTTAAATTTGAAACGATATTGCAAACACCAATATTGAAGTAGACGATAATATGGCGGTAAAAGAGGTAAAATTCTCTAGATGAATTTGACCACTTACCTATTACCCCATAGTCTGTTTTCTAGTTTTGAAGATATGTGACCACTTAAAGCAGATTGAAAGTAAAGCAGAATGCACCTTAAGGTGCATTCTGCTTTACTTTCAGCCTGCTTTAAGCTAGTATCTGCTAGAATATAGAAAATATTTCTTATGATTTTTATTTGTGACAGTATAAATTGGAACTATTTTCTTGAATAGAGGAATAAATTAAAGGCGTAAAAAGGCGTATTTATGGGGAAATGGGTTTAAAGGGTGAATAACACGTTATCGTGTTTACAAAATACCCGCGGTGACATTAGCGCTTCAAGGTTTTTTACACAGTACAATTCGTTATTTCACGAGTTTAAATTCACGAAGTCACAATTTCAATTGCACGATTGCTCAATTACAAGAGTTTCACGTAAAAGTTCCTATTCGCTCGATTTCTCAATTTCACAATTTCAATACTTCAAAATTTAGCGATTGTTTCATATTCTCGAAATAGTGAAATCCAGAATTTGGTAATCTTTAGAATATTGAAGAGAAATTCTGCAATCGAGAAATTTGGACATTTTGAAAAGAAATCTTGCAATTGAAAAACCACGATATTGGGAAATATGGATATTACACAGTGAAATATTGCAATCGAGCAATTGCAAAATTAGGAAATTGGGAAATTTTGAAGCGAAAGTCGGAACTGATTTGCACACGTCCCTTCTAATAAACGTTCGATAAATGCATGCAGTCGAAAATAATTCAGCGACTATTCAACACAATACCCATCAACAGACGTTTAAATGATTACAGTTAGTTGCTACATTGTAAATGCTGCAAGAGCTTTCGGAATTATTGTATGCTGCACTTAGCAGTAACTTGGTTTAAGTAAATTCCACGTTTACTCAAGCATAGGCTGGTTTATTTGCTTTAACTGTAGTAATTATATAAAACAATCCGACTTATTTTAAAGAACACCACCAAGATCTTAGGGATCGGCTTAAAACAATACTTATATGATATAATATATAACAAACCCGATTTATTTTCTGTTACACCAAGATACGGCTTAAAAGAATGCTTAACATTTCGCCTTATAGTCATGACTTTACCAAAATCTGCAAGCAATTTGAATCCAGATCAGACGCCGTAATAAGGGTCCAAACTGTTTTGTCATCATGTTATGGTATCATAAGTTAAAATTCTTTGTAATTCACTAATAGCAGACGACAATTTTCGAGTTGACGATATTGCAGCAGACGAAAAGTTCAACATCGTTATTTATCGCTGCACTACTTCAGCTTTCAGAAAACAATACTGCAACTTAATCCCTTCACTGCCATGACGTCATCTGATTAAATAATATCCTCAAATTTTGATTTCAGGCAATTTAACCGAAGAAACTTAAATATGAGTTTCAAACAGTGTGGAGCCCAATCAAACGCCGGTTACTTCGGCGTCTGATTGGGGTATAAGCTGATTGCAAATATCAGTGTACATGTATTTGTTGTTAATCAGTGAAAGTGTCCCCCTGGTTCTGCACTAGGAGTCTGAAAGTGCACTTAAGCTAAGCCATTTAGCAACATGAGTTGATACCTTTTTATAATCCTTATCTTGCTAAGATACCGCCATCTATAAACTAATTACCTTGTATGTTATTTGTCAATATATTTTATTCTGCTTTACTCTATAGAATATAAAAAGAACGACAAACAGTTTGGAACCAGATCTGACGCAAAACCATTCGACGTCGGGTCAGAATCCAAACTTCTTGCAATGCAAGTTATGCCAAGTTAAGAAGGACAAGCGTTATCACTTATCCTTCCGATTTAACTCAGTCACCCCTGAAACTTTTAATGGACAATTCCAATTTCAAAATAAGTCTAGTTCATTTTTGACAATTTAGGTTGATTCTAACAATAAATTTCAAAATGACAAACAGTGTAGACCCTGATCAGAGGGCTCTAGGAGCCCTCTGATCAGGGTATACACTATTTGCATAGGACAAGTGTAATCCGAATAGGTCTAATGTTTGTAAATCACGAGTATACTCGTCGCTAGGGTTGAATGTTTTAACGGGTATTTGCAGACAGTTAAGGCGTCACACGGCGCCTATCCTGGATCCAAACTGTTTGACAAACGTCTTTAATTTCTTATATTTAAACGAATACAAAACAAATAACTGACCAATTTGCCGACGACAATTTCAAAGCAGAAGATTTTTCAACACTATAAAGTGTTAAGATAAATTGTTTACACTCGAACCTTTTACTGGGTTTTTTCTTTCAGACGTATAAAACAAAGTATCCATATGGGGATTATTAAGCTAATAAAACATTTTAAAATCGTTCCATACAACGCATTTAAGTCAAGCTGGTCGTGGGCATAACCCTTGTCGAGTTATAAAAGCATTTACATGAAAAATAAAACGACATTTGAATAAAATATAAAATGAAACTAAGTTCACATAGGTAACCATGGAACCAAAAACGGTTATTAAATAGATCGCAGGGTTTCGAAAATATTAAGTGTAACCGCAGACTTAATATATATTAGAATTTACTTACATGTACATGTAACAGTCTAAACACGACATATTGCAGTTATATTCGCTTAAAAGCCGAAAAAGATCAGTTCATTTCTGATATTTACATTATATTTGCTGTAAATTTTAGTATTAAATTAACATTTTATTATTTTGCATGTATGTCAAATCCATATTAGAGGTTGTCGATACGAATAATGTGTACCCTGAAAGGAACAGTCATTACTGCAAATACTCCGGGAGCTGAGTGCAGATACAGTGGAGAATGTGTTATTCTTTCCCAATAAACGCGTTTACGCTAAAACTATTATTTGCAGTGCAAACAGTTTGGAGCCAGATCAGACGCCGGGTAACCCGGCGTCTGATCAGGCTCCAAACTGTTTGCCACCAAGATAAACATGAAATATCAGAATTGACCAAAGGTTGTTCTTTTCTACGTTTTAGCGCTGTGCGTTTGCGTACGTTTGCGTTTAAACGGGAAAGAATAACAGATTCTCCACTGTATGTTCGATTTAGTCTCAAGCGAGTAATAGATATCCAAGCTCAACTTACAGCCAAATTTATATTCACAAACCACTCAAAACATAATAATGTGTGAGTCTATTACAAGCAGCTTCATTTAAATGCTTGAAAAAAAGATTGCTGTAACTAATGTTTCGACCACTTTTAAATATTTTTTACTGTTCAAATTTGGCGATGAAATACGTATCTATGTCTATGTTATGTTTCTTCTGTCTAAACCACTAGCATTCCACGTTCCTTGAAACCCAGTCTTGTAGAGTTAAATTTTGGAGTGTTGAATGTATTTTACTGGAAGGAAAACGTGTTAACAAACTGTAGTTTTACAATCACTGTTAGCTACTTTCCTTGCCCGCATAGTGTCTTACATCAATTAACCTATTTCAGCAGCTCTTAGCTGAGTTTACACCGTGTCTAGACAAAACTATCGATTCTCTTGTAAGTAAAATTGCCAATAAAAGATGTTTTGACTTCAAGTACATGTATACAAACAAAGAGACAAAGTTAGACAGTATGTCAATCAGAAAGATAGATTGACAAACAGGCAAGCTGCGAACGATAGAAAGAATTGACGGACATTCAGAAAAACAGTTTCATTGACAGGTGGGTGTAACATTTTTAATAGCAGTTACGACCACTCCCAGTGATGAGTTCAGTAACGAAATCGATGGCCGTCGATGGCAATCGGTTGCGAGTTGGCTACCGGTCTGAAATACAGTGGAGAAAATGTTATTCTTTTGTTCAAACGCAAACTCAATGCAATGATTAATAGAAAAATACAACTTTTTCACAACGTTGACTACCAGTTTTAATCTGAGTGGCAATTAGTTTGGAGCCTTGTCAGACGCCGGGTTACTCGGCGTCTGATCTGGCTCCAAACTGTTTGCAATACAAATAATAGTTGAAACGTAACCGGGGTTATTTGGAAAGAAACGTTTTCTCTACTGTATTCTACACGCTGCACACGGAACTGAAACTGCTAACCTAATCAGCAAACAATGGTAATTGAACGCGCTACAGAAGACTTTATTCTGTCGCGTTAAAACGCAAACGCAATTAAATGAAATGTAGAAACATCTATTGTTTGACAATAAAATACTAACACCTTGTGTGAAACGGCCATTAATTTGAGTTACAAATAGATTTGAGCCTGGTACCCGTCGGCTGATCTTGTTCCAAACTTTTTGTGGTAAACATCATTGTTTTGGATAAACGCGTTTATTGGGGAACAAACCTTTTCTCCATTGTGTATTGAACAGTCCAGGGTATTCAAATTCTCGATTGATAAGAAGTACGTCCGCATCTTCTGTATAAAAACGTCTTATTTCAAGCATGTCTGACGTTCGGACGTATATCTGTTGTAGCAACATCGTTGTCGCTTCTGTGTCAAAACTGCCCGCAACTTTTTCGGTGGAGAAGGCGTTATTCTGAATATGTGGTATTAACATTTTAACTGCCATGACGTCATCAATTTTAAACAATCATCGTCTGCTTTTACGAGTAAAATGAGTAGAAAACTGTTTGGAAAATGTTACGCGACGTCTCATCAGGATTCCAAATTGTTTGCAAATACAGTGCTTGCTCTCTACAACAACACCCAATTGGAGACAAAAAGCGTGTGTTATTCGGAAAATCAATACACGTAACGCGTCCTCTAATCTGGATTTAAACTTTTTGTCACTCGTCATTATGTTTCTTCTGTCAAAAAAGCCAATATATTATATATGGAGAAAAACTGGCCAATATATGTATATGGAGAAAAACACCAGACGACAATTATAAGCGAAATGCAGACGATATTGCAGCAGCAAAACTATTTTTAGGTATACTTCTATGTTGGGGGAAATGGCAGCAAGCATTGTTGTAAAGAGGAAATCGTTGTGGGAGGATCGTTATCGGTAGGGAGAACTGTGACCATTGTTGACGTTGTTGTAAAGAGGAAATCGTTGTGGGAGGATCGTTATCGGTAGGGAGATTGTAACCATTGTTGACGTTGTTGTAAAGAGGAAATCGTTGTTGGGAGGATCGTTATCGGTAGGGAGAACTGTAACCATTGTTGACGTTGTTGTAAAAGGCAATACACGAAATGTTTGCGAATTTATCAACCATCATATCTATAACTGCTGATACAGTGGAGAATCTGTTATTCTTTCCCGTTTAAACGCAAACGTACGCAAACGCAAAACACTAAAACGTAGAAAAGAACGACTATTGGACAATTCTGATAATTCTTGTTTATCTTGGTGGCAAACAGTTTGGAGCCTGATCAGACGCCGGGTTACCCGGCGTCTGATCTGGCTCCAAACTGTTTGCACTGCAAATAATAGTTTTAGCGTAAACGCGTTTATTGGGAAAGAATAACGTTTTCTCCGCTGTAACTCTTGGACAGAGAGTTTTGTGTTGAGATTAGATATAAGTATAAATGTTCTCTGTAGAAGAAATTGAGATGTGAAACACGGCAAAACATATTTTACTAAGTTTGTTAACCCTTCACTTCAAAGCTCGACTATTTTGTCATCAGTTTTGATCCATTCAGAATTCAGAAGCCGAGTTATCTGACTCAGTATTTGACACGATTACAATATTTGGCGGAAAACATACATACAATGTAGTGATGATTTAGTATACAGTTATAATTGTGTTAAACAATCATTATTTAAAGTATGTAGCCCTTTAAAAGCAGGTTACTGCTTAATTGTTTTTTAATTTTTTTTTTTGAAGATATAAATATTCAACAAAGGGAATACACATCATATAAGTCATTAAATAACAACTAGAACAAAACTGCGGCGTGCATTAAGGCATGATTAACTAGGATAAAAGCCTGTATATTATAACAAAATATCATAGTCTAGATATTATACAATTTTTACAAGTTCAGTGGGTCGATTTGAAAATTTATGGAGTAAAGAAAAACATTATTGGCCGAGGTCGTAGGCCGAGGTTGATATTGTTTTTCTGCACTCCTTAAATTCTCATATCGACCTAATGAAAGTGCAATAACTGTTTAATTACATTTTACCGAAAATTTGAGTTTGAACTAGGATATCTAGATATTTGCAAACCTTGGCTGGAATCATGAATGTAACTGGTTTTATAGGCCTATTTTATTCAACTGGCAGGGCGGAGCTAACCTTTGGCAATGATAAACTAATTTACTTTCTGATTTTAGGGTTGATTTGTATAGTTCCGTATTATATCGTTATTGTCCGAAACTTTCAATTTGAAGAAACACAATTTATGCGTGCACCAATATCAACATGCAATTAGTATATACAGTGCTTCCTCTCGACAACAACACCCAATGGAAGACAAAGATTGCGTGTGTTGTTCGTAGGGAATTGTTATAGGAAGAGAAATTAAGACTTGGTTAACATTTGCAAACAGCTTGAATCCAGATCAGAGGCCACGTAACGTGGCGTCTGATCTGGATTCAAGCTGATTGTTATTCTTCATTATATTCTTTTTGTCAAAGTGTCTACTAATATGTAATGTTGAGAAGAAACGGCAGACGTCAACGGTAAATTCCGATAATAAAAGAGCGTGTTGTCGCCCCCAAAGTTAAAATGCAATGGTCCGCATCGAAACTCCGCCCTGATAGGTCAATAAAATCGGTCCATACATGCGGTTCATAATGAGATTCCCTGTTTATAAAATCAATGGAATTTGAAGTAATCATCCATATCTAAGGTGTATCTCCCTTACTGGGGGCATATATGCATAGGTTTGCTATCTTTTGGATCTGACTGTTTATTTGCATAATATTGTCAACTTAAACACCAAACTGCTTCAACTGTAGATCAAACTTTTAACATTATCTAAAACGACGCTTTGGTGCGTTATCGTGGATTTGACGTCAATTTCGATATCATATCGCCACCACTCGGGTATTTCGCGTACTATTGATATAAACGAGAATCACCGAACGACGTCCGATCGAGTACGGGGACGGCTGCGAAGGTTGTGATTGGCTTTAACCCCTTCACTGTCGTGACGTCATCAATTTTAAACAATTGTCGTCTGCTTTTATTTCTCAAATTTAATTTTTAGGTATTTTGATTTGAACAATATTGAAATGAGTGCCAAACAGATTGGGTCCTGATCAGACGCCGCGTTACGCGGCGTCTGATCAGGATCCAAACTGTTTGCAAATAACTATTTTACTCGGGGTAAGGCAGTGAAGGGGTTAAACAAGTGACATATGGTACCACAGTGTAGACAAATAAATTTTCAGAACTATATTGTAAATGTAAAAATAGATAAAAACAGTTCAATGATTTTATATAACATGGCTACTTTTTACTATTATCCTGCCTCCAGATATACACATTTTTAAAGAATGATAATTCTCATACTTGTAAATTGCCGCTCAGTTCAATATTAACTGTAAATGTATATTAAAATACGTACGTATCATTAGAAAAAATGATTGCCCAGTGGGATTCATATTTCGCAGTATTGCATTTTTTGGTTTAGCAGGAATTGTCTTATGGTTTTTTAAAATATCTTTGGGCGTATTGCATATATCCACATTTGTGAATTCTAATAAAATGTTTTTTTTATTTGTAAGTTATTATATTTTATCATTAAGTTCACTGCTTATGACACAAAAAGGCAACTTACAGTGAAACTTGTGTTTAACCGTTATTCACGGTACTAAAGATAGCATTTGACAGCTAAATCCTTTCCACGCTAAGTTGTATCAGCTGCTTAAACCTATCTTCTCCCAGTGGATTATTCCATGCTTAAATATAGGATTAGTCCATTTTTATATAAGGGGTACCTGGTCTAAAATTTTGTTTTTGTTTTGTTTTATATTGAAATTCCTATCAGCAAACAGTGTAGACTTTGATCAGACGCCACATGAGTCGGTGTCTTATACACTGTTTGGCTATGTTCTAATAATGGGACGCTAGGCACAATGGATTAATGTACAGTGGAGAATCTGTTATTCTTTCCCAATAAACGCGTTTACGCTAAAACTAGTTTTTCATTTACAAACAGTTTGGAGCCAGATCAGACGCCGGGTAAGCCGGCGTCTGATCAGGCTCCAAACTGTTTGCCACCAAGATAAACAAGAAGTATCATACATGTACTTGTCCAAAAGTTGTTCTTTTATACGTTTTAGTGTTTTACGTTTGCGTACGTTTGCGTTTAAACGGGAAAGAATAACAGATTCTCCACTGTAATGGTAGGTATTACAGTTTGAAAGCTAAAATTAAATTATGGCAAAATAACAAAAAGCATTTTCCAATTATTGCTTAACACATTTGATACTTATAAAACGCCATATAACGCGACGTCTGATCAGGGTCCAATATGTTAGCAAGGTCGATTTTACATGTAGACGCATATTTGTTAATAATGGAGAAACAATGATGAAGAAATCCCCTAAAAAGCTTTACGTTTAATTTTAGTCCCTTTTTTAGCCGTGAATTTTATTAAACCTTCCAACTTTGTCGTAGTTCTGGGGCTTAATTGTCATAGGGAATTGTTTCTGTTTATAAGACCGAAAGTATATCCTCTGCCAAGAACTAAAAGGAAGCCAGGTCGGTGATCGTGATCCCATGCGCTGTTAAGAAACAGGTTTTCCGATATCATCCTTCTAAAATCACTATCGTCTTATCTTATCATTCCTCATCATTCATCGGCGCAATACGATCTATTTTCAGTAACAGTGCCGTACAACCTAACTCATCCATTTATTAAAGACAGCCAATTCAGAATGGCCGTTTACAGTGGAGAATCTGTTATTCTTTCCCAATAAACGCGTTTACGCTAAAACTATTATTTGCAGTGCAAACAGTTTTTGAGCCAGGTCAGACGCCGGGTAACCCGGCGTCTGATCAGGCTCCAAACTGTTTGCAACCAAGATAAACAAGAATTATCAGAATTGTCCAAAAGTTGTTCTTTTCTACGTTTAAGTGCTTTGCGTTTGCGTACGTTTGCGTTTAAACGGGAAAGAATAACAGATTATCCACTGTAACACAAATTTACTGTATTTTAAACGAAAATTAATAACGTCTTTTCTACCGTACGTCGTTGTTTTCAATAGTAGAGTCGTATTTATCTTAAGTGACTACTAAATCATAAAAAAGTTTGTAGCTGAAGTGGTATCCATATAAATGTTAAATAAAACGTTCATAAAAATATTGTAATACAATAGTTTAACCTAAATGTTAAGGAAAAACGTACATAAAAGTAATGTAGTGAAATAGTTAAACCTAGATGGTTCATAAAAGTAAATGTAATGAAAATAGTATAACCAAGATGTTCCCAAATGCATGTAACCCTTTTCACCTTACGCCGGCTTACGGGTGAGTTTATAATAACAATTTTAAAACAGTTTGGATTCAAATAAGGCGCCGAGGAATTCGGAGAATCTTCTGTATCCAAAATGTTTGACACTATATTGATACATTTGTATTTGATATTTTTTATGACAGAAAATACCACTCAATCAACTTAAGAATTGTTGCAGATGTCACATTTTGCAGAAGACAACTAACTAGCATTTAAACGCAAATGAAAGACAAATACAAGGAACTAAATTAAAGAAAAGGACCTTTTATTTTACATATCTTACTATTTATTTTTAATTGAGTGGCAAACAGTTTAGAACCTGATCAGACGACGGGTTACCCGGCGACTGATCTGGCTCCAAACAGTTTGCAAAGAAAATAATTGTTTAAGTGTACATGTAAACGCGTTTACTAGGAAACAATAACGTATTCTCCACTGTACATGGTTTAGCCTACAACAAGTATGTGCCATTTATAAACCAGAATTGTCCCGCCAGGAGGCTACATTAATGTCGCACTTTGTATGTGTGTGTTACATTACCCTTAAATACCGTCTGATTTAAAATTGTAATGTGCCAACACTTTTAACTAAACAATATGTCATATGTTTTCATGTATATTCAATTAAATGTGCATAACTTCGGATTCTGATTATATGCCAACTCTTCTTGGTGTCTGATTGAAACCAAACTGTTGACAAAAGCTGGTCAAATCCCTTCTTGCTTTATAAGAATTGAAAACCAGCACAATTCAGTAATAATTACCAACTTGGGACTTGTTGCTTTTATATCTAGCCTTCTACAAGCTTCGAACGAATTCGTTATAATTATTGCAAACATTTTGGATTCAGATGAGACACATGGTAGATCGGCGTCTTATCTGGATCTAAACTAGTTTACCTTCTGATGAATTATTCTGAAAATAAATTTAAAAAACATCTGTGAGAATGGTTGCAGACAACATATAATGCAGACGACACTTGAACAGCGTGTTAAAGGTTAATGGTTGTAGTATTCTTCAAATGGTTTTTTTATGTCTTTCGGTTTAAGCCTTCTTTGAATTTGAGATTGTTTAACCCTATACCCTATATAGCCTGTTTCTATTTATAAAAATAGGTGACCTTTTAAAGCAGTTGAATGTTAAGCATAATGCGCCTTAAGACGTAATCTGCTTTACTTTCAGTCTGATTTAAGCTACCACCTATTAGAATATATTATTTCTTATTGTTATACATGTAGTACATATTCACGACTGCATACATTTGAACAACGTTAAGAAATAAATTGAAGGCATAAAAAAGCGTGTTTATCCTAAACAACATAACTTTCGAAGTTGATAGAAACATAATTTTAGTCTACGATGGCTTAGACGAATGTATGTGGGCATATTTTTCACACCAAGTCTTACAGTCTTCACTGCCTTACCCAGAGTACACTGATTATTTACAAACAGTTTGGATCATGATCAGACGCCGCGTAACGCGACGTCGGAAGAGGATCCACACTGTTGACACTCTTTTTAATATATCCTCTTTCAAAATACCTTTCATTTGAATTCGAAAAATCAAAGCAGACGACAATTGTTTAAAATCGATGATGTCATGGCAGTGAAGAGGTTAATTGTAAAAATCTACACAGTAAAACCAATTTTGCCATCTGTGTGCCAATTACAACATCACTGGTTTTTTGCAATCAGTTTCTGCATATCCATGTCCTACTTAACTCTTTCCATGCCATGTTTTTTCGTCTGTTTTAACCCTCTTACCGCCAAAATACCGTCTGCAATGGTAGTGCCGTCTGCAATACTTCTAAAGGCTGTTTTGACTGAAGAAATGTCGATACGACTATCAAGCAGGTTTGATCCTGATCAGAGTCCGCGTTACGCGGCGTGTCATCAGGATCCAAACTGTGTACAAAGGGGCCTTTTGGCGCCGTTGTCAGTGAAAAGGGTAAAGCACTCTTTCTGGGTACTAAGTGACGTTATTATTTCCCATATAAACGCAATCGAAATACAAACGCAATACAACAATTGTAGAAATAGGAAATTTGTTGCCACTTATTTTACTCTGAGTTTTGAGTTTTGAGTCTGATTAGACGCCAGGTTATCCGACGTCTGCTCTTGCTTCAAACTATTTGCAACAGACAAAATAGTTTTTATCAAATATGCGTTTATTCGGAAAGAATAACGTCTTCTATACAGTGGAGAATCTGTTATTCTTTCCCGTTTAAACGCAAACGTACGCAAACGCACGCAAACGCAAAGCACTAAAACGTAGAAAAGAACAACTTTTGGACAGTTCTGATAATTCTTGTTTATCTTGGTGGCAAACAGTTTGGAGCCTGATCAGACGCCGGGTTACCCGGCGTCTGATCTGGCTCCAAACTGTTTGCACTGCAAATAATAGTTTTAGCGTAAACGCGTTTATTGGGAAAGAATAACAGATTCCCCACTGTACTATACAAAGTGTTGTTATGGTTATGGCCATTTCTTTATCAATGACTTGTACTGCACACAGTTTCAGCTACGGTGAAGAAATCGTTATTCTTTCCCAATAGCCGCGTTTGTGCTAAAAAATAATTCCCATTGCAAACAGTTTTGATCCGGCTCCAAACTGTTTGCCACTAAACAGAAAATAGATAGTAAGAAGTTTGTTTAAAATGTGTTTTTACATTTCATTGCAATGCGTTTGCGTTTAGTTTGAGTTTACACGGAGAATTAACATCGTCTCCTCTGTACAGTGGAGAATGTGTTATTCTTTCCCAATAAACGCGTTTACGCTAAAACTATTATTTGCAGTGCAAACAGTTTGGAGCCAGATCAGACGCCGGGTAACCCGGCGTCTGATCAGGCTCCAAACTGTTTGCCACCAAGATAAACATGAAATATCAGAATTGTCCAAAAGTTGTTCTTTTCTACGTTTTAGCGCTTTGCGTTTGCGTACGTTTGCGTTTAAACGGGAAAGAATAACAGATTCTCCACTGTATGAGAATAGGGACATGATTGTGTGATTGCATTTCTAATTATGGACCACTTGCTTTGACGAGGTACTGATTAACTGGTCGATTTAACATTATGGCTAAAACAATTGCATATATAGCTGTTACTATGGAAACTTTCTACTAAAACACAGGACTGCAAAAAATACGGTATGTTATTAACACTTGCCCATCCACGCCATCGCCTGCTTCAGAATTTATTCTGCTAATCTTTAACCTTTTTTAATTGAAGAAATATAACCTTAAATATCAAATAGTTTGAATACTGATGCCACACCAAGTCACTAGGTAAATGTGTCGGATTGGTATTTAAACAGATTGTAGGAAGAATGTAAGTGAGTTTAGATTTGCAGAGTAAAGGTAGATAGAGAGTGTTGGTTTGGTAAAGAGCAAAGGATTTGCACTTTGGTCATATAAAAATATATTGCCATGCAAACTGCAGATAAGAGAGGCCAACATGTCAATATACCATGTACGTCTTCATAAAATGCCAAGTTATGTTTAAGATGTTGCGTCTACTTAACCCGATCACAGCCATGGCGTCATCTGCTTTTAACCCATTTGCGCCCTGTAGATTCGCCCATGCATATCATGAATTAGTCTATTTTTATCTAAGGGATGCCTAGTCAAAATTTTCATTTTGCATAATGCGGCGTCTGATCAGCGTCTACACTGTTTGCCCATATCCAATATATGGGATCGTGGGCATAAATTGTTTAACAATTGTCGTTTGTTTTTATTTGTCAGATCTGATATTTAGATAAAACGACTAAAGAAATATCGCTTTGAGTGTCAAACAGCCTGGTCCTCCCCAGCTCCTAATATTTGACCAATGCAGTTGAAAATAGGATAGAAACCGTGAGATGAGGTACCACAAAAACATATTTTCAATTAAGAGGACATGTGTTTTCGCTTTGACCATTTGACCCATTAAAGCCGCATTGTGTTTTGGGGAAACCTGCATGAAACGGTTGTTTGGGACCACATTAGAACTACATGGGACGCGATTCTTTCACAAAAAGCGGCTTTATCTAAGAAATTCGCTTTTTAATTTTTATTTATAATTTTTTGGTGCGGCACAATTTAAAAAGTCTCCCTTGTGAATGGAAAGAAGGACAACTCTGTAAATACAGGGCTCCAGATAACGGAAGTATTTCGAAAACTAAACTCTTTATTTCTGCTTTTAAACCCAATGGTGTCATACTCATTAGAATCGTCTAGAAGAGACGGTTTAATCAGTAGTAACACCATAGCATTCGGTCGTGAAATGAGTGAGAAAATGTTGGATTTGTTCAGTTTATTCCTCTTATCTGGAGCACTGAAATGAAGAAGTTAACCCTTATTCTGCTGCTAAGACGTCTGCTTTGACATTGTCGTGTGCAATATTTGTTCCGTTTAGATTTATGCATAGTTTTGATTAAACAAACCTTAAGGCTATGGGATACGGTCCCGACGTGTAAATAATTAATCACAGTGGTAAGCGTGTACAATAAAATACGGGGGATCTTGCTGAAAATGATTGTTTCAGCCTTGTCCGGTCTCTAACTAAACCACTTATTTTTGGATCTTCACCAAACTTGCTATAAATGTTTATTAGTATAGAATCTAGCTCAAGTTTGATAACTAGCAAAGTCGCATGAGGCATGACTGAGTTATTGCCCTTGAATAATGAAAAAAAAAGACTGTTTCAGCCTTTTATGCTCTCTAACACAAACACTTTTTATTGGATCTCCACCAAACTTGCTGGCATTGTGTACTGGAATTAAATATAGGTCAAGACAAAATCGAATACAGTTGACTGAAAATCCTTCAAGAGGTAAAGGAGGTATGGAGTAGTCATTTATTACTTTACTTATTACCAACACGGCCAAGATGAAGCACATGCAACCATTGACCAAATAGTTGGCTTAAATAGAATAAAAACTGTTCCTGTTACAGAGTTGACAGGGCTAAAATAAGGGTGAAATAGCAAATTTTTAATAATTGAAGAAACATAACTCCAACATGCCTTCGTCGATTTGGGTATTCATAGAACTGGACCAAGTTTTTGTCCAATATTATTTTCAGCAAATTTGGTGAAGATCCAATTAAAACCGTTTGAGTCAGAAAGCTGACATGCCTGAAGTATGCAATTTATAATCATTCAAGGGCAATAACTCCAACATGCCTTGTGCGATTTTGGTAGTTACGATGATTGACCTAGATGTTATATTAATAAACATTTTCAACAAATTGGTGAATATCTGATACAAACTGTATGTGTTAGAGTGCAAAAAACTGAAACAGTCATTTTTTTTATAATTAAAGGGCAATAACTCATACATGCCTTATGCGATTTATGTAATAATCAAACTGAACCTAGATTTTGTATAAATAAAAAAAATCAGCAAGTTTTGTTAAGATCCGAAAAGAAATGTTTGTGATAGAGAGTAACAAATGCTGAAACATTAATTTTTAATAACTAAAGGGCGAAAAACTCAGACATGCCTCATGCGATATAAATACTATTCGAACCTGACATATATTTAATATTTATAAACATGTTCAGCAAGTTTGGTGAATATCCGATAAAAACTGTATGTGTTAGAGTGCAAAAAAACCTGAAACAGTCATTTTTTAATAATTAAAGGGCAATAACTCAGATATACTTTATGCGATTTTAGTTATATTCAAACTTAACCTTGATTTTATATTAACAAACATTTTCAGCAAATTGGGTGAAAATCAATACATAAGTATTTGTGTTAAAGAGCAAAAATGGTGAAACAGTCCTTTTTAATACATAAAGGGCAATAACTCAGATAATCATTATGGAATTTTAGTAATAATCAAACTGGACCTAGATTTTATATAAATAAAGAATTTCAGCAAGTTTGTAGAAGATCCGATGAAAACGTTTGGTGTTAGAGAGCAAAAAAGGCTGAAACAGTCATTTCTAATAATTAAAGAGCAATTACTCCGACAGTCCTTATGCGATTTTAGTAGTATTCAAATTTAACCATGATTTAATGACAATGAACATTTTCAGCAAGTTTGGTGAAAATTCAATAAAAGTATTTGTGTTAGAGATAAAAACTTGCTGAAAACAGTCATTTTTAATACATATCGGGCAAAAACTTAGATATGCCTCATACGATTTTAGTAGTTAATGTATCAAACTAAACCTAGATTTAATACTTATGAACATTTTCAGCAAGTTTGGTGAAGATCCAATAAAAGTATTTGTGAAAGAGAGCAAACATTGCTGAATCACTCATTTTTAATACAAAAATGGCAAAAACGCAAACATGCCATATGCGATTTTGTAGTAATTAAACTGGACCAAGATTTTATAATAATAAACAATTTCAGTAAGTTTGGTGAAGATCAACTAAAAAGTGTTTATTTTACAGAGCAAAACATGCTGAAACAGTCAACTTTTAATGCATAAAGGGCAAAAAGTCTTACATGCCTTATTCGATTTATGTAGTAATTTAACCGTACCTAGATTTTATGTTAGAGAGCAAAAAGGGCTGAAACACCGTTGTGACGAAATGTGACATATTTTATAGCAATATCGTAGATACGCTTGCACCCCAGTGATATTGAACCTAGTTGTTCCACGTGACACTTATCTGTGTGGTAATATGTATGTCAGACGTTTTACTTTCGGTTTGTTATGGTTTTAAATCGCCTTTTTGGTGATTAAGGACAGACGGACAGACAGATAAATAGTTTATTAAAGTGTCATATGTTAATAATTACAATAATTCCAAAGGTTATACACATTTAACATTAACATCCAGCCGCACCGCGACTTTCATGACACTATACAATATACACAACAAAACATTCACAAACATGCATTTATGAATAAAAATATTAAGAAACAAAATACTTTATTGACATCTACTAAAAAGCAATTATTAGATATTCTTAAATATAAAATTCACACATATATTAAAATTTAAAATCAATTTTTGTTCTTAAATTTATAAAAAAACATGTGAGTTTCCCAAAATTTTATATAAAAACTTTCCTACGTCTAAACATCTTTACTACCGAAGTTCCAAGAGAGAATTGCATTTCCTTCGACTGCATTAAAAACACTAATTTTCCCTCATTATCTAAAGTATTAAAAATAGCGTTTATTTCAGAAGACTTATTAAAAAGGGTTTCTCTTATATCAGAATAAAAATCGCAGTCAGTAATGAAATGAGTCTCATCTTCAACTTTTGCAGTATTACGAAATTTACACAGTCTTTGTTCTAAGGGTATTTTTGGTTTAGAATAACAGCCAGTTTCAATACATAAAGGTAAAGAGCATGAACGTAATTTAGGTCTGTCTTCAACATTTCATAGATCAGTTTGGCCCATCAGAATGTTCAATCATTATTATTAACCGTTATTGTATTTCGGACATTAAAAAAAGGTCTGAAAACACAATGGGACTTTAAACCATGTGTGCTAATGATCCCATTTTAATATGGGACATAGGCAAACAGCGTAGACTTTGATCAAACGCAGCTTTATGCGGCGTCTGACCAGAGTCAACACTGTTTACCGATGAGAATTTCAATATAAAACAAAACGAAATTGAAATTTTGAAAGCTTAGCTTGGTTTAGAATGTAAATTATGTCAAGCTATATAGACAAAAACAATAAGAATGTATTGTCAATCTATACAGACAAAAACAATAGTGTCTATACATCACGTTTCATTTCACAATGCATCGTCCCATTATGTACAGCAAAGGGTGGTTTTAGCCATTTATTACAGGGTATTGCAATGAACTCCTCCTGTGCCCTTGTTGGAATATTCCATTATAGATAAACAACGGTGACCTTAAATCACTGCAGTGTTTGTCCTCACAGCAGTACATTTCTTTTGAAATACTATATAGTAGCAAACACTACAGACTCTGGATACGCCGTGTGACTCGGTGTCTTTTCAGGGTCTATAATGATTGCATATGACCACAATAAAAGATAAAAAGCTTAACTAGTTTGGTGAAAACATCCAGCGATAGATAGGTAGCAAGTGTCTTTTACCCATTTGCTCTCAGTTGATTCTTCCATGATTATACATGTATTGGATTAGTCCATTTTTTCATATAAGAGTGTCTGGTCTTAGTTTTCATTTTAGTTTTCGTTTTATATTTTAAAATTCTTATTAGCAAACAGTGTAGAAGTATTATGTGGCATCTGATAGAGACTAAACTGTTTGCCTATGTCCTATATGTATGGGATCGTAGGCGAAAATGGGAAACGTCATCAACGAGACTTCTTTAAAGAGCTATCGAAAGCTGGACATTGCCTTGAACATTGACAAATACAGTGATCCCTCTCGTCAACGGCCCTCCCAACAACGACCCCACCTTACAACGACCTTTTCAACAGTTCCCCAAACAGGACATTTATACCTTACCCTTTTATTACTGCAATATCGTCTGCTTAAATTTGTCGTCTGCTGTTTGTCTTAAAGTGACATAATGAACATGTTGACATAAAACCCACAATGTCGAGTGACAAAAGCTTGAATCAAGATCAGATGCCGCGTAAATGTAAAGAAATTAGCCTCCCTATAAAATCTCCCTCCGAACAACGCGCACAATTTCTCTCCCAATGGGTGTCGTTGTAGAGAGGGAGCGCTGTACAGCCATATTTGCATGCAAGACGGATGCTATAATACGTATGACAGATGACAGCTTAGCGCCAAACCAAAGCCGCGCATCAGACCAAGGTTTATTTCGGATTTCTTTAATACTTCTACCCTGCATTAGGCAGTCACCAGCGTTCTGATACCGCCCAATATTTTATTCAATTACATGTATCATACAACGCTGGGCTACTATGGACACAACGCGTCTACGTCCGTTGAAGAAATTATTCTAACTAGTGGTCAATGATGGCCAGATCATGACTGACAGACAGTGGGGTTACCAGTGGTCAAACTCTATCAAAGAGATTTTCTGTAAGTCAGATGATAATAAGACTGGGCAGATAGGGATTTCCAAGCTTAGCCATGTCAACAGAAGGCGATTCTTGTCATTCAATTGCAGAATATTCCACAAACTCTTTACTCCAGTGGAGAAGACGTTATTATTTCCCGTTGAACTCTTTCACTGCCATTTGCGCAAAAAGACGGCTTGACAACAGTTTGGATCCTGATCAGCCGCCGCGTCACGCGGCGTCTGATCAGGATCTAATCTGATTGACACTCATAACGATATGTTTCAAGTCATACTACATTGAATCCTACTTTTAAACGATATTGCAAGCAACAAATTTGAAGTAGACGGCAATGAAACGGGGAAGGGGTAAATTTGACAGCGAAATAGTTATGCACAAACGAAACACAAACACAATAATATCAAATGAAGACAGTTTCAGTGTTTTTAAACCTCTAAAGATTGATTGTAATCAGAGTTGCAAACAGTTTGGAACCAGATCAGAAGCCGGGTTTGTCTGAAATCTGATCTTGCTCCAAACTGTTTGCAATGGAAATACGTACAAACGTTTTAGCTTAAACGAATCTAATGGGGATACCGGTACAGTGGAGAATGTGTTATTCTTTCCCAATAAACGCGTTTACGCTAAAACTATTATTTACAGTGCAAACAGTTTGGAGCCAGATCAGACGCCGGGTAACCCGGCGTCTGATCAGGCTCCAAACTGTTTGCCACCAAGATAAACATGAATTATCAGAATTGTCCAAAAGTTGTTCTTTTCTATGTTTTAGTGCTTTGCGTTTGCGTACGTTTGCGTTTAAACGGGAAAGAAAACAGATTCTCCACTGTAACGTCTTCTCCACCGTTACCAGTATGCCAATAAGCTCGTTTGGCCAGCATTTGGAAACAGTTTGGATCCTTATCTAAAGCCTTACAACTCGACGTTTGTTAAAGATCCAGTCTGTCTAAAATAATTTCGATGTAAGTCTGACAAAAAGTAAATCAAAAGTTTCGTCTACCATACATATAGAACATTTTAACATTTTAGACGACACTCGCTAGTGCCACATATATGTATCATTTACAAACAGTGAATAGTACATTTTTACTATACAATCATTGCATACCCTGAACAACAGGACCCTGCTGGTCTGGGTCTTCGTGGTTTGTTATTTTGCAATATTTTGTAAAAACGCCCCATAGTAGTCAAAAATGGACTTAACTTAATTGGAAACTGGAAATGTCCATTGGACGTCTCAGAGGATAGTAAGTGAGTGCAGACTATCATCCGATGGGATAAGGACAAGCCATTATTTTCTATTATTTCCTAAAATTATCGTCTACAAGACATAGGCGTCTGCAAAAAAATCAAATTTAGAGTTTATGTGCTTTTAACTTGAGAAAGTTTAATACGATTGCTTGTAAATATTTTTGTCAGACACCTAGTCCGAGTTTTTATACACGTCAACAGTGGATGTGCGTTTACACTGTTTGAGTTGTCCGTACGTTGTCTTGGATGTACCCGACGTATCTTCTAGATCCAAACAGTTTGACGTAAAGTTTGGTTAAAGTGACATCCTTTTAACAAACCCTAAAGGAGGGTCAATGTCTGTAATGTTTGGCATTTTGGAATATATTGCAGCAACCACCTCATAAATAGACTAGACTGAACTGCATACTGGGATTTCAAATTTAAGCTTCATGGAGTAAAGGGTTGGATACCGCCAACGGCAACTTAAAGCGCTTTTTGTTACATTTAATAAGGAGTAGTTACAAGTGCTCTGTCTTTGTAGAGCAAGTGTTTAAGCTTGATACAAAGCAAGACAAAATCAGAGACAGACAATTATAATTCTGGGCAGAAATAGAAGACAATTTAGTTCAATATTACGACCGGAAAATTAACAAATGCGTATTAATGGTTAGGTTTTTACGACAAATAACTGCTTAAAGCAAGGTGACACTAAAACAGAAAGCTCCTTCAGGAGCTTTCTGTTTTACTGTCACCTTGCTTTAAACTGTAACCTGTCTTTTGTTCAACCAATTAGCCCTCGTTTGAGTGGAAGATATATTGCAGAAACAAACTCATAAATAGACTAGACTTATTTTAGATGCTGACATTTCACTTTAAAGTTTCAGAGAGGAAAGGGTTAAGCAACGGCAGCGGCAACTTAAAGCGCGTTTTGTTACATTTAAACAGAAGCAGTTACAAGTGTCCTGTGATTGTGAAGCTAGTAGCGCAAGACAAAATCAGAGTTTTGGGCAGACAGAAGACTGACACACAGCGACAGACAGACGTATGGGTTACAGCCCATAAGCAAGCTATGTGTCGGCTAACCGTCAATATTAGCTTTCGTGGCTCTCAGAAAAACACCATTATTTGTCATACAGGGCATTTCTATTGTGCCATTTTGTTCAATATTACGACCGAAGAATTAACAAACGAGTATTGTTAGGTATTATGACAGATGACTGCTTAAAGCAAGGTGACAGTAAAACAGAAAGCTCCTTCAGGAGCTGTCTGTTTTACTGTCAGCTTGCTTTAAGCTGTAACCTGTCTTTTATTCAACAAATTAGCCTTTGTTTGAGTGGTCAATTTAGAGAGGTTTTACTGTTCATTAAATACTTTGAGTCCTAGTGGCGAGTATATTCAGATAAGAGGGCTTCTAAACAAGGATCAATGTCTGCACAGTTTGTTACTTTGGAATATATTGCAGAAGCGACCTCATAAATAGACTAGACTGAACTGCATACTGGAATTTCCAAATAAGCTTCATGGAGTAAAGGGTTACATGTAAGCAACGGCAACGGGAACTCAAAGCGCTTTTTGTTACATTTAATAAGGAGAAGTTACACGTGTTCTGCGTTTGTGAAGCAAGTCGCTAAGCGCGAGACAAAGCAAGACAAAATCAGAGACAGACAATTAGAATTCTGGGCAGACAGAGAAGACTGACAGACAGCGACAGACAGACGTATGGGTTACAGCCCATAAGCAAGCTATGTGTCGGCTAACCGTCAATATTAGCTTTTGCGGCTCTCAGAAAAACACCATTATTTGTCATACAGGGCATTTCTATTGTGCCATTTTGTTCACATATAAGCTCTCTCTCTCAACATCGTCGAGGAGTATTGGCTTCATTTATTTTAAATCATGCGAAAACCGGATAGGATTAATGATGGCAGATACAGAATCCAATTACCACGTCAAGTAGTGGCCTGGAGGCTGAAATTATGTGAAATCCGTATCGTTATCTACAGAAGCGCACAAATCACCTTGTGTTGTGCTCATTGTGGGATGAATTCCTGTGGAAACTACAGTAAACCCTCTCTATTACGACCACTAAATTGTGTTAATTATAAGGTGTTTGTGACAGGTGACTGCTTAAAGCAAGGTGACAGTAAAACAGAAAGCTCCTAAAGGAGCTTTCTGTTTTACTGCCACCTTGCTTTAAGCTGTCACCTGTGTTATAGAAAAAATAAACCCTCGTTTTAGTGGTCGTAATTGAGAGGTTTTACTATATAGAACATTTGGTCGTTGAAGAGGCAACTGGATTTTCTGCTAACAAGAATTGATAGCGTGTGCATAGCTTTGAATAGAAATGAAATACTGCAGTCTCCGTCTCCAAATCTCTCTCTCCCTCTCTCTCTCTCTCTCTCTCTCTCTCTCTCTCTCTCTCTCTCTGCCTCTCCTCTCTCTGTATCTGTTTCGGTCTGTCTGGATGTCTATGTTTGTCTGTCTGTGTGTGTGTCTGTATGTGTGTCTGTCTGTGTGTGTATGACTCTCTCACTGTCTCTCTCTGTCTCTCTCTCTGTCACTTTGTCTCTGTCTCTTTGTCTTTCTCTCTCTTTCTCCTATTTGCTTGTCTGTCTGTATATTTATCAGTCTCTTCCTCTCTCTTTCTCTCTCTCTCAATTTAATTAATTCATTTATTTGCTGTTCTGTTTTCATTCAAAGTGGAACCTGACTGACAAAAAATCACCATACGTACACTCTGTTAAGTTCGCGTATGTATACATGTCAACGGAAATTAAACAAATAGGACAATGTGCTTTTAACGAAAGGTTCAAAGTACGAAGAAAACAATTGTCGTCACCTTTGTTTCTCAAGCTAGCGTTTTAGGTAAATTGGCTTAAGTATCGTAAAGAGTTTCACACAGTTTGTACCCTGGTCAAGCGATCAGACACCACGTCAAGCGGTGTCTGATCAGGATCCAAACTATGCAGTCTACTCGGGGCAAGGGACATGAAGGTGTAATAAGTGTTCAACTGGGGCAGTGGACAAAACGTTATACTTTCCCCATAAAACGCGTTTATGCTATAACAATTACATGAATGTCTATTGCAAAACGTTTTCCCGGTATCTGGTCAGGCTTCACACTGATTACCATAGTATTAACCCATTAACCCATAAATACGCCTTTTCACGCTTATAATTTATTCCTCCACTGAAGAAAATAGTTATCTTTTATACAGTTGTGAATATGTATCATAAGGAATATTTTCTTTATTCTAGCAGGTGGTAGCTTAAAGCAGGCTGAAAGTAAAGCAGAATGCACCTTAAGGTGCATTCTGCTTTACTTTCAACCTGCTTTAAGTAGTCACCTATCTTCAAATCTAGAAACAGGTTATGGGGTAATGGGTTAAAATAGATCATTAGACAGTTCAAAATTTTGCTTTTGTCTAACTTTTATTGCATTGGGTTTGCGTTTCGATTGCGCCTGAGCGGGAAATAATAACATCTTCTATATTTCAATTACAGTGGAGAATGTGTTATTCTTTCCCAATAAACGCGTTTACGCTAAAACTATTATTTGCAGTGCAAACAGTTTGGAGCCAGATCAGACGCCGGGTAACCCGGCGTCTGATCAGGCTCCAAACTGTTTGCCACCAAGATAAACATGAATTATCAGAATTGTCCAAAAGTTGTTCTTTTCTACGTTTTAGCGCTTTGCGTTTGCGTACGTTTGCGTTTAAACGGGAAAGAATAACAGATTCTCCACTGTACAATAATAAGAAAACTGCAGTAGAGAAGACGTTATTCTTTCCCGTTTAGACACATACGAAACACAAACGCATGGCAATAACATTTAGAAAATGACAACTTTTCGACAATTCTGACTATTCATGTTTATCTACGTGGCAAACAGTTTGGAGCCTGATCAGACGCCGGGTTACCCGGCATCTGATCTGGCTCCAAACTGTTTGTAATGGAAATGATAGTTTTAGGGAACACGCGTTAATTGGCACAGAATAACATGTCCAATTTATTTCACTGACCTGAAACTCCGCTATAGGTCCACCACTGTTCCCAGAGTCGTGTACAGTCAACTGAAACGAATAAAACAATAATAAATGTCCAAGTAGGTATAATCAACGACATAAATCATTAGATAGATTAAATACCAAAATGGTGTATTTGCTAAAAAGAAGAAAATATTTCAATAAATGCAAATGTTGCGTATTACATGTATCATGCATATGGAATTTAAGCCTTTTTCCCAATAAAAGCGCCTTTTAGCGGGTTTAATTTATTCATCCGCTGAAGAAAATAGTTCCAATTTAATCAGTTATGAAGATATATTATAGGGCATATTTTCTATATTCTAGCACATGATAGCCTAAAGCAGACTGAAAGTAAAGCAGAATGCGCCTTAAGGCGCATTCTGCTTTGCTTTCGATCTGTTTTAAGAAGTGACCTATCTTCAATACTAGAAATAGACTATCAGGTTAAGGGTTTAGCCTCTTAAAACATATTCATAGTTAACCAAGTTGTGCCCATTATGGGACAAAGACAAACAATGTATAATCTGATCAGACGCCGCATAATGCGGTGTCTGATCAGGGTCTACAATGTTTGCTAATAGATATTTTAATATGAAACATAGCTAAAATGAAAATTTAGGCTAGGTACCCCTTAGATAAAAATGGACTAATCAAGTATTAAGCATGGAGGAATCCACTGAGCGCTAATAGGTTAAGATGTTTTGCTACAAAGGGTGCTTCAGCATTTCTGTTTGACAGGTCTAGTCTGCAATCATTTGTACACAGTTTTGATCATGTTCAAATACCGAATTTTGAAACGTCTGATCAGAACCCAAACTGTTGGCAATTTATAGTTAAGTCGCGAATATAAATTATAGCGGAGAATATCTAGTTATTATTTCTCGTTTAAACGCAAACGAAACGTAAATGCAATGTCATAAATCATTTTAATCTGAGGGGTAAACCGTTTGGAGCCTGGCCAGGCGGTGGTTTCCCCTGCGTCTGATCTGGCTCCCAACTGTTTACATAGGATATTATGTTTTAAGCATTAATGCGTTTAATAGGAAAGAAAATTGTCTTCTCCACTGTAGCAAGTGAATGGTTAGTTGGGATAATTATTATTCCTATATATGATACGAACAGACACCATAGTCATTAGGAATCCCAGGCAAGCAGATTTACTGACCTCCTGCAATGCCGCCATTGCGTAGGAGAGAGAAGATGGATCTAGGAAAAATCTACGGACTATCGAACAACGTGACAAATGTAGGGGATGAACTAATTAAAGTTGAAACAATTCAAAGAGTTTTGACTGAACCGTTGCTAGGATAACGAACCGCTGCTAGCATTACTATGATAGCAACAAGTATTCTCTCTCTCGAGCGCGACTGGATATCTCGAACTCGATTTAATCGACATTACCCGTATTTCAAAGTTAAAACGTGGCTTAGCCACGTTTTAACTTTGAAATATGGGTACATGTATGTTCGACTTAATCGAGCATGAAATTATGCAGTTCATGTGTCGAACAATCGGATATTTCGAGTTAAGAGAGTTCGAGTTATTGAAGTTCGCCTGTATATGCAAACATATTTGAATCTGGATCAAACATCACCTTACCAGGATAAAAAACTGTTTGCCAATATTGTATTTCTTGAAGTACGTTTACAAGGTAGTTTGTTTGTTTTAGATATATATACAATGGTGCATTTGAAGCAAAACAGAAATGTACATGTACCTCCCAAATGGTTTTTCAGTCAATGGTTTTCAGGTTCAAATTTGATGAAGAATATTGCATACACCAATTTGTCAGCCATTGGTTATTGGTTTAGTAACAGTACAATTTCACGGACCAAATTGCGGTTGGAGTATGTTTTATCAAACGTGAGTAAGACTGTTTGATATGTTGCTGGTGTCCTTTATTGCTACTGTACATGTATACATGTACATGTACTGATGCTGCCGTTACTGTTGCTGTAACCGTAAATTGTTATATGTAATTCCCGATCTAAGATTAGGAACAAATGGTTTGTTACCTGTTTCGATTTCCTCACTATTATAACTATTGGTGTCTTATCTGTTGTTTTAAATGTGCTGCTTACATCTAACTCCCGATCTAAGGCTATAGAAATAGTATTTTTTGCTGTTCCACTAGTACTGCTGTTGTCACTGCTGTTGTTGTAACTATAAACGGCTATATCTAATTCCCGTTCTACGGCTATGAAAAGACTGTATGTGTTTTCTGCCTCGAGTTTCCTTAGTTTAAGTGAGGTACATCTAATTCCCGATCTAAGATTACGAACAGATGGTTTGTTCTTTCTGTTTCCATTTATTTAGTTATTGACGGGATAACTGGCCATAAATGTAAAATAATACCATCAATTACATATATATATTCTTTGTAGGTTTCTTATGTAAATACGTCACGTTCCAGCGCACACACGCCGTCTGGTCGGTTACGGTACAAAACAAGCTACGATCGAACACCAATCGATCAACGGCTGTAAAAATGATATACTGTGCTGACAGAAATAAGGCGACCCGCGTTTGGATTATACGCGTTCTGCAGGGCTGCTATTTCTCCGGATTTTTCCTAAGACTTCGGATTTTTATCGTAGCAGATGGAAGCTTAATTCAGGCTAAAAGTAAAGCAGAATGCGCCTTAAGGCGCATTCTGCTTTTCTTTCAACCTGTTTTAAGCAGTTATGTGTCTTCAAAACAAGAACCAGCCTATGGGGTAAAGGTACGATTAGTAAAATTGAGTCTGAAAATTTGAAATCTTAGGCTTTTTATGATCAACTAATGGCAGCCCTGGTTCTGCTTCATCAAAGTTACAGTAAATCTCAACATAGTGGGTAATGAAACAATATTGCATATTAACCCCTTTACTGTCTTACCCCGAATGCAATGGTTAGTGCGAACAGTATGGATCCTGATCAGATTCCGCGTGACGCTGCGTCTGATCAGGATCCAAGCTGTTTGACACTCCTTTCAATATTTCTTAAGTCAAAATACCATAGCGTCAACTTTGAGGAATGAAAAACAGGCTACAATTGTTTAAACCACAATGTATAGGGTTAACAAACCATAGTTACATGTATGTCCGCTGTATACAGAGGAGTGTCAGTCAGTTTAGACCCTGAACAAACGACGAGTAACTAGACTTCAAAATAACAACTCATTGAACATAAGATAATTCCGTTTTTTAAATCAGTGACGATCAGACGACGAGTCTCCCAGCGTCTGATCTGGCTCAAAACGGTTAGGAAATAAATACTTTAGCACAAACGTGTTTATTAGAACAGAATACCGTCTACGCCAGTGTACTTCAGTAGAGAAAACGTTATTCTTTCCCGTTTAAACGCAAACGAAACGCAAAGTATTAAATGGGTAAAATGACATTTTGTTGACAATTTTGAAGACTCATTTTAAACTGAGTGGCAAACAATTTGTAGCCTGATCAGACGCCGGGTTACCCGGCGTCTGATCTGGCTCCAAATTGTTTGCAATGGAAATGGTAGTTTTAGCGTAAACGTGTTTATTAGGAAAGAATACCGTCTTCGCCAGTAAGTGTACTACACTGACAGACGTATGGCGTGTCAGATTTATATACACGAGTCAAGCTCTGGGATACAATAAACTATCACAACCAATGAATGATATTGTGGGTTATGAAATATTGTCCCTTTTAAATCTCCCCCTGTCTTAACACTGTCTGCTATGAGTTGCTGTCTGTACGATCTGTCAAGTTAAGGGTCCAAGGTTATAAAGCGTTTGAGCTAAGTCTGAGTGTGTTCTCCAGCATTTGATTGGTCAGATTTGAGCCTTGGCTCAAATCTGACCAATCAAATGATTGAAAACGACTTTAGACTCAACAGAAAAGCTTTATAACCTTGGACCAAGTTTTATGCATTATGGCATTGCATTGAAGAAACATTAAAGCGAGTCAGTTGTTTGGATCCAGGTATGGCAGCGAGTTACTCCGCATATGGGCCCGTTTTACTAAACATCTTACGCAAAAAATTTGCGTAAGTCAAAATTTTAAATTTTAATTTATATTTTTTATTATCACTTGTTACAAACAGCAAATAGCCAGATCAGAGGACGCGCTTTTAGCGCGTCCTCTGATCTGGCTATTTGCTGTTTGCAAACGTTTCTGATCGAAAATTAAGAGTAAAACGGTTTTGACTTACGCAAATTTTTTGCGTAAGTAGTTTAGTAAATCGGGCCCCAGGTCTAATCCAAAGTGTTGCAAACTACCAGCCTAGTCGCTATAAGATTAGTTACATGGGCGTAGATGTTCTTTGCAATAAAACGCGTCTGTGCAAAAAACCCTCATGTTTTTGCCAACAAATTTGCAGACTGTTCAGAAGCCAAGTTCCCTTCAGATTTTAACCTGTTTGCAACTCATATAAATACACAGTCGTCACATTTTTCAAAAAGTTGTGAAAAAGCTTCTTTGAATGCATCAAAATTTAGTTTCTCTTAAAACGGGCAAGAATAACTTCTTCTCCACTGTACCACAGACAGAATACGCCGTAAAGTCAGTAAAAAGGGTGTCTGTTTTTATTTGGCATACAGTGGAGAAGACGTTAATCTGTCAAATTAAAGACGTTTTTGTTAAAACGATAGTATCCATTACAAACAGTATAGAGCCAGATCAGATGCCGGGTAACCCGATGTCTGATCAGGCTCCAAAATGTTTGCCACTCAAATAACAACAATCTTCAACACTTATCAGCAAACCTTCATTTATAATGTTATTGCATTTCGTTTGCGGTTAGTTTGGTTTAAATGAGAAACTATAACGTCTTCTCAACTGTATAATGGTATGATACATTTTATTGATTTAGCTTTATGGTTGGATATAAAAAAAAAAGGCTATGTGTTATTTGCATGTGTTATTATATTCATAAAAAAATATATATCGTTTTCATGAAACGCGTTGTTGTATCTTTATTATATAATAAACCATGATCGTGAAAAGTGTAGTTTGCTACTACAGTGGAGAATCTGTTATTCTTTCCCAATAAACGCGTTTACGCTAAAACTATTATTTGCAGTGCAAACAGTTTGGAGCCAGATCAGACGCCGGGTAACCCGGCGTCTGATCAGGCTCCAAACTGTTTGCCACCAAGATAAACAAGAATTATCAGAATTGTCCAAAAGTACGTTTTAGTGCTTTGCGTTTGCGTACGTTTGCGTTTAAACGGGAAAGAATAACAGATTCTCCACTGTACTAAAGCTAAATTGAGTTTTATGTATTTTTTACTTTCGAAACATTGATACCAATGTTCTACCGTTTTGATCCTGATCAGACACCGAACATCTTTACGACTGATCACTATATAATCCATCTGGCACTTTTGTCGATGTTTTCTGTCAAATGTAGACATGATAAATTATACTGTACTAAGGGACTAGTTATGTTTTAGGAATGTACCCATGGTGTATTTTGTTTCGTTTAGAATATGTTATTACAATTCTAAGGTCCGTTTTACGAAACATCGTACGACAAAAAACGGTCGTAAGTCAATCCTTTAAAATGCATCTGATTTCTGATCTCTCCATCAAATCCTGTTTTGCATCATATCTGTGGAATCGTCTTTTTAAGACGATTCCAAAGAGATGTCACCAGACAAGATTAATGGAGAAATAAATAGTAGCTGAGAAGTTTAGAATCTGACTTACAACAATATTTGCCGTACGACGCTTCCTAAGATTGACCCCATGGTTAAATTACAAAAGCGGTTGGCTAGTAATGGTTAAACAAATTTGGACATTTTCTAACATCCAAACTATGTTTGTAATAAATTATTACAAACCTGGTTATTATTACAAAATTTGTTGTAATTTTTCAGTTTAGAATATGTTAATATTTCATAAAAACAACCGTATACGCTAACACAATTTTAAATTCACGGCAATCGCCAGGACATTCTCACGACAATATTGTATTCGTTCCCGTTTAATTTTGTCACTGCCACTGGAAATTTGATAGAGAAGCAAACAGAAAAGGCACAATGGCAAAGACGTCATTCTAACTCGTAAAACGCAAACGCATTGCGATGAAAGTTAGAAAATTTTGCAATTCTAACTATTTATTTTAATCTGAGTGGCAAACCGTTTGAAACCTGATAAAGGTCCGGTAACAATGAATCAAATTTGGCTCTAAACTATTTGCAATATACATGACGATTTTAGCATGAAGGCGTTTATTTGGAAATGATAATATCTTCTCCACTGCATGAAACAAACATATTTAAGCAGATTGTCTCGTACACTGAAACCATTTCAAAATACGATGCCTAATCTTGGTTTACACTTTATACAATATCCGAGGGTTATATAGAGAGAACAAGATAGAGATATAATACTGAAAACATTTAGTTTTTATATAATGCTGAACGCACCGAAACCAAGCCTTCTTTGATTCATCATAATTGAAGGACTTTTCTATAGTTCATCGTCCAATTTTCACTCCCGCGAACACTTGGTTGTATAAATAGTGTTGCCTGTCTTTTAACAACAAGAAGAAGTCATTACCACGATTGTGTGTCAGTAGAAGGACTAATATGGCCAACATACAAACCCACTCAGTGTTTTCAATAGATACATTCTTTTGATACCTATTTGTTCGGTCAAATTTTGTTCAGTGCTAAGTACAAATTATGATTATTTGTACGAACGCCTTCTGATCTTCATTAGGAAGAAGTGGGCAATTAATGATCAAAAAGCTGTGGAACGGCTGTTTTATATATCTATATTAAGAATAACCCGAATATTATACAATATATAATTGAAACTAAATATACAAACTTCTACAATCAGTGCAGTCACTGCAGTGTACCTTCTAGCTACAGTGGAGAATCTGTTATTCTTTCCCAATAAACGCGTTTACGCTAAAACTATTATTTACAGTGCAAACAGTTTGGAGCCAGATCAGACGCCGGGTAACCCGGCGTCTGATCAGGCTCCAAACTGTTTGCCACCAAGATAAACATGAAATATCAGAATTGTCCAAAAGTTGTTCTTTTCTACGTTTTAGTGCTTTGCGTTTGCGTACGTTTGCGTTTAAACGGGAAAGAATAACAGATTCTCTACTGTACAATCAATGCGGTATCTATATGATATATTGAATACAAAAATTGAATTTGCAGTATAAATGAGGCGTTTGGACTATGTTCGGGTTTTAACCTTTTACACCAAATCCCGCTTCTAGCTTTGAAAACAGGGGATCGTTTCATAAAACTTCGTACGACAAATGTTGTCGTAAGTCAGATTATAAAAGTCTCAATATTTTTTTATTTCTCCATCTAATCCTGTTTATTTCTCCATCTAATCCTGTCTTGTGACATATTTTTGGAATCGTCTTGAAAAGACGATTCCAAAAATATGTCACATGACCGGATTAAATAGAGAAATAAGAAATTAAATGCATTTTAAAGTTTTGACTTACGATCGATTTCTTCGTACGAAGTTTTATGAAACGGGCCCCAGGTGACTACTTAAACTAGGTTGAAAATAAAGCAGATTGTGCCTAAATGCGTATTCTGCTTTACGTTGAGTCTGATTTAAGCTATCATCTGATAGTACCATATGTCTTTTACTGCATATTCATTACTGTATAAATTTAAACGACTTTCTTCAAAAGAGAAATAAATCAAATGCGTAAAAAGACGTATTTTTTGGGTGATGGGTTAAAGAATTGATCCGCCCCTGTCATAGCATTGATGATCGATGGTCGTATGCTAGTAGATAATGTATTACAGTGGAGAATCTGTTATTCTTTCCCAATAAACGCGTTTACGCTTAAACTATTATTTGCAGTGCAAATAGTTTGGAGCCAGATCAGACTCCAAACTGTTTGCCACCAAGATAAACAAGAATTATCAGAATTGTCCAAAAGTTGTTCTTTTCTACGTTTTAGTGCTTTGCGTTTGCGTACGTTTGCGTTTAAACGGGAAAGAATAACAGATTCTCCACTGTAGATATTAGATAATGTATTACCTACATGTATGGTGCACTGGCGGGACAGCTCATACACAGTCAAACTCATGCGGAATATAAAGATATTTTGGAGATATTGTATGTTAATCTCATATAATAGGGGTGCAAAGGTTTCTATTAAAACATTTTGCATTACTTGTGTCTTGGCTATACACAGTATTTTCTGTACAGAAATGCACATGTTCCAATACTCAGTCGACGCTTGATTAAATGTCAACTGTTCGTCTGGGTAGTTATTTGGTACTATTTAAGTTTCCGTTTGTTGGTTCGCCTCATACTGGTAACAAAGGCAAACACTGATTTGATGGTGTGTACAATAAATGTGTCAATTGTAAAATGTGTCACAGACTTTTGAGACAAAAGTCTTACCCGTTCACTCTCAATGACGTCATTAGTTTATAACCCGACGTCGGATCAGGATCAAAATTGTTTGACACTTATTTTGGAATTATGTCAGTTATGCTGCTTTAAATCTAAGTTTGAAACGATATTGCAGACAGTAACATTGATGCAGACGACAGTATGGCGGCGAAGATGTAAGAAACTCACGATAAATTTGATCATGAAATGGTTTAAAGAATTTTATTTGATTCTGAATTCATTCTCAGGCATATGATTTGGTCAGATTTGAGATTTGGCTCACATCTGAACATCGAATAGTTGAGAACGATCTCAGACCAAAGATCCGCTCCTGTGAGTAGATGTACCATGATGACAGACGTGGAGTAGATATCAGTATATGACATTTGTACAACACTGGAGCATCGAGACTTTATATGTCTCTGTGGTGTGGTTACACTTTCATCAATGTGTTCATTCATTGTCTAACTCGACAAATAGCCGGTTGACACGGTAGGACCCACATCGAGAGTTAATTAGCTACAGTGGAGAAATCGTTATTCTTTCCCGTTAAACACAAACGAAACGCAAACGCAAAACACTAAAATGTACCCGGCGTCTGATCTGGCTCCAAACTGTTTGCAGTGGAAATAAACGTTTTGGCGTAAACGCGTTTATTGGGAAAGAATAACACATTCTCTACTGTATGAAGCCTCTCGTTCTAACGATCACTCAATTGAATGTTTGATTTTGGTGTCAAAATCAGATCGGTGCTTTTAACAGGATGAACGTTAAGCAGAAAGCTCAAATGTGAGCTTTCTGTTTTACTTTGATATTGCTTAAAGTAATAGCATTCCATAATATAGAAAATGAAACAATTTTTGCTTAATGATCGCGACAGCTGGATTTTGCTGTGTTTGATAATTTTCAACAAATGTGTATATTAAAACGTAACAAATGTAAGATTGGTATGACCTCATTGTTAGAAAATTATTCTTTACAGACGTTGTATAAGGTCCGTGACTAATGAAACGCCTATACGCTCGTACTAAAGTTTAACCATTTCCCACAAACAAGCGCCTTTAAACGCCTTTAATTTATTTACCTACTGAAGAAAATAGTTCAAATTTATGAAGTCACAAGAGTTAGTTTCCATACCCTAGCAGATTGTAGCTTAAAGTAAGTTGAAAGTAAAGCAGAATGTGCCTTAACCCTTTACCTGATAGCCTATTTCTAGTATTGAAGATAGGTGACCACTTAAAGCAGGTTGAAAGTAAAGCAGAATGCGCCTTAAGGCGCATTCTGCTTTACTTTCAGCCTGCTTTAAGCTGCCATCTTCTAGAATGTAAAAAATATTCCTTATGATACATATACATAACTGTAAAAATTGGAACTATTTTCTTCAGAGGAGGAATAAATAAAATACGCTAAAAGGCGCTTCTATTGGGGAAAGGGTTAAGGCACATTTTGCTTTACTATCAACTTGCTTTAAGTAGTCAGCTGTCTTCAAATTAATGGAATACATCGTATATTGCAAACACTTAGAATTTTGCGTCGTATAATGGTCAGCTTTTACGTCATGTACGACCGGTTTGAAACGCATTTCTTTTCCCTAGGAACACGGCTTTTTTTTTATTGCGACATGAAATCCATTTGAATTTTGTAGTTGTCTGAATGTTTAATGTGTTTTGTAAAACAATTGCATATAGCCAGACAACCAGAATTGCTTTTAATCCTGTGATTGAAACAAGTGTACATGTATGTATAGTTTGCTAACAATGAAGACCATGCTCATAATACGCATACCTGGCAATCCGATCATGGTCTGCACTGTCTGATTTGTATTTATTTTTTCTGAAAATATTTTCGAAAAGAGCTCTTCAATCATATCAACTGGTAGTTTTTGTAATGTTGAATAGTCAAACTTAAAGGATTCAATAATAGCTTTCTGTAAAAATGATGTTTGACAATGTCATAAACATATTTACGCTTTACTCTAAAGTATTTTTCTTGTTTTGAAGACAGGCAAATTTGGGAATCTTCTCATAGTCGAAACTTGTTGTACAGTGCTCCCTCTCTACAACGGCCCTCCCAACAAAGACTCCCTCCTTACAACGACACTTGTCGCAAATTACCTAAACAGGGTAATAATGTATTTCGCGTTTACTGCTGCAATATCGTCTGCTTAAAATTGTTGTCTGTTGTTTTTCTCAAAGTTACATATAAGTGGACATTTTGATAGAATAAGTGTAAAATTGAGTGACAAACAGCTTGAACCTAGATCAGACGCCGCGTTACACGGCGTCTGACCTAGATTCAAGCTGTTTGCAAATGTAAGCAAAGTCAATATTCTCCCTCCCTATAACGACTCCTTTCGAACAACACACACACAATCTGTATCTCCCATTGAGTGACGTTCTAGAGAGGGAACGCTGTTTTCTTTTCAAAATGGATTTTCTTCTTCTGCCCTGGTGTCACTGTTTATATCAGTCGTATATACCAAGACAATGGAGGGAGCATTCATATCAAATATCCAGGAATAAATTCTTTAGTTGAAATTAATGCGAATCAATATTGTATTTGTTAGGAATTAATCTAAATAAACTTTGTACATCAATATCTCAATTACATCGTTATTTTTTGTTGTTCGGTTCTGAAGTGTAAACTTTACTCAAATGATACTCAACATGTAATTTACAACCGCCAAGTTTTCGTTACAAGAATATGGGAGTACAGGATGGCTAAAACTTAAGAGAGCTGAAGTAAAATGGTTTAAGTTAGCAATATCAGATTTTTGCTTTTTCTTAATGGCTTAGTAATTCAAATTACTTTAATGAATATATTTTTCTCAAATATGCTTTAATCATTGTTTCAACATTAGATTAGACAATGTATACTCTTGCAATACAGAATTATTTAGCATGGGGTTATTAGTGTCTGATTCGTATTTGCTAGATAAATTAATGAATGCATAGTATGAATTAAGCAAACCGAAGCCCTCAAGCAAAACTATAAATGTCTTTGTTTATTCAAATCAGAAACGAGTTGTATTTGTACATGAATTTCTGTTCATTACCTCTTAGCCTATTTCTAGCTTTGAAAACAGGTGACCACTTAAAGCAGGTTGAAAGTAAAGCAGAATGTGCCTTAAGGCACATTCTGCTTTACTTTCAGCCTGCTTTAAGCTACCATCTGCAAGGATATAGAAAATATTTCTTCTGATACATATTCTTGGCTGTATAAATTGGAACTATTTTCTTCAGTGGAGGAATAAATAGAGGCGTAAAAAGGCGTTTTTAAGGGTTAATGGGTTAAAGATGATTTTAAGGTGAAACCATTTTACAAATGTGCAACTTATCTTTTATCTAATTTCGGCTACTGTTACATAAGCAGTTGTATTGTATCTGCTCTAAAGTGATTTGGGCTGGCAAAAGTGTCATACAAAATAACATTGGAACTATAAAATAAGAATAGGATTATCGCTACATGACAAATTTTATGTCGCAGTGCCATAACATCCTACCCATCCATCCATCTCAACTTCAAACCAACTACGTGTAGTTTGATAAAGCACTCATAGCCTCTGTGACAGAACACTGTTTTAAAAACCCATTGATTTATAATCCTTTCACTAGGATATGTAACACATCAACATAAGTTTTCTTTCGCAAACCTGTATATGACCACCAAATATCTAAAAAACAAACAAAAAAACGCGAATTCGACCGATACGCGGCAGTTTGCAAATCGCTGATATATAGGAAGTTACAAACTCTGTTGCCCATTTCTCTGATGATATTAAACTAGAATGTGAGTTTACATCTGCCGAACCAAATATAGATATTGACTACAGTCGAACCTTGGTATCCTAAGTCGACCGTATCCGTATTTAAATGCTATAACGCGAACACGCCATGTCTTGATACGGAAATACTAGTGTGTTGTAAAAATGAACTTCATCCGTTGAAATATTAAAACAAGTTTTAGATGTTTTACTGAAACAAAGGTTCATAAATGGCGTGAAAGACAAGTGTCCACTTAACCATTCTCGCCCTATAAATGACTACGTGCTTATAAATTGTAGTAGTTCATTTTTATATAACTGCCTGATCTAAATATTCATTTTTTTTTTTTTATAAAATGTATTAAACTTCCTGTCAGCAAACAGTGTAGACTCTGATCAGAGGTCGCAAAATCGGCAACTGGTCAAATTCTACACTGCTTGCCTATGCCCCTTTATAGGACGCTATGCATACATGGGTCTTAATTGGTAAACCCATACAGAAGTTGTTTGTTTTATTTTCATCTTGCTCTAGGTAGCTCTAAGCTAGGAACACCGAGATCACCCCTTATTTTGATTTATTGTAATTGCAGTACTCTCCCATTGTTAAACGTCCAGTTTCTGCCGTAATATTGGTTGTAAATAGTACTGCCGATCCCTGTAACGGCCTTGAAGTAGTCATTACCGTGTACTCATGTCAGCAAAGAGGATCGTACATCCAAAGTGCCTAGTTACAGCATCATGAGCATGTCCTTCAATAAATACTTTCCTATGGTTGTCAAGAACTTGTTTGGTCTGAAGATCAAATTATGCTTAGTTAATACTCAACACGTTATACATACGATCACCTAGTGCTTTTAACACGATTATATGATAAATGGAAGGCAAGAGAGTGGCAATTATTATAACTATTTTCACCCAAAACTCCATAGATAAGCACTAAAGAAAAATAGTTCCAATTTAGACAGTCATGCTATTGTATAATAAGGAACAATTTTGCCTCGGTATTCTGAAGCTTGCTAAAAGCAAGCAGAATGCGCATTCAAACATAGTCTGCTTTACTTCCAAATTGCTTTAAAAAGTCACCATCTTCAATACTGGAAACAGACTATGGAGTAAACGGTTAAGTTATTACCCTAAAACTAAAGTAGGGTGCTATATAATGTGTAGTTTAATAAATAGATTTGATAAAGTAGTCAGAGAGGAGATCAAAATAATTGATTATGTCAGATAAACATTTCACAGATCTACTTCACTTAGAACAAAGGAAGAGAACTTTCTTAAGTATTAATTAAATCAAATTAAATTAAACTTATTTTTCCAATTAAATCCCCATTCTGGGACCCGTTTCATAAAACTTCGAACGACAAATGTTGTCGTGAGTCAGATTATAAAAGTCTCAATTATTATTTATTTCTCCATGTAATCCTATCTTGTGACATCTCTTTGGAATCGTCTTGAAAAGACGATTCCAAAACGATGTCACAAAAAGGATTAGATAGAGAAATCAGAAATTAAATGCATTTTAAAATTTTGACTTACGACCGTTTTTGTCGTACGAAGTTTTATGAAACGGGCTGCAGATGTTTTCGAAAAACCGTAAGGTCATTCAGACCCTGTTCAGTCAAGGCTAGTGATATCCTTTTACACTGTTGCTTTCTTACTATGTAGCTCAAAGGGCCAAGACGCATGGAGAATAAAAACATCAATACTATGAACAATTTGCATGTTAACGGCGAAACCTAGATAAGCTGTGCAAACTGTTTGGATCCTGATGAGACGCAGCCTAACGCTGTTTGATACACTGACACTTTTTTAAAAGATTTGTTAAGACCGATAGCAGACGACAATTGTTGCGGACGACAACATTACTTATATTAGCGTTTAAAGAGCTTGATACGACACCTCTGAGATCCGAAAGTTTGACCTTTTAACCCTAATGCTATAATCATCTCGTCTGCTTGCAAGGCATCGCCTACATAAAAGTGCAAATTTACAGAAGGAACATAAAATCGCTTAGAGTGAGAAAATAACATCTCCAACCTTCACCATTGTGAATTACTAATATAGTCTGCTTCAAACTTATCGTCTGCGAAAATATCAAAACCGTATGTTATACCTTACAAACTGAATACAATTGAATCTGAGTGCCAAACAGTTTGAATCCAGATCGGATGTTGTGTAACGCTGCTGCTGATCTTGCTTAACCCATTTGTGCCCACGATCCTATATATAGGACATAGGCAAACAGTGTAGACTCTGATCAGACGCCGCATTATGCGGCGTCTGATCAGAGTCTACACTATTTGCTGATAGGAATTTCAAGATAAAACAAAATGAAAATGGAAAAATTTGACCAGGCATTCCTTTGATACAAAATGGACTAACCCAATATATAAACATGGAAGAATGCATTGGGTTTAAATGGGTTAAACTATTTGCTAAGTCAGGCTTAGCATAATAAGGGTTCAATTCTCATGGAACAATACACGGGGATATCGTTGCATCAAAGCTACTGCTATTTTGGTCTGATACTGGCTGTCTATCACCCTAAGACATATTGATGGTTAGTTTATATAGTTTAAGTATAATATTATGGTTCTCAATTGTCATGAATTACAGCACTCCCTCTCTACAAAGGCCCTCCTAACAACGACCCCTCCTTACACAGACCCTTGTTGCTGTTCCCTAATCAGGACAATTATGTCTAACGCGTTTACTGCTGCAATAGCGTCGGCATAAAATTGTCGAATGATGTTTTTCTCAACGATACATAATTGGCATTTTGACAGAAACAACTTCCTGACGAGTGACAAACAGCTTCAATTACAAGTTCAGTCCCTATAACGACTCCCTCACAATTGTTGTCTCCCATTGGGTGTCGTTGTAGAAAGGGAGCTCTGTAGGATTAAATGTGTATGTTTGATACAAACGTATGTTGCAATCTTTGATTGTGTCATTATGGAATTGCATATTTGTCATCATGTCAAAACCAATGAGCAGCTGAATGTTTGGGCTGACCATCTACTACTTAAATCACAGTCAGTTGCCCTCAACAATGCTTTAAAAGAGGGATAAATTAAAAGGCGCTAAAAGGCGCTTCTATCAGGTAAAGGGTTAAACTAGTATATGCATTGCAAAACAGTTTGGAGTGAGATCAGATGCAGAGTAACACGGTGTCTGAGCAGGTTCCAAACTGTTTGCCCTTCATCTCAGACATTTTAATGTTTTGCGTTTGCGTTCCGTTTGCGTTTCAAATTGGACAGAATATCTTCTCAACTGTTTGCTCCATTTGTATAGATGTAGGACAGATATAAAATCTGCAATGAGTAGTGACAATGTCACTTCTTACTATCTTATTGTCTTGAAATGTACTGCTACAGTAGACATGACGTTATTGTTTACAAATAAACGCGTTTTCACGAAAAGTTATATGTTCCCTTTGCAAACAGTTTGGAACCAGAACAGATTTCGAGTGACCCGGCGTCTGATAAGGCTCAAAACTGTTAGCCACTCAGTATTAAATGAATAGGCGGAGTTGTCAAAACGATGCTAAATTCTACATTCAACTGCGATGCGTTTGTGTTTCGTTTACTTTTAAACGAGAAAGAACAACATCTCCGCTGTAGACTTCTGCACGATATGCAATTTTCATTAGTAAAGAGTGTCGCCTGCAACCGTATTGAGGGTTGATTTATCTGCACTTTTTTGCAGTGTCAAACAGTCAAACTGGATCTTAACTGTTATCAAAGTTGTCACAATTCGTGCAATGGGACCTTCATTATGAAACACATTTTTTTCAGCTCATCATAATATAATAACGCACAATGGTTGTTGTTGTAGATGTGTATGAAAACAGTCCCAACAACGGAGGACTGAATCATAAAAACGCTTAACTAATAAGATAAAGCATTATCAGTGTTGCTCGATACTTGACTGTTAGTAGAAAACTGTGCTGATCCAAACGTTAACCATATATGTATACACAATTTATTATCAATTTAGCTTTCTGTTACTTTCAGTTGTATCTTTTGGTTTCACAATGTTTTAATTATTGAGAAAATTAAGCTTCTATTTATTTGAGTAATTAAAGTATAATCTAAACGACATAAGTTATAAGTGTTATTTTTCACTACAGACTAAAACAGTTGTTAAACTCTGTTTCATTCAATCTAAATATATGTTCCTCTTAAACCATTTTTCGATCGTTCTGGGTCGTAAAATAAAATTAGACAAACATTTAGGAATTTCAAACACTCAGATTTGGAGCTTTTCTGAATATTAATTTCGTTCTATTTTAGAAACACGAATAAAACAATGATGAATCCATTACTCTAGATCAAAAGTAAAGCAGAATGCGCCTTAATGTGCATATATGGTACATATTAACGACTGTATTAAGTAGAACTGTTTTCTTTAGTGGAGGAATAAATTAAAGGCTTGAAAAAGTACATTCATGAGATAATGCGTTACGGATACTGAACAGCCTGTCCGTGCTGTGATAATGTCTCTATAAAAATGAAGATGGTTACTAGAAAGTGGTATTTAGAGTTATTCCACCCCGTTGAAGCACATAAGTGACATGTAGCAAATAACTGGTTCTTGAAAAATGTTGCCGATTAACAAAGTTTGAAAGGCAAACATTTAACAGTTAAGAGCCTAGTCAGATGTCGACTTCCTCCTTGTCTTATCTGGTTCCAAACTTATTGCGATGGTTGACTGACTGTTTGGATCGGGTTTTACGTCACAGCAACACATAAAACGTCATATGTGCAATGGACATACATGTAGTTATTCTTACACAAACACGTGTATTGGCGATGAATAAACGTTTGCCTTAACCCATTTGTGCCCACGATCCCATATATGGGACATATGGAAACAGTGTAGACTCTGACCAGACGCCGCATTATGTGACATTTCATCAGAGTCTACACTGTTTGTTGATAGGAAATAAAAAAAAATTAAACTGACATTTCGACCAGGCATCCCTTTGATAAAAAATGGACTAATCCAATATATAAACATGGAAGAATCCACTGGGTATAAATGGGTTAGTGTAACCAAGTGCGGTCCTCTCTTTTACGACCACCTCTATATAACGACCACTAAATAGTGTTAAATATGTTGTGTATTCGACAGGTGTCTGCTTAAAGTAAGATGACAGTAAAACAGAAAACTTCTAAAGGCGCTTTCTGTTAAACTGTCACCTTGATTTAAGCTGTCACCTGTATTTTATACAATTAATTAGCCTTTGTTTTAGTGGTTGTAATTTAGAAATTTTACTTGCTTTGTTGCGTTCGTACTCAATAACCAACAACCTGTATTGTGTCATTTTCTTCCGTATTGAGACAACCCATGTCCCCTTTAGGCACCGTGAACCCTCTACCGGAATAATCAACAATCTATCTTGTGCAGTTTTTCAAGCACTTGAATAACCTACTTTTTATCTAGGTCCATGTATTCCTAGTACGTGCACTGAAACGACCCGATCCTTACCCTGTGACATTTAAGTACTTTACTCTCTACCAAGGTCAGTTGTTTTCTTAGCACCGTGGTGTCAAACTCTTTACCAATGTCCTTTTATCTTAGTAGTGAAATGAACTGACCCCTCACGGTTAGATAGTGCTATATTTCCTCAGCACTGCAATCACCCACTCCTTGCTTGACTTCGTATTTCTTGGAACTTTAAATGACCCATTGCTTATTTAGTTCCATATTTCTCAGCACCTACTCGTTATCTATTTCCGTCTGTCTCAGAAACAAAATAACCTGCTCCTTATCCAATGTCCCTTTTCTATGTGGCATAACCCCCGCAATCTCAACTGTCATTTTTATCTACAATTGAAATGATCAATTTTTTGTGCGTTTGTTATTTCATCGTACAATTTCAACTCATTACGCATTTTCCTTGTGTTGCAGTTGAATAACATTTTGACACAAAATACCCTTGAATACTGCAATTGGTTCTATCCATTTCTATAGAAATTGCCAATTTTTGAGACAGAAGCTTGGTAGAACCCTTTTACCCTATAGCCTGATTTAAGTCCTGAATACAGATTGTTGCTTTAAGCAGGTTGAATATAAAGCAGAATGTGCCTTCATGCACATTCTGCTTCACTTTCAGCCTGGTTTAAGCCTGGTTTAAGCTACCCCTGCTAATATATATATCAAATTTTTGTGGTTCATGTTTATTACTGTACAAATTGAAACTATTTTCTTCTGCAGGATGAACAAATTAAATGCGCTAAAAGGCGCTCCTATTGGAGAAAGGTTTAAACTGACAGAAAGTTTATCAAAAAGCTCCTTCATTGGCATTCTACTTTACCGTCTGGTTGCTTTAATAATTAACTTATTAGGATTTAGCAAAATATTCTATGGTTCATTGATAGGACATTGGTATATTGTTCTTTGGGAAATATGCGAAGGCATAAAACACGATTTGTGAGAAAAGGGTAAAAAGTCTGTGCAAGAAACCAAATAATATAACCAATGAGGAATTCATAATTGGATCTCAGTACCAATTAACAAGTATGAATCGATCGATTCATTGCTATTGCTGGATGTATTTGATTTATAAACAATCAGTTTACATGCCCTTGGCACATATATGACACTGTTGTCTTCAAATCTAAAACAATGTTAGATTAAACCGATGCATCACATGGATTTCAAGTTGTTGGAGCATTTTCAACAAATGCGTGCATTCTACTTACCGTTTGGGAATTCTATACATCACTTGGATACAGCGCATATCCAAATCAGCCAGCTTCTGAAGAAGCCGTCTGATCAGGTTATGCACTGATTACTATAGTTTTAAATGTCTTTTGGGAATAAAACCCACAAACATGAATGTAAACTGATAATAATTTAGAGTGTTGGAAATGTCATCGGAAAGTCAACAGTGAAGGGTTGTATAAAGGGAACAATATAGCTGTTTGTTTCCACTGCTCTCTGGCATGTAAATCTTTGTGCATTCGTTCAGTGCCCATCGAAAACCTCTATAACAATACATTCTGATACTTATTCTCTCGAAGACCTAGTATTACTAGAATTAAGTCAATGACCTCTGGCGCTTCGAATTTACAACACAGTTTCGAATTACAGTAAAACCTCTCTATTACGACCACTAAAGCGAAGGCCAATTGATTGTATAAAACACAGGTGACATCTTAAAGCAATGTGGCAGTGAAACAGAAAGCTCCTAAAGGAGCTTTCTGTTTAACTGTCACCTTGCTTTAAGCAGTCACCTGTCCTACACATCATATAATTAACACAATTTAGTGGTCGTATTAGAGGGGTTCTACTGTACGTCTAGTCAATATTTTATTATTTAGGATTGTTTCCAACAATATAGTTCAGTACACACTCTGACCGAAGTCAGGACAAAACAAAGAAATAAGTTCCTATCTGCTTGCTTGTATCCTGATTTAAGCAGACACCATCTGTTCTTAGCAAAGACATAACACCTTTTTAGAGTGTCTGTATTAGCAGGATTTTGCACGCTGGTGGCGGATTGGTGATTATATGTTCAAATAGTTTGGATCCTGGTGAGACGACGCGTTCCGCGGCGTCTCATTTGGATCCAAACATTTTGACACTCTGACCCTGTTTTGAAAAGACATTTAGAAAAATCTATTTTAGAACGGTTGCAGATGACAATTTTGGCAGACGAAAATATTACCCAGCATGCAAACAGTTAAGTATACAATACCCTGGTTACTCTGTCTGGTAGGTTAAAGATAGACTTATATATAACACCAGGCAGTAAGGGAATGGCAATAACATTTCGTGAACAACTCACTACGTTGGCTGTGAGATAAGATTTGTGTATATGAAACCTGCAATCGAATGACTTTTTTATGACTGGTAAGTAAAACAGATTCCTGATAAAAGAAACCACGATATTACAACAATAATAAAGAATGTCAATTTGTCGAGCTAAAGGCACGTGGTTGCTAAAATGCAGGTCGACAGTTAAACAGGAAGCTCTTATAGGAACTTTCTTCTTCACTTTAGTCCTGCTAAAAGCTGTCACCTGTATTTAACACCATCAACAAATCTCACTCTGAATGGTCGCAATAACTGGTTGGAGTTCAATATACAATAAATTGACTGTTTTATCATACGAGCCAGACAGGGACATTGATCGGCCGTCCAAGTAAGATAAAAAATTAAACACCTGGAAAAACATTGCAAACAGACATCCTATGGAAAACTTCGATCATTAAATGCTTCATTAAGGCGGAACAGACAGCCGCAGCGTCTCGCACTATTTCTTCCTAGGTCCGAAATGCTGCGATATCCCTGTGTCGTTTCACGTTACCGGTCCGTGACATTTAAACAAGACTCGTTGATCGATTCTATCCGAGTTTCTTTTCATAAATAGGCGTAATTTAGATTATTAAATTTGCGGCGGTGCGAATACATTCATTAAACGAGTGCAAAACGCTTAATCAAACAGGCAATAGTGATTTTGATCGGCATCACTGTGGGGAAGCCGATACTTATTTACGTGATGAAGAAAAGGACACCTAGATAATTACCGCTGATAACGGCTATATCAATACGCTGTCAAAAGAAGATACATGGTCAGTCAATACGCTTGGCGACAGTTACAGCGGAGAAGACGTTATTGTTTCTCAATAAACGCGTTTACACTAAAACAATTAGTTCAAATGTAAACCGTTTTAAGCCAGAACAGAAGCCGGATAATTTGGCGTCAATTAGGCTCCGACACTACCTGTCTTTAAATGATGTGAAGTAGTCTCTCACAGTTAAGGAAAAACAGTTTTTATATACTTTGTTGTTTTACGTATGCGTTTTATTTAGTTCAAACGTGAAATAATCTTCTTCGCTGTAAATGCAGATGATATGGGTTTTTTTCTTCCTATTGATAATGCTGAGTATATTGTTCCAGGAATGGATGTAATTGTGTTGGTTGACCGTTTTTTGTCGTTGTGCGTGGAACATATTCTTAAAATTGGTTATTTAGATTACTGTTAGTTTGGCTTCTTGTTGTTGTTGTAATTGCTTTTTTGGTTGTTGATGATTTAAGGTTATCGTGCATAGCTTGTTAAATCACCGTAGTGGTGATTTCGTTTTGGGTTGGATGTTTTTAATTGTGTTATTTGGGATGCTGTCATGAATGATGTTCTTATGTTGCTATGTTTGGATATAGTTGTTGTATTGTATTTTCATATAGGATTGTAGAGTTGTTATTATGTGATCCAATTTGACGTTGTTGGTTATAATTTCGGTTTCTTTGTTTGTTCCTTTTTACTCCTGTTACTCAGATAATGACTATTGTTAATGTTGTTAAGTTTATTGTTGCTTTTTTCAGGCGATGATGTCCTTTGCTTTAAGCCATTATACCATAAATACGCATTTTTACGCTTTTTATGAATCCTCCAATGAAAAAAACAGTTCAAATTCATACAGTTATAAACATAATATCAAAAAGAAATATATTAAGAAGTTGATAACTTATAGCAGGCTGAAAGGGGTATTGTTTAAGATTAGTTTTCGGTTTATCGAGGCTGAAGTTACTGTAATAGTTCGTATATCAATCGGCATATTTGATATATGAATGAAATACGCTTTTATGTGTTGCACTTTATGCAGATTTCTTCTGCACTACTCGATGTCAGCAACAATGCTGGAATTGCAATTATCACAAGTTTGAACAAGTCTGCATACAGGTAAAGTGGCGTCTGATCAGAATCCAAACAGTTTGAAGTTAATTGCGACATTACCTTATCCAATTTACCTAATATTAAGAATTTAGAAATAAAACAATACGACATTTAATTAAAGAAATGACATCATAACATTGAAGAAATTAGATGAACTTCACCCAATTCAGTGCAATATTTGACTAGACTGCCAATTGCAACAAGTAAATATGCGCTGTTCACTTGTTTTCATTGTTTCTTCACTCTAAATGCTTAAATTCTAATAAATAGAAAGAAAAGGTAGACAAATTACATGTAGATAACATTCTGTCATTTGCGTATAAAGGCTATCAAACATATCAGATGTAGCTCTGCCCAGAATGAGGCAAAATTTAACATTCTTTTATTCTGGAAATTTGCAGGATAGGCAATCTTTGAAAATTATGAACCCATTTCGTTGACAAACAATTTCAAACAAACCCGTCTATGTTTATATTATTTAAATGCTTTTCTGTAAGACGTATCAAAAGACCAGAAAGGAAATATGCCCTGAATCGTTTGAACTAAACAAGTCTGTGCCAAATTGAATATATTTATAGTCATTTTGTAAAGCAGGAAGTGGTTGTGGTACTCTTTGATTTGCTTTATCAAAAAACGGCCATTCAGACAATGATCATTGTTAAACCCGTTAAGACAAATCTTTCATAAACGAAGATATTAATTAGCAAACAGCGTAGCCGTTACACAACACCACAATTGCGGTGTATTATAAGGATCTGTTCTATATGCTTTTTCATATGAAATATGCTGCTACACGGACACGTACTGCAGTGTCTGTAGGTTTCACTTGTATAGCTACATGTATAATGAAATTAAGCACATAGAGATAGTTGCTTACATCCAGGCATACATTTGTTAAATCTGATTCAACTGCTGCATGGAAAATGTGAATTTTAAAAGGAATTACACGCAATCTTGTATTAAAAGAACCCTTAAAGGAAGATATTTTCGGATATAAAATACAATTGTTATACAATAGAGATTACTTCAACCTTCTTGACTGCTTTAATCAGTTGTTTGCTTTCGTTAAAAGCCATGCTTCATAACTAAGTGGTTGCCTAACTCATTGAACCCTGGTCATGCATATATGCGTCATTTGCAAACAGCGTACCTGTAACGAGTACATCCGTCCTATGCAAACAGTGTAGACCTTGATCAGAGGGCTCCTTCAGGACTGTTTGTCATTTTGACATATATTATAAAAATCAACCCTTAAACGTCATAATGGACTAGACTATATTGAAAACTAGAACTGTCCATTTGAGGTTTCAGGGAGGAAAGGGCTAATACAAGATTTCTGTAAAGGTTTTAATTAATGAATCTGAAGCTTTTTAACAAATACGATCCTTCCAGTGTTTTGGTTCAACAGTTTTACACGGTGTTTTCTAAACAGAGCATTACAGAAGTTGAATTATCGCTCGAGTCTTAGAGGGACTCTTGTACCACGCCTGAAATACGTTTGATCTTAAAATCTTGTATTCCATTATCAATCCACTTCATAAACCAACGTCAATTTACAAAGGTTTACACTTAAGGTCTCACGTTGATGGTCATTTATATAGATACATGTGAATGTAACAACGTAATTATTTGGGTGGTATCTATATTATAATCGTTTAATTTAAGTTCAAACGTACATAAACTGTTTCAGTAAAACGTTTTGTTTCATAGTAAGAGTTTGTTTAACTCTATGTATGATTTTAAAAGTTTAACCCCTTTCCTGTCTTAATATCGTCTGCTTTGAAATTCTCGTTTGCCAATAATATTCAACAATTAATGTTTACACATTTTTCAATTAGACACACTTAAATACAAATGTCAAACAGTATGGATCCGGATCAGACGCGGCGTCTGATCCGGGTCCATACTGTTTGTAAAACCGATCAAGTCGCGATCGGCAGGATTATTGTTGAACAACATTCAAAAAGAGAAAATCCAAGAACTATGTCAGCCAGCATGGGACAAATTCATACGAATACTGTCACTACGACTATTGTCATGCTATCAAGGGCGAATCTCGAATACCAATCAAAGGACCAAACGGCGAGACAAAAACAGTTATGTTCATACATACGTCTTGTAAGTACAAATATGAACAAGGATCACCAGTCACGTATGAGAGCTGGTGTCTGAATCGGCTCTACAATTATGCAATGTACGGTCGCAAGTTGAATGTAATTAACTATTTGTGAGGGCGTATGCTGAGATTTTCTAAGTGTAAATCCGCTCTTGCTTGTAGGTCTACAACAGGAAAATATGTGTCAGAACTGACAAACTGATTATATAAACGTGATGCGTTCGAGCAAATATAGAAGAACAGTATCTACCAATCATCACACAAACAGTGTTGCGAGTGACCTTCCAATGAAGTAGCATCTATTTCTATAGACAGGTAGCTGTTAAATGAGGCCCACATTAACTATAAAGTCATCCCAAGACAATTGTCATTTCTGTTAAGAGATTGCCTATGTATCTTCCGTTTTAAATCGTTGTCGTTATTGTTTGTAGTCTAATAGCTACAATGTCCTTGGTCTTGTCAACGTTCATTATAATGTCAGCAATGGATTACGAAACAATGGCAGTTTCAGATTAGAAATACTTTGCAAACAAATTAGTTCCTGAGGGTGAATTCCGTATCAAATCAACAGTAAAGTCTGTTGGAGTTTTGATTGAACATTCTTTTTTGTTTTGTCAAATGTTGAAATGAAATAACAGTTTCACTATAACGAGTCTTTAACGACGGCTTGAGAGTATACATGGTTTTTTATCAGGTAAGCAGTTTTCTAAAATAAAATAAAACTGCATGCACCTATAAGAGTTTCTTGCTCTACGTGTATCCTATTTGAACTTTTAACTCGTCTTAAAGACAACCAAAAAACAAGTCCCCTGTTTAAGCGGTTGTAAAAGCATGGTTTGCCTGTAAATATCATAGACAAAACAATTACATGTTGATGTCAAAAGGTAAATTGTACGTTTGTTCTCTCTGGTTATTACTAAAACTAAAGTACGAACATTCATATTGCAACATTAAGTATGGGAAATATTCAAACCTGGAGAGATATAACGACATACAGTGGAGAAAACGTTATTATTTCCCGTTTAAACGCAAGCGAAACGCAATCGCAAAACTTTTTGACAATTCTGACTTTTCATTTTACCTGAGTGGCAAACAGTTTGGAGCTTGATCAGACGCCGACTCTTACACTTTCATTTGGATCCAAGCTTCTGTAAGAATAACAGCGCCTGTAGCCGAATCAACGGGTTAAAGATTGTTTCCTGTGTCTCGTGCCAGGGAGTATATTGATGATTCCTAGCCTTAACCTTGCGTGTATAAACTGTCACATTTGTGTATAGTCAACTAACATTTATATAAAGAGACATTTATTGGACCATCGTTTGGTTAGTAGCGGTTGCTTCGACTATTATAAGAGTGATGTACGTTAAATAGTCCTTTCCCCAATAGAAGCGCCTTTTAGCGCATTTTGTTTAGTCATCCACTGAAGAAAATAGTTCCAATTTATACTGTAATGAATATTTATCGTAACAAATAGTTTCTATTTTAAAGCAGATAGTTGCTTAAAGGCGCATTCTTCTTTACTTTCAACCTTCTTTTAGCGCTCATCTGTCTTCAAAACAAAAAACAGGCTATGGGGTAAAGGAATAGCGTATGTACTAAGCCTTACATAAAATACAATGCACCCAAATTTCGTATCGGTATATTGTTTGCAAATACACATGTATTTAGTTTAGACCCAGATTTTATGCTAAGTAACTTGATGTCTCATTCGGATAATTACAAGTAAACACTCAGGCGATATTTGATATTCATTTTGTAAATAGTGTAGAACCAGAAAAGATGTCTCAGCCATGTACCATTGCCGACCATGTTAGTTGACACTGATGATATTGTCTAAAATGACACCATATATATATATATATTAGCAATCGCATTTTTCCATTCATCTTTTCAATGAATTTGATTGAGATAAATGGCACTGCAACACAAATATGGTTATATAGCGCCGGTGGGCATGTATGTGTGTGCATGTACATGTATTAGTGTCATTTAACGCGGAGTCTTACCACTTTGCTCGTTCGGGCAGTATGTGTATTCTATCATCCCCACATTCCACTGGGACTCTTTTCAATAAAGTCTCGCCATATGCCGTTGAATTGTATTAACCCATTACCCCATAGCCTGTTTCTAGTATTGAAGATAGAGACCACTAAAAGCAGGTTAAAAGTAAAGCAGAATGTGCCTTAAGGCACATTCTGCTTTACTTTCAGCCTGCTTTAAGCTACTATCTGCTACAATATAGAAACTATTTTTGGTACATTTTTATGACTGTATAAATTTGAATTATTTTCTTCAGTGGATGAACAAATTAAATGCGCTAAAAGGCGCTTCTATGGGGAAAAGAGTTAACTGTTTGTCGTGGGTTTTACACCGAACTTTTAATTTGTAAGTCCGCCCTTGGCCACCGAACCTTTCTACCGGTACTCATGTATATATGTCTACAACAGGAACTATTTGTCAGAACTGACAGACCGACTTTAGGAATGTGGTGCATTAGAGCAAATACACAAGTACAGTATCTACCAACCTCACACAAACAGTGTTATAAGTGACCCTCCTATGACGAAACATAGCCATTTTAACAGACAAGTGGCTAGTAAATGACACCCACAATACTATTCTGGCCCCCATGGGAGTTACTGTTTTTTGTTAAAAGATTGTTTATGCATCTTCCGCTTGATCATTCGCTCAATGTTATTCCTGTAGCCTAATAGTTACTATGTTTTGTCAATGTTCAAAATAATACCAAAAGGATTATTAAAGAAATGATTGCTTCAGATTAGAAATAGTTATTAAAAATCATATCGTGGATAAATGAGAAGTCTTCTGTTTGACTTTTTGGTCGTGAAATAATGGTTTTATTGTGGTTATACATGTAGTTCAGGAAACAATGCGATTACTCGTCTAATTGTTGAACAACAGTAACTTATGTTTTAGTTTATATGAAACACACTCTAGATACAGGATAAAATTCATATTACAACATTGTGTAGGCGAGATATTTACAAATCTTGGGATTTAACGAGATAGGAAAGATTTCACAATCTATTTATTAATTCTTAACTCCTGAATATGACACTCACTAACACTCATTTCCCTATTCACAACAAAACCATGTACAGTGGAGAATCTGTTATTCTTTCCCGTTTAAACGCAAACGTACGCAAACGCAAAGCACTAACACGTAGAAAAGAAATACTTTTGGACAATTCTGATATTTCATGTTTATCATGGTGGCAAACAGTTTGGAGCCTGATCAGACGCCGGGTTACCCGGCGTCTGATCTGGCTCCAAACTGTTTGCACTGGAAATAATAGTTTTAGCGTAAACGCGTTTATTGGGAAAGAATAACACATTCTCCACTGTACATAGTGTAGGCTACTAAAGTCGTTTTAGGATGACAGGTTTTGCATCTTTACTATCACATGCAGGACAACTCTTGGGTCCATTGAGAAGCTCAATATCGCCAAACATTTTATCTTTCTTTTAACCCCTCCACTCCCCTCCAACGGCATTATCATCATATTCAAACTTGAATGATTTCAATTATTGATGATGAAGAAGAAAATGATATCAGCAGCGGTGCAAAGCTTAACCCATTTACGCTCAGTGGATTCTTCAAAGTTTATATATTGGATTAGTCCATTTTTTATCAAAGGAATGCCTGGTCAAAATTTTCCTTTTCATTTTGTTTTATATTGAAATTCCTATCAGCAAACAATGAAGATTCTGACCAAACGCCGCTTCATACCAAGCATATATAAAGCTTTGTGTAAATATGTTATAACTATTGTATATAGTCTGCATCCAGACGAGACGTCGCTTGGCTCTGTGTCTCATTTATGCTATTTATCAAGTATTTGATGGAAATAAGGAATGTATTGAAATTTGCAAACATTTTGAATAAGACGATGCTAACGTACCGCGGCGTCTGGTCAGGGTCCTATTAAGCCCTATTTTCAGAGTTCTAAGGAAAATTAATTTAAGATTCAATTTCAAAAACCGATTGCAAACGAATGTGTTATAGACAATGTACTGAAAAAAGTTTCATGCACCTTCCGTTTCAAATTCTTGTCTCTGATAGGATTGTCTGAAGTCCAATAGTTACGGTGTCATTGACCATTTCGATGTTCATTATAATGCCAGCAAAGGATTACAGAACAAATAACAGTTTCAGATTAGACATACTTAGCAAACAAATTAATGCCTGAGGGTGGATTCCGAATCAATTCCACAGCGAAATCTGTGGGAGTTTTGATTGAACAGCGTTTTTTGTTTTGTCAATAGTTGAAATATAAATACAGTTGCACTCGATAGTTCGCATTTTTACGATGTTTTAGGCAGATGGTGGCTTGGGAGGCAATGAAAATAAGGCAGTTAGTTCTTATGGAATCGTTCTGCTTTAGGTTCATCCTTAGTTTTCATTTACTTGTCTTAAACATTAGCAATAAAACAACGCTGCAGATTAATTGGTTGTAATATTATGGTTTAACTGTTATTATGTTACACGATATAATGTGATTACTCGCACAATTATTGTATAATGTCATATTTTAGGTTTAAGTCTTCCTCGTTATCACACTAAATTGTAGCAAATGCATATTATAACAGTGTGTAGGTGACATATTCACAAACCCGGGTATATAACGAGATTTGCCATCAATTTATAGATTTTAAACTACCGAATGAGACATTATATCAACAGCGATGCGAAGCATTCATATATATACAATAAATATTAATTGTTCTTTTAACCGTTATGTTACTTGAAAACTGATCTAAAATATGGTATTGAATTCGCCAATACACTCTCACAATTAAACAGTATCTTATAGTTCAAACAATATCAATTGAACCTCTCTATTACGACCACTAAAAGGAAGGCTAATTGATTGCATAAAAGACATGTGGTAGCTTAAAGCAAGTTGACAGCAAATCATAAAATTTCTAAAGTAACTTGCTTAGGTACTGTCACATTGCTTTTAGGAGTCACATGTAGTAAACACGTAGTAATTTACACAATTTATAGGTAGTCATTGAGAGGTTTTACTGTGCAGTCAGCATAGTCACCCAGTTTGTGACACCTCCATCGGCATATCCCGAATAGAGTGGTTGTTTTCAAACAGTGAAGGGCATGCGTGTAACGAGACGTCTCATTAACCAATTTATGCCAAGTAGATTCTTCCATGTTTTATATTGGATTAGTCCATTTTTTATCAAAGGGATGCCTGGTCAATTATTTCATTTTAATTTTGTTTTATATTGAAATTCCTATCAGCAAACAGTGTAGACTCTGATCAGACGCCGCATAATGCGGCGTCTGAACAGAGTCTACACTGTTTGCCTATGTCCCATATATGGGATCGTGGGCACAAATGGGTAAAGATCCAAACTGTTTGTCACTCGTATTTATGTTTATGTAGCCAGACTGAAAGCCGGCAACAACTGTAAAAAACGCATGCCGTCAAGGCAGTGAAGGGCTTAAGTTCACGACAAGCTCTAAGCCATTTCCTTTGGTTGACAGCAGCACAAAAATCAAATCCATGCTTTAGAGATGGTTCTCGACTCTCATGTCAATTAATGTATTGATAATTCTAGCCTTGGCCTTGCATGTCCAAACTGTCACATGTGTGTACAGTCAAATTGCAATTATATAACTAGGCGTATATAGGACAAACGTATGAGTAGACTGGAACTGACTAGTTGATACATGTAACCGCGATAGTAATAACTACAGTTTCCCACTCTACAACGGCCCTCTCAGCAACGACTACCTCCTAACAACGACCTTTGTCGCATGTCCCTCAACAGGACAATTATGCCCAACCTATTCACGACTGCAACGTCGTCTGCTTAAAAGTGTCGTCATTTGCTTTTCTCAAAGTTACATAATGGACATTTTGAGAGAACATTTTTAACGACGAGTCACACACAGCTTAAATCCTGATCAGACGCCGCGTTACGCGGCGTTTGATCTGGATTCAAGCTGTTTGCAAATTTCACTCCCTATAACGACTCCCTCCGAACAACGCACACAACTTTTGTCTCCCGTTGGGTGTCGTTGTAGAGAGGGAACGTTCTATTGTGTATGAAAAGCAAACTGTGTCTAGTCTTCAGTCCGTCTACAAGAATTAGTGCATTATCCAGATGAAACCACTATAAATCATCGTTTCATTTTTTCAAAACAGTTTGATACTGTGAGAATATTGGATAATATCTGCACATAGTTTTGATACAGATCAGCCAAAAAGAGAGTATTTTAAGTATCCAGACTTATTGACGCTTTAATGATATTCCCTTTAACCCATTGGCGCCCAGTGGATTCTTCCATGTATGATATTGGATAAGTCCATTTTTTAACAAAGGGATGCCTGGTCAAAATTTTATTTTCATTTTGTTTTATATTGAAATTCCTAACAGCAAACAGTGTAGACTCTTATCAGACACCGCATTATGCGGCGTCTGATCAGAGTCTACACTGTTTGCCTATGCCCGATATATGGGATCGTGGGCATAAATGGGTTAATAAATAACATTTAAATATTATATAATTGCTGCAGACGACGTCGTGGTTGTTGTTGCTTAAAATACATAGCATGCTAACGCGATCTTTTGTCCTATATCATAATCAGATCCTGGTCTACTGACTTGTCTTTAGTTTATTTCGTTCATTTAACACTGAATAAAGAGCCATTTTAAAATTGTACGAACAAGTAAAATATGTTTATGAGTTGTAAAGAATGGTATTACGGAACCTTTTCCGTATTTATTATCCTGCAAGGTATAACCAACTATTGGTGATCACAACCAAACTCGTTCTCGAGATTGTTATATTGGTGAACATTACTTCTACTACTACTACTACTACTACTACTACTACTACTATGCTGACTGTCGCGAAGCGACAATGTCTGTTTTCATCATTTTTATTTTACTTTCAGAGGGAGGATGAAGAACAGCATCAATGAATTGACATATTTTAAATGTTACAGATAGAAAGTGCGTTAGCTCCTTCATCTTCAGCTAGTCTGCTATAAGTTGTCATCGGTCTGGATGCGGTCCGTCTAAAGACCCAACACCTCCCCAAAGCTCTCAAAACCTCCCCACGTCACTTTTAAAAACAAGTTTTTCATATTCTAGCAGATGATATCTTAAAGCAGGCTGAAAGTAAAGCAGAATGCGCCTTCAGGTGCATTCTGCTTTACTTTCAATCTACTTTAAGTGACAACCTGTCTTCAAAACCAGGAACAGACTATTGGATAATGGGTTTATATCTAGAAGTAATTGTAATAGCTATCTTAAGTTTTGTAACTGTTACGACCTTTGAAATGAAAAACATCGTAGATTTAATTTTAGTTTATTATGTCTTCATAAGTTAACACACATTCGCCATTCATAAGCTTTATTTTATTAGATATTAAGGAATTAACGTGGGTTGGTTTGTTTTTCAAGTCGTTGAAGCAGATTTGGTGAGGTTTTGAGTAGTTTGGAGTCTGTAGACGGACCCGTCTGGGTGAATGAAACAGTCCATATGTTTGTCGTTTGGCATACTTTTAGCGGTCATCGACCTTAAACACAAAACTGATGATACACACGTGTAACATATACAAATGTATGATTAGAAACCATTGTCCTATGGGAATTCCATATCATGCAACGGTACATTCTTAATGAGGGTATCATATTTAAGCAACGTCACTAGTAAAACCCAATTATGTCCTGACATTAATCAGTGTGGGCCAAGGACAACAGTTGTTTGTCAAACATGCAGTATAGACCGATTTATTTCAACTGGCATGGCGGAGCTAACCTTTGGCAAAGATAAACTAATTTGCATTTGATTTTAGGGGTGACAGGTATTATTTCATATTAAATAGTAATTTTCCGATACTTTCAACAAGAAGAAACACATGGGCGTGCAGCAATATCCACGTGAAAACGGTGTGTACGGTGATCCCTTTCTACAACAACACCCAATGGAAGACAAAGATTGTGTGTGTTGTGCGGAGGCAGTTGTTATAGGGGAGAAAATTAAGACTTGGTTTACATTTGCAAACAGCTTGAATCCAGATCAGACGCCGCGTAATTTGGCGTCTGATCTGCATTCAAGCTGTTTGTCATTCTTCATTCTATTTCTTCTGTCAAATGTCCACTAATATGTTATGTTAAGGAAAAAACCGGCAGACGACAACGGTAAATTCAGATAAAAAATGCGTACTGCCGTCCCTAAAGTTGAAATGCAGTGGTCCCCATCGAAACTCCGCCCTGCCAGGTCAATAATATCGGCATATACATTGTAGCAAGTGTCTGACTCGGACGAGAGGCAAATATACAGAAGGGAAGACACTATTCTTGTCCAAAAATGTGTTTAGTCTACAGTTAAACAAGTATTTTCCTTTTGAGAACTGTCTGGTGCCCTATTTGATGCAAGATAACCCAGCATCTGACCAGTCTCCAAACTGTTTGCCACTCAGATTAAAATAAATAGTCTTCGTTTTTAAAAAAAAAAAAAGGACTCTTTTCTACATTCTATTATTTCTACATTTTACAACAGACCATGGCTTAAGTATGAAATATGGCGAATGTCTTTTTGCGAAAACTCAAGAATGAAAGCTCTACAATTCCAACACAGGCAGCAAGCATACTCAACATGATGGAAAAGTCAGTGATGCACGAATGATCTTAATAAATGCGATGTCTAACATACAAAGTAATTATGTTTACAAGGTACTATATGATGGAATCATTACTGGATCCTCTGGAGACCTCGATGCATTATGATATTATTTATGAACGCAGAACCATTTCTCTTTTTAACACTAATGGTGATTGCTGTTGAGGAAGCCTGGATTGAACAACGACGGTCAATAATGACCAGAAAACGTTACATGACAGGGGTATCTATAGAAAACAGCAGGCTTGCAGTCTCAAAGTAAATTGACCTTTACAACATGTGGGGGTTTCCGGCTGCATATTTTGTCGTCTGCAGCTAATTTCATTTCTGGCGTATCATCACGTTCTTTATGTAAATATGTAAAAAATATGATATATTATGTTTAAAACTATTTGGATCCAGATAATATCGTTTGCTACATGTACATACCTCAGCTTTGCCGTGTAAACGTAAACAGAAGATTGGAAGAAATTTCGCTCCTAATTCTCATCAACTGCGTTTATTCAGCTCATTCACGCCTAAATAGCAAATAGATAATTCCAGTTATAAATTTAGTGTATTCTATTTTTTACTATTTATGGTTTGGTTTATAACCCTGGACTGAATAACGTTGGTAAAAAATGGCATTGGGCCCGCCTTACGAAACGTCGTACAACAAATATTGTCGTAAGTCAGATTCCAAAATTCTCCATCTAATCCTATCTTGTGATATCTCTTTGGAATCGTCTTGAAAAGACGATTCCAAAGAGATGTCACAAGAAAGGATTAGATGGAAAAATAAATAAAAATTAAGAATTTTAGAATCTGACTTACGATAATATTGGTCGAACGACCTTTTATAAGACGAGCCTTAGAAAACTTCAAACTACACGACAGTGTTAACAGCATGTTTGCAGTCTCAAAATAATTACTTTAGGTAGTGTATTTCGCCCGCAGAAAAAAATATGTTCTTTGTTGGGTAGAATATTTTATTTGTCGAGCAAGATAAGACACACAGTCTTATCTGGATCCAAGCTGCTTTGAACAGTTAGCAGAGCTCGTAAAATTTGTTTAAGAATGTCATTATATGGCTTTACATGTGTAAATTATTGTCTGTTATTTACTTACATATTGTGACCTTTATGCTAAAAGAGATCCCAAGTTACAATTTTCGAACATCGTATAGCCTGGTGGAGTTTACCGTCGTTTCATCTGATCCCAAGTTGATTGCAACATATATCCACAATTTTGCCAATAGCAAGCTAAAGAATAACCCTTATCGTAATATGATCTTGTCTGCTGCAAAACTTTAGTCTGTATTTTTCTCTTATACGGTATGGTACTTTAACTTAAATAGATTTACAATCTATTAACCATTACCAAATATCTTATATATTGACCAGACACCAAGTTAAAACGCTTGATCTGGATTCAAACTATTTACAGATACCAGCAAAGTCTCGCTTATGATGAGGATTAAGAGCGAAATTTCTTCCAATCTTCTGTTTACGTTTACACGGCATAGCTGAGATAAATATATTAAGCCTGAATATATTACATCCGTAGAAGGAATAGTTCAGATAATATGATTCTTTAACCCCTTCACTGCCATCCCCGATTACACATGCGGTTATAGACTGTTTAGATTCAGACCAGACCCGGAGAAACTCGGCGTATAACCAGGTTGCCGAACAGTTGTGTACTCTTATCGATTTTCGCTCAGTCAAACATGTATAAACTCTTAATTTTAGATATAAAGTAGTCGACAATTCAAACGTATATATCATTGTGTGGAAGTGGTTAAGAATCGCTTCAATTCTATGGTTCTGTGTCATTGTCTACGCGCGTATTCTAGTAATCTGATAGTGGTGTAAAAAAGAGAGAAAATGTAGTACAGAAGCGAACACGCAACACTCCTATTGCTCTAGTTTATAATACAGTGGGAAGTGCAGTTAAACTTCGATATCTCGAATTCGGTTAGGTCGAAAATACCCGTATTTCAAAGTTAAAACGTGGCTAAGCCACTATTTATCTTTGAATAACGGGTATGTTCGACCGAACCGAGCATGAAATGATGTAATCCATGCGTCGACTAATCGGATAGTTCGAATTAAGAAAGTTCGAGATATCGAAGTTCGACTGTATGTTACTATTTCCAGTTTAACCCAATTCACTGCCATGACGTCATCAATTTTAAACAATTGTCGTTTGCTCAACTTTGCTGTTAGTCTCAAATTTCGGCTTAAGAAATACTGAAATGGGAGGCAAACAGTTTAGAACCTGATCAGATGCCGCATTACGCGACGTCTGATCAGGATCCAAACTGTTTACAAAAAACTATTGTACTCGGGTTAAGGAAGTGATACAGGTTAAACGTCACAAATGTACAAGCAAGGCAATGAAATGAAGACAAATAATAGTTTCTTTTGTAAATGTTCTTTTCTTCTAAGTAGCAAAGGTTTCGGAGCCTCGTAAGAGTGGCATTGTTCAGGGCGAATTCGATGTATCGGCAATGTTATACAGCGATTCCTCTCTTCAACGACACCCCTTGGGAGACACAAATTGTGTGTGTTTTTCGGAGGGAGTCGTTATGGGGAAGAAAATCGACTTCCATTTGCAAACAGCTTGAATCCAGATCAGACGCCGCGTTACGCGGCGTCTGATCTGGATTCAAGCTGTTTGTTACTCGTCATCAAGGTTTTTATGTCAAAATATCCATTATATATCTTTGAGAAAACAGCAGACGACAATTTTAAGCAGACAATATTGCAGCAGTTAAAGCGTAAGACATAATTGTCCTGTGTAGGGAATTGCGGAAAGGGTCGTTGAAAGGAGGGAGTCGTTGTTGGGAGGGTCGGTGTAGAGAGGGAGCACTGTAGTTCTGAAAGTATATCGATATAGATATTGAAGTATCGCTACATTTCAAATGAAACAAATCGTTAACATTGATTACTCATTCGTCCACTCCTCTGGCTACAAATGGTTCGAAATTAACCAATTTGTGCCCAGTGGATTCTTCCATATTTTATATATTGTATTAGTCGATTTGTTATTACAGGAATGCCTGGTCAAAATTGTCATTTTCATTTTGTTTTATATTGAAATTCCTATCAGTAAACAGTGTAGATTCTGTTCAGACGCCGCATTATGCGGCGTCTGATCTGAGTCTACACTGTTTGCCTATGTCCCATATATGGGATCGTGGGCACAAATGGGTTAATAAATCCAGTTTCCAATAAAATCTAGTCCATTTTCACACACTCTATAAGCTTAAAGTTAACAATATATTGTAAAAGGACAAACAGGGCCAACTCTGAGCAGAGGGCTTCTTCAGTATCCCTCTGATCTGCACCTACGCTGTTTTATAGGACAAAGGTAATCTTGATAGATATACAGTTTGTAATTGACCGGTATACTCGTCACTAGGGTTGAATGTGTTAAATCATATGTCTGTGTAGTTTTTTAACCAATACAAGTTTCAGCTGCTAATAAGTTTGTTTGTTTTTTATCAGATCGATAGAGATATCTGGATGTTAAGACAATTTCTTAAATGCACATAAGGGCTTCTTTTAATCTAAGGGTACTGAATTCTCATTTACAAATATTTTTTTGTTTTTAATTAGCGGCTGATACTTGGATTTAACACTGTAAATAATCTTTCATGTTTTTCATTCATGTAAAAATAATTGACTATGATAATGTTGTCATGTACTTGTAGATAGTCTCTTATAATTCAAATTATGAATGGCCATGGACTAATTGTTTTAGTTTTATGATATGTATTCAATATTTGTACATGAATGAGACTTAAATAAATAAATATGCACATCTCGATATATTGATGACAGTCCTATTGCCAACATGTTTGCTTAGAGGCAATAACGTATCGCCCACTGTAGTAAAGCTATGTCAAGGGAAATAGCAAATGACAGCAGATAAACAGTTTTGTTATTGCTACAAGTGTTGTTTTATGCTATTCTCGAATCAATGCATTATAACGTTTTATATTATCACACGCCTATTTATTAACCCATTTGTGCCCACGATCCCATATATGGGACATAGGCAAACAGTGTAGACTCTGATCAGACGCCGCATTATGCGGCGTCTGATCAGAGTATACACTGTTTGCTGATAGGAATTTCAATATTGAAAATTTTGACCAGGCATCCCTTTGATAAAAAAGGACTAATCCAATATATAAAACATGGAAAATCCACTGAGCGTAAATGGGTTAACTCTCGTATTGTTCTGCAATACTGGAGAACATGTGAGTTATAGTGAAGAAGATATTCTTTCAAAATAAAAGCATTTATGTTAAACTTTAAAGAACATGCTATCAAACGGCCGAGAAAAACACTCAGGATCGAATATTAAAGCTTTGTTTCAGCAGAGTTACAAGAAAATAACACATGCACTGTAATGCAATAAACCCCGTTGATAAAAGCACTAATTACACGTATTATTTCTCATTTAAACACAGAATTTTATATTTTTTAGTTTTCTTTACGTTTGCTGTAGAGAAGGAGCACTGTATAAACCATTTTCACGTGGATATGGATGTACGCATAGATAGTGTTTCTCCATGTTGAAAGTATCGGACAATAACGATATAATACGGAATTATACATTTCACCCCTAAACTCAAAAGTAAATTAGTTTATCTTTGCCAAAGGTTAGCTCCACCCTGCCAGTTGAAAAAATCGGCCTATACCATACTGTATGTCTTTTTATTGTACAGTGGAGAATCTGTTATTCTTTCCCGTTTAAACGCAAACTTGCGCAAACGCAAAGCATTAAAACGTAGAAAAGAACAATTTTTGGACAATTCTGATAATTCTTGTTTATCTTGGTGGCAAACACCCGGCGTCTGATCAGGCTCCAAACTGTTTGCACTGCAAATATTAGTTTTAGCGTAAACGCGTTTATTGGGAAAGAATAACAGATTCTCCACTGTATGTCTTTTAATTGTAAATGGTTTGTGTGTACTAAACAGTGTGGATACGCACTTTTTACATCACATGTCTGAAATCGAGAACTGTGACAGGTTATGAGAACTGACACTGATGATTTGCATCTGTTACGAAATGTTTTGTTCTCAAATACATTTAGTCTGAAAATAAGAGAAAAACGCTCAAATCTCATTTGACAAAATTGACGCTTTTGAATAAAACAAACTCGGTTACAATGGCTGAAATTGATAGAAGATGGAACTCTGCATCAATTATTTTGAGCACTAATTCAAAAAGTAAAACCCTGGAGGAAAGTGACGAAATAAAAAACTCGCGTGTTTCGAGCGGTTAGAACTACATGTACTAAAAATGACATTGGTTAAAACATGTGTACAGTGGAGAATGTGTTATTCTTTCCCAATAAACGCGTTTACGCTAAAACTATTATTTCCAGTGCAAACAGTTTGGAGCCAGATAAGACGCCGGGTAACCCGGCGTCTGATCAGGCTCCAAATTGTTTGCCACCAAGATAAACATGAATTATCAGAATTGTCCAAAAGTTGTTCTTTTCTACGTTTTAGTGCTTTGCGTTTGCGTACGTTTGCGTTTAAACGGGAAAGAATAACAGATTCTCCACTGTACATTTTACAACTGGAATGGAATGGAAAAGACGTAATTTTTGTCCGTTTAAACGCAAACGAAACGCAAACGTAAAACACCAAAATGTAGAAAATACACGTTTTTGAAAATATTGCCACTTTATCTTAATCTAAGTTGCAAACAGTGTCGAGCTAAATCAGACGCCAGGGAACCCGGCGTCTGGATTCGCGCGACACTGTTTGCAATGAAATTAATAGTTTTAAGCGTAAACACGTTTATTTGGAAAAATAACGTCTTCTCCGGTGCACTATTTCACAAGCCATGTAGTCTACATATCAATTCTACTTAACGTATATTTATGGACCTCTCTCAAAATAAATGTTGTCTTGTTAAATTGAAATAAATTTAAAAATAGCGTTTCAGTACAATCCCTGCTACTACATCAACTCAAATGAAAACTTCATATGGACGTTCAAGCAGGTGTTTGCTCAAAGCATGCCAATAATGTCGTCTGCTTCAATTTTGTTGTCTGCAATGTCGTTTCAAAGTTAGGAAATAAGGCTGTATGACTGAAGAAATTTCAAAACTAGTGTCAAACAGTTTGGATCCTGATCAGACGCCGCGTCACGCGGCGTCTGATCAGAACCCAAAATGTTTGCAAACGCGCTTTAAAGCGTTATTGAGAGTGAAAGGTTTAAATAAATATACGTTCATGTAAGGTGTGTCATGGTTGTCAGAACAACAACTGTATAATGTATTCAAAACAACTTTGTAATCATTGATAGTGGTATACATCTAAATGGTATAAATAATGCGCCTGCAAATGGTATTAAATATTATAACACACCCTGTAAAACAAAAGGTTCCTTATGGAGCTCACAACTGTTTGCCACTCAGATTAAAATAAGTATTTAAAACGTTTATAAGAAACGCTGTTTTCTTTCTATATTTTACTATATTGCATTTACGTTTAGTTTCATTAAAACTGAAAATGATGACATATTTTCATCCCATTTCTGCCTAGCGTCCTATAAGACATTGGAAAACAGTATAGACTCTGATCAGACGCCGCATATTGCGGCGTTTGATCAGAGTCTACGTTGTTTTCTGATAGAAAATTCAAATATAAAACAAAAAGAAAGTGAAAAATTTAGACCAGACATCCCTTTACATAAAAATGGACAAATTTATTGTATAAGCAGGGAAGATTCCACTTGTTATAAATGGGCTGATACACACTCTACTGTTTATATATAATGCTCTATATTGCGTTTACGTTTAGTTTCATTAAAACTGAAAATGATAACATATTTTCATCCCATTTCTGCCTAGTGTCCTATAAGACATTGGAAAACAGTATAGACTCTGATCAGACGCCGCATATTGCGGCTTTTGATTAGAGTCTACGTTATTTTCTGATAGAAAATTCAAATATAAAACAAAAAGAAAGTGAAAATTTAGACCAGACACCCCTTTACATAAAAATGGACAAATTTATTGTATAAGCAGGGAAGATTCCACTTGTTATAAATGGGCTAATACACACTCTACTGTATATATAATGCTCTGTACTATATATGTTTTTAACTTAAAGTGTATCTTGCTCTAGGCTAAACCTTTATTGAACACTGAATACTATTTTGAAATAAGTAGTCATAAAAAACAAGCGAATGCTAAACTATTTAAGAACGTAAATTAGGAAAAACAGTAAAACCTCACTATTACGATCACTAAATCGTGATAATTCTTTTGTTTTTTCGGCAAGTGAATGCTTAAAGCAAGGTGACAATAAAAACACCCATTACTGTCACCTTGCTTTAAGCTGCCACCTGTTTTTCATACAATCAATTAAATTTTGTTTTAGTGGTCGTTATAGAAAGATTTTTACTGTATATTAAAATGAAAATACATGTTTAAAAAACAGTGAACAATACATTATTTTTTCTGTTTAAACATTATAGCAAACAGTTTTGAGCCTGGTCAGACGTCGGGTTACCCGTTGTCTGATCTGACTCCAAACTTTTTGCTAATGAATTTACTCTTAGTATAAACGCGTCTATTTTGAAATAACAACGTTTCCCCTACACTATAACTTACAGGGCTGCCATAAGGTGACATAAAAAATCCTAAGATTTCCAAATATGCATTTTTCAAGTGCGATTTTAGGAATCGTACCTTTTCCCTATCGCCTGTTTCTAGTTTTATTGACACGTGGCTGCTTAAAGTAGGCGCAAAGTAAAGCAGAATGCGCCTTAAGGCGCATTCTGCTTTACTTTTAGCCTGCTTTAACACCATGTACTAGGAAAAAAATCCAAAGATTTAGGAAAAATCCGGAGAAATGGCAGCCCTGAACTAAGAAACCAAACTGTATTTTGAGTATTTGTAATTGTAGAATGTTCCTGCCATTTAAGATAACACTCAAGCTGCAAGTCATAATGCTTTTTACGACGTGCAACTGGTTGTGCTTTAACGATGTAGTTATGGGTAACTAAACTAATTATACTTAAACATGCATTTTTAAAACTCGCTTATAGACATAGACATATTGGGTAAACTGTTTCATTAAGTGTGAGTTTTAGTTTGTTCTTTCTTTCTAACGCCAAGTGCTTTTATTCCTTATTGATATTCTATGGTTTATTCAATCTATTTTCAGGGAGATGAACTCTTACAGAAATGCATTGACTTCATTTATGATAAAAATATTGCAAAAACGATTTCTTTAGAAGCTTTCTGCATTAACTGTTAATTGTATCCGGCATTAAGCATCCTCTTATATTTAACAACCTCCATGTTTCTTTACTAATGTTGTAGCTGAACCTATTTGTGCCCATGTTTCCATATATGGAACTTAGGCAAACAATGTAGACTCTGGTCAGAGTCCACACTGTTTGCGTATATAGGAATTTCAATGTAAAAAGTAGTATATTGCAACCGCCAGCTGCCCCGATCGCTGTGCGCCCTGGGGATATGCTCAAAACCCCGTATAATCGGGATCGCACATCCCCAGGGACGAGATGACCGGAAAGGACTGCGACGGAACCGTCAGAGAATATTACAACGGTCTGCGACTGTCTTCGGCACTCTCGCAGACTTTCAGGATTCCGGTGCCAAAAGAGTTATCCATAGTTCCGGCATCTAAGAGCCCTCCCGAGTCTATTACAACGGTCTGCGACTGTTTCTGGCACCCTCGCAGTTTAAATTAGCTCCGGAAAATCCGTAGACACGCGCACATGGATTCTGCCTCCGTGGCACAGAAAAATACGTGTACAAACGTAAGTGTAATGAAACAACATATAGGTGCTACTGTATTCCATTCCTAAAATGAACATTAAGTTACCAGCACATGTTGATATGGAGATCAGACGCCGAGTAACTGATGCTCGTGTCAATGTTTCTATAATCAAAAAGTGTACTGGTCATACACTTCTGTATGAGTTTGAGGACTTTTAATATGTTGTTGACTTTTTAAATAGGAATGAATAGCGAAACGAAACCGTTACCGTTTTCAAAATAGTAGTCATTTTTCTTGCCCCTGGATTAAGCGGTCACCTGTCTTAAGCAGCCAATTTGGCTGCTTCCCTTCACTGGCTGCTTAAGACAGGTTTTACTGTATATGGTTTATTGCATTTTATTCACATGATACATACTCCAATAGATTAAAAAAAAATGTCCTCATGGAATATTGTAAGTTCATGTCCGTGAATAAAATGCAATAAACCATATAAAGTGAATTTTCGTGAACTCTCCAGCCCCTCTCCCACACCCCCTTCGTGTCACATCTTTCACTCCTCATTGCCTCCTCTTCACTCCTCCTTACCCCCTCTTCACTCCTCAATGCCTCCTGATCACTCCTCCCAGCCTCCTCTTCACTCCTCTTCACTCCTCAATGCCTCCTGAGCACTCCTCCCAGCCTCCTCTTCACTCCTCAATGCTTCCTGATCACTCCTCCTAGCCTCCTCTTCACTCCTCAATGCCTCCTGATCACTCCTCCCAGCCATCTCTGCACTCCTCTTCACTCCTCCCCTGCCTCCTGGTCACTCCTCCTAGCCCCCTCTGTGCCTCATATTCACTCATCCGTGCCTCCTCGAGCCTCTCTTTTGTCCGTAAGCCGTAGTACCGATACTAAAGGAGTTATCAGTCGCACTCACTGAACCCTGACCTAACTCGAGTTTGTAGAAGACAATCGCAGACCATTTTTATTAATTCAGGAGGGTTCTGGGAGATGTAATGTAGCGATAACTCATTTGGCACCGGATCCTGAAAGTCTGCGAGGGTGTCAGAAACAGTCGCAGACCGGCTTAATGGACTCGGGAGGTTGCAGAAAGGTCAAAATTGGTCGTAACTCTATTGGCACCGGATCCTGAAAGTCTGGGAGGGTGCCGGAAACAGTCGCAGACCGGCTTAATGGACCGAGGAGGTTGCAGAAAGGTCAAAATTGGTCGTAACTCTATTGGCACCGGATCCTGAAAGTCTGGGAGTGTGCCAGAAACAGTCGCAGACCGGCTTAATGGACTCGGGAGGTTGTATAAAGGTCAAAATTGGTGGTAACTCTATTGGCACCGGATCCTGAAAGTCTGCGAGGGTGCCAGAAACAGTCGCAGACCGTTGTAATAGACTCGGGAGGGCTCTTAGATGCCGGAACTATGGATAACTCTTTTGGCACCGGAATCCTGAAAGTCTGCGAGAGTGCCGAAGACAGTCGCAGACCGTTGTAATATTCTCTGACGGTTCCGTCGCAGTCCTTTCCGGTCATCTCGTCCCTGGGGATGTGCGATCCCGATTATACGGGGTTTTGAGCATATCCCCAGGGCGCACAGCGATCGGGGCAGCTGGCGGTTGCAATATACTACTGTAAAACAAAACGAAAATGAAAATTTAGACAAGACATCCTTTAGATCTAAAATGGATCAATCTAATACTAGCATATAAGCACGGAAGAATCCACAAACGTGTATATGTCTACGTTGAGATGAGAGTCGACAGTCAGCATAAGCACCGAGAGAGTTTAAATTAATTAACTTAATTGAGGCATGCGAGAATGTGCTTTTCTGTTGTTACGTAAGCCATACAGGGGTCTATATCGATCGCGGATAAAACGCCCAGATGCAGTGCAGAAAACGTTATTATTTCCCGCTGAAAACCAAACAAAACGCAAAAACAATTGCAATAAAATGTATAGAAATACAATTTCTAACGATTTATTTCATTCCGAACGGCAAACATATTAGAGCCTGATCAGACGCCGGGTCATCCGGCGTCTGATCTTGCTCTAAAATGTTTGCAATGGATAAATAGTATTACCATAAACGAGTTTATTGGGAAATAATGACGTCTTCTCCACTGTAAAGCTTAACGGTCCTCTGAGAAAATCTGTGTTCTTGTCTTCAAATACCTCAGACGGTAACCGTATTTTCACAGAGTTAGTGGTAAGCAAAAGAACCATTGGTGCTGAACTCATTCACCCCTGAGACTTAAGATTACCAGCTACAGTTTCCAATCAAGTCTAGGTCATCTTTTACATATTTAGAACTGAGTTTAGAAATATACTGCAAAATGACAAACAGTACAGACGCTGATCGGAGGTCTACACAGCTTGCATATGACATGTGTACTCTTCTTTATATACATTGTACACTGCTGGAAAAAACTTGTTAACACGACTCTATCGCGCAATGGGTTACATAAATTCAACTTAACGAAATGTGTGCTTGTTGTTGATTTAAATGATAATAATAATACAATGCCCTTGTTACATGTAGGTTGGGAATTTTCCGAAGCTTCAATCCTTATGCCTGCGCAAACCTTTTGATATTAGTTTTCATTAGCATCGTCTCTTTATAAGTAATCGCATATAGAGTTTCGTGAAAAATATAGGGAGAACAGTTTGAGAAATGTTACAGGGCTGCCATTTCTCCGGATTTTTCCTAAATCTCCGAATTTGTTTTTAGTACATGGAAGCTTAAAGCAGGCTGGAAGTAAAGCAGAATGCGCCTTAAGGCGCATTCTGCTTTACTTACAGCCCGCTGAAAGTAGTCGCATGTCAACAACACAAGAAACAGGATATGAGGTAAAGGTACGGTTCTTTAAATCGCACTTGAAAAATGCAAATTGTGAAATCTTAGGATTTTTTATTTCAACTTATGGCAGCCCTGATGTTAATCCAAAGCCCTCTCAACTTGATCACTTATGTTCTATATTGATTCAAAACAATACGTCTCAACAATCCTCCAAGAAATCGTGGCTCTTTTTTTCAAATGTCTCTGTTTGATTGATGTGATATTCTTGTCAATATTTCTAATTCCTAAAAACAAACAGAGAATACACACGAGACACACATATAGCTAGGAATGGTATTTCTCTTAATTTCAGTATGTATGCAATATATCCTTCTAAAATATATCGTCCTTCGATGAGATATGATAAATGAGCATAAAATTTTTTGATGTGTTTCATGAGAAAATATTACGATATTTTGAAACTAAAGTTAAGACAGGTTTTAACACATTTGCGCCCAGTGGATTCTTACAGAATTTTATTTTGGATTAGTCCATATTTATGAAAGGGGTGCATGGTCTTAATTTTCAGTTTCATTTCGTTTTATATTGAAATTCTTATCAGCAAATAGTGTATACTTTGATCAGACCTAGCATGATGTGGCTTCTGATCAGAGTCTATACTGTTTGCCTATGCCGTATATATATATAGGACCGTGGGCAGAAAAGGGAAGAATTGCATATTGTCAACTTTTAACGTATATTTATGCTCAATTATCTCAACGACTCGTCCTTTAAAAATAGTGTACCTATAAAAATTAACTGTATCCTATATAATAAATGCAAACAGTGTAGATTCAGATCATTGAGTCCCTTTTGAATCCCCTCCTTAAGATGTGCCCGTCACTGACAATTTGCAATAAGTTTACAAAAACTCAACTCATCAAATAGCAAAATACAGATTTACTACACATAAAAACTTTTTTTTTTCAATGAAAGTTTCAAGGATTAATACTTTTAAATAGTGCCAAGATTAACTTCATTTTAACATTTGAATACTTGTTAATTCGACTTAAGAGTAGGAGTTAATTAAAATATATGGATAGATTTGACGTTAACACAGAATTATCAAATCTAACTCAATCAAAAGCTTGCGAATGATCTCAACCTCATCTCAAAAGCTTTATAACTATTGGCCCTGGCTGCCTGTGAACGTGTTACTCAGTTCAAGTTCTTGGTCTTTATATGGGCAATACTTTGCCATATGACAGAATCCAGATGGTCAACGTTGCCAGCCATTAAGCTCAAACTTTATTGCTCTGATTCATGTCACTGTTAGATGTACAGTGAAGAAAACGATATTCTTTCCCAATAAACGCGTTTACGCTAAAACAATTATTTCCATTGCAAACAGTTTGAAGCCAGATCAGACGCTGGGTAACCCGGCGTCTGATCAGGCTCCAAACTGTTTGCCATTCAGATTAAAACAAATAATCTGAAATGTCAAAAATGGTAATTTTCTACACTTTTTTTGATTTGCATTTGCGTTTCGTTTGCGTTTATACGGGAAGGAATAACGTTTTCTCCACTGTATATGTATGCACGAATCCAGCTGGTGAATCGGAGATCAGAAACCCCGAGAACGTTTGGCGACAAAAATGTGGCTACTGTACAGTACAACCTCTCTGTAACGACCACTTACAGTGGAGAATCTGTTATTCTTTCCCGTTTAAACGCAAACGTACGCAAACGCAAAACACTAAAATGAAGAAAATGAATACTTTTTGATTTTTCTCAGGATTTCTTTTAAGCTGAGTGGCAAACAGTTTGGAGCCTGATCAGACGCCGGGTTACCCGGCGTCTGATCTGGCTCCAAACTGTTTGCACTGCAAAAAATAGTTTTAGCGTAAACGCGTTTATTGGGAAAGAATAACAGATTCTCCACTGTACCACATAAAGAAAATAGTTCCATTTTATACAGTCATGAATATGTACTATAAGAAATATTTTCTATATCATAGCAGGTGGTAGCTTATGCATTCTGCATTACGTTCAGCCTTCTTTAAGTAGTCATATGTCTTCAAAACAAGAAACAGACTATGGGGGAATAGGATAAAACGAAGGCTAATTGATTGAATAAAACACTAATATAAAATACAGGAAAAGAGGAGTTTTCTGTTTGACTGCCATCCTCTTACTTACAGTGGAGAATCTGTTATTCTTTCCCAATAAACGCGTTTACGCTAAAACTATTATTTCCAGTGCAAACAGTTTGGAACCAGATCAGACGCCGGGTAACCCGGCGTCTGATCAGGCTCCAAACTGTTTGTCACCTAGATAAACATGAAATATCAGAATTGTCCAAAAGTTGTTCTTTTCTACGTTTTAGTGCTTTGCGTTTGCGTACGTTTGCGTTTAAACGGGAAAGAATAACAGATTCTCCACTGTACATGAACTCTGAATACAAATAGTTCCGTGTATGCTAACGTTTGCTCTGTCCCAGAGGATAATGTTAAGATTACATGCGTTGTTCTTTTTTGTATTTTTCTTCTATTTTACCATTGCGATAGTTATCTGTAATTAACATATTAAACAGGGATTATATAATACTGGTTACATGTATCTCATTTCATGAATTAAAACCAAATAATGTAGTGTCGCTTCAAGAACTTTTCATTTCCGTTTGTAAAGATACTTACTCTTGTCATGTTCATGAATATTTTAGGACCAGATTAATGTACATGTATAATCTAGTTTGCGTAAAGCAAAATAAAAGAAAGTCTATTTGAGTGTTTTCAAGGCATGTGATAGCTTAATGCATGGAAAAGGTAAAACTCATAAAAATAACTTTCTATATTACATTAATTCTGCATGAAGCAGGCACCTAAATTTAGAAATTTAGAAAAAAGAACTTTTAAAACATATTTCGAGGTTTCATCTCCTCTTTTCTTATCGTCAAACGATCGCTGGCATTAGTAGTGTCCTCTGCACAACTTTAATAGTAAGCTCTAGGGCTGTTTTGCCTATAGAAATGTCGACACGAGTGTCAAACAGTTTGGATCCTGATCAGACGCCGCGTTTTGCGGCGTCTGATCAGGATCCAAACTGTTTGAAAAGTCTCCTTTTGGCGTCATTGGCAGTGTAAGTGTGAATGAGATCCTCCTCAAAGAAGCATGGGCTTATTTTCCTAATCTACGAAAGTATTTCGTTTTTTTCTCTGAAAAAGGACATTAACTCATATCCTTTGAACTGCTAGGAAAGAATCAAGGATCAAAACAATTCAATACTGATTTCTCATATATGTATCATTCTCCTCATTAATCGTTATAACATGATAACTTTTGGATCTGTGTATAATATACTCATAATATCACTACAAAGGCTCGAGAATGAGGATGATTTATAGAGTAATAGGTGTGCGTATTGTTCTTTAACTCTTTGCATGCTGGGAACTTTTTTAGTCTGCAACAGATGACGTCTGCTACTGTTTTAAAATAGAATGTTAAAATTTCTTTGTTAAAAAAGGTTCAGAGCAACAAGCAGTTTAGATCCTGATGAGACGCCGCGTTACGCGGCGTCTCATCAGGATCCAAACTGTTTGCAAAAGTTGTCATGGTTTCGCACTAGCATGCAAAGAGTTGTATCCTCTTCGCTGCCACCCAATATTACAGTATCCATTGCAAATAGTTAATAACTAGAAAATACGCCGAGTATATCGACATCAATTCCGTCTTACAAACTGTTTGGCTATCACATTGTTGTTTCTTCAAAAACGTCACCTTAATGCTGAGATATTTCATCATAAAACCGCAGACGACAATTTCGGCAGACGATAGCGTGGCAGCGAAGGGAAGTTAGCATCGCCGCCTTTATTCGAGCAGCGGAAACCCTTAACACACACAACAGAATTTATGTTATATTTGCAAACAGTTAGGATCCAGATCAGACGCCGAGTTACTCGGCGTCTGAACAGGATCCAAACTTTTTGCCATTAAACTTTTAATTTCTTGATTTAAACATGGCATAAACTTGTTTTAAGTAATTTCTTCAGACGACATTTTTTTAAGCAGACGACAATATATAGCGTGATGTGGGTTAAGCCCGGCGTGGCTCTCCGATAATACAGGCGTGCATTACTTGCTATCCATCACGTAAGTAAACAAGAATACTTTATTAGACACAATTCCCAGGTGTGTGATTCATGTCTATAAAGGTCAATACGTTAGCTCTCTGTCCTCGTACAGCTATGTAGGTCTGGTAGCCTAACTCTCGTTCACCGCGCGATCTGGCGAGACTTTGCAAAACAACACGGTTCCTGCACGGGATGTGGTACCATACTGTTTCTTATTTTATCTTGACGACCATTGTTCTGCTGCAAAAAGAGTACTACCACATTGCTTTCCATTATATTAAGGTTGGTTTTATCATTGCATGAACATCGCAATGTGCTACAGTGAGTTTGCTGTTTTCCTTGTCCCAATATAGGCCTTTTGGCTGAATCTATTATATCAGTTGCAAACAGTTTGGAAACAGGTCGGTCTGATCTGGTTCCGAATGATTTGCAATGGTCATAAGGTTTTTTCGCAATAGCCGGGACATGATAAGGTCATCTCCCTCGTATCATCGAATAAACGTACTACTCACAAGGTAATACTACTGCCTAGGTCATCCAATGAAATCACATTTATACAGGAGACATATAACACGTTAACGAATCGATCGGGTCGGCTTCTGATCAGTTTCCAGACCCTTCGACATTCAGAAATTATTTACCTGTCATTATGAGGTCATAAACATGTACCGTCTTTACACACCCACTACCGCAATGTCAAAAACAGTGTTCCCTCCCTACAACGACCCTCTGAAGAATGATTCCCTCTTTACAACAACGCTTGTCGCTGTTCCCCAAATAAGACATGTATGTCCAATCTTTTTACGGCTGACTGCAATATCGTCTCCTTAGAGTTGTCGTCGGCTGTTTATCTCAAAGTCACATAATGGACATTTTGAAAAAAACCATAATGACGAATGACAAACAGCCTGAGTTACGCGCGTCTGATCTGGATTCAAGCTGTTTGCAAATGTAAGTCAAAGTCCATTCATATAAAAACTCCCTCCGAACAACAAACACACTCGTTGTCTCCGATTTGGTATTGCTGTAGAAAGCGGCACTGTACTTGCAAAATTATCTTTTGCTTTTACATCGAAAGCTTGAATTAAGGCATTTTTTTTAAAAGGCATTTATATGAATGTCAAGTACAGTAAAACCTCTTTATAACGACCTATGTATTACATTAACCATTTTGTTTCAAGGGGTTGGCTGCTTTACGCATGTGATCAGTTTTCGTTTAAAAATAACATTCCAATTGCTTTAAACTGTAACCTGCGATTCAAACAATACATAAACCATTTTTCTATTGGTTTTCAGAAAGAGGCCCTGTTGTGTTAATGATCATGATCTTGAACCGCATTATGATGTGCCTGTCTGAATCCAAACTGTTTCCAAGTGTTAGTGGGCTTGATTTTTACTGATTGAGTCAATAACTATACATCGAAACATCAACACTTTCTCAAAATTGTATTCATCTTCTGTTTCGTTAAAACGTGTACAGTGGAGAATCTGTTACTCTTTCCCGATAAACGCGTTTACGCTAAAACTATTTTTTCTTTTACAAACAGTTTGGAGCCAGATCAGACGCCGGGTAACCCGGCGTCTGATCTGGCTCCAAACTGTTTGCCACCAATATAAACATGAGTTATCAGAATTGTCCAAAAAAATTCTTTTCTAAGTTTTAGCGCTTTGCGTTCGCGTAAGTTTGCGTTTAAACGGGAAAGAATAACAGATTCTCCACTGTAACAATAATTGTACTGTCGCACAAAAATACCATATCCACATCTTTAAATTAAAATGGGCAGTCGGACATTAGAGCACATCACACCATTTTTGCGAAGCCAACCAAACAATCTCGACAATGTTGAATCTTTTTGGTTTAAATCTGGGCATCAAACAGTTTTGGTCAAACAAAACTACAAACCTTCATTTTTCATATCAAAGCATTGTCAGAATCTTTCAAACGCGTCCGTGCAATTTAATTTAAAAAATGTCTCAAAGAACGTCTCGAGCGTTTAGAATCCACCAATTTCAGCGTTGAACCATGCATGGTACACATAACGGTAACCCATATCATGATATGTACGACATGGTTAACATTTGCAAACAGTTGGGATCCAGATCAGTTTCGCGGCGTCTGATCTTGATCCAAATCTGTTTGGCATTCATATTGTTCTTCAGTTTAAAAAGCATGATAACCGGTTGTCAGTTGTCGCAGGTGATATCTTTAATGTAGACAACAATTCAGCATGATAAAGGGTAAAAGAAACTAGCACCAGATGGCATATTGACAAAAATAAAGTTCAATATAAAAGAAAACTAAAGTATTATTGAGCAGATGGGCATTCTAATTTAATTACTGAGATATAAATTAGGGTAAGATATATCATTTTATTGAATTAACTGTGATTTTTATCTTTATTCTAACCAGTTGGCTACGTCGAGACTGAAAAATAGATTGCAAATTGACATGTTTTTAGAGTAAAATCACGATAAAAGACAATTATGATATGATAAAGTTCAAGAATGGTTCATTGTTGACATAAGACCAGACTGAGGAACATCACTGAAGTGAACCATTCTAGCCTATCCAAATGATAGGGTCTCGTCCATATCAATGTGCATAACAAATAGCTCAAGGGGTCGAGATTTTTGTATTTTGTTTTGTCTGTTTTGCGTTTTCCGTATTGGTTATAACCTTGACCAAGCTCACTATTTGGGTTTCATGGAGTGTATTGTTAATATAAATGTACATAATTTGTATTTCCATATCATGTGACCATTCTGTATATTATTTGTATCACTACTTGAATAGGGGAGGGCCGTAACTTATGTTGGTAGAACTTGTGGCCCAACCCGATTTCATGAATTTGAAATAAAATATGGTTAAACTAAACTAATATAAATTATTTTTCTGAACTAAAAACAACATGCAAATGTTTATATAAATGCCCGATATCCATTTCGAAAGAAATTTAGAGCCAGATCAGACGCCGGGTACATTTCATGTGAAGCGCTTTTGATCGCACAACTCCTGTGTGAAAAGAACACTAAATATATCTGGTATTGTTGTGAGTAACAATTAAGCGCTGATGTGCACGTGACGCGGTAACGACGTTAACGTCTGTGATGTCACATTGTATTATTATTATTATGTATGATTGATTGAAGTAAGAAGAACGTTAGATTACAATTAGTTGAAGACACAACGCTTTAGTTATTATATAACCCACTATTACGATATTGGTGCCGTGACACATAATCTCACGTTCTTCTTACTTCAATCAATCATACATAATAATGATAATACAATGTGGCGTCACAGACGTTAACGTCGTTACCGCGTCACGTTCACATCAGCGCTAAATTGTTATTCACAACATTCTGGGGGCCGCAAAAAGTTACAGGTACAGTGGAGAATGTGTTATTCTTTCCCAATAAACGCGTTTACGCTAAAACTATTATTTGCAGTGCAAACAGTTTGGAGCCAGATCAGACACCGGGTAACCCGGCGTCTGATCAGGCTCCAAACTGTTTGCCACCAAGATAAACATGAAATATCAGAATTGTCCAAAAGTTGTTCTTTTCTACGTTTTAGCGCTTTGCGTTTACGTACGTTTGCGTTTAAACGGGAAAGAATAACAGATTATCCACTGTAGTTGAAGACACAACGCTTTAGTTATTATATAACCCACTATTACGATATTGGTGCCGTGACACATAATCTCACGTTCTTCTTACTTCAATCAATCATACATAATAATGATAATACAATGTGGCGTCACAGACGTTAACGTCGTTACCGCGTCACGTTCACATCAGCGCTAAATTGGTATTTACAACATTCTGGGGGCCGCAAAAAGTTACAGGTATAATACTACTAATAATAATAATAACAATAATAATACATCTAACAGATCAGGTTTCAAAGTGTTTTCCAACTCAGACACAAATAGATTGTCAATATTATCAAGAAGCTGTAATTTTCTACAATTTACCGTTACGGAAAACGCCTATGATAGCTTTCGTCTTTACTTTCTTGCTTTAAGCAGAACAAGATCCTTTCGAATCCCTTACATGTTAATAATACACATATATTGTACCCCGAAAATAGTATGCATTAACCCTTTCATGATAAAATTATTCGGGATATGTTTACCCATTCATCGCTTTATTGTTCAGTAGTGTTGTCTGCAAGACACGTTTCAAAGTTATATAGATTTAAGGCAATATGACTGACAAAATTTTGAAACGAGTAACTAATAGTTTAGGTCCTGAACAGACGCCGCGTTACGCGGCGTTTGACCAGGACCGAAACTGTTTGCAAACGCGCTTTAAGGTGCAATTGAGAGTGAAAGGGTTAAATACACTGTTTATATAAGGGGTACTTTAGCGACAACTTAAAACAATACTGATCGGGATCAGGCAACAAGTGACTTGGCGTCTGATAAGGAAATGTTTGACACTCGTACATTGTATCGTCATTTAAAATACATATAATGGTAGACGGCATACTCTTAACCATGCGTTAAATGATACTTTAAGTTAAAGCAGTATACAGTGGAGAATGTGTTATTCTTTCCCAATAAACGCGTTTACCCTAAAACTATTATTTGCAGTGCAAACAGTTTGGAGCCAGATCAGACACCGGGTAACCCGGCGTCTGATCAGGCTCCAAACTGTTTGCCACCAAGATAAACAAGAATTATCAGAATTGTCCAAAAGTTGTTATTTTTTACGTTTTAGTGCTTTGCGTTTGCGTACGTTTGGGTTTAAACGGGAAAGAATAACAGATTCTCCATTGTATGATACAGTTGTACCCAAGAAGTGCATATTTTCGTTTGCGTACTAGCAAACGAATTACGATAGTATTTATATCTAAGACAATTGTTGCAAATATTGGCTGCCATAGCATAGTAAGTATTATGTACACGCAATATATTGCCCGGATACATGCTTAAAGAGGCGATACATCTTCATATAAGTTCTTCAACAAATTCTTTCCTCGTTTAATTTTACCTTACAGTCGAACTTTGATAGCTTGATCTCGCTTAACTCGAACGTATTCATATATCAACGTTCAAACGTGGATATGCAATTTTTTAACTTTGAAATGCAGGCATTTCGGCTTAACGGAACCCCGAGATATCAAATTCATTTGAAGAAATACGAGTATGTTCGATTTAAGAAAGTCGAGCTTTTGAGATTTGACTACAAATGTTTTCAAGCCAATGGCTATGAGCTATTTAGTAGCAGATAGTTTCCCTCCTTGGCTAGAGCAGCTCAAATATGCAGAAAATTATTGGGACTTTTAACGAAATCTAGATAAATGAAATCTGAATTTAATTTAATAGTGAGAACACATGTAATTAAAAGCGACATATTTGGTAATTTATTGTCTGATTTGAGCTCCCGAGGCACTTGTCTCAACATGAAAACGGGTGATATCGGGAGACTTAATTCAGTTACACTGAAGGCTAATGCTGTTACCGAAAGACTGGCAATTTGGCCGATTATGAAACAAACTGCACGAGACAATGTAAACTGAATTTACCATCAAACACACTCAACTATTAAAATTACGAATGCATAAATTAAAAGTCGTTAGTTGGGTTAACTCAATCACCCCATAAACTTCAAATGGACACTTCTGGTTTCAGATAAAATCTAGTCTATTTTTGACAAATTAGGGTTGTCATTTACAATTGTTTACTCCAAGTTTGAAATTGAAGATAGGACTCTTTGGGGAGAGCGATCCGATTTGGGTCTACACTATTTGCGAAGGTCAAGACTTAGTGTACTCTTCCTAGATGCACAGTTTTTAAATAACCAGTATATTCGTCTCTAGGGCCCAATAGGTTAAAGGCTGGTGGAAGATTAAAGCTAGGTGTAAAGCAGAAAATCTCCTATATTGGAGCTTTCCTGTTTTAGCGTATCACCTGTTGAAACTCCCGATTGCAAACTTTTTAAGAGCGGGAGTACAATAGGGAACTCCAGGGCTGCCATAAGTTGACATGAAACATCTAAAGGTTCGAAATTTACATTTTTCAATTACGAATTTACGAATCATACCTTTACCCAATAGCCTGTTTCTAGTTTTGTTGACACGTGACTACTTAAAGTAGGCTGGAAGTAAAGCAGAATGCGCCTTATGGCGCATTCTGCTTTACTTTCAGCCTGCTTTAAGCTTCCATGATCTCGAAAAAAACGAAGATTTAGGAAAATTCGGAGAAATGGCAGCCCTGGAACTCCAACAATACATAACAGCAAGTCTCAGTATAAAAGTATAAACGCCTATTTAGATCGAGCCTCGAGTTATAGCAAATAAACAGTCATATTTCTCATTGGGCTCACTTGTCAAATCTTCGACAAAATTTATGAGTATACGGTTAAGAAGACGTTATTCATTTCCAATGAACGCTTTTATGCTGAGACATCAATGTCCACAGATGTGTCACGGTGTCTGGTCAGGTTCTAAACGGTTTGCCACTCAGAATAAAATATATAATTTGAATAAATGAATTTTCGTTTTGTGTTTCGTTAGCGTTTAAACAGGAAAGAATAACGCCTTCTTCGCTGTGTATACTTAAGCATTGTATATTCGTAGCAGCTAAGTTTAAAAGCCAGTCACCTTCGCTCAACTGACCCTTTCACTGCCAAATATTTCGTGAGATGTTAACCCCTTCACCGTTTCATTGTCGTCTGCTTCAATTTTGTTTTTTGCAATGTCGTTTCAAAGTTAATGAATAAGGCAGTATGACTGAAGAAATTTCAAAACGAGTGTCAAACAGTTCAGATCCTGATCAGACGCCACGTTTGATTAGAATCCAAACTGTTTGCAAACGCGCTTTTAGGCGTCATTGTGAGTGAATGGATTAACGTCATCAATGTACAAAATGTAGTCCCAATTACTAGTACTTTGGTTACACTCATTCGTGCAAAAAGTGAGTCATATCAAACATGTACCAATAGGTATAATATTAGTTTGAAATTTAATTTCAATAATTACGTTGAGCTCTAAAACCCATGAGGACAAAACATACGTATAAGCATAAGAGAGAATTAATAACAATGCAACAAGAACGCGCATTGGAGAAGGTTTTATATCCATACAATAGAATCTGCCACAGTGAAGAAGACGTTATTCTTTCCCAATAAACGCCTTAAGCTAAAACTACTATTTCTATAGCAAACAGCTTGAAGCCAGATTAGACGCCGGATACATGTAACCCGTCGTCTTGATCAGGCTCCAAACTGTTTGCAACTCGAATTAACATGAATACCCGGTTGTCTGAATTGTCAAATGTTGTCCTATTCTACATTTTACTGCGATGCGTTTGAGTTTTATTTGTGTGTGAACGGAAAAGATCAGGGTTTCTCCACTATATTTGAAATATTGTCATCAAGAGGCATACGCCAGTTGTCCCTTAAGAGATATACTGAACTGACTCATCATAAGTTTCATGAATTTGTTTTTTAATTATTACAAGCTCCACAAGGTTGTTTATTTGTTTAAATATATAAATTATTTAATACAGTGGAGAATCTGTTATTCTTTCCCGTTTAAACGCAAACGTACGCAAACGCAAAGCACTAAAACGTAGAAAAGAACAACTTTTGGACAATTCTGATATTTCATGTTTATCTTGGTGGCAAACAGTTTGGAGCCTGATCAGACGCCGGGCTACCCGGCGTCTGATCTGGCTCCAAACTGTTTGCACTGCAAATAATAGTTTTTAGCGTAAACGCGTTTATTGGGAAAGAATAACACATTCTCCACTGTTACAGTAGAGCATATCACTGGCAGCAATATCGGACACAACCCGAAAAGCTATAATACTATCGAAGACGACCAAACGGCCACAACAGCAATATATGAAACAAGTTAAATAAACAGACAGTTCGCTGTAGAAACATTAAACGATGGAACATGTAAGTACATGTAACTCGTCTGTTGATACTCATTTCCAATGCAAGTTGACGACTGAAATTAACAGTTGCTAATACGGTATTTCATTCCTACATTCGCTGAAAACAAAACATATAGTGCAATATTTGGTATATATGATTATAATGTTTTTAACTTAACACTGATGATATCGGCGTGAAGACAAAAACATTTTTCTGTTTAACGAAACTGTGTTTTGGTGAAAAGTCGGCTTGATAAGCATTGAATCCTACCAGAGTCACCCTGTATCTTTAGTAACATACATTTTCTTATATATACATAGTCAAGCACCAATTTCTTACGAGTCGGGCACCTATTGTTTCGCTGAGTCTCAGAGTCTGCACTATTTGCCTTTTTACATAGATCACCATTGTTTGTATAATATGAAATATTCTAGCAAGCACACATGGACAATTCATTTCAATAAGCAGGCATAACTTGAGTTCTGATTTCAAATGCAAATTGTTATAATTTACAATCACACTTAAATAATAAGGGCATTCTTTGACGTATCGTGGATATCTTAAGATAAAACACGATAGCCTGATGCAGGACAAATTAAATCAGTATTCTAACATGACACGTGAATTCGTCTCTATAAACAAAGAACAGGTCTATCGTGGTATACCGGAGACGGTATACCACGCTCTTCCCTACCCCGCTCCTCCCACGGTTATATGACATGACGTGACCACGTGCGTTCATACGTTATGTTTTTTAAATTTCTTTCGTTATTCATATAGCCCGTAAGGACCATATACTTTTAACCAGTAACGTTACAGTAATTTTCTCATTCTTCTGTCTTGTTTGATGTAATGTTTGTTCTATGCCAGATTATGGATCGGTAATTGTAAATTTGCTTATGGGTGTTAGATTCTTGTAATGCCGCGGAAAAAGTTATTCGGTCGAAAAACTTCATCCGCTGAGGAAATAAGTATGGAACATTTGATTTCCTTTCTAATGAATTTCCTTACATCTGGTCATGTTAGAATCGAAATAATCTATGTTCTACCGTTGTGAAACTGTATTTTACAACGGTCGGTCGTTGTGGTGCGCAGGAATTGACCACTCAGGCCTTCGGCCTTCGTGGTCAATTCCTGCGCACCACAACTCCCAACCGTTGTAAAATACCGTTTCACAACGGTAGAACATAGATTATTTCTTAAACGTCCAATAGAAGCTTTCTGTTTTACTTTTGTCGAACATCTGTGTGAATGACTGTAAATTAATCTTTGTTTGACAGGCCGCTGAACAAAATTAACTGTATCGAATTGATTGGGAAAATTAAATGTTCCCGTATTTAAACCAGGTCATTGTATAGGGGCATGTGCGTGTCACAGTAGACAGATAATAGTCAAATTGCTCTCATATATCTGCTGGAAAAGACAACACATTCATTAACTCATTGCACGATGGGTAAATGTTTCGTCTGCGACAATTGTCGTCTGCTACTGTGTTACAAGTATAAATTTCGTATTTTTTTCCGAAACAGGGTCAGAATGTCAAATGTTTTGGATCATGATGATGATCTGAACTGTTTGCAAAGATTATCATGGTATAACAGCTATCGTACTAAGAGTTAAGCAATTAAAATTGAATTTCACCAGTTCAGTTTCAATTTATTTTTATACAAACAGATTCTATGAGAACCAACTTTCCGTTCGTTTCTGTCGACAGCATACATGGCACCAGTCAATTATTTAACCCCTTCCATGTCATGACGTCAATAACTAAAACAATTGTCGTCTGCTTTTATTTCTCAAATTTAAATTTAAATTTTAGTAATTTTGACTGAAGAATTTTTTAAATAAGTATCAAACAGTTTGAATCTGATCAGGATACAAACTGTTTTCAAATAAGTATTGTACTCGTATCGGGATAATGCAGTGAAGGGGTTAACCTATTCTGTGCCATTATGACGTCACTACATGTATCCTTCTTACATAGTCCCTGCCATAACATTATTTCAGTCTGCTTGTTTTTTCGCCTGCTTTTATCTATATTTGGAATTCCAAGCGTTTTTCACTTCTGATATATTGATATGAGTGTCAATCATTTTTTATCGCGATCCTAAATGTAAAGGTTGTTGGACTTGACAGTGAATGTTTAACCCTTTCACTCCCAAATCTTCAGTTAGTCGTTTACCCCAACACCGTTTCATTGTCGTCTGCTTTAATTTTCTTGTTTGCAAGATCGTTTCAAAGTAAGATTCAATGTAGTATGAGTTAAAACATATCAGTTTCAGTTTATTCAAATGATTCAGGCCTCCGGTCCATAACACAATAAATAGTAATTGCATGCAAATTACATCAACTAAGTTCAATTTGTAACATGTTATAATAATACAATTCAGGTAAGTTTTCAGCATCAACAGCAAATAGAATACAAATAATATATGGTCTGACAGCAGTGTAGGCCAGCTTAGCACATATTACACATTACCTCCATACTTTCTTTTCAACTGTGTCTACAACAAAACTTCAGACCTTTTCCGGGCATAAGCAATTGAGTAAAAACAATACTTTTTAGCATATTCAACATGTAGATAACATATGCTTTATAACAGAACATCCTTTCTTAGTTTATTTGCAAAATATAAGAAGTTTGCAAGGTTATACAATATTTTTTCCGACCTTGAAGATACCAACCTAACTTGGGTCTTTAAAATACTTTTCTGGCAAATATGTATACATGAGCTCACTAAGAGATAACACTTTAAAAGAAAATGCATTTCGTCTTCGACTTCGCGGTTACATAGTTTACAAATGCGATTTTCTCTAGGTGTATTTGTATATCTTCCCTTTTCCATTTCGAGCTCATGTACACCTGACCTAAACTGAACAATAGCGTGTCGAAATTTGCGTATACTTACACAATCCAAGTAAAATTCATGCTCAAATTCAGTTTTAAACCTTGTATAGACTCTCAGTTTAGGGTTGGTATTCAAAGCCTGGTTCCAATATTGCAAATATTGATCTCTGAGTCGATTTTCGAAGTCTTTTAGAAAACATGATCTCATCGTTAACACCTTGTTGTAGCCATATATACCAAAAAACCATTTGCATTCAGCAACTGCTTTACTTTTGTTACCCAGTTGACATATCCAACAGAATCATAGTGTTTTGACATTGTTTAACACTTTTTAACATACCTGTATTCAGACATCTTGTTAATTTTTAACCAATAGCTCAAGCATCTTTTTGCAGCCTCGATATACAATTGAAACCGTCCACAGTCTCCTAATACATCCGCATTACTAGTTCTAGTACTGGCGCACATGTATCTTTTGCATGCATATCTGTGCACAATTTCTACTTCTTGGCGCTCCTCAAATCCCCATATCTCGGCCCCATAGAGTAAAATTGGTTCAATTTTTGTGTCAAACAGTTTAAAGAATACGCTTTGGGGTAATTGTCCACACTAAAACAGTGACGAAAGGAGTGCATTCAAAGCTCGTTTGCCCTTTGATGTCATGTATGTTGCCATTACATTATTAGTTAACCGTTGGGAAAAAGACACGCCAACATAAGGGAAACGGTTAACAATATCTAATATTGGAACCAGGCTTTGAAACTGTTTGCAAACGCGCTTTTAAGCGTCATTGAGAGTGAAAGGGTTAATCCAGTTTTTGTTGAAGTTTAATATGTAAATACTTTATTTCTATACAATGACCGTTTTCCTATACGAATGAAAAATCCGGTACTTTTCTCCATTTAAACGAGCCATTACGCAAATACAATGTAACAAAATGCAGAAATTTATAAATATTTGAGAAGCTAGTCGATATGTTACATGTATAATCTGGGTGACAAACGGTTTGGAGCCAGATCAGACCCCGGGTTATGGACATAAGACTTTCAGCACAGTAAAAATCCAAGTGTCAGCATGGTGAAAATACGTCGTATGACGTTACAGTATAACCTCACTAATACGATCACTAAATAGTGTTAATTATTTAGTGTTTAGGACATGTGGTCGCTTAAAGCAATGGGACAGTTAAACAGAACGCTCCTTTAGGAGCGTTCTGTTTTACTGTCACCTTGCTTTAAGCTGTCACCTGCCTTTTATTCAATCAATTTACCTTTTTTTAGTAGTCGTAATAGAGGGGTTTTACTGTATCTACTCTTTACAATGATTCAAACAAAGCATAATGCTGACGCGAAACAAAAACCAAATGTCAACGCAAACGCAATGCTCTAAAGTGTAGAAAATTACCGAGTCTTGCAAATATTGATGATTTATTCCAATATGAGGGGCAAACGGTTTTGGGTCACAACAGACGTTGGTTTATCCGGGTTCTGATCCGGCTCCATAATGTATGTAATTAACGTAGGTTTATGGAGTAAACACGTTTATTGAAGGTGATTATTTATCCAATGTAATAGTACAATGTAATTGTCAAAGTGTAGGTACAGTGGAGAATTATAAGCGCTCCACGGTACATCGTATAGTGGAGCGCTATTGTCCTATCGTTGTTCTACTGTACAAAAGCGGGATTTTGTCAGTCACGTGACTGGGGTTCATTGTCGTGTATTGAGTGTGGTCAGTTCTAGCGAGTATCTTCTCTGGGCTACATCGAGAAATTGAAATGAAGTCAGCTCAAGTTTGAAATTTGATTGACGAGAGGGGGCGGACGTTTTTGGCAGAGCACAGGACGGACATGTTGAATGCCATTGAAACTTTGTTTCTAAAGATAAGTGACTTATAATTATGCAGTTTAATAAAATATCTGGCTTGCTGTTTTTTGACGTAAAGGCTAAAGCGCACCGAGGTGCAGTTTAAGTACAATACCAAGGTCAACATAGTAATAGATGATGCAGATAATCTTCTGCATACAGAAACATTAGTTAAATGTCGTAAAAAGCGCAAAGTATTTTAGAATGCTTAAATGTATTCATTTGTGTGCGTGAGGCCGGTTACGCTAGGCATGACTGTATATTATAGTATCGGCGGTGCGAGTTTGCTCACGCTTGCGTAACAGTTGTGTATTTACCGTTTAATCTGTCCCTGTGTTATACATGAAAGTACGATTGAATTTTCGTTGGAGCTGCTTTCTACTGAAATTGTTTATTACATTATTAGATCTTTCTTAAAACAATAATTCTAAAAATAATGACAAATGGGCATAAAGTAATATACATGTACAAATGCCACGTGGCATGGCTTCACATTATATTTATCCCATGTTTCAGCGAGATACATGTATCATATCTCACAGATAAAAAAGCATCTAGAGATGGTACTGGCGTCTTCGACGGGCCAGCCTAGGAGACCTCTGGGTTTTGCACGTGGGAAATCTGGCCAGTGGAAGCGCTCCCCAGAATGTTTTGCTAACAATTCTAACAACAAGATAAGTATTTGTAGTAGTTTGTTTGAACAAGTTGACATTTTCAGAACATAGTAAACTTGTTAAATCTGCGGATACATGTTTTAACGAATCCGATGAGAGCTCAGATACATGCAAAGTTTTTTGTCCGTGGGTAGGCTTAAAGCATGTCTCCAAACGGAGAGAAGCGTCAGTTGGCAATAACTCGCTTGATGTGATTTAAATCGGGTATTAGTGACCTTTTTAGGAATATTAAGCAATAACAAAACTGCTAGAGATAATCAAGCGTTTTTAGAGAATAAAATACAACAGTTACTAACTAAAGGCGTTATTTCTAGATTAGAATCTGTTCCAGTTAGTAGTTAACCCTTTGACAGTTGATTACAATAGGAAATAGAATGGTGCCTGATTGTTGTCATATTAGATCTAATGCCTCTCTGCCTGTTTTAGATTAGATATGAAGATATCAAGATCGGTGAATCTATTTTTGAAAGAAACTTTTTATTTTTCACGTTTGCTATCAAGCGTGCTTATCATATTGATATTGCTGAATAGTAAAGACCGTATTTGGGCTTTTCTTATTCAGAAGTAGGAAAATTGAAATATTATGTTTCAATTTATTATCGGTTAGCATCAAAACTGCTGGTCATATCTTCACTAAGATATTAAAACTTGTTTGTTATCTGAGAGCTAGAGGCTACTAGAATATTAAATTTCTAGATGACGGTATATGGCAGTAGGGTTTTTGAAATATATCAGATTAGCAAAGTTTTTTATAGGTGTTAAGAGATGCCACCGGAAGTTGGTAGTTTAAGATTTGTATATTTTAAGGATTTACGGCCCGGAAGCGGGCGTAGTGGATGTAGATTTTTAACTATACGATTTCAAATATATCAGATGAGCAATGTTTTACAGGTGTAAAGAGATGCCACCGGAAGTTTGGCAGTTTAAGATATGTATATCTTAAGGATTTACGGCCCCCGGAAGCGGGCGTAAGCTATGTAGATGTTGAAGGATTTACGCCCCCGGAAGCGGGCGTAAGCTATGTAGATGTTGAAGGATTTACGGCCCCCGGAAGCGGGCGTAAGCTATGTAGATGTTGAAGGATTTACGCCCCCGGAAGTGGGCGTAGGCGATCGTTACTATACGATTTCAAATATATCAGATGAGCAATGTGAGATGCCACCGGAAGTTGGCAGTTTAAGATATGTATATCTTAAAGATTTACGGCCCCCGGAAGCGGGCGTAAGCTATGTAGATGTTTAAGGATTTACGCCCCCGGAAGTGGGCGTAGGCGATCGTTACTATACGATTTCGAATATATCAGACGAGCAAAGTTTCACAGGTGTTTAGAGATGCCACCGGAAGTTGGCAGTTTAGAATATGTATATTTTCAGGATTTACGGCCCCGGAAGTGGGCGTGGTCGATTTAGATATTTTAAGGATTTACTTCCCCGGAATCGGGTATAGGCGATCGTTACTATACGATTTCAAATATTTCAGATAAACAAAGTTTTTAAAAGGTGTTTAGAGATGCCACCGGAAGTTTGCAGTTTAAGCTATGTATGTTTAAATGATTTACGGCCCCGGAAGCGGTCGTAAGCTATGAAGATTTCTTAAGGTTTTAAGTTCCCCGGAAGCGGGTGTAGGTGATCGTAAATGTACGACTTCAAATATATCAGATTTGCAAAGTGTATATAGGTGTTAAGAGATGCCACCGGAAGTTGGCAGTTTAAGATATGTATATATTAAGGATGTTCGGCCCCCAGAAGCGGGCATAGGCGATGTAGACTTTTTAAGGAGTTACGCCCCCTGAAGCGGGCGTAGGTGATCGTAACTATACGATATCCGCTGTGCCACTGGAGGCCGGTTGATCTTGGTTGTGGTAGGTCACTGTTAGTATTTAATGAAACACTAGTGTATCTACCCCGGCAGACTGTTTTTCGTGTGTTCGAACACTGTACATAATGAGCATGTTAGTGCATTTTCGTCCCTGGAAGTGGATGTTCATAGCGTATATATTATTCTAGTTCTTTATTAGTCTCGGTTTTTATTAAGATTGCAAATGTTGCGTTAGAATCGTAGAGATCCTTGGTTCTTTGAATAGCGCAGAGAGAAAGCGTTTTGCTTGGCGTGATACAAAGTCAGTACATATATAGAGTAATTCGGATTTATTCGTATGTTTTTGAAGAATTCTGTTGTAAAAGGTTTATTCTGATTTTAAAATTTTAAAATCAATTTCGCTCTTTGGGAGCTCAAAACCATATTTGAACCATATTGCAGTTGACCTGCATGTGTTTTGTACGCATTAAATATGATACTAAACCCGGAATGGCTTCCTAGAGAAATTAATGAAAAGGGAGATCATCTTAGTAGGTATTTTGACAGTGCTGCTCGGTCGTTTAGTTCGACCATATTCTTAAAGCTTAGCCTGTTATGGGGTCCGTATATTGTAGACAGATTTGTTTCTCACTTAAACAATAAGTGTTCAAGATTCAGTGCACGTTGTGAGTTCCCGGATGTGAGACTGTAAATGTTTTTGATAAGTTTTGGGGGGTTTAGATCAAATTCGGGTATTTCCTCCACCTAGACTAGACGTTGTCTGTTTATCAGAAATCGCTAGTGAAAATGCAAAATGAACAGTTCATCTTCCATTTTGGAGAAACGCTCCATTTTTGGACGTGTTTAACCAATGCGGAGGGAGGATAGGCTACATGCCATTCATTACCGGTGTAGTGAATTTGTACAAAACAAAAACAGATTGTAATAATGCTCCCCCCCCCCCCCCCACGAGAAATCCACTATCCTTTAACATGCTGACATTAAAACATTGCTTATGTTTTTTAAATTGGTTTCAGCTTTGACAGGTATGAAGAGAATTGCTACTTGATCAGCTTTAACAGGATGGTGTCTATGGAAAGGAACAGGAGAACGTTGCCGTCAAAATAATCGGTTGTTTCGTCCGTCAAAGGCCGACGGTGCAGTGGAGAAGCACAGTGGTTCTTGTTCACGATTTCCAAGTTATTTTAAATCTAAAGGGCAACTGAACTTGTACAGTGAAGTCTCTTATGGAAGCTGCCACACGTGTGACCAGAAGAAAGGCATTGTGACATCGGACATGCTATAGACTATGTTTTATGTATGAAACGTCTACTGATGCCGTAGATTTAAGCGTTTTGTGTATGATATCATTATCATTTGCTGGTTTTCTCAGATTTACTGAAATAAGCAATGTGTACTGTAGTAAAGTATAATTCTGTTCGGATTATTTTACTGTCTAGATTAGGCATAGAAAAACAGATGTTTATAGAAACGGCTATCAGGTGTTTTCATATCGAAAGGTGACTATTCTGTATGTTAGTTCACTTCGTTGAAGAGATATATTTCTTTTGCAAATATTTTGATTAAAGTCGGCTTTCAGATCGAGGGGTGAAGTCAAATTCATTAAGATTAATAAACAGATTATTTATTCTCGAATTATTTAGAAATTAAAGAGTAGTCGCCCTTGACCTGAAACTTGGTTTTCATTCTTTAGAGATAGCGTTGTCATCGCGGCTGCTAACACAACTGGTGTTTCCGATAGGTGCCTCAAGAGGCATGGCAGAATGAAGTTTGATATTGCCAAAGATGGCTACATAGATGATTGTACAGAGAAAACAAACTTAATGTGTAATTTTTAAACACTGAATTTGATATCTTCTGCCCTATGATTTGTAATTCTATAAATGCAACTCGCTATTTGCAAAACAGTTGTCTGTTGTTTTGTTTCTGTGACATAGAGAGGACTTATAAGCGCTCCACGGTACATCGTATAGTGGAGCGCTATTGTCCTATCGTTGTTCTACTGTACAAAAGCGGGATTTTGTCAGTCACGTGACTGGGGTTCATTGTCGTGTATTGAGTGTGGTCAGTTCTAGCGAGTATCTTCTCTGGGCTACATCGAGAAATTTCAAATTCAGTGTGTATTATCAAACGTTTTATCGACTGGTTTATCCAATGTTGTTATTGCAAGTCTATACTGTTCGCATACATAATTTGTTAGCGAAGATGAGGCCCGACATCTACGTGGTATTGCTTTAATGCAACTCGATACTTGCCATACGGGTACCATTTTCCAGAGTTTTTTCTTTATGAAGTTTTTACCTCTGGTTTTTGTATGGGCGAATCGACCACATCGCAAACAAATTGTGTGACAAAGTTGCTTTCGTTTGGTGTGTTTATAAAATTATAAAATATACTAAGAGTTGTTAGACTTGCATTGACGGATCTGTTGTTACTTGCAGTGAAGGGTCATTTTTTATTGAACCCTATTGTGTGGGATTTTGACTGTTCCAAGAAAGTTACGTAGTTACATGTATGTGTACATGCATGCATATTTTTTCTGATATTACTCAGAAATATTTAAGTCTTTATTCGCACTATTCAAGCTGTAGTCCAATAAATGCAACTCGCTATTTGCAAAACAGTTGTCTGTTGTTTTGTTTCTGTGACATAGAGAGGACTCTGTTATTCTTTCCCAATAAACGCGTTTAAGCTAAAACTATTATTTGCAGTGCAAACAGTTTGGAGCCAGATCAGACGCCGGGTAACCCGGCGTCTGATCAGGCTCCAAACTGTTTGCCACCAAGATAAACAAGAATTATCAGAATTGTCCAAAAGTTGTTCTTTCCTACGTTTTAGTGCTTTGCGTTTGCGTACGTTTGCGTACGTTTGCGTTTAAACGGGAAAGAATAACAGATTCTCCACTGTACTTGTTTAAGAGTTACCTTGCTTTATTGGGCATTACAAGAAGTAATCGTGCCGTAAACTAGTCCTCTGCATTACATCAATTACCCCTTAAAGTTAAAGCAATATTTGAAACTATCTGTATTTATTAATTTCAGTGTAACCTTTAGTAACAAAGAGAGAGTTTCTACTAATCGTACAAGCGGATCTACTTTAAATTCAATTTAATTCAATTTAATTTTATTTTGTCTAATTTAATTCAATGGAGCTAAAATTACATGACTATCAGAAGCATAAACCTATGGTAAGCTAGACAGTTTTTGTCCCTTTTTATCCCGTTACTGCCAACATTGCGTACACTAGTATTTGCAAACAGTTTGTATCCAGATCAGACACCGCGTCACGCGTTGTCTGATCGGGATCCAAACTGTTTGCGACTCATGTCAATTTTTCTTCAGACCAATTATTTAATAAATATCTTAATTTTATAAATAAAACCAGACGAGATGCTAATATTCAAACATAGTAAAGCGGTGAACGTTTTAGACGAGTTAGAGCGCCATTTCAGCAGCGAAAGGGTCAATCAATTTTGTCATTAGCAGCAAATACTAAGTGTATATTTACCGACCATTTCATCAATTAAACAGCATCAGCTATTGTAAGCTTGAACCAAGATGCGACGCAGTAGAACTCGGCATCTCGTCTTGAATAAAACTATTTGCAACAGATATCACATATTCGCTATTAACGTGTCAAAGGTTAAATGTCTAAACACTTCCTCATCCGGGCAGTCTCAATTGTTTCGTAACACGCGAATCTGTAACCTAGCAACTCATTACATAGACTGTATCATCGTTAGTTAAAATCATTCGGCACTTGAGGAAGCCGGACAAGTGCACTTTTATGTGACTGTAAAACCAGTCTAGAAAATATGCTTTTAACCGGTGCTATTATCAATGTATTTGCCAACAGTTTGGTTTCAAATCATACGCCGAATATCCGATCGGTATCCGATCAAGACCTAACCTTTTTGGCACTCGTATAAAAAAGTCTTCAGTCAAAATGCCTAAAACTCATTGATTTTGAAAATGTAGGCGACAATATACTAGCAGACGATAAATTGGCCGAGAAAATCCGAAAAGTTAAACGGTTTCAACATTGAGCTATCATGTGTTGATCTTCCGTATTTTATTACGTTTATAAAGTACTGCCATTTACACGTGCACCTTGACATTTTATGCACATTACAAGAGTCATGAAAATGATCATCTGAACTCTTCGAGTATAAAACCTATTATTTCCCACCACACGCGTTTGTACTTCAAGAACGCATGTAAAATTGCAAATACATGTTCAGTTGAGAAAACGTTATTCTTTCCCGTGTAAACGCAAACGAAACGCAAACGCATTGTAATAAAACTGAGAAAATGACATATTTTTGATAATTCTGACAATTCATTTTAATCTGAGTGGCAAACAGTTTGGAGCCTGATCAGACGCCGGGTTACCCGGCGTCTGATCTGGCTCCAAACTGTTTGCAATGGTTATAATAGTTTTAGCGTAAACGCGTTTATTGGGAAAGAATAACGTTTTCTCCACTGTACAGCAACACCTTTTTGTTATAATTACTTAAAGAATGCTGATTAAACTTTGCCCTCGTCCGACATTCATTTTTTGACAGTGTATTGTGTATACTACGCACTGTAACTAATAATGTGGACCTGCCTCTTATCTTAGAAAATCTTCACTACATATATAGTTGTATACAGTGATGAATATGCTATCCCCCCTTAAAAGCTTAAGCTGAAACTATTACATGTAATGCAAACAGTAAGGAGGTTTAGAAATTTCCAAACATTGTAATGTTATACATTTTATTGCGTTGCATTCGTATTGTTTGTGTTTAACGGGAAAGAATAATGTCTCTTCTGTACATGCATCATCCCCATCGTTTTACATGTAACTGCATCTTATCCTAAAACCAAATACCATCAACATATAGTTTGATAGGTATTCCCTGGAGAATCAGCCTGTCAAACGTATGCATACGTGATGGTTTCCCTTGAAAGATTTATAAATACAGTCAAAGATCTGTTCAGCGACCACAGTTTCAAGAATATTGACAACCCTTAAAGACATTGGACTGCTTAACCCATTTGTGCCTACGATCCAATATATGGGACATATGCAAACAGTGTAGACTCTGATCAGACGTCGCATTATGCGGCGTCTGAGCAGAGTCTACACTGTTTGCTGATAGGAGTTTCAATATAAAACAAAATGAAAAATGAAAATTTTAACCTGGCATCCCTTTGATCAAAAATGGACTTATCCAATCTATAAACATGGAAAAATCCTCTGGGCTCAAATGAGTTAATGTAGGAGAGATGTAAAACAGGAAGCCCATGTAAGAGCTGTCTGTATTACATCTGTCCTATAATAAGCTGTAACTTGTCCTGAAGATAACAATTTTTACCATATTTTTAGAGGATGCAAAGTTATTATACAACCATTCTTCATTTGTTTGTTTTAGGTACAATGGACATGTGGCAGCTAACTGCAGGGTGAAGGTAAACCAGGCGAATTATGTTTTCATTTCATGTTGCTTTAGGTAGCCACATACGTTTAACTAAAGTGTACCCAAGGTCCTATATAAAGGACACAGGCAAACAGTGTAGACTCTGATCAGACGCCGCATTATACTACACTATTTGCTGATAGAAACTTCAATATAAAACAAAACAAAACTGAAAATTGAGACCATGCACCCCTAATATATCCAATAAACCGGTATATACATGACAGCATCCACTGGACGTATTTTTAGAGTAAAGGGTTAACCAATGTGTGCCCATGGTCCTATTTATAAGACATAGGCAAACAATGTTGACTCTGATCCGAATCTACACTGTTTGCTAATAGGACTTCAATCTAAAACAAAACGAAAATGACAATTTCGATCATATACCCCTTATGTCAAAAATGGACTAAACCAATATTTAAGCATGAAAAATGTGATAAGCTCGCATACCCACACTGTTGACTGCACTTTGAGTTTGAGTGGTTTGGAACTCAGACAACTTTCATCCAATTATATTCGAAGTTGGAAGGCATCATTTGCCTATCTGTTTGTTAAGGGGTTTCAAGTTCTTTTGTGAAAACTGTTTTCATTATCTTTAATTAATTACAAGTGTTTGTACCATTTAAGAAACTTCAATGAAAACCAGACTTGTCAATGCGCGTAATCTACCTCAGAATTATTTAGATACTTAAAGTACTTTCGATCCACTTATGTTATTGAGCAAAAACTATCGATTTCATTTCAGAATTGTGACCTGAGGGACACCCCCCACACACACACACACACACACACACACACACACACTTATTCCCAGTTCCCAGTGCCCAATTCGAAACCAATCTCAGTTCCAAAATGTCTTGATTTATAGTCTAGCTGTATAGTTTCGTGACAACAGCTCATTTTCGGAGTTTTAAGATAGTTCCCCACTTCTGAATAGACAGTTTTTCTGTTTTGAATGGCAGTGACCTTCACCTTGATCTCTGAATTACGTTTGCTTTCCAAAGCTGCATTTTCGCGTAATCTTTGTAAAAGTTTTAATTGCAATAACCCAATCACTACTCTAATTATTGGCCGACAGTCATGCTTTGTTGAGCCGAATTCTTCACACTACGAATTCTTCACACCTGTGAAGAATTCGTAGACATTTCAAACGAATATGTCACACATGTGTGAATAATTCGTACTGACTCTCAGCCCCCCCCCCCCCCCCCCCCCCCCCTGACAGTAGATACGAATTCTTCACATGTCAATTTTTTTTTAAAAACGCATGTAAAAAATGTGTGCATACGAAAACCTCACACTTTCCAAAAAGCTTTAAGCCACCCAAATGGATAAGGGGACATATTAGGTTTGCTTTACTTGATAGAGGTCTTATATTTCACATAATGACAAAACATATGTACTAGATTGCCTGTTTAAATGATAAAAGGTCAAGGTCACATGTTGAGAAATGTCACATTTTTCAGCACTCGATATAATTAATTAAAGACACATCAAACTGAAAAATATCATGGTAATAATAGCACTTTGGTGACCATATAATTTACTCGATTCCGTCGTATTGGATATTATTCAGTCCGTCTGTACGATGCATTCTAAGAACTTTATAAACGTATGGACCGGTTTCTTAGTCACCAGTTGAAGGCAAAGATGACATGTCGGGGTCGGTCACTTTTCCGTAGTCTATCTGTCCGATCGTCCAACTGTTATGGTTTTGTTGTTTACTCTAACGCCTGTTCCACTGAAGTTTTTAAGCTGAAATTTCATTTAAAGAGTTTAGTGAGTAGACGTGTATTGCAAACAAAGTTCATAATTTTTGTATCAACACCGTGAGAGGTATTCCCCTTTCTACATTTTTCCGGGAGATTCTGCCATTCCGAAGCTTTTGAAATTGAATTTTATTAAGGACTATCGCGGCAGTTGTTTCGAACTTTCAAACCATTCAGATTTTTTTTCCAAATTCTGCATGTTGCTAGTATATACCCTGTTGTGCATAAATATGAAATAAAAATAGGATGTCCCCGAACTGGTTCTTTTCTTAAAAGCTTGTTTGTTTTGGTAAACCCCTAATTATCCAGAGACACGTGCTTTTGAAAATCTCAGAACACCCCTCTTCAGCTTTGTAATTTTCCTTAGATATTGGGTTATTCATATGTTTTCATAAAAAAGAAAAGAATAGGAGGAAGTAGCAATAAAAACATGGAAACAACATTTTATTCGTCAATAAAGGGAACACATCAAATAGATATTTTTCAATTTCTTTTCTCCTACAGTTCTTACATTTAGATTTTGCTAATATTTTTCACAAATATTGATAAAGCCTAAATTTACTGAAATCACTAATTAAAGTTATGGGTACCCGAACTTTTTTTCTACAAAATACAAATGTCTGCATAAAGAGTAACGCATGTCTATCCAGTTACATATAAGGCTATCTATAAATGATATATGTTAACCACTTTTAAATGCTAGAATGTGTCCAAATCCACTGTTTAATCGGTAACAATAAATCACTATACAAGCATTATTAGTATATATTATCTATCTTGGCCGTCAAATTATATGACCCCACAATTAAGCTTTTTGAGGTAACTGGATTCTTCACACGTCTGATTTCGGTGTGAAGAATTCGTAGTGTGAATAATTCGGCTCAACAATGCTTTATGGTTAGTACATGTATGTGACAATGACCCTTGACTCCGACCAGTAATTAGTTGCGGTCTTTGCATGAATACTACATATATGTAGGCCTAAAATATGGAGTCAGTATCTAATTTCCGTGTGGAGCTAATGGGCGAATACGAAAGTTTGTTGTCCTCTCGTCTACAGAGTGCCATCACCAAGCCTTATTTAAAACTCGATACATTGCAATGGCCACATTATATGTTTATATTTTCTTATTCTCAGACTGGTAAGATACTAATCCGAAACAACCTATGTCAACACGAACAAGGCCCGAAAGACTTCAAGGTCGAAACGACCCAAGACCGGAACAGCCCGGAATCGGGGTTTTCCGTAACCTAGGTCAAAGTAAATAATGAATACTCTCTGAAAAACGAGATTGGAAACCGACATCAGATCTGAACCGGAAACGTTGATTTTGTCACCAGCGCTGTCTTCTCTTTCAGAAGTAAACTATTCTAAATCGTAAATAGCTAATCTTTGGAAATTAATGTAGCAGCTAGATCCACTGGAAACGATGGTTTTGGTCACTAGAAAATCGATTCAGCATTCGCACAGACGTGTTCAAAGCAATTGAAATTTAACCCATTTGTGCCCAGTGGATTCTTCCATGTTTTTATATTGGATAAGTCCATTTTTTATCAAAGGGGTGCCTGGTCAAAAAATTTCATTTTGTTTTACATGTATATTGAAATTCCAATCAGCAAACAATGTAGACTCTGATCAGACGCCGCATAATGCGGCATCTGATCAGAGTCTACACTGTTTGCCTATGTCCCATATATGGGATCGTGGGCACAAGTGGGTAAACTTAAAAAATAATTCCTTACCATACAGCTAACACTTCGCTTCGTTAAGTGCTCGCTAAAACGTGAGGAGAAACGCAGACGATATTTTTCAGCAGACGACATTATAAATGTAGCAATAAAAAGATTAATGGATAACCTTTCTGACCTAGTCTCTCATTCCACTTCCACATTTAACACTGAAAACAAGTTGAGAAGACAATCATCGATAAATATTAATTATAGGAATGTGATAATTCAATGTCACGATAAAAAGCAAAGCTTTACAAATGACACAAATTACCAGGCACAGATTAAAACGCGGACTTAGTTTTCTCTTAGCTGTTTGCTTATTGCAAATACGATTAACTCTCTGAATGTTGGGAGCGAGATAAAACATTTTTACAAAATCCATGTCTAGATCGTAAGACTTATTGCCCGGTGACTGATCTTGATCCAAACTGTTTGTCACTCGTATCGTGTATTTGAAAATAAATGGATAATTTATGATGATCAATTTCAAAACCTAAGCAAACGAAATTTGTAGCAGCTATTTATTTTGGTGTTCAAAGGGTTTACCCCATTCACTGCCATGACGTCATCAATTTTTAAACAATTTTAGCCTGATTTTATTTCTCAAATTCAAATTTTAGGTATTTTGACTTAAGAAGTATTGAAATGAGTGTCAAACAGTTTAGATCTTAAAGTGCAAAAACATTGAAACATGTGTTAATCATCTTGGATTCCGATCAGAAGATCGGTGTTTCATCGGAATACAGTGGAGAAAACGTTATTTTTTCCAGTTTAAACGCAAACGAAACGCAAACGCAGAGCATTAAAATGGGTAAAATGACAACATTTTGAAATTTTGAAGACTCATTTTAAACTGAGTGGCAAACAATTCGTAGCCTGATCAGACGCCGGGTTACCCAGCGTCTGATCTGGCTCAACATTGTTTGCAATGGAAATGATATTATTAGCGTAAATGGGTTTATTGGGAAAGAATAACGTTTTTCTCCACTGTACAACATGCTTGCATTTGTTCGTGTAGAAAACTTTGCAGTGATGTGCTATGGTGAAGAAAACCTTATTATTCTTCGTTTGCAAGCAGTTTGGAGCAAGATCAGACGCCATTTTTTACTGATTTGCTATTGCGTTTTTCTCGCGTTTAACCCATTTGTGCCCACGATCCCATATATGGGACATAGGCAAACAGTGTAGACTCTGATCAGACGCCGCATTTTGCGGCGTCTGATCAGAGTCTTCACTGTTTGTTGATAGGAATTTCAATATAAAACAAAATGAAAATGAAAATTTTGACCAGGCATCCCTTTGATAAAAATGGACTAATCCAATACATGTATATAAACATGGAAGAATCCACTGGGCGCAAATGGGTTAAAGAACGGAAAGTATGCTGCATTTCCCACTGTGCATATCTAAAGATTTGCTGTTCATACATATACAGAAAGGAATATATCTGGTATATTGGATAGGATATAATTAACCACTCTCCTTCAAATCACATCTGGATTGGGTTGCGCAAATAGTTTGGATTCAAATCAGACTCAAAACTAATATCAGTCTGAATGATAAAAACCTCAATATTGCTTGACACCCGTCTTTTGGTTTAAAACGTACTGAAATTGACAGTTATTTGCAGACGACTTTTTTAAGAAGACCATCAAAATAGCGGGATAATTATTAGTCCTATCGAAGCCAGACTTCATATCTGTATCTGTAAATAGTAGATAATACGCCAAACAACTCAGCATCGAATCAAAATCGCAATTGTTTGATATTTATATTGATTATACTTCAGTCAAAATTCTGTAATTTCTTTATTTTATTAATAAAACCGGACAATACATTTAACCCGTTTACTGCTAAATTATTTCTTGAGCTTTTTACCCCTTCGCCGTTTCATTGTCGTCTGCTTCATTTTTTCTGTTTGCAAGATCGTTTCAAAGTAAGATTCTTTTTTATATAGTATGACTGATCAGGAACTAAACTGTTTGCAAACGCGCTTTTAGGTGTCATTAAGAGTGAAATGGTTAAACCAGATAAAATAATGTCAGTGACCGCGTCAACTTCAGTTGTATGTGTGTAAACTTTCCTCTGTTCGCGTGTGACGAGTGCGTGCGACGGATGTGGTAACATTCGCATGTGCTCATAAAATCACGAATGTCTAATATTGCCTTTTTCGCCAGTTCTGACATCCTTGTATATATACAGTGGAGAATCTGTTATTCTTTCCCGTTTAAACGCAAACGTACGCAAACGCAAAGCACTAAAACGTAGAAAAGAACAACTTTTGGACAATTCTGATATTTCATGTTTATCTTTGTGGCAAACAGTTTGGAGCCTGATCAGACGCCGGGTTACCCGGCGTCTGATCTGGCTCCAAACTGTTTGCACTGCAAGTAATGGTTTTAGCGTAAACGCGTTTATTGGGAAAGAATAACAGATTCTCCACTGTAAGTGTGCGTGTTAAAGACATGATGGAAGGCTGAAAACTCCTGTCGGATACGGTGAAGATAAACCCTTCCGGCATAAGATTATTTGGGAGATTTTTACTCCTTCACCGCTTTATTGTCGTCTGCGTCGGTAGTGTTGTCTGCAAGCTCGTTTCAAAGTTAATTTTAAGGTTATATGACTTAAGAAATATCGATAAGAGTGTCAAACAGTTTGGGAGCCTGACAAAAGACCGCGTTATGCGGCGCCTGATCTGGATCCTAATTGTTTGCAAAGTCGACTTGATGCGACTACAGCACCGAAAGTGTTTAAGCAATGTGAAACGTAATTTGAAACGGGAAGACGTTATATTTCCCGTTTGAACGAAATGTAAACACAAACAGCGATAAAATGCAGAAAATGAAAACGTTTTCAAACATGTAACGATTTGTATTTTTCTGAGTGATAAACAGTTTGGAACCGGTTTAGGTGTCTGGTTAGGCTTCAAACTGTTTGCAACGAAAATACTTCCTTTACTACAAATGCGTTTATTTGGAAAAAATAATGTTGTTTCTATTGGCTAAAAGCTAACTCATGGTCTGCTTTAGAGTTACCTTCACCTTTCCTTTAAACGCGAGAGAATCCTAGGAAATGCCAAACTCAAACGGCGCAACACTCCTACAGCATTACACTTTGTAAAATAAAGGCATTGTTCAGTATTCTAAAACGAAATCGATGCAAAATGCTCCCTCCCTACAACGGCCCTCACAACAACCATTCCTTCCTTACGACAACGCTTGCCGCTGTTCCCTAAGCATGACATTTAGATCTATAGCTAACGATTGAATAACTGCTACAATATCATTTGCTGAAAAAAAGATACATACATGTTAACAGTTTGACATAAGAAATATAATGACGAGTGACAAAAGGCTTGAAACCTGATCAGACGCCGCGGTACGCGGTGTCCGATCTGGATTCAAGCTGTTTGCAAATGTAAGTCAAATATTAAGTTTCCCTCCCTATAACAACTTCCTCTGAACAACATTCGCAACATGTGTCTCCTATTAGGTGTCGTCGTACACAGGGAGCACTGTATGAACAAACCACAGCATTCACACGCATGTACAATGGAGAATCTGTTATTCTTTCCCGTTTAAACGCAAACGTACGAAAAACGCAAAGCACTAAAACGTAGAAAAGAACAACTTTTGGACAATTCTGATATTTCATGTTTATCTTGGTGGCAAACAGTTTGGAGCCTGATTAGACGCCGGGTTACCCGGCGTCTGATCTGGCTCCAAACTGTTTGCCCTGCAAATAATAGTTTTAGCGTAAACGCGTTTATTTGGGAAAGAATAACACATTCTCCACTGTAATCTCTGATCAAACTCCAGTGGTTTGCAAAACAGCCTAAAATCAAAATTTGAGAAATAAAAGCCTAAGACATTTTTAACAGAATGACAAATAGATGTGACCTAAAAACTATTCGAAATCGATATCAAGCGCTTGAATAAATATGTTAATATAAGTTGAGGAAAATAATTCAAATTGAGAGAAAAAATCATTCAATAACACAATTCAACCCTTTTATCGCATTACATGTAGGTGAACTCATTCACCCCTGAAACGTCTAACGGACAAGGCCAGTTTCCGACCAAGAGTAGTTTGTTTATAATTGTTAAATATCGGTTTCTGCAATTCATTGAAAATCATCAGCAGAAAATACCCTGATCTGGGTCTACACTGTTTGCATAGCGCATGTTTACTACTTACAAGACGAGCTGGGTCGTCGCAAGGGCTCGTTGTGAAATAATCGATTTTTGCAAACAGTTTCGATCCATTGTAATTTTGTCCATTTCATCCATTTAAGTTTAAATTGAAAAAAATGCACATGCCTGAACTTCAATTCTTTAAAAGACGGCTCCTGTAGAAGCTTTCTGATCTGAGTTTACACTATTTGCATATCAAAAGTGTACACAGTACAGTGGAGAATCTGTTATTCTTTCCCGTTTAAACGCAAACGTACGCAAACGCAAAGCACTAAAACATAGAAAAGAACTACTTCTGGACAATTCTGATATTTCATGTTTATCTTGGTGGCAAACAGTTTTGAGCCTGATCAGACGCCGGGTTACCCGGCGTCTGATCTGGCTCCAAACTGTTTGCACTGCAAATAATAGTTTTAGCGTAAACGCGTTTATTGGGAAAGAATAACACATTCGCCACTGTAAGACCTCTATTTCGACCACTAAAATTAAGGCTAAATGTTTTCTAAAAGACATGTGACAGTTTAAAGCAAGGTTGTGGTAAAAGAGAAAGCTCCTTCAGAAGCTTTCTGTTTTACCACTACCTTGCTTTAAGCAGTCACTTGTCGTCAACACCCAATAACTATCACAAGTTACTGGTCGTAAAAGAGAGGATTTACTGTATATAATTCATAATAATTGAAAAAAGTAGAATGCGTCGCTATGAGCTAATAATGGTTTAAACATACTTCTGACTTAAATGTCAAAACAATCCTTCTTTTGCGGGGGCCGTAACTTCGCCAATTGACTGATTTTGATTTGTTAAATTTCTTAAGTTTAAAAGGCAAAGAAACTTCAAAAAGGTGCACGGTCAATTTGCGTTCCTGTTTCATCATGGTTTGTATTACTTAAACCTTACTTAAGACAAATTAGATAAAGAACTTTACTGACGTTAAAATTACCAGAGAGAGTTCCAATGGCCAGTGCTCCACCTCCGCCTCATTAGCCTTCTGCCATCTTCGGGCGAACTTTTTAAATAACTTTTCACAAACAGTTTGGATCCAGATGAGACGCCGAGTAACTCGGCGTCTCATCTGAATCCAAACTGTTTGATAGTTTCGACCTATTTTTTGAAAGAAAGTGCATCTAAATTCATTTTTTTAAATTGTTGCAGACGACAAATTTAGTAGACGACAACGATACAGCATGCTCAAGATTTAGACGGTAAACTGGGAACCAGGGATATTTAAAATGTACCTTAAAATCAATACTTTTCTCGGGGTGATTGATCCGTTGCGTTTCCTAACTGCTAATGGTAATTAAATCGAATCATCTCTCACTTCCCTTCAATTGATCGATAAGAAGAAACTATCTATTCTATTCCGCCGGTGCCTTTTTTTTTCGTTCCATGAAAATTTCCAGACATGTGGCCTTTTTCACAATGCACCCGGTCCGATAGCGTAAATTAAACAGGCATGGACACACGAGAGCTTTAAGAGCGACATGCCCCACAAATTAAAACCTCAACAGGCCCCTTTAAATGCAACATGAATAGGAAAAATGGCAACCAACAAAGCTCTGAAGAAAAACCAATACTCTTAATGCTCCCTACTACGAGAACTTATACAAAGATATTTCTATGGTACATGTAGGTGACATGTTGCTGATTAACCCTTGTTTCGCCGAAGTCGGTTTTGCAACCAGTTTAGATCCAGATCAGACGCCGTATAACACGGCGTCTGATCAGGATTCAAACTGTTTGACACTCGTATTGACTTTTTATCCAGCCATGCTGCCTCAAATCTAACTTTAAAACGATCTTGAAGCAGAGGACAATATGGTGGTGAAGGGGTAAAAAGCCATCCGTACATTTGGCAATGAGATAGTTAAAGCAGGATGAAGGTAAAGCAGAAATCTCCTATCGGAATTACCTGCATCCTTCTTTAATCTATCGCCTGTTTTTATCTATAACCTGTTTTGACCTTAATCAAAAATGCTACAGAATGTATGTTAGTTAAGTATTCTAGGAGTAGATATGTTTGTTTGTTTGTTATGAGTTTACGTCTTTCAGTTATATCGCGACGTCCAGCTCATTTCAGGCGGAGGAAGACCCCATAAGCCCTTTATGCACTGTTTTCGGTACCTAAGATTGGAAATAGATGTACAATATATGTATGCAAATCCATTATTGGGTAACAGCGGGAAATACGCTATTGTTACCCGTTCAAACGCAACCGAAACGCAAACGCATTGCCATAACAGAAAGAAAAAGACAATTTTTCGAAAATTCTGACTATCCATTTCAATCTTAGTTGTAAATAGTTTGGTTACTCGGCGTCTGTTCTGGCTTCAAACTGGTTGCACTGGACATAAGGTGATTAGCACAAAATTTTAATGCGGTTATTGGGAAAGAATATTGTCCTCGCTACTGTAAAGTAGAAAATACGTTATCCTTTCCCAATTAACGCGTTCAATTACTACAGTAGAGAAAACGTTATTCTTTCCCAATAAACGTGTTTACGCTAAAACTATTTTCTCCGATGCAAACAGTTTGGAGCCAGATCAGACGCCGGGTAACTCGGCGTCTGATCATGCTCCAAAGTGTTTGCCACTAAGATAAATATAGGATATTACATGAGAGTTCATAATTTATTGGATTTATTAAACGAGTCTTTTAGAAAACGATAAAAACGAGGCTTTGCCGAGTTTTTATCGTTTTCTAAAACGACGAGTTTGATAAATCCAATAAATTATTAACACGAATATTATATTCTTTTTATAACATAACCTAGAAAAGTTACCTATCGCAGCCTTTGAGGTCAAGCGAAATAAGTAGATCTATACAGGAAAAAAGTTGTTCCAAATTAATCCCGTTCACTAGCATAATGTTTATGTTACAATGTATTATATGTATAATAAGCACTTTCATGTAGATCTAATATTGATTAATTACACCAAAAATCTATAAATTAAATCTGCATGATGGAAAGAAGACGTTGGAAATTGAACGCATAGAACGCTTTTTAATGACGTCACAAGTAACGACGTCGTGGCGTGCCTCATTTGCATAGTTATTTTACTAGTTATATATGACATTTAAACAACGGGTGTTATTCAACGCTCACGCCGTCTGTAATGTTATAAATATGAGTTATTAGACTTGTCCAAAAGTTGTACTTTTCTACGTTTAAGCGCTTTGCGTTTGCGTTTCGTTTGTGTTTAAACGGGACAGAATAACGTTTTCTCCACTCTATATCTGCTGGAAACAGGTTGGAGCAAGATCAGACGTCGGGTAACCAAGCGCCTGACCAGACTCCAAAGTTTTTGCCACTCAGATCAAAATAGATTTTCAGAATTTTCAAAAGAAATGTCATTTGAGACAATACTGTACATTGCGGTTGCGTTTGCGTTTGCGTTTGAATTTAGTTTAAATAATAGGGAGTTAAACGATAAAGAATACTGTCTTCTCCTCTGTACTACAGTGGAGAATCTGTTGTTCTTTCCCGTTTAAACGCAAATTTACGCAAACGCAAAGCGCTAAAACGTAGAAAAGAACATTTTTGGACAATTCTGATAACTCATGTTTATATTGGTGGCAAACAGTTTGGAGCCAGATCAGACGCCGGGTTACCCCGCGTCTGATCTGGCTCCAAACTGTTTGTAAGAGAAAAAATAGTTTTAGCGTAAACGCGTTTATCAGGAAAGAATAACAGATTCTCCACTGTACACCAAAATGTCAAATAGCTGCAGCCAGAAGCTGGGAACTCGGTTTCAAATGGTTCCAAACATTTTAGTAATAAAATACAGTGCCCTTCCGAACAACGACCCTCCCAACAATGACTCCCTCCTTACAACCACGATTGCCGCAGTTCCCTAAACAAGACAATTAAGTATATCGCTTTTACTGCTGTAATATTGTCTGATTAAAGTTGTCGTCTGCTATTTTTTTTACAAAACTTAATGACGAATGTCAAACAGCTTGTATCCAGATCAGATGGCGCGATACGCGGCGTCTGATCTTGATTCATGTTAACCAATTTCCTTCCCTATAACGACTCCCTCCGAACAACGCCTACACTCTTTGTCTCCCATTGGGTGTCGTTGTAGAGCGGGAGGGCTGTAATCGCCTATCTAGGACTGTATCAGCTGTTTTATTTCCCACTGTCGCTGTTCTTTTAGGCATTACCCGTTGTTTACATAACAAATATGATCAAACAAATTATTTTACTTTTTTATGATTTTTCTGTTTGACCATTTTCAAGAAGCCTAAATCAAACAAGGTGAAAGTAAATATTCCTTATCACTTCTCCTTCTATCGTTTCGTTGGAGGATTTAACCGTGTGCCTGTTGCTGTAACACATTCAATCCTAGCGACGAGTATAATCGTCATTTACAAATAGTATGCCTACAGTGGAGAATCTGTTATTCTTTCCCAATAAACGCGTTTACGCTAAAACTATTATTTGCAGTGCAAACAGTTTGGAGCCAGATCAGACGCCGGGTGACCCGGCGTCTGATCAGGCTCCAAATTGTTTGCCACCAAGATAAACAAGAATTATCAGAATTGTCCAAAAGGTGTTCTTTTCTACGTTTTAGTGCTTTGCGTTTGCGTACGTTTGCGTTTAAACGGGAAAGAATAACAGATTCTCCACTGTATAAAGATAACACTTGTCACATGAAAAAATCAATCCCAAATAGGCAAAAATGGACTAGACATATTTTATAATGCGAGTTGTCCATTAAAAGTTTCAAGGGCGAATGAGTTAATAACCACTACTATGGGAACGAATTATACATGTATATGATTGGTCATTGCTTTACATGTAATGATTTTGTAAATAAAACAATAGGATCATCATGTATGTATATGGTGTACTAATTGTAAAGTAATACATCTAACTGATTGGGGTACAAGTATCTCAAATAGTAATTCTGTTTGTATGGCAAGATGTCATATCCAACATATTTTAAATTGTTCATTCATAGCCAGTTTTTGGACTATTTAGGGACGATTTTAACACCATATTTCAAAAACATTACAAACAGTGAAGACCCTGGTTATAGAACGCGTGGACAAGCGTTAATTCATGATTTAAAAATAACCAGCAACTGTCTTAATTGGAACTAAAAGTATCCGTTGGAAATGTCAGAGGTCGAAGAGTTACATAACCTCTTGTTCAAAAGAAAGTCCATGCCACTTCTATACAGTGGAGAATGTGTTATTCTTTCCCAATAAACGCGTTTACGCTAAAACTAGTATTTGCAGTGCAAACAGTTTGGAGCCAGATCAGACGCCGGGTAACCCGGCGTCTGATCAGGCTCCAAACTGTTTGCCACCAAGATAAACATGAAATATCAGAATTGTCCAAAAGTTGTTCTTTTCTACGTTTTAGTGTTTTGCGTTTGCGTACGTTTGCGTTTAAACGGGAAAGAATAACAGATTCTCCACTGTAGGATGTATACGTTTAATGTTGTACAGTGAGGAAGACGTTATTCTTTCCCAGTAAATGAGTTTGTGATAAAACAGTTAAAACAATTGCAAACAGTTTGGAGCCTGATCAGACGCCGGGTAACCCGGCGTCTGATCAAGCTCCAAACTGCTTGCCACTGAGATTTGAATAAATGTTCAACATTTTCAAAAGGCTGTCATTTTCTATTGTGTATTGCATTACGTTTAGTTTCGTTTAAACGGGAAAGAATTAAGTTTTCTCCGCTGTGCTATACAGTGGAGAAAACATTATTCTTTCCAAATAAACGCGTTTACACTAAACCTATTATTTCCATTGCAAACAGTTTGGAGCCAGATCAGACGCCGGGTAACCTGGCGTCTGATCCGGCTCCAAACTGTTTGCCACTCAGCTAAAAATAAATCGTAAGAAATTTAAAAAAGTTGCAATTTCCTACATTTTAGTGCATTGTGTTTGCGTTTCGTTTCTCCGCTGTATTATAGCATGCATATTTGACAGTAGTCCTACAAGCAAGTCTCTAACAATTACTATCAAAAATGTCCGAAACGGCCTCAAAGGAAAGACGCTTGAATATCTCTCTAAACCTAAGTAAGTGATATATGTTCTATATGTACAGAAGTGAATGTTGTTTTTCTATCCCACTCAATGCGTTTGTGCGAATACCTATATTTCCTTTGCAAATAAGAGTAGTTTTGAGCAAGATCAGACGCCCGATAAACCGGCGTCTGATCAGACTCAAATGGTTTGCAACTCAGATATAGATAAAACGGCAGAACTAACAATCTGTGTTGTTGTTGTTTACATTATAGTGTAGACCATTTGCGTTGAATCTCATCTAAACGGGAAATAATAACGTCTTCTTCATTGTCTAAAACAGAACAAATATCTGCTATAGGAGTTTTCTGTATTGTTCTTGACAAGCCTAAAAGTGTTACCCTTTTCTGTGTTTAAGTTGTCTGCTTAATCCTTTTACCACCTAATTTGACTTCCCGCTTAAAAGTAACTCTTTCCAGTTACAGTTTATTTCTCTCAGAACATGGCTAAGCATGCTATATGAGGTACAAAATAAACATACATGTATAATAATATTTCAGGCTGCATGGTAAGAGCGATACACATATGACAAACGCCTAGCTTTGATACATGTGTTTACGATCTCTCTCGCTTATCACCTCACTCATCCCCCACTCACGCACCACTCTCCACCACATCAACATAGAATCAACATAGAACAAATCAGAACATTATTATTATTATAATTATTGTTTTTATTATTTCATTTGTTACACCCTTACTTTATAAATGATTTGTTCCCGAATGTCACCCAAGAATCGCACCCAGCTGGTTTCAAAGAGATCAGGGCCAAACCCTACCATCAAAATCCACCAGACAGGCAACATGCCAATGGTGTCATCCGGGAACCGCATTAGGTATATGAACACAAGCTCTTCAAAACCAGTCAAAGACAACACACTATGTTGTCAGTGTTGAAGACAGACAGTTGTAAGAAACAGGTTGAAATAGAGCAGAATGTTCCTTAATAGCATTCTGCTTTACATCCAGCCTACTTTGAGATACCATCTGGTAGGATAAAAGAAACGTTTCCGATGGTGCATATTCACATGATTGTATAAGGTGGAAATATATGTGCTTCAATGGAGGAATAAGATAAAAGTGTTAAAAGCGTAATATTTGAGTAATGGATTAAATGTAACTTTTCACTTCTTTAATATTGATATTTGAGGGGAAATCAAAACGAGTCACGAACAGAACAGTGTTGATCCTGATCATCCGCCACATTATGCGGCATGTGATCTGGATGCAATTTGTTTTGTATGCAATACTAGAAGACAGAAATGTCGGGTTCTGCATTGTGGCATTGCATACACAACGTACACTTGTTCACACTATATCTCTAGAGAGTTGTTATAAATACACAGCCTTATGTTACCATAATTAATTTACTAATGTCTATATGGTGTAATTGAATCTGGTGAGCCCTCCATTTGTATTGCAGGTACAGTAGAGAAAACGTTATTCTTTCCCGTTTAAACGCAAACGAAACGCAAACGCATTGCAATAAAACTGAGAAAATGACAACTGTTTGATAATTCAGACTATTCATTTAAATGTGAGTGGCAAACAGTTTGGAGCCTGATCAGACGCCGGGTTACCCGGCGTCTGATCTGGTTCCAAACTGTTTGTAAGGAAAAATTAGTTTAAGAGTAAACGCGTTTATTGGGAAAGAATAACGCTTTCTCCACTGTACACTCCCCGATATTGTTTTATTTTTTGAACTGGCTTTATGGATATCAAAATTAGCCAGAATAGTAACAGTAGAGAATTCGTTATTCTTTGTTCTGTTTAAACGCAAATCAAACCAAACGCAACACAATAATGATGTAGAAAAGGAAAACAAAGGACAATGTCTCTCGATTTATTATAGTCTAAGCGGCAAACAGATTGGATCTGGCTAAAAGCGAATTGCAATATAGATAATGTTTGGAGCATACATGTAAATGCGGTTTTTTTGTGTGAAAAAAATAGCGTCTTTGATGTTCCCATTTAAACGCATATGTAACGTAAACGCATTGTGATAAATGTAGAAATGCACAGCTTTACAAATTTCTAACGTTTTCTTAAATTGTTGTACAGTTGGTAGCCTTGTCATACACCGTGTTACGAGGCGTCAGCTATGTCAATCAACTGTTGCAATTGAAATAATGGCTTTAGCATAAACGCGCTTATTCGAAAGGCATAACATTTTCTCCACAACACAACACCCGAAATTGTTTCCATATAGAAATGTTTTTTGAAATATGTTTTTTATATATTTGAACTAGTCAGGGAAGTAACATGTACGATATGCTTTTATTCTTGCGCCAAGCATTATTTGTACGGCAATGCATGTTAAGCATCACGTTGGTTCTATAAGAAAAAATTGAAGTAGAAACATTTACATGTAATATTTCTTCTCAACATTCATCCTGGTTTAGTAAGGAACTTGCTAAAATCTCAGAAAGTAGGCAATCTTTTAAGTGGTCATACAGTGGAGAAAACGTTGTTTTCCCAATATACGCGTTTACACTAAAACTAGTATTTCCATTGCAAACAGTTTGGAGCCAGATCAGATACCGGGTTACCCGGGGTCTGATCAGTCTTCAAACTGTTCGCAAAAGAAATTTATTGTTTAAGCATAAACGCGTTTATTGGGAAATAATAACGTCTTCTCCACTGTACCTGTGAACGAACGCTTTTAATAAATCTTTACTCACAGTCTGTCTAAAAATATCAATATTTCACTATTGGAGAGATGTATTTCATTCTGTAATTAAATTTGATTTTAAATTTCCACCCTTATAACTAACTTATCTGCCTGTAAATCGATACTGACACAAAGAATGGATAAAGCAATAACGAAATTGAAACTTATTTTAATCCCAGGGTTTTGTTACAAACGTTATTGGACATACGAAAAACGAAAAGGCATAGTTACCTAATACTACAAAAATATCACTTTTAGTATCATCATCTATTTTCACACAGGGCTCCGGATAAGAGGAATTTAACCAAATAAATACAGTTTCGTATTTCAGCACTAAAAGCTATGGTGTAAATACTTATTAGAATCGTCTCGAACCAACTATTCTAATTAATAGTACATGTAACACTATTGGGTTTAATGCAGAAATAAGGATTTTAGTTTGTGAAATACTCCCCTCATCTGGAGCTCTGTTAACATTAGAGAAGACAGGCTTTTTTAAGAAATTTGAATTTCTGCATTTAAGTATCACTATATTCTTTTGCGTTTCGTTCCTGTTTAAGCGGGAAAGATTAACTTATTCTCTACTTTTTTAGTGTTTTACACAGTTTGCTTAACACGAATAAGCAAATACATTTTTTCTCCCTACAACGAGAACCAATATCCGGTAGAAAACAGCAAGTTCTATTTTTGTTACACTATGTTAGGAAACAATAAATTTTGCATGTGTTAGAAAGAACTGTCACATCTTGCTTTCAAGTAATTTCTTTCGCACAATCTATCATAACCTTCTACGTGGCAAAAACGGAACTCGTGACAACAGTTTCAAACAGTTTGGATCCAGATGAGACGCCGAGTAACTCGGCGTCTCATCTGGATCCAAACTGTTTGACACTCTAGTGTTTTTTTCTCAAATTTAAATACAGATAATTCCTTTCTGAGAATCGTTGCAGAGTACATATTTTGCAGATGGTGATTATGAAGCGTTCTCAAAGGTTAACGGAAAAGTAGTTGAACCAGATAGTGCAACGATTAATTCTGCAAATTAATCAAATTATTAGAAGATTCAACACTAGGAGTATAGTGACAGGGAATATAGGAGACAGTAATACAGTGGAGAAGACGTTATTCTTTCCAAAAACACGTGTTTATGTTAAAATTGCCAATAGCTCGGTTCAGTGGAAAAGACACTATTCTTTAACCCTTTCCCTCATTGAAGCGTCTTTTAGCGCATTCATTTTATTCATCCGCCAAAGAAAATAGTTCCATAGTTTTATACTGTCATGAATATGTACTTTAAGAAATATGTTCTATATACAGTGAAGAATGTGTTATTCTTTCCCAATAAACGCGTTTACGCTAAAACTATTATTTGCAGTGCAAACAGTTTGGAGCCAGATCAGACACCGGGTAACCCGGCGTCTGATCAGGCTCCAAAATGTTTGCCACCAAGATAAACATGAAATATCAGAATTGTACAAAAGTTGTTCTTTTTTACGTTTTAGTGCTTTGCGTTTGCGTACGTTTGCGTTTAAACGGGAAAGAATAACAGATTCTCCACTGTAGCTTGGTACAGTGGAAAAAACACTATTTTTCCCGTTTAAAGTTGTTCTTTTCTACGTTTTAGTGCTTTGCGTTTGCGTACGTTTGCGTTTAAACGGGAAAGAATAACAGATTCTCCACTGTAGCTTGGTACAGTGGAAAAAACACTATTTTTCCCGTTTAACCACAAACGAAACGCGAACACACTGCTCTAAAAAGTAGAACAAAACAACATTTCTTACGATTTATCTTAATCTGAAAAGCAAACCGTTTGGAGCCAGATCAGACTCCAAACGGTTTGCAATTGAAATTATTAATGTAGCATAGCGTAAAAGAAAACATTATTCTTTCCCGTTTAAACGCAAACGAAACGCAAACACACCACACTAAAGTGGAGAAAATGGCAACTTTTTGATAATTCTAACAATACATGTTAATCTTAGTGGCAAACAGTTTGGAAACTAATCATACGCCGGGTTATCCGGCGTCTGATCTGACTCCAAGCTGTTTGCCTTGGAAATACAATGTACTAGTTTAAGCGTAAACGAGTTTATTGGGAAAGAATAACATATTCTCCACTGGAAATAACGAGTATACTCGTCACTAGGATTGAATGTTTTAAGCGGTCGAAAGCTTGTCTTTACCATACCGGAAGCTGTCTAATGCATTTTAATTGTGGGCAATTTGATCTGTTTATTTTCAGGTTTAACTCTTGACAAAACACAGAAAAACTATGTCCATCAAATTGACAGGTTGCAATTCAATAACCATTTCCCTAAGGACTTCACGGTGCAGAGTCATAAATTAAATATTGCTAGCGTTAAATTAACTCATTATTGTTTTAAATGAAGTTTTCAATGGTTTTTGTAACGTTATTGTGAACGATTAATTTTAATGAACATCCAAACTTGCAATAACCAGCCATTCAGTGAATTACCAAAGATACAAATTTGCTTGTTTAGTGAAGAAGATGTTTTTCATTCTCGTTTAACCCGTTTGCGCGCGGTGGATTTTTCAATGTTTTATATTGGATTATTCCATTTTTTATCAAAGGATGCCTGGTCAAAATTTACATTTGCATTTTGTTTTGTATTGAAATTCCTATCAGCAAACAGTGTATACTCTGATCAGACGCCGCATTATGCGGCGTCTGGTCAGAGTCTACACTGTTTGCATATGTCCCATATATGGGATTGTGGGCACACATGGGTTTACCCAATCCCCCATAAAAACGCAATTTGACGCCTAAGATTTATTCCTCCACTGAAGAAAATAATCCACTTAATACAGTCATTAACGTATACCAAAATAAATACTTTAAATATCCTGGCAGATGGTAGATTAAAGCAGACTGAAAGTAAAGCAGGATGCGCTTTAAGGCGCATTCTGCTTTAATTTCAACCTGCTTTAAAAGTGGTCACCTATCTTCAATACTAGAAACAAGCTGTTGTGTATTATAGTGAGTTAAACGGACAGAATCGCAAACTCAATGTAATTAATTGTAGAATAAATGATAAATTCTTGGAAACGTTTACGACTCTGTGTAAGCTGAGTGACAAGTAGTGCCTTGCTAAACAAGAGTTACCCGGCGTATGATCTGGTTCTAAACATTTGGCAATTGAAACATTTTAATATCCGGATACACCGATCTACTAAAAACTGACTGGAAAGCACTGGTGCCTTTATCGGGATTCGAATCTAAATAGCAAGTGCTAATACAAGCGTTTTTATGCCTTACTCTAAACTAATTGCATTTACTGAAAAAAAATGCTTTATTTCGCAACTTTTTTGTCGAGTACAATGTGCTCGAGGTCAAATAAACGTATAACACAAACTCGACCAAATAAAGCAGACGATACAATAGCCAGATAAGGGTTCCTACAGCTACTCGATAAGTCTTGCGTTCTTTCGCAACCTTCTCGGTCTCCTAAGTGTCAAACTGCTGGCCGTCAATTCTCCTATGGCAGGGGGAACTACAGATTGATCTCATCTCTGACAGCTTTATCTTCAATTACATACTCACCGTAGAACCTCTGTTAACCATTTCTACCCCAAGCGTTTTATTAGCGTTTCAGATTATAGTTTTATCTGTGTATCAAAGCAGGCTGAATAAAATGCAGAAAGCTCCCGATTTATGTTCAGACCTGCTTTATTAAGTAAATAAACCTATTAACGCCAAGTGGATTTTTCCATGTTTATATATTGGATTATTCCAATTTTCATCAAAGAGATGCCTGGTCAAAATTTTCATTTTCATTTTGTTTTATATTGAAATTAATATCAACAAACAGTGTTGACTGTGATCAGACGCCGCATAATGGGTTAATGCATTCAACATAAATGTTTCTCGTAGCTCCTTAAAAAATATTGCAGAAGCATGAAAATGTATGTCTATTAAGACAAAGGTTAAAGCGTCAAAAAGTGCTTTTGGCAGAACAAGTTAAGTGTACAACTTTTACTAATGCTCCTATTCCACACCGACTACGAATCCCTCGAATCGTTACGAATTGATAAATGTTATGATTCGTAAAGATTAGAGGAATTCTGAAATAGAATTGTATCCAATTTGATTCATTCTCTACGATGTTACGATACAGGTACGCGGAAAGAAGTAAGTATAATCGTGGCTTTCGGCTCGAATCTCATCAATTTTGTCAATAACTCAATTACAAAGAATCAACTACGAATACTGACCGAAAGTTAGGAGTCTACTCCGAATCAGTAAATAGTATGCCAAATTAATCCACGAATTAGGTACGATAAAATTTGGATCCATGACTGTTCTTGGTAGTTCACAGGATTACTAAAGGTAAGTTCCTATTTCAGCTTGGGAATCGGTTCAAAATGGATGTTCAACACCGAGCAGCACAAGGCTGCCATTTCTCAGGATTTTTCCTAAGTATTCGGATTTTTATCCCAGCAGATCGTAACTTAAAACAGGCTGAAAGTAAAGCAGAATGCGCCTAAAGGCGCATTCTGCTTTTCTTTCAACCTGTTTTAAGCAGTCATGTGTCTTCAAAACAAGAAACAGACTATGGGGTAAAGTTCGATTAGTAAAATTGCGTCTGAAAAATTCAAAACTTGAAATCTTAGGATTTTTATGATCAACTTATGGAAGCCCTGGCAGCAGCAGTTCTGGCCTTGGAACTGGCGTATCAACACCAGCTGCTAGTAGTCAGAAGATTACTCCGAAGAAAAAAGAGAAGGGTCCCAATGTGCTGGGTTAGACTGTGGCTGATCCAAGTTAGAAAGCTAGAACATGGGCACTACAACAGCTTGTGCTTAGGTTAGAATATGATAATGCCTAAAATTTGTTAACTACATGTATGTGAGAATGCCACCTCACATGTTGGTCGAGTTACTCAACAGGCCAGTATCCAGAGGAGGAAAACCTACATGAGACAAGCTTTCGATGGCGGAGTGAAGCTTGTCATGTCACTCAGAGTTACTCGGTGTCTCAACTGGATCAAAACGGTTTGCATCAGTTACATGTGCATGTATCACGAATTCACACACAGCGCACAAAATGTTAAACCGGTGACTTCTAACTGAAGAATAAACAATATTGCTGGATGCACCTTATGAAACATGCAATGTATAATGTTTGTCCTTCATTAAGCAACCATTATATATTACCCTGTTCAATCGTCGCTTATTGCAAGTTACACTTACAATGAAGATTTTATTCTTTCCTTTTAAACCGTTTAGGGTGTTTATAGTTATGAAGACGGCCTATAGCAGGTTGAAAGTAAGGCAGAATGCGCCTTTTAGGCGCATTCTGCTTTACTTTCAACATGTTTTAAGCTACCACCAATAGAAAATACTTGTTATGGTATATATTCATGACTGTATAAATTTGAAATATTTTCTTCAGTGGAGGAATAAATTAAATGCGATAAAAGGCGCTACTATCAGAGAAAGGGTTAAACGTAAACGAAACGCACACACAATGCAACAAAATGAAAAAACAAAACAATGAATTTAATGTTCAAACGATTTATTTAAATTGTGCTAGTGCATAAAGGGGTCTCCCTCCATCTGTAATTAACTGGACGTCGCGATAGGCTTGAAATACTATAAAAGGCTACGTAAAAAGTAACACATTCTAATCAAATCTAGGTGGCAAACATTATGGATCCTGGTTGGACGCCGATTCACCCGGCGTCTGGTCTGACTTTAAAATGTTTGCAAAGGAAATAGTTGATTTATCATGTACGCGTTTATCGGGAAGGAAAAAAGTTTTCTCTACTGTAAAGCAACTAAAGACTGAAAGGGTTACGGAAGCACCTGTGTCAACGAGTGTTCAAACCGCATCTATTCAATATTAGCTTATACAGTGGAGGAGAAGCTATTCTTTCCCAAATAAACGCATTTCAATTGTAGATATTTTAGAATGTTCTAATGATTTTAATCAATGAGTCGCAAATAGTTTGGAGCCATATACTGTGGAGTTTCTGTTATTCTTTCTCAATAAACGCGTTTACGCTAAAACTATTATTTGCAGTGCAAACAGTTTGGAGCCAGGTCAGACGCCGGGTAATCCGGCGTCTGATCAGGCTCCAAACTGTTTGCCACCAAGATAAACAAGAATTATCCGAATTGTCCAACAGTTGTTCTTTTTCGTTTTAGTGCTTTGCGTTTGCGTACGTTTGCGTTTAAACGGGAAATAATAACAGATTATCCACTGTAAGACGTCTGATCTGGCTCCAAACTATTTCAAATTAAAATAAATCTTTATATTTTGTCGAAATCAAATCCCTTTTTTGTCGGAATAAAAGCCTATCTGGGCTTATTTTATAGATCTAGTGTGACAAATATCCGACATAAAATAAAATTTGTCTTACAAAATGTGTCTATTATAAACGCATTTATTGGGAAGAAATAATTTTTTCCCCACTATACAAGTAGGACTGTAAATTGTTCTATATCTGTTTTATGTAATGTTACGATGAGAGAAGACATCAGTAGCGTGTTCAGTTACCTCTGTTTACTGTTGAGGTGAGCAGTTTGTGCGCCGTGTGCAGCGTGCAAAGTACAGTAGAGAAAACGTTCTGTTCCCAAATAACAGCGTTTACAGTTTGACTATTATTTTCATTGCAAACAGTTTGAATCCAGATCAGACGCCGGGTAACCCGGTGTCTGATCAGGCTTCAAACTGTTTACCACTCAGATTTAAAATAGTAGTCAGAATTTTTAAAAAATTGTCATTTTCTATATTTCATTGCAATTCGGAAGTACAACGTTTATTCCACTGTATTTAAGACCGGTAGCTAACTCGCAATCGATGACCATTGACGGCCATCGATTTCCTTACTGAACGCATGGCAGTGGATGAGAGGTTAACGTTCATCACTGACAAGCACTTCATTCAGCCGTCGCGGCCTAGGGCTTGGGTCTCAATAGGGTAGAGAAGACGTTATTCATACCCAATAAACGCGTTTGCGCTAAAACCTTTTTTTTGTATTTCAAAGAGTTTTGAATCAGACAAGCCGCTGGGTAACCTGGCGTCTGACCAAAATCCAAACCGTTTGCCACTCAAATTAAAATAAATAGCCTGAATTTTCAAAAGAATGTCCTTTACCATATTGTATTGCATAATATTCCTGTACGGAGCCAAACTTCAGAGTTCGGATACGGGATACTCTATAGGTTAGTTTATACACTATGGAATGGACAACAGGCAAACCTATGTTAGTCCTGTGCAAAATATACAGAGAACTGAAATTCAAACATACACTAAATCCTACGTTAAAGAATAACGTCTTTTTCACTGTATACAGTGGGGATCTGTTATTATTTCCCGTTTAAACGCAAACGTACGCAAACGCAAAACACTAAAACGAAGAAAAAAACAATTCATTGACAATCAAGACCATTTATTTTAAAGTGAGTGGCAAACAATTTGGAGCCAGATCAGACGCCGGGTTACCCGGCGTCTGATCTGGCTCCAAACTGTTTGCACTGCAAATAATAGTTTTAGCGTAAACGCATTTATTGGGAAAGAATAACGTTTTCTCCACTGTAATAGCGACAAGTGTTGTCGTTAGTCAGATTATAAAAGTCTCCATTTTTTTTCTCCATCTAATGCTGTCTTTTGACATCTCTTTGGAATTGTCTTGAAATAAAAGGTACATGTATCTTAAAGTTTAAACTTACGACCGTTTTTGTCGTGCGAAGTTTTATGAAACGGGTCTTTCAAATGCTCGAAATATTGTCTCACTCGATTGACCGAACAAACAAGGCATCAAACGCGCGACCCACATAAACCTTTCCTAGACTGAACATTCATATATGGAACCCACCCACTCTTAACATCTTTCATATTTACTATTACTTTGCTAAAAAAAAAGTACGCATTCATGTCAGACAGACCATGTCAGAAAACAGTGCTATATCGAATCAGACAGCTCTTAAATCCATTGAACCCGAGTGACGTGTATACTCGTCCTTTACAATAAATGTACATTTGAAGCTGATTGTGACAGTCCTCTGAACAGGGACTGCAATGTTTATATAATTTTGGTCATACAGGTACATGTATACATGAATTAAAAAAGGCTCCAAATAATGAAAACTCAACTTTTCAGCGAAGAATCAGGATGGTTGCCAATATCATCGGAACAGTGGCTAAAACTGACTAGCCACTGAAACCTCAAATGGAAAATTCTATAAGTGGTTCTATTATTTAGGATTGATTTGAAATAATAGCTTGCAATTACAAACATTGCATACCCTTATAAGATGATTTCTTCAAGAGTCCTCTGATATTTGTCTTCACTGTTCGCCAAGGAATATTGTTCTCTATACACTGTTTGTGAATGGCCAGTATACTTGTAACTATGGTCCAACGTTTTAACCCAAAGGAAACAATGATTGTTAGTGTTGTCGGAGGTAGTTGTTATAAGGAGGGCACATAAATACCATCAACGTGATTCCTTTTCCGAGGAGTTTGAACCAGCGCAGACGCCGCGTAATGCGACGTCTGATCCGTGTTTGAACTGTTTGCCACTCGTCTCTGTTTGTCTTGTATCGAAATTACCAATACGTAAATGTGAGATAAAACAGCAAACGACAATTTTAATCAGTGAAAGCGTTAGACATAATTTTGTGTTTGGGGAACAGCTACAATCATTGTTGTCATGGTTAAATCGTTGTTCGGAGGGGCGTGGTATGGCGGGAGCATTGTACTGTCAAGATAGTGTTACAGTGGAGAATCTGTTATTCTTTCCCGATAAACGCGTTTACGCTAAAACTATTTTTTCTTTTACAAACAGTTTGGAGCCAGATCAGACGCCGGGTAACCCGGCGTCTGATCAGGCTCCAAACTGTTTGCCACCAATATAAACATGAGTTATCAGAATTGTCCAAAAAATGTTCTTTTCTACGTTTTAGCGCTTTGCGTTTGCGTACGTTTGCGTTTAAACGGGAAAGAATAACAGATTCTCCACTGTAGGTGGTCGCTAAAAATAGGCTGAATTAATAGTAATTGAAGCAGACGGTAACTGAATACAGACAGAACCAAAACAGGAAGCTCTTAACTCTCCGTCTTCTAAATACCGTCTGCTCCACATTTATCATCTGTGAGTGATTTTCAAATGCAATTCGCAGCAGGTTTCGCTTCGGTAAACATAGCAATAGGGTCAAAACGTTTGGATACTGATCAGGTATTTGAGTTGGATCCAAACTTTTTGCAAATTCTAGAGAAGTGACGAATAACAGACGAGGGGTTTAAGCTTTCCCCCTACATTAAGCAGTCACGTGGTTTTAGTTATCTCCGGTTATAAGATAGCAATGCAAAACAAAGAATATACACGTACAGTGGAAATGACGTTAGTCTTTCCCCTATTGGATCTATCGAAACAGAATGCAGTAAAACATAGAAAATTAAAAAAACATAAAAATCTTAAGATATATATAGACCGAAGAAGCAAAATGTTAGGAGAATTGTTTGACGCAGGGTTTGCCGGTGTATGATCAGGTCCAAACTGTTTGCAATGGGCAGCATTGTTTTAGCATTGGGCTAGAATGACATCTTCTTTACTGCTGCATTATTTAATAAGTACAGTGGAGAATCTGTTATTCTTTCCCGTTTAAACGCAAACGTACGCAAACGCAAAGCACTAAAACGTAGAAAAGAACAACTTTTGGACAATTCTGATAATTCTTGTTTATCTTGGTGGCAAACAGTTTGGAGCCTGATCAGACGCCGGGTTAAACCCGGCGTCTGATCTGGCTCCAAACTGTTTGCACTGCAAATAATAGTTTTAGGGTAAACGCGTTTATTGGGAAAGAATAACACATTCTCCACTGTATCGGGCACCAAACTGTTTACAACTCAGACTTAGATTATTCGCTATAACATTCAAAACTGTTGTAGTTTTTACATTTTATTCCAATGCGTAACGTTTGTGTTTAAACGGCAAGAAAACACGTTCTTACGTTACATGCGGGACAAAAATAGCAGAGTTCTCTCTTAATAGTTGCCTTCTTTTACTTTTACCCTTAATTGTTTTTATAAAAAAAAATGCAAATCTGTAAAACAGTGGAAAGCATGCTATTCTTGCACAATACAGTGGAGAATCTGTTATTCTTTCCCAATAAACGCGTTTACGCTAAAACTATTATTTGCAGTGCAAACAGTTTGGAGCCAGATCAGACGCCGGGTAACCCGGCGTCTGATCAGGCTCCAAACTGTTTGCCACCAAGATAAACAAGAATTATCAGAATTGTCCAAAAGTTGTTCTTTTCTACGTTTTAGTGCTTTGCGTTTGCGTACGTTTGCGTTTAAACGGGAAAGAATAACAGATTCTCCACTGTAGCACGTTTATTCTAAAGCTATAATGTCTTTTACAAACAGTTTGGAGACTGTTTAGTCGCGGCGTGTTCCCTTAATTACATAGTCTGTTTCTACAATTAAGAATAAGGGGCACCTTAAAGAAATTTGAAAGTAAAACAGAATGCGCATTAAGGCGCATTCTGTTATACGTTCAGCCACCTGTACAAACATGTAAGCTAACAACTTCTCAGATAAAGAGAATATTTGTTTGTTGCATATTCATGACTGTATAACATAGAATTTTTTCTTCAATGGAGAAATAGATTAAATGCGCCCAAAGGCGCGTCTGTAGGGGAAGGGGCTAACTCCACTGTACACAGTAAACCAATACTGCTAATCGGACGAACTTCGCTCTACAAGTTGAGTTCCGCGTGCACAGAGCCATGCATCACCCGATCATTAAATTAATTCCATGCAATAAAAGACTCTAGGTGTCAACACTAACTGCGATAATTGTTTGAAAGGCAACCTTGCGTCAAGAGAATGTGTTTATAATAAATTTTAAGTTCTGTTTAATCATTGTCTGTCTCTTTCAACAAAGTTTACCCGGCTTCCTGTCGGAAACAACCGTTTGTCAATACACAGGCAAGTGCTATTAATCATTGGAACATTAATTGAAAGAAAACAAAACCGATTGCTCAAGTTTCACTGTCAATGTTTTAACAGCACTCGTTGCATTTGAAGAAGTATTAATCAATTTCGGGCGAGATATTGGTGCGGTTAATTGCTCTAGAAAGATTAATAATTTGTTCATCTCTCTTTGAGAACCCGTCATTCCCCTCTGCTGAATGAGTCATTTAGAAATTACCTTATTTTTTCATTTTAAACGATCAAACCTTCTACGGTATTAATATCACAATTACAGAGAGAAGTCTTTATGTAAATATGATTATGTGTGCAAATATCACCGCTTTTTATGCTATTGGGATTACTTGTTGCTTGCCTGGATTGTTCGGCAGAGAGAGAGAAAAAGTTTTAGAGCAAATTGATTAAAATACCGGCATTAAAATTAATTGCTTGTTGTTATTTTCCCTCCGAGTATAATGCAACCGGCTTTGTCATTCACGCAATTGGTTCATTACGCCGGGTCTAGATTTGAACTCGAAAGAAGATTATCCCATATGATAAAATCCAAAGACGGCTGTGAATAAACACATGTAGCTACAATCCATTCACCATCGAATTCCAACCTCTTCTTCAATCAATGTAATGACCCTTCTTCTCAATAAATTGTTTTCAGTATTGAGGACAGATTGTTGATTAAAGTCTATTAAAAGTAAAGCAGAATGCTCTTTAAGGAACATTCTGCTTCAATTTCAGCCTGCTTAAGCTACCATCTGATAAGATCAACGATATATTTGTTATTGTTTATACAGTGGAGAATCTGTTATTCTTTCCCGTTTAAACGCAAACGTACGCAAACGCAAAGCACTAAAACGTAGAAAAGAACAACTTTTGGACAATTCTGATATTTCATGTTTATCTTGGTGGCAAACAGTTTGGAGCCTGATCAGACGCCGGGTTACCCGGCGTCTGATCAGGCTCCAAACTGTTTGCACTGCAAATAATAGTTTTAGCGTAAACGCGTTTATTGGGAAAGAATAACAGATTCTTCACTGTATTCATTAATGTAGAATATTGCACTATTTTCCACGGTGGAGGAATCATTTAAAGTTGTACAATGACGTTTTTTGGACAATTGGTTAGTATCATCTGCTTCGATACTATTGTACGTACGATTGTTTCGATACTAGATTACAACACAGAATGACTGAAGAAATATAGACATTAATACCTAACAGACTGGTTTCTGATCAAACGTGAAATAACTCTGCGTTTGACCAGGACAAACATTATTCACAAGTCGACTCAAGTTGACTATGGGGTCGAAAAGGTAAAACCCCGTCACAAATATTAGCGACACCTGGTAAGGAACCCTTATGCCCGGATGTTTTGTTTAGAACCTTTGAGTTCTTAGATTCTGGCCAGTTAAACTGTCTGAACGTAATACAGAAAACCCTCTGAGAGATGATAGTAGAGGATACTTTACTCTATCCCAATAAGCGCGTTTATTCTTAAACAAGTATTTCCATTGCAGTGCATTGGTGACAGATCAGACGCCGGGTAACCAGGAGTTTCATTTTAAATAGTCAAATATGTAAAATAATTAGAACGACTGACGTATTCTCCACTGTATGTTTGCTTAACTTTACGCCGGTTTTATGTAAATGTAGCTATAGTATAGAAGGCATTATACTTGACCAATAAATAGAGGATATTGTATTGAGTGCTCATTATTTATCATTTTATTAAACGAGTTGACTAAATTAACATGACGCGAGCCTTGCCAAGCGTCATGTTCGTTTTAGTCAACGAGTTTATTAAAAAATGATAAATAATGAGCACAAATGTGATGATCTATGTATCACATAACAATTTTAAGCACCTATTAAATTGATTGAAGCCGTAGTTTGTAGACCCTCCGCTATATAGATTTTCAGCCAAAACGTCACGTTATTTACGTTAACGTCATCGCTAATGACGTCAGTTGGCGTCCCGCTAGATACAGCGCTTGTGACGAACAGGTTGGGTCGGAGTCCAAAAAACGATATTCCACTAGTGATATACGATATTTATATAAAGGCTTCATGTCACTCCAAGACTGCAAATTATGTGATAAAAGCGTTTATGTTAAACTTATATTTTCCATTGCAAACAGTTGTATGATCAGGCTCTGAACTATTTGCCACTCTAATTACAATAAGAAAGAAATGTACAGTAAGAAGTTTCAAAACTTTAAATTTTTCTCCATTTGATTGCACACGTATTGTGTTTGCGTTTAAACACGGAAAGAATAGCTTTTTAACCACCTTTTTCCACTTTATCTGTCAGGATATAAGAAATGGTTCCTGTTGCTCTATAACCCCATTAACACTAAGTACAGTTGTCTTCAGTAACAAATGTCGTCTAAAATATGAACTTTCTCACATATTGTTTCCAAACAGGCTCAGAGTGTCAAATTGCTTGGATCTTAGTAAGACGCCGACTTACCTAGCGGTTCATCTGGATCTAAAATATTTGTATTTAGGTAATCGTAATTCAGACGTTGGTACGCAAATAGTTAACTCAATGCTGACTTGTCGTATGCTGGTAAAATAGCGTCTGCTAAAAACTAAAATTTAGTTTTCATACTTTACAATCTGAAGGCAAGTTAAATACATGTATGTGAGACAAAACGTTTGAATCAAGATTAGACGCCGCGTCACGTAGTGTCTGATCTGGACCCGAACTGTTTGCAAATGTACGGCAGGTCGTACTTTGCATGGTGAGAGTTACAGTGGAGAAAACGGTATTCTTTCCCAATAAACGCGTTTACTCTAAATCTGTTATTTCAAATGCAAACAGGTTGAAGCCAAATCAGACGCCGGGTAACCCGGCGTCTGATCAGGCTCCAAACTGTTTGCCTTCCAGGTTAATATCAACATTCTGAACTGTCAAAACATTGTCATTTGCTGCATTTTAGTACGATGCGTTTGCGTTTCGTTTGCGTTTAAACGGGAAAGAATAACGTTTTTCCACTGTAGCATAATAAAAAGAAGTCTATAAAGAATATGTAATGGCGTGAAAGGGCACTTCAATGAGAGGTATAGATAGTATTTTCACCACCATTGTGTCGTCTGCTTTAAACTTTGTCTGCTTTAAACTTTGCATTTTTAAAAATTCCTTCTGTCTGTATTGGTTATTTTTAATTTCAGAATTTAGGTGATGCGTCTAAAAACGTCTGTTACAAGTGCAACATATTTTGGACCTTGATCAGATGCCAAATTACTCGGAGTTTGAGCTGGGTCTTAAATGTTTGCCACATGGCATGAAAGGATACAATAGGCAATGAAATCGCCAATAGCGACCTTGAAGTATCGTTCTATTTGGGTAGATGGTTTGAATTGTATATGTAATTTGTAAATTAAGACTGAAATCTTACATACAGCTGGCAGCGTTACTACAAAAGAAAAATAATGCAGAATGCTAATTTAGGAATTACTTACGTCAGACATTTAACTCTTTCCTCCCTAAACCTTTCAATGGACAATTCCAGTTTCCAATTTCGTCTAGTCCATATCTGACTTTTAAGGGTTGTTTTTGTCAATATTTAGCCCTCTGATCTGGGTCTTCACTGTTTGCATAGGACAAGTGTACTATTCACATGTACACTGTTTGAAAAGGACGCCTATATGCGGGACTAGGGTTCAAATGGTTTAGCGATAACCTGTTAAGGCATATATCCATGCACGAATCTTCACCGAAAGATTGCTTACGCTTTTACTCCATAACCTGTTTATTGTTTTTAAAATAGGTGACCATTTAATGCAGGTTGAAAGTAAAGCAGAATCTGGCCTAAGGTGGATTGTGATTTACTTTGAGCTAACTTTAAAGTAACATCTGACAGAATATAGAAACTAATTCTTATCTAACATATTCATGATTGAATAAAATGAAGAAATGAATTTAAGGCGTAAAGATGCGTATATATATGGTATAACGGGCCAAGAAGACCACGCAATCAGTTTCTACATTGTTTTTTTGAAAGCTTGGTTAGAATATGAAGGATAACATGGCAAGTACTCACCTGTTGGAACCACCGTAGCATGTAAGAATAGGTAAATCCAAAGCCAATGAGACGTGGATATACTGGTTATCCCACGTGTTCGCGGTGGGTTAGGCTTGTGAAAATACCAGCACATAACTTTCATCGTGATCAATTTCGTATATTGTTTATTGCAAATAAAGGTACACAATACGGTTTCTTGAATATGCCAATGCAATAAAATATATATGTATGAATATTCAACAGAATTACAATACACGTAATGTTTACAGTAAGTATGACTCTCTGAGTTTATCTTTTCCAGTAAAACATCTTAAACTAAGGTATCAGTTACACTTGATGATTGCTGGTAAGAGCCATTTATAGTTTCTTTTTCCATTTAACCACTTCAAAATTACTTAACAGTTTTACATATTTTCAGCAAGCAACGAAACTTATTTCAAGATTTTAAAAGTTGTAGAGTTATTCCACGTGTTTCGGCCATCGTTTCATGTTTATTCTAGTCTAGGTATTCGTATGTAAAGTAAATGTCAGTTAAAACCCTTTGTCCAACTACGAGACACAAACTTTCACATTAACGTGTCGACTCAAGTGTTGAATAAATTGTATATCTGGCATTAATCCGGACGACTGCCACAAGGTATTAGAGCATTTTCCATCTGCCGCGACCACTCTCTCCCGTACAGCTAGTTATTGGGTTTGCTTTCTGTTTTAACGACACAGACAAACATCCGATAACATTTTCGAGAGCTAACCAATAACAAATCAAGAGCGAATCCCCACTGTACGCTGTACAGTGGAGAAAACGTTATTCTTTCCCGTTTAAACGCAAACGAAACGCAAACGCATCGTACTAAAATGCAGAAAATGACCAAAAAAATTGACAATTCTGAATGCTGATTTTAAACTGGAAGACAAATAGTTTGGAGCCTGATCAGACGCCGGGTTACCCGGCGTCTTATCAGGTCCAAGCTGTTTGCATTGAAAATAACAGATTAAGAGTAAACGCGTTTATTGGGAAAGAAAAACGTTTTCTCAACTGTACGCTGTAATTCAAGCCTGGTAATGCATACTGTAACTAACAGAGAAAAGTCTTGTGGAAAAAATAGGTACTTGTTGCTCCCATAAATTCCGTCTGATTGTATTTTGCCAGCTAACAAGTAAGGTAATACAATAGTCTCACAATTATAGGAATACTCCAAAGGCATTTGGTTTCAATGTTGGAGGTGTTGATGTTAAAGCAAGAGAAACGTAAAGCAGAAAGTTCCCTTTGTGAGTTTTCTGCTTTATTTTCATCTTGCTTTAAATTGATACCTGTTTTAACACCACCCATGAATATTTGTTTAAGAAGTCATACTTAGAATATTTACTGTTTTTCTCTTTATTGGTATTGCTGGAACAAGATAAACTGTACGGGGCTATTTTGCATTTGCGGGTTTATGTTTTTAGAATGTACTTTGTAAAAAGATGGAATAAGTATTATAAACTTGAGACAGTTTTATCCAAAATGATCTTAAGTCAATAAAAGACGAAGCGCAAAAACAAAGAAACTTTAGGATAAATCTAAACTGAATAAGACTTATTGAATCTTAACCCATTACCCTATAGCCTGTTTCTAGTACTGAAGTTAGTTAACCACTTAAAGCAGATTGAAAGTAAAGCAGAATGCGCCTTCAGGCGCATTCAGCTTTATTTTCAGTCTGCTTTAAGCTACCATCTGCTAGGATATAGAAATATTTATTCTGGTACATATTCGTGGTTGTACAAATTTGAACTATTTTTGTCAGCGGAGGAATAAATGAAAGGCGTAAAATGCGTATTTATGGGGTTATGGGTTAATCAAGTATTTTCTATCTAAGTGTCTCGGCACAGATATAGTGTTATTTTTCAATCCTCACATATGAATTACCTTCAATGCTTCAAATGGTTTATTTTACTGTTATAAAGCACTTGACTTTTTAATGACACTGTGTATTATCATAATTAGTTAAAACTAATTTGGAAAACAAAACAACTATAGTTTAAACAAGGATATCTTTCACCGCCAACAGCTTATTAATATGTTGCCTATAAAGAGCGAATCTCCACAGTATGATATATTTCTAGCCTGGTAATGCACACTATACAGTGGAGAAAACGTTATTCTTTCCCGTTAAAACGCAATCGAAACGCAAACGCAAAACACTTAAACTTAGAAAATTTCAATTTTTAAATATTTCTTATAAGTCATTTTTATCTGAGTGGCAAACAGTTTGGAGCCTGGTCAGACGCCGGGTTACCCGGCGTCTGATCTGGCTCCAAACCAGTTGCAGTGGAAATAAACGTTTTAGCGTAAACGCGTTTATTGGGAAAGAATAACACATAACCACTGTAACTAACAGAGGAAAACCTTGTAAAAAATATATACTTGTTGCTTCCCATAAATTTCGTCTGATTTTATTCTGCCAGCTACATGTAAAAACTAAGTTAATACAATAGTCTCTCTACGATAAGAATACTTAACCCCTTCACTGCCATGACGTCATCAATTTATACAATTATCGTCTGCTTTTATTTCTTAAATTTTAATTTTTAGGTATTTTGACTGAAGAAATATTGAAACGAGTGTCAAACCGTTTTGATCCTCAACGCGGCGTCTGATCAGGATCCAAACTGTTTGCAAACAACTGTTTTGCTCCGAGTAAGGCGGTGAAGGGGTTAAAAGGAAATTTGGTTTCACCGTCGATGACTTGGAACTGTTAAAGCATAATTAAAAGTAAGGAGAAAAACTCCATTTTGGAGATTTCTGCTTTACTTTAACCTTGTTTTGAATTGATTCTTGTTATAATACAATTGATATATATGTATTAATGCATCCCTACAATGGAGAATCTGTTATTCTTTCCCGTTTAAACGCAAACGCACGCAAACGCAAAACACTAAAACGTAGAAAAGTACAACTTTTTGACAATTCTGATAATTCATCTTTCTCTTGGTGGCAAACAGTTTGGAGCCAGATCAGACGCCGGGTAACCCGGCGTCTGATCAGGCTCCAAACTGTTTGCAGTGAAAATAATAGTTTTAGCGTAAACGCGTTTATTGGGAAAGAATAACGTTTTCTCCACTGTACTAATGACGTGTTACTGTTTTTCCTCTTTTTTTAATATGGCTAAAATAAGATAAATCTACGGCGTCGTCAACTTTAACCCTTATCATGCTGAATTGTCGTCTGCTTCAAATATATCGTCTGCGAAAAAATGTCAAAATTAGTGTTAAGCTATTTAACTAAAGAAAATGTGAATATGAGTTACAAACCGCTTGTATCTAGATCAGACGCCGCGTTACGCGGCGTCTGATCTGGATCCAAACGGTTTGCAATTGTTGACCAGATCGTGCATAGCACGATAAGGTTTAAGTCGCTATGGGAATGGTTTGTTGCATTTGAGAATTTATGGTTTTAGAGTGTTTTTCCTAAGAAGATAGAATAAGTATTGAAAGCTTGAATCATTTTTACACCAATAATTTCCAGGAAATAAAAGAGGATGCGCAACTATGTTTTGTAAACCAAAGAAATGCAAAAAAAGGTTTGGCAAATCTAAATTGAAAATAAAAACAAAGTATTGCATCTTAAGCAATACTTTTCTATCTATGTACATTGTATCTCGGCACAGCTACGAGTACAGTGGAGAATCTGTTATTCTTTCCCAATAAACGCGTTTACGCTAAAACTAGTTTTTCATTTACAAACAGTTTGGAGCCAGATCAGACGCCGGGTAACCCGGCGTCTGATCTGGCTCCAAACGGTTTGCTACCAATATAAACATGAATTATTAGAATTGTCCAAAAGTTGTACTTTTCTGCGTTTTAGTGCTTTGCGTTTGCGTACGTTTGCGTTTAAACGGGAAAGAATAACATATTCTCCACTGTATGTTACGCTTACTTTTCGTCACGTGTTCTCACAATTTTTAGTATTCAACTAGACATTTACTTTCAGCAGTATTTATTGAAAACAAAACCGCCACATATTATGTCAGATATTGAGAAGTTATCATTTATTATGTCAAACCAAAATATGATAAGAATAGTTGCCAAAACCTGTTTGAATAAACTTAAGGATCGTATGTCATTTCTTAGTAGATAGTTTTGATTATTCGTATAGTACTTTATATAATTATATGTTTTATTGTTGATAATATCATTTATGCTCTTATTGGTTTTATACAACCTCAATTAATACGTATATTAATGGAGGTCGTATATTTCTTTCCTTTTAAGTAGTACAATGTACGTATGTATATAATACAGTATTTGTATTTCTTAACTAGTCTTAAATACATTTATTTTAACAGAGGTAAAAATAAGTAGTTGTGATATTTGTATTGTGATAAGTCTCTTATAATTCTTGAAATAATTCCATGGTTTATAATACTGTTAGTAAAATTTGTTTTTGTGTATATACTATGCTGTAACCTTGACGAGACTATAATAAAGAATAAAACCATTATCACCACATATCAATTACAGTGAAGTGTTTTATGTAACATACATATATCATATGACAATTAAATGACATATTTTGTTATCATCAATAACTCATTTAAAAACAATACAACTAGATATCTACATTGGAGAAAACGTTATTCTTTCCCAATAAACGTGTTTACGCTAAAACTATTATTTCTAGTACAAACAGCTTGGAGCCAGATCAGACGGCGGGTAACCCGACGTCTGATCAGGCTCCAAACTGTTTGCCACTAAGATAAATTGTCGTAATGTTGTCATTATCTACGTTTTAGTTTTTGCGTTTGCGTTTCTTTTGCGTTTAAACGGGAAAGAATAACATTTCTCAACTGTATAGTTAAAACCGGGACATTTGTGACCGCTTATAACAACAAATAAATATGGTGCTCAATATCAAATCAAGAGCGGATTCCTTTAGTCGGTTGTAATTTTAGCCGGTTAATATACGGTATAACAACAGTTGAATGTTTTGAGAGAAAAAATAAGAAGTTGTAACTTCCCATAATTTCCCAGCTGATTATATTCTGCTTGCTAACAACAAAGTTAATAAAGTAAAATTCCCCTATTACTGTCACACAAAAAATTATTTACTTAAGCTTTATAGAGAGTCAGTGCTTAAAGCAAGATTAAAGTAAAAGCAGAAAGCTCCCTTTGGGAGCTCTCTGCTTTTACTTTTATCATTCTTAAAGCATACATTTGCCTTAACAGCATCAACGAGTCCTTGCTTTGGCGGTTACAATAAACGGAATTCACTGTAAATTCTCAAGAGTTTTTCTTCCTCTGAAAATAAGATAAATGTACTGTATTTCCAGCGCAAACTCGCTTGGGGAATGTTTTGTTGCAACTGTAGGACTATTTTTATGGACTGAACTAAGAAGAGGGTAATAGTACCTAGCGATTACGACAACTGCATGTATCTTTTTAATACCATGTAATGTATAGTACCAAAATACCATAACTCAGCAAAACGGATGGCTGGCATATTTTCAAACATTAAGAAAAATGAAAATGATTGTCAAAATTTGATATCTATCCTTCAAAATGAGTTTTTCCCATATATGCATACATACAATGCTTATATCAATCTCCTTGTCTCACCGGAAGCTTATATTAACACCAGCCACCTTAACACACACACCTTTATATATAATATAATGGCTAAAATTTAAAGAGTTGTATATCTTTGATATACACAAGGTGCTATTTTCTTCGGAAGTATGTACACATTAACATGTATCTGTAACGAGAAATTTATAATGTATATACCTGCAATATATATAAGCTTACGTTTTCTGAGCAGTTGGATGAAAATAATAATTACAATGTATGTAAATTATGTTTAGTCAATTTTATGAATAGGTATTAAGGTACAGGTTTGAAAAAGGCGTTTACGAAACAGATCTTTTTGTAAAGTTTTTAATTGGTGATAAATTTAAAAGACTAAATGGAACATATTGTATATTTACCAGAACAGCTCACTTTATATACTACTTTAGTAAGTATTTCATATACTTAATGACTGTGTTGCTGAATAAATTTTCACAACATTTACAAATGTAATAGACTACACTAGTGATATATTAAACAAACATGAGATTTTTCAATGTATTTCATTAAAAATGAATTATTTATATTTCAAAGCTAACATTTGAGAGCACACATTTATGGGTTATGTTATACCCAACATATATCATTATTGTTTTAAAACATGCTATATCATAAAACCACGTGGTATTTCACAGTTATTGTGCCCCAGTCTCAATATTTAAAGATTTTCACAGGATTTTGCCAACTTTTATTTGGTCACGTTACATATTTTTAATATTTGCTTGCTAATAAACATTAAACCAATAAGATATAAAACAACACATATTGGTTCAAACATATGTTACCTAAGAACAAGTTATATATTTCGAAAAACAGATATTCAGCGGAGTGGGTTTTTTGAGTAATGCTAAAGATGGGTATACATGCAAAATGTATGAAATTGAGGTTTTCAAACAGTTTTGATACCTTGGATTTAGGGACTCGCAACCGGGTGGTGTACTTGTCAAAATAAAATAAAATACTGAAATAAAAGCAAATTTGTGGCATTATTTGGCTTCTGACATTAAAAAATATGATCAGTCCAAAAACAGTCTCAAGAATCGTCACCGAATCTTAGTTTTTTTAGATATTTTCCATCGTTTTTCTATAGCTTTAGCTAACGGTATAGTTGTTGTTGCTTCTCTACACGGGCTCAGACATAAACCCGAGCCGAATAAAGTACTATCGATCGCTACCAGTGAAGTACGTTAATTCGCTACCATATATAGAGAGAGCGCTGGTAGCCGAGGTGGTAAAGGCGTGTCCTCATTTTTCATGTTTGTCTCCGCATGGAGGGTCACGGCTTCTTCTTTTTTTTTTTGAAATGCATTTTTAACAGAATTTATTATCCTAAACTAAATCTTACCCATTTATATAAGCATTTGACATATATTTACAAATAACTATTTTTAATGCTAAATCCGGTTGTGAGCCCCTTTAAAAGCAGGAAATACAATTACAGTAAAGTTAATGTAAAATATAGCATAACTATTAAACACATACCATCTACAGAAATGCATAACAATAGTTTAAACCTTATCTGCTAATCGGAGATATTTGCATTACTACAGGGACAGTTCTAAATAACGACAACTAAATTGTGTCAAATACTAGTCGTTTAAGACAGGTGACTGCTTAACGCAATGTGAAAGTGAAACAGAAAGCTCCTTTAGGAGCTTTCTGTTACACTTTCATGTTGCTTTAAGCTGTCACCTGTATTTTATACAGACACTTAGCCTTCTTTTTAGTGGTCGTAATAGAGAGGATCTACTGTATATATTATTTTATATATCAAACCTCATTCATGGAGTTTAACAAAAAAACTATTCGTAAACAGATGTCTTATCTAAAAATAGAAACACGATACTATACCTCACTGCTGTCTGTAACAGTCTATGTCTCTTAATTGTGCACTCACAACACATTGTAAAAGTATATACACCAGCTTGACTCCCTGCCCAATCAGACCATTTGGATTTCACCAGGAGATATTAAACCTATTGCTGTTCATATTCATTGGTTGAAAATGTGAAAATGCTTGTCTAAAAAGATGTTATACAGCTCCGTTGAAAAAAACTTTAATATTTGTTATATATCTACTGTAAACATGATCACGCGAATAACGATGTCACGGTGGTCTCATCTGAGCCAACTTAAGTGTAGACGTGACAAATATATATCAGCATCGCTGAAAACAGTGATATATAATTAGGTTATAAGTATGCCCAAAACGACTGCGACTACTTATAACAACTAAATCTGACACATTAACTGTCTAGTCTCCGAGGATGATGTCCTCCAATCAGTCTAGATAACTTATGTTGAAGAATTCAGATACAGTAAAACTATCTAGGACGACACCTAAATTATGTTGATTATCAGGTCTTTTTAAAACAGATGAGTGCTTAAAGCCAGATGAACGTAATCAGAAATTCCTGAAGGGGCTTTCTGTTTTACGTTCACTTTGCTTTAGGCTGTCAACTGTCGTTAATGCAGTCAATTAACTTTCTACAGTGGAGAATGTGTTATTCTTTCCCGATAAACGCGTTTACGCTAAAACTATTTTTTCTTTTACAAACAGTTTGGAGCCAGATCAGACGCCGGGTAACCCGGCGTCTGATCAGGCTCCAAACTGTTTGCCACCAAGATAAACATGAATTATCAGAATTGTCAAAAAGTTGTACTTTTCTACGTTTTAGTGTTTTGCGTTTGCGTACGTTTGCGTTTAAACGGGAAAGAATAACAGATTCTCCCCTGTATTTAGTGGCCGTACTACAGAAGTTTTAATGCAGTTGGAATAAATGCGACATATTCACTAGTAAAGCAACCTCTATAAAGCTAAGACACATGCCCTGTGTTTGATGTAGATTGCTTCTTTAAGCAAGATCAGAGTAAAACAGAAAAGTCCTTATATTGTTTTTTGCTTTAATTTCATCACACTTTAATCTGCCACCTGCAATTCATACCAGCTATGGAAACTTACTTTAGAGATCTTAACCCATTTGTGCCCATGATCCCATTATGGGACATAGGCAAACAGTGTAGACTCTGATCAGACGCCGCATTATGCGGCGTCTGATCAGAGTATATTCTGTTTGCTGATAGGAATTTCAATATAAAACAAAATGAAAATGAAAATTTTGACCAGACATCCTTTTGATAAAAATGGACTAATCCAATATATAAACATGGAAGAATCCACTGGGCACAAATGGGTTAAGAGATATTGATAAGGAAACCTAACTTTATTGGTTTTTCTTCAGGGCTTTGATGACTGATGATGTTTCCTGTTAAAATGAAACAAAACACAAATAAGAAACAATTAAACTTTTAAAAAAAATTAAAACTTTTTTTAATTTCTTTTCATCTGCATGGCAAACAATATGGCGCCTGATCAGACGACGCATTATCTGGCGTCTGATCAGGCTCCAAACTGTTTGCAAAGGACATCGGTGTTTTAGTATAAACACGTTTATGGGGAAAGAATAACGTCTTCTCCACTGTATGAATTCCGAACAGATTGGATCTTGATCAGGCACCGCGTAACTAAGCATCTGATCATGATTCAAACTGTTTACATTAGTGTTGACAATTCCTCAAACCACTTTAATCCGTATATTGACAAAGACAGTGCACACGAACTTGTTACATTTAGCTGTAATAGTCGATTAAATACAGTTTAAAAAAAAATACCCTGCAGGTTTTCAGTTGTATTATAGTAAACATGTACTTTAGTAGTTCTGTTTATCCGATTATTGCTTTATACAGGTGGGGATTTTCTCATACATGTGGGCATTTCATTCAAACGATTACAAGCGACATAATATCCATGACCCAAAACAGCAATATTGATAATCACTCCGTAGAGGCCAATATCATGACATACTTCAGTAATCATAACTTTTAAACTTGCAGGCATACAACAGCACTTGTATTAAGCAACCACTCAAAGAAGATTGGGCTTTTATATATAAGCTTATTGCATTACAAAAGTTATACAGGAAGTTCCTATATGAGTTTTCAGCATTACATGTGTTATACATTAAGCAGTGGCGTATGCTATGCTATCAATATGCTGTTTGTGGCTTATACTATGAGATCAACAACATGCTGGTATTATTTTAGTCCCTTTGCCCGTACCGTACTTGGTTAATACATGTACATGTATTTGCAAACAGTTTGAATTCTGATCAGACGCCGAGAAACTCGGCGTCTGATCTGGATCCAAACTGTTTAACACTCATATAGGATTTCTTTTATTAAATACAACGTAACAAACGAATTATAAGATACTCCGCAGACGAAAGTTTAGAAGCAGATGATAAGTCAGCACGATAATGGCGTGCACACGTGTTATTGTACAACTGAAAGCTGGGAGAAGTGTGATCAGATAATAGTGTTCAATGATTGTTTTATCCGCAACGTAATTGTCACTTGCGGATCTAATCTTTAAACTTCGTGACGTGCGCCTTCACATACTCGTTTATTCAACATTTTAGTGAAGATTTCATGACGCCGTCTTTAAAATGACGGGTTTCACTGTCATGCGGACGTCCTTAGATCTGGGTGGCAAACAGTTTGGAGCCTGATCAGACGCCGGGTTACCCGGCGTCTGATCAGGCTCCAAACTGTTTTCAATGGGCATAGTGGTTCTAGCATAAACGCGTTCAATGGGGAAGAGTAACGTCTTTTCCATTGTGTCAATGTTTGACGTTGATGAAGATTGGTTTTATTTGATTTAAATTGTTGTGAAACTATTGTTACTGAAATTAAACATACAGTGGCAAATTTTTCCATTGACACGAAACCATCCTCAAAAGTAGTGCAATAAAATGAAAAACAACGATTGAAGGACGATTTGAAAATAGTTTATGTAAGTGGCAAATAGTTTGCAGCTGAATTGCGTCAAACTTTTTCTGCGATGACAATCAAGGGCCCGCCATACATGTACGAAACGTCGTACGACAAATATTGACTTTGTCGTAAGTCATATCTTAAAACTCTTAATTATTATTTATTTTTCCATTTAATCCTATCCTGTGACATCTCTTTGAAATCGTGTTTACAAGACAATTTAAAAGAGATGTCAAAAGACAGGATTAGATGGAGAAATCAGATGTATTTAAAAGTTTTGACGTACGACCGATTATTGTCGTGCGACGTTTCGTAAGACGGGCCCCAGGTGTTTAGCGCAAACGTAATTATTGAGAAAGAATTTACCCCCCCCCCATTGTTCTTTAAAATATCAAATTATTCTTTCTAGCATAAATAAGGATGCTCTGAGTAATATGCAGAGTAAACTGGTTTCCAAACATTTCAAAAGATGCAGAACTTACATGTTGTTAATATTATGTATTTCTTTTGTAGAATTGCTAATAAATTTACCAGCAATGCAAACCTGCACAGAATCCACGCTCCGCACCTTCATTAGTCCCCCTATTGGAAATGCTGGGTCCGCTTCCTGCCATCAGGAATTTACTTTTATCGATGTTATTGTGGGGTTTGTTTTCAAAATATATTTGATCATATCCCTTAAAATAACATTGTTAACTGTTTCATCGGCAAATGTCAAAATCGATCACATTTGCAAACAATTTGGGTCTAGATTAGATATAACTCGACGTCTGATCAGAATAAAATGTTTGACACGCTTAACAAAACTTCTCTGGTCAAAAATTAAAACAAAATCATTTTCAACACACGACTGCAGACGACATCTTTTAAGCTGACGATATTATGGCGGTAACAAAATATCCTCCGCCGCTAGGGGGGACTACACTTGCATTGCTGGTACATGTACAGCGCTCCCTCTCTACAACGACACCAAATGGGAGTCAAATATTGTGTGCGTTGTTTGGAGGGACTTGTTATAGGGAGGGAAATCAGCTCACATTTGCACACATATTGAATCCAGATCAGACGCCGCGTCACGCGGCGTCTGATCTTGATTCAAACTGTTTGTCAATCGTCAATTACGTTTTTTTTTCTGAAAAAATGTCCATTATGTAGCTTTGAGAAAAACAGCAGACGACAACTGTTAGCAGACGATATTGCAGCAGTAGAAGCGTAAGACATAATTGTCCTTTTGAGGGAATTGCGACAAGGATCGGTGTAAGGAGGGAACCGTTGTTTTGGAGGAACGTTGGAGGGAGGGAACACTGTAGCTCTGAGTTCGTCGTCCTCTGATCAAGCTCGTTCAGACTGCTATCGATGATTTCATTAGTCTGAACGAGTTAACCCTTCTGCAGTTGTTATATCGTCTGCTTTGATATTGTCGTCTGCACAAATTTTGTCAAATTAAGATTCGTGTAAGTTTTTGATATAAGAATCCTTGGGACGAGTGACAATCAGTTTGGATCCAGATCAGACGCCGCGTCACGCGGCGTCTGATCTGGATCGAAACTGATTACAAACAGCAGTCAATGGAGATCAAAAGTTAATAAAAGTTGTCATAAATATGACAGCCAGCATTTTATAACATGGCGACGGAGGTTTTGATGGATTGTTATATAATGATAATTTATTGAAAAACTTTTTATTATTAATGTAGCATATACAATTTCCTTGTAGACTAATCCTTTTTTCCTGCTGAATAAAATGCCTTTGAAAAGCAAATGATACGCTTTAGTAACCATTTCACTACTTTATCCTTAGTAAATTTTGCAAACATTCTGGATCCTCATCATACCCTTTCAGCGCCAAGGGAGAACAGAACAGAACTGCTTTAACTTTCAGCCTGTCTTAAGCAACCATCTGCTACAATACAGGAACTATTTCTTATGTTACATCCATGACTGTATTAAATGAAACTACGTACATTCTGCGGTTGATGAATAGATTAAAGGCGTAAACAATGCGAATATATGGAGTAATGGGTTAAAGTAAGATTGAAGTGAATCAGAATGTTCCTTTATGCTTTAATATCTCATCTATCTTTGTTACCATTAAGTTTTTTTATGTTGTGTCTGTTTACTGTACAAAAAAGTACTTTAACAGGTATATCTAAATCATAAGAATGACTGATCTTTGATCTTAATTCAAAATAGGACTTTCGTCTTTTCTTCTTTACTTTCAATTTAACCTTTTACCCCATACCCTTTTTCTAGTTTTGAAAATAGGTGACTGCTTAAAACAGGTTGAAAGTAAAACAGAATGCGTCTTAAGGCGCATTCTGCTTTACTTCCAACCTGCTTTAAGATACAACCTGGCAGAATAAAGATAATATTCCTTATGATACATGTTCATAACTGTATAAATTGGAACTATTTTCTTCAGCAGTTGTGCTAAAAGGCGCCTCTATAGGAGAAAGCGGTGAATTATGCTAGTCTGCCAACTGTATCTACACAGAAGAAGAGATTATTATACCCAACAATCGCTTACCAGTATATGCAAACATTATTATTTCCACTGCCTACAGTTTGGAGATATATCCGACACCGGTCTGATCAGTGTCCAAACTGTTTGCAATTCAGATTTAATTGGATAGTTAGAATTGTCAAAAGGATGTTAAATGTATTTTCTACAATTTATAGCAATGCGTTTGCGTTTCTTTTGCGTTTAAATGAGAAAGAATAACGTCTTCTCCACTATAACACAATCAATAACTCTTCATTTAATATGTTGAAAAAGTGGAGAATCTGTTATTCTTTCCCGTTAAAACGCAAACGTACGCAAACGCAAAGCACTAAAACGTAGAAATGAACAACTTTTGTACAATTCTGATAGTTCATGTTTATCTTGGTTGCAAACAGTTTGGAGCCTGATCAGACGCCGGGTAACCCGGCGTCTGATCTGGCTCCAAACTGTTTGCACTGCAAATAATAGTTTATTGGGAAAGAATAACACATTCTCCATGGTACTGTACAAACAAGTTCGTGTACATGAATACAAGTGAGTCGGGGTATATACTGTTAGCTTGACGCCCTGACCTTCTTTGAGAATCTTTAACTTTTCTTGCCACCAGCAAACTGCCATGTAAAGACCTATTTTATTTTCCCCTTGATACATCGGCTGTTCGCAATTTTCTTAAGTGTGCTCTCCGCAGTTTCTCTGAAATGCCTGCTTCTTTACTTTTTCATGAACCTGCATAAAAAAGTTCGATAAATTGTGAATAATTGATTTTGGCGCGTGCTTGAGTCAATATCTTAGTTTAAGGTGTTTTGATATATCGATTCTAGTTTTAATCAATTATTATCAAGCCAGGTACAATTTCGCGCCCATTTAATTGATTTTAGTTACAGTATAGTCTCACAATAAAAACTTCTCAAGAAAACGCGTATACAGGTGCTGAAAACAGATGACTGCTTGAAGCAATATGACAGTAAAGCAGAAAGCTCCATATGGGAGCTTTCTGCTTTACTTTCATCTTGTTTTAAGCTGCAACCTGTTTGACATCGTTAATGGGTCTTTAATATAATGGTCGTTATAGAGAGACGTTAACAGTGATTCACTATTTGCTGAATCAGAAGAAGTCACCGACATCTAACATATCGGTCAAAGTATGTATGATTTCTTTTAATTGAGTTTAACCCATTTATGCAGAGTGGATTCTTACGTGCTTGTATATTAGATTATTGCATTTTTATCTAAGGGGTGCCTGGTCTTATGTTTTATTTTTGTTTTGTTTTATATTGAAATTTCAATCAGCAAAAAGTGTAGACTCTGATCAGACGCCGCATCATGCGGCGTCTGATCATAGTAAACATTTTTGCCTATGTCCTATATATATAGGACCGAAGACACAAAAGGATTACATAAGGCGTGGTACTGTATTGGAAGAGGACATTTTTGTCAACACAGGGGTCCAAGGTTATAAAGCGTTTGAGCTGAGTCTGAGTATGTTCTCAAGCATTAGATTGGCCAGATTTGAGCCCAGGCTCAAGTCTGGCGATTCAAATGTTTGAGAACGACTTAACCCATTACCCCATAGCCAGTTCCTACTTTTAAAGAAAGATGATCACTTAAAGTAGGTTGAAAGAAAAGCAGAATGCACCTTAAGGTACATGCTGCTTTACTTTCAGCCTGCTTTAAGCTATTATCTACTGGGATACAGAAAATATTTCCTATAATACATATTCACAACTGTTTAAAATGGAACTGTTTTCATCAATGATGAAATAAATATACGGCGTAAAAAGGCGTATTTATTGGGTAATGGGTTAAGACTCAACTGAAAAGCTTTATAATCTTGGACCTAGGGTTTCAATTTTCAAAGAGAGCTCTATATATATTGGTCAATATTTTATGCTGGTTAAACTACACAGTGAAACTTCGCTGTTATAAAAGTATGCACTGTAAAGAAGACTTTCTGATGGTGAAAGAGGAAGATCAAATCAGGATGAACGTAATATAGACAGCTTTTTTCACATTTCTTTCAAACTATACACTTGTTTGTTTCAGTTGGCGTTTTAACTGGGTTTATGGTACTATTCTAGCAGAGATATGTCTACGATATAGGACCCATGGGAGTTCTGTTTCCGAGTCCTTGGGCCGCCGTCTTTTGACCCACGGGACTTCTGCAAGTAAAATGATTTTAAGCTTTTTTACAGAGGACAACATTAATCCATTACTCTTTTTATATTTTTGAAGACAGATGGCCACTTAAGGCAGACTGAAAGACGGTTTACTTTCAAGCTGCTTTAAGCTACACACTCTTCTTGGATAAACGAATATTTATTACTGCATAAATAAAGGATTGTGGAAGAACTAATAATTTTAAGTCGTAAATCAGTGTAATTCTGGGGTAATGGGTTAAATCAGACAGTCGGATCATGGAACATTAAGTAAAATATTCAAAGCAACAAGTGAGGATTTGGAATACAATGTCCCTCCATGTACAGTGGAGAATCTGTTATTCTTTCCCAATAAACGCGTTTACGCTAAAACTATTATTTGCAGTGCAAACAGTTTGGAGCCAGATCAGACGCCGGGAAACCCGGCGTCTGATCAGGCTTCAAACTGTTTGCCACCAAGATAAACAAGAATTATCATAATTGTCCAAAAGTTGTTCTTTTCTACGTTTTAGTGCTTTGCGTTTGCGTACGTTTGCGTTTAAACGGGGAAGAATAACAGATTCTCCATATACATCAGTACAAATCGTCTATAACAAATACGGTACAGATAAGTCCTACTGACACCATGAAACTAATTTACATCCAAACATATCTTATCGATTTTGACCATCGCCGTTGGGATATGATAACGCTTAAAGAGGCTCGCAACTGGATTTAGCATTAAAAATGGTAATTTGTAAATATATGTCAAATGATTATATAAATGGGTAAGATTTAGTTTAGGATAATAAATTCTGTTAAAAAATGCATTTCCAAAAAAAAAAAGAAGAAGCTCTGGTGGGATTCGAACCCGTGACCCTCCATTGCCGAGACAAACAAGAAAAATGAGGACACGCCTCTACCGCCTCGACCACGGACGCTCTCTATATATATGGAATTAACGTACTTCACTGGTAGCGCTTAATACTACATTATTCGGCTCCGGTTTATGTCAGAGCCCGTGTAGGGAAGCAACAACAACAGCAAAACCGTCAGCTGATGCTATTGAAAAACGATGAAATATATCTATAAAAAACTAAGATTCGGTGACGATTCTTGAGACTTTTTTTGGACTGATCATATTTTTTTAATGTCAGAAGCCAAATAATGCCACAAATTTGCTTTTATTTGAGTATTTTATTTTTTTTTGACAAGTACACCATCCGGTTGCGAGTCGCTTTAAGGAATACCTGGAAGGACGTAGATCCTTTTTAAGATACATGTACAACAACAACAACAACAAAATCACTTTATAAGTTTTTTGTTAATAATTTAATAGTTTGTTTTCATTACATTTGGTTAGCTGTGATTGGCTGTAATTTTTGTTTCATAACTCCATGAAGAAAATAAAACTCAGACCACGCCTTGTCAGGACTACTTTCTCTTAGTCCAACTGCTCTCCACAAGCGCTGCATGAAGCTGGACGCCAAAATGACGTCATTGACGTCGACGGTACTACAAAACAACGTCGCGTTTTGGCGGAAAATATATATGGCGGAGGGACTACAACCTACGTTTTAAAAAGCGTTAAAAATGAACATTCGCGTCAGATTCTCTATTTAACTACTTTCTTAAATTAAGTAGTGATATTAAATTATAAGGAATAATTCGGAATATTTATTTATTGTATTCATGGAGGTATGAAAAAAATACCTGGTCACACTTTTGTATGAAACCGCGAAGCGGTTTCATACAGTGTGACCAGTTTTTTTCATACCTCCATAAATACAATAAATATTCGTATTATTCCTTAAGAACATATTATTTATAATGTATATAAGCATTCAAAGTATGCCAATTGACCGTGCCAGTTTCGATCCTTCCTTGGAAGGCATGGAGGATAAACACATTCACGATCGAGAGAAAAAATGTATGTGCTCATAGAACTCTTGCTTATCTAAAACTATCCTGATGAACTTTTTTGACATTTTATAACGTTATAAGACGGTTTTTGAATGCTTACTGTTTCTTATTGAGAAAATATGAAAAGCACGTACCGTGTTTTATTAATATATGTACATGTACTATATAAAACTTACAAACAAGTGTTATTTCTTTAAGAGATCATGTAATATAAATACATAGAACATTTACAAACACGTGCTATTTCTTAAAGAGATACATGTACGAGTACATGTAATATGAATATAGACAACTTACAAACACGTGCCATTTCTTAAGAGATACATGTACGAGTACATGTAATATGAATAAAGACAACTTACAAACACGTGCTATTTCCTAAAGAGAAACATGTACGAGTACATGTAATATGAATATAAACAACTTACAAACACGTGTTATTTCTAAAAGAGATATAATATTATGTAATACGAAAATAGAAAACTTACAAACACGCGCATTTCTTAAAAAGGTACATGTAATATGAATATAGACAACTTACAAACACGTGCCATTTCTTAAGAGATACATGTACGAGTACATGTAATATGAATATAGACAACTTACAAACACGTGCTATTTCCTAAAGAGAAACATGTACGAGTACATGTAATATGAATATAAACAACTTACAAACACGTGTTATTTCTAAAAGAGATATAATATTATGTAATACGAAAATAGAAAACTTACAAACACGCGCATTTCTTAAAAAGGTACATGTAATATGAATATAGACAACTTATAAAACATGTGCTATTTCTCAACGAGACCCATGTAATATGGATACAGAAAACTTGCAAACACGTCTTATTTCTCAACGAGATACATTTAATATCGATATAGAAAACTTACAAACACGTGATATTTCTCATTGAGAAACTACGATCGTAAAAAGGCAAAACGACTGTTTTCGGAATTTTCAAATGTAAATAAATTATCTCAAACATGTTATGTCTTATTTAGAGGTCATTACAATAAGGACGACATACACACCTTTTGCAGTTTTAAGGTTCTATAGCTGATCGGAAAGTCGCTTTTTACGGATAATTAACGAGATGCATAATTATACAGTGAAGAATCTGTTATTCTTTCCCGTTTAAACGCAAACGCAAAACACTAAAACGTAGAAAATTACAACTGTTGGACAATTCTGATAATTCATGTTTATTTTGGTGGCAAACAGTTTGGAGCCTGATCAGACGCCGGGTTACCCGGCGTCTGATCTGGCTCCAAACTGTTTGCACTGCAAATAATAGTTTTAGCGTAAACGCGTTTATTGGGAAAGAATAACGTTTTCTCCACTGTAACTAACAACAACGCATACATAAAATGAAACTAGTGTGCGAAAACATCGTATGGCTCTTTAAAAATGTGCCCTACTTGAGAATGCTAAAGATGTAACACTTCAACCAAATGTCTCTTACGTTGCTAATATGGATAAAGAAGGCAACAAAAACGCCTCACTTTCTCAAGGAGATATTACATTTGTAACCGTTACATCGCCTATTTTACATAACCCTACAACTCAATAACCACCAAAACATTTTAGGGACAATGGCAGTTTAGAAATTACTATTTTGTATTCTCCAAAATTGTTTTTTACAATCAATGTATGGTAAAATGACACACAATGCAGACCTTGATCAGAATTCTCCTGTTGGTTTAATCTGTTCTGGGTCTACAGTGGTTGAATATGGCAAGTGTACTCTTCACATGTATATACATTTTATAAAGGGTGCATATATAAATATCATTTCTGCTCAATAGGTTAACATTGTAATCGCTATAAAAGTGTCTGAATACTAAATTAAATTAAGATTTAATGCAGTTTGCCTTTTAAAAGAAGCATTGATAAAGTTTTGATTCTGATAAAACTAAAGTTTAGTCTGATCCTGATTTGGTTCAAACTGCTTGCAATAGTGACGTAGTCACCTTTGGCAATACAATGGAATGTTTTAACGAGACAAAAAATCAACACATAAAAAATTTAAGATAATTGGGATTGATTGCTCCAGCAAAGGTCATTTTTACTGATGGCAAACTCGGACAATGAAGGTCAACATACCCGTGCCACTATTTAGTGAGAAACTTAGAATTTTGGAACAACGAACTATTCATTATGTATGGAGAAAAACTTTTGCAGAAAACGAACCCGTTTCATTATGCAAGGTGAAAAAGCAGCGATAAACGACGTCAGTGTTTCCCTATAACACGTTGATGTTAAAATAATCTTGTCATTTGCAAACAGTTCGGAGCCAAATCAGACGCCGAGTAACTCGGCGTCTGATCAGGCTCCAAACTGTTTGCCGATTAGACTTTCATCAATTGTCAACCGGTTTTTAAGAACCTGTTTTTTTGTTTTTTTTTAAATTCATCGCTTTTCGTTTGCAATAAATTGTGTTAAAATTGCGGAAAATAACGTCTTCTCCACTGTTCGAAGGAGCAAGAAGAACAATTGGATAGGAAGTCGACAGATACATCTCATTACGCTAGCAAGTCCTTGTTACGAATAGAGAAACTAATGAAATTGGAAATTGCATTGTTAAACTTAGATAATAGGACGTTAACGAACACCTCTACCGTTTGTATGGCAAATTTCCTGTAATTGGAAGCCAGTATACTAGCCCTTGTTATGTATGAAACAAGCATTAATTAGGAGGCCAAAAAAACATGCAGCCTCGAAAAGAAACTACAGTGAAGAAGACATCCTTTCCCATTAACCCTTTACCCAATAACCCGTATATAACATTAAATACAGGTGTACACTTAAAGCAGGTTGAAAGTTAAGGCACATTCTGCTTTACTTTCAGCCTACTTTAAACAACCATCTGCTAGGCTATATAAAATATTTGTTATGGTAATTGTTCATGGGGGTATACACTGGAACTATTTTCTTCAGCGGAGGAATAAATTAGATACGCTAAAAGTCGCTTCTATGGGATAAAGGGTTAAACACGTTTATCCTAAAACAGTTATTTCCGCTGCTGCAGTTTTGAACAAGATCAGACGCAGCGTCGGATCAGATTCCAAACAGCTTACCCTTCAAATTACAAGTTATGGAACATTGTCATTCTATATAGTTTATTTCAACGCCGTAGCGTTTAAATGCGAAGGTTTAGCGTTTCCTCCACTATAACAACCGAGTTTCTAGAGGTTTGAAGTGCGTTCCTTTCGAAACAAAGAAGCGAGATACAACACCAAGTTTCTTAGCATTAGCGCTTTAGGTTATAAGGCGTTTGAGTTGATTCCGAGAGCGTTTTTAAGTATTTTATTTGTCAGAATAAAACCAAAGCTCAAATCTGACCAATCAAATGCTTGCTAATGCTCTCAGACTCAACTCAAACTCTTTATAACCATGGGCCCAGATCTTGATCTATTTTACAATAAATTTCTCTTTAATACCACAACGTTGTGTTATTTTTTAAGTGTGCAAGGTAAATGACTGTTTCAAGAAATGTGACAGTGAAACGGAAAAGCCCTCAAGATTCTTAGCGCCTGTGCTTAAGGTTATAAAGCATTTGAGTTGATTCTGAGAGCATTTTTAAGCATTTGATTGGTCAGATTTCAACAAAAGCTCAAATCTGACCAATCAAATGTTTGTTAACGCTCTCAGACTCAATTCAAACGCGTTATAACCATGGGCCAAGATCTAGATCGATTTTACAGCAAACTTTCTCATTACAATCATTAAATGGTTTTGATTATTAGGTGCGTTAGGCAAATCGCTGTTTCAAGAAATGTGACAGTAAAACAGAAAGTCCCTTTCTGTTCTATTTTATCTTGCTTAAACTGTCACTTATATTTAAAAAAAATCAACTTGCTTTCTTTTTGTGGTCATGATAGATGGTGTTTGCTGCAGTTGTCACTCAACTTACAGAAACTCATCAACATATCTTTCAGAACCATATGTCCTTTTTTCAATAGTTTATTATCTTGGGTTTTGTTTAGTCTCGATTGAACGCGACATTATTATTTACAGTAAAATTGTTAGTATTATGACCAATTAATAAACATAAATTTAAGTGTAGTTTAGCTTAACAAATATTTTATTTCAAATTCCATGAAAACGGGTCGTCATTAGTTCTACCAAAATTGAGTGTCCAAGGTGGTTCGCAGGTGTGCTTATAACCTGTCAAACCTCAATGAAACCTTGATTAAATTTAAATATACAATATTGAGAACTAACATGAATTTTGTTAAAATATAAAATAATACAACACCTTTTCTCAGACAGGACCTTTTTTGGATAAAAGTTTCATTTTTTATAAACATGAATATTTTTTTAATAAACTAATATAACTCGATAATATCTAAACATTCAAGTTAACTTTACAGACAATATAAGATATTGTCCAAACGGTATTAATAAACAGTGAAGACTCTGATCAGCTGTCGCATTCCATTCGGTCTACACTATTTATAATATCCAAAAAAGACTTTCGCAGCAAGTTGAATGTGATAGAGGCACGACAATAAACTTTAAAAGCGGTTAGGTCCCTGCGTATTTCATGTCTTTGATTTTCATATTTAACCTCTTCATTGTCATGACGTCATCGATTGTAAACAACTGTCGTCTGTTTGCATCCCTCAAATTTAACCCTTTACCCCATAGCCTGTTTACAGTTTTGAATACAGGTGACCACTTAAAGCAGGTTGAAAGTAAAGCAGAATGTGCCTTAAGGCACATTCTGCTTTTCTTTCAGCCTGCTTTACGCTAAAATCTGATAGGCTATATAAAATATTTGTAATGGTAATTGTTCATTAGGTTATAAACTGGAACTTTTTTCTTCAGCGGAGGAATAAATTAAATACGCTAAAAGTCGCTTCTATGGGGGAAAGGGTTAAAGCTAACGTATTTTGACCTTAGAAAGTATTGAATAAGTGTCCAACAGTTTAGATCCTGGCAAGATGCCGCGTAACGTTGCGACTGTTCGTGATCCAAACTGTTTGCAAACCATCAATGTACTCGGGATAAGGAAGTTAAGCGGTTAGATACATAAAACGTTTAAATTACATTGAAAATACACTTCGACCGATATACATATTAAAAAAAACTGAACTATTTCTCTGTAACAAAACATTTATTCTAATTGATGATCAACAAAAAATGTAAAAGTGTTCCTCGAATCACATGGCTACTTTCTGAAAGAAAACGGTCCTTTAATCCCTTCACTGTCAGTCATGTGATAGATGTTAAACAATAGTTGTCTGCCTATATTTCTGAAAATATTTTTTGGCATTTTTGACATAAGAAATATCAAAATCAGTGTCAAACACTTTGAATGCTGCCTAGTTACGCGGGGTCTGAACAAGATCCAAACTGTTTGCAAATAACTTGTGTACCCGGACTCGGCGTATGCCCGTGAAGGACTTAACCGTTTCACTCTCAATGACGTCACAAAGCGCATTTGCAAACAGTATTGATCCTGATCAGACGCCGCGTAACGCGGCGTCAGAACAGGATCAAAACTATTTGCTACTTGTTTTGATATTACGTCAGTTATACTGTATTAAATCTAACTTTTAACCGATATTGCAGACAATACTATTGAAGCAGACGACAATATTAACGTGGATGGGTAAACAATTCACTATAAATTTGATCATAAAAAGGTTAAGATTAATTTAATACTGTTGCCCTGTGGTGAGATGCACTGTCTTAGAAATTAATTTTTGTTTTCTCTTTTGGAAAGGTTTTGGGTTTTTGTTTCCAGATTTGACTGTATTATTTTCAATATATGCATTTATTTTAGCAGTGAATATGTGTTCCATGATGTTTTGCAATGTGAAATAAATTTATAATATCACAAATACTTTGAGTGGCAAAACAAATCGTAGAAAATTAAATATTTCCAGCCAAATGTATGGTATTTTGTAATATACACAAGAGGATCGTTTACGTTATAACTCGGAAATATTGTGTCGTTTTGTTATTGAACTAATTGAACAACCGTAACCTAGTGTTTTTATTTGACAGAAATAAATGCATATTATGTTTTCATTATAATGCTTTTAGAATTTAATTCAAATAAATGAAGTATTCACGTAGATTTATATTTAAGTGATGCTGCAACAATTTGATATAACAAATGCGCTAAATTTGGTAACAGACATCCTTATACCGGTACCCGTAAACACAGTGCAATAAAAATACAATATAAATTGTCTAGATTCTAGACAATCTATCCAATTCAGAGCAGCAATCTGTTTGGAGCCAGATCAGACGCTTAGTTACATATAACGAGTCATTCCAATAACAATACAAATGTATTGAGCAAAGTGACAAACAGTTCCGACTCTGACCAATGGCTCACACAGGAGCCCTCTGATGATCAGGGTCAACTTTGTTGTGACTGGACACGTGTGTTATTGGGAGCTAGTCATTTCGTAACCGAGTCATTTCGTGTTATTCACAGGTACACTGTGTTTAATCACGAGTATTATCGTCGATAGGGTTGGGTGTGTTACATTGTAAACACAGTTCGATATCAATGACACGCTTAAAGCCTTTCATGGTCAAATTTGTCGAGAGTTTTTTTACCCCTTCACCGTAATAGTGTCGTGTGCTTAATTATTGTTGTTTGCATGTCGTTTCAAAGTTAAATTTAAGGCAGTATGACTGATAAAATTTCAAAACGAGTGTCAACAGTTTGTGGCGTATCGCGGCGTCTGATCAGGACCCAAACTATTTGCGTTTTATTGCGTCATTTGCAGTGGAAGGGTAAAGGCACGCCTCTATAAATCCCATTCCTACCCATTTGGACAACATCCGATACATACTTTGCCAACATTTCGGAGCAGGAATGGATCACCTGTCCCCCGTTTTGGATCTCACAAGAAATGCATTTGAGATATGGCATACGGTACTTATCTAACTTTAGCTATTCCAAAACTTATTTCAAGACACAAATGGAAGACAATACAAAAAGACACATTATTGGTAAAACCGTGGGTGACACGTTGACTTAAATATGAATATAGAAATAAATGGAAAAAGATGAGAATCTTAATACACACACAAAACGATATCCGATTTTAGATATGGCAATAAATGTTCTATCTGTTTTCTGTTTTATATTACTGCTGTTGTTTTTGTAGGTGTCTCTTGATTTGTCAGCTTTACAGAGTATTTAATCATTTCGTGATCAAAATTATCGTGATATTTTTACCTCTTCACCGTAACATTGTCGTCTTCTCCAATATTGTTCTCTGCAATATCGTTTCAAAGTAAGATTTAAAGCAGTATAACTCATGTTATTTCAAAACAAGTGGCAAACAGTAACGCGGCGCCTGATCAGAATCAAAACAGTTTGCAAACGCGCTTTATGACGTCATTTTGAGTTTAAGGATTCAGCGTACATTGCGCATTATGCCAAAGGGAACTATAGTAATCGCCCTGTTTCCGTCGACTTCGTCCGTCGTCATGTGGCGTGCGTCGTTAACGGTTTTTTTTTAAAAAAAAATCCTCGGAAACTATCGGGCTCATTCCATGAAAACTCCAAGGATGTTTCTTTGGAGATACTCTGTCAGAAATATTTAAACATAGGTCATCCAGTTTGAAAGGGTTTATGTCAGGGCAACAAATTAAAAACATTTTAAACATTCTTTTCGAAAATATTGATCTAAATTGAAATTAATTTTACACAATTAACCAAAGGGTGACCGTCTACCAGATCTCTAAAAAATAATCTTAATGCTAAAACATGGCCGCTGGTGCGCGGGGTACAAAATATGATATTGCTAGAAATGTAAAAAATTAAAACAATCTTCTTGTAAGGAACTGTACTGATCCATATAGAAAATTATGGTACCCAAACTATTTATGTTTGACGTCAGACACTACTGGTTAGCATAGAAAATGATAGTACCAAAATAATCCTTGTTTAAAGTAAGAACTACTGGCCCGAATAGAAAAGTATAGTACAAAATTAATCTATGTATGACGTCAGAAGCTACTGGTTCGAATGGAACATTATAGTACCCAAATAATCCATGTTTGATTAAAAATGGCTGTCAGCAGATGAGGCAAACTAACCACTGGACCAATTTTCCTAATTATCTTACAAAAATGATCCATGGATAACACCCTACTAAAATTTTAGAACAATTATTCCTATATTTGGAAGATGGCTGCAAGGGATAGGGAATGTTTTCTTCTATATATGACTTCAGTGAAAGCTTAAACATTATATTTGAAACCACTTGTCCAAATTTGATATCACGAAGGCCTTTACATACCAGGTAAGCAAATCAGAGTCATCATGATCCTCTACGTTAGTTTTACGTGTGTATATGACGTCGCATTCATATGTTTTGTGTTTATTGCAGTAATGTTTTACCGTAGATTTGTAAAATAATCTTTATCCCTTTCGCCACCCACTTTTATAAATTGATTAAATCATTTCCATATTGTCTGTTTTATTACTGTCGTATGTACTATCGTTTCGAAGCTTAATTCAATGCAGACGTCTGCAGAAGTTAATTCGAAATAATTGTACAGCAATGTACAGGTACATCATGCGTTATGTGGCGTCTCATCTGGATCCAAACTTTTTATTTTGCAAGTCGCGATGGGAAGTAGTTAAATCTCTGCACAGTGATTTTTTAAATTGTCTACATCATTTTGACATTTTACAACGTATTTGTGCAGCATACTATGAGATACAAACCACGATACGTAAGCGCTATACGTAGGTTTCTCTGATATTGCAGTAGCAACATCAATCATCATAAGAATTACAGTACAGGGGCTTGTCTTGCAAAACGATGTACTTCAAAAAAGGTCGTAAAATACATATAACTTCTGTATTCTTCATCTAAGTGTGTCTTGTGACAGATATGTCACATTACATGATTACAATAGTAAATAAGCACTGCCTTACGACAATATTTGTCGTACGAAGCTTCGTACGATATGCACAGTGTGCAATTATATGACCTATTTGTAATGTACCAACGCATTGCATTCATACTGCAGGTAATACGAGTATTAGCGTTTACCTGAATATTTCTAAATGCAAATAACAAAAACGGAGTTCTTTATAGACACTTGGCAGCTTAAGGTATTGCAATAACGACTTAATGGAAAAGCTCATAAGAATGTGTTTGCATTACATATGTCCTATGTTAAGTAGATATCCATTTTTCATTGCAAACAAATTTGGGATTCGACTAAAACAAGTTTCACTTTATTAGATTATTCTTAAATCTTATGTTGAACATTTAATCGTTTAGATAAACAATCATACATCAATTCCTATTGTTATTACCTCAACCTATGTGTCTGTCTAATTAGTCGCGGTACAGTAGAGATGTCCAAATTATTTCCAATAAACCCGTTTATATGCTAAACAATGCAAACAGTAAACAGTTTGATCAGTCGCCGGTTAACGAGATAAAGGGATTTTTTTCCTAAGCCTTTTCATAATCCTTTTACTTTCAATGACGCCAAAGGCGCGTTTGCAAACAGTGTGGATCATGATCAGACGCCGCGTTACGCGCCGTCTGATCCGGATATATACTGTTTGACACTCATTTCGAAATTTCGTCAGTCATACTGCATTATAACTAACTTTGAAACAATATTTCAGACAACAATATTGAAGCTGCCGACAATATTGCGTTGTACAGTGGAGACTCTGTTATTCTTTCCCGTTTAAACGCAAACGTACGCAAACGCAAAGTACTAAAACGTAGAAAAGTACAACTTTTTGACAACTCTGATAATTCATGTTTATCTTGGTGGCAAACAGTTTGGAGCCTGATCAGACGCCGGGTTACCCGGCGTCTGATCTGGCTCCAAACTGTTTGCACTGCAAATAATAGTTTTAGCGTAAACGCGTTTATTGGGAAAGAATAACACATTCTCCACTGTACATAGGGGTAAAAACCTCACGAAAAGTTTGAGAATGAAAGGGGTAAAAGATGTTGCTTTTATACCGATCATATCTCTTTAATGCCGCTCGCACGATATGGCCAACTTTTACCTTTGTTTGAGTGTTTTCTTTAATTTTTGCAAATCGTACTCCATTTTGTTGCTTGTCTCTTTAAGCAATGATAAATAAGCACATAAAGGGTTTTGAATGCTTCTGTTTTTCAATATCTAGTGAACCATAGCTCGAGATTGCAGTTACAGTAGAGACATCGATATTCGTTCTCAATAAACGCGTTTACGCTAAAACTATTATTTGCAGGACAAACAGTTTGGAGCCAGATCAGACGACGGGTTACCCGGCGTCTGATCAGGCTCCAAACTGTTTGCGACTCAGATTAAAATAAATGGTCAGGATTGTCAATAACTTGTCCTTTTCTACGTTATATTGCGATGCATTTGTGTACGTTTGCGTTTAAACGGGAAAGAATAACGTTTTCTCCACTGTAGCATTGTCTAGACAAACCAACATAATGATTCACTCAGCGGTTGAGAGTATAATAGTGTATACGCTGTCTCCAAACAGTTGTCATTTTCATTCAACTATGTGACTGTCACTATATCATTAACCCTTGTTGATCCTTGCGAGCAGTTTGGATCAGTTTACAAACTGGTCGATACTTGAAAGAGATGTTTTATCAGCCTAAAATTGGGAGAGGATAGCAGAAAAACAGCTTTTAAAAGCTTGCAATATAATAGCAATTGAGGGTTCAAACACATGTGTCAATTCCAAGAGTGGTGCTGGTTTACATGTACCTCAACAAATCAGTATATGTCCTAAATCAACATATACTCCTATTAAAGTCTCTTAAAAAGTATTCCTTCCGTACAAGGTCAATAGTTTAGTATGGGAAACGTGTCGGATAAAAGAGGCGCGTTACATCGAGAAGTAACTCAAAAGAAGTAAAATTCGATATCGTTAACTCTTTTCCCGTACAAATAGCACGAAAATGCCACTTTGCAAACCAGGGTCCCGTTTCATAAAACTTCGTACTACAAATGTTGTCGTAAGTCAGATCACAAAAGTCTCGATTACTATTTATTTCTCCATATAATCCTGTCTTGTGACATCTTTTTGGAATCGTCTTTTCAAGACGATTCCAAAAATATGTCACAAGATAGGATTAGATAGAGTAATAAGAAATTAAATGTATTTTAAAGATTTGACTTACGACAACATTTGTCGTAAGAGGTTTTATGAAACGGGCCCCTGGATTTTGTTATTTCTACTATTACTATGTGTGGCGTTTTTCAGTCGCAATGCATGGTGTACTGGTTTTTATACTGAAATAAGATACATTGGAGAAGACGTTATTCTTTCCTAATAAAAGCGTTTATGCTAAATCTATCAAATCCATTGCAAACAGATTGGAGCCAGAACCCGGCGTCTGATTAAGTGTCAAACTGTTTGCCCTCAGATTAAACTAAATCGTTAGAAATTCCAAACATATTATTCCGTTGCATTTGCGTTTGGTTTGCGTTCAAACGGCCAATAATGATGTCGTCTCCACTGTAGTTGTTCTTTCTTCCACTGATGTTGTTTTAGAGTCTTCTAGGACAGTGTCTTGGGAGCACCAATTGTTACATCCCAATAAACTAACGCCGTAACGTAAGCACCATTTAAGTTTTGGTAGCAGTAGAGTTGAACTTCCTTTTAACCTTTTCATGATCAAATTTATCGTAAGGTTTTTACCTCTTCACCGCCATACTGTCGTCTGCTTCAATATTGCTGTCTGCTATATCGTTTCAAAGGTAGATTTAAGGTAGTATGACTATTGAAATTTCGAAATGAGTGTCAAACAGTTTGTGTCCTGATCAGTCGCCGCGTTACGCGACGTCTGGTCAGGATCCAAACTGTTTGCAAACGCACATTTTGGCGTCTTTGATAACGAAAGGGTTTAAACTGCTAGGTAGCAAACAATTTGGATCCTGATCAGACGCCGCGTTACCCGGCGTCTGGTCAGGATCCAAACTGTTTGCAAACGCACATTTTGGCGTCTTTGATAACGAAAGCGGTAAAACTGCTAGTCGTATCTTCTTCATCCGTTTGTCCGGAATCCTTAGCGAAAACGGACTATAAAGGTAATCAATTTAAATGGAAACTGGGAGATACATTGAACGAATATGGAGACAAAATAGTTTTCTAACTTAAAATAACATTTAAAGTAATCAAACAACTTGATTGTTTAAACAAATACCAGTTATTCAAACTAACCTTCCGCTGTAAATGCAGCGCCGCGAATTCTTATTATGCCGGAAGTTTGACGTCACCATCCGGGTAGCAAAGGCGCTTGTACACAACCGGGTCAAATTTATACTGCATATGAAAGGTCAATTTCCAGACACTCGCTACACGTAATAATATATTGGAAAATGTGTTATTCGGTATCATTTTACAAAGGGACATTAAACAAATAAGGTACGTGGTCAATTTTGGTATTCATTTTTTGAATATATAATTTTCTTCAAAGTTTCACTAAAATTCCAAGTTTTTTTCAGCATTTTTTTTTCGGCTATTATGCTGCCCGTATCTAATACCTAACCGGAACCGCTTTTTGCGATGACGCAAGCAAACCGCACGCGCTGTATCAAGCGTTTTTGTGAGACTTCCGGACATGTAGGAAGGGTCCGTTGTATGAGAATGGAGGATATGAGGGGTAAAAGCTATTGTCTACAGTGGTCGATGTTCAGGAGGGACACATGTTATTCTTCTCAAATCAGCTGCGACAATGTTGTTCATTGCAACCACGAGAGAGATTGCCAGATACAGTGAAAAGAATGGTATTCGTCACCGTTTAAATGCAAAAGGAACGCAAATTAAGTACAATAAAATGTATAAATCGGCATTTTTTGGATAATGTTGACGACCAGGCTTAATATTAGTGGCAAATGGTTTTGAGCCTGGTCAGACGAAGAGTTATCCGACGTCTGATCTGGCTCCAAATTGTTTGAAATAGAAATGATTTTTGCATTAACTCGTTGTTAGTTGGAACAATTTAGCGCCTTCCTGCACCGTTAGTTGTTTTTTTACATGTAACGGTTATTTAACCCTTTCACTACCAAATCTTTCGTGAGATTTTTATCCCTTCACCGTTTCATTGTTTTCTACTTCAATTTTGTTGTTTGAAAGATCGTTTCAAAGTAAGATTCAAAGTAGTATGTCTTAAAACATATCGATACGATTGTCAAACAGCTTGGATCCTGATCAGACGCCGCGATACGCGGCGTCTGATCAGGATCCAAACTGTTTGCAAACGCGCTTCCAGGCGTGATTGAGAGTGAAAGGGTGAATGAGTTAAATATAAAGTCGTTTCAACAGGTGGTAGTTTAATGCGATATAAGAGTTTACACATCTTTTGTCTTTTCAATTATGAAACACCTGTTTTGTACCTTTCAGCAGAGACCGTTTTTAGTTACCCTACGGTGAACGCATATGACCAACTAGAAATAATTTTGGGGCCCTAGAAATGTGTTCGGTTTTCAAAGAGCTGATCCTATGGTTATAAAGCGTTTGGGATTAGTCTGATATTATAGTATTTAAGGGTTTGATTGGTCAGAGTTGAGCTTTTGCTCAAATCTGACCAATCAAAGCGTGAGAACGATCTCAGACTCATCTCAAACGCTTTATAACCATGAGCCCTGTATATCAAAGATGTCATCTAGTGAACAATATTCCGATCATTTGTCGCAAATAATTATGTCAACGTTTCCGTGATTTCTACGTGTGATGTTATTCTGTTGCATGACTTTCTTGCACTGGCGTGTATAACAAATTAAGACAATTATCCGTTCTTCGATTACCGTTGTTTTAGAGTCTTTCACTAGAACAGTGCCGTGGGAGTATCGATGACTTTCTTCCAATAGACCAAAACCGTCACATAAACACCATTTAAATTTAAGTAGTATTGTCAGGGGGCATCTCTTTACAACTGCTTGGCAGAATGTCAGGCAAATACTTTTGAGTAACATGGTCAATGTAGAGTGGGTATGGTACACCTTTCCAATGAACGCGTTTGCGCCAAAATGATTCCGATTGCAAACACTATGGAACCAAATAGTTTTTATGGTACATATCCATGACTTAATAAATTGGATATAATTTTTCAGAGGTTGAATAAAATAAAGATGAAAAAGCGCATTTATTGAGTAATGGGTAAAGGAGACAGGCATGTCTCGTTTAAACGGGCATGATGAACGTCCTGTACCCCATATGAGGGAAAGCAAATACCTTAAGCTGTTCTGTGAGGGACATAGTTAATTGAGCCTTGCTCATTTATATGTACATGTGTATCTACTGTATTAGTTAGATCAGTTTATACATGCACAGAGGAAAAGACGTTATTCTATCCCAATAAACGCGTTTACGCTCAAACAATCTGGAGCCAGATCAGACGCTGGGTCACCCGGCGTCTGATTAGGCTCCAAACAGTTTGCCACTCAGATCAAAATGAATTGTCAGAATTGTCAAAAAGTTGTCTTTCTCTACGTTTTATTGCATTGCGTTTGCTTTTCGTTTGCGTTCAAACGTGAATGAATAACGTCGTTTCTCCTACATGTATATGAGGGAAAGGCAAATACCTTAAAGATGTTCTGTAAGGGAAAAGGGTAATTAAGCCTTGCTCACTTATCTACTGTATTAGTTAGATCAGTTATTAGGTAAACAATGTTAAGCAGTTCACGGAGGATTTTTTTCCAATCAGACCGATTAATTATTCATAGTCTATTGTTTTCTCCAGACAAACCTGCTTTATGACCTAACACTTACCTTTGGGCCACGACTAGGTATTTGCAAACAGGTTTTATCCAGACCAGATTCCGCGTAACGCATAGATTTGTTTAGATACAATCTTTTTGACAAGTGTCTTCAGGTTTCTTGGATTCAATAATCATGCAAAAATCTGAATTCGCCAAAACTGTCAGACTACAAGTTGAAAACAGACGATATTTCCGGAAGAACTGTTAAGATTCTCTATAAATAGACATTGATTGGACTGTGACACGACTTTGGAACTTGTACAAACATATATAAGCTAAAACAATTCATTTATTCCATTTATGTATTTGGGGAACCGTTAACCCTTTCACTATCAATGACGCCTAAATGCGCGTTTGCAAACAGTTGGGATCCCGATCAGACGCCGCATTATGCGGCGTCTGATCAGGATCCAAACAGTTTGACACCCGTTTTGAAATTTCCTCAATCTTACTTCCTTAAATTTAACTTTGAAAATACAGTGGAGAATGTGTTATTCTTTCCCAATAAACGCGTTTACGCTAAAACTATTATTTGCAGTGTAAACAGTTTGGAGCCAGATCAGACGCCGGGTAACCCGGCGTCTGATCAGGCTCCAAACTGTTTGCCACCAAGATAAACATGAAATATCAGAATTGTCCAAAAGTTGTTCTTTTCTGCGTTTTAGTGCTTTGCGTTTGCGTACGTTTGCGTTTAAACGAGAAAGAATAACAGATTCTCCACTGTATATTGCAGACAACAATATTGAAGCAGACGACACTATGGTGGTGAAGGGGTATAAATCACGACACATTTGATCATGAAAGGGTTTACCCTCTACACGCTGAAGATGAATTTGTGATGACATATGAAAAAGGTTTGTATCCAGATGCGACGGGGAATTAGTCGGAGTCTTATCGTGATCCAAACTGTTTATAATTTTGATAATATGTTCTGAAACAAATGTAGATATACATTTATCAACTCTAGGAATAATTGCAACTTTTAAAGACGAAAATAGCATAGCATACAGGATGTTTAGAAAATCTCGTGGTTTGACGTTGGAAAATTCGCCATAGAATATATATGGGTTTAAGTGTAATCGGGGAATACGAGAAATCCCTGAAAATCAGGTATTTCACGAAAACCCTAAATCTCCCAGGGAAAAGGCGTAATGTTGAAGCTTTTCGTAGATTTTTATAAATATTTGGCATTTTCTTTTGTTTAAGGTAATGAATCTTACCTCGTTTAGTTCATTAAGTTCAAAGGCAAGTACCACGCTAAAAATATGTTGTTTACCTTATCAACAAGGCAGACATCTTGGTTTTTAATTGTCCTGATTTAAATGCAAACTACTCACTTATTTCCATTCACGTGTGCCAGAAACTTTGTATGAACTTTATTTAGACCATGATATTTCAAGAAAGCATGATGTTTAAAACCAATAGAAAGGTCATGATAGTACAAATCTATTAATTTGATGAAAATAGGGACATTTCATCAATTCCTTAAAACGCCCAGTGATTACGCTTTATCCCGAAAAAGTTCAGGGAATACGCGTAATCCCTGATTACACTTAATCCCTGTAACACCTACTGTACATTCTACAAACTGAAACGATTGAACTATGGTCACGACCTCTGGCCGAATGATTCCATTGTAGTGTTGAAAAAGATCTTTATTTTCCGTTCAAAGAAATAGGGAGCAGACGATATGTAATTTAATAATGTTTTCATGACAAGTTTTTGATATATTGAAAATTTATTGAAAATGTAAATGGCAAACAGTTTATATTCAGACATCGGGTTATCTCGTGTCTGATCAGAAGTCAAACTAGTTTTAATGGACGTTAATGTTTCAGCACAAAAAAACTTTACATGTATTTGGGAAATAATAGCATTTTCTGTTACGTGGTATACCGTAAATGTTAAAACGATGCTTCATATATTCATTGATGCATTTTGTATATATAGGAATTTTATAGTTCTGTATATTTTTACGACTGAAAGATTACTAGAAGTATAAACACACATCTTGAACACGTACAATTTACATGCATATGTTATCAATTGGAAACTCTCTGCTCGCAAACTAATCTCTTACTTTTACTTTGAAGATTAGACAGGGTTGGCAAGGTTTTGCCAAGAGTGGAAAAAAACATGGAAAAAAACGGAAAAACCCGGCAAGGAAAAAACTGGGTGGCAAACACTGACAAAAACTAAAAAGATTAGTGGCAAAAACTAGACACTGGGTGGCAAAAACTAAAGACACTGGGTAGCAAAAACTGAATTTAAATAAACCCTTTTAGCAGGTTATTCTTCTTAACAGGTTTACACCTTAAGGCATATGCACTGAAGGGGGTGGGCAGTGGTTTTGTATTGTGTATAACCAACAAACAAGGAAAAAACTGGGTGGCAAAAACTAAAAAATCTGAGTGGCAAAAACTAAAGACACTGGGTGGCAAAATCTAAAGAAACTGGGTGGTAAAAACTGAATTTGAATAAACCCTTTTAGCAGGTTATTCTTCTCAACAGGTTTACACCTTAAGGCACATGCACTGAAGTGTGTGGGCAGTGGTTGTGTATTGTGTACCTGCCAATGTATAAGGGTCAAGTGTCAGAAGAATGCACAATACACAGCCACAGTCAATGGAAATGAGTGAAACAGGCTGAAAGTAAAGCAGAATGTACACTGCTGTAAGTGTTAATTTCCTGCAAGTTCTGCTTCTATGGAAAGGGTGTTTTCTAACTTTAGTAGATTTAAGTAATATTCAGACAAAACTGAGCCCTGTCTTGGAATAGAAAAAGCAGGAACACTTGTGCTTTGTTGCAGAATGCTATTACACTTCTTTCAACTTTTTTACATCTTAAGAAACTCAGATGAGAAAAAAATCAAAATCTAAAATCCTTATTTCTCCATTGAATCCAGTAATGTTTGTGACTACAGTGCTTCTTACAGGTTGTCTCAAACAAACAATTCTAATAAGTAGTAACAAAACAGTTGTTTGCAACATTATGGAGAAAACAATTGAAATGGGTTTTTTTCTCATTCGTAGCCCAGCTTTTATTACTGTTTCACTTTTATAAATAACAGGCATAATTTTGATGACTGATATTAAAATAAAGCTAGTTGAAAACATCCCAAATCTTATTTTTAACATTTTCACCCTGATATATTATTGTTTTAGGTTTTTGCCATTTTAGCCGGTTTTTTCCAGTTTTTGCCGGTTTTTTCAATTTTTGCCACTGGCAAGGAAAAAACTAGTTTTTGCCGGCAAAAACCCAACCCTGAGATTAGAGGTTTAGGCAGTCTGACTTAAAAAATAATTTATATGCGTATAAAACTGTTTGAATATTGATCAGACGCCGCGTCTAGCGGCGTCTGATCAGGAAACAAACTGTACGCAAGATTTGTTGTGAAAGGGTTTATATAATAATTAAAACCTCCTCTAAATTCATTGGAACACGCTTATGTATCATTGCAATAACCATAATGGAACAAAACATCGATAAGAAGAAGAAGAAGAAGAAGAACGTTTATTTGACTTAAACTATACAGTTTCTCGTCATAATACATAAATATTTACAATATAACATATAATACAAGGTCAAATTTGATATGTAGATCTAGATCTACGAACTTTTAGCCAGAATTATTTTACATGAAGTAATTTCGAAAATATCTCGAGGGTGGTATCAAAAACATCGATTCATTTTTTATTTGTTTTAGAATACTAACGTATAGAGGGAGAGAAGGAGGCAGTCTTTCACACAATTAAGGCCCAAGTGAAACGCCGAGTTACTTGGCGTCATTAATGGACCCGAATCGCTTGAATCAGTCATAACAATTGTTCACCGCGTGCAGAATATTTGACCCAGGCCTAGATCTGCATAAGTTATTTACGAATGATACAAAAACAAACACGATTTAACCCTTACTGTGCGTGAACAAGTATATTCTATCTGCGCAAATAGTATAGACCCAGATCAGAGGGATCATGATGGATCCCACTTATTTAGGTCTTCAATACTTGCAGTAGGGGTTCAGAACAATAAATAGTCGATTAGGTAACTGGACATCATTCCAGAATCTGGAATAGTCAGTTTACATAATCGGCATATCGTCACCATGAACACATGCGAATCGAGCATACTGCCCGTTTCACTCATAAAAATCAATAAGTCCAAACGCCCAGTCAATGACCGTGTGGCGTCATCACATTCCTGTCCTGTCCCAAACTCATTGATTGGTGCTATTTTCGCGCTTGAATTTAACAACCAATCAACGCTTGAGACACCGATAGTAATAGTATAGATGCCAAATATGGATTATATAGTGCGACTCTAAATGCAAGTCCTGCGCAACCTTTTGCGCAGCTCGGCATCAAGTATTAGTCTTTCCTTCTGTTTTGACTGGGAGCCGAATACAACAATTATGTCTGGCGCTATCAGTTTGGAATAAAGTGATTTAGGACAGAAATCCACATGACAAGTAAGTGCAATTAAGTGTACCAATATATAAAGGACATATATGTTACTAACAATTTTGATGTCACAAACCTCAATTGGCAGAATATCGAGATATAGTCACGAGACCACGTGCTGTTTTGTGTCACACATGTGACAATATCAGGTTACACAGTAGGTCAACACATTTTTTACCATAACAAAAACAAACACGCTCTTGTCCAACTATAGTAAATACATGCGCCAGCTTAAAAGCAAATTGAAAGACGAGCTGAAAGCTTCTAAGGAAACTTTCTACTTCACTTTCACTTAGCTTCAAGCATTCAGACTCGGTTACAAAATCACAGCCGTGTAAATATAGGTCATTTGATACAATGGACTGTTTGAATACTATTGAGTACTATTTGTACATTTTACATACTATAAACATTATATACAAATATGGATACAGTACGAATCAAAACATAATTAAGAGATGTTATCCTTGCAATTTAACCATTTGTACCTGGGTATGTCCCAGTGAAGACACTGTTTGCTGAAAGGAATTTCAATATAAAACAAAATCAAAATGAAAATTTTGACTAGGCATCCCTATTATAAAAATGGACTTATCCAATATATAAACATGGAAGAACCCACTGGACGCAAATGGGTTAAAGGTTTAGCTTAGACAAGAACTGTATAATGTAGATTGTATGCATATAAATAAGCGATTATACAAATGACCGAGTTATACTGATTGATGCCAGACCAACAAGGACATTCTTAGACTGTCCAGACATATCTTTTGATAATCGTAGCCACGTAATTAGCTTAAACTACTTCTTAGAATTACATCTGACATGACATCATAATATGGTAAAATGAGATATACATGCATCTGGAAGTAGCACGAACGGTTAGGGAAAGTTACGGACAATGAAAACGCACCATGAACTGTTTATCATGGGAACATATGAAAATAGCGTTTTAAAGAAGGACATCAGCAAATCTTTAGTGACCGGGAAGGGTCATAAATGACGAGTTAACGTTCCTTTTCACTGCCTTACTGCTAGTACAATAGTTATTTGTATCCATGGGTATAAGGATAAAAGGTATTTTGATAAAATCTCACGTAATGATTGACAGTGTTGTTTAAAGCCTAACATGTCAGTTCGTGTTTTGAAGAGACTTTATATACTTACGCAATTCTATTTGTATTTTCACACAAGTTGTTGTTACAGATTCTTGGTGTTTAATAACTACGATTTCAAATTCAATCAACACATTCTAGCGATGTTGTTTTATTTAAATTCGAATTTCCCAATAGTGTATACATTTCTTTCTACAATTTATCGTATTCAATAGGTTAACTTTCGTATGTCAAGATACTGAAATAACACGTAAGGCAACTGCACCAATTTTGTTAATTGATTTCCTTCTAAACGTGTCAATTATAGTCAGAGTCTTTACTTTCATCTGAATTGTTCCCTAACACACTGTATATATTTTACTTGAATATCTAACATTTCACCCCTTCACTGCCGTGACCTCATCAATTTTAAACAATTGTCGTCTGCTTTTATTTCTCAAATTTAATTTTTCAATATTTTGATTTACGAAATATTGAAATGAGTGTCAAACACTATGGATCCTGATCAGACGCCGCGATACGCGGCGTCTGATCAGAATCCAAACTGTTTGCAAAAAACAATTATTCTCTGGGTAAGGCAGTGAAGCGGTTAATGTTATTATATTTGACGATATAGCGGAAATTTATACATAACAATAATCCGTGAGAAACGCGTTAGTTATGGAAACATGTTTACTAATCATTTTGACGAGTCCGCTGTTAATATTTTCAGTGACACTTTATTCTTACAATAAATGAATGTTTTGTTCTTTATGATGTTTTATTCTTTATGATATCAAAAAAACTTTGATGTCGTTGTTGTTAAAATGGCTTACTTAAGTACTTCCTTATTCACAGTGTATAAACGAACTGTATGATGACTAGATTTTGCGACTAGCTTGTAAGGAGTCAATCGATTCAGTGCGACACGCGGACATGTACGGTATGTGTTTTCATCTGTTTTCATTGTTTTCTAAGTAGATCACTAAGAAAAGCAAACGTACATTATATTGTGCATTGATTTAAGATATTTACCTGACTGTCATTGTTCCGTTATCAAGCTTTCCAAACAAAATATTTCCATTACATCAATAAATACCTGGCAATGTTTACACGAGGCCGTGTTTACAAACGTGTCATATATGCAGTTTATACACATCCTGACATCTATTCGGGCGTTAAAACTTGAGAAAATTATGTATTCTTATTTAGATAGCAGTACAACCACAATAGCTGTGAGATTTAATAAAATATCCACGTTCAAAGTACTGCACTGATGAAACTGAAACTGTATTGTTTATTGAATCAGACTACACGGTGATCTGAATGATTATAGCGACTATACTGTATCAATTATAGCGATCTTACGGTAACGATTTCAGACGACTTTAGGATCCTTTTACGTCCAAAACGCCTTTTTGTTAGTTTAACAAAGTTTAAATAAATACGAAAGAAGACTCAAGCAGGAAACGCAACACAAACAATACACCCATCTCTAAAGCAGAACACACACACAGCCATACCATAACAAACACACACACACAACCACACACACACACACACGCAATACCATTCCTTCATCTACACACTAAATAGAAAACAACACGCAAGACAAACATAAAGCTAAGTGAACATAGGAGCCCGCCTTGGTACGGTCAGTAGCAATCAATAATCAATTATAAATCTCTTTTCAACCCTTTACCTTACAATGCCTCCTTTTGACAATTTGCACAAAATGTAGACCCCAAAGAGAGCTGCTCCTAGCAATATTACGGCACTGGTTTGCAACTGGCGATCAAACCCGCTACCTTCCAACTCCCAAGCTGATGCTGACATTTTGTTTATGTATGCACATATATAATTAAGTCCTTGATTAAGTTAATATAAAGTTTAGCTTTTCCTCCCTGAAACCTGAAATGGACAATTCTAGTTTTCATTGTATTCTGGTCCATTTTTACTTTTTAGGGTTGTTTTTACAATAATTATACATGTATGTCATAATTTTTGCCGGTTTTGTGTCAAGACGAAAGTCCTTTGAGTGAGTTTTTATTGTGTTGGTAATGTCCGAAATCGATAAAAAATTTAATCTTAGGTTTTGGTCTTCGTGAATGTCGACACAATGTTGTATGACTTGGTCGAATACATCTGTGCTGAAAGTGCAGTCACTGTGTATACCCGTACACAGGATATTGATACCAGCGAGTCGAGAGTTTTTAGCAGATCGCTCTGCAGTGCAGGTATGTTTTCATGATTTTCTAGAACTATATACCAATGATCAATATGTAGAATAATACTATATTAAAGCGAGATGTTTCTGGAACATGCTGATGTCCATAACATTTCAGTTTTACCGAGAGAACCTCTCGTAAGACGTATAAACAAGCTGACTGGTACCGGTAAATAACAACTGTTGCTGACATAATATCATTGTAATTTGTTTTTAATAATTGTATAAGAGATCTATTCATGTTATACGAGTAATTTATGCTATCTTGATTGACATTATGAAACTTTTACTATTGTTTTTGACGTATGTGCTTTAAAAACCCGAAATGAACTTTGGTTAGGTGTACGGCAACTTGCTACGCTAGTGAACGGCATATTGCTAAAGCCTTTCAATCCAGTGTACGGCAACTTGCTTAAATCTACATCGAAATCGACGGCTGTTTGATTTGTACAAGTATTTATTCTGTACATTGTCATTTATTTTTTACAGATTATGGACCTGTACAAATGTTCGTACTGTAAGGAACAACTACCCACGTTCCGGGAGGTAATTTCCCACTTGACAGAGATGCATTGCTATCAGGAATTAAAATACCTTCGCCAGCGTTGTTTGTTGTTGTTTTTTTTTCGAAAAAGTGTGCAACTTCAATATTATACCTGGACAATGTAGAGGGGAGGGTTATGTCTATAATAGACGAAACGCAACAAAATAATCTATCTAAGCGATACTTTACACCCAAAGACTCTCCATTGAAAAAAAAAATGTGCAAGTTTGCATATAATGAAGAACATGAGCATGTTTGTTGCAAGACTCCGAATTGCCTGTTGTAGAGGAATTTCGGTAGTATAAAGAAGTATAAAGGGAGTATAAAGAATTACTATCCCTGATCCGAAGCGTAATCGACGAATTGAAACAGACTGGCAAACTTGATTATATATATATATGCTATAGCATTCAATCGGCTGGTCTTTGAAGGCAAATTTCCCATTAAAAATATAACATATTTGCTTTTCACAGATGTTGTTCGCTGGTTCGACTTAGAAAAGTCGACATCCTTTATGAGATACTCTGGTGAAGTTAAACTGTTTTGGCGCTTACTGTTATTGTTCATTATTACAGGCTAGCTGTCCGCACAGAGCAACATGTGTGCCAACTATCAATTTTAACTCTGTTATTCGAATAAACGTAACCCTAAGTGCTCATTGGATAACATTTGCAAACTGTTTGGAACAAGACAAGACGCCGCTTTAAGTCCTTTGATGCACCCTGTTGTTCTCAATAGGCGTCAAAATACAGGTAACGCAGGAGTACAGTGTGCTTAGCAGATGTCACTAATCTCAAGTTGTCTAGAGAGGCCCTGACATACTCACACCTAAGAGTTATTCCAATGTTTTTATAACCAAACTAACAAATTGAAGGAACGGACCTCACATGAAACGCTTTAATGATTTTATCCCTAGAACAGTTAACACTAACTGCACAAATTCCACTTGGTTGCATGCTTTTAAACCTGTTTTGGTGTTACCACCGAAAGTATGTCAGGAACTGTCTTTAACGCGACTTCTGATCTATATTCAAACTGGTTTTGGAACTCACATTGAAAAAAGGGTTTAGTGTCTCTTCGCACACGACATTATTGAATCAGACAACAATTTAGCAAGATAAGGAATAACAAGCAAGTGTAACACGACCGCGGCAGTTTTTATAGAAAAGGACTCTGGATTAAAGACATTTCATCAGTCCATTGATGGACTCTCCCATTGTTCTCACTCTGTGTGAAAATACAGGTAACACAGTAGTAAAGTGTGCAAAGTCAATGTCAGTAATCTCAAGTTGTCTAGAGAGCCCCTCACATACCCCTCAAGGGGTTTTTCAATGGGTTTTACTAATCAAACTAACAAACTTAAAGTACGGCCCTCACATGAAACGCTTGGATGAGTATAATTATCCCTGGACAAGATAGCAGTAAGGACAAAACTCGCATATGACTGCATGATTTTATACCTGGTTTGGTGTCACCACCGGAAAAAGATCAGGAAATGTCTTTAAATTGAATACCGCACACTTTAAAGCGGGCAGCTTATTCTGATTGCACTGTGGTAAATGATACCGCATTAACCAGTAAACATACTGCACGATATGTTCGTGCAAAATGGAAAAACACAGATGGAAATTATAGTTGTGTACATGTATTTCAATATCGTATGAGTGGATGGATTAGTTTGATATCATAAATTAACCGCAATCATTATTGACTCTGTGTGTGTTAAGTTTTTTAATAGAAATCTTCGATTAAGATATAGTCCGATACAGTTACTCGTTCGCTTCAAAAGTATTCTGTTACGTGAACAGCTATTAGAATATGTTAAACGTACATTCATCGTTTCAATTTCATTTTATTAGATGTTCCTGCTCTATATCAAGTTTATCTATTTTAAGTAAATTAACAATGAAAAGTATAAAATTTATAAATAGGAAGACTGTTCTCGGTACACGGCTACCTTTGGTTGAACGTAACACCATGAGGACGAACTGGGACAGAGCAAAACGTTTTAAGGGCCAAATATCTGGTAGCAAACCCCCGTACAGTGACACATCAGTATGCCGTACAGTAATATTTCATTCACAACCAAGATACCGTACACTTGACACAAATTTCTTTTAATTCTATTCTTAAAATCACGACCCAACAGTGTGGTTTTAGTGAGTTACATGAATTAATTTATGATGAAATAGACTAAGTGTTTCATGTAAATATTGTAGTCAGGAGCGTTTGAAACAGTTGATATCGTAATTTTTCGTTGTTATTTACCGGTACTAGGCAGCATAATTATATATTTAACGAGAGTTTCTGTGATTAAAACAGAACTGTTTTGACATCAGCATATCACAGAAACATCACGCTTTAATACTGTATTATATATATGTTGATCATAGACATGTTATGCTATAAAACCATGAAAAACATACACGCACTGCAGAGCGACCGGCTAATTCTCTCGACTCGCTGGTACCAATATCCTGTGTACGGGTATACACAGTGGCAGTAGATACACTGGAAATTATCCATTGAACCTGAAACATAAATTGATAAATGTTAGGCTGAAATCAGGGCTACCATAAGTTGCTAAAACATCCTAAGATTTCTAAATTTTCAAGCGCGGTTTTAGGAAACATACCATTAACCCTTTCGCTGCAAAGCTCTACAAATAGTTCAGATCCAGATCAGACACATAACGCGCCGTCTGATCTGGATCTAAACTGTTTGACACTCATATCAATGTTTTCAACGCAAACTACGATTAAGGTCCAAATTTTAAAAGTAAGAGCAGAAATCCGAAGATTTGGGGGAAAATCAGTATATCCGAATAATAACAATACAGTATGCAGAATTGGTGAAATCATATTAAGCGAATCGCAATATGTCATACACATTTCCGAAAATATGGTCAAAAATGGTAATTTGCATGAACACACTATAAGTCGTAGTAGATGTTGCACGTACATATACGTATCACTCTGATACAGCTTTTATGTAAGAAACTATAAAAATACACCAAGCAGGCTTTTCGAAATCGTGTATAGCTAGTTGCTATATGCCATACAAATTTCAGGGGAATCTTGTCGCTATATGTCATACAGTCACATTGTTGGGTAGTCGCTTTAAATGATAGCAGATGATTGCAATAAATGATACAGTCTACATGTAGAAGTTTGCCTAAATTTATAATCAAATGGCGATTTACGATAAACAAAAAGTGGTTGCTTTGTTTAGCGGTCTATTTAGATAACATACAGTACCGTATTGTAATATAAGCGATTAAAACAAAGGGCATTTTCAAAGAACTGTTGCCAAATTTGAGAGGGAAATCGACACTATGTGTTGATTTTCAATCAGATCACAATTTCCTCTCTACCTACACCCTTAGAAGTGTACTACGATACAAAATAAATGTATAACTGTAATTATTACTTACGTTCGCTCGCATGGGTTCGAAGAAGATATCCAAAATTAACAGGTTTATGTTCCGACCTCTGCACAAATGTCAACATTCGTTGTTACAGCTAGTCACTTTACCCGGTCATCATACAGTTCGTTTATACACTGTGTTATTATTAGTTTATAAGTAATAATAATTCATAATGTTAAAAATTACACTTCGACACACCTGCACAATTGTATCAAATGCGTTTGCCTAAGTTTCTCGAATGAGTCTTGGTGATTTCTGTCCTTTTACTTATTTTCTCCGATCCCTTCTTGACTCTGTCATTTAGTTTATTGTACTTATTGTTATGCCATGTTATAAATCCATCTCAGCAAATTATAGTATATAACGTTTTCGGGTTCAAGTAAAATATCAGTAATATATTTAACGTAGACAATTTGGTGACTTTTCATCACATTTTTTAAGCTGGGTATATTACTTATGAGTTCAAAGTACATTTAGACTTAACTGTCAGACAATTTCTATTAGCCGACACATACTGTTTTCATAAGACATGAGGTCTCGCTGGTGAAATAATGTCACCTCTGAACAACACACAAGGCAAAATAAAATGATACCGACCTTGAGCGAATATTTAGTAAAGACATGTTGCCATGTATGAACATGATTCACTTTTTTACATTGTGTAAATCTGGTCTGCCAATGTTTCATATTCAACAACTCTCAAATGTTATTTAAAGTATTGTCTTTGAAACAATTTCACCAATGTGTCAAACAGTTAGGATCTAGACGAGACACTGAGTTACTCGGTTCGTCATCTATATCCATACAAAACAGAATACATTTGGGACAAGCTATATTGATAGATTCTTTGTACTGGTCTTGCGTTAACTACAAAGGGGTTATATATTTAATTACTATACTACTTAAATTTTGCAAAGCACCAAGGGTAAACTCTTCATAGGTACCAACCGTACCAATGCATTGATCCTATCACATCTCAACACATAAAGTCCAACATTTTTGTTCGATTGTTTTGGCCAAAGGGTTACTTTATAGTACAAAAAAAGATTTTTCACTTATTCAGGCCCTGAAGGCGAAACCGAGAAATTATCAAAATGTGAAATTTCTGAGATTTCACCAAAGTTCTTAGTTCTAATAGATGTTACAATGGGTACAATTGAACATCAAAAGATAAAACATTGGTGTATACCTTTTGCCAAAACATCTACAACTTTGGAAGAAATCGAACAAAAATCTTGGAAGTTATGTGTTGAGATATGATAGGGTCAATGCATTGGTACCTATGGAGATTTTACCCTTGGTGCTTAGCAAACTTTGAGTAGTATATGAAGGATAGAACCACATTTTGGACAATAAAAAATAATTAAAGGTCAAACTGTGACAGATATCACAAATTGACTCCGACTGTGCAGAAGGTTAAATGAGATAACTGCTTAAAACTCATATGACCGACATTCTAGCTCGATTCAAATTAACATTACTAAAAACAATGCTGAGGTTTACAGACATCTTTACAAAAATACGAGCGAGTGATAGGTATCAATATCAATAGTCGCAATTAAGCTTTGCTTATATTAAGTCAATTTATTCTAAAGTTATCAAAAGATATATTATTGTAATTTGTGACAATGCAGATATAAGCTATTTCAACTGATTTGAATCATTTCTGACCAAAGTCAGTTATCTTTGATTTACATCGGGGCATTTTCCTTTCACATATATAAAGAAGTCTTATATTTCCTCTGTGATGAATAATCAAAATTAAGTCTACAGTTCTACCTCCCTACAACGGTCCTCCCAACTACGACTCCCTCCTTACAACGACCCTGTCGTAGTTCTCTAAACAATACAATTAGTTCTAAAGCTTTCACGGCTGCAACTTTGTCTGCTTAAAATTGTCGTCTGCTGTTTTTCTCAAAGTAACATAATGGCCATTTTGTCAGGAAAAAACCCTTAATGACTAGTGACAAACAGCTTGAATCCAGATCAGACGCCGCGTTACGCGGCGTCTGATCTGGATTCAAGCTGTTTGCAAAAGTAACCAATTTCCCTCCTTATAACGACCCCCTTCGAACAACGCACACACTTTTTGTATCCAAATGGGTGTCGTTGTAGAGAGGGAGCGCTGTACAACTTTATATAAAATTAATGCGCTAGTAGTGCTCCCTATTGTCTTAAATGTTCAACCACATTGAGTGTTTGTCAAATTTTGAAGCATTTACCCTACGGCTGTTTATTACAATAAGGCATTGTATGACATCTAACATTTCGTGTAGGGAGCATATCCCTGTTTTAATGTAAACATAGAAAAAATTAGAATTTGTTTGAAAAAGTAAGGCAAACTTAACTAAATAATCTCAGTAATAAATAATGGAGGTATTCTACATGTTTTCCTCACAAAATGTTACATGTAAGTGAAATATTTCATTATTTTCGAAGAAATTTGTCGATTTTACTGCAAAGAATGTTTTAACTTAAACGTGCGAGTCTCAGAATGTTTTCCTTAAAACGTATGTAACAAAAATGCTGTAATAAGCATATTTGAGTACAACAAAGTTCTCAACACGATATACGTAATACGTCGGAAATAGGGGAAACCGTTTTACTAAACAACTTACGCAAAAATTTTGCGTAAGTCAAAATCGTTTACCTCTTATTTTTCGATCATAAACGTTTGCAAACAGCAAAGCGTCCTCTGATCTAGCTATTTGCTGTTTGTAGCAAGTGATAATAAAAAACATAAATTAAAATTTAAAATTTTGACTTAAGCAAAAATTTTGCGTAAGTAGTTTAGTAAAACGGGCCCCTGAGTACAATTGTTATTGCAACTTAGTGTTCTTAATTTCATTTCATAAGTGTTATTGACAATTGTTTCTTTTAGTCTACGTTCCTCCACTCCATCTTCTTATGTTTCTCTTAATTGTTTCGTTTACAAGATGCTAAAATAACACTTCAAGACAACTGTACCAATTTATTAATTGCTTTTCGTCGAAACGTGCCAAATATGTGTCGGATATTTACTTTCCTTTGATTTATTGTCTTTAATATTGCATAGACATTGACTTAGATTATTATTATTATCATTATTATTTTTTTCTTTTTCTTTTTTTACTGTTTCAGATTTATATAGCGCTCTTTTCACATAGAAGTTGTGCTTTCAAAAGCGCTTCACATGAAAGCATATAAATGTAGTTACAAAGTAAGAAAAGACATATAACTTCATTTATAATAACGTAAAGACATCCTACTTGTAATTCTTTAAATATAATTACTAAGATTATAAAACTTGTTATCATTAGTTAATAAAATCAATTTTAAAATGAGTCAAATATTTAATAGATTAATGGCACTATTAAAAACATCATTGTTGATCCAAACACCTTACCTCATGTGTTGTCATTATCTGCCCTATAAATTGAACCTTTTTGTCAATATCATAAATCAAAATATCACATAGTTCATCAGTGTAACGGAATAGAAATGAAATACAGTCAGAGTTTCATGTAAGAGACCATTAAATAAAGAAGTAATGCAATATTTATTTGCAGGTGACTGCTTTATGTATACAGAAAAAAATGTTATGCAAAAATGATCTAACTGCATTTCTGTCTTGCTACATTAAGTTGTAATCTGTGTTCAAGTATGAACATGTATGGTGTGTATTGCGTGCTTAACACATGTTTGAGACCGTCATCTTATTTATTTTACAACGGTTAATAAAATGCAATAAATCCATCACAGTCAAAGTGAGTAATCGGCTATTTTGATACCCGAGCATGTCTACAATAAATAACGTCATTTTCATATGATTTCATTAAATCTTATATGACTGTATATATAGCTTTTGGGTAATATGTGTAAGAAGTTTGGGGCATTGTTTATAGACGAGGTTAATAACGGTACATTTTGGCCACGTAACAGAGATCAATGAATGATAGAACAAGCTCTCTTGATCGAAAGACTGATGAATTTACCTGTCGTATTCGACATATGAGTAGGCAGGCAGATTATTTGCTACTGTGAGTCTCCACATGGAAGTGAAGACCTATTGCTGAAGCCCATAGTCGCCCACAGGCACTTCATGATATGTAGTTCTGCAAAGATGGATCCTGTTTAATCCGGCTCCTCTTTTCCTGTATGCAGTTTTTTCCCTCTAAAATGCTTTTACGCCCTATGCACAACGAACAACTGGTGAATAAGTACAAAGATTTTTTATATCCGCTTTATAGACACACAAAATTGTTAAACAATTTAACCGCAAAAGACGCAAACAACGACATTTGTAAACCTTTTAAATCCAGTTCAGAAGCCACATAATTGGACATCTAATGATGATTAAAACTGTTTGACACTCGTTTTATTATTTCTTTAGTCAACTTTTTTAACTATTAATCTGATATACAAGTGTAAACTACATAACTTGAACAGAAGCTAACGTGTCAGGAAAGCTTTAAGCAAGTATAACATCGGACATTGGATTAACTCACGTACGAGTGTGGAAGAGTTTTACAGAGATAATCAATTGTTTTATTGTTGTAGAAACTGAAATTAAATCTTAATGGAAACTAATGCTTAAGAATCGGTGATGGCTATTGTGGTTGTCAAAAAGCTAACGTATGTGCAGATTTGTGTCACATATTTAACATTATATTAACATTTATTTTACTTTCCAAATTATTCTTTCAAAATTAATTGTATGTATGACTTTTTACAATTACATCACAAGTGTTTGTATGGTATAACAAAAGAGGTTTCAAAGTCATGGTATGCTTTATCAACATATCTATTTTTGAATGAGCATCCCCCCATTGTTATGTTAATCTATTTTCTATTACTTAAGTTGATATAGAATCTTTAATTAAAAGGGTGTATTGAACTCATAAATTTGTGAAATTTTCAAAGTATATGGAAACATTCTACCATGGTTTTGTTTTAAGAGCTATTCAAGATGAATGGAAAAAAAACATTTTGGTGTGCAAAATTTTGCTGTACGACCATTTCTAAAAGGTGTGTCAGACAAGAATTTGATTTTTCTTTTTTTGTCCTTTGGAAAGAACCCGCTTCGATGAAATCTTATTTCAAATGAAAATAAACATGGTAATAATTTGATTTTGTATATGTCTATTGTAGTATCTCCTCATAGACACAACTAATTTAAGTCAAAACATGCACCAAATGTGAAATGTATTAAGCTCTAAATATCATCGATATGGTACTATTTTGTAAAATTTTGTAATTTAATAAAAATTGTAAAGGGAGATAACTCTTTTTATTTTAATAACTCAAAATTTTAAACCCTAACCTATCAATTTCTTTAACTATGTTGCAATGCCTTTGTATGGGCTTTTATAAGGTACAATTTAAGAAAAGTTAGATACTAGAAGTATGTTATTTACTATTTTTCATTAAAAAATATATATATTTTAAAGTATTATTACCCATGAAAACAATATTTTTGATTCAGAGATTTATCATTTTCAAATCTGGTGCCTATTTGGTTTTGATATAGTTTCTTTATGACCGTAACATACTTCCATAGACATGAAATACATAATAAAAACAAAATGGCCATGTTAATTTTTATTGAGGATATAGTTTACTGAGGATTATACTTTAAATTTGACAAAATTTGAGAAAAGATCCGAATTTGACGCATCTTTTCCAAATTGCCGTAGTTCAAAATAATTCACACCAAAATATGATTTTTTTTCTCTTTTTTCATTAAGCGTAAACAGCTCTTGCAAAATAAACATGAAAGAAAAGGGTAATTTTCGCTTATGGTGTTAATACACCCTTAAGCACAAAAACTATACACTGATCCATATTTCTGGATATAGTTCAACTGTTTTCATATTAATTTTAACTATTTCAGCCGTCTTTTTATTTCAAATATGCTGAAATATTGATACGACAGAGCCTTGTAGATAAGCCTTTTAAACCAAACACAGTTTTTGCTTTAGTTCTTCTTTATTTACACCAAAAGGTGTACTAAATCACATTTATCTAAGTATTCTACCCGCCGTATCAGCTAACATCCTTGTGCAATACCATTGGATTATTGATAGAATCCATATATATAAACCAAGAGGCCAATGGGCCATAATTCGCTCACCTGAGAATAGCTGACAAAATGGAGATAATTATGTATGTCTCGGGGCAGGGTCATTTTTACCCAAGGAGCATAATTTGAACAGTCTTGATAATGGACCTGGAGATGATTCTATGTGCCAAAATATCTGAGCTCGGTGTACTAGGGTTCCAGACAGGTAGAGTTATTGAAATCATCTATTTTAGCTCATGTGTCCTAGATATGCAACTGACAGGAATCATTTCATCACTACTGGTAAAGAATATCTAGAAGTATCACCATGCCTAATAGCAAAGCTTTGGCCATATTAGTTTCAGAGGAGAACCTGTTTAAACATTTCACTTTATAACTCTATGTAAAACAATGACCCCACCCCGCCGGGGCTAACTTTAAACCCTGGGGCATAATTTGAACAAACCTGATAGAGGACCTGTTGGTGATGTTAAGTGCCAAATGTCTAAGCTCTGGCATTTGAAGGTTCATGGGTCGCGGTGCCGTAAAACCCAATTCAATCAAAATAAATTGTAGGTTTTGACAAGAAGAGTTTTTAAGATTCCCTTATTTTTTCACTTTGGTTGCAATGTCAACCAGTGTTCTGCATTGTTTTTAATTCTTTTAACACTTTTGAATGAAATTGACCAAAGGAATATTCCTGTAAAAGTTTGGTTGAAATCTGTTTAATAGTATATGATGAGATGGTTTTTGAAGCAATTGTTATCGACAACGCACGACGACGAACGACGACGAACGACGGACACAGGGCCATCCCAATAGCTCATATTGAGCCTTTGGCACAGGTGAGCTGAAACCCATGCTTACCAACTAACCATGTGTCGATGGGATCTAGTAGTTATCATGGCCCACAGTGAAACATGAAGTCAGAGGTTCGAATCCCTTAAAATGCGAAACGTTTATTTGTTTTTTAGAATTTGTTGCTTTATTATCATGTTGAGCTCAACTTATCGAAAAGTCGAGCTATTTTCGCCACATTGTCGCCAGTGTCGTTTATGTTGGTTGTTATGTTATTTTTGTAAGACAACATTCTCAATACTTATCTTATGTATCTGTTTGAAGTTTCGAACACTTCTCCAATATTCTGAGCCATTAATATCAGGTGCACTATCACAATGTGATGTCTTCAATAGACTAGTTTTTGCTATCAGTATTATATGGCGTTTTATCAGCTTTCTTTAAACTTAAACGTTGTCTTTATATTAACAATTAAACCATTGAACACCAGCGAAACATATACTAGTCCTTTTACAAGTATTGTATATGTCAAGGGTGCATGTTCCCTGTGTAAATTTGTGTAAATTGTGTAGACCCTAAACAGATGGTTCGTAAAGGAGCTCTGGTATCAGCTTCTGCACTGCTTGACATATTGCAATATATTACAAAACCTTAGATAGCGAAACAGTAAAGACTAGACGTAATTTGATTCTGGAAGTGGCCAGTTGAAGTTTCATGGTTCAGTGATAATGAATAATGATGATTATGAAATATTTCATAACTATCATATAATTTTACGTTGATATGAGTTGATGTACATACAGTGTCAATATTCGGTTTATATTCAACGACTGGCTAAGAAACGTACTACATATTGTAGATTGATTGCATATAAATGAACGATTATACAAATTCCCGCGTTATACTGACTGTTGCCAGAACTACAATGGTAGTTTTAGACTGTCCAGACATATCTTTTGAAAACCATAGCCTCGTATTTGGCTCATACAACTTTTTATAATTAGATATCATACTAGATCACATCATATTTGTCATTGATTGAATAGTAACGGAAAATTGCGAACAGAACCAGGACCTACGAGGGCGGCAGCAAAGTTTACGGGACATTTAAGGGCCATCAACATCCTACTAATTAAACAATGGTTGTGGATTAGAACAATAAAGAAACAATAAAACGACAAAAAGAGCAGTAATAAGACAGCTCGGTGCAAATCTAGGGCAATATTGAGGTAGATCTTTGGCAGTATCATGGTACATTTTGTAACTGACAGTCTAGAAGTTAACGGTCAGTAACGGGCAAGGTACGGGAACGTTCCGGGGGGCTATGTTGATGTTAGGATAATATTCTGATAATATACTGTCCACAACTGTTAAACTCATTGAATCCTAGTAAAGATTATACTCGTCCTTTACAAAAAATATACACATGAAGAGTACACTTTTCCTATACAAACAGTGAGGTCACCATGTCATCTACAGTAGCCCTTTGAAATACCCGGTTTATTACTTTGTAACAAGTTGTATTTATAAAACACCCCTTACCAGGTAATTAGATAATTCATATGTATGCAGTTAACCACTATTATACTGTCCACTACCCCAATCAGTCTGACACTGGGTCTGAGTGATGGGTAGTGGACTGTATAAGAGTGATTTACTGCATACATATGAGTTATCTAATAACCTTCCTTCAATATACAATATACAACCCTTACCAGTCAATAGTGGACTGGAATTTATTAGACACTGGAACTATCGAGTTAAGGTTTCTTGGGTGAACGAGTTGAACAACAGTCGCACCCATTCTTAACAAGAGTAACATGTAAACTAGAAATAAAACGAAATATTTCTAATAGTATCTACATTATGTACAACTCCTATGGTGTAGTATACAGTGGAGAATAAACATTATTCTTTCCCGTTTAAACACATACTAAACGCAAATGGACTGCACAAATAGGAAGAAAATGACACATTGTTGACATTTCTAAATGTTCATTTTAACCATGACGTCAAATAGTTTGGAGCCTGACCTGGCTTCAAACTATTTGCACAGGAAATAATAGACTTCGCGTAAACGCCTTTATTGGAAAAGAATAACGTTTTATCCACCGTATATAGCCATACTATAGGATTTGTACAGACATAAGGAATTTGGTTAGGAAATAACCACTTCTACGAGTGTCGGTTACAATGTAGGCTTGCTATAAGCCTATCGAAACGAACTTTTATTATCAACATATAGAGACTTCCAGCAAGAAGAAATATGCTATTTCATATTTACCCTGCTTCAAGCTATCCCTCCTGTGAACCCTTTCACTCTCAATGACGTCATATATCGCATTTGCAAACAGTTTTGATCCTGACCAGACGCCGCGTAACCCGGTGTCTGATCAGGGTCAAAACTGTTTGCCATCTGTTTTGAAATTTCGTCAATTATACTGCCTTTAATCTAACTTTGAAACGATATTGCAGACAACAATATTGAAGCAAACGACAATATGGCGGTGAAGGGATAAAATGATCACGATAAATTTGATCATGAAAAGATTATACGCTGAAACAAATATTTTGTTAATAACAGTAGTGAAACTTCCCTAAAGCAGTTTAAACAAAAACTACGAATTGGAACATTGATTTCCTTTTTCAATATCTATATTTGATCTTCATCGATTCAGTATTACAAGTCAAACGATCATCTATAATTGCCTTGACATTGTTTTATCGCAATAACTTAGCCTCGAGACCAAATCAATCCAAGAATTCATTAACCTCTTTACTGACAAGGCCACCTGAACAAACAATTACAAATAGTCTGGATCCAGATCAGACACCGAGGCTCATCTGGGTCAAGACTACTTGACATCCTTTTTTATTTATCTTCAGTAACAAAACCGTAAAATCGGTTTCTATCATACATGCAGACGACAATTATAAGAAGACGTTATGTTGTACTAAAATGATTTGAAATATCAACACGTATGAAGTGCATTCTTTTGAGCAGCCACATTATCGTTTACATAAATGAGGAGTTTTGTACAATAAAAATCTTCTGTATTACGACGACTAGCAAATTGATTGTATGGAAAACACGTGATAGCTTGAAGCAAGGTTAAAAAATAAACGAAAATCTCCTAAGGGAGTTTTCTGTATTATTTTCGCATTGCTTTAACCCTTCCCCTCCCTATGACGCATAAAAGCGCGCTTGCAAACAGTTTGGATCCTGATCAGACGCCGCGTTACGCGGCGTCTGATCAGAAACTTAACTGTTTGACACCCGTTTTGAAATTCCTGCAAATATACTGCCTTATTAACAAAATTGAAGCAGACGACAATGAAACGGTGAAGAGGTAAAAATATCACGCAAAATTTGGCAGTAAAGTGGTTAAGCATCTACCTGCCTTGAACACATTATTATTAACCCACTTTATTGGTTGAATTCAAGGAAGTATACACAGATCTGGGTTAAGTTTTCTATGTTCAGTTAAGGCGAGTTCGACTGTACTTTAATTTTCTTGAATATTTTGTCATGGCAGGGATGGAGTTAAGTTTCAAAGTGTTATTACAACAAAGGTTTCAAATTTACTTCAAGACTATTGCAATCTTTGTTTTTCTTTCAATCTAAAACCACGTTTTTGCTGCGTACATTGCAGAAAATGTTTGTTTTCCCAGTAAAAGAGTTTATGCTTCAAACAATAACGGCCGTCACAATTAGCTCGGACCAGATTTGACACCGGGGTCATGCTCAAAACTGTTTGCTACTCATATCAGACAAAAATAATTGTCAACTTTTTCAAAAAGATGCCATTTTTAACGTTTAAATGTACTACGTTTACATACGTTTTGTTTAAATGGAAAAGAATAACGTATTGTCCTCGGATATTCTATCTTCTTGAATTTATTCTTTATCACATTGTTACTTTTGGATTTCATAATAATTATGTTAACGATATTTCGAAACACTGCACCCAGTTTTTTTAATCTACTTTGTTGTCGAAGCGTTTCAAATGTGTGTCTGATATTTTCTGACACATGCACTCTAACTATGTTTACTTTTTACTGGATAACCTCACGTCTCGTATTACAGTAAAACCTCTCTATAACGACCACTTAAACGAATGCCAATTTATTGTACAAAAACAGGTGACAGCTTAAAGCAAGCTGAGAGTGAAACAGAAAGCTCCTGAATGAGCTTTCTGTTTTAATGTCACTTTGCTTTAAACAGTCACCTGTCGTAAACATATAATTATATATATAATTAAGTGGTCGTTATAGAGAGGTTTTACTGTATTTCATCTACCGCGTCATCTATATACTGCTACATGTATCAGCATCCGCTACTAGGAATAATCTCACGATATCAAATAGTTCATCAATGTTAAGAAATAACACTGACATACAGACAAACTTGAATAAAGCGTCCATGCAATAAAAAAAAGATTACAATATCAATAGCAACTATTTTCATAATGCAGGGAGAACATCATACAGAAAGCTCCCCTATTAAGCCTTCTGCATTTAATTTGTCCCTTATTAAGCAGACCCCCTTGTACATGTAAAGCCTAAATATTGGTGTTGATTGTGTTGGCTGTCTGAAACAAGTTTTACTCTGTCATCCAATTTATTGTACATAGTGTAATGAAATGTCATAAACCCGTCACAGCAAAAGTGAGTAAATAACGTGTTCTGATATGAGAGCAAGCCTACAATAAATTGAACGTCAAGTTTTGATGAATTTTCATCAAATCTTATTTAGCTGAGTATATTGGTTTTGAGTACACTGAATATTTTTGACTAAGTCTGTCAGACTGTTTCTAATAAGCGACATAGACGGTGTTCACCAAGCGTTAAGAGTATTATGTATGGTAAACAAAAGGTATCGGTTGAACACGAAACCAATGCAAACAATATACGGTGCAACCTTCCTCATACGATTGAGGAACTATTAGTTCAAACATATTTTTATTTCATAACCTATACAAATTTTTTGAACGATACAATTATATATATTAGGATGAAAACGAAAGCAACGTGTACGCCATAAGAAATAGTTCCGTTATCTTGGTAGATGGTAGCTTAAAGCGGACTGAAAGTAAAGAGAATGTTTCTTAAGGAGCATCTCAAAATATTATATTTTGAGACTTCTACTTTATTCTTGGTCTGCTTTAAGCAAATATCCGTATTTAGAATATTGCAAGGATATTAGGAGAAGGATTAAAGGTAAATTCTAAACGCACGTAAGGCAGAAAGCTTCTGCAGACACGCTTGAGAATAGAAAACCATAAATTAAGTATTTACAGTATAATTATATTTTATACGAAATAGAAAATACACGATTGTTTAATGCAAAGAAAATGTAATACCACACACAAACCGCATGATTATCCAACACATCAAACATTAACTCTGTTGCTGCCAAATTAATCGTGAGATGTTTATCCCTTCGTCGTTTCATTGTCATCTTCTTCAATTTTGTTGTTTCCAAGATCGTTTCAAAGTAAGATTCAATATAGTATGACTTAAAATATATCGATACAAGTGTCAAACAGTTTGAATCCTGATCAGACGCCGCGTTTCGCGGCGTCTAATCAGGATCTAAACTGTTGAAAAACTCGCCCTTTGGCGACTTTGGCAGTGAAGAAATTCAAGAGCACGATGAATAAAATCATTTGAATCAATTTGGCTATACAGTCATTCTGCTTTAACCCTTTACCTCATAGCCTGTTTACAGTTTTGAATACAGGTGACCACTTAAAGCAGACTGAAAGTAAAGCAGAATGTGCCTTAAGGCACATTCTGCTTTACTTTCAGCCTGCTTTAAGCTAAAATCTGCTAGGCTATATAAAATATTTGTAATGGTAATTGTTCATGAGGGTATAAACTGGAACTATTTTCTTCAGCGGAGGAATAAATGAAATACGTTAAAAGAGGCTTCTATTGGGGAAAGGGTTAAGCTTCTCCATGTCTAAAACAGAGTACGCTACTTGTCATATCGTGTATTTTAACTGTGCGATATTGTCTTTCAACTGGTAAAATGATTTATGAGTGATATTCCACACATGTCCAATTTAAATAGTGTGCTAGCATACAAGTAAAATATATGTCGGAGTGTCGCATGGGAGTTATTTTCATCCTGTGAGATAGTGTTACTTAACCTCTTCACTGTCATGTCATGACGTCATTAGGTTATACAGCAATTGTCGTCTGCTTTTATTTCTTACATTTAAATATTAGGTTAATTGACACAAATGGTGTCTTAGTGAGTGTGAAATTGATTGGGGTCTGATCAGAGGCCGCAATGAATGGTTTAACATTATTACTTTACCGTCATCCTGTTAAAGACACGCTTTTTACAGAACAGAACAGAACATATATTTTATTGACTTGTACATAGTACATCATCATATACAACATATAATATCAGTTATATCTTACAGTATATTCATATATGTAAAGATATAACATTTGAAAATAGTCACGCTATTTCAAAATAGCTTTGCAAATAGAGGATGAATAATTAAGTGTTATGTGTTATACTAAAGCGTAATGATAATGCAGCTTTAATATATCTTGCTAGATTTAATAAAGCTGTATTATCATTAGTTTGAAACATTTCTAAAAATTTTATCATATTAGGTCTAACATAGTAGTATTTGTTTATATATTTCTGTCTTAGTTCTAGAAAGCACGGGCATTTAATCATAAAATGATATTCATCTTCTATTTCAGTACCTCCACAATATATACAGTATCTCTCTGCCCTTGGAATTCTACTTCTCCCATAACGCCCTGTCTGTATATGCAACGAGTGAGCAGACAGTCTGATTTTACAGATATAATTTCTCAAATCAAAAGGCAATTTATCTAAGTAGGCTTCATAACCAAATACCTCTTTAATGTTATTATATAACTGTAAAACTTCACTTTTTTCTTTATCAGCGTACCAACTTTGATAATAATTATCTAGCAAACGTTGTTTAAAACTTTTAATGAATATTTTTTCATTCAATATATATTGTTGCTCCCATGCATATGCAAATCCGTTTTGACATAAAATTTCTTTCACACTAGTCACCCAACTTTTTCTTCCATCCGAACATTCTTCAAAAGACAAGTTATACATAGTTTTTAGAATTATATTATCTGTATTGAGAAGTTTGAACCAGTATTTCAATATTCTTACATAACGGGATATATACAATGGGTGTCTACCCAGTTCTCCATATACACCAACATTTGAAGTACTAGTTCTAACATTTAAAATTGCTTTACAGAATTTTAGATGTATTCTTTCTAGTTCTTTTGATTTGCTGTAACCCCAAATTTCCGAAGCGTAGCCTAGAATCGATCCAACAAAGGAATAAAAAAGTTGGCAAAGTATTTTCGGTTTCAAGTTAAACTTCTTGCATTTAATCAGCAACACGTGTAAAGCTTTCAAAGCTTTACCAACCAAGTGTTCCTGATTACGTGCAAAAGTTCCGGTATAATTAAAGACAGTTCCCAGGTAATTAAAATCGTTAACTATATCTAATATTTTACCATTTATATTGAAAGATACATTTTGTGACAACCGACCCTTTTTTCGAAACACCATTACCTTCGTTTTATCTGTATTAACATCTAAACTCCATCTATTACAATATGTATATAACAGATTAAGACTGTTTTGAAAATTTTCTGGTGAGTCACCAAGTATAACCATGTCATCTGCAAACAATAAAAGTATCAATACAATATCATCAATTCTTAATCCTGAGTGTATATTATCTTGTAAAAATAACTCTAAGTCTTCCAGATAAAGAGAAAACATTATCGGGGAATTTATCTCCCCTTGTCGTAACCCAACGGCATATTCAAAAAACTGTGAATAGTCATTACACGCCCTTACGCATGATTTTACTTTATTATACATGTTTTTTATCACTCTCAACACTTTCCCGTTAATACCTTTTTGATGTAGTTTTAGCCAAAACCCATTTCTGTACACACTGTCGAAAGCTTTTTTAAAGTCAACGAACGCACAATAAAGTCGTTTATTCTCATTCAAATACCTTTGCACAATAGTATGTAAAATAAACAATGCATCCACAGTAGATTTACCCTTTCTAAAACCAAATTGAGCATCCGATATAATGTTATTGTGCTCACAGTAGTTAACAATACGCCTATTCAGAACAGACGTAAAAATCTTCGTTAAACAGCTGACAAGCGTGATTCCTCGATAATTGTTTACGTCAGTTTTAATCCCCTTTTTGTGTATTGGTATAATTACCCCCTCAGTCCATTTGTCTGGGAAATGACCACTATCTAAAATTGCATTAAAAATATCACACAAATGAAGTGCAAGAATATCCACACTCTCAATAAAGTACTCATTGATTAAAAAATCATTACCACCTGCTTTTTCCCTTTTCAGAGATTTCACTGCTTTCATAATTTCATCAACAGTTATTTTACTATTTAACATATCCTCACTATAATTTTCTTCATCATAAACATTGCTCCTTTCACTTTCAGAATAATCATTTATATGTTGTTGTTGTTATTGTTGTTGTTGTTGTTGTTGTTGTTGATGATGATGATGATGTTGATGATCCTGCTGATCATCACCAACTCCATCGCCGACAACAACATCATCAATATTATAATCATTACCATGATGCTGTTGATAATGATAATGATGATGATGATACTGATCACCATCATCACCATCATCATCATCACCACCACCACCACTACCAAAAGGAAAAGCATCGACACCACCAACTTCACCTTGAAAAGCCTCATTATCACCAACAATAAAATCATTATCATTTTCAACATGGTTATTACTGTGATGTTGCTGCTGATATCTCATCTGTTGTTGATGATGTTGCTGATGATGATGATGATGATAACTATCATCATCTCCACCATCAGCCGCAGCACCAACTCCATCACCGTCACCATGAAACTGCTTTTTATCAACAACAATAGGGTTATTATCATCATGATCTCCAGCAGCAGCATCACCAATAAGAGCAGCATAATTTTCATCATCATATATAAAATCATCACCATCATCACCATCATCCTCATTACAATCATCAAAATCGTGCTGTGCAACAAACTGCTCAGCTTCTTCATTTTGGTTTTGCATAATATTATTACTTAATTTTGAGAAATAATCATAAAATTCATTAAGGGTTATGTCATTAACAGATTTTGCCTTCTTTTTATTAAAAAATCGCCAAAACTCTTTAGGCTTCGAAAAGCGAAGCTTTTCGATATCCCTTAAGAGTTTCTGCTTGTGATCTCGTCTTTTCTTCATAATAAGGTCTTTATAAGACTTTTTACGTGAACAGAAAAGTTGTCTATTTTTATCAGATTTACATCTATTAAATAATCTCTGTGCCTCTTTATACAATATCTTAGCTTCGTTACAATCTCTATCAAACCATTCTTTATTTCCCTCTACAGAATGCTCATTGAAACTGTGGCTACTATTATGTCTAATTACTTTACAAAATAAGGGATCCGCCACCTGCCGAACAATACTGGTAAAATCATTTACAATATTATTAATGGAGTCTTGATTCTCAATGTAAATATTATCTGTTAATTTATTAAATTTTTGTAGGTTCGCAATAATACCACTTCTAAACTCATCCCTATATTCGTTTTTCCATACCTATCTTACAGCATCATCGGCGCTCGGCGTTTCTCTTTTAACAAAACAGTGTAAAGAAAAAGTAATAGCTGCATGATCACTCCATTCATTGAAAGGGTTTATCTTAAAATCATTAATACAAGAAAAATTTTGTTCACATGTAAGTAAATAGTCAATTACTGAAGCCCCATTCATTGATGCATAGGTGTATGACCCGAGATCATGATCGCTGTCTAAACGTCCGTTTACAATGCGGAAACCCGTGGCCTTGCACATGTCAAGCAATTTTAAGCCGAATGGATTACAAGTACTATCTAATGAGGCCCTCGAGAGGGGCGAATCCGGTACATAATCTGGAAAATCTATTTCTTCATTAAAATCATCTAGAACAATAAAGTCATCCCGTAATCCAACTCGGCTGTTAAAATCACCTACCAAGTACAAAGACCCAAGGTTACCAAATTCATAAATATCATTTTGTAGTATATCAAACAGATCAACAGGTATATTATTATAGCAAGGGGAATCTTCACCCCATAAGTAAATACCACATATAAATACGTCATCAACAAGGTTAAAGAAAGTTTTATCTAATTTTAACCATATCAGTGTGTCATGGTGATTGCGTATAATCTGAATACCGTCTTTAAGAGTCTCTCTGTACAGCACCGCCATTCCGCCACTCGCTCTCTTCGCCCTTCTATGTCTATATTTCCTGTATAAATTATGTGCCACAAATCCCGATAAGTCTAATTCACTATCAGCAGTAGACCATGTTTCATACAAAAAGATAATATCATGTTTTGCTAGAATACTCACAAACTCATCCGATTCCTTTTTCGCGTCACTTAGTCCATTTACATTCCAAGATATTACCCTAATATCACCCTCACTGCGCCCCTATTTATTATTAACACGCACTGGTTTTCCATCTATATATAGGGTGTCATATGACAGCCAGGCTCGTTTGTTGTCATTTTTTGCTTCCTTCAACTGTGGTAGTAATTTTCGCCTTTTTTCCACTACTTCTTTTGGAAACTGTTCATGTATGTAGAATTATGTACCCTCCAGAGTCTTCCATTGCCTCCTGATCATTTCCCGATCCTTAAAAAGTGTGAATTTTGCCACGATCTTTCTACACCTGCCTCCTGATCTCTGTCCCATTCTGTGTACCCGCTCGAATGACAGCTGATCGACCAACTCCTGGGCTATTTTCATTTCCTTTGCGAGAAAAGATCGAAGATTCTTCTCACAATCCTCTATTTCGCCTCTAGATGCCTCGGGAATGTTCGCAAATATAAGATTATTGCGCATAGACTGCGACTGTAAGTAAGTTACTTCTTCCCTTAACACTTCCCTTTCCTTCTCCAACTCTACGACTTTGTCACTCACCATCCCCAACGAAAAGTCTACACTCTCTATTTTCTCCTCTGTCTTTTCTATTCTTTCATTCGTTTTCTTTGTTGCGTCCTGCATGAAGTTCCACATTTTGGCGAAGTCTTTCTCAAATGATTGAACCTTTTTCTCTAAATTGTCTATTTTCTCAAGTTTCTTTTCTACATGCCCAATTCTGTCATTCATCTTCTGAAGATAAGCCATTATATCAGCGTTTGTTGGCGACTATGATGACTGTGATGACTGCGTTGACTTTGCTGACTGGTCCATGTTCAATGTGTGGGTGGGGGTAGATGTAACCGAAGAAGCCAATGTGTTTAATTGTGTATCATCACTCTGGTTGAAAATGTCTGAAAGTGTCAATACTGTATCATCCTCAAGATCGTAAAGGATCGAATTAGTCTCATATAACAGGCTACTTACACACACATTGTCCTTTGGTGAGTCCGTGTACCTTCCCGCCTTACACACACTGTCATTGTTCTCACTGTTGTCACTTTTCTTCCTTTTATTCACTCTTGTTCCTTTTTTCCGACCCATAAATATCCTTACAAGTGATCCAAAATACCTTTATATCACAGTTTCTCTTATCACATTTCACTTTTATAAACTATATCTTGCTTTAAATGATTAAATTTGCAGAGCTCCAATTTTCACAACACCTATTTTGTCACGTGACCTTTTACAAACACTCTTACAGTGGAGAATCTGTTATTCTTTCCCGTTTAAACGCAAACGTACGCAAACGCAAAGCGCTAAAACGTAGAAAAGAACAACTTTTGGACAATTCTGATATTTCATGTTTATCTTGGTGGCAAACAGTTTGGAGCCTGATCAAACGCCGGGTTACCCGGCGTCTGATCTGGCTCCAAGCTGTTTGCATTGCAAATAATAGTTTTAGCGTAAACGCGTTTATTGGGAAAGAATAACACATTCTCCACTGTATTATCAGTAAAATCGGTTCAAAGATAGATTTAGGGCAGCATGACTAACGCAATTTAGAAACGAGTATCAAACAGATTGGATCCACATCAGACGTCGAACTACGCGACGTCTGATCCGGATTCAAACTGTGTTCAAAGAAGACTTAATCGTATTTTGTTGTAAAATGGCTAAACAAAACGTGTCGCCAAATCCGGAAGGCTTCTGTATTCAAAGGATTCATAGTATTTAGCACATAGACTTACATCCCCATATTAGAAATCAATTACAGTCTTACCTTTATATAAAGCAATAATTCGATCACATAACAAAGATTTCTCAGTAAAGGAGGAAAATTAATGCAAGAGAAAAGTAATACAAGCAGCTCCGAAGGAGCTTTATACATTTCTTTTGTATTGTATTAACCTGTCAACTGTCATAGAGTATTGTTTTTTATTCTTTTCATGATCGGTTAACACGTGTTAGATTGTATAACATCAAAGAACAATTACGCATTCTGCGTGAATGAAAATGTCTGGAATGAAGTAGGCAATGAGATATTGAGCATCTCTGTGTACATGTAACCTATTTACCGCGATATTGTCGTCTGTTGTAACATTGTCGTCTGCTGTTGTTGCCTTAATATTTTAGTTCATGCATTTTGACTGGAAAACATCGTTACATGCATAAGCAATGAACAGATTGGATGTCCAAATTTGGCTTTAAAGTACTCAGCGTTTGATTTAACCCATATTTACCTTGATATTGCAATAAACCCTCCCTATGTGATTGTTGGAACATGTCATTACACGTAGAATGATGATCTAAGAACACTGCAATGTTTTCCATGCTTTAGAAAATTTCATTACCAATAGCAAACAGTGTAGATTCTGATGAGACGCCGCGTGACGCGGCGTCTCATCAGAGTCTACACTGTTTGCCAGTTTCCCCTTTTATAGACACTAAACTTAAATGGTTTAATCCAAATTGTTTGCAAATACATGTAGCTGTGTGGTCGGGTTTGGCAGAGATGAGGTTACATGTTGGCCTTGAAAACCTACAATAGATTTAATCCGGTTTTCACGAGCATTGTTTCCAGGAAAATCTGAAAATTCTTGGCACAGTTCAAAAGGTACCGTTCCCTGGTGCTAAAATCAATTTTGATAACAATCAAACTCGTGTTAATCGGCCATTGTTTAAAGAAAACACGACACTTAATTATTTTATGCAGGGCACAAGTATAACAAAAATTTCTAATAGAACATTTCGGTTTTACGTTTGCCTTGTTGTCAAGCTAACCCTTGTTTGAAGATACTAATAATTCACATCGCTTTGAATGACCGCTTTACTCAAGTACGACTGTGGAAAAAAACATAACTTTGGTGTCCTGTCCTCGGATGGGGCCTTCTCATGTAAACTCTACGCACATTCAACATTTACCTTTCATTGGCAAAAACGACCACATTCATATTTTCAAATCCAGTGTATAGCGTCTTTCACACTCGTTCGTCATGCATTAAATTTTATATTAATCTAATTGTAACTATTATTTGTTTTCTGTATTGCGCTTGAATTGTCTGTTTTTTAAAGTGGCTAATGTAATATGCCATCTGCTTTAAAAACATACTATTTCGCAGTCGTTTTGCAAAGTAAAGACGTTCACCTCTACTCTGACATTACAACAAGTTAATTGACATTTATTTTGCAGCCCATTGAGAAGGATTTTCACCTCTATACTGCTATGACGTAATTATCTTTTAACAATTGTTGTCTGCTTTCATTTCTCAAATTTAAATTTAAGGTAATTTTGCTTAAGAAATTTAAAATTGTGTGCCAAATAGTTTGGATTCTGATCACACGCCGCGTTACGCTGCGTCTGATCAGGATCCAAACTATTTGCAAATTACCATTGTTCTCGGGTTAAGACATTGAAGGTTTATATATGCTATGCAATATAAATCATTCGCAAATAGGCATTTATTGTTCCCTTTAGCTCGTTTTATCCTTATATCTTAATTCGCATGAACACTTGAACGTAGAATATATACACAGTTTACAAATGTAAATTTGCCGTCTAGAGAATAAACTATCATACAATAAAATTAACTTACACTGTACAGAGGAGAACACGTTATTCTGTCCAGTGTAAACGAAGAGAAACGCAACCGCAATGCAATAACATATAGACAAATAGATTTTCTCGAAGTTTCTTACGATTTATCTGAAATAATCTGTGTGGAAAACAGCTTGGAGTCAGATCAGACGCCTAGTTGCGCGGCGTCTGATCTGACTTCAAACTGTTTGCAACGGAAATACTACTTTAAGCGTAAACGCGTTTATTTAGAAAGACTTACGTCTTTTCCTTGGTATATTTTCTAGCTATACCAGTTATGACAAGTTGAAAGGTGTCATTTTGAAAAAGAGATTATTCACAGAATTTAAAGTTTGAAAACAAATAGAATAACATAAATAATAATTTGAGATCTTTTTAAAAATCAAACTATATAGTTCTGTGAATACGATAATAGTAATAGTACATGCACTGATGCCTATCAGAAACGAGTCTTCGCTGCCACCTCGGTCCGTCTCTCGTTCTCTAGCTGTTGTGGCGCTACAAGATAACTTCACTCCAATCTCAGATATTGCTTTTTATTAACATGCAATCCCATGTCTGATATTTCATATTCTATATCTACAATGAAACCTTGGTATTCCGAAGTCTCAAATATTACTTATTAATATTGTCAAATATAGGCGGTAGCTTAAATCTAGATGAAAGTGAAACAAAAAGCTCCCATTGGGAGCTTTCTGCTTTACTGTCATCTTGCTTTAAGCAATTAGTGCCTTTAATATTGCAATCAGATTTTTAATCGAATTGTTGCTATAACACGATATTATTGGTCTTGTCTCGTGTTCAATTCTTTCTCTTGAAAGTTTGCCTTTCATTGCATATCTAATATGAAAGCACCCCGTCAGTAGAGCCGTCTTAACATCAGCGAATACAAGACGAGACTAGATAAAATATTTAATCAATGTAAAGGAATTAAATTCTTGACATATCATCCCATTTATTGTACCACGTGTAATGAACTGTCATAAACCCATCACAGCGAACGTGAGTAAATAACGTTTTTGTTATGGGAGCAAGACCACAATAAATTGAACGTCGAGTTTTGATGAATTTGCTTTCTGTCTTATTTGTATTCGTTTACTGTATTTTTACATATGTATATTTCCTTTCCAATACATCAGACAAGTTTTAAAAATGAAACACAATCAACAAATTAGACTATCTCGTCGATTGCAAATCTTAGTTTCGGATATTCTGCATCAATATACATAGCATAGATAAACAATCATTGTGAGGAAATGACTTATAACCATGGCAACTTACAATGGTATAAGTATCATAGTATTTCGGTAATTATCGTAGTTGTAAAAGAGAGCAAAATATATCTCACACAAACCATGACTCCTGTGATTTATTAAAATTGTAATAAATAAAAATTATTAAAGTCTGTCTTTGAAATAAAATAGGACATTTGACCCCCTTTCTGTTTAGAAAAAGCAGTAGAGCGCACTTTCCTATCCCTTTATTTATGTACCTTTGACACTTTTAATCATTTAAAGAAAATACAACTTCAAGCAGGATGAAAATACATCTCAACTGTCCGTAAATACCACTTCTGTTATACTTTCAGCTTGCAGACAAGTTTTTAAACCCTTTCATGAAAACTTCATCGTGAGGTTTTTACCCCCCTCCACCACCATATTATCGTCTGCTTTAATAGTGTTATCTGCAATATCATTTCAAAGTAAGATTTAAGGCAGTACAACTGACGTGATTTCAAAACAAGTGGCAAATAGTTTTGATCCTGATCAGACGCCGCGTTTAATTAAAAGGGTTAATTACCACAAATAAACCTTCTTTTGAGTAGCTGTACTTAACTGAAGGCGTAAGTGGTAAATATCTACTAGTATTCCATTCCCTACTTTATTATACTAGTCCATCTTTTTGTTTTACATGTGTCGATGTTTTAACAACCCATTGTCTTAACGCTTCCAAGCCAATTCTCTGCCATGACGTCATCAATGTTAACTAATTGTCGTCTGTTTTTATTTTTCAAATTCAAAACTTAGATATTCTGACTTAAGAAATGTTGAAATGAGTGTCAAACATGTTGGATCCTGATCAGCCATATTACAAGCGATGAAGAGAAATATCTGCTATAAAGACAGTTCAAGAGAAACCTCATGTATGATATTTAAGACATGAAAAAGCTTAAAGCAAGATAAAAAAAAAAGGTAATTCGTTACCTGACTTTGAACGTGTTTGGAGTAAAGCGGAATGCGTCACTGGACGCATTTTACTTTATTTTCAATCTGCTTTACGCTATTTGCTGGAAAGATACTAGAATGTCCTTGTGTGTTTCATCTTCAAGACTGCGTAACTGGTGACTACTTTTCTTAGTATATGGATAATCAAAAACGTTAAAAGTGTATATATGGGGTAAATGATTACTAAAATCATATGTGAGTCAAGTCTTTATCGCATAACAACATTGTGCATACCATTCACCATTTTCGTCTTAGGCTCTACATTTTAGTTTGGTCTATACTGCAAAAATCTGTATATACTACTGTAAAATCCGGTAAGTAGGCGTATAGTTAAATTTAAACACAATGCTTTAGATGATGGTAGGTGTCAAACAGTGTAGATCAAGACCCGGCGGCTGGCCTTGATCTACACTGTTTGCGATGCGATAAGGCAGGTTCGGTCACGGCACGGCACAATTATTCATTTGAACGCTTTTATAGTGACACTTTACTGAACAAGTCAGATTTGATCGCTTGTTAAAAATTTAATCTCACTCGTCGCCTAGTTTTCTAATCTAGTCCCAGTTACAAAAAACAACTTCAAATGGAGCAAACTGATTGCAAAATTATAAAATAATCAGTAAATCTTGAACATTGCTCTCATTTATGAATGCTGTAATCAACCTCCTTCTTTAAATAAACAATTAGTATGTTAAGCTCGGGATACAGTGGAAACTCGATACTTCGAACTCGCTTTAGACGAATTTACTTGTATTTCTTACGCTCAATGTTGATAACTCGATCTCGCTTAAGTCGAATATACCCCTATTTCAAAGTAAAAACGTGGCACAGCCACGTTTTAACTTTGAAATATGGGTATTTTCGAACTAACGCGAGTTCGAAGTATCGAGTTTCGATACCTAGCTTATATTGGCAAGCAGTTTGGATACTGATTAGATGCCGAGGAAGACTCTAGCATCCAACGTGTTGGCACTACTATTTAGCTTCTGAAAAGGCATACTTTTGAATCTGAGTAATTTCGCAACCATATGTCTGATACAGACGACATTCTAGTGGGACTACTATGATAATGGTTTATTACTTCTACCGTATACTTTTCTGTACTGGTGTCGTTAAAATTGTTTGGCATTTGTAAAGCATTTGTAAATACTTTTGTGCTTTGTGTGTTTGTAGGAAAATGACAGCATCATTTGTGCTACGATGTAAATAGGTTGGACAGAATTTAGAAGAAAAAAACTATCACAGAGATATCGACTAAACATCGCCGATAGACGGCGCCACCGAGAGAAAAGTAATTTAAGAAAAGGCCAGAAATAAATTACTTTGTATACAGAGCACAGAACTCCGAGACAAGTTTATGTAACGGGTTTTTACAACGCAAAAATAGTGCATTTCCTTTTTATGCCATCAAGCTCTCTTGTTTTTTGGAACACCAGTCAGGAAGGAAGTATGTTAATACAAAGGTCGATTTGATTCGTTTTCTCTGGCTGTGTACTTTGAAGAAAAACCCGATAAGATCAACTGTTCGGAAAGTAACTATGTTACGACCAATGTCAAACAGTTTAGATCCATATGAGATGCCGAAATTTCGAAAATGTGCCCTCGATATTCAGAAGGATAATGTAATAACCAGTGTAATAATCTGCAGTGAAAGGGTTAAGCAAACATCAATTTGAAAATGTAATACCACATTCAAACCGCGTGATTCTCCAGCAGCATCAAACATTTACTTATTCGCTGCCAAATTAATCGTGAGATGTTTACCCCTTCGCCGTTTCATTGTCATCTGCTTCAATTTTGTTGTTTGCAAGATCGTTTCAAAGTAAGATTCAATATAGTGTGACTTTACATATATCGATACAAGTGTCAAACAGATTGAATCCTGATCAGACGCCGCGTTTCGCGGCGTCTAATTGGGATATAAACATTTGGCAAAGTCGCCCTTTGGCGACGTAGGCAGTGAAAAAATTCAAGAGCACGATAAAAAAAATCGTTTGGATCAATTTGGTTATACAACCATTATGCCTTAAGCATCTACGACGTACATGTCTCAAAACAGCGTATGCTACTTGTCATAGCGTGTATTTTAACTGTGCGATCTATTGTGTTTCAACTGGTCAAAATGATTTATGAGTGATTTTCCAAATATGCCCATTCTAAAAAGTGTGCTAGCATACAAGTAAAGTATATGTTCAGAGTGTCGCATGGGAGTTATTTTCGGCCTGTGAGATAGTGCTACATGTACTTAACCTCTTCACTGACATGACGTCCTTAGGTTACACAGTAATTGTCGTCTGCTTTTATTTCTTACATCTAAATATAAGGTAAATTAACACAAATGATCAGAGGCCGCAGTGAATGGTTTGACATTATTATCTTACGGACCGTCATCAGGTTAAAGACACGCTTTTTCAAACACTCTTACATTCGTTGCTTTAGGTTTCTGTTCAACTTGATGAAAATCTTTCATCGCCATTTTATGTCTAGTTCAACATTTTCTAGCTATTAAATACATTTCGTTAAAATTGTTATCTGCAGTTATTAGCTTGATTTAAGGCATTTTGAATAAATATCGATAAACGATGTATATACGAATATCAAACACGAGGACCACATGCTGCGTCTGATTAGGGTCAAAACTGTGTTCATAATTGTGTAATAGTGATGAAATTAGATGATTTAGTGGACTGTGTCCTTCTAGAGTTTTCTCCCTTCTGAATTGTAATCATATTGACTAAATACCTTTCTTTTTCCCGTGCAACACGTGCACATTCTTTTCGTCATTCGGAATGTATATCAGCTTGTCATTCCGATGATAGTTCTGGAGACATCAACACCTTAGAGTACTTTCTGATTTAATTTAATATATTTAACTTGATATCGATTGAGAGATTGGATTTGGTATGTAAAGTCTTTGATTATGTTTATACTGTTATTTAGCTTTCGGGTCATCTGAAATGAGCGACAGTCGAGTGCGGAGCCGAAATTATATTGTTTACGTGTCGAATGTAAATTACAGTCGAACTTTGTTTAACCGAATTATTCAAGATAGCAGCATTACTATTTGTTTTCTAAAAACCTCACATGGCATGTTATTTGCACCCGAGTACTTTTAACCCTTTCAGTTTGTAACCATGGCATTGCAGCACTAGTGAGATTGTTGAGTGTTGTGAGGTTGCAGTCAACCCATAGTTGGTGAGTTTGTGTGGTGTCATTGTAATGGATTGTTTATAACATATTTTAAGGGATTTTAAAGGATCATAATAACCCGTTGTATATATAGATTAAAGGCGTAAGTAGGAAGGCCACTAGGATCGTCCCATTTATCAGTAAACCATTTATGTGTATTAAAGGCAACTTTAGTAAATATAAGTATATTGATGTATGGCATTTTCAGGTTATGTATATTATAAATGGTTGTTTAAATATTGTAATATGTATTACAGATTGTAGACCTTGACGAATTATAAGAGAAAAGTGTCGGCTGTTGTAGTTGTCAGTAACCCTCTAAACCCCTAAGACCCCCAGGGATTATAATCGTTAACAGAATCCTATTGCGGTGACAGGATTAAGGTCCCGTCTGTATCCATGACATTTAAAAGTTACTGTAATATTGATCATTTTCTGTTGGGTTTTACTGATCATAACGGTGATAGTTATCACCCTAATTGTCGAAATACGAACCCCTTTTTAGCGAGTTACCAAACAAATTATGACAAGATAATGCTGTGCTTATCTAACCCCCAACAATAGTTTTATAATTTCAGAATGCAAAGCCTGTCATTCGACCTACCTCAAATATTCTGTATAGATAAAAAGTTCATGGAAGCGAATGGGTTAAAGAAAACAATCCACTTATCTCCCTCCTGACTAAAACACCCCTGGGGCCCGTTTCATAAAACTTCGTACGACAAATGTTGTCCCAAGTCAGATTATAAAAGTCTCAAAAAGTATTTATTTCTCCACCTGATCCTGTTCTGTGCCATCTTTTTGGAATCGTCTTAAAAAGACGATTCCAAAGAGATGTCACAAGACAGGATTAGAGAGAGAAATCAGAAACTAAATGTATTTTAAAGTTTTGACTTACGACAACATTTGTCGTAGGAAGTTATACGAAACGGGCTCCAGGTTCTGATTTCGGATATACCCTTTGATGGAAATATGCGAGGTACTGGTATAATATAAATCTTAGATGGAAGAACCTCTAAGAAAATTAACATATTAATTCCTATTGTCCACAAAAGTAAACATTTGAAAACAGTGTAGACCCTGGTTCGACGTAACAATTTGCGACATCTCATCAGTATCTGCACTGTTGGCTCTTTCGTATTTAATGAGTTGACGAATGAACAAGCAATGTAGTGTCTTAAGATCCCATTTGTATATCTATACTGAAATCTCCTCCAGCAAGCACACAATGGCTCATTGCAATATCAATGCATAAATGGGTTAAACCCTTCCTTGCCATGACCTCATCAATTGTTTTCTGCTTGTATTTATCAAATTAAGATTTAAGGTACTTTGACTTTAGACACATTAAAATGAGTGTCAAACAGTTTCAACCTTATCGAAACTGTTTGTAAATAATCATTGTTCTCGGGGTAGGGCAGTGAATTGATTGAATGAATGTAAACTTTTTATTATTTTTGTCTACACGTAGTGCTTCAGGGGCCCGTTTCATAAAACTTCTTACGACAAATGTTGTCGTAAGTCAAAACTTTAAAAAACATTTAATTTCTTATTTCTCTATCTAATCCTGTCTTGTGACATCTCTTTGGAATCGTCTTTTCAAGACGATTCCAAAGAGATGTCACAATATAGGATTAGATGGAGAAATAAATTATAATTGAGACTTTTATAATCTGACTTACGACAATATTTGTCGTACAGAGTTTTATGAAACGGGCCCCTGATTTTTATTCATCTACTTTATCACCCATATTTTATTTAAGATAATTACCCTTTATGTGAAAAATTGAGTGCTCAATATCATTTGGTTTCTGCTAATGTTGTAACTCGAGTGTGATCATTACCAATTAAAATATACATAAAGCTTTCTCTTTTTAACCTCTGCAATGCCTTACCCCCAGGACAATAGTTATTTGGGAAAACAGCTTCGATTCTGATCAGACGCCACATAACGCGCCTTCTGATTAGGATCAAACCTGTGTGGTATTCATATCGATGTTTCTATAGCAACTATTCATAAATCTTATTTTGAGAAATAAAAGCAGACAACAAGACATTGTTTAACCCTGATTACGTCACAACGATGAATTGGTTTGCTCGGATTTTTTTTTAGCCTAGTTACATTTAATATGAGAGAATGGTGTTCATTTTCCCGCTAAAATTAATATAAAGTATTTGTTTTATCATGAAATATTTTCTAACTTACATTACAAGAATAATTTAACCTCTTCACTGCCTAACCGAATACAATGGTTATTTGCAAACAGCTTGGAAAGAATCAGACGCCGCATAACGCGGCATCTGATCAGGATTCAAACTGTTTGTCACAATTCAATATTGATGTAATCGCAATACCTAGTATTTAAATTTGAGAAATAAAAGCAGACGACGCTTGTTTAAGATTAGTGACGTCATGGCAGTGAAGGGATGAAAGACATAGTTGACATATTTGCAGGGAATGATATCAAACATCAATAGGTATAACCAGCATTCCTGTGAGCAGCCATGTTATCAGTTACATAAATGAGTTTTTGTTTTGACGACAAAGCACATCAAACCCCTTACATGTAGATCTATATGACAGTTCCAAAAAGTTTAACAAACCTAATACATGAAGTCAGGGCTACCATTTCTCCGGATTTTTTTTCTAAATCTTTGGATTTATTTCTGTTACATGGTAGCTTAAAGCATGCTTAAAGCATTCTGCGTTACTTTCAGTCTGCTTTAAGTAGTTATATGTCAACAAAACTAGAAATAGGCTATGTGGTAAAGGTACGATTCGAAAAATCGCACTTGAAAAATGCAAATTTGGAAATCTTAGGATTTTTCATGCCAACTTATGGTAGCCCTGTGTAGTTCACTCTTTGCCTTGTTGTCAAGCTAACCCTTGTATGAAGATACTAATAATTCACGTCGCTTGCAATGGAAAGAAATAACGCGGTATAAGACATTCAGACAGAGCCTGCTATATATGCCATTTAAACCAATCACAGTTTAGCTTTTTTCTTCTTTATTTACACCAAAAACGTGTACAAAATCACGTTTACCGGCGCCCGCTTTCAGTCTTGCGCAATATTTTCACTTTTTTATCATAGAAGTGAAATTTTGGTATAGTTACTCGACAACATTCCACAATAACTATCATATATATCCGTTTGAAGTTTGGAACACTTGTATAGTATTTAGAACAATTTTTGCAGGTTATTCACTTTTTCAAAAGGTACGCTACATTAAAGTCAATAAATGGTCAGTTTATACTACTGTTTTCTTTAAACATTCATTTCAAAGCATGCCTAATAGCAATTAAAGACACCTGGTTCAAGCTATATATCGATTATGAAACACAAAATAAAATGACAAACGACAACGTCGGACGGACGATGATGGATACGTCTTCGAACAATCTCCGTGTACACTTTCTTGTACACTTATCTTATAAGCAAGATAGGTGACTGGTTAATACAGGACAAAAGTACAGTAAAACCTCTCTCGACCACATATCGTATACGACCACTTAATTATGTTAATGATAAGGTGTTTGTGGCAAGTGACTGATTAAAGCAATGTGACAGTAAACAGACAGCTCCTTTAGGAGCTTTTCTGTTTTAAATTCGCATTGCTTAAAGCTCTCACTTGTCTTTTATGCAATCAATAAGCCTTCGTTTTAGTGGTCGTAAAAGTGCAGTTTCACCCGGCGTCTGATCTGGCTCCTAACTGTTTGCACTGCAAATAATAGTTTTAGCGTAAACGCGTTTATTGGGAAAGAATAACACATTCTCCACTGTATCATCAGTAAAATCGGTTCAAAGATAGATTTAGGGCAGCATGACTAAAGCAATTTAGAAACGAGTAACAAACAGATTGGATCCACATCAGAAGTCGAATTACGCGACGTCTGATCCGGATTCAAATTGTGTTCAAAGAAGACTTAATCGTATTTTGTTGTAAAATTGCTAAACAAAACGTGTCGCCAAATCCGGAAGGCTTCTGTATTCAAAGGATTCATAGTATTTAGCACATAGACTTACATCACAATATTAGAAATCAATTACAGTCTAACCTTTATATAAGGCAATAATTCGATCACATAACAAAGAGATTTCTCAGTAAAGGAGGCAAATTAATGAAAGAGAAAAGTAATACAAGCAGCTCCGAAGGAGCTTTGTACATTTCTTTTTTCTTGCATTAACCTGTCAACTGTCATAGAGTATTGTTTTTTATTCTTTTCATGATCGGTTAACACGTGTTAGATTGTATAACATCAAAGAACAATTACGCATTCTGCGTGAATAAAAATGTCTGGAATGAAGTAGGCATTGCGATATTGAGCATCTCTGTGTAACCTATTTACCGCGATAGTGTCGTCTGTTGAAACATTGTCGTCTGTTGTTGTTGCCTTAACCCTTTCACCGCCGGACTCGCCTAAAGTCAAATTTGCAAACAGTTTTAATTCTGATCAGACGCCGCGTCACGCGGCGTCTGATCAGGATCAAAACTGTTTGGCACTCGTTTCGATATTTCTTATGTCATACTCTCTCAAATTTAACTTTGGAATGCTATTGCAAACAACAATATTGCAGTAGACGACACAATACCGGTGTAGGGGTAAAAAACTCAAAATTAATTTGGCGGTGAAAGGGTTAATATTTTAGTTCAAGTATTTTGACTGGAAATAACAACAACATCTGTACATGTTTAAGCAATGAACATATTAGATGTCCAAATGTGACTCTAAAGTACTCAGCGTTTGATTTAACCTATTTTTACCGTGATATTTCAATAAACTCTCCCTATGTGCTTGTTGGAACACTTCATTATAGATACATGTATACACGTACAATGGTAATCTAAGCACACTGCAAAGTTTTCCCCATGCTTTAGAACATTTCATAATCAATAGCAAACAGTGTAGAATCTGATGAGACGCCGCGTGGCGCGGCGTCTTATCAGAGTCTACACTGATTGCCAGTTTCCCCTTTTATAGACACTAAACTTAAATGGGTTAATCCAAATTGTTTACAAATGCATGTAGCTGTACAGTCGGGTTTGGCAGAGAAAAGGTTACATGTTGGCCTTGAAAAACTACAATAGGTTTAATCGGGTTTTCACGAGCATTATTTCCAGGAAATCTGAAAATTCTTGGCACAGTTCAAAGATTATCGTTTCCTGTTACTAAAATCAATTTTGATTACAATCACACTTGTGCTTATCGGCCACTGTTTTAAGAAAACACGATACTTGATTGTTTAATGCAGAACACCAGTATAACAGAAAATTCTAATAGGAACTTTCGGCTTTCCGTTTGCCCTGTAATCAAGCTAACCCTTGTATGAAAATACTAATAATTCATATCGCTTTGAACGGCCGCTAAACACAAGTACGACTGTGTGTAGAAAAGAAACATAAATTTGGTGTCCTGCCCTCGGATAGGGCGTTCTCATGTCAACTCTACGCACATTCAACATTTACCTTTCTTTATCATTGGCAAAAGTGACCACATTCATATATGCAAAACAAGTGTATTACGTGTTTCACAATCGTTCCTCATGCATTAAATTTTATATTAATCTAATTGTAACTATTATTTGTTTTCTGTATTGCGCTTGAATTGTCTGTTTTTAAAGTGGCTAATGTAATATGCCATCTGCTTTAAAAACATACTATTTCGCAATCGTTTTGCAAAGTAAAGACGTTCACCTCTACTCTGACATTACAACAAGTTAATTGACATTTATTTTGCAGCCCATTGAGAAGGATTTTCACCTCTTTACTGCCATGACGTAATTATCTTTTAACAATTGTTGTCTGCTTTCATTTCTCAAATTTAAATTTAAGGTACTTTTGATTAAGAAATTTAAAATTGTGTGCCAAATAGTTTGGATTCTGATCACACGCCGCGTTACGCTGCGTCTGATCAGGATTCAAACTGTTTGCAAATTACCATTGTTCTCGGGTTAAGACATTGAAGGTTTATATATGCTATGCAATATAAATCATTCGCAAATAGGCATTTATTGTTCCCGTTTAGCTCGTTTTATCCTTATATCTTAATTCGCATGAACACTTGAAAGTAGAATATATACACAGTTTACAAATGTAAATTTGCCGTCTAGAGAATAAACTATCATACAATAAAATTAACTTACACTGTACAGAGGAGAACACGTTATTCTGTCCCGTGTAAACGAAGAGAAACGCAACCGCAATGCAATAACATATAGACAAATATATTTTCTCGAAGTTTCTTACGATTTATCTGAAATAATCTGTGTGGAAAACAGCTTGGAGTCAGATCAGACGCCTAGTTGCGCGGCGTCTGATCTGACTTCAAACTGTTTGCAACGGAAATACTACTTTAAGCGTAAACGCGTTTATTTGGAAAGAGTAACGTCTTTTACATGGTATTTCTAACTATACCAGTTATGACAAGTTGAAAGGTGTCATTTTGAAACAGAGATTACAATATTCACAGAATTTAAAGTTTGAAAACAAATGAAATAACATAAATAATAATTTGAGATCTTTTTAAAAATCAAACTATATAGTTCTGTGAATACGATAATAGTAATAGTACATGCACTGATGCCTATCAGAAACGAGTCTTCGCTGCCACCTCGGTCCGTCTCTCGTTCTCTAGCTGTTGTGGCGCTACAAGATAACTTCACTCCAATCTCAGATATTGCTTTTTATTAACATGCGATCCCATGTCTGATATTTCATATTCTATATCTACAATAAAACCTCGGTATTCCGAAGTCTCAAATATTACTTATTAATATTGTCAAATATAGGCGGTAGCTTAAAGCTAGATGAAAGTGAAACACAAAGCTCCCATTGGGAGCTTTCTGCTTTACTGTCATCTTGCTTTAAGCAATTAGTGCCTTTAATATTGCAATCAGATTTTTTTTAATCGAATTGTTGCTATAACACGATATTATTGGTCTTGTCTCGTGTTCAATTCTTTCTCTTGAAAGTTTGCCTTTCATTGCATATCTAATATGAAAGCACCCCGTCAGTAGAGCCGTCTTAACATCAGCGAATACAAGACGAGACTAGATAAAATATTTAATCAATGTAAAGGAATTAAATTCTTGACATATCATCCCATTTATTGTACCACGTGTAATGAACTGTCATAAACCCATCACAGCGAACGTGAGTAAATAACGTTTTTGTTATGGGAGCAAGACCACAATAAATTGAACGTCGAGTTTTGATGAATTTGCTTTCTGTCTTATTTGTATTCGTTTACTGTGTTTGTACATATGTATATTTCCTTTCCAATACATCAGACAAGTTTTAAAAATGAAACACAATCAACAAATTAGACTATCTCGTCGATTGCAAATCTTAGTTTCGGATATTCTGCATCAATATACATAGCATAGATAAACAATCATTGTGAGGAAATGACTTATAACCATGTCAACTTACAATGGTATAAGTATCATAGTATTTCGGTAATTATCGTAGTTGTAAAAGAGAGCAAAATATATCTCACACAAACCATGACTCCTGTGATTTATTAAAATTGTAATAAATAAAAATTATTAAAGTCTGTCTTTAAATAAAATAGGACATTTGACCCCCTTTCTGTTTAGAAAAAGCAGTAGAGCGCACTTTCCTATCCCTTTATTTATGTACCTTTGAAACTTTTAATCATTTAAAGAAAATACAACTTCAAGCAGGATGAAAATACATCTCAACTGTCCGTAAATACCACTTTTGTTATACTTTCAGCTTGCAGACAAGTTTTTAAACCCTTTCATGAAAACTTGATCGTGAGGTTTTTACCCCCCCCCCCCTCCACCACCATATTATCGTCTGCTTTAATAGTGTTATCTGCAATATCATTTCAAAGTAAGATTTAAGGCAGTACAACTGACGTGATTTCAAAACAAGTGGCAAATAGTTTTGATCCTGATCAGACGCCGCGTTTAATTAAAAGGGTTAATTACCACAAATAAACCTTCTTTTGAGTAGCTGTACTTAACTGAAGGCGTAAGTGGTAAATATCTACTAGTATTCCATTCCCTACTTTATTATACTAGTCCATCTTTTTGTTTTACATGTGTCGATGTTTTAACAACCCATTGTCTTAACGCTTCCCAGCCAAAGTCTGTTAACCAATTCTCTGCCATGACGTCATCAATGTTAACTAATTGTCGTCTGTTTTTATTTTTCAAATTCAAAACTTAGATATTCTGACTTAAGAAATGTTGAAATGAGTGTGAAACATGTTGGATCCTGATCAGCCATATTACAAGCGATGAAGAGAAATATCTGCTATAAAGACAGTTCAAGAGAAACCTCATGTATGATATTTAAGACATGAAAAAGCTTAAAGCAAGATAAAAAAAAAGGTAATTCGTTACCTGAATTTGAACGTGTTTTGGAGTAAAGCGGAATGCGTCACTGGACGCATTTTACTTTATTTTCAATCTGCTTTACGCTATTTGCTGGAAAGATACTAGAATGTCCTTGTGTGTTTCATCTTCAAGACTGCGTAACTGGTGACTACTTTTCTTAGTATATGGATAATCAAAAACGTTAAAAGTGTATATATGGGGTAAATGATTACTAAAATCATATGTGAGTCAAGTCTTTATCGCATAACAACATTGTACATACCAAACACCATTTTCGTCTTAGGCTCTACATTTTAGTTTGGTCTATACTGCAAAAATCTGTATATAATACTGCTAAACACAATGCTTTTGATGATGGTAGGTGTCAAACAGTGTAGATCAAGACCCGGCGGCTGGCCTTGATCTACACTGTTTGCGATGCGATAAGGCAGGTTCGGTCTCGGCACGGCACAATTATTCATTTGAACGCTTTTATAGTGACACTTTACTGAACAAGTCAGATTTGATCGCTTGTTAAAAATTTAATCTCACTCGTCGCCTAGTTTTCTAATCTAGTCCAAGTTACAAAAAAAACTTCAAATGGAGCAAACTGATTGCAAAATTATAAAATAATCAGTAAATCTTGAACATTGCTCTCATTTATGAATGCTGTAATCAACCTCCTTCTTTAAATAAACAATTAGTATGTTAAGCTCGGGATACAGTGGAAACTCGATACTTCGAACTCGCTTTAGACGAATTTACTTGTATTTCTTACGCTCAATGTTGATAACTCGATCTCGCTTAAGTCGAATATACCCCTATTTCAAAGTAAAAACGTGGCACAGCCACGTTTTAACTTTGAAATATGAGTATTTTCGAACTAACGCGAGTTGGAAGTATCGAGTTTCGATACCTAGCTTATATTGGCAAGCAGTTTGGATACTGATTAGATGCCGAGGAAGACTCTAGCATCCAACGTGTTGGCACTACTATTTAGCTTCTGAAAAGGCATACTTTTGAATCTGAGTAATTTCGCAACCATATGTCTGATGCAGACGACATTCTAGTGGGACTACTATGATAATGGTTTATTACTTCTACCGTATACTTTTCTGTACTGGTGTCGTTAAAATTGTTTGGCATTTGTAAAGCATTTGTAAATACTTTTGTGCTTTGTGTGTTTGTAGGAAAATGACAGCATCATTTGGGCTACGATGTGAATAGGTTGGACAGAATTTAGAAAAAAAACTATCACAGAGATATCGACTAAACATCGCCGATAGACGGCGCCACCGAGAGAAAAGTAATTTAAGAAAAGGCCAGAAATAAATTACTTTGTATACAGAGCACAGAACTCCGAGACAAGTTTATGTAACGGGTTTTTACAACGCAAAAATAGTGCATTTCCTTTTTATGCCATCAAGCTCTCTTGTTTTTTGGAACACCAGTCAGGAAGGAAGTATGTTAATACAAAGGTCGATTTGATTCGTTTTCTCTGGCTGTGTACTTTGAAGAAAAACCCAATAAGATCAACTGTTCGGAAAGTAACTATGTTACGACCAATGTCAAACAGTTTAGATCCATATGAGATGCCGAAATTTCGAAAATGTGCCCTCGATATTCAGAAGGATAATGTAATAACCAGTGTAATAATCTGCAGTGAAAGGGTTAAGCAAACATCAATTTGAAAATGTAATACCACATTCAAACCGCGTGATTCTCCAGCAGCATCAAACATTTACTTATTCGCTGCCAAATTAATCGTGAGATGTTTACCCCTTCGCCGTTTCATTGTCATCTGCTTCAATTTTGTTGTTTGCAAGATCGTTTCAAAGTAAGATTCAATATAGTGTGACTTTACATATATCGATACAAGTGTCAAACAGATTGAATCCTGATCAGACGCCGCGTTTCGCGGCGTCTAATTGGGATATAAACATTTGGCAAAGTCGCCCTTTGGCGACGTAGGCAGTGAAAAAATTCAAGAGCACGATAAAAAAAATCGTTTGGATCAATTTGGTTATACAACCATTATGCCTTAAGCATCTACGACGTACATGTCTCAAAACAGCGTATGCTACTTGTCATAGCGTGTATTTTAACTGTGCGATCTATTGTGTTTCAACTGGTCAAAATGATTTATGAATGATTTTCCAAATATGCCCATTCTAAATAGTGTGCTAGCATACAAGTAAAGTATATGTTCAGAGTGTCGCATGGGAGTTATTTTCGGCCTGTGAGATAGTGCTACATGTACTTAACTTCTTCACTGACATGACGTCCTTAGGTTACACAGTAATTGTCGTCTGCTTTTATTTCTTACATCTAAATATAAGGTAAATTAACACAAATGATCAGAGACCGCAGTGAATGGTTTGACATTATTATCTTACGGACCGTCATCAGGTTAAAGACACGCTTTTTCAAACACTCTTACATTCGTTGCTTTAGGTTTCTGTTCAACTTGATGAAAATCTTTCATCGCCATTTTATGTCTAGTTCAACATTTTCTAGCTATTAAATACATTTCGTTAAAATTGTTATCTGCAGTTATTAGCTTGATTTAAGGCATTTTGAATAAATATCGATAAACGATGTATATACGAATATCAAACACGAGGACCACATGCTGCGTCTGATTAGGGTCAAAACTGTGTTCATAATTGTGTAATAGTGATGAAATTAGATGATTTAGTGGACTGTGTTAGTTTTCTCCCTTCTGAATTGTAATCATATTGACTAAATACCTTTCTTTTTCCCGTGCAACACGTGCACATTCTTTTCGTCATTCGGAATGTATATCAGCTTGTCATTCCGATGATAGTTCTGGAGACATCAACACCTTAGAGTACTTTCTGATTTAATTTAATATATTTAACTTGATATCGATTGAGAGATTGGATTTGGTATGTAAAGTCTTTGATTATGTTTATACTGTTATTTAGCTTTCGGGTCATCTGAAATGAGCGACAGTCGAGTGCGGAGCCGAAATTGTATTGTTTACGTGTCGAATGTAAATTACAGTCGAACTTTGTTTAACCGAATTATTCAAGATAGCAGCATTACTATTTGTTTTCTAAAAACCTCACATGGCATGTTATTTGCACCCGAGTACTTTTAACCCTTTCAGATTGTAACCATGGCATTGCAGCACTAGTGAGATTGTGGAGTGTTGTGAGGTTGCAGTCAACCCATAGTTGGTGAGTTTGTGTGGTGTCATTGTAATGGATTGTTTATAACATATTTTAAGGGATTTTAAAGGATCATAATAACCCGTTGTATATATAGATTAAAGGCGTAAGTAGGAAGGCCACTAGGATCGTCCCATTTATCAGTAAACCATTTATGTGTATTAAAGGCAACTTTAGTAAATATAAGTATATTGATGTATGGCATTTTCAGGTTATGTATATTATAAATGGTTGTTTAAATATTGTAATATGTATTACAGATTGTAGATTTTGACGAATTATAAGAGAAAAGTGTCGGCTGTTGTAGTTGTCAGTAACCCTCTAAACCCCTAAGACCCCCAGGGATTATAATCGTTAACAGAATCCTATTGCGGTGACAGGATTAAGGTCCCGTCTGTATCCATGACATTTAAAAGTTACTGTAATATTGATCATTTTCTGTTGGGTTTTACTGATCATAACGGTGATAGTTATCACCCTAATTGTCGAAATACGAACCCCTTTTTAGCGAGTTACCAAACAAATTATGACAAGATAATGCTGTGCTTATCTAACCCCCAACAATAGTTTTATAATTTCAGAAGGCAAAGCCTGTCATTCGACCTACCTCAAATATTCTGTATAGATAAAAAGTTCATGGAAGCGAATGGGTTAAAGAAAACAATCCACTTATCTCCCTCCTGCCTAAAACACCCCTGGGGCCCGTTTCATAAAACTTCGTACGACAAATGTTGTCCCAAGTCAGATTATATAAGTCTCAAAAAGTATTTATTTCTCCACCTGATCCTGTTGTGTGCCATCTTTTTGGAATCGTCTTAAAAAGACGATTCCAAAGAGATGTCACAAGACAGGATTAGAGAGAGAAATCAGAAACTAAATGTATTTTAAAGTTTTGACTTACGACAACATTTGTCGTAGGAAGTTTTACGAAACGGGCTCCAGGTTCTGATTTCGGATATACCCTTTGATGGAAATATGCGAGGTACTGGTATAATATAAATCTAAGATGGAAGAACCTCTAAGAAAATTAACATATTAATTCCTATTGTCCACAAAAGTAAACATTTGAAAACAGTGTAGACCCTGGTTCGACGTAACAATTTGCGACATCTCATCAGTATCTGCACTGTTGGCTCTTTAGTATTTAATGAGTTGACGAATGAACAAGCAATGTAGTGTCTTAAGATCCCATTTGTATATCTATACTGAAATCTCCTCCAGCAAGCACACAATGGCTCATTGCAATATCAATGCATAAATGGGTTAAACCCTTCCTTGCCATGACCTCATCAATTGTTTTCTGCTTGTATTTATCAAATTAAGATTTAAGGTACTTTGACTTTAGACACATTAAAATGAGTGTCAAACAGTTTCAACCTTATCGAAACTGTTTGTAAATAATCATTGTTCTCGGGGTAGGGCAGTTAATTGATTGAATGAATGTAAACTTTTTAATATTTTTGTCTACACGTAGTGCTTCAGGGGCCCGTTTCATAAAACTTCTTACGACAAATGTTGTCGTAAGTCAAAACTTTAAAAAACATTTAATTTCTTATTTCTCTATCTAATCCTGTCTTGTGACATCTCTTTGGAATCGTCTTTTCAAGACGATTCCAAAGAGATGTAACAATATAGGATTAGATGGAGAAATAAATTATAATTGAGACTTTTATAATCTGACTTACGACAATATTTGTCGTACAAAGTTTTATGAAACGGGCCCCTGATTTTTATTCATCTACTTTATCACCCATATTTTATTTAAGATAATTACCCTTTATGTGAAAAATTGAGTGCTCAATATCATTTGGTTTCTGCTAATGTTGTAACTCGAGTGTGATCATAACCAATTAAAATATACATAAAGCTTTCTCTTTTTAACCTCTGCAATGCCTTACCCCCAGGACAATAGTTATTTGGGAAAACAGCTTCGATTCTGATCAGACGCCACGTAACGCGCCTTCTGATTAGGATCAAACCTGTGTGGTATTCATATCGATGTTTCTATAGCAAATATTCATAAATCTTATTTTGAGAAATAAAAGCAGACAACAAGACATTGTTATACCCTGATTACGTCACAACGATGATTTGGTTTGTTCGGATTTTTTTAGCCTAGTTACATTTAATATGAGAGAATGGTGTTCATTTTCCCGCTAACATTAATATAAAGTATTTGTTTTATCATGAAATATTTTCTACCTTTCATTACAAGAATAAGTTAACATCTTCACTGCCTAAACCGAATACAATGGTTATTTGCAAACAGCTTGGAAAGAATCAGACGCCGCATAACGCGACATCTGATCAGGATTCAAACTGTTTGTCACAATTCAATATTGATGTAATCGCAATACCTAGTATTTAAATTTGAGAAATAAAAGCAGACGACGCTTGTTTAAGATTGGTGACGTCATGGCAGTGAAGGGGCGAAAGGCATAGTTGACATCTTTGCAGGGGATGATATCAAATATCAATAGGTATAACCAGCATTCCTGTAAGCAGCCATGTTATCAGTTACATAAATGAGTTTTTGTCTTGACGACAAAGCTCGTCAAATCTCTAACATGTAGATCTATATGACAGTTCCAAAAAATTTAACAAACCTAATACATGAAGTCAGGGCTACCATTTCTCCGGATTATTTCTAAATCTTTGGATTTATTTCTGTTACATGGTAGCTTAAAGCAGGCTGAAAGTAAAGGCGCATTCTGCGTTACTTTCAGCCTGCTTTAAGTAGTTATATGTCAACAAAACTAGAAATAGGCTATGTGGTAAAGGTACGATTCGAAAAATTGCACTTGAAAAATGCAAATTTGGAAATCTTAGGATTGTTCATGCCAACTTATGGCAGCCCTGTGTAGTTCACTCTTGCAATGGAAAGAAATAACGCGGTATAAGACATTCAGACAGAGCCTGCTAGATAAGCCATTTAAACCAATCACAGTTTAGCTTTTTTCATCTTTATTTGCACCAAAAACGTGTACAAAATCACGTTTCTGTTAAGTATCCTACCGGCGCCCGCTTTCAGTCTTGCGCAATATTTTCACTTTTTTATCATAGAAGTGAAATTTTGGTATATATACTCGACAACATTCCACAATAACTATCTTATGTATCCGTTTGAAGTTTGGAACACTTGTTTAGTATTTAGAACATTTTTTTCAGGTTATTCACTTTTTCAAAAGGTACGCTACATTAAATTCAATAAATGGTCAGTTTATACCACTGTTTTCTTTAAACATTCATTTCAAAGCATGCCTAATAGCAATTAAAGACACCTGGTTCAAGCTATATATCGATTATGAAACACAAAATAAAATGACAAACGACAACGTCGGACGGACGGACGGACGATGATGGATACGTCTTAGAACAATCTCCGTGTACACTTTCTTGTACACTTATCTTATACAGTGGAGAATCTGTTATTCTTTCCCGTTTAAACGCAAACGTACGCAAACGCAAAGCACTCAAACGTAGAAAATAACAACTTTTTGACAATTCTGATATTTCATGTTTATCTTGGTGGCAAACAGTATGGAGCCTGATCAGACGCCGGGTTACCCGGCGTCTGATCTGGCTCCAAACTGTTTGCACTGCAAATAATAGTTTTAGCGTAAACGCGTTGATTGGGAAAGAATAACAGATTCTCCACTGTAAGCAAGATAGGTGACTGGTTAATACAGGACAAAAGTACAGTAAAACCCCTCTCGACCACATATCGTATACGACCACTTAATTATGTTAATGATAAGGTGTTTGTGGCAAGTGACTGATTAAAGCAATGTGACAGTAAACAGAAAGCTCCTTTAGGAGCTTTTCTGTTTTAAATTCGCATTGCTTAAAGCTCTCACTTGTCTTTTATGCAATCAATTAGGCTTCGTTTTAGTGGTCGTAAAAGTGCAGTTTTACTGTTTACACACCTCGTTGAAAGGGTATCATAAATTCATAAATCATAAATTCGCTCACTGCATTCAAAATAATAAAAACAATTTTCCTACAGTGGAGAATCTGTTATTCTTTCCGAATAAACGCGTTTACGCTAAAACTATTATTTGCAGTGCAAACAGTTTGGAGCCAAATCAGACGCCGGGTAACCCGGCGTCTGATCAGGCTCCTAACTGTTTGCCACCAAGATAAAAAAGAATTATCAGAAGTGTCCAAAAGTTGTTCTTTTCTACGTTTTAGTGCTTTGCGTTTGCGTACGTTTGCGTTTAAACGGGAAAGAATAACAGATTCTCCATTGTAATAAACTGTCATCTCTCCCCAACGACGATATCTTCTGTTGAAAGGGTTTTGTTCATGTGCATTGTTTCTTACCTAAGATAGACATCTCCCTAAGCAGGGAACTACTTTAATCCTTTCACCACCAACTCATCGTGAGTGTTTAACCCCTTCACCGCCATAGTGTCGCTTGCCTGTTACAGTGGAGAATCTGTTATTCTTTCCCGTTTAAACGCAAACGTACGCAAACGCAAAGCGCTAAAACGTAGAAAAGAACAACTTTTGGACAATTCTGATATATCATGTTTATCTTGGTGGCAAACAGTTTGGAGCCTGATCAGACGCCGGGTTACCCGGCGTCTGATCTGGCTCCAAGCTGTTTGCATTGCAAATAATAGTTTTAGCTTTAACGCGTTTATTGGGAAAGAATAACACATTCTCCACTGTATCATCAGTAAAATCGGTTCAAAGATAGATTTAGGGCAGCATGACTAACGCAATTTAGAAACGAGTATCAAACAGATTGGATCCACATCAGACGTCGAACTACGCGACGTCTGATCCGGATTCAAACTGTGTTCAAAGAAGACTTAATCGTATTTTGTTGTAAAATGGCTAAACAAAACGTGTCGCCAAATCCGGAAGGCTTCTGTATTCAAAGGATTCGTAGTATTTAGCACATAGACTTACATCCCCATATTAGAAATCAATTACAGTCTTACCTTTATATAAAGCAATAATTCGATCACATAACAAAGAGATTTCTCAGTAAAGGAGGAAAATTAATGCAAGAGAAAAGTAATACAAGCAGCTCCGAAGGAGCTTTATACATTTCTTTTGTATTGCATTAACCTGTCAACTGTCATAGAGTATTGTTTTTTATTCTTTTCATGATCGGTTAACACGTGTTAGATTGTATAACATCAAAGAACAATTACGCATTCTGCGTGAATGAAAATGTCTGGAATGAAGTAGGCAATGAGATATTGAGCATCTCTGTGTACATGTAACCTGTTTACCGCGATATTGTTGTCTGTTGTAACATTGTCGTCTGCTGTTGTTGCCTTAATATTTTAGTTCATGCATTTTGACTGGAAAAACTATAACATCGTTACATGCATAAGCAATGAACAGATTGGATGTCCAAATTTGGCTTTAAAGTACTCAGCGTTTGATTTAACCCATTTTTACCTTGATATTGCAATAAACCCTCCCTATGTGATTGTTGGAACATTTCATTATATATACATGTATACACGTAGAATGATGATCTAAGAACACTGCAATGTTTTCCATGCTTTAGAAAATGTCATTACCAATAGCAAACAGTGTAGATTCTGATGAGACGCCGCGTGACGCGGCGTCTCATCAGAGTCTACACTGTTTGCCAGTTTCCCCTTTTATAGACACTAATCTTAAATAGTTTAATCCAAATTGTTTGCAAATACATGTAGCTGTGTGGTCGGGTTTGGCAGAGATGAGGTTACATGTTGGCCTTGAAAACCTACAATAGATTTAATCCGGTTTTCACGAGCATTATTTCCAGGAAAATCTGAAAATTCTTGGCACAGTTCAAAAGGTACCGTTCCCTGGTGCTAAAATCAATTTTGATAACAATCAAACTCGTGTTAATCGGCCATTGTTTAAAGAAAACACGACACTTAATTATTTTATGCAGGACACAAGTATAACAAAATTTTCTAATAGAACATTTCGGTTTTACGTTTGCCTTGTTGTCAAGCTAACCCTTGTTTGAAGATACTAATAATTCACATCGCTTTGAATGACCGCTTTACTCAAGTACGACTGTGGAAAAAAACATCACTTTAGTGTCCTGCCCTCGGATAGGGCGTTCTCATGTAAACTCTACGCACATTCAACATTTACCTTTCTTTATCATTGGCAAAAGTGACCACATTCATATATGCAAAACAAGTGTATTACGTGTTTCACAATCGTTCCTCATGCATTAAATTTTATATTAATCTAATTGTAACTATTATTTGTTTCTGTATTGCGCTTGAATTGTCTGTTTTTAAAGTGGCTAATGTAATATGCCATCTGCTTTAAAACATACTATTTCGCAGTCGTTTTGCAAAGTAAAGACGTTCACCTCTACTCTGAAATTACAACAAGTTAATTGACATTTATTTTGCAGCCCATTGAGAAGGATTTTCACCTCTTTACTGCCATGACGTTATTATCTTTTAACAATTGTTGTCTGCTTTCATTTTTTAAATTTAAATTTAAGGTAATTTTGCTTAAGAAATTTAAAATTGTGTGCCAAATAGTTTGGATTCTGATCACACGCCGCGTTACGCTGCGTCTGATCAGGATCCAAACTGTTTGCAAATTACCATTGTTCTCGGTTAAGACATTGAAGGTTTATATATGCTATGCAATATAAATCATTCGCAAATAGGCATTTATTGTTCCCTTTAGCTCGTTTTATCCTTATATCTTAATTCGCATGAACACTTGAAAGTAGAATATATACACAGTTTACAAATGTAAATTTGCCGTCTAGAGAATAAACTATCATACAATAAAATTAACTTACACTGTACAGAGGAGAACACGTTATTCTGTCCAGTGTAAACGAAGAGAAACGCAACCGCAATGCAATAACATATAGACAAATAGATTTTCTCGAAGTTTCTTACGATTTATCTGAAATAATCTGTGTGGAAAACAGCTTGGAGTCAGATCAGACGCCTAGTTGCGCGGCGTCTGATCTGACTTCAAACTGTTTGCAACGGAAATACTACTTTAAGCGTAAACGCGTTTATTTAGAAAGACTTACGTCTTTTCCTTGGTATATTTTCTAGCTATACCAGTTATGACAAGTTGAAAGGTGTCATTTTGAAACAGAGATTACAATATTCACAGAATTTAAAGTTTGAAAACAAATAGAATAACATAAATAATAATTTGAGATCTTTTTAAAAATCAAACTATATAGTTCTGTGAATACGATAATAGTAATAGTACATGCACTGATGCCTATCAGAAACGAGTCTTCGCTGCCACCTCGGTCCGTCTCTCGTTCTCTAGCTGTTGTGGCGCTACAAGATAACTTCACTCCAATCTCAGATATTGCTTTTTATTAACATGCAATCCCATGTCTGATATTTCATATTCTATATCTACAATAAAACCTCGGTATTCCGAAGTCTCAAATATTACTTATTAATATTGTCAAATATAGGCGGTAGCTTAAAGCTAGATGAGAGTGAAACTGAAAGCTCCCATTGGGAGCTTTCTGCTTTACTGTCATCTTGCTTTAAGCAATTAGTGCCTTTAATATTGCAATCAGATTTTCAATCGAATTGTTGCTATAACACGATATTATTGGTCTTGTCTCGTGTTCAATTCTTTCTCTTGAAAGTTTGCCTTTCATTGCATATCTAATATGAAAGCACCCCGTCAGTAGAGCCGTCTTAACATCAGCGAATACAAGACGAGACAAGATAAAATATTTAATCAATGTAAAGGAATTAAATTCTTGACATATCATCCCATTTATTGTACCACGTGTAATGAACTGTCATAAACCCATCACAGCGAACGTGAGTAAATAACGTTTTTGTTATGGGAGCAAGACCACAATACATTGAACGTCGAGTTTTGATGAATTTGCTTTCTGTCTTATTTGTATTCGTTTACTGTGTTTGTACATATGTATATTTCCTTTCCAATACATCAGACAAGTTTTAAAAATGAAACACAATCAACAACTTAGACTATCTCGTCGATTGCAAATCTTAGTTTCGGATATTCTGCATCAATATTCATAGCATAGATAAACAATCATTGTGAGGAAATGACTTATAACCATGGCAACTTACACTGGTATAAGTATCATAGTATTTCGGTAATTATCGTAGTTGTAAAAGAGAGCAAAATATATCTCACACAAACCATGACTCCTGTGATTTATTAAAATTGTAATAAATAAAAATTATTAAAGTCTCTCTTTGAAATAAAATAGGACATTTGACCCCTTTCTGTTTAGAAAAAGCAGTAGAGCGCACTTTCCTATCCCTTTATTTGTGTACCTTTGAAACTTTTAATCCTTTAAAGAAAACACAACTTCAAGCAGGATGAAAATACATCTCAACTGTCCGTAAATACCACTTTTGTTATACTTTCAGCTTGCAGACAAGTTTTTAAACCCTTTCATGAAAACTTGATCGTGAGGTTTTTACCCCCCTCCACCACCATATTATCGTCTGCTTTAATAGTGTTATCTGCAATATCATTTCAAAGTAAGATTTAAGGCAGTACAACTGACGTGATTTCAAAACAAGTGGCAAATAGTTTTGATCCTGATCAGACGCCGCGTTTAATTAAAAGGGTTAATTACCACAAATAAACCTTCTTTTGAGTAGCTGTACTTAACTGAAGGCGTAAGTGGTAAATATCTACTAGTATTCCATTCCCTACTTTATTATACTAGTCCATCTTTTTGTTTTACATGTGTCGATGTTTTAACAACCCATTGTCTTAACGCTTCCCAGCCAAAGTCTGTTAACCAATTCTCTGCCATGACGTCATCAATGTTAACTAATTGTCGTCTGTTTTTATTTTTCAAATTCAAAACTTAGATATTCTGACTTAAGAAATGTTGAAATGAGTGTCAAACATGTTGGATCCTGATCAGCCATATTACAAGCGATGAAGAGAAATATCTGCTATAAAGACAGTTCAAGAGAAACCTCATGTATGATATTTAAGACATGAAAAAGCTTAAAGCAAGATAAAAAAAAAGGTAATTCGTTACCTGACTTTGAACGTGTTTTGGAGTAAAGCGGAATGCGTCACTGGACGCATTTTACTTTATTTTCAATCTGCTTTACGCTATTTGCTGGAAAGATACTAGAATGTCCTTGTGTGTTTCATCTTCAAGACTGCGTAACTGGTGACTACTTTTCTTAGTATATGGATAATCAAAAACGTTAAAAGTGTATATATGGGGTAAATGATAACTAAAATCATATGTGAGTCAAGTCTTTATCGCATAACAACATTGTACATACCAAACACCATTTTCGTCTTAGGCTCTACATTTTAGTTTGGTCTATACTGCAAAAATCTGTATATAATACTGCTAAACACAATGCTTTAGATGATGGTAGGTGTCAAACAGTGTAGATCAAGACCCGGTGGCTGGCCTTGATCTACACTGTTTGCGATGCGATAAGGCAGGTTCGGTCACGGCACGGCACAATTATTCATTTGAACGCTTTTATAGTGACACTTTACTGAACAAGTCAGATTTGATCGCTTGTTAAAAATTTAATCTCACTCGTCGCCTAGTTTTCTAATCTAGTCCCAGTTACAAAAAAAAACTTCAAATGGAGCAAACTGATTGCAAAATTATAAAATAATCAGTAAATCTTGAACATTGCTCTCATTTATGAATGCTGTAATCAACCTCCTTCTTTAAATAAACAATTAGTATGTTAAGCTCGGGATACAATGGAAACTCGATACTTCGAACTCGCTTTAGACGAATTTACTTGTATTTCTTACGCTCAATGTTGATAACTCGATCTCGCTTAAGTCGAATATACCCCTATTTCAAAGTAAAAACGTGGCACAGCCACGTTTTAACTTTGAAATATGAGTATTTTCGAACTAACGCGAGTTCGAAGTATCGAGTTTCGATACCTAGCTTATATTGGCAAGCAGTTTGGATACTGATTAGATGCCGAGGAAGACTCTAGCATCCAACGTGTTGGCACTACTATTTAGCTTCTGAAAAGGCATACTTTTGAATCTGAGTAATTTCGCAACCATATGTCTGATGCAGACGACATTCTAGTGGGACTACTATGATAATGGTTTATTACTTCTACCGTATACTTTTCTGTACTGGTGTCGTTAAAATTGTTTGGCATTTGTAAAGCATTTGTAAATACTTTTGTGCTTTGTGTGTTTGTAGGAAAATGACAGCATCATTTGGGCTACGATGTAAATAGGTTGGACAGAATTTAGAAGAAAAAAACTATCACAGAGATATCGACTAAACATCGCCGATAGACGGCGCCACCGAGAGAAAAGTAATTTAAGAAAAGGCCAGAAATAAATTACTTTGTATACAGAGCACAGAACTCCGAGACAAGTTTATGTAACGGGTTTTTACAACGCAAAAATAGTGCATTTCCTTTTTATGCCATCAAGCTCTCTTGTTTTTTGGAACACCAGTCAGGAAGGAAGTATGTTAATACAAAGGTCGATTTGATTCGTTTTCTCTGGCTGTGTACTTTGAAGAAAAACCCGATAAGATCAACTGTTCGGAAAGTAACTATGTTACGACCAATGTCAAACAGTTTAGATCCATATGAGATGCCGAAATTTCGAAAATGTGCCCTCGATATTCAGAAGGATAATGTAATAACCAGTGTAATAATCTGCAGTGAAAGGGTTAAGCAAACATCAATTTGAAAATGTAATACCACATTCAAACCGCGTGATTCTCCAGCAGCATCAAACATTTACTTATTCGCTGCCAAATTAATCGTGAGATGTTTACCCCTTCGCCGTTTCATTGTCATCTGCTTCAATTTTGTTGTTTGCAAGATCGTTTCAAAGTAAGATTCAATATAGTGTGACTTTACATATATCGATACAAGTGTCAAACAGATTGAATCCTGATCAGACGCCGCGTTTCGCGGCGTCTAATTGGGATATAAACATTTGGCAAAGTCGCCCTTTGGCGACGTAGGCAGTGAAAAAATTCAAGAGCACGATGAAAAAAATCGTTTGGATCAATTTGGTTATACAACCATTATGCCTTAAGCATCTACGACGTACATGTCTCAAAACAGCGTATGCTACTTGTCATAGCGTGTATTTTAACTGTGCGATCTATTGTGTTTCAACTGGTCAAAATGATTTATGAGTGATTTTCCAAATATGCCCATTCTAAATAGTGTGCTAGCATACAAGTAAAGTATATGTTCAGAGTGTCGCATGGGAGTTATTTTCGGCCTGTGAGATAGTGCTACATGTACTTAACCTCTTCACTGACATGACGTCCTTAGGTTACACAGTAATTGTCGTCTGCTTTTATTTCTTACATCTAAATATAAGGTAAATTAACACAAATGATCAGAGGCCGCAGTGAATGGTTTGACATTATTATCTTACGGACCGTCATCAGGTTAAAGACACGCTTTTTCAAACACTCTTACATTCGTTGCTTTAGGTTTCTGTTCAACTTGATGAAAATCTTTCATCGCCATTTTATGTCTAGTTCAACATTTTCTAGCTATTAAATACATTTCGTTAAAATTGTTATCTGCAGTTATTAGCTTGATTTAAGGCATTTTGAATAAATATCGATAAACGATGTATATACGAATATCAAACACGAGGACCACATGCTGCGTCTGATTAGGGTCAAAACTGTGTTCATAATTGTGTAATAGTGATGAAATTAGATGATTTAGTGGACTGTGTCCTTCTAGAGTTTTCTCCCTTCTGAATTGTAATCATATTGACTAAATACCTTTCTTTTTCCCGTGCAACACGTGCACATTCTTTTCGTCATTCGGAATGTATATCAGCTTGTCATTCCGATGATAGTTCTGGAGACATCAACACCTTAGAGTACTTTCTGATTTAATTTAATATATTTAACTTGATATCGATTGAGAGATTGGATTTGGTATGTAAAGTCTTTGATTATGTTTATACTGTTATTTAGCTTTCGGGTCATCTGAAATGAGCGACAGTCGAGTGCGGAGCCGAAATTGTATTGTTTACGTGTCGAATGTAAATTACAGTCGAACTTTGTTTAACCGAATTATTCAAGATAGCAGCATTACTATTTGTTTTCTAAAAACCTCACATGGCATGTTATTTGCACCCGAGTACTTTTAACCCTTTCAGTTTGTAACCATGGCATTGCAGCACTAGTGAGATTGTGGAGTGTTGTGAGGTTGCAGTCAACCCATAGTTGGTGAGTTTGTGTGGTGTCATTGTAATGGATTGTTTATAACATATTTTAAGGGATTTTAAAGGATCATAATAACCCGTTGTATATATAGATTAAAGGCGTAAGTAGGAAGGCCACTAGGATCGTCCCATTTATCAGTAAACCATTTATGTGTATTAAAGGCAACTTTAGTAAATATAAGTATATTGATGTATGGCATTTTCAGGTTATGTATATTATAAATGGTTGTTTAAATATTGTAATATGTATTACAGATTGTAGACCTTGACGAATTATAAGAGAAAAGTGTCGGCTGTTGTAGTTGTCAGTAACCCTCTAAACCCCTAAGACCCCCAGGGATTATAATCGTTAACAGAATCCTATTGCGGTGACAGGATTAAGGTCCCGTCTGTATCCATGACATTTAAAAGTTACTGTAATATTGATCATTTTCTGTTGGGTTTTACTGATCATAACGGTGATAGTTATCACCCTAATTGTCGAAATACGAACCCCTTTTTAGCGAGTTACCAAACAAATTATGACAAGATAATGCTGTGCTTATCTAACCCCCAACAATAGTTTTATAATTTCAGAATGCAAAGCATGTCATTCGACCTACCTCAAATATTCTGTATAGATAAAAAGTTCATGGAAGCGAATGGGTTAAAGAAAACAATCCACTTATCTCCCTCCTGCCTAAAACACCCCTGGGGCCCGTTTCATAAAACTTCGTACGACAAATGTTGTCCCAAGTCAGATTATAAAAGTCTCAAAAAGTATTTATTTCTCCACCTGATCCTGTTCTGTGCCATCTTTTTGGAATCGTCTTAAAAAGACGATTCCAAAGAGATGTCACAAGACAGGATTAGAGAGAGAAATCAGAAACTAAATGTATTTTAAAGTTTTGACTTACGACAACATTTGTCGTAGGAAGTTTTACGAAACGGGCTCCAGGTTCTGATTTCGGATATACCCTTTGTCCACAAAAGTAAACATTTGAAAACAGTGTAGACCCTGGTTCGACGTAACAATTTGCGACATCTCATCAGTATCTGCACTGTTGGCTCTTTCGTATTTAATGAGTTGACGAATGAACAAGCATTGTAGTGTCTTAAGATCCCATTTGTATATCTATACTGAAATCTCCTCCAGCAAGCACACAATGGCTCATTGCAATATCAATGCATAAATGGGTTAAACCCTTCCTTGCCATGACCTCATCAATTGTTTTCTGCTTGTATTTATCAAATTAAGATTTAAGGTACTTTGACTTTAGACACATTAAAATGAGTGTCAAACAGTTTCAACCTTATCGAAACTGTTTGTAAATAATCATTGTTCTCGGGGTAGGGCAGTGAATTGATTGAATGAATGTAAACTTTTTATTATTTTTGTCTACACGTAGTGCTTCAGGGGCCCGTTTCATAAAACTTCTTACGACAAATGTTGTCGTAAGTCAAAACTTTAAAAAACATTTAATTTCTTATTTCTCTATCTAATCCTGTCTTGTGACATCTCTTTGGAATCGTCTTTTCAAGACGATTCCAAAGAGATGTCACAATATAGGATTAGATGGAGAAATAAATTATAATTGAGACTTTTATAATCTGACTTACGACAATATTTGTCGTACAGAGTTTTATGAAACGGGCCCCTGATTTTTATTCATCTACTTTATCACCCATATTTTATTTAAGATAATTACCCTTTATGTGAAAAATTGAGTGCTCAATATCATTTGGTTTCTGCTAATGTTGTAACTCGAGTGTGATCATTACCAATTAAAATATACATAAAGCTTTCTCTTTTTAACCTCTGCAATGCCTTACCCCCAGGACAATAGTTATTTGGGAAAACAGCTTCGATTCTGATCAGACGCCACGTAACGCGCCTTCTGATTAGGATCAAACCTGTGTGGTATTCATATCGATGTTTCTATAGCAAAAAATCATAAATCTTATTTTGAGAAATAAAAGCAGACAACAAGACATTGTTTAACCCTGATTACGTCACAACGATGAATTGGTTTGCTCGGATTTTTTTTAGCCTAGTTACATTTAATATGAGAGAATGGTGTTAATTTTCCCGCTAAAATTAATATAAAGTATTTGTTTTATCATGAAATATTTTCTAACTTACATTACAAGAATAATTTAACCTCTTCACTGCCTAACCGAATACAATGGTTATTTGCAAACAGCTTGGAAAGAATCAGACGCCGCATAACGCGGCATCTGATCAGGATTCAAACTGTTTGTCACAATTCAATATTGATGTAATCGCAATACCTAGTATTTAAATTTGAGAAATAAAAGCAGACGACGCTTGTTTAAGATTGGTGACGTCATGGCAGTGAAGGGATGAAAGACATAGTTGACATATTTGCAGGGAATGATATCAAACATCAATAGGTATAACCAGCATTCCTGTGAGCAGCCATGTTATCAGTTACATAAATGAGTTTTTGTTTTGACGACAAAGCACATCAAACCCCTTACATGTAGATCTATATGACAGTTCCAAAAAGTTTAACAAACCTAATACATGAAGTCAGGGCTACCATTTCTCCAGCTTTTTTTTTCTAAATCTTTGGATTTATTTCTGTTACATGGTAGCTTAAAGCATGCTTAAAGCATTCTGCGTTACTTTCAGTCTGCTTTAAGTAGTTATATGTCAACAAAACTAGAAATAGGCTATGTGGTAAAGGTACGATTCGAAAAATCGCACTTGAAAAATGCAAATTTGGAAATCTTAGGATTTTTCATGCCAACTTATGGTAGCCCTGTGTAGTTCACTCTTTGCCTTGTTGTCAAGCTAACCCTTGTATGAAGATACTAATAATTCACGTCGCTTGCAATGGAAAGAAATAACGCGGTATAAGACATTCAGACAGAGCCTGCTATATAAGCCATTTAAACCAATCACAGTTTAGCTTTTTTCTTCTTTATTTACACCAAAAACGTGTACAAAATCACGTTTACCGGCGCCCGCTTTCAGTCTTGCGCAATATTTTCACTTTTTTATCATAGAAGTGAAATTTTGGTATAGTTACTCGACAACATTCCACAATAACTATCATATATATCCGTTTGAAGTTTGGAACACTTGTATAGTATTTAGAACAATATTTTCAGGTTATTCACTTTTTCAAAAGGTACGCTACATTAAATTCAATAAATGGTCAGTTTATACCACTGTTTTCTTTAAACATTCATTTCAAAGCATGCCTAATAGCAATTAAAGACACCTGGTTCAAGCTATATATCGATTATGAAACACAAAATAAAATGACAAACGACAACGTCGGACGGACGATGATGGATACGTCTTCGAACAATCTCCGTGTACACTTTCTTGTACACTTATCTTATAAGCAAGATAGGTGACTGGTTAATACAGGACAAAAGTACAGTAAAACCTCTCTCGACCACATATCGTATACGACCACTTAATTATGTTAATGATAAGGTGTTTGTGGCAAGTGACTGATTAAAGCAATGTGACAGTAAACAGAAAGCTCCTTTAGGAGCTTTTCTGTTTTAAATTCGCATTGCTTAAAGCTCTCACTTGTCTTTTATGCAATCAATAAGCCTTCGTTTTAGTGGTCGTAAAAGTGCAGTTTCACCCGGCGTCTGATCTGGCTCCTAACTGTTTGCACTGCAAATAATAGTTTTAGCGTAAACGCGTTTATTGGGAAAGAATAACACATTCTCCACTGTATCATCAGTAAAATCGGTTCAAAGATAGATTTAGGGCAGCATGACTAAAGCAATTTAGAAACGAGTATCAAACAGATTGGATCCACATCAGAAGTCGAATTACGCGACGTCTGATCCGGATTCAAATTGTGTTCAAAGAAGACTTAATCGTATTTTGTTGTAAAATTGCTAAACAAAACGTGTCGCCAAATCCGGAAGGCTTCTGTATTCAAAGGATTCATAGTATTTAGCACATAGACTTACATCACAATATTAGAAATCAATTACAGTCTAACCTTTATATAAGGCAATAATTCGATCACATAACAAAGAGATTTCTCAGTAAAGGAGGCAAATTAATGAAAGAGAAAAGTAATACAAGCAGCTCCGAAGGAGCTTTATACATTTCTTTTTTCTTGCATTAACCTGTCAACTGTCATAGAGTATTGTTTTTTATTCTTTTCATGATCGGTTAACACGTGTTAGATTGTATAACATCAAAGAACAATTACGCATTCTGCGTGAATAAAAATGTCTGGAATGAAGTAGGCATTGCGATATTGAGCATCTCTGTGTAACCTATTTACCGCGATAGTGTCGTCTGTTGAAACATTGTCGTCTGTTGTTGTTGCCTTAACCCTTTCACCGCCGGACTCGCCTAAAGTCAAATTTGCAAACAGTTTTAATTCTGATCAGACGCCGCGTCACGCGGCGTCTGATCAGGATCAAAACTGTTTGGCACTCGTTTCGATATTTCTTATGTCATACTCTCTCAAATTTAACTTTGGAATGCTATTGCAAACAACAATATTGCAGTAGACGACACAATACCGGTGTAGGGGTAAAAAACTCAAAATTAATTTGGCGGTGAAAGGGTTAATATTTTAGTTCAAGTATTTTGACTGGAAATAACAACAACATCTGTACATGTTTAAGCAATGAACATATTAGATGTCCAAATGTGACTCTAAAGTACTCAGCGTTTGATTTAACCTATTTTTACCGTGATATTTCAATAAACTCTCCCTATGTGCTTGTTGGAACACTTCATTATAGATACATGTATACACGTACAATGGTAATCTAAGCACACTGCAAAGTTTTCCCCATGCTTTAGAACATTTCATAATCAATAGCAAACAGTGTAGAATCTGATGAGACGCCGCGTGGCGCGGCGTCTTATCAGAGTCTACACTGATTGCCAGTTTCCCCTTTTATAGACACTAAACTTAAATGGGTTAATCCAAATTGTTTACAAATGCATGTAGCTGTACAGTCGGGTTTGGCAGAGAAAAGGTTACATGTTGGCCTTGAAAAACTACAATAGGTTTAATCGGGTTTTCACGAGCATTATTTCCAGGAAATCTGAAAATTCTTGGCACAGTTCAAAGATTATCGTTTCCTGTTACTAAAATCAATTTTGATTACAATCACACTTGTGCTTATCGGCCACTGTTTTAAGAAAACACGATACTTGATTGTTTAATGCAGAACACCAGTATAACAGAAAATTCTAATAGGAACTTTCGGCTTTCCGTTTGCCCTGTAATCAAGCTAACCCTTGTATGAAAATACTAATAATTCACATCGCTTTGAACGGCCGCTAAACACAAGTACGACTGTGTGTAGAAAAGAAACATAAATTTGGTGTCCTGCCCTCGGATAGGGCGTTCTCATGTAAACTCTACGCACATTCAACATTTACCTTTCTTTATCATTGGCAAAAGTGACCACATTCATATATGCAAAACAAGTGTATTACGTGTTTCACAATCGTTCCTCATGCATTGAATTTTATATTAATCTAATTGTAACTATTATTTGTTTTCTGTATTGCGCTTGAATTGTCTGTTTTTAAAGTGGCGAATGTAATATGCCATCTGCTTTAAAAACATACTATTTCGCAATCGTTTTGCAAAGTAAAGACGTTCACCTCTACTCTGACATTACAACAAGTTAATTGACATTTATTTTGCAGCCCATTGAGAAGGATTTTCACCTCTTTACTGCCATGACGTTATTATCTTTTAACAATTGTTGTCTGCTTTCATTTCTCAAATTTAAATTTAAGGTAATTTTGCTTAAGAAATTTAAAATTGTTTGCCAAATAGTTTGGATTCTGATCACACGCCGCGTTACGCTGCGTCTGATCAGGATTCAAACTGTTTGCAAATTACCATTGTTCTCGGGTTAAGACATTGAAGGTTTATATATGCTATGCAATATAAATCATTCGCAAATAGGCATTTATTGTTCCCCTTTAGCTCGTTTTATCCTTATATCTTAATTCGCATGAACACTTGAAAGTAGAATATATACACAGTTTACAAATGTAAATTTGCCGTCTAGAGAATAAACTATCATACAATAAAATTAACTTACACTGTACAGAGGAGAAGACGTTATTCTGTCCCGTGTAAACGAAGAGAAACGCAACCGCAATGCAATAATATATAGACAAATAGATTTTCTCGAAGTTTCTTACGATTTATCTGAAATAATCTGTGTGGCAAACAGCTTGGAGTCAGATCAGACGCCTAGTTGCGCGGCGTCTGATCTGACTTCAAACTGTTTGCAACGGAAATACTACTTTAAGCGTAAACGCGTTTATTTGGAAAGAGTAACGTCTTTTACATGGTATTTCTAACTATACCAGTTATGACAAGTTGAAAGGTGTCATTTTGAAACAGAGATTACAATATTCACAGAATTTAAAGTTTGAAAACAAATAAAATAACATAAATAATAATTTGAGATATTTTTAAAAATCAAACTATATAGTTCTGTGAATACGATAATAGTACATGCACTGATGCCTATCAGAAACGAGTCTTCGCTGCCACCTCGGTCCGTCTCTCGTTCTCTAGCTGTTGCGGCGCTACAAGATAACTTCACTCCAATCTCAGATATTGCTTTTTATTAACATGCGATCCTATGTCTGATATTTCATATTCTATATCTACAATAAAACCTCGGTATTCCGACGTCTAAAATATTCCATTTTACATGTAATATTGTCAAATATAGGTGGTACATGTAGCTTAAATATATGACAGTGATGCAGAAAGCTCCCTATGGGAGCTTTCTGCTTAACTTTCATATTGCTTTAAGCAATTAGTGCCTTTAACATTGCAATCAGATTTTTAATCGAATTTTTGTTATAACATTGGTCTTGTCTCGTGTTCAATTTTTCCTCTTGAAATTTTGCCTTTCATTGCATATCTAATATGAAAGCACCCCGTCAGTAGAGCCGTCTTAACATCAGCGAATACAAGACGAGACTAGATAAAATATTTAATCAATGTAAAGGAATTAAATTCTTGACATATCATCCCATTTATTGTACCACGTGTAATGAACTGTCATAAACCCATCACAGCGAACGTGAGTAAATAACGTTTTTGTTATGGGAGCAAGACCACAATAAATTGAACGTCGAGTTTTGATGAATTTGCTTTCTGTCTTATTTGTATTCGTTTACTGTATTTGTACATATGTATATTTCCTTTCCAATATATCAGACAAGTTCTAAAAGGAAATACAATCAACAAATTAGACTATCTCGTCGATTGCAAATCTTAGTTTCGGATATTCTGCTTCAACATACACAGCATAGATGAGCAATCATTGTGAGAAAATGACTATTGATCATGGTAACTAACAATGGTATCATTCCTAGTATTTCGTTAATTATCGTAGTTGTAAAAGAGAGCAAAAGATATCTCACACAAACCATGACTCCTGTGATTTATTAAAAATGCAATAAATCAAAGCATTAAAGTCTGTCTTTGAAATAAGTTGGACGCTTGACCCCTTTCTATTGAGAAAAACAGTAGGGCACACTTTCATATCCCTTTATGTATGTACCTTTGATACTTTTTATCATTTAGAGAAAAGACAACTTCAAGCAGGATGAAAATTAAAATAAATTGTCCTTCTTTACCCCTTTTGTTTTATTTTCAGCTGGCAGACAAGTGTTTTAACACTTTCATAATCAAATTATTCGTGAGTTTTTTACCCTTCACCGCCATACTGTCGCCCGCTTCAAAATTGTTATCTGCAATATCGTTTCAAAGTTAGATTTAATGCAATTCAACTGACGTTATTTCAAAACAAAAGGCAAACAGTTTTGACCCTGATCAGACGCCGCGTTTTAATCTCATGTATGCTGTTTAAGACATGAAGAAGCTTAAAGCAAGATGAAAACAAAGTAACGCGTTACCTAACTTAGGGGGTAAAGCGGAATTGGCCACAGGACGCATTTTACTTTATTTTCAATCTGCTTTAAGCTGTTCTCTGGAAAGATACTAGACATTTCTTTTGTGTTTAATGTTCAAGACTGCGTAACTGTTGACTACTTTTCTTAGTATATGAATAATTAAAAACGTTAAAAATGTATTTATGGGGTAATAGTTACATGTACTAAAATCATATATGTTTCATGCCTTGACAAAACCTGCTTTATTGCATTGCAGCATTGTACACACCGAGCATCATTGTCGTCCTAGGCTCTGCATCTGAGTTTGGTCTATACTGCAAAATATCGTATATAATACTGCTAAATACAATGCTCTAGATGATGGTAGGTGTCAAACAGTGTAGATCAAGACCCGGCGGCTAGCCTTGATCTACACTGTTGGCGATGCAATAAGGCAGGTTCGGTCAGGGCACGGCTCAGTTATTCATTATAATAGTGACACTTTACTGTACAAAAGTGTATTTGATCGCTTGTTAGAAATTTAATCTCCCTCCTCGCCCAATTTAGCTCTAGCATATTTCTAATCTATTCCCAGTTACAAAGGACACAAATGGAGCAAACTGATTGCAAAATTATAAAATAATCAGTAAATCTTGAACATTGCTCTCATTTATGAATGCTGTAATCAACCTCCTTCCTTCAAATAAACAATTAGTATGTTAACCTCAAAATACAGTCGAAACTCGAGACTTCGAACTCGCTTAAGTCGAAATAACTCGTATTTTTTACGTTCAATTTTGATAACTCGATCATGCTTAAGTCGAATATACCCATATTTTCAAAGTTAAAACGTGGCACAGCCACGTTTTAACTTTGAAATATGGGTATTTTCGAACTAACGCGATTTCGAAGTATCGAGTTTCGACACCTAACTTATATTGGCAAAAAGTTTGGATACTGATTAGACGCCGAAGAATATTAATGCATCCAAAAGTATGGCAATATTAATTTGGTTCTAAAAAGGCATACTTTGGAATCTGAGTAATTTCGCAACCACATGCCTGATGCAGACGACATTCTAGTGGGACTACCATGATAATGGTTTATTACTTCCACCGTATAATTGTCTGTACTAGTGTCGTTAAAATTGTTTGGCATTTGTAAAGCATTTGTAAATACTTGTGTGCTTAGTGTGTTTGTAGGAAAATGACAGCATCATTTGGGCTACGATGTGAATAGGTTGGACAGAATTTAGAAGAAAAAAAACTATCACAGAGCTATCGACTAAACATCGCCGATAGACGGCGCCACCGAGAGAAAAGTAATTTAAGAAAAGGCCAGAAATAAATTACTTTGTATACAGAGCACAGAACTCCGAGACAAGTTTATGTAACGGAGTTTTTACAATGCAAAAAGTGCATTTTCTTTTTATGTCATCAAGCTCTCTTGTTTTTGGAGCACTAGTCAGGAAGGAAATGTGTTAATGCAAAAGCCAATTTAATTCTCTGGCTGTGTCGTTTGATGACAAACACAATAAGAACCACTGTATGGGAAGTAGCTCTGTTACAGTGGGGAATCTGTTATTCTTTCCCGTTTAAACGCAAACGTACGCAAACGCAAAGCACTAAAACGTACAAAACCACAACTGTTGGACAATTCTAATAATTCTTGTTTATCTTGGTGGCAAACAGTTTGGAGCCTGATCAGACGCCGGATTACCCGGCGTCTGATCTGGCTCCAAACTGTTTGCACTGCAAATAATAGTTTTAGCGTAAACGCGTTTATTGGGAAAGAATAACAGATTCTCCACTGTACCATCGCTAAAAATGAAGGTTTGCTTTTGGTGTTTAACGTCATAACGTCATCAGCTTTAAACAACTGTCGTCTGCTGTTATTTCTAAAATATAAAAATAAGGATTATTTACTTTAGAAATATAGAGTTGAGTATCAAACAGTTTGAATCCTAATCAGACGCCGCGTGATGCGGCGTCTGACCAGGATCCAAACTGTTTGCAAATAACCATTGTACTCGAGGTAAGAGTAAAAGGGTTGCAATTCTGCATGCTAGGTTATTGCCGTCTGGCAAAATTTGTCGACTGCAACAACGCCGAGATTTCACAAACTTGCCCTCAATATGCAGAAGGTGTATTCAAGTGACAGTGTAATCATTGCCTCATAGATTGTTATCAGTGTTTAATCCATTCACTGCCATGACGGCATCAGTTTTAAATAATTGTCGTCTGCTTTTATTTCTCAAAATTGTAATTTAAGGTATTTTAGCTAAAAAATATAAAATTGAGTAACAAAAAATTTGCAAATAACATTTGTACTTGACGTAAGGCAATAAAAAGGAGATTTCTGCTTCGCCATTTTTCTGATTTAACTTGTTTACCCCTAAAACGTGGACTGGACGATTCCTGCTTCCAATTATGTCTAATCCATGTTTGACTATTTAAAAGTTTTATAGATTATTGAAAACTTACAAACAAATCAGACTCATAGAGTATATCTATAACACAATATTCTAACCACCACATGGGGTGAGTTTATTGCAATATCTAGGCATAAATAGGTTACCACATGACTTGTCATGATGTACTGTAGTTTAACAAAATCTACGAAACCTTTATTTACGCCAGGAGACATACATATTGCAGCAAGGTTGGCCGTATAAAAATGTTCAAGTACATTTTAGTGTTCAAAATGGAACGAACTGTAAATAATTGATTTGTCTCCACTGCTTAAGGGCGGAGCGGTTGTAACGGGCTCAAACAGTGGAGAGGACACCATTCTTTCCCAAACAACTCGTTTACGCTCAAATAAGTTGTTCTAATGCAAACAGTTTGGAGCTAGATAAGACGCCGGATAATCCGGCGTCTGATCAGGCTCAAAACTGTTTGCCACTCAGATTAAGATATAATTTAAAGCATTTGTCCTTTTTCTATTTTAGTGCATTTCGTATGCGTTTCATTTGCGTCTAAACAGGACATAATAACGTCTTCTCCTCTGTATACATGTACATGATGAGTTTCAAATCATCTCATAGAATTGATTGTTTAAAATTCCTAAATTACAAACAAATGATTAACTCTTTCAATGTATACTTTACAAAATAAAGTACCTTATTGCCAATAAAATTTACATTCTTGAATCTAAATATGTTTGTCTTTCACTGTATAATTATTTATTTCTGTTTTATAATACCTTTGATCTTTTCACTGCGAAATTGCAACCGTCATTTAACCTTTCTGCACCTTTCAGCAAAATTCCTTTCTTTTTGTAAGTTTTGCCTGTAGCAAAGTAGATACGGCTGCCAAACAGTTTTGATACTAGTCAGAACCTGCGCAATTCTTCAAGTTTCAAACTGCTTGAAACCTCAACTTGAAGTCCTCTATAATGGTATCAGAGACAAACAGCAAGATCATACTCGGTTTATAAAGTTATACATGAGGTGGAGAGCTCTCTGTGAGGTCCTACTCAGTCAGGCCTGTGGCAAGCGGAAAGCGGTGATCCCGAAAGACTGACAATGTCTTAACGCCGAAACCAGCAAAGCATATCTACAACATGACTACGCTCTCAAGATCGATCAACACGTTCTCAATTATGGATCAGTAGATTAGCATTGTATATTTTAAGATCAAAAGTTGTACCTTCAGATGTACAGTGGAGAAGACATTCCAAAATAAACGCGTTTACGCTATAGTTATATTTCGTCTGGGCAAGAGTTTGAATAAATACGAAAGACTCAAGCAGGAAACGCAACAGAAACAATACACCCACCTCTCAAGCCGAACACACACACATTCATACCATAACAAATACACACACATACACACACACGCAATACCATTCCTTTATCTACATACTAAATAGAAAACAACACACAAGACAACCCTAAAGCAAAAGTGAACATAGGAGCCCGCCTTGGCACGGTCAGTAGCCATCAATAATCAATTATAAATTAATTATTTATAGCCACTGAGGGGTTACTCCTGGGTTTAGGGGCGCCCAACCTCACTCTTATCTCCTATATTCACTTATAAAGACGAACATTGTACATAAAATATAAACTCTATTCCACAACCTTACAATCAAAAAGACCGCCAACACAGTAAGTAAATACATATAAAACATCTAACAAAAAATCTATGTCAAGAATATTATTAGTAACACGGGAAAGAATTAAACATTAAAGCCCGCGTTAAAATAAACCCACTAGGGCAACGGTCAAATTGTACCCAAGCGACTAGTCCGTAGTCACGAGTAACTGTAAGACATGGGTGGGTTCAGGGTACGACAGAGAGGGAGAGAAAAAACAAAGCACAAAAAGCTGACATAACTCTTCCGGTTAAGGACGGCTTTAGAGATACATCATCATGTAGTGCTAAGCCTTGTCTGTCGTCGCACAACCAAAGAGGAAAGCATAGTTATCAATTGTAGATTGGTCGATAACCAAACGTGAAGTGCGCAGCAATATAGTTGGATCATAATCTTTTTTGAGGAAAGATCTAATACGTTTCACAAACAGGTTTTGAAAATGCATATTACATCACCATAAAACTCTGGATGTGAAATACCTTGCCGCAGAAAAGACTTTAAGTTACATTTATACTTGTTAATGAGAGGAAGATTTCCATAAAAGAATTTAGAAAATGTTTTACGAAGTTTGTGAAATCTGTACCACTGTTTAAGAAGCTTTTCAGTAATTGTTTTATTACGAATGTTGAAGTCCTCAACAGAGGTACAGGCCCTAGCGAAACGAATAAGTTGTAAAATATAAACCCCGTAAGATGCAGAACGGGCAACATCGCCATCTAGATGAGGATAATTAACAATGTTAAAATCAAAATAATCTCGTTTATCGTAAATCTTAGAAGAAACAACTCCGTTATTTATTAAAAGACCCAACTCTAAAAATTTGACTCGTTTGTTTTATTAAGGCGTAGTTCTTTCGGGTAAATAAAAGGAAACAACGTATCAAAAATGGGTTGTCTATATTAAAAATATCATCTAGATAGCGCGATATAATGTTAAAGGCTTCGATCATATCTGCCTGTGTATCAGGTTTTAGACTTAGCATAAAGTCCCTCTCATAACAGTACAAAAATAGGTCTGCGACAAGGGGCGCGCAGTTTGTACGCATAGGGATACCAATCACTTGGCGGTATATGGTACTCCCAAAACGTACATAAATATTATCCAGAAGAAATGATAGTGCTTTACAGACATCGGTGCAAGTCCACATAGTGTAATGCTTTTAAAACCATGTCATTTGTAAAATACGCACGATCAGTATTACACGCCAGAAATAGTTTACTTTCTATGGCAAAAGTATTTTCAATAAGTTGTATAAGTTAAGCTTTTATTAAATTATGGGGTAAGGTAGTATATAGTGTTGAAAAGTCATATGTACATGTACTTATATTGCAAGCTTGGTATTTTCTCTGTTCAAGCTTCGTCAAAATTTCATTCGAGTTTTTGATAGACCAAAATAGATTAAGTCCAAAATTTTCGTAAGTCTTGTCACAATAACTGAAGCTAGATCAGAATCCGGTAACCTGGCGTCTGATCATGCTCCAAACTGTTCGCCACTAAGATTTTAATAATTTCTTTCGTAAAAATGTTATTGTCTCCAGTTGAGCGTACATGTATTGCGTTTGAGGACCCCTTGCGTTTAAACATTTAACACACATGTATTCATGATTGCATATGTTGATTTTACATTTGATACGCATTTTTTTAACATCTAAAACCATTAAAATATCTATGAACAGTCTGAGAATACTTAACTTTTTATACTGTTTATTTGTCGTCTGCAAACTCTGTCGTCATAAAGTTATTTTTCTCCATTTTCTATACGGAAATACAACAATATCAAACAGTAATCACAAGTATTACAAAATTAATAAGCCCGTAACATAAAGAATCTGTACTGAAACTGTGCCTATGTCCTGCTATATACATCATACCAAGAACCGTTACCATACCGTTGCTGATATAAGACTGGAAGAAAGGCAGACAGAGATAGAAAGAGTCCCAAACAACACATAAAGGAAATTTCAAACAATTTTGATGCTGAAATGTATCTTAATTTTTTTAGCAGTAATCGGTTAATTATCCCTTCAATATATCGAGGAGGGGAGGGTTTGGTAGTACAGTGATCCCTCTCTACAACGACATCCAATGGGAGACACATATTATGGGTGTTGTTCGGAGGGAGTCGTTATAGAGAGGGACAATTAAGACTTGGCTTACATTTGCAAACAGCTTGAATCCAGATCAGACGCCGCGTAACGCGGCGTCTGATCAGGATTCAAGCTGTTTGTCACTGGTCAATATATGTATTCTATCAAAAACTCCACTTACATGTAACTGTAAGAGAAAACAACAGACGACAATATTAAGCAGACGATATTGCAGCAGTAAAAGAGTAAGACTTAATTGTCTCATTAAGGGAATTACGACGAGTGTCGTTGTAAGGAGGGAGTCGTTGTTGGGAGGGCCGTTGTAGAGAGGGAGTGTTGTAAAATCTTTGACGCCTGGAATCATTAACTGTTGTAGCGTGACCGCCTTCACAAATACATAATATTATACATGTATCAATTTAATACACACTTTTATGTGACATATTTGTCCGGTCGTTGAATCATGACAACCCTTTCATATCAAAAGTACCTGAAGTTTTGTTTTTTCAAATGATGACTTTTGGCATTGTAATTTCAAAATATCGTCTGCATTTGTAGATCTATTGTCATCTGCAATATTTTAAAGTCAGGTTTATTGCTGTTTTGATTGAAGAAATGTCGATATTACTGTGTCAAACAGTTTGGATCCTGATCAGACGGCGCGTAAGGCGGCGTCTGGTTTTGATCAAAGCTGTTGTATCTATACAGTGGAGAAGACGTTATTCTTTCCCACCTGAACGCAAACGAAACGCAAACGTATCGCTCTAAATTGCAGACAGGAACAATTGTTTGATAGTTTTGACTATTTATGTTAATCTGAGTGGCAAACTGTTTGGAACTGTCTAAGTTTGCTCAAAACTGTTAAATAATAAATTTTGCGTAAACGCGTTTATTGAGAAATAATAAAGTTTTCTCCCCTGTATTGTTAGTGTTATAGAGTCTATCAGCGAAATGACTCTTCTTCCTCTTCTTCCCGTTCAGTTCAGAGCATCGACGCGCTGTGACTGTACAAGTTAGGGATTAACCTTAAACACTCTCTACTAGTAAGTGAACTTATGATGACTCTGGCTAGGATGAGACCCCGGGTGACACTGCGTCTCATCCGGGTCTAAACTTTTTATACATTTACAATGAACATGCTGTAGATCATATATTTTGCAGGACAAAATTCGCAAAGCGTGCTGAAAGATAAATGTACACTTTGCAACTGCAATGCAGTTTGTTTTACTGTTGCTCGTATGTATACATGTATCGGATTCATTTTGCTGTTTTATATCAAGTAATTAAACTGTTTGATGCTATTTTATGAGGTCATGGTTATGACTCCGAGGGGGATTATTCCGCGGGAGAATGGCTGACACAACTGTTAGTGAACATGTTACATGTTATATGAAGATATATACCACCTCCACATGATATTGGAAATCTGAGTTATGTCCCGATGTTTCCAGCATTGTCTTCATTAATGACTACACTAGCTATTCATATACAGTAGAACGTACGTTTTTGTTTCCCAATAAAGGCGTTTATGCAAAACATTATGCCAATTGCAAACGGTTTGGAGCTAGATAAGACGCCGAATCTGATCAGAATCCAAACTGTTTGCCACTCGGGTAAAAGTGGAACGCTATAGTTTTCAAAAGTTGCAATGTTCTACATTTGATTGCATTGCGTTTGCTTTTCATTTGCATTTAAACGGGGGGAAAGCTTCTTCACAATACAAGCTCGTCATTAACAAAGAAATCCGAGGTGCGGCCTGATGTGTCAACATATTTTCAGTATCATAGGTGTTATATACAGTCGAACATGTTTTACATCCTGGGGCCCGTTTCATAAAACATCTTACGACAAATGTTGTCGTAAGTCAAATCTTTAAAATACATATTACTTCTTATTTCTCTATCAAATCCTATCTTGTGACATCTTTTTGGAATCGTCTTTTCAAGACGATTCCAAAAAGATGTCACAAGACAGGATTAGATGAAGAAATAAATTATAATTGAGACTTTTATAATCTGACTTACGACAACATTTGTCGTAAGAAGTTTCATGAAACGGGCCCCTGGTCCTAAAGCAAGCGAGAACTGATGGTACCTTAATACAAGGCAACACTAATGCAGCAAACGCCAGGGCATTATGGCCCTATGTTTAAATATTGTCTTAAAATTGACTGCAATAAGTTTGAATGTACTGTCCAGCCAGTGTTTTACTGGCTTCTCAAAAACAAATTAGAGCATATGACAAATGTATTCAAGATAAAAACCGATGCAGAAAGCTCCTCTTGCATAAATGTTAAACTAGAGTCGAACTTCGATATCTCGCACTCTGTTAAGTCGATAATACGCGTATTTCAAAGTTAAAACGTGGCTTAGCCACGTTTTAACTTTTAAATACGAGTATGTTCGACATAACCGACCATGAAATAATGATGTTCATGTGTCGACATATTGGATAGTTCGAGTGAAGTGAGTTCGAGATATCTCTGGTCAGAAGACTATTTACGTGTCCTTAGTTGTTCACATGTATCAAGCTAAAATCAGTATTGAAATTATGAAACGCTTGATTTCTTTATTGGCAACAGTGGCATAACATGGTAACATAAATTCATACTTATTATGTAATTTATAAGTATATACATTCACATCCACATGGTAATTTACGCTCACTGAAACCAAGGATTACACATATTTTTACCGGAAAAGAAAGGTACTTTCCCCATGAAAGGCATGTTTTGATTACATCTACGAAATTAGAAATTTCGTGATGATATGAAATGGCTAGGAGGTTTTCAATATCACAGTGGCTTTTAATGTCTTACATACGGCATTATATAAATTATGAATAATGAATTTAGTATATTTGAAAGACATGGTATAGAAGTCTTATCGCAGACTAGTTATGATGCTGCTGGCATAAGAATAATGCATTAAACTATATTAATTAAATGTCCATAAATACACATATATGAGTTGGGAATATTGCCATATAGTTTAAAAGGTGGCTGCTAAAAGCATGCTGAACATACAAGAGCTTTCAGGTTTCGTTTTCTTTCAGCTTGCATAAACCAATGCATCAACCCCTTCACTCTTAATAACATCATAAAGCGCATTTGCAAACAGATTTGACCCTGACCAAACGCCTCGTAACGCAGCGTCTGATAAGGATCAAATCTGTTTGCCACTTGTTTTGAAATTACATCAGGTTTACTGCCTTAAATCTTACTTTAATACGATATTGCAGTCAACAATATTGAAGCAGACGACAATAGTGCGATAAATGGGATAATAACCTGATGGTATATTTGATCATTAAAAGGTTAAACGCCTTTCTAAACAATGACGCTAGTTTTAACCTCTATTCTGACTCCATGGCGGAATTTTCCTTAAAACAAAAAACAACTGGTCTCATTCACATTGTTTTCCAAATTCTAATTAGCCTCGTAAAGGAATACACTAATCAGTACTGTACAGTGGAGAATCTGTTATTCTTTCCCAATAAACGCGTTTACGCTAAAACTATTATTTGCAGTGCAAACAGTTTGGAGCCAGATCAGACGCCGGGTAACCCGGCGTCTGATCATGCTCCAAACTGTTTGCCACCGAGATAAACATGAAATATCAGAATTGTCAAAAAGTTGTTCTTTTCTACGTTTTAGTGATTTGCGTTTGCGTACGTTTGCGTTTAAACGGGAAAGAATTAAGAAATAATCTATGTTCTACCGTTGTGAAACGGTATTTTACAACGGTTGGGAGTTGTGGTGCGCAGGAATTGACCACGAAAGCCGAAGGCCTGAGTGGTCAATTCCTGAGCACCACAATGACCGACCGTTGTAAAATACCGTTTCACAACGGTAGAACATAGATTATTTCGATTCTAACATGACCAGATGTAAGGAAATTCATTAGAAAGGAAATCAAATGTTCCATACTTATTTCCTCAGCGGATGAAGTTTTTCGACCGAATAACTTTTTCCGCGGCATTACAAGAATCTAACACCCATAAGCAAATTTACAATTACCGATCCATAATCTGGCATAGAACAAACATTATATCAAACAAGACAGAAGAATGAGAAAATTACTGTAACGTTACTGGTTAAAAGTATATGGTCTTTACGGGCTATATGAATAACGAAAGAAATTTAAAAAACATAACGTATGAACGCACGTGGTCACGTCATGTCATATAACCGTGGGAGGAGCGGGGTAGGGAAGAGCGTGGTATACCGTCTCAGGTATACCACGATAGACCTGTTCTTTGTTTATAGAGACGAATTCACGTGTCATGTTAGAATAACAGATTCTCCACTGTATGAAAAGTACTTCGGCCCTCTAGTAACATCTTTTGCATTATATTTTAACACGGTTTCTTTTTACATTAATCAATATCTAAGCGCCCTGTAATGGTAATGCGCTGCAAATATAGGTAATAAAATGCAACATTATTGTGTTAGTAGATTTAACTTGTGTAGCTCGATGAAGTGGTAATTAAGCAATAAATGTCACAAATATTGTTATCATATTGCACACATATGAGTATAATCCTTTAAATCCATCTGAATCTCATATTTCATTATCTTCTCATTTAAATGGATACGGAAATAAAGACAAGGAAGTACAACGAAATCTCCGCAACTCGAATTCGCTTCAGTCAAACTTACTCGTGTTTCAAAGCTAAAACGTGGCTTTGAGGCTTAGCCACGTTTTAACTCTGACATCCGAGTAAGTACGACTAAATTTATTTCGAGTTATTTTAATTATCCTTATCACGCTTAGCGCTACTTGCCTAATTTAAGCAAACAGTTTGGATCCAGTTCAGACACCGCGTCAAACGGCGTCTGATCTGAATTCAAACTGTGTGTCACTCGTTTTTAACTTTTTTTTGTTTCAGCAGCATACAAAATTATATTAAGATTTTTAACAAAAGATAAAGATTTGAAGCAGACAAGAATTCATCTACAGACAAAAACATGGTATGTCGACTTAAACGGGTACGAATTGACGTGGTATGACTATATAGTGCTCCCTTGAACGACCGTCCCAAGAACGATTCCCTCCTTACAACGACGCTTGCCGCTGTTCCCTAAACAATGCAATTATGCCTAACGCTTTTACTGCTGTAATATCGCCTGCTATTAGTTGTCGTCTGCTGTTTTCAGAAAGTTACATATTGGACATTTTGACAGTAAAAAGCTGAATGACGAGTGACAAACAGCTTGAATCCAGATCAGACGCGGAGTAACGCGGCGTCTGATCTAGATTTCAAGCTGTTTGCAAATGTTAACCTATTTCCCTCCCTATAACGACTCTCTCCGAACACCGCACACACGTATTGTCTCCCATCGGGTGGGAGCGCTGTATATTGAAACCTTTGTTGTGAGTATTATACACTTATGTCTTGCAATTACGACAATTAAAAAATACAATGGAGTAGATGTTGTTCTTTTCCAACATACGCGTTTATGGTAAAACAAAGATGTATTTTACTTTAGCTTTGAGCTCAGATAGAAGCCGCATAACTCAACATCTGATCAGGCTCCAAACTGGTTACAACTCACGTTAAAAAAATCGTTAGAAATTTGGAAAAGGTGGTGGTTTTCCACAATATCATGACTTAAAGCAGCTCAGTGAAAATCAAGAAGTTCATATAGGAACTGTTTTAAACACAAAGATTGATAAATGTTTATCAACGAAACATTGTTATAAAAGAGCTTATATGAGATATGTAATTCTGTAGTTGTAATCTGATATGAATATGAGTTTATATAGATATGTGACTGTATTATTCTCGAATAAAGTTTTAAAAACTGAATAAAAAATATGTTTAAAGCGATCATTTGAATTCAACAGACCTTCTATTTGATATAGTAACTTCGGGATTAACAGACACACATATTTAAGGAGAACATGATAATTCTGGACAACAAACATTTTTTCGAAATATTATGAATATCGAAATGCGCAAATCTAAAATAACGAAACTCAACTGTGAAAGTGGACCTCAAGCGCAACATTTGCTTTTACAGCGGTGAAGTATACACGTACAGTAAATATAGGAAAATATTACTATATCCCATTTCATATCCATGAACACAAGAAGATCGGTTTAATACAGTCCAGCCACAAGAAAAAAACGTATGTCGCAATTAACCGTTTTGTAAATTTTAATTTTGACAATTCAGACTCTCGTAGTCGAGCATACTTCTTTTTGTCCAAATCGAAATGAGACTTAAACACGTTTTAACTTTCAAATACGGATATTTTGCCTTGAGCGATATACCGACGTTCGATTGTATTTGCTTTTATACACAACAAAGCTTACATCAATAACTTGGAAATATAACTTATACATACTTTGCAAATCTAATGATGTATTACAGCGTTCCCTCTATACAACGACACCCAATGGGTGACACATGTTATGTGCGTTGTTCGGAGGGAGTCGTTATAGGGACGAATCAATTTAGACTTGGCTTACATTTTCAAACAGCTTGAATCTGGAATCAAGCTATTTGTCACTCGTCATAATATATATTCTATCAAAATGTCCACGTATACGTAACTTTGAGAAAAAAGCAGACGACAATTTTAAGCAGACGGTATTGCAGCCAAGAAAATGTTGGACATAAATGGCTTGTTTGGAGAACAGCGACAAGGGTCGTTGTAAGGAAGGAGTCGTTATTGGGAGGGCCGTTGTAGGGAGGGAGCGCTGTAGTTTAATTTTTATAAAAGAGACTGTCTACCAATTGTTCAGGACCGTGATATAAGCATCGATCAAAATTGAGATTGAGTAGGACTTCCTTGATACTCCATTTTCATAAAATAAAACTGATGTCATTTAACACAAGTTTTCCCTGTGAAAATGGTTTTCAACATGTTAGGTTTAATAATCCGCTTATGAATCCACATAAACAGAATCAAGTTACTCTCATTCACCCCAAAAACTTCATTCCATTTTCTTGTTAAGTCTTGTTCAAACTATTCTATTAAGAGTTTAATGATTTTTTTAACATATTGCAAAATGCCAAACAATGCAGTGCCTGATTAGATGGGTTCGTGTAAAAGTCCAAAGATCTACATCAACAATGTTGGTATAGGATACATGTCTTTGGGTATTTTCACATGTATAAACTTGTCTAAGGATCTTCTTAAGATCTATAAATATATAATACAATTATGTTCCTTTCAATTTGCAATTCCTTCTTATAATTATGAACAATTCTGTCACTAGAGACTGTGAACAATTCAAGTTGGGATTACTTTCCAGTTAAAAATTACAAGAAAGTTGTAACGATCTTTTTAAAATTCGGCCGATATATTCGAAAGACACGGACAGATGAATGATATGAAACACCTTTAATCTCCGGTTGCTATGCGCCACAGAGAGTACCCGCAGAATACAAGTGTTTATTGACCAATCACATTTAAGATAACAGGTAGTTTCACTTCCGAACCATTCTTTGTATAGAAAGTTTTGTTTGTTCAGTGATACAAACCCCGAATTTTAATAAATTCAGAGACAAAACTATTGAATAAGAAGTATAGATCAATTGTGCAACTTGTCCGTGAAAGGATCATATGGGTAGTAGACATTGGAATACGGGGTTAAAGAAATATGAAGTTAACATGTATGAAATCGCCATGCTTGCAAACTCGGTTTTCGTGCATGCAGCAGGTGACAACATAACAATACGCTAGACCGTTTGTGACTCAACATAAGAGAATCAGAGTTTAACATTTGAACCATGGGGACATTTGTTAGATCTAACAGTATTTATAAGACCTTGAACATTGTTTGTTGTTTCATTTGAAATGTTCTGCTGTATGACCAACTAATTAAACAAGTATATTTTCTTATTTAATTGTTTCACCTCCATTTCATCACAAAAGCATAGCTTGTAACTATATATGGTTTGGTTGAATAATGAGGCATTTAGTGTTTAAGACATGTCCCTTATCTGAGTGTTGTCAATGCAAACACTTGTTCGTTTATCAACCAAGTCCTCATATATGTGCTTTACTTTTATTCTTTTAAGTAAACACCAGTTTTAAACATTGAAAACAACTAGAAAACAGTATTAAATAGATGCACCGCTAGCCTCTGAAGTAGGACACCCTTATTTTATATCTCAGAAAAAGCTAAATTCAAAAAGACTATAAATAAATGCAAATGTGACTTAATCTGGGTCTTAAGAAGATAGTTAACCCAGATGATGGACAAAAACTCCACAAAACAATTATTGGAATCTCAAGACAATGGTTTCCTAAATTGGATCCTTGGTCTAAAATAAACTATTTACACTATTGTGTTGATTCTCCAGTAGTGACATGTGAACGTTTTAAACTACTAGACGTCTAGTGAAATACAGCGAAACCTCCGTATTACGACCACTAAACCGAAGGCAATGTGACTCTGATCAGAGTCTACACTATTTGCCTATGTCCAATATATGGGATTTTGGTCACAAATGGGTTTCATCGAGGGTTCTGATTACTGTACAATTCATGTTTGTTTGAATAAGTTAATTATACTAGTAGCTGTAATTAGATTAGCACTGGTTTAAGGTTTCACGTTAACGACAAAAATATTGATGAAATTGCAATTTGTAAACAATATCCTGGTCAATTTCTAGTAAAATGTATAATGTTTAATACCGAATAAAGAAACTGAACAATGCTCTTCTCGCATGCTTGCTTTCTCTATTACTGATACATCCCCCCCCCCCCCCCCCACAAAATGATTTGCTCTACTTCCGAAATAGCAAAAGACATTAGCTATTGAACGCTTTTTTCGTTTGCGAAATTGTCGTCGGCAAATATATTAACATGTGATATATTTGCATACTTACATTGAATACGACGATTTGAAAGGAGCTCATACTATAACAGAATGAGGGTAAACAAACAAACATATTTGAAAAACAAAACTATAAACACAAACAATTTAAACGATGTACATGTATTCTGTCATGAGATACCCGTTATGCTAAAAGTCCTTGTGTCCACTACAGACACTTAACCCTTTACCCCATGGCCTATTTCTAGTATTGAAGATAGGTGACTACTTAAAGCAGGTTTAAAGTAAAGTAGAATGCGGCTTAAGGCGCATTCTGCTTCACTTTCAGCCTGTTTTAAGCTATTATGTGCTTGAATATAGAAATATTCCCTACAATATATATTCATCACTGATTAAATTAGAAATATTTTCTTCAGCGGAGGAATAAATTAAATACGTTTAAATGCGCTTTTATGGGAGAAAGGGTTAAGAGCCAGATCAAACGCCGAATAACTCAGCATCTCACCAAGCAACAAAATGTTTCAACTCATGTTAAAGTAAATCTTATTTTCTACTTATAATTGTATACCTTTTGAGTTCAGTTTCGCTTAAAGACATTACATGACCAAGCTTTGGTGGTAACACCTAGCACCTAGAAAGTTTGAGTCAAAGCATGGAGCCCATGTACTTACTCGGCTAGCGTCTAGGCAAAGAATCATTCAGGCGTCTCGTGTGAGGCCCGCACCTAATATGTGATAGCTTGGTTAGTAAACCCCATTGAAAAAGCTATTGAGATCTATTATGTAAGGGCCTCTATTCAAAGCTTCAGATGGCTCAGCCGTTACCTTCACAATTTTCTCATGGTTTACGGTAGACTACCTGTATTTTGACACCTAGTGAGAACAATGGGGTGGGAATCAATGAATGGACTGGCTTAATGTCTTTAAACGATAAAACGTTACGTCCACTCAACTGATACATTGCAATCACCTATATCTTTATGATGTGTGATGGCATTCTTCTATGCACAGTGGAGAAGACGTTATACTTCCCAATTAAACGCATTTATGCTAAACCAATAGTGATAGTTACAAACAGTTTGGAGCCAGATCAGACGCCGGGTCATCTAGCGTCTGATTGAGCTTCAAACTGTTTGGCACACATACTAATATAAATACAGATTTCATAACATTTTATTGCACTGCGATTGCGTTTCGTTTGCGATTAAACGGTAGGAAATACCGTATTCTCCACTAATCCGATCTCCAATCTTTTGTCCTGTCTGATGCCATGTGTCTATGTATCCGTCGCATTTATTGACATGTATCTGTCACATTATTGACAGTTTCATATTTCAGCAAGTACAATTGTAACGTTTGTTTACAATTCATTATTTCGCCTAGTTTTTTAAGGCTCCCCAAATATAGTTTTACATATATAAGTGTGACCTATTTTGGGATGTTTTCATGATTTGGTGACAGATGAATGATAAAACATTGAACATTACATTACCTTCGCGGTGAAGATGGGATTTCCAATATTCGGAGAAAACGTAACAACTAGGTCAGTACAGGTTTAGAATGAAACACAGGAGTAAAACGCGTAGTGTTAAAAATCGTTACATCATACTACTTCAATCCAGGCTGCGGGGCACACATGTACAGTGGAGAACACGTTAATCGTTTCACGCAAAGAAACTGCAATTGCATTGCAACAAAATGTAGAGAAGGAAATCTTTGACAATTCCAACTAATCATTTTGTTAAATACTGCAAACAATTTGGAGACACCGAGTTACCCGGCGTCTAACCTGGCTCCAAACTATTTGCCGTGAAAATGATGGTTACACGTATGGCGTATTCGCATTTTCTATTGGAAAAGAATATGTTCTCATCTGTAGCATACTTAATGATCGTAAATGTGTATGAAAACTTGAATTTGAAAATGAAACTAGAGATAATATACTCGTAAATGGTTTGTTTATTCTTTTCATCTTTATTTTTTGTTTGTTGTATTTTCTTGTGGTTCTACTTGAATTCTATGAGAAAATTTGGTTTGTTTATTGTAGTTGTTTCAAGAAAAAAAAAATTACATGTATAGATTATTATCTAGCCTAGCTGTTAGCTTCTTTTGGCAACGACTATTTTAACTTCCCAATGAAATATCAAGCCTAATTTCGAATAGTATCAGAGGTGTAACACCTCTGTAAAAGCTTTGACTATCTACAAGTAACAGCTACCAAATGAACCATATTATAAAACTAGCTTAACATGAATTAGCATCAACCTTAAAAGCATATTTCTCACAATCAACCTTTATTCTGTTTACACGACGGATCTGGCTTTTGCAAACAGATTTGATCTAGTTCGTATAAAAAATTACTCGGCATCTGGTTATGATCCAACTGCTTGAAACTCGTTTTAATACCTAAAAAGGTACCGGTCCTTCTAAACATTTATGCAATACAATTTCGAAGCAGACGACACTTTATCAAGTCATTGGCTCCATATTTACGTATTACAGGCCTCCGGTTTGTTCGTCCACTTAAGAAAAAAATCCAGTTTATACCGTCATATATTATGCACCATAAGAACTATTTTTCTATTTCCTAGCAGATGGTAGTTTTAAGCAGGCTTAAAGTAATGCAGAATGTGCCTTGAGGCACATTCTGCTTTACTTTCAACCTGCTTTAATGGCCACATTTCATCATAACTATAAACAGGCTATGCAGTAAAACTACAGTAAACAACAATCCGTGTGTTTGTGACAATGACCGAAACCACCAAGTTGCATCCCTAGTGCAACATTCCCCTATAGAATGTCATTATAGTCATCTAGCATTTGTAAATAGATTTGTACTGTACTAACTCGAAATGACAGTTTCATTTGTCGTACGAAATCATGAATATATCTGAGTAAATTGAGAATGAAGCATTGAACTTTCCCTGAACATTTTTTCTTTACAAAAACCATGACAGTTTTGTTAATATGTTGGTCTTTTGACAAGCATATGAACATTTTTATCAAGTGTGGACTCTAACTGACGAAATGGGCCATCATTCAAATATTTTATTATTTTTTTTTGGGGGGGGGGGGTTCTTTCAAAGGGAAGTGCAATTGTTCAGAATCAGAAAGAGGTGATAGCTCCATATTATCTATTAACGCAATTTTGTTATGCTAGGTTCACACCAACGGCGCTTTGATGGCGCTTTAAAGCGGCGTGCAAAGCGGCACAAAAGCGTAACAAAGCTTGATTAAAGCGTCAGGGTCGTAATAGATCGTGGGAAAGCTTGGAGTAAAGCGGGACATTCGGTAAGAGCGGCCAATTTTTTTAAACTGTTTAAAAATTTTGGGCGCTCTGTCACGAATTGATTAAAGCGCATAGAGCGTATCAAAGCTTATCAAAGCTTAACAAAGCGTAACAAAGCTCAGCAAAGCTTGACTCAAAGCGTAGGAAAGCTTAACAGAGCTTGGTTCAAAGCGGGGACGCCATTCTTCACGGTCTGTCACCACTTGGCACGCTTCGTTAAGATGTCTCAAGATTTGTTACGATCTGGCATGAAGATCTGACACGAGGTCAGACGCTTTCATCAAGATCTGACACGCTTTGTTACGATTTGTTACGGTTTCATGAAGGACTCTCACGCTTTGCCACGAATTGAGACGCTAAGATCGAGGATTGACACGTTTTGTTAGGCTTTGTTACGCTTGGCAAGTTTCTTCACGCTCTCTCACGCTCTTTCACGCTCTTTCACGCTCTCAAGGGCTAGGATGCAGTTATACAACAAGGAGACAAACATCATGTCTTCTTCAACTAGATCATGCTCTGGTTTATTTGGAACTTCTGGATATTGTTGTTCTGTCATCGTTTTCTGGAGTCAAAAATGCAATGATATTTTTGGAACTTCTGCATCTTTATGTATGCTCTGGATGAAATCGGCATGAAATCGGCAATCTTGACATTTTCCAATGCGTAACAGAGCTGAACAGAGCGTAACAATGCACAACAAAGCTTGATAATCGTATCAGAGCCTGATTTAAAGCGCCATAATCGCATCAAAGCGTAATAAAGTGTAATAAAGCTTATTAAAGCGTGATTGCAAGCGTAACAAAGCCTGATCAAAGCGGGACCAAAGCGCGAGGAACCGTAACAAGTCGGGAAATAATTCGTCCCAAAGCGGCAACCAATTCGTATCAGAGCGTATCAGAGCTTATCAGAGCTTAAGAGATCGTGATATTTTTGGAAAAGTTAACAAAAATGACGACGCTTTGCTCGCTGATTTGAAGCGCGGCATTCGCCGTTGGTGTGAACCTAGCATTACGGAGAAGACCATTCTCTCTTCTCATATAGAGCGCAACAACCTGAAATCTGTACATATATTAATAGGACAATAGACTATTGTAATTTGCCCAGATACTTCTCCAATGAAAACTTTCTAAGGATGCTTGGAGAAATGTTTATGGAACTTTGATAATGTGGTTGTTGTATTTACAGTAGAGAATACGTTATTCTTTCCCATTATCCCTTTAACACGTTTATGTCAAACAATAATATCCGTTGCAAACAGTTTGGAGCCAGATAAGTCGCCGGATCAAGCTCCAAATGTTTGCTATTCATTGTAAACAATATAGTAAACAAAACCATAAGTACTTTTATGCATTTTGTTGTTGTGCGTTTCGATTGCAGTTACGGGAGCAGATAACATCTTACAGTGGAGAATCTGTTATTCTTTCCCGTTTAAACGCAAACGTACGCAAACGCAAAGCACTAAAACGTAGACAAGAACAACTTTTGGACAATTCTGATAGTTCATGTTTATCTCGGTGGCAAACAGTTTGGAGCCTGATCAGACGCCGGGTTACCCGGCGTCTGATCTGGCTCCAAACTGTTTGCACTGCAAATAATAGTTTAGCGTAAACGCGTTTATTGGGAAAGAATAACACATTCTCAACTGTATGTATTTTGTTGTTGTGCGTTTCGATTGCAGTTACGGGAACAGATAACATCTTAACGGCCTCTATTAAACGGAGCGTGCAATGTTACAATTTCCCTTTGTTTTCGGTGCTTTCAAGATATCTCCACTTATTTAGAACTTCTCCGATGTAATAGGTGAGGATGCTGATCAGGCACCCACACGGTTTGCCATTCCGATTTCAAAAACATGTTAGTATATAAATAATATATTATTTTCTACATTGAAATGCATTGTACGCTTGCAAATTTACGTCCACAGCATTTGTCGTTAGCAACATTTCGGCTTGATTTATCTAGAATTTTCCAGAAATAATTATCCAGATCCAAACGGCCTTGTCTTTTTTGGTAACACACAACATCAGAAGTAAATTGTCTTTAAATAAAACGGTGTCGAACAATGAATTTTCGATGGTAGACGAAATACCTCTGACTTTCTTAAGGTTGTACATGTAAGACCGGACTACATTGGCTAATATCGTCCATTACGGTGTTCCTTCGGTAGTGCCTGAAACAAATCCTTTTAGTTCATTTTTAGTAAATTAATTCACTTTTGTACGATATTAAAAACATTATTTTATTAATTGAGTTATTTAAGGATTTGAAACAAATTAATAAAGAAATAGTACGATCGACAATGGTTAAGTACGAACAATCAGATGATGAGTGTTGTACTACCTTAACCTATTACTCCATAGAAATTCCTTTAGTTTATTCTTCCACCGAAGAAAATAGTTCCACTGTATACAAGCATGCATAATTTTTATGTACAATAGTGGTCATCTATCTTCAATATTAGAAACAGGATATTGTGTTACAGTGGAGAAAACGTTATTCTTTCCCAATAAACGCGTTTACGCTAAACCTTTTGTTTCAAAAGCAAACAGTTTGGAGCCAGATCAGACGCCGGGTAACCCGGCGTCTGATCAGGCTTCAAATTGTTTGCGGTCCAGGTTAAAGTCAGGACTCAGAAATGTCAAAAAGTTGTTAATTTCTACATTTTATTGCAATGCGTTTGCGTTTCGTTTCGTTTGCGTTTAAACGGGAAAGACTAACGTTTTCTCCACTGTAGTAATCATTAAAGGTTAACGAGGAACAAAAAGGTTAATGTCCTGTATCTCTTTCTTTCAGAGTGTGTAAACCCTTTCCTCCAAAACCACTATGGCAAATTACCTATATCCACCTGATGGATTGAAGATTACGGGTTAACCCTAATCATGCTGCATTGTCGTCTGCTTCAAATATATCGTCTGCAAAAATAAATCAAAATTAGAATTTAAGCTTTTTAAACTGATGAAATGTTGAAGATGAGTGGTAAACAGTTTGGATTTAGATCAGACGCCGCGTTACGCGGCGTCTGATCTTGATCCAAACTGTTGGCAAATGTAAGCCAGATCGCGCTAAGGGTTAAGGTAATGTCGATTTTGGAACTCGGTTAATTATCCAATGCGACAGACTGTTTTACAAGAAAGAAAGTAGGAACGTGCGATGTCTATAACACAACTGAAATAACGTACAGTGGAAAAGGCGTTATTTTTTCACAATAAACGAGTGTGTGCGAAAAATATTAATTTCCATTGCAAACAGTCTGGAGCCAGATCAGACGCCAGGTAAATCCGGCGTCTGGTCAGGTTCAGGTTAACTCTTTGAACCCTAGTCACGCATATATGCGTCATTTGCAAACAGGTACCTTTGAGGACTACATTTGTCCTATGCAAACAGCTCCTTAAGGAGCCCTCTGATCAGGGTCTACACTGTTTGTCATTTTGACATATTTTGTAAAAACCAACCCTAAATGTCAAAAATGGACTAGACTAAATTGAAAACAAGAATTGTCCATTTGAGGTTTCAGGGAGGAAAAGGTTAAAACTTGTTTATTTGTTCAAGCAATTGCCGTCTTAACACTTATTGCATAGCGTTTGCGTTTCGTTTGCGTTTTTTAACTGGTAAGAATGACACCTCCTCCACTGAACAGGCTACAATAGAAAAGGACCTAAAAAGTAAAGACATAAATTCCGGTATTTCAGACTAGCTTGTGCCTAACTCTAAACTGAAACAAAATAAATATTTCACGAAGGAGCGTTCTGCTTTACATTCATCCTACCTTTGACTGTCATATGTAGTGCCCTAAGTGATTAATGGGCTCTTGACCCTTCATCCCATAATCTGTTTCTCATATAGAAGAAAGGTGACCACTGAAAGCAGGTTGAAAGTAAAGCAGAATTCTGCTTTACTTTAAACCCGCTTGAAGCTACCATTTGCTAGAATATAAAAAAAATCTTATAATACATATTCATTTTTGCATAAATTGGAACTATTTTGTTCAGTGGAGGAATGAATTAAATGCACAAAAGGCTCTTCTATGGGGGAAGAGGTTAAGGGCGTTTGTCGTTAGAAATATCAAAATACAAAGGTTTTTATGATGCGCTCTAAAATTGTGGTTGTAAACCATTGGTACATGTATGTAAGTAAGTTATACATCTTAAAATACATAATGCAAATTAGCCTTCTAGCAATGTTTGTAAACGTTCCCATGGTGACAGCAGACAGTCATGCTCTTCTGACAGTTTTCAAGAATTATTTACTTGATTCTTATGTGTACATTATATTTCAGCAAAAGTGTTATCTGCTGCTTATTTGTGGTATGTTGACATTCTAAAATTTACAAGCTCCTATATATATGTAAAGAGACATGGCTAAAATTGCAATGAATTTGAATGCTTAATCAGTGATGAGACATCTGGGGCCCGTTTCATAAAACATCTTACGACAAATGTTGTCGTAAGTCAATTTTTTAAATTCATATAACTTCTTATTTTTCTTTCTAATCATGTCTTGTGACATCTCTTTGGAATCGTCTTTACAAGACGATTACAAAGAAATGTCACAGGAAAGGATTACAGTACTGAACCTTATTAAATTAACAATTTTTGCGATTCGTTGGCAATTCGATGGCGATTCGCTTACAATTCGATGGCAATTCGCTTGCGATTCAAAATAATAACTTTACCCTGGGGTAAGTTTTCTTGAATGGTGTATCTCACAAATGTTCGCAAATTTGCCTCCGTTAATTTTTTCGGTTCCATTTTCGTCACAACCGCTTCGGAAAATTCGCGTAAAAATATTCAAGCGTAGGATTTGTTTTTTGAAGCGCCCGATTCGATGGCAATTCGATGGATTTCGATGGCAATTCGATGGCAATTCGATGACAATTCGCTTGCGATTATCAATTTAATTTAATAAGGTTCAGTACTGTAGAAGGAGAAATACATTATAATTGAGACTTTTATAATCTGACTTACGACAACATTTGTCGTAAGAAGTTTTATGAAACGGGCCCCTGATCAGGATCAAAACTGTTTTCATATTATGTCAATATATTCTAAGAGTTAGTAAACATCCCACGACATTAAGTTCTATTCTATTTGTGAATTTATCAAAATAACATGTCGAGTTAAACTGTGTTATGTCGGGATCTAGACTATTTCACTGGAGAGTTGTGTTGTCAGTTGTTTGGTTGTTGCTGTTGTTGTTTTTCAGCGGAACTGTATAATTTCTATTTAGAAGAAGAAGAACGTTTATTTGACTTAAACTATAAAGTTTCTCGTCATACATACAAAACATACCTATTTACAAAGTAATTATAATTAGAGACAAACACATTAAACTATTTTGCTTTTATTTTAATCCTAAACTCTGTTGTATGAATGTGACATACATGTAAACTATTAACCCTTAGCCCGCCAAATAAATTGTCGTCTGCTATATTTCTCGTCTGCTTCAAGTTTCAAAGTGCTTCAAAGTTGCTCAAAATTGCTGAAAATGTTGTCAGAGTGTCAAACAGCTTGGATCCGGATGAGACGCCGAGTTACTCGGCGTCTCATCAGGATCCAAACTGTTTGCATATGGAGCTATAGTCGTGCGTGGCAGGCTAAGGGTTAAAATGAAATATGTTTAAACTAAACATACGATACATTCTAGACTCTGAAAGCCAAATGATTCAGAGCTAATTGTTAGGTGTAGATGTGTTTTCAGACTATTTCTTTTACTACAGTATGTTTAATGTGTCTGACACTTACCATTTTCAAATCAAAATGGAAGCAAAAGGTAATGAAATAGAAAATTAAACAATTACACCATGTGAAACAGAAGAAAAAAGTATCGATATACATGTAACTGCTGAACTATTGACAAATATACTCAACACCTTCAAATATGATTATTAGATTTATTCCCCTGTTTATTATTTATATGACAGCCAGGCGAGATATATATCAAAGTCGATTTCATAGGCGTTTACAAGGGGAAACCCCACTTGATTAAGCCAGTCCAAATGGACCGAAAGTTTTGTATGGACTACGTTAAGTTGTTAGCTGTACATAAGAGGTTAGGGGATAGGTACAGCGCTCCCTCTCTACAACGACACCCAATGGAAGACAGAAATTATGTGCGTTGTAGAGAGGGAGTCGTTATAGGGAGGGAAATTGGCTTACATGTGCAAACAGCTTGAATCCAGATCAAACGCCGCGTAACGCGGCGTCTGATCTGGATTCAAGCTGTTTGTCACTCGTCATTGTGTTTCTTTCTGTCAAAATGTCCAATGTGTGACTTTGGGAAAACAGCAGACGACAGTTTTAAGTAGACAATGTTGCAGAAATGAAAGCTTTAGACATATAACTGTCTTGTTTGGGGAACAGCGGCAGGGGTCGTTGTAAGGAGGGAATCGTTGTTGGGAGGTCCGTTGTAGAGAGGGAACACTGTATTACCATTTTATGCCGGGGACAGCAAAATGAATGATTACTGTTATACAGAACGCTCATTTAGGAATTTTCTGCATTACTGCTGGTCTGCAATAACCAATATCTCCTTCCCTACGTATTCGTGCCTTTAATCTATTCCTCCTCTGAAGAAAATAATTCTAATTCATGCAGTGATGATGACATATCATAATTTATATTTTCTTTATTCTAGCAGTCGGTTTATGTAGCTTAAAGCAGGCTTACAAAGATTATGATCTTGTAGCGTCTTAGAATATGTGAAATTGGAGAATCGAGAAATTTTGAATTAAAATCGTGAAATTCATGAGCTTTGCAGTGAAATCGTTTATCTGAGAAATCGAAAAAATGAGGAAAATATCTAAGTAAAACCGCGCATTTTATTATTTTGGACAATTTTGAAGTGAAAATCTTGCAATTTCAAAACCGTGAATTCATATGGTTGAATTCGTGCAATAATGAACTCTACTGTGTAAAATCTTGAAGTTGAAATGTCACCGAGGGTCTTTTGTATTTATGACCTGCATTTCTGGTCTTTCTTAGTGTTTCAATCCTTACCCTCATACCAGTGCAAATTACCTTTTTTGCAAACTGATGGATTGATCTGTTCAGTTTTACGTCAGTTTTAAGGTCATATTGGAAACAGGCCTTGGTTTATAGTCTCATCGGACAGACTGGAGAAACCCTCGAGTTATGTGTTATAAGGCAATATCCAACTTATACAGTATACAGTGGAGAGGATGTTTGTTATTCTCGATTAATGAGTTTACGCTGAAACTATTATTTCTATTGCAAACAGTTTTTAGCCAGATCAGACTCCAAACTGTTTGGCATTCAGATAAAATAAAGCGTCAATATTGTCAGAAACATGTAATTTTCTACATTTAATTGCATTGTTTTTGTGGTTCAGTTTCGTTTAACGCGACAAAATAACGTCTTTTCCACTGTGAAATTTAGAGGAGGTAATATACTACAGCTATCTCTCCCTACAACGGCCCTCCCAACAACGACTCCCTCCCTACAACGGCCCTCCCTACAACGACTCCCTCCCAACAACGACTTCCTCCTTACAACGGTGCTTGTCGCTGTTTCCACAACCAAAACATTAATGTCCAAGCTCTTCATGGCTGCACTACCGTCTGCTAAAAGTTGTCGTCTGCTGTTTTTATCAAAGTTACATAATGGAAATTATGACAGAAAACAACTTAATGACAAGTGACAAACAACTTGAATCCAGATCAGACGCCGCGTCAGGCAGCGTCTGATCTCGATTCAAGCTGTTTGCAAATGTAAGCCAATTTACCTCCCTTTAACGACTCCCTCCGAACAACGAACATAATTTTTGTCTCCCACTGGGTTACGTTGTAGAGAGGGAGCGCTGTATATATTTCGCTATGAACGCGCTAGCACTAACCAATTGTGCACATCAAGTTTTATCGGCGTCTTACCAGGCTCAAAATAGTTTGCCACTCACATTATAATGTTCTTCAATACTTTACCTAGACATGTACAAAATTACATCTTGGCCACTAAGCCTGTACGTAAACACGTAGGATGGGTGGATTGGTATTGGTGTCTCAAAAGCAGAATGAAAGTCTGACAGAAATATTTTGAATGGCTTTTCTGCTTTTTGTAGATGATACAATCAAAAGGCACCCATACAGAAAACCTTTTAAGTTGAAAAATAGGTCGTACATGCGTTTTAAGCCCTATCTTGGAGGAGGAGTTAGAAGTTACATACATGTATTGATACTCCTGAAAATGAAAAACTGTATTCACCGTTCTAGAAACATATCTAAAGGTTCCATTGTGACAGCATAAAAGCTCTTTCGACTGTTTGCAAGAATAAATAGTTTGATTCTAATAATGCCTTATACTGTAATTCTGTGAAAGCTCGTATATGTCTTCTGCAAAACTGTTGATTGCTGAGATTAGAAAATTGATAACTTCCGTTGAATTTTTTTCAAGAATATCGATCAAAGGTTTAACCCATACCTCATAGCCTGTTTCTAGTATTGACGATAGGTGGCAACTTAAAGCAGATTAAAAGTAAAGCAGAATGTGCATTAACCCTTTACCCCATTACCTGTTTCTAGCTTTGAAAATAGGTGACTACTTAAAGCAGGTTGAAAGTAAAGCAGAATGCGCCCTAAGGCGCATTCTGCTTTACTTTCAGCCTGCTTTAAGTTACCACCTGCTAGAATTAAGAAAATATTCCTTCTGATACATATTCATGACTGTATAGATTAGAATTATTTTTTTTCGCGGAGGATTAAATTGAATGCGCTTAAAGGCGTTTCTATATGGTAAAGGGCTAAGGCACATTCTGCTTTACTTTCAACCTGCTTTAAGCTACCATCTTCTAGAAAACAGAAATGATTTCTTATGATATATATTCATAACTGTATCAATTAGAACTATTTTCTTCTGGTGGGAAATGAATTAAAGGCGTTTTTATTTGGTAATGGGTTAAACATCATCGATACATGTATCGTAACCTCGTGTAGTGGTCGCAATAGTTCCGTTTTACTTTATTTCTGCGGTAATGCAGACGATAATTCATCATAACATCGTGTTAAACTAACATATAAACATGACAAACCAAAGAAAACATTTTCAAAACGTCCCCACCTGTGACCGTTCTCTCATTCGCCTCTGGAACTTTTATTGACAATCCGGTTTCCTATTAAGTCTCGTTTATTTATTATCCTTGTGGTTATTTGCTTCAAAATATTGCAAAACTAAAAACAGTACAGCCGTTTTTTAGCAACCCGCTGATTTGGGTCTATATTATTTACATATGCCAAATGTACTCATTACGTGTAAACCGTTTGTAAGTGACTAGTATACTAGCTGCTAGGTTTCAATGTGTAAAACAAGACAGGAATACACCATTTCGATTAGCCCATGCAGCTTTTTAATTTTTGGTTATGAAAGCTTTGACATAACCTTATTGTATAACACACTGTTTGAGAAGCGTATTATTCGACATGACCTTTTTCATATTTTGATTAATTAGGTTAGATATGAACTTGACGTTTGTTGATTTCTTGACAGTTAAATGATTAGTATATCATTGAATCAAAATATTGGGATTTCACAATATATCGTAAAAAAACAAGACATGCCCTACTCAGAGGGCTCCTGTAAAGAATCTTATCTTCGTAAATGGGTCACATAAATGGTCCCTCGTCAGAATGAATGACATTTTGTCTTATACTGCTACATACAATGTATACGATAATCAGACGTTTCACTTCTAATATGCCGTTTGAACAAGAGTATTCACAATTTGCAGAGTTTGAAGTTAAGGTAATCAAAACATATTCGATTCGAACCAATTTATACTGCGTCTTAGATATCTTAAGATTTTCTTTAAAAGTCGAACATGTCCTTATCTTAAAGTAAATAACCACGTGTTCTCTTCGAGAAATGTATAATCCATTACCTCATAACCTATTTCTAGATTTGAAGATAGGTGACCACTTAAAGCAGATTGAAAGTAAAGCAGTATGTGCCTGAAGGCACTTTCTGCTTTACTTTCAGTCTGCTTTAAGCTATCATCTCCTAGGATCTTGAAAAAAATTATTATGGTTTATATTTATGAAGGTATAATTTGGAACTTTTTTTTTCAGAGAAGGAATATATTATTGGCGTAAAAAGGCGTATTCATGGGGTAAAGGGATAAGTTCGACAGAAGCGAGTTCGAGTTTTCAAGTTAGACTGTACCTTCAATTGAAAGAACATATCTCAGCTACAGTTGAGAAGACGTTATTCTTTCCCAATAAACGCGTTCACGATAAAACTTTTAATTTCCATTGCAAACAGGGCGTCTGATCAGGCTTAAAACTATGCCACTCATATGAAAATAAGTAGTAAATAATGTCGTAAAGTTGTCATTTTCTCATTTTTACTGCATTGCACGGGAAAGAGTACCTTTTTATGTACTGAAATTGATAATCGATTATTAATCGATGGTTAGTGTATGCACATTTAGTATGATTAGGTCATAGTATGATTATAAACACATTGAAACCTAGCGACAAATGTACTCGTCCTTTAAAAGCAGTTAACCTGTAAACAGTACATTTGTCATATGCAAATAATGTTTCAGACCAGAGGGTCACTAAGGAAACACACTAATCCTAAAGCAGCAATAAATGTACTAGTCTTTATTGGAAACTAGAATTGACAATGAACAGTTAAAGGGGTGGGTGAAAGAACTTTAGAATCGGAACAACCGTACGAAATTGTCATTTCTTCTAATACTACTCTCTGTTATTATTACATTACATGAAGAACAAAAGAAACTGCATCCATTTTAATCCTTTCTCCCCCAAAGTTAATCGTCTACTTTAGCTTTCGCAAAAATATTCGTCTGCTAACGGTGTTCGCTTGCAATAAAATGCTAAATTTCAAACTTTGATGCAAACGCCAGTTTTGATCCTGGTCAGTCGTCACTTTTCGCGGCGGTGTCTTAAAACTCCAAACTGTTGCATTGACTTAGGACGCCTTTGGCCGTTAAAGGGTTACGTGATTATATAACCTGCTCATGTTCTACATTTTGGCTTATTAGTTGACTGATTAATTTGTACATGTGTGATTGTATAGGCACATTCTAAGATGTTTCTCTGAATTAACCTCATCCCTGCCGTATTGAGAACTTCCTTAATCATTTATATATGACTTTACTCTAAGTACAATACGTACCTGCAAAAAGTTAGAATTCTGATCAGACGGCGCGTACCGCGGTGTCCGATCAGGATCCAAACTTATGACACTCAAAACGATATTACTTTAGTCAATTTACCTAAAGTTTAGTTTGGAGAAATAAAAGCAGACGACACTTGTTTAAAGCAAATGACGTCATGGCTGTGACGGAGTTATCTGTTGACTGATTAATTTGTCAAGGTGTGATGGTAAAGACACATTCTACGACACTTCTATACATTAACACTATCGCTGCCCCAGTCTTTCCTACCTTAACCCATTATCCTATAGCCTCTTTCTACCTTTGAAGATAGGTGGCCACTTAAAGCAGGTTGAAAGTAAAAAGCAGAATGCGCCTTAAGACGCATTCCGCTTTATTTTCAGCCTGCCTTAAGCTACAATCTGCTAGAATATAGAACAATATTTCTTAAGAAATGATTTTATGATTGTATAAAAATAAAATAAGGGGCGTAAAAAGGCGTATTTATGGGGTAGATCTAATGGGTTAAAAAGTGAATTGTATCGTATATCGATATTTCAAATATTCTGTCTGAAGTTGAAGTGTGAAAGCGTATTTTTCCTGATCGAACACCACGTTTTTGATTAGTATCTAAATACTAAAAAGTCTACAAAGTATTTATAGATACAGTGCTCGTTCTCCCTCCCTACAACGGCACTCTCAACAACGACTCTCTCATAACAATAATGCTTGCTGCTGTTCCTCAAACAAGACATTTATGTGTCACTATGTTGCAATATTCTCAGTTAAAACTGCTCTTTTTCTCAAATTAACATTTGTGTTAGTGACGAGTGACAACCAGTTTGGATTCAGATCATACGCCGCTTTACGTGACCGCTGATCTGAATTTAGGCTGTTTGCAAATGTTAGCCAAATATTTATATTTTCCTCCCTACCACAACTCCCGCCGAACAACACACAAAGTATGTGTCTCCCAGTGGGTGTTGTTGTAGAGAGGGAGGACTTTAACCCAATTGTGCCCACGATCCCATATGTTGGACATAGGCAAACAGTGTAGACTCTGATCAGACGCCGCATTATGCGGCATCTGATCAGTGTCTACACTGTTTGCTGATAGGAATTTCAATATAAAACAAAATGAAAATGAACATTTTGACCAGGCATCCTTTTGATGAAAAATGGACTTATCCAATATATAAAAATGGAAGAATCCACCGGGTATAAATGGGTTAACGTAACTGCGCCTTTTTGGTACAATCTAGCAGGGATAAATGCGTAACTTCTGTTTAGTCATTCTATTGCTAATCACGTAAATTGACGGCATTAGCAAATAGTTAGGATCCTGCAGGGGTGCCAAATCAGTCAGAAAAATTTACTGTACGCCTTTTGTTGAAAAAAAAAGAAAAGAATAACTTATTTGTTACGAAATGCAGGACTGTCCTAATATAAGTTGATCATGAAAAATCCTAAATTTTCTATTTTTCCGCAAGCGCAATTTTACGAATTGTACCTTAAACCCTTAACCACATTCTACTATCACTTTCAGTCTGCTTTAAGCTTCTATCTGCTAAGATAAAAATCCGAAGATTTCTGAAAAATCCGGAGAAATGGCAGCCCTGATATTGTGTTTGAAATGCGACAAATGTTAGAGTCGGGATAAAGTGGTATGTTTTAAGGGGTGATTGATTTACTGTCTCTTTTAAGTGATAACAACCTACTTCTTAATCTTTGATAAACTCTAAATGTACAGGCAACTCGTACAGGCAACTTGTAGGGCATTTCTCAGTTTAATCCATTTCGCAACTACAGTGTCCCCTCTCTACAACGGCCCTCCAAACAACGACCCCTCCTTTCAACGATGATGTCCACTGTTCCCTTAACTGGATAATTATGTCCAACTTATTCACAGCTGCAATGTCGTCTGCTTAAAAGTGTCGTCTGCTGTTTTTCGCAACGTTACATAATGGACATTTTGACATAAAAATACTTAATAACGTGTGACAAACAGCTTGAATCAAGACCAGACGCCGCAATGCGCGGGGTCTGATCTTGATTCAAGCTGTTTGTAAATGTAAGCCAATTTCCCTCCCTATAACGACTCCCTCCGAACAACGCGCACATGTTTCGTCTCCCATTGGATGTCATTGTAGAGAGAGAACGCTGTATTACGTCATCTGCTTCAATCAACTGTCGTCTGCTTTTATTTATACCGTCATGATTGCAAAGCGTACAAACAGTATAACTGTGAAGTGCATACATGTATTGATTATGTGTAAACAATGTAGACCAAGATCAAAGGGCCCTAGATGGAACCGTTTAACCAATGTCCGAACGTTTTGCCATATTGCAGTAAATAACGACAACCAAACAATAATAGTTAAAGTTGGGAAGATTCAAATGAAAAATGGATTATTCAATTTGAATTTTCAGGAATAAATAAGTTTTATCTCTTTCGACGCCAAATAAATTAAAAGGTTTTTACCCCTTCACCGCTTCATTGTCGTCTGCTTCAATATTCTTGTTTGCAATATCGTTTTAAAGTAAGATTCAATGTAGTATGACTTAAGGAAAGTAGACACGAGTGTCAAACAGTTTGGATCCTGATCAGACGCCGCGTCACGCGGCGTCTGACCAGGATCCAAACTGTTTGCAAAGTCGACTTTATGCGACTTCGGCGCCGCAACTGTTAAAGCAGGAGGGAATGTGGCGGTGAAAGAATTAAAGCAGACGTCACATTTGCCAGTGAAAGATTCAATACCATTATCGATAAATGTAATTAAACGTTCAGTTATGCTTTAATAAACTTAATTCAACTCTGCTATGTGCAATATATGAAAATTATTATTCATATAATCTAATATACCATAGGGACATTATTAATATTTTATGTTTTGTATTTGCTTTTGATTCAATAAAGTGACAGTTATGTTCAACCATTCTTTCACAAAAAAGCAATCTTTAAACAAATCAAAGAAAACTCTTCTTTTGAACTTCGGTGCTCCCAAACTTTCTTCAAAGTTAAAACACAAATAAATTACAGCAATTAAGCGAATGTACTGGGGTTGTTTTTCTTTTGGTTATAAGTAACAATTACTAATGTTGGCTTACCTTTTTGCTGTCATTGTATCGTTTGCTTAACCCTTAACTCCATAGCCTTTTTTACTTTTGAAGACAGGGAATCACTTGTTCAAAGTAGAACTAAATTCGCCATTCTGCTTTATTTAATTTTCAACCCGGTATTTAAAAGTAACATTTTTATGTTGCTCATTTATGACTGTATAAATTGGAACTATTTTCATCTGTGGAGGAATAAATTAAAACCTTTAAAATGTGTATCTATGGAATAAAGGCTTAAAAATCGACTGCACTTCTTTCAGATATTAATATAGTAAGTTTCCATTTTAGAAACATTAATGCAAACATGCGTATGTCAAATATGTTGGACCCGGACGAGACGCCGCGTAGTTCGGCGTCTTAATCAGGATATGTATACAGTCGAATTCGACATCTCGGACTTGGTTATGTCGACGTTACCCGTAGTTCAAAGTTGAAACGTGACTAAGCCACGTTTTAATTTTAAACTACGGGTATGTTAGACTTAACCGATCATGAAATAATGTAATTCATATGTCGAAATATCGGTTAGTTCGAGTTAAGAGAGTTCGAGATATCTGGTAGTTCGAAATGTAATAAGTTTGCTTTGCATTCATGACAGACAGAGTAAGGTTTGCATCCTTTTTCTATTTAATGGACTAGTCATAAAATTAGTTGATCGAGTCCGGGGATATTGAAATCAAACTATTTCTATAACAAGTGTAATATTGAGAGTTTTATTTAATTAGGCTATCAATAAAGTTTGAAATGAATAGGTTTTATCAAATAATAAATGCTGATGGCCGTGCTTTATTGGCGATGCACATTAACCCTTTCCCCCATAGAAGCGCCTTTTAGCGTGTATATATATACTTCTCCGCTGAAGAAAATAGTTCCAATTTAATCAGTCATGAATATATATTATAGGGAATGTTTTCTATATTCTAGCACATGATAGCTTAAAGCTTTCAACCTGCTTTAAGAAGTCACCTATCTTCAATTGTAAAAATAGGCTATCAGGTAAAGGGTTAATAGATCTGGTCGGATACTTTAATGTCCTTATATAACATCCCTTGTTTATCATTTTTCTGCTGATCGCGAACCGCCTAATTGGGCTTCAAAAGTTAAAGACTTACTCAACCATTTTGGTTTTACTGACGTTTGGGACTATCCAGAAATATTGATTTTAAACGTTTTATACCAGTATTTAAACAAAGGGTCATAGATTGTTTTAAGCAACAATGGCACGCTGATTTACAAAACAATAATGTCTTAAGTCACTTGTATCTATATATAAAAGAAGAGTTTGGTATTGAAGATTATCTGAACACTTTGAAATACAAATCCTCACGATTTGCATTAACACGATTGCGTGTATCTGCACATAAATTACGCATCGAGTTTGGAAGATATGGACGAAATCGTTTGGAAAGACACGAAAGAATAAGTCAATTATGTGAAAGCAATGATTTAGAAGATGAGTTTCATTTTGTTTAAAAGTGTTCAGCATATAATGATCTTCGTAGCAAATTAATCAAACGTCGTGTCTACCAACGCCCAAGTATGCATAAATTTACAGAATTGCTCAAGACAAAAAGCAAAGTCGCACTGATAAATCTGTGTAAATATATAGTACAAGCCAATAATGTAAGAAAAGATTTACTCTCAGGCTTATAGATGAAGTGTTGAATGTTCTGACGTCCTAACGTCCTGTATGGCGAATATACCTACCTCTATGTTACCATTAAAACCAGCATTCTAGTATCACGACAGCGGAAATATGTCTGTACATGTGAGCCCTACTGCACACTGTAATCTAAGACGCCCTCTATAAACGCGGCACGTCTTAGGGGTACTCGCATAGTACAGATCTAATTAACATAATTCTCTACTTTCTTACCTAGTCTTACAGTCTAACAAACTGTGTATGGGAGCCCAGCCCATACATGAACTAAAAGAAAAAATATATAGTAATTAATGTTTAACATTAGATTTAAATATGATTTTTTTAAATCATATACTGTTATATAATTATATATATGTAGCGTTTGCAAACGCTGCTTATCCAGACCTGGGGGCTTCCGGTTTAGCCACCTTATCTGGGTCTGCTTCGTTTACAATATACTTTGCGTAAAACTAGAGTCAGTTCTTAAGACACATTTTCATTTACTTTCGGCTGCTCTTAACCCTTTACCTGATAGCCTATTTCTAGTACTTAAGATAGGTGACTTCTTAAAGCAGGTTGAAAGTAAAGCAGAATGCGCCCTGAGGCGCATTCTGCTTTACTTTCAGCCTGCTTTAAGCTATCCTGTGTTTTAATATAAAAAAATATTCCCTATAATACATATTCATTGCTGATTAAATTGGAACTATTTTCTTCAGCGGATGAATAAATCATATCCGCTAAAAGGCGCTTCTATTGGGGAAAGGGTTAAGCCACCACATCCTACGCTATATGTCCATGAATGTATGTATTGAAACTATTTTGTGTTGCGGAAGAATAATGCGAATGTACTAAAACGTGCTATATGGGAAAGAGTTAAGGAATGTGTTTGTATGTAACTGTATTGCCAAATTCACGAGTCAGAAACTATATGTCACAACCTTGAATTTATAAAGTGTTGTATTTATCCGCATTAATTACAATTGCATAGTTCATTCTCCTACTCTAGAATGTTCAACTTCACCATAACTTTTTTAAAAATTTGTATAATATAAAGTACATAATTAAAGTACAAGTAGAATACACAGTGCTCCATCAGTGCAGTGCATCCTGCAGTGCTTTCTTTGTAATTTCCAAGTAAATTTTGTTAGAAGACCTATATTGTTACCACATTGATCATGTATGTTTTGTATTGTATGATTGTATGTTATTTAACGAGGTACCTGAATGTGTACAAGTTGAATAAAGTATGAAAGCATGTTTTTGCAAACAATTTGGATCGAGAACCGATTCAGTGTTTTATTAGCATCCGAACTGCTTGACACTCATTTTAAGTTGTCTTAAAGTGATCCTTAGTCCAACCGATTTGTACAGTGGAGAAGACGTCGTTCAAATCAAAACAATAGTCAATAGATTCCAGAACCTGACATCTTCTGCATTTTAGTGCATTACGTTTTAGATTCGTTTCATTTTACCTTTATCATGTTAATTGCCGTCTGCTTAAAATCAATCGTCTGCGAAATAAGATAAAAAAAAATATTTTTAAACTTAAGTTAGTTAGTAAAAGCCGTCACGTGAAAAGAAGACAGACGAAGGCGTGTACATGACCTTATTACAAGAAAATAAATCTTAAAATATCACAACTTGAAAAAAGCTTCCTATCTAGACTGAATAAATGACACTCAAGGACATTGAATGGTGTTAAACTACTCTAACCTTTATCGCGGTAGGGTGTTTCTCATCTGCAACACTTGTCTTCTGCAGTGAGTTACACAGCACGTGTGTTTGTCATATCTGGAAACATCACAAGGATGTCTACTGTGATTTTATTTATTTACAATATTCCCTCCCTACAACGACAATCCAAACAACGATTCCCTACTTAAAACAATGTTTGCTGCTGTTCGTTCCACAAACAAGACATTTATGTCAAACGTTTTCACTGCTGCAATATTGTCTGCTAAAATTATCTTAATTAAGCTGGGTTTTTTTCTCAAATTAACGTTTTGGACATTTTGACACAAGAAACATAAATATATTTAAACATACAGTCAAAACTTGATATTTTCGAACTCGTTTAAATCGATCGTACAAGTATTTCATAAGTTGAATTTCGATAAGCCGATCTCTTTTGAATCGAACTAAGCCATGTTTTAACTTTGAAATATTGGTATGCTCTAACTAGCGCGAGTTCGAAGTATCTAGTTTCGACTGTATTTGTTTGATAGCAATTCGTGTAAGCAAACAGTACAGACTCAGATCAGACGCCGTATTATGTGGCTTCTGATCTGAGTAGTCACTGCTTGCTAACAGGAAAGAACATAGAGTCCCCTCATCCTTCCCCTCTATTTCTGTGTAGTTTATTAACCATTGCATGATCAAGTTATTCGGGAGAGTTTTACCCCTTCGCCGTTTTATTATATATGTCTGATTCATTATTGTTGTCTGCAAGGCACGTTTCAAAGTTAGATTTAAGGTTGTATGACTTAATAAATATAGATAAGAGTGTCAAACAGTTTGGGTACTGATCAGACGCCGCGTCTGGTCGGAACCCAAACTGTTTTCAAACGCGCTTGCCTGGCGTCCACTAGTAGGAAGGTTTGCGGAATAAAAAATGGCGCGAAATAATGTCCGAACTTTTACAATACTGCGACCTTCCGCGTATTGTCTGCAGACATACCTGGGACAGTCCTAGGAACTAAATAGGAATGACAAAGAATGGCAACCGAAAAGGCGGATCTTACTAGGACAAATGCAGTTACCTTCAGGATCACATCAGGAGCGGTAAAGTCATGAGCTAGGACAGTAAGGATGTGTTTCGGACAATGATTTAGACATGCGGACACTATGCGGACACTACGCAGAATTATGCAAACCTATAAATACTACACCGATGTGGCGTATTTCTCAAAAGCTTGCTATCTGTCATGGAGGTCATACCACTTCATACTGCTGTATTGCTGCGAATAGAAGCTGAAAGAGATGCACAATTTACGCTGACCATGGCTCTAAGGAAGAGAAGGCGACGTCACAGGTGTCGTGTGAGACCATAGTTGACACTTGAGCGGATGCTTCAATATGGTCAGTACGAGACACTGATGCAAGAACTAAGAGATGAAGACATTGGTCCGTTCAAGAAGTACTTGAGAATAACACCAGGTATGTTTGATGAGATCCTTTTATGTGTGACGCCCAGAATCCAGAGGGAGAATACAAGGTTAAGAGGTGCTTTCTTGTCCTCTAAAGCCTGAAGGATGGCTTGAAGTCGTACAGAAGTTTGAGAGAAGGTGTAATATTCCACATGCCATAGGCGCCTTGGATGGGAAGCACGTAGCCACAACCCTACAGGCGTACCACTCTCACACATCGACATAAGATATTTAACTACTGTCGCTCTCGTGGTTGAAGAATCGTCGAAAATGCATTTGGTACCCTAGCTTCGCGCTGGCAATGAATAGGCAAGATTATGCTTCAAACTCCGAAGGTGGTCAAAATTGTGGTCACTGTCTGCATTTTCCTGCACAACCTCATCAGGATGAGATATGCTAGTTTGAACCGTGACCAGATGGATTTGGAGGATGAGGCTCATAACGTTATACCAGGGGCATGGAGGGATGAAGTACAAATAGAAGACATGGATCCAGCAGTAGAAGGTGGAAAGTTTGATAATGTGGCCGGAAAACAACAAAGAGAGTACACGAGCATGTATTTTTGCAGTGAGGCAGGCTCTGTGCTATGGCAGTACAAAATGATTTAGAAACATATAATATGGACTTATTAAGGAAATGTTTGTCCTTTAGAACTTATTGACGGCATTATGATTTAGGCAGATGTTCCTGTGTATATACAGTAAAGCCTCTCTATTACGAAAACAAAATTACATTTATTATCTTGTGTTTAAGCCATTTGAAAGTAAAACAGAAATATCCTAAAGGAGCTTTCAGTTTTACTTTCACCTTGCTATAAGCTGCCACCTGTCTTTTGTACATTAAACTAGCATTGTCTTTAGTGGTCGTAACAGAGAGGTTTTACTGTTGCCAACTTGAGTGCTGCTTATAGTGTAACCGTGTACATGTACAGTGGAGAATCTGTTATTCTTTCCCGATAAACGCGTTTACGCTAAAATTATTTTTTCTTTTACAAACAGTTTGGAGCCAGATCAGACGACGGGTAACCCGGCGTCTGATCTGGCTCCAAACTGTTTGCCACCAATATAAACATGAGTTATCAGAATTGTCCAAAAAATGTTCTTTCTACGTTTTAGCGCTTTGCGTTTGCGTACGTTTGCGTTTAAACGGGAAAGAATAACAGATTCTCCACTGTATATGTTTGGTTGTTGCCAGATTGAAATAAAATATGAAACTGAAGTTGAGTTTTGTTTAATCAAACTTAGTTTAAACTAATTTATCTTACGGCCATGTGGAAAAACAATTTCAGCATCTTTATGATTGAATATGAAAGTACTTTAATAACCTGAAACGATTTTGGACATGTCGACCCCCCCAACGAAAAAAAAAATCGAACAACAACAAAAAACATAAACCCAATCAAAAAAAATATATTACTGAAAAATAAAAAAAACAAGACAACAATAAAAACAATTGAAAAATCTAAGTAAAGTAAAAGCTTTCTATTAAGACCACAACATTGTGTTAACTATTGGTTAACAGTGGTACTTACGACAAGTGACTGCTTAAAGTAAGGTGACAGTCAAGCAAAATTATTTTCCAAGTGTTTTCCATTTGAATGCCACCTTGCTTTAACCTGTCACCTGTCTTTTATACAATCCAATGGCCTTTGTTTTAGTGCTTCTAGTAGAGAGATTTTACTGTGCAGTAAGACCTCTCAATTACGACCATTATAAATAAGACTACAGTGGAGAATGTGTTATTCTTTCCCTATAAACGCGTTTACGCTAAAACTATTATTTGCAGTGCAAATAGTTTGGAGCCAGATCAGACGCCGGGTAACCCGGCGTCTGATCAGGCTCCAAACTGTTTGCCATCAAGATAAACAAGTATTATCAGAATTGTCAAAAAGTTGTTCTTTTCTACGTTTTAGTGCTTTGCGTTTGCGTGCGTTTGCGTTTAAACGGGAAAGAATAACAGATTCTCTACTGTAATTAATGTTATCAAAGAAAGCAAGATTGAAGTAAAAAAGAAAGGAGCTTTCTGCTTTCTTTCATCGTGCTTTCAACAGTCGGTATATTCAAGGCATATAGGCAATTATTGTTAAAGGATTAGATAAATGTCACGTGATACTTTGTCCGCACCGGTTCCTGGTGCTGAATTATTCAGATCCGCGTCGGCTCAGTACTTTCCTGAAGCATTCGGGACACCTTCCGCATGACTTCCTATCAGTTCATGAAGCTGTCCGTATCGCGGAAGCTTTCAGGACCGCGTACGGAAGGCTTAAAGAAAGCCCGGGTGTCTCGACGATCACAGCACGACAATGCAGACAAGATGCGGAAGGTGTCAGGAAGTTCATTTCCGTGTCCAAATTTTGCTCTCGACCAAAATTTCGACGCGGACAAATTTGCCTCTCCCGAAGGTGCCGAATTATACGGAAGTGTTCAGAAATTATTAGGACAAGAAAAAGAATATTTCAAGAACATGCGGAAGGGTCGCGGATTAACTACATTTGCATTCCGCGTCTTGTCCGCGCCCTAGTGGACGCCAGGGAGCCGTTTTACTAAACTACTTACGCAAATTTTTTGCGTAAGTCAAAATCGTTTTACTCTTATTTTTCGATCATAAACGTTTGCAAACAGCAAATAGCCAAATCAGAGGACGCGCTAAAAGCGCGTCCTCTGATCTGGCTATTTGCTGTTTGTAGCAAGTGATAATAAAAAATTTAAATTAAAATTTAAAATTTTGACTTACGCAAATAATTTGCGTAAGTTGTTTAGTAAAACGGGCCCCTGGTCTAAATGCGGCATTGATGGTGAAAGGATTAATACATTTCAGACAATAGTGCAAAATACATGAAAAGACGAAAAAGGTTTCAAAACTAACCTTTGACCCTTTCAATTGATGACGTAGGCAAACAAATCGAAATCAGTATGAAAAAGGTTTAAATTGAGGTAAAAAATAAATTCCAGTGTCATTTAGTTCTGAATCCTTAATAGATGCTGGGTTACTCACCGTCTAATATTGGGCAAAACTGTTTGTAGATTTTAGACTATTGGTATCTAGCTTGATAAGGGCGAAAGAAATATTTAAACAGAGGGCCGCTAATAAACATCAAGTTTTCTCTACTTTGTTTGAATTAGAGAATAACTTGTCGTTTCTTATTAGCGTTGCCTTGAGCGTATTTTCTAACCCATTCTAACTCTTTCACTGCCAACGGCGCCAACAGGTGACTTTGCCAACAGTTTGGATCTTAGTCTGATGCCACAATCGAAACTGTTTGACACTCGTATCAACATTTCTTTAGTCAAAACAGCCTTTAAGCTGACTTTAAAAATATGTCATACGCCACTACCAAGACCGCATTAAAACAGACGGTAAAATTTAGCAGAGAAAGAGTTGACAAAACTTAAAAGAAAATATAGTTTATTTAGACATGTGCATATTTCAGTGATGTCCCAAGTTTACTGTCTCCCAAACACAGACTCATACATCGTCCTCAAGACACGCGCTAGCTTAAAGCAATATTAAATTCGAGCAGGAATCTTCCTAGGAATTTTCTGTTTTATTTTCATTTTACTTAAAGCTGTCAACTTCTTTTACCCTTTACCCCTAAGCCTGTTTCTAATTTTTTAAGACAGGTAATAACTTAAAGCAGGTTGAAAGTAAAGCAGAATGCGCTTTAAGGCTCATTTTTTCTTTCCTTTCAGCCTGCTTGAAGGTACCATCTATCTGCTAGGGTATATAAATATTTCTTAAAGGTGCTTCTAAGAGGGAAGGGTTAAATATAAAAACCATACCACTGTTTGAGTTGTCGCATTAGCATTCAATTCGAACACAACAAGGATTTAGTGAATGGTTCTTAGGGAAGACAGATCTGGCCAACTATAACCTGTTGTCTATTTATGACCTGAGATTCTTGAAATGTTCACTAAAACTTTTAAAAGATATATATATATATATATGTTCACGGACAGTGTTTGAAGATTTAAACGGCCAAAACTGTCTGCAAATATTTCAATATTTCAATATTGATCAAGTTTAAGCTTAAACGATTCGATTCAGTTTAGTGTGCAGTTTGGGGGAAAAACATAGTAGCGTTAACACGTCGCATGCTGGGTAATATTGTTCCTCTGAAACAATTATCATATGTTATTGTTCTAAATATAGAAATATCAAAAAAAATAAATGAAAAGAGGATCAGGTTGTCAAACAGTTTGAAAACAGTCGTATATAAGTTCGACATTCTTGTCCTGTTTAGGAAACTTTGAAAAGGGTCGTTGTAAGGAGGGAGTCGTTGTTGGAAGGGCCGTTGTAGGCAGGGAACACTGTACAAGAAAATCAATCTAAAAACTTCACAGCCTGAAAATAGGTTCCTCATTCAAGTCTGAAAAGATGACACTCAGACAGTGAATGGTGTTAAAATGGAACAGTTCTGGTACTGTAACCCTTATCCTGCTAACGTTCTGCGAATTTGCTTATATTTGCAAGCATCTTGGATCCAGATCAGACGCCGCGTTATGCGGCGTCTGATCTGGATCCAAGCTGTTTGCCACTCATTTTTTTTTCTTAAGTTTAAAACTAATTATTACTTTTTTCGCAGATAATATATTTCAAGCAGACGACAAGTCAGCATGACAAGGGTTAACCTTTTCGTCTACACTATTTTTCGTCTGCAGCAAGTTACACGTACAGTATTCATGGCACATGGTTTTGACATTTCACTAAAAATGCACAATCAGAATTATTAGGTCTGTCTCGTTTGTTTATTTTTATCATAAAATCGCACAAAGTGTCGAATATTTAAGAAATAATCAATGTTCTACCGTTGTTAAATGGTATTCTACAACGGCTGGGAGTTTTGCTGCGAAGGAATTGACCACGAAGACCGAAGGCCTGAGTGGTCAATTTCTGCACATCACAACGACCAACCGTTGTAGAATACCGTTAAATAATGGTAGAGCATCAATTATTTCAATACTAACATGACTTACTTAAACAATCATAAGAAATGCAAGCAAATGTTTCAGGCAAATTTCCTCTACGGATGCAGTTTTCGACCGAATTACTTCCTTTGTATGGCTATTACATGAAACCAATATCAGAACGTCATATATAAGAAAAATAAAAAATAGTGACGAAATAATTTATTCTGTCATAGAACCATTTAGAATATATCTGAGACAAATCAGTAACAAAACATGAAAGAAAAGACCTTTTACGTCACATGACTTTTCATTGAAAACTGCGCTTTACCGTAGGGTGTGTACAGGAAAGGCATGTTTAAAAGGACTATTTTCACAGCGTGGTAAAACACACTAGGTATACCTCGGCAAACTTGTTCTTTGCTTATAGAGACGAATTCACGTGTCATGTACGAATGACAATTTATTTCAACTGATGTGGAATGCAGTTTGGACCTGTTCAATCTCCGGGTAATTTGGCGACTGGTCAAGCTTAATACCCCTTCTGCAATGGAAATTAGATGTATTCGCACAAATTAATTTACTTTAAAATTACGTTTTAGCAGCTTGCTGTCGGTATTTTCCCTCTGAACAACGATTTCCTCCTTTCGACAACGCTTGTCGCTGGTCCAAAAATAAGCCAATTATGTTCAACGCTTTCACTGCCGCAATACCGTCTGCTTAAAGTAGTCGTCTGCTGTCTATCTTAGTGTCACATAATTGACATTTTGGCATAGAAAATAAACTAATGACGAGTGACAAACAGCTTGAATTAATGCTAAAACCATTATGCACACTGCACACAGTTTGGGGGCTTGATAAGATACCAAGGGCTCGACTTACGAAATGACAAATATTGTCGTAAAGTCAGATTCTAAAATTTTCAAATATTTCAATTTATTTCTCCATCTAATCCTGCCCTGTAACATCTCTTTGGAATCGTCCTTATAAGACGATTCTAAAAAATGTCACAATACAGGACAAGATAAGATATCAGAAGTCAAATGTATTTTAAAGTTTTGACTCAGGACCATTTTTGTCGTACGAAGTTACGAGCTGAAAACATCGCCCTGTATCGGATCACCAACTGGTGAAGTGCATTTATCAGACTGTCGTGCATTTTGGAGCATGAACAGATGTCTTGTTACTCTTAGATTTTAAACATGTTAGTTGCGAAAGAATAAAATATGTCATGGGCGCCACTCTTTATTAGACAAAATGCCTGAGAAAATCCTTCGAAATGCCTGAGATTAGTTTTATATATGATATAAAGAAAGGATATGGGGAAATTCCTGAGATTTGATTTTGTTAATAAAAATAGGTAAAATATGAGGACATTTATGAGATTACCGGCATACTGCCTAAAATGTGTCAGTTCTTATATTTACTTTTTTTTTTTTTTTTTTTTTTTTTTTTTTTTTTCAGGCCTTGTCAGTAAGGACCTCATTTATTGTCCCCGTCATAGGTGCGTCGGGGTCGGGGAGCCATCCACCGACACACCTTACAAATACATATAATAATATTATGGCTGACAAAGCTCCAAAAGTTTGCATTTTCATACAAAAAGAAAAAATGCGTATTTGAAGCCAGGTATACTAATAATTTTTCTTTGTGATTTTGAAACAGAAAATTATTTTGCAATGAATAGATTATGCTTATTACTAGTGTTGTTTTATCCATATACACCCACATCTTCGTACATACTAACAATTACATTTATGTGCAGACGTTTTGAAGATAAAAAAATAAATAAATAAATAATTAAATAATAATAATAATAATTATCTAAGTCTTTGTCAGAATATTAAACTGCTCCCATTGTTTATGAAAAGTGTCTTCAGTACTATTTTGAATTGAGATAGACTTAAGTAAATTGTATTTATAAGATATATAGTTATTTAGACCTTGCGCCGTAGGTTGATATTTTTTGTATTTGCATTGAAAAATATACATTTTAAAAAAGATGATAATTAAATTCTTTACACTATCATAGGTTTGTCTAAAACCAAAGAGCATTGTTTCCATATTGAGATTTTGAAAATCGTTATGAATGGACATCAGTATGTTATTTATAAGCGCTTGGCTGATGGTGCACTTCCAAAACAAATGATCGATAGTTTCTATGTCTTTGTTACAGAACGTACATAACGGGCTATCAGCATACTTGATTTTAAATAGATAAGAGTTAGTGCCCAGTATTCTATGTATTACTCTAACCTGAAACCATTGTATATCTTTATCATTCGTTACTGAAAAGGGCATATGAAATATTTGTTTCCAATCATCGTTGCAAATGTTCTTTCCTAATATTTTACACCATTTTTGAATACAAGTCGGGTTATCAGTGTTTGAATTTAAACATTCGTACATTGCTTTAGAACCTCTAGAATCTTTAAAAAGTATTTTTAAATAAGGCGGGAAAGCCGGTTTCATAACAGGTTTTAAGTTTCTCTTTCGTATTTGTAACTGTTCAAGCCCCTTTTCAATTGCAAGTTTAATTCCATTATATATTAAATAGTTGGTAGATATTTTATATTTATTATTAAAATCGTCAAAGTTCATGATAAAACCATATTCATTTACTAAATCTCCAATACAGTGTAATCCTACCTTAAACCATATTTACTTTTTGATTTTCTTTTATCTTGCTTTCAACCACCAATTAAATGCCTTAACTCTTTCCTCCCTGAAACTTTAAATGGACAATTCCAGTTTCGATTTTTGTCTAGTCTATTTCTGGCTTTTAAGAGTTTGTTTTTTTCAATTTTGGCATTACTGACAAACAGTGAAGACCCTGATCAGAGGGCTCCTTTCGGAGCCCTCTGATCTGGGCCTTCACTGTTTGCACAGGACAAGTGTAGTATTCACATGTACACTGTTTGAAAAGACGCCTATATGCGGGACTAGGGTTCAAAGAGTTAAACACCGAAAACAATATTCACCTTCGTTTAGATGTCGTAAATAGGACTCTTAAAGTTCGAACAGACGACACAATATTAGTGTACAGTACTTAGCGAAGAAATAACATATTGTCTATTTATGACCAGCAACTCTTGACATTTTGACAATTTTAAGTTAAAAAATAAATGTTTCTTTCCGATGGTTTCGTTGCAGGAGACACCTGAATCTGTCTTCAAACGTCCCAATTTTCAAATATTCATAAACTAAAGTTTGAAAATGAATCGTTTTAGTCTAGTCCGTAGCTTTAAGGAAAACAGAATTGTATTAAACATGCATTATGAGCGTATGTGATTGATCGAGTTTTTCTACTCCACGAGCAATCGATCACTTATATTAGATTTTCTTTGCTTCACGATATTCAATCGTGACGATGGTTATTACATAAAATTTCTTTAATTCTATCGAGTCAAGTAATTTGTCATATGGGTTTAGTGGGGATTTGAATCGGACAGTTGTGGCAGGGTTAAATAATACATGTTTAAAATACAACAGTTTCGTCACGCCATTACTACCACGCAAATGTAGGCAGGTTCTCGTCATGACGTAATCGGCTTTAAATAACTGTAGTCTGCTTTTTCTTTTCACTGTATTTGAGTGATAATTATAATGGGATATTACTTTATCATTCCGGTCTCTGTTGCTTATATGCAGTGTTCCCTCTCTACAACACCCAATGGGAGACAAAGATTGTGTGTGTTGTTCGGAGGAGTTGTTATAGGGAGGGATATTGGCTTATATGTGCAAACAGCTTAAATCCAGATCTGAACCGGATTAAAGCGGTTTGTCACTCCTCATTATGTAGGGTTTTTCTATCAAAATGTCCAATATGTGACTTGAGAAAATTGACAGACGATACTTTTAAGCAGCCGTGAAAAGGTTGGACATAAAAGTCTTGTTTAGGGAACAGCTGCAGGCGTTGTTGTAAGGAGGTTATCGTTGTTCAGATGCCCTGTGTGGCGAGGGAGAACTGTACATGTTTTATTATAAGAATCTTAGAGTTTAAGTACTTTTGTAAAGCTATACTAACATTTTGATACTTCGCAAAGATGTTGTAAATACTCAATGCTTTCGTCCAATGTTAGCACTGCATATTCCCCTACAGAAAACGACATGATAGTCATGTGATCATGTATAGTCAAAACAGTCGACCACGTAGAGGAGTTTCAAGTTTTACTTGGTTTAAGCCTTTAACTCATTATCCCATAACTGTTTCTAGTTTTGTACACAGAAGGTTGAAAGGAAAGCAGAATGCGCCCGAAATGGCATGCTACTTCACTTGCAGCCTGCTTTAAGCTACCAAACTTCAATGATAGAGGCCATATTTTATTGGTGCATATTCATCACTGTATAAAGAGGAACTATTTCCTAAGGTGTTGAAATAAATTACAAGCGTAAATATGCGTATTCATAGGGAAAAGGGTTTTCACAATTACCGGTGGTAATAACGTGGTTATACAATGCTTTTCATTCTCTCGTTATAATATTAACCCATTTGGGCCCCCGATCCCATAAATGGGACATAGGTAAACAGTGTAGACTCTGATCAGACGCCGAATCATGCGTCTACACTGTTTGCTGATAAGAATTTCAATATAAAACAAAATGAAAATGAAAATTTTGACCAGGCATCCCTTTGATAAAAAATGGACTAATCCAATACAAAAAAGGGAAGAATCCACGGGCAGAAATGGGTTTATATAATCTGCTCTGAAATTGTCGTCAATACAATTCGTCAAACTAAAACTATTGTATTTCTGTACTGAAGACAAATACCAATAGGCAACATTTTGCCTGTTACGTTTATCGTTTGAAAGCACATTTCGAAAGAAATGTCATCTGCGTGTTGCTACTGAAGAAATATTGCCAGTATACATTGAAAGAAGATGTTTTTCGTTCCCGTTTAAACGAAGTGCAAACGCAATATATTTAAATGTAGAAAATGACAATTTCTTGAACTGAAGTGGCACAAAGGTTTTGGCCTGATCTTGATCTAAATGTTTGCGATGGACTTAATAATTATTTATCTGTAATTTCAACCGCACTGCAACCCATTTCCCCCCGTCATAGATGTGTTGGGATCGCAGGTCCAGCCACCAACACACCTTCCAGTAATGTATATACATGTAAATATATTCAGTAAGTGTATACACTATTGATAGGCATTGCTTTTTTTCATTTTTTCATTTTTTATATAGTTTTTCGTTCATTTGTCAAAACTTTTATATACTCATTTCTATTGCAGAGCAGTGCCCTATTATAAAACATACATGTTTCACTTTGTTTGTACTGCCGCCTAGGATAGGGTTGACCTCATCTTGTCTACATATTGCTAAACACACTTGTTTGTAGATACAGTTAATTTAAGTTCAGGCTTTAAATGCCTTCCTCCTTATAATAGTTTTAGCATTAACGCGTTAGCTGGATAGCTGAATAACGTCTAAGGCAGTGCCCGGGCTGCCATTTCTCTTAATTTTTCCGAAGTCTTCGGATTTTTATCCTAGTAGATGGTAGCTTAAACAGGCTGAAAGTAAAGCAGAATGCGCCTTGAGGCGCATTCTGCTTTACTTTCAACCTGTTTTAAGCAGTCATGTTTCTTCAAAACTAGAAACAGACTATGGGGTAAAGGTACGATTAGTGAAATCGCGTCTGAAAATTAAAAAATTTGAAATCTTAGGATTTTTATGACCAAATTATGGCAGTCCTGCAGTGCCCACGGTGTCAGTTTGATACAACACTCCAAGACGACGAGCATCCAAACTGATTGTAACAGTAATAACAAAATTGTTATTACAGTGGTCAAAACATTATCATTTCCTTAGAAACGCGTTATAATTTCCAAAATCCTTATTCCAACTGCACGCAGTTTACAGCAAGATCAGACGCCGGGTAAGCCACTCAGATTTAAAAAGTATCATCAACTTTCCAAGAACCTGCCATTTCTAGATGTTACTTTAATACGTTCTGTTTAGGTTTAAACGAGAAACAAATTGTCCTGTTAAGGATACTACAACAATGATCGTTGTAAGGAGAAAGTCGTTGTTTGGAGGGCCGTTGTAGAGAGGGATCGCTGTATAGTAATGTCCCATGATAACGACCACCTGTAAGTAGAATAATAAAGTGTAAATAAAAGGTTAAAGGTACAAGAAAAGTATATTTTGGATATTTCTCCTTTGTTATTCTTTTTAAAGCCACTATCCTCATAAAACATCGAAATCAAGCATCCTACCTTTACACCATAGCCTGTTTCAAGGTTTGAAGACAAGTAACCACTTAAAGCAGGTTGAAAGTAAAGTGGTTAAGGCGCATTCTGCTTAACTTTCAGCTGCCATCTCCTGAGATATAAACATATTTCTTCATATGCATATTCATGACGGTATAAAGTAGAACTATTTCCTTAAGTGGGATATAATTTAAATGCGTAAAAAGGCGTTTCTTTAGAGTAAAAGGGTTTGTTGAGTGATGTTTATAGCAGGACTATATATTGTGACATAACCATGCTGGTTTGAATGTGCTTGATCGCAATTGGAGACGAGTATCTTTATTGCAGCAGCGTATTATCAAATCTAGTTTAAACTGCAGTCGTCCTTGACTGATTAATATTTAATGAATTTTCTCCTTGATTAGTATCGGTAAACATTAATTTAAATTTTCATGTAAATTCAGCTTGTTTAACCCCTTCACTGTCTTATCCCGAGCACAGCAATTTTTTTGCAAACAGTTTGGATTCTGATCAGACGCCGCGTTACGCGGCGTCTGATCAGGATCCAAACTGTTTGACACTCATTTCAATATTTCTTCAGTCAAAATAGCAAAAATAAACATTTAGGAAATAAAAGCAGACGACAATTGTTTAAAATTGATGACGTCACGGCAGTGAAGGGGTTAATGACCCCGTCACTGTCGAGACTGAAATACCCTACTAGCTTTATGCAAACGGTTTGTATCAGCTCGACGTATAAATGGAATTCAAACTGTTTAACATCATAATGTACATGTTGTTGTTGGGATTTATTTTTTCATTTAAAACTAACGTATAACGATGATTGCCAGAAGGCAGATATAAAGCAAACACTGTTCAGTATGAAAAGATTTAATTCACGTGTGCGTCTTTATTCAAAATGTTCACCGTAAAGGGGGGAATCCTGTTGGAGCCATACTTATTTTGTCCATCATCAGTGAGTCATTTAACCCTTTCACTGACAAATTGTTCGTGAGAGTTTTACCCATTCACCGTTTCATTGTCGTCTGCCTCAATTTTGTTGTCTGCAATGCCGTTTTCAAATTTCAAAAAAGTAAGACAGTATAACTGAAGAAATTTCAAAACAAATGTCAAACAGTTTGGTTCCTGATCAGATCCAAACTGGTTGCAAACGCGTTTAAAGCGTCATTGAGGGTGGAAGGGTTACGGGTTGTAACAGCAGGGTTTTGTTGTTTATCATTTCCATGCTAAAAACATTAAACAATAAATGATAGGTATAAGTTGGCTGTCGCTAAATTTTCCACAAAAATTTAATATTTAGGGTAATAGAGGGTAATTATAATACAAAATTACAAACAGTGCAAACCATGGTCATTGGTCTCCAACAGAACACATACGATAAGGATATACACAGTTTGCAATTTATTGTTGAGATGTATATATATGGCTTCAGTACTATACTGTTTTTTATACTAATTGGTATGATAATATTATAATACTATTTTGTATTTTGATCAAACAAGTATTTTGTCCGCACATTTACAAACATCATCTAAATGAACGCTTTTAAGCATGATTTAACCTTGTACTCAAAGACTTGTGTAATTGTTCGGTTTAGCTTCAGTTGTTACATGTTAGTCAAACTTTTCATGGAATCTTTCAATTTGTCACATCTACTATTTAAACATTTTCTTAGGAACCTGCCTAAAGTACATGTACATACTTTTCGAACTATCAATGTCGAATGAATTAATTTCCAGTTGAGTTTCCGATTAAGTTTTTACGATAAGGGAATGCTGGCAGGTGTTGTTAAACTTGAAATCACCTTATTTTAAAGAATAAATATTTACATTCGCTCAGATCAATTCTATGAACGAAATAACTTTTAATATGTATAAACGCAATTTCTCTAGGGCGGTTCGTGTGGACACCTTTCCGCAGAGGAGACGGGGCTTATGTCTCTGCTCTCCGCAAATCATTTTGTTGTGTTGCTTTAGGAAAGCTGTTATGGGTATTCCTTTCAGGGTACACATTATTTGTGTAAATAACCTCTTATATGGATTAAACATACATGCATACTAATAAAATGTTAATTTAATTTTAGAAATTACAGCAAACTTTATGTGAATATATTAAATGAACTGATTTTTTTCAGTGTTTAAGCGCAGTTAACGACAGAAAATGATCGGCATATTTACAATGAATCATTGAATTTGCCGATCATTTTCTGTCGTTTATTTCGCTAAACGCCGAAAATACTCAGTTCATTTCTTAAAACACCATGGTGATATTTATTGTAAACACCTTTATATCTAGCATTTGATTGACTTAAGTCAGCAGTGTAGATGGCTTCTGTTGTCAATCACTGAATCCAAGTAACAATTATGCACGTCCTTTATAAACAGTGAATCTGTTATTGCAAACTATCATATGTACGAGGTTCTGATAACTGAGCGATACCTTTCTATTGGTTGGTCTGATTATATAAAAGTGAATATTTTCGAAAAGATCAAAATTCAGCGAGTCATTCACTGAACATTTTTATTATAAATTTGAGAAATTCTGCTTAACCCTTTACCTGATAGTCTATTTCTAGTATTGAAGATAGGTGACTTCTTAAAGCAGGTTGAAAGTAAAGCAGAATGTGCCTTAAGGCACATTCTGCTTTACTTTCAGCCTGCTTTAAGCTATCATGTGCTAGAATATAGAAAATATTCCCTATCACATATCTTCATAACTGATTAAATAGGAACTATTTTCTTCAGCGGATGAATAAATAAAACACGCTAAAAGGCGCTTCTATTGGGGAAAGGGTTAATTGGTATTCAAACAAGGCATAGTTTTAGGTATTGACTTAGGCGAGGTAATTGCATTGTATTGGAAGCAAGTATATTTCTGAACGCAATATTCAAGTATCGCTCAGGCTGATTGAAATAAATTTGATATTATTTGATATAATTATGTCTAACAGCACTTTTAAATAACATTTGATTATTTAAAGTCCCATTGTGTTTTCAGACCTTTTCTTAATGCCTGAAATACAATAACGGTTAATAATAATGTTTGAACATTCTTATGGGCCAAACTGATCTATGAAATGATGAAGACGGACCTAAATCACCAAAAAGGGCGATTTAAAATCATAACAAAACGAAAATAGAACGTCTGTCATAAACATTACCACACGGCTTAGTATCACGTGATACAGCCGAAATCAACTTCACTGGGGGCAACCGTATCTACCTCCGCCCGTCCATCCATCAGTCAGTTAGACTATCACACTTTTTTGTCCGCTCTCTAACTCAACTATTTTTTATCCGATCTTCCACAAACTTGCTGAAAATGTTCATTGATTTAAAATCAAGGTTTGTTTTGATTACTACTAAAATCGCATGAGGTATTTTTTAGTTATTGCCTGTTAATTTAAAAAAAAAATGACTGTTTCAGTCATTTTTGCACTCTAAAACAAACAGCTTTTATCGGATATTCACCAAACATGCTGAAAATATAATTCATATAAAATTTAGGCCTAGTTTGGTTATTACTAAAATCGCATGTGGCATATCTGAGTGTTTGCCCTTTATGTATTAAAAAATGACTGTTTTCAGCAAGTTTTGCTCTCTAACACAAATACGTTTTATTGGATCTTCACCAAACTTGCTGAAAATGTCTATTGATATAAAATCAAGGTTTAGTTTGATTACTACTAAAATCGCATAAGGTATATCTGAGTTATTGCCTGTTTATTAGTAAAAAATGACTGTTTCAGTCACTTTTGCACTCTAACACATACAGTTTTTATCGGATATTCACTAAACTTGCTGAAAATGTTTAATTATATAAAATTTAGGTCTAGTTTGGTTATTACCAAAATCGCATGTGGCATATCTGAGTTTTTGCCCTTTATGTATTAAAAAATGACTCTTTCAGCATTTTTCGCTTTCTAACACATACACTTTTTATCAGATATTCACCAAACTTGTTTAAAATGTTTATTAATATTAAATCTAGGTCAATCATCTTAACTACCAAAATCGCACAAGGCATGTTGGAGTTATTGCCCTTGAATGACTAAAATGTTGCTATTGTATCCTTATTTTTGCCCTGTCCACTCTGTAAAAGGACCAGTTTTTATTCTATTTTTAGCCAAATATGTGGTCAATAGTTGCATGTGCTTCATCTTAGCCGTGTTGGTAATAAGTTAAGTAATAAATGACCACTCCATTTCTCCTTTACCTCTTGAAGGATTTTCATTCAACTGTGTTTTTCTTTGACCTAGATTTAATACCAATACACGTTGTCAGCAAGTTTGGTGAAGATCCAATAAAAAAGTGTTTGTGTTAGAGAGCAGAAAATGCTGAAACAGTCATTTTTAATTATTCGAGGGCAATAACTCAGACATGCCTTATGCGATTTTGCTAGTTATTTAACCTGACCTAGATTATATACTAATAAACATTTGTAGCAAGATTGGTGAAGATCAAAAAAGAAGTGTATGAGTTAGAGAGCGGACAAGGCTGAAACAGTCATTTTCAGCAAGCTCAAGGTATAGATTCTCCGTAATTTTTTTAATCGCTTACCCACCGTGAATAATATTTACACGTTGTCACTGGATCTCATAGTGTCGTAACTTTACGGAGTTTACAAACTGTTTGAATCTAGAAAGATGCCGCGTAACGCGGCGTCTCATCTGGATCCAAACTGTTTGACACTCGTCTTAAGGTTTGTTTAATTAAAACAATGCAAAAATTTAAACTGAACAAATTTTGCAGACGACAATGTCAAAGCAGACGTCTGTGCAGCAGAATAAGGGTTAACCAGATTAAGCAGGAGTAATCTGAACTAATCTAACATTTTCTCACTCATTTCAGCACCGAATGCTATGGTGTTACTACTGATTAAACGGTCTCTTCGAGACACTTTTAATGAGTATGACACCATTGGGTTTAAAAGCAGAAATAAAGATTTTAGTTTTCGAAATACTTCCGTTATCTGTAGCCCTGTATTTACAGAGTTGTCCTTCTTTCCATTCACAAGGGAGGCTTTTTAATTTGTGCAGCACAAAAATATCATAAATAAAATTTAAAAAGCGAATTTCTTAGATAAAGCCGGTTTTTGTGAAAGAATCACGTCCCACGTAGTTCAAATGTGACCCCAAACAACCGTTTTATGCAGGTTTCTCAAAACCACAGTGCGGCTTTAAAATAAGTTATAATAAATATTAAATAACAGCAATCTATTTACAACCTAACAAAAAGACCATTGAACCATATATCCATCCCTACATAGTTCTAGACATATAATATCTATTTTGTCTATCAGCTTCTCTAAACAAGTTTCATGTAAGTTTTTTCTGAATTTGAATATGCATTTTCATTCGGCGGTCGTTATAAATGTACTTTACGTAATGTTTGGTTTAGGCAGCAAATTGTTTTTGTTCTACCTATGTTTTAAGAAAGAGGATGGGGTAACGAGATACCCTTATGTATGTCATAAAAAGGTTAATAATCCTTGATATTATATTTTATTTATTCTTCTAATCTTAAATTAAGAAACTATATAATTCTTTTTTGTTTTCCGGTAAAATGGCTATTTTCAGGAGTATTTAGGACACGACATATTCCATGTACAGAAAAAGTCATTTATACTGTCGGAACAATGCTCTTTTACCATTAGTACACTGGTATATAATACATGATATTTGTAGATTCCAAACATACCGGAAAGAAATTATAGAAATTATTAACATTAATTTGATTCCTTTTAATTGCTTATTCTTGTACGACTGATATTGTCGACACTCCAATTAGTATTGTAACGGGCTAGTGCCCGAGTAATTTGGTCTAAGCGTTAATTTGTATGTTGATCTGGCTCTCTACCCTTATTCTCCTTCTAAGCTATCTGGGTAGCCAGTACTCTCAGTACTTGGATTATAAGTAGACACAATGCCCAACAAACAGTTAATACTTTATTCACATATAAATTATTAGGATTTTAAATGACAATTTATTCGGCTTCAATATGATGAATTCTATAAAAACAACCTTTAATGCCACTGCAGACTTTTGTAACGATTTAAATTACTCCAATTAGTTACACTTGTTGCATTACGTATATGCCCAAAGGGAAGTTATTCTGATTACATCAGCATCCAACACAGACGTTGACATCCAATGTTTATCAAAGTCGAAGCTAGCTAAGTTCTTGAAGTGTTATTTTCTGCTATAAAGACAGCATTAAATGATGAAGGTATTCTTCTGAACTATAAATTTAGTGTTCATACCATTTTGAAATTGATGCCGAAAAGCGAGAAGAAATTTATAAGATTCGATCACAGATTTATAAGATTCGATCACAGATGTGAGATGTGATGTGGAAACGACTAGCCAAAATAACACACTCGCTTTTATACTAACAGAAGTGGATCGCTCCCACTTTATGGGTAGGATCACCATAGAAGTGGGTAAGATCACAACAAAACGAGTCACTGTGAGCAGTGCTCCGAAAATAGATCGCTAATGATCAGATTCTGATCACCACACTACGTCATGATTGTATTATATATATTATGGTATATACATGTATGTGAATATTGAATTCTCCGTTAATGATAATCATGTTTTGATTTCACTAGAGGGAGGTTGAATCTTTCGGAGTATGTACACTTTTAAATATATTTAGTGGATATTAAACAATGTACAGACGTTTTATCCGAACTTTCTAAATGCCCTCGTACATGTCTGTTTGCATAGTCACACTGTCTTACGCAATGTACGTTTGTCCAACAGGGAATATCACTATAAGAAGTTTTCTATAGATTATTTTGTTTTTGTGCAATATATTGTAAAATACTACCTTGAATAGTCAGAAATGGTGTAGACTTACTAGCATACTGGAATTGTTCATTGGAAGTTTCAGGGAGGCAATGACCTTATTAACACATTGAACCCTAGCGATGAATATACTTATCATGAACAAATCATATACCTACATGTACCAAGAAAACACTTGTCCTATGCAAACCGTGTAGACCTTAAGGAACCCTCTGATAAGGGTTTACACTGTTTGTCACCCGTGTAAAATATTGTTAAAATATACCCTAATTATTCAAAAATGGACTAGATTTAATTGTAAACTGGAATTGTTCATTTAAAATGTCAGGGGTAAATAAGTTAACTTGCAATTCATCGTCTCCCTAATACATACCTAAATTTGTCAATATACAAATAGGTTTTTAATCGGCTGGCCTGTGTATGGATGACATAATTCAATTTGCATCTTTTATTCTAACATCAACTAAATGTAAAATCCAATAATGTACTTCATGCATCAGTGACCTGCCATATTAGGCATGTTTTCGATATATCACTTTGAGAGGTGCAGTGGCGAGTCTGTTATTCTTTCACATCAAACGCATTTACGATAAATCTGTTTTTTCTGTTGGAAACAGTTAAGAGCTAGAGCAGATGTCATGTAACCCGGCGTCTGACTTCGCTCGAACTGTTTGCCTCTTAGATAAAAACAAAATGTAAAACATGTCCAAAAAATGTACCTTTCTACATGTACATTCAATTGCATTGCGTTTGCGTTTAATCGGAAAAAATAACTCCTTCTCCATTGTACATGAGTCGTTTCACGATCATATTTTGGTGATTTACAGTGCTCTCTCTCTACAACGACACAAAATGGGAGACACCGATTGAGTATGTTGTTCGGAGGGAGTCGTTATTGGGAGGGAATATCAAGACTTGGCTTATATTTTCAAACAGCTTGAATCCAGATCAGACGACGCGTAACGACTCGTTATTATGTTTACTCTATCAAAATGTCCATTTATATGTAACTTTTAGAAAAAAAAACAGCAGATGACAATTTTAGGCAGACGATGTTGCAGCAGTTAAAGCGTTAGACATAATTTTCATGTTTGGGGAAGTGCGGTAAGGGTCGTTGTAGGGAGGGTGTCGTTGTATGGAGGGTGTCGTTGTTGGGAGGGTCGTTATAGGTAGGAAGCGCTGTATAAACAACCACCCCAAACCGTAAAGACCTGCTATTACGACCACTCAAAGGAAGTGCCAAACTTGGAGCAACTGGGTTTTTTCTAGTTTTTAAAACAGGTGACCACTTAAGGCAAGTTTGAAATAAAGCAGAATGTGCCTTAAGGCACGTTTTGCTTTACTTTCAGCCTGCTTTAAGCTACCATCTGATAGGATGTAGAGATTATTTTATTTGGGCATAGTCAGGACTGTATACTGTAGCTGAGCCATTTGTCATTTTCATTTAGTCGAAGAATAAATGAAGGGTGTAAAAACGTATTTATTGAGTAATGGGTTAAAGTTTTAAGTTGAGTTTCAAAGAAATCTCCTATGGAAAGAAAGAAAATGGCTTCAGCGATTAGACCGCTCCAAGGTTATAAAGTTTTGGAGATGAGTCTGATATCATTCTCTAAGATCTTTTACGGCTTTGATTGGTCAGCTTTAATCAAAAGCCGGAAAAGATCTTAGATTCGTTTAAAGCGCTTTATAACCATAGTTCCTAATATCCTCTGTTATTGAACTAAGTATAAAAACATTTTGGCTTAATAGCTTTCCTCTAAAGTAGAATGTTAAGTAAAATAAATTCATTAATGATTTAGAATAATTTTACGGATGATGCCTATCTTAACAAAATTCAATAAATAAGAATTTTATGTGAATATGATTAGATACCATACTGTATTTACGTTAAGCGTTTGATTTTGAGAATCTCTACTCAAACGCCAAATAAAGAGAGAAATGCATGTACATGCACATGTGCTGATATTTTAATGTCTCTACCAAACCCATGGTGTGGCTTTTCACTAAACTTGTCAATTCGGAGCTATTCGAATGAGTAATCACATGTTTTTGGTAAAGCTATGAAGAAGTAAATGTTGAAAACGTTAAGCTTTCACCATAGACTAGGTCTATAGATGCCCATACTAAATCATCAAAGTAGTAAATGCTTAAAGACATTAATGTCAATAACTCTTATATCAAGAAATATGAGAGTTTTGCCATAAGAAAAGCAGACTTATTGCATAAGACCCATGACGTCATCAAATTTAAACAATTGTCTATTGCTTTTATTTCTGATATTTGAGTTTTAGTTATTTTGACTTAAAATTATCGAAACGAAAGTTAAGCAGTTTGGACCCTGATCAGACGCTGCGTGACATGGCGTCTGATCAGGATCGAAATGGTTGCAAATGGCTATCATACTCGAGGTAAGGCAGTGAATGGGTTAAAAAAGAAAGTTGATCTATCCTAGCCGTAGTCTCAGTTTCTGCGTCTGCTTTTCGGCGCCTCACTTTATACAGCCATGAATATGCACCAGACGAAATCCTAGCAGATGGTGGCTTAATGAAGGATTGCTTAGAACAAGAAAAAACTCAAGTCGGAAGTTCCAGTAGGATATTTCCTTACAATTCACTTTCATACAGATTGTAGATGCTACATGTAAATGTTTAACAAATATAACGTTTTACTTCGAAGATATCCTTGATCTAAGATGAGAAAACACTTACAGCGAGCAACTGATGTATGTCGCAGTTAAATAAACCATGAAAAACAAAACCATATTGGAGCAATACATTTCACCCGAAATAACTTCAATAACTTTTGTAAGAGCGCTGCCTACCTTCATAGCATACACCATATAATAAATATCTTATGTCTAAACAGAACGTTATATTGTGGCTGCTCCTTGTAATTATCTTTTGGGAAATATTCTTATGAGTAGCAACAACATAGCATTTCAGCCCTGCGTCATTTCAGTATATCTGAAGACAAAATTACTAAACTTTGATTTTGAAAAATAAAAGCAGACGACCATTGTTTTGAGCAGATGACGTCGTGGCAGTGGTGGGGTTAACGTCATCAACGGGTGTTGGTTGGAGAGGTTTTGGGAGCGATATTTAACAGTTTTGCTGAAATCTCGGAACAGAACAGCTCAGTGACTAAAATTAGATAAATCAAACTGATGAATGTATTTATTTTGTAGCACATTAATAAGAGGGGCATTTTTTAAGTAGTGGCAACTGATCAATAACTTCAATATAATAAGTGAAAAATGCATGTGTGATAAAAAAAAAAAAAAAAAAGATACAGATCATTTTATTTAAAAAAAAGTCATTTTTTTCTCATTTTTTTCACTTTTTGGTGTATTTTTATCAAAAACAACATTTTTAGGAAAAAAAATAATAATAAAAAAAAAAGATCATTTGATCTATTAAATCATCTATAATTAGAATTAAACTGTACTTCCATGAAAATGTCATACTTATCTTCTGAGAAAATGAAATGAAACCGAATGTCACAAAGGGCAACATAGATCTACCTATGAAACGGTGTATGCTATAAGCTACGAATCTGACCAAAAAGTTAAAAAGTCCCTACCGGTACGAAAACCCACTTTTTTCCGGCGAAAATAGTATTTTATGACTGTATGCATTCACCGAAATGAGTTCTTTACATTTTTCGGAAAATAAATTCGTAAACTTTTTCGGAAATTTCAGAATGCTGAAAAAGACAGGCCTACATCCTTTACACCTTCACTCACAATGACATCATAAAGCGCATTTGCATTTTTTTATCCTGATCAACCGTGATCAGGATCAAAAATGTTTGCGACTCATTTCGAAATTTGATCAGTCATACTGCCTTAACTCTAACTTTGAAACGATATTGCAGACAACACTATTGAAGCAGGCGACAATATGGCAATGAATGTTCTTATCAAACGCCTAGTAACTATGAATTTGATATGTACCCAACAGTTTGCAGATGACAGCGTAGAACAGACGTTGGCAGTAGGGAGAAATATCTACATTAAACCCGCTGGCGCCATGAATTTAAGATAACTAATCAATATCTGCGAGATAATTTTTCATCTCAATTTCCTTTCTCTTTATTTAGCAATACAAATGATATTGTCAAATTCAATTAACGACTTATCTCCTCGGTATTTGCACATTCGCAGCAACCTTAACATAACGAAATATGTCAGTAATATGATGGAAGCAGTGAATTTGTAAACAATACATAAATCTTTCGCAGCAGGTGCCAGTGTAAAAAAAGATTTGATCGATGATAAGATGTATTGATATGGCGATGTTCGTCTTTAAGGACAAATACAGTTAGATCTCTCTATAACGATCACTAAATTGTGTTAATTATCAGGTGTTTAATGCAGATAACTGCTGAAAGCAATGTGAACGCAAAACAGAAAGTTCCTTTATAGGAGCTTTCTCTTTTACATTTACATTGCCTTAAGTTGTCACCTCTTTTTTCAGCGGTCAATGAGCCTTCTTTTTAGTGGTCGTGGTAGAGAAATTTTACGTGTTTGTGTGAAAGCGTATTTAGCAAACTTATCATCGTAAATGGACCAGTTTCGATGCACATAACGTTGAAACTGGTCCCTGTAATAACAAATCATAAACGTCTTTAAAAACAATTATTCATACCTTTGTAATAGATCTTTTGAATTACAAATGTAATTCCGTGTATATTTATTTCAAATATTTTCGAAATATATCGCGCTCCCTGCCATTTTTATGACGTAACCATTTTGTGTTCTAAATTCTGTACTGGTCCCTTTTCGGTGCGGTTAGATTTTTTTATCAAAATACAGTCTAAATTAAACGTGACACTGTGTGATGAACAAACATATAGTAAACCTTTCTCGTGTAAGTTCTCTTCCTGTACGATTATTTTTTAAATGGTGTTTACTCCTGTATGAACGAAAATAGCAGGCATGTAAGGTATCTCTCATAATTGAATAAGACATCAACAACAGTGAGTAAGCGTTCACTCATTATTTTATTACAAAAGTAGGTCTTTGTTTCAACTCGGCACGGTAAGTTCTGTTCACAGCAGTTGTCGAGTACTCCTTGTACACTATTTTCTTTATCTATTTTTCTTTAGAGGGGTAATGCTAAAACAAATCTCAACATCAAACGTTTAAAAACAAAATGTACCGAAACCACTTTTCTTTATTTAACAAGATCATACAACAAACATGAAACAAAATGGGCGGGACTTCCTATGTCACACGTGAAATCGGTACAGCAGATGACAAAAAAAACAAATCATTCCGTTCCGACCTTTGCAAACAGTTTAGATCCAGATAAGACTTCGAGTAACTCGATGTCTCATCAGAATTAAAACTGTTTGACACTTTGCTAGTATTTTCCGCGATAATGTTTGATTAGCATGCTAAAGGTTATTGGATAGCCCTTATTGCATTCCCACACAGCCTGGTAATTATGTTTTGTTTATTGTGTTTTTTTGTACCTCATGTTACATATTGAACATGTACTGAAAGTAACAAATAAATAATAATAATAATAATAACGACTTTATTTCATGTGGATTACATATTTGGTATCGAACAAACAAACCAATTTTCAATATGGTCCACAAACAAAATTAACATATATACAACACAAAGGAACATAATTACAAATCAGTATTTTTTTTAAACCTTTGCAAATAGAATGGACCCAGAAAAGACAGTTCCTGTAGGAGTTCTCCACAGAGACTACTCTGTTTACTTAAAGAATGTTAAAGATTAAGCTGAAAATGATAATGTATAAGTGTCATTCTGAGAATTCAAGATTTGTTATTTATACATAAATATTGAATAAGTAGAGGCAATATAGAGCCCAAATAAAACGATGATTTAACAAATAGCAAATATCTAGATCAGTGAAATTTCATATCAAACGGGAACGAACATACCAAGGATGCTTTAAACCCTTTACTCCATGGTATATTTCTAGTATTGAAGAGAGGTGACCACTTAAACCAGGTTGAAAGTAAAGTATTATGAGCCTTAATGTGCATTCTGCTTTACTTTAAACCCGCTTCAAGTTACTATCTACTAGAGATGGATACAAAATCAAATAATTTACTTAAAAGTAGAATACAATGTATTTGAAAACTTACAATGTTATTTATTTCAGAATCATTTCTTCTCCTTACCAACAATGTATACTCTGATCAAAGAGCTCCTTAAGGAAGTATCTAATCTGGGTCTACACTTTCAGCAAAAACTACTACAAATAAACGGTAAGCAGTTTCAAAAATAAACTGTAAACAGTTTCAACTTGAGAAATCGATTTTAAAACACTGTTTTGAAACTAAATTTTTCGCAGTGAAGCGGAAAATAGTTCAAATTGTTATGCTATATCAAATTTAGTAAATAACTCGTCTGTTTGCATTCCATTTTCGAATATTTTGGACGGCAATGACAGGTCATGTTTACTTTATTGGTTACAAAAGGTGATGGCATCATTGCGCCCTTAAAACATAGCGTTGTCGAGGTAAATATCATCGAATCATGGTCACCCAAGATACACCAAATAAACAGGAAATACATAGTTTGGTGTGCACATACATCATGAGACCATTTTCATTTGAAGTGTATGGGTATATTTACAGGTAATTAAATTAAGACATGTTCTTGAAAATAGTTTCGATTTATTTTAGTCTTTGAAGCATATCTTTTCGAGCGCCTGGTCGGACGACGGGGTATCTGACGTCTCATTGGTTTTAAAATGAGTACCTTGCAAAAAAGTTTTTTTAGCATAGACAGATAGATAAGTAGATTTATTTCAGTAAACAGAATACATAACATGGCAAAACATAATTACGCAAAACATAATAAGAGCCATGTAATGCGCACTAGACACCAAAGATAACACAAAAAAGGAAATTATTTCCTTATTTCTGTTGTGGACCTTGATTCCAGTGGCAAGACACAGAAAGTCACGGTATTGTTATAAACAAATATCACAAATATCATCTTAAATTATCATAGAAATCATTAAAATCACTGTTAAGCTTAAGCATATTGCCAGTTTCAGAATGACAAGATCGTGTTCATATATTAACACAGCAGAGTATTAGAAAACTTCATAAGAATAATGATACAGTGAAACAAACTTATCTAATTTGACAAAGGCATAATAGGAAGGCAAATGATTAAAAAGAAACCCTGATATGCAAAAACTCCGATAAATACATCAGTATAATAGTATGCTTTTGTACTTATTTTTCATCTAACAAGGGTTTTTCAACATCAAATCTAAATTGAGTGGAGTATTTACTTACTCTTCAAGTCTGTGGATGACAATTCCACAAGTAACATACAGGGATGCCATTTCTCCGGATTTTTCCTAAGTCTTCGGATTTTTATCCTAGCAGATGGTAGCTTTTAATTAAATAAAACAGGCTGAAAGTAAAGCAGAATGCGCCTTAAGACGCATTCTGCTTTATTTTAACCTGTTTTAAGAAGTCATGTGTCTTCCAAACAAGAAACAGGCTATGGGGTAAAGGTACTATCAGTAAAATTTGCGTCTGAAAAATTGACCATTTGAAATCTTAGGATTTTTAAGATCAACTTATGGCAGCCCTGAACGTAACATAACATACGAGTTTATTGTAATATAAAATTAAATGTATTCAGCCAACTATAAATCTACTAATTTTTTTTCAAACTTTCAAAAGATGATTTGCAATAACGTTAATGCGTATTACAGTACTTTGGTTGTGTTGTCAAATATGTGTTGTTTTAGTAAAGTATCTATTCCACTTTTAGCCGGATTGCGGAGCAATTAAAAAGAAGCCATTTATGCACAGTTCAAGGCACAAATTGACAAACTGGGTAGATCCATCGACCTTCCACAAGGTAGCTTGAAGGCTTCCCCACATGAGACTATATAGGGAAAGCTCACACATAGCTTAATACCCTACACAGTACGAGAAACATTTTCTTTAGCAGATTAAAATGAAAATTGTGTATGTGGTTTTATCTTTTGGGCTGTGGCCATCTTGTGGCATATGGTCATATAGGGGAGAAGACGTTATTCTTTCCCATTGAACACGTTTAGCCAAAAACTGGTATCAGTAGTTTACATAGTTAATTTATTTTCCTATTTATAAAAGAAAATATTTGTACGTGTCAAGCATTGTTTTTCAAAAGACTCGCTATCTGTTTTAACTATGTCCTGAATGTAAATGTCATCTTTGTTAAACACTGAAAAGTATTAATGTTTAAGCAGAAGTATCAGCTTGGTGAATTGCAGATATGACGCAAAAAGCTCATTTTGGATATTTACCTGTATACCTATCAGCCATCTGTCTTTCTTTGTGGTTTCATTGAATTATCATGTGCACAGACGTAATATGCAATGTTGAATGAAGGAATGATATTACATTTATTTGGATCGAGAACAGTTTGTACCTCCGGTTTTCAAAAGTTCGTAATTTAGAGAGTTTCAGACGATCGGCTTTTAAAAATCTCTGATTTCCAGAAGATCTGATTTTTCGATGTTGCACAGTTTTGGTAAAGTTATCTTTTTCAATACACCTAGCCAATATTCATCCAGACAGATCTCAGACGAATAGTGAATGCGGAGATTTATAGGAACTCTCCTCAATCTTTTAATATTGTGTATTTGTGTGTTTGTGTCGCCTGCTTGTAATGGCCTGATTACATTGTCAAAATATACACTTTACACAAACCCAATGAAAGTATATAAATGAGATAAGAAGAAAAATTAATCAAAGTCGACGTTCAATTAATTTTGGCCCTGCTCTCATAAAAAAAGTTATTTACTCGTGTTCACCGTGATAGGTTTATGACAGTTCATTAAACGTAGCACAATAAATGGGATGATATGTCAAGAATTTAATTATTCTCTCTATTGGAATATATATTTCATCTCGTGATTCATCTACATTTATTTGTAGTTCGCGGAGAAGGCACGTATTGAAAGGTATTTCTATCTATGCATATCAGAACACTACTACAAAAAGTTGAAGTTTGATATTAAAGTTTTGAATTTCGAATAAATATCTGAATGCTCTAATTTTGGCATAAGAATCCCAACAACTCGTTGTCAAATAAACCAACAAAGACTGACGCTTTGCTAGTTCTTAGATTCCTTATACTCGATGAAAACAGAATGAAAAGAGTCAAAATAATCACATCATTTTGTGTCATGCATGCATTATAAAAATAAAGCATTGATATTAGTTTTGCTTATTGAACCATGAAATCAAATAGACAATTCTTGTTTCAAATTATGTCTAGTCAACGGATATTTAACCCTTTCGTGATCATTTTTTTTTCGGGAGGTTTTTACCCATTCACCGCTGTGTTGCCGTCTGCTTCAGTAGTCTTGACTGCAGGACATGTTTCAAAGTTAGATTTAAGATTTATGATTTAATGAATATCGATACGAGTGTCAAACAGTTTGAACCCTGATTAGATGCCGCGTTACGCGGAGTCTGGTCAGATGTACAGCCGGCTCCTGCAGGAGCCCTCTGAACAGATTAGTCACTGTTTGCATAGGACACGTTTTCTTCACAGGTACATTTTTAAGGAATATGCGTATATGTGTCACATTGGTTCACATTGTAATGCAAATAATATCTTCTCAACTGTACGTTTGCGTTTACAAACAAGTCAGATTGGTCATATAGTTGACAACCATACCAATGCTACATAAGTCGAAATTCTAAAAACAGACTTTTAGAAACAAAAACAAATATTAATACGTTAAAGAGATTTGTGAACAAGATATTAAACTGACATGTATTAACCATGTGCCTGCTGATCGAGACTTTACTGTTTGTTTGCAAACAGTTTGGATCCAGATCAGACGCTGTTTAACACTCATGTTTAGAATTATTTACCTAAAACATGTAAAAATCTAGCTTGAACCAATTTTGCAGACGACAATTTCAAAGCAGACGATATCACAGCAGGACAAGGACTAAGAAGATTTAAAATGAATGATAACTGATAAGATTTTCTCAAAACAATAAACTATGTAATGTATAGGATATTTAAGGCAAAGAAGCTTTATGTTAATATAGAAGCGCCTTTTAGCGCATTCAACTAATTCCTTCGTTGAAGAAAATAGTTCCAAAATATACAGTCGTGAACATGTAACATTAAACATATTTCTTAATCCTAGTCTAGATTGTGATTCAAAAGAGACTGAAAGTAATGCATAATGCATCTTACAGTTCATTCTGTTCCACTTTCAACCTGCTTTAAGTGGTCACCAGACTTAAAAACAAGAAACAGTATCGGGTAAAGGGTTAAATGGGTTTAAATGTGTTCTATTGTCTGTGTGAGTCCAGTGATTAATAGTTTTAATTACTTCCAGGCTTTCATATAACAGGAATTAATTGGAAGCTCAAAAATGAACTTTGAAATTAGATTAAAACACAAAGTGTGTAATGAATTTTCAAGTTAATCAAATCGGTTTCAATTACAGGAGAAAATGTTTTTTGATTGCCATTCCTTCGGAAGGTTATCTTTTCAACGTAAGTATATGTAATTATGTTCCATATGTTCATTTTCGCTCATGTATGGCATCTGTACACCTGGGGATCGTCTTACGAAACTGCGTACAACAAATAATGTCGTAAGTCAGATTCTAAAAAAAAAAAAAAATTAAATCTCAAATATTATTTATTTCTCCATTGAATCCTGTCTTATGATATCTCTTTGAATTGTCTTCTCAAGATAATTCCAAAGAGATGTTACAAAACAGGATTAGATGGAGAAGCAGAAGTTAGATATACTTTAAAGTTTTGACTAACGACCGTTTTGGTCGTACATTTCGTTAGACGCTCCAATGGTAAGTAAGCGTTTGAGATCCTCAACTTTTGCCCTGCCAGATTTGAGCATAATGTAGGATCTAACGGTCATATCTATGTGCTTTAATCCGTTCAGAACATTAATAAAACTGTTAATTATTTGCAATCTACAGATTTGCATAAGAGCTTTGTTGTTTTGTGTCAACCCTCTCAATCTCAATGACGCCTTAAAGCGCGTTTGCAAACAGTTTGGGTCCTGACCAGACGCCACGTAACGCGGCGTCTGGTCAGGGCCCAAACTGTTTGACACTCTTATCGATATCTAATTATCTTCTAAGCCATATAACCTTAAATCTAACTTTGAAAGTGTCATGCAGACAACAATACTGCAACGGACGACAATAAAGCGGTGAAGGGGTAAAAATCTCCCGAATAATTTGATCATGAAAGGGTTAAAGTAGGGTGAAACTTAAGCAGAATGTGGTCGATGCAGCTTTATGTTTTACGTTAATCCCTCTGTAGGAGCAATTTTCAATAATCCGTGAAAAAATCTTTACAGTTGCCGTAATGGCCGAATTTTACTGTAATTTCGTTACAACGTTTGGCCACAAATCTTCCGTTAGAAAATAAATCAACCATAATGTTAACTTAAAACAATTACAATTGGTTATTTCTGATATCTTCGTTCTGCTATAAATTAATGTTAATTGCAATTATAAATGATATAAGATAACTTGGAATCATTACTTCTAGTTCAACATTTTAATTCATGCTACTCATACATGTATGCTTTAACTCTTCAATTGTAAAGGCCGACACTACTGGCATTTGCAAACGGTTTAGATCCTTATCAGACAATGTGTAACGCGGCATCTCAACAGGATCCAAAATGTTTGACGCTTGTATCGGAAATGTATGGTCAAAAAACGCATAAAATACAAAATGTTATAAATAACTGAAACGAATATTCTGATTTGGGCGTACATGTTACATGTATCAACAAGTTATTCATTTATGAACACAAAATCCTAAACCTTTGTAGTTGATAAACTCATTGTGCCCTAGTTACGCATATATACGTCCTTTACCAAAAGTGTACCTGTGAAAAAGTACACCTGTCATTTTGCAACATATTATAAAAACAACCCCAAATAGTTTACAATGGACCAGTTTTATTGTAAACTGGAATTGTCCATTGGAAGTGTCAGGAATAAAGAGGTAATATACTAACAGCGTTTATATATTGGTATAATTGTTTCAATTTTGTCTTGTACTTCCGTCAATCCATATTCTGCCAAAATATCGTCTGCTATGAAATTGTCATCTGCAAATTTGGTAAAATTCAAATTTATACATTTCTATATTAATAAACAAATCTAAAAACGAGTGTCAAATATGTTTGAGCCAGATCTGTATCAAAACTGCTTGCAAGTACACGTCAATTCATTAACGGGCTCAAAAGTGCCTGTATTGCAATTTGATACATTTACGCAATTCTGTAAAACCATCCAACGGAAATTTATTTATATAGGTATAGATACATGTACATGTATATAGCTATGAACGCAATATGAAAGAAAATCATAAAGCTCCGCAAGGATCTTTCTGGTTTACTTTCATATTTCTTTAAGCAGTCGCCCGTCGTGAAACCCTAAAATAGACCCTTTTGAGTTGTTTTATCGGGTTTTCGCTGTATTCAATATTCTAGTGGAATCGTTTTGTACTCATTTCTTCATTTCTTTCGAAACTATTTACTGTAATAGCAATACCCAATACCGCCGTTAATTCGATGTTCCGTTAATTACAAATGTATTCACAAATGCACAATGGCTGTAATGTAATTATTGTGTCCATCAAATGTGGGTGAAGCACTTTAGTGTAAAAGAATTATAAATTCTTTAGAGAAGATGCCAAGTTTATACAGAAACTAATCTATGAAGAAACTCAGAGTGAAATACGAATCTAAGGCCATTTTCAGCTAGGATAAATTTATACAGTTATTGGCCCTTTTCCTACCGATCGCCATTTAATTGATAATTGCAAACAGTTTGGATTCAGATCAGACGCCGCGTAACGCGGCGTCTGATCTGGATCCAATCTTTTTGATATTTGTCTTTCAGTTTCTTTAATAAAAATTGTATGAGTTTTGATTGAATTTTTTTGCAGACGACAATTTCAAAGCAGACGATATTAGTGTAGGATAATGGTTAACACAACTATGTGGAGTCTTGGCGTCTGTAATTAATTCAAGTTTTGTTCGGATGAACCGTGTCTTTATTGCCGCAGTTAGGTGGGTTTGTAAGCTTTAAGAAATACTTTTAGAAACATCTGAATATGCAGAATACTGTTCACATGGTTCAATAGGGATTATTTTCCTTCATCATGTTATTGAGGCAATTTGAAGACGCCAATTAATCTATCAACGTTTCTACTGCCAAAAGGGTTTCCGGCATATATATTGTCGTCTGCTTTAAAAAAAATTCTAAATTTAAATTTTAGTCCTTTGGACTGAAAATATCATGGATGTGGTTGTTAAACAGTTTGCATTGACATGCAATGTCGAGAGAAGGCGTCTAATATATACCTTTTTTGAAAACGCAAGTTGAAAAGACCTTCACATTATAGGGATAAATATACCACATTTTACAACGAATCTTTTGACGAATCTGTTATATAATTGTTTGGTCTGTAATTTCATCGGCTTTTATTTAGATAAATGCTGACTTTTCATCGCGTATTAAATTCTATTGTTGATTGGAGAAATGTAAGAGCGTGTGCCAAGTAGGTAAGCTTCTAATTCGATATCGCGTTACTCGGCGTATGCTGTGAATCTATACTCCTGGCAGATATTAATTAAAATGCGCATATCAACATTAGAAAAGATTGAATGAAATCACCAACACTGATGAAAACTTTAATAACTTCAATTAGTCTACAGATGAGTATTCATCATAGATCGTTCAGAGGTGTTTTATCTTATAGTGTATAATCATGGCTATCTTTTATGGCATCTATTTGCTTCAACGGGGGAATAAATCAATGTCTAAAAGGCCCATACAGTGGAGAATCTGTATTCTTTCCCGATAAACGCGTTTACGCTAAAACTATTTTTTCTTTTACAAACAGTTTGGAGCCAGATCAGACGCCGGGTAACCCCGCGTCTGATCTGGCTCCAAACTGTTTGCCACCAATATAAACATGAGTTATCAGAATTGTCCAAAAATGTTCTTTTCTACGTTTTAGCGCTTTGCGTTTGCGTACGTTTGCGTTTAAACGGGAAAGAATAACAGATTCTCCACTGTATCATTGGAAAATAGTGTAAATTCCGAATAGGTCTCACGTTACGCGATATTTGCTATTTGTTATAAAATGTTCTGATTCTATATATTAGTCATCATTATACCAGATTTATATAGAGAAAAATAAATTCCTTTGGATTTATATGAAAAATATATCACGAGAATGGGTTGTTATCTGGTTAAAAATCGAGTCCACATGAAGAGTTTTTTTAACCAGATAACAACCCATTCGAGTGATACATTTGTCTGCGGACGAGTTTTTAACCAGATTACAACCCATTCGAGTAATATAATTTTTCATATCCATACAAAGGAATTGATTATTCTATTTATTATATACATTTTAGTGACGTTTTTACAGAGAAACCACACAAACTTAACTGTTTATGCAATATTCGAAATATCAGTACAGAGGACAATTTAAAGCAGACGATAATACAGCAATGAGAGGTTCCTAATTGTCTGATCAGGTCAAGGAGTTGTTGAATCACAAACTACAGGAACAAGTTATACATCATTATAATCTAATGCAGAAACAATCATTCATCTTACAGTTATTTAACAAGTGTATATATTCTTTTTTATATGTTGACATTTTTTTATTTAAAAATACAATGTGCCCTCGTCGTGGCTTCTTATTTCGTCTCTTCTGTTTTGTCATCTCTTTTCTTGCTCTTGATGACTTTCCTTCGTAAAAAACAAAACAGAACAATTCAGAGCACCAGATAAGGGTAGTTTTTCAAAAACTAAAATCTTTTTTGTTGGATTTGTTGAAAAAAACTACCTCTTATCTGGAGCCCTGAGAGCATTTGTAAATGTACGTACTACCAAACTAAGTCATTATCGCGTGAAAATCTGGGTCTATGCTTATAAAACTTTTGAGTGAGTCTGAGATCTGAGACTCTCAATTGCTTTTATTGATCAGGTTGGAGCAGAATGCTTCAATCTGGCCAATAAAAGGCCTGAGAACGATATCAGGCCTATCTAAAACGCTTTATAAGCAGAGGCTCAATTCTGACTAATCAAACATTTGATAATGATCTCAGACTCATCTCAAACGCTTTATAAGCATGGGTCAGAACATGGTCCAAGGTTATAAAGCTTTTCCGTTAAGTCTAAAGTCGTTCTAAAGCATTTGATTGGTCAGATTTGAGCCTAGGCTCAAATCTGACCAATCAAATGCTTGAGATCACACTTAGACTCAGCTCAAACGCTTTATAACCTTGGACCCATGTTATATATAGTGTTACCGCAATGTAAAAGTGTATAAAGGATACAAACGTCAATCCTGGTTTCACGGTCGCAATTGACCTACTGTGAAAATATTTAAGACACTTCACTGCCATGTCTTCATCTGCCTTAACTCTTTGAACCCTGGTCCCGCATATAGGCGTGCTTTTCAAACAGTGTACATGTGAATAGTACACTTGTCCTATGCAAACAGTAAATACCCTGATCAAAGGGCTCCGAAAGGAGCCCTCTGATCAGGATCTTCACTGTTTGTCATAATGCCAAACATTCACAAAAACAACCCTTAAAAGTCAGAAATGGACTAGACTCAAATGGAAACTGGAATTGTCCATTTAAAGTTTCAGGGAGGAAAGAGTTAAGCAACTGTCATCTGCTTTTTATCCCTATTCAATTTTTATAAATTGTTGCTGAAGATTTACTGAAATGGGTATCAAACAATTTGAATTCTGATCAGACGCCGCGTTACGCAGGATCAAGACTGTTTGTAAATAATAACCATTGAATGCAAACTCGAGATAAGGCAGTGAAGAGGTTAAGGAGACTTGTAAATATATGTCAGATGGCATCATGCCTATTTGAAAGCGTATACATGTACATAAGTTGAGGATAAGAATTTATGTTAAAATTTCATTTCAAAGAAAACAAGAACGGTGTCACACTAAACATAAAGTGACAAAATGCCCCCGAGGTGTTTTGTCAATGGAATGTATTCATTTGGCTGTAAAACAAAATCATACAGCAGGTATTGTACTCCTTCAAATTTTGTTTTTGTTCAATTGAAAAGGTTTAAACTATGTGAAACAAACAGTCTAACCTCTTATTAAAAATGCATTACCATAGCAGCATGACGTCATCTTGAAGTCATGATGACGTCGTCGTCATAACAACGTTTGTCATATTGAAAGCTATTTTCTAAATTTATAAATGATCACATGATCACAGAGTTATGGTCAATGTTTAGTTAACTGTATTTGACATTGACCTTTGTTAGACATAACCTCAAGTTGTACCAAGCTCAAGATCTTTTTGATTTGAGTACACATTTCAAATATAAAGTATCTATCACATGCAGTTCCAAAGTTATGGCTAATGTTAAATTCACCCGATTGTACCTCTAAATGACCTTGACCTTTTTCGGATATGACCAAAGTTGTACTGAGCACAGGAGCTTCCTGAGACGAGAACACATACCAAATATAAAGTCTCTATCCTACAGCGGAGAATCTGTTATTCTTTCCCGTTTAAACGCAAACGTACGCAAACGCAAAGCACTAAAACGTAGAAAAGAACAACTTTTGGACAATTCTGATAATTCTTGTTTATCTTGGTGGCAAACAGTTTGGAGCCTGATCAGACGCCGGGTTACCCGGCGTCTGATCTGGCTCCAAACTGATTGCACTGCAAATAATAGTTTTAGCGTAAACGCGTTTATTGGGAAAGAATAACAGATTCTCCACTGTATGTAGTTCCAAAGTTATGGACAATGTTAAAGTTGTGTTAAGACAGACAGACAGACAGACAGACAAAAAACAAGACGCATTACATGTAACCCACTTGACTAACATGGCGTTTCTTATTTGTCGTTTTATTTAATCCTTTTTTAATTGTTTGTAGCGAAATTCAAAACAAAGATGCAATCTGTCTTAGGTTAGATTAGAAAAAGTGATGGCAAAAATCTGAAAAACCAAGATTAGGTGATATTTCTTGAGGACGTTTTTATAACAATCACATTTGTTCAATTCCATATGCAGGATAATGCCATGAATTGCTCTGAGTTGAGTAGTTTCTCTTTTTTTTGTTTTTCAAATACGCTATTTCTTTTTCAATTTCTTTGAAGCTGGTTAAAGTAAGTAAAAGGTCAATTAGAAAACACCAGCGCTATTAGTACTATTTCAAACTTGAGAACACTCCAGTGGAACCAACTACATACAGTGGAGAATCTGTTATTCTTTTCCCGTTTAAACGCAAACGTACGCAAACGCAAAGCACTAAAACGTAGAAAAGAACAACTTTTGGACAATTCTGATAATTCTTGTTTATCTTGGTGGCAAACAGTTTGGAGCCTGATCAGACGCCGGGTTACCCGGCGTCTGATCTGGCTCCAAACTGATTGCACTGCAAATAAAAGTTTTAGCGTAAACGCGTTTATTGGGAAAGAATAACAGATTCTCCACTGTATGTAGTTCCAAAGTTATGGACAATGTTAAAGTTGTGTTAAGACAGACAGACAGACAGACAGACAGACAGACAAAAAACAAGACGCATTACATGTAACCCACTTGACTAACATGGCGTTTCTTATTTGTCGTTTTATTTAGTCCTTTTTTAATTGTTTGTAGCGAAATTCAAAACAAAGATGCAATCTGTCTTAGGTTAGATTAGAAAAAGTGATGGCAAAAATCTGAAAAACCAAGATTAGGTGATATTTCTTGAGGACGTTTTTATAACAATCACATTTGTTCAATTCCATATGCAGGATAATGCCATGAATTGCTCTGAGTTGAGTAGTTTCTCTTTTTTTTGTTTTGCAAATACGCTATTTCTTTTTCAATTTCTTTGAAGCTGGTTGAAGTAAGTAAAAGGTCAATTAGAAAACACTAGCGCTATTAGTACTATTTCAAACTTGAGAACACTCCAGTGGAACCAACTACATACAGTGGAGAATCTGTTATTCTTTTCCCGTTTAAACGCAAACGTACGCAAACGCAAAGCACTAAAACGTAGAAAAGAACAACTTTTGGACAATTCTGATAATTCTTGTTTATCTTGGTGGCAAACAGTTTGGAGCCTGATCAGACGCCGGGTTACCCGGCGTCTGATCTGGCTCCAAACTGATTGCACTGGAAATAATAGTTTTAGCGTAAACGCGTTTATTGGGAAAGAACAGATTCTCCACTGTAACTTATTTTATTACAAATGACGCTTGAAAGCAGACTAACCAATACATATCGAGTGTCAAACAGTTTGTAACCTGATACGAGAGTCAAACGGTTTGGACCATGATCAAATACAGTTTTACATGACGTCTGATCGGGATCCAAATTGTTTATTAAGTCAACTATGACACTGAAAGGGTTACATACTATTTGTCATATCTCTACGGAACAGTCAAGAACTACTGAACATAATTGCTGACCACTCACTGACTCAAATGGTAGATAAACCAACACGGCATGATAAAACCCTTGACCTTATTAGTTATACAGTTTCTTCACAGTATACATGAGGATTTCTTCCCGGCTTGGGTAAATCATGTTGCCAGAGCCGTTAGGCCATTTTGATTCCAGAAACAAATTGTAGGATGATTGTATGAATATGTAAATTAATAATCTAACAAAATATGTTAAACTAAACATAAGTAAACATCTGTCTAATATATAGGTTGGGTAAACTTTATTTAAAAAACAAAACAGTCACTTTAAGGAGAAAAGCCTTTTGTGGGTCGGATTTCTTTACTTACCCTTTTTAGCCAGAGCTTTGATCATATCCTGCTGCTGACGGGGAAACGGTTTCTGGAACGGTATTGACCTGCCAATTATTCCAGACACGTCCTCATCAGTGTTTGGAGTCGGACTGACTCTGTTAAGTTTCCCTTGACCAAAACAATTACCCATCTTAGAATCAACGGTGAAAGTGAAACATATTAAAGATGCTTTTAACGCTGCAATGATCTGCTAGGAATGACTACGTTGTCAAGACAGCGACGTAACGTCAAAAACGTCATTTCCGCCTGCGCTAATTCTCTCTCGCCCCGAACGTCACTCGGCATTTTCCGTACAGAGACAATGAGAAAAACAGACAGACAAACAAATAGAGAGAAACAAAAAGAGCAAGTGAGGCAGAGACAAATAGACAGAGTCATTGGGACAGACAGGGAATAGGGCTACAGAGAAAGACAGAGGGGATAATTATTTGACAAAATGTATGAATATGTACAATATGTTATTTTTCTTTTTTCCACTCTTAACCCTTTACCCAATAGCCTGTTTTTAGTTTTGAAAATATGTGACTGCTTAAAGCAGGTTGAAAGTAAAGCAGAATGCGCATTTTGCTTTACTTTCAACCTGCTTTAAGTTATCATCTGTTAGGATTTGAAGAAAACAATTCTGGTACATAGTCATGACTATAAATTGGAACTATTTTGTTCAGTGAAGGAATAAATTGAATGCACTAAAATGCGCTTCTATGTGGGAATGGGTTAATTTGATTGACCGTTTAGTCATAATGTTCATTAAAAACAGACATAATTAATAAATACAAATAGGATAGTTAAAACACCATCAACAGCCGATGTTCAATTCATTTCGGTTCTGCTCTCCCAACAAAACCATGTTATTTACTCATGTCTGCTTTGATAGGTTTATGACAGTTCATTAGACATGGTACAATAAAAGGGGCGAAATGTCAACAATTCAATTCCCTTGAATGGATTAAATATTTCATCCCGTGATTCCACTACGTGTATTCTTTAACCCCTTTCAATGTATGCAATAATGCCATCTGCTTTGAAATGGTCGTCTGCGGGTTTTTGCAAATTTATATCTAAGTCCATGTATTTTAAAATGTGTTGAAAGTTCTAAACTGGGTTTCAAATAGTTTGGATCCAGGCGCCTGGTTACTCGGTGTCTGATCTGGATTCAAACTATTTGTATATTTACCGCATTTTGTTGGGCTTAAAAGAAAGGGGTTTCAGGAGATTGTTACACTGGCGGGCATGTATCATTTCCGAGCGATGTCAAGAAAATGACATACCAAGTACAATATTATTTGACCCCGACAAAGGAAGTACCATATAAAAGATCAAGAGACGCGACATTGGTCCTAAATAAATATAGTCTTGATTGATTAGCCAGACAGGTTTTCAGAATGAAAGTGTATTAGAACGTTATCTAATTAAACAATTGAACCATAGAGACATATATGCTTCATTTACAAATAGTGTGCCTGTGAAGAATACACATATCCTTTTGCAAACAGTGTAGATCCTAATCAGGGGGCTTTGAAGGAGCCATCTGATCAGGACATGTATTGTCTGTTATATCTAAAAACGAACCTAAGATACAAATTGAAATTTGGAATTGTCCATTTTATTTATTCTACGCCTTTAAATGTTCATCCGTTAGCAGTATATACATGTATACGAGTTATATATTGTTAGAATTAAGGTGTGGGTTTTTTTCTTTGTTGAATATTCCCCTTTTTGCCTCGTGTTTTGATTTTTATCAAAGCTCAGTGCATGCTTGAAAGGATATTTCCTAATATTTTAATGAACTTATCATCTGTAAAATTATCAAATGTGCTGACCGGCTGAGTATCAATACGAATATCAAACAGTTTGGATCCTGATCAGACAAATTCACTCATTTTAGTGCATTGTATATGCGTTTTGTTTCAGATTATACAGAAAACAATTACAGTGGAGAATCTGTTATTCTTTCCCGTTTAAACGCAAACGTACGCAAACGCAAAGCACTAAAACGTAGAAAAGAACAACTTTTGGACAATTCTGATAATTCTAGTTTATCTTGGTGGCAAACAGTTTGGAGCCAGATCAGACGCCGGGTTACCCGGCGTCTGATCTGGCTCCAAACTGTTTGCACTGCAAATAATAGTTTTAGCGTAAACGCGTTTATTGGGAAAGAATAACAGATTCTCCACTGTACGTCTTCTCCGCTGTATAAAGATTCGATATATTTTATTACAGAAACTTCCGCTTCTATAATGTGATAACAGTTTTATTGGTGAGTTTTTCATATATATTCCAAATTGTTTCCATGTTTTACATCATATGAGAATGTATAATATGTTCGGTTTTTTCTGGATCGATATTTGCCTCGATTCATTAACAATTGTGTTTTTAAACCTTTTTACCGCCTTAGTAGACTGAATCCAACTCTGCAAACATTTTGTATATAGATCAGACGCCGTCTAGTCAAGATCCAAACTTTGATACTCTTGTATTATTGGTGTTTTGACATCTAACACATTTCTCTGCAAGAGACGTCTGCCAAACGTCTTTAAACTTGACATCTGCCATATTTCTCTGCAAGAAACTTATGTCTTATATCTATGGATGTGACATCTGCCAAATTTCTCTGCAAATGACTTCTGTCAAATTTCTCTGCACGTGACGTCTGTCAAATTTCTCTGCACGTGACGTCTGTCAAATTTCTATGCATGTGACGTCTGCCAAATTTCTCTACAAGTGATATCTGCCAAATTTCTCTACAACATATAACATATGACGATAACCACAAGGACAGAAAGTAATTGATCAGTATTTACATAATACACATATATATATATTATTCATTTTTTTATTACATTTCTGTATAACCACATAGTTCAAACTAAAGATGGTACGACAGACAAAAACACCGCGTCAATAGTATACAATTCTATGGCAATGAAGCTTGTAGAAAACTTCTACGTGCCTGTAAGAAGGAGAAGCAGAAACAGTTTAGAATCCAATAAAACTGAAACGGCAAGTATACTCGTCATTTAGGAAGAGTGTACTTCACTTGTCTCCTGAAAAAGGTGAATACCAGATCAGAGGGCTCCTTAAGGAGCACTCTGATCAGGGTAACACTGTCTGTCATTTTTCAATTGTCATACATTAACTTGACCTAATTGGAAACAGAAATTGCCCGTTAAAATTTCAGTGATAAATGAAAACAAATTACATACATCTAAAACTTTCAATACTTCAAAAAGTTAAACGTGTTAGGTCGTCCACGACATATTTAGCATATATGTTAAACAATTCAAATAAGTTATTCTTTGAAAAATAATGCAATAAAACATAAAATTTAAAAGAAATAATTTCTATTGGGAATCGAACCCACAGCCTTTTAATCCTATTGCAAGTACCCTTACACTCTACCTACTACTCTAACTCGATTATTGATTTAATTTCACTACACAAGGCACAATATCCTTAGTAAAACCATGAAAGGTAGGTAACTCCTGACCGAATTTATGCTTTTTGATGCGTTTTACCTCTTTGGGTGGACTCGTCCTAAAGGTCACGGCTCACGGGTCAAAATCGGACTATAGTATAAAATACCTTTCCAAACCAAAAACATAAATAAAAAACCAGCATCCACTGGGTATCGAACCCATGACCTTACTCAGTAAAACGCTATCCACTTGCAGCAAGTACTCTACTCTCTCGACCACGATGACAAATATAGGTATTAAAATCTTATTTTAAATATTAAGTTAAGGTTTGAACCCTAACTTACCCATAATATGGAATGGTTGCAACTTCTATAAATAGAAAAGCGCAGTCACGGTTCAGCGCGCAAAATTTACCTATACTGTACGAGTACAGACGCACTACAAGAGCAGGACACGACCACACAGAGAGAGCTTGTGGGAGAGAGAGCAGAGAGAGGGGGAGATAGAGACAGAGACAGACAAAGAGGGAGACAGAGAGGGAGACAGAAAGAGACAGAGAGAACACGACACAGAAAGAGACAGAGAGTAGAAAGACTGACTGACTGACTGACTAACAAATGGACAGAAATACATACAGATTGACTGACAATATCTACTATATTTTCATCCGAAGTTTTGGAACAGTATGATATTTACCAAATATTTGAGTTATTCTGCTTTAACAACATGGTTAGACTATAGGACGTATCTGCTTTAACAACATGGTTAGACTATAGGACGTAAAGCTTCCCCAGCAGAAAGCATGCTCAAAGTGTTAGTAATCAGGGTAAAATGTCATGCATGGGATATTTGAGTTATTGGCCTATTGTTCGATGTCTGGCTTTAATCATGATGACGAGCTGATCATAATGTCACCCAAGGGACAACATCAAAACTGAAGCATGCAGCGCGTGTTCTCATGGCCACTTTGGGGTCGGCGTTTTAACCTCACCCACAGCAAAGCTCGGCTTCGCTGACAATATTTTCAACCATTTTGGATCCAGACCAGACGCCGAAGAACTCGGCGTCTGTTCTGGATACAATCTGTTTGAAACTTGTGATCGATGTGGGTTTTTTACTCTAAATGTGTTAAAGTTAGTTATAAAATAAATGTAAGCTGACGATACTATTTTAGAAATAAATTAACCCGTATCATGCTGAATTATCGTCTGTGAAAATATTTCGTCTGCGAAAATAAATCAAAATTAGTTGTTCAAGCATTCCAAACTGGCTAAAGGTTGAAGATAAGTGTCAAAAAATTGGACCCAGATCAGACGTTTGATCTGCATCCAAGCTGTTTTGCGAATGTAAGACGAGTCGCGCTTAGCATGATGATGGTTAAGACTTTCTAGTGTAAGTAAGAAAGGGTCGTTCAAACCCAGTCAAACGGAAGCTGAGTGTGGATTTAATGCAAGCGGATGGTTACTAAAGCCGTGGAAGTAATCATCACTTTCAAAGAATCTGCTATTTTCGACATTGTATTAAATTGCGTTTTTGATCAGTTTCATTTAAACGGAAAACAATAACATCTGTCATTCGCCGTTCTGTACTTAAATGATAGATGAAAGAGTTATGACAAGGCTGCTATAAGTTGATCATAAAAAATCCTAAGATTTCCAAAGCTTTTATTTTTCAAGCGCGATTTTAGAAATCGTACCTTTCACCATTTAGCCCATGTAGCCTGTTTCTAGTTTTGAAAACATATAACCACTGAAAAACTTTAAGCAGGTTGGAAGTAAAGCAGAATGTGCCTTAAGCCGCATCCTGCTTTACTGTCATCCTGCTTAACACATTATCCCCTGAAACTTCCAATGGACAATTCCAGTTTGCAATAAAGGCTGGTCCATTTTAGACTATTTAGGGTTGTTTTTTGTAATAAATTTCAAAATGACAAACAGTGAAGTCCCTGATCAGAGGGCTCCTGTAGGAGCCCTCTGATCAGGGACTTCAATGTTTGCATAGGACAAGTATACTCTTCACATGTACATATTTGGTAAAGGACGCATATATGCGTCACTAGGGCTCAATGAGTTAAAGCTACCAACTGCTAGAATAAAAATAAATATTATTCTACATGTTATTGGAAACGGGTTAAAATGCGCTATTGGAATGCGTTTGTGTTTAAAGCCATCTTTAAAACAATATATCACACCATTTACAGCCATGTCCTTGATAAAACAAAGATATAGACACAAAAGAAACGGAATAAATTTTATTTCAATAAAATCTAATATTTCGGGATAACCTGTAGGTCCGGATAATTAAAGAAAAATCCTCCGGATTTCGGAATATTCATGCCGGAGAAATGGCAGCCGAACAATATGAAGAGGACATTGGAGAAGACCATATTGTTTCAAAATACATGTGTTTATGCTAAAACAATTATATCTATAATCCAAACAGTTTGGAGCCAGATCAGACGCCGGTTAACGGAAAGTCCCAAAAGATCAAAACTAGTTGACCCTAACTTAAAAAAAATGTTTTATACATACATGTACTAGCAGACAAAAACTACTTAGCATTAAAAGAGTTAACGGTCAACAGAGTCAGTTAAATTCAGAGTCTTTTTGTTATTTTTGCAGATATTTCGAGGGTGTTTACATGTATAAGAAAGTGTGCGTTTAAGGCCTTTCGCATACGGAAGTCGGTGGATATGCATCTTTGCGACATAGACTTTTTCCGTACGTGCTTATACAAGAAAATTTATATAAAGGAAACGTTAATAAGATTTAGTATAATCCTTCATAGCGCAGTCAGTAGAGTGATTGACTTGCAATTCAAAGGTCATACGTTCGAGACCCATCCGATCCAAATATTTTTTTTAAGTGTCCGATTTATTGACTTGTCAATCCATAACGCAGTGATCAAGGGACATGCTATGTTTAGTCTTCGTTGATTAGAATTAGTGATGTTAGGGCATGGTACATCAAAACGGCTCTCCTATTTAACTTATATAAAATGCGTCATTTCCAAGGTCAAAAAAATACAATTTTTATTCCAACCACAGGTGCTACCCTGTATTTCCCACAAAGATACACCCTTGCACAAGTGAACAATGCAGAGAAAACAGGGGGTCATGTGGCATATAAGAAAAATCTCATGGCTTCAGTGACATGACTGGTGTTTTGCTACATTTTCAAATAGGCACCAGCTAAAACAGGGACATGTCACTTCAGCTCACATACTTTCTCCAAAAACCCATCTATCATGACAAAAAGGCTTTGAATCTATTCTCTAGCATCCATATATTACATAAAAGGCTCAAAACAGTAAATATTTCTTGACAAAAAGCTATTCTGAGGCAAAAATGTTGGCACTATTTCTTTGCCGGACTTCTTTCGACTACACCATGTGGCCCAATACCTGTTATATACGGTCCAATTATATGTCCACTTACATGTACGTTTTAGTTTAATGCCTTACAAGTCATTAAAAATATATATATGGATACGATTTGATCGAACTATAAAGCCACACATTGAAGCTTATAAATACGTCAACCTTTTCAAGATCGACATTGCCCATTATTATTATGTTTAAACAATATAATTAACCTTGTATGCAAGCCCATGAATAAATAATAGCACATTTTAATGACAGAATTTTAATTTTCATGTTAGTAACTGTATCTCAACTTCAAATTGCCCATATTTTAATAATAAAATCTGTTATAACAACAAATCCTGACTGTAATATTTTCTAATTTTTTCTGACCAACTGTTTCATCAACTATGTATTTGAATAAAATGAAAACAAATATACATTGAATGAGTCAGTTTTTTGTAATTCAATTTTTAAGCATTTTGCAAAATTTAAATAGCTGATAACATCTTTCTGAACACCTTTATTCAAAATGTTTTTAGCTTGTCTTGTAATGAATGTTGTGGACTACTTATTGGGCGAGACTGATAGCCATTAGCTTTATTTATTTTTGAGAAAAATAAAATCATCAAAATTCCAGGTTTTTGTCAGAAAAAGAGACCTTAAAGACAAACCACACGATAAAATGTTGCTTATATTTTCACACATTGTTTCTTAGGCTATTATCATTCTTCATGAAAAGTTTCATAACACCTTGTATGGAAACTAAGCGCACCTGCGAAGTACCTTAAAAGAGTGTTTTACGGTAAACTTATTTTGTTACCCGCATTCAGACGTATATATTTACAATGTGTGTTACAGTGGAGAATCTGTTATTCTTTCCCGTTTAAACGCAAACGTACGCAAACGCAAAGCACTAAAACGTAGAAAAGAACAACTTTTGGACAATTCTGATAATTCTTGTTTATCTTGGTGGCAAACAGTTTGGAGCCAGATCAGACACCGGGTTACCTGGCGTCTGATCTGGCTCCAAATTGTTTGCACTGCAAATAATAGTTTTAGCGTAAACGCGTTTATTGGGAAAGAATAACAGATTCTCCACTGTAGTTATTGGCGAGACAGTCGCCTGTGTTAACCCTTATCCTGCTGTAATGTCGTCTGCACTGTAACTGTCGTCTGCAAAATGTGCTAAATTTAGATTTATACTTTTTGTAAGTTTTTTTTGTCAAATAGTTTGGATCCAGATCTGACGTCGCATAACGCGGCGACTGGTCTGCATCCAAACTGTTTGCAAAAAAACATAAAGTTGCGATCAGCAGGCAAAGGATTAGTCATTTAACTCCGTTGGGCAAGACGAACTGTTCTGTATTTGTTATAAGTTTTATATTCATTTCATTGATATTAATTTAAATTGCCTATGCAGGGCTGCCATTTCTCCGGATTTTTCCTAAATCTTCGGATTTTTTTCTAATACATTGTAGCTTAACCCTTTCCCCCATAGAAGCGACTTTTAGCGTATTTAATTTATTCCTCCGCTGAAGAAAATAGTTCCAGTGTATACCCTCATGAACAATTACCATAACAAATATTTTATATAGCCTAACAGGTGGTAGTTTAAAGCAGGCTGAAAGTAAAGTAGAATGTGCCTTAAGGCACATTCTGCTTTACTTTCAACCTGCTTTAAGTGATCACCTGTCTTTCATATTATTAATAGGTTATTGGGTAAATGGTTAAAGCAGGCTGAAAGTAAAGCAGAATGCGCCTTTAGGCGCATTCTGCTTTACTTCCAGACTGCTTTAAGTACTCATATGTCAACAAAACTAGAAACATGCGATGGGGTAAAGGTACGATTCGTAAAATCGCACTTGAAAAATGCAAATTTGGAAATCTTAGGATTTTTCATGTCAACTTATGGCAGCCTTGTCTATGTAATGAAATCATTCAATTGGTGTTCTCGATTACTCATGCAAGGAAAAAACCACATAGAGGTATGGTCAACATGGTTTAGACGATACGTTTTCAAGCAAAACAATTGATATTAGTATACATACGTATAATCTTAGTTTAATTCGATTAGATAATAGTCATTTCATTTTGATCTTTAAGTTTTCTTAGCAGATGTAAATTTTGGAACATCGGACTACTTTATCTTGCTTTTTGCTGACTATTCTTAGTTTTTCTTTACTCTGTTTTTTGCACGACTTTAATATGTTAAATCATTATTATGAATTGTAATTTTATTTTTATTTGTGTCATACTGTGATGCTATAAATATCTGTGTTATAAGTGGTGTGTTATGTCATTTATATCATCTCTTCAGTGTGTGGTGTGTAGTGTTACAAAAGCGATTAATAAAGTTTATCTCCAATTAAAATAATTACATACTGTATGTATACTGATACGAAGATCTAAAGGTATTCTTATAATATTTGATCCATTAACGGATTACGTGACAATTGTGAATATGATTTATTCTGTATTGACGAGATAATGTATGTATAAGTCAAAAATAAAATATGTTCTCTTCTGTTCTGTTCTTATAATTCATTTATGGAATAGCTTTACGCAATTTTAAAGCTTTTATTGTATTTGTTCCTGTATGTATTGTATGTGCATTGATGAGATGTAAATAAAGATTATATCTACGTATACATGTATAGTCAAACAACTAGGCCTGACGTGTCAAAGGTCAGCAGAGTCCATATTTTAGGGAGAGCAGCATTCCGTATGTTCTCGGGCCATTTTTATACAATCGAGATTAGTATATTACATGTAGATACAAATGAAGGCCAGATTCTTTCTCATTAAAACGCAAACAAAACGCAAAACCAGTTCAAGAAAGTGTAGAAAATTGCAAATTTTTGAAACTCCGGACAATTTCTTTTTATCTTAGTGACAAACATATTAGAGTCCGTTCATACCGTCAGTTTACCCGGCGTTTGGTCTGACTCTAAATTGTTTGCAATAAAACTAATACAGTGGAGAATCTGTTATTCTTTCCCGTTTAAACGCAAACGTACGCAAACGCAAAGCGCTAAAACGTAGAAAAGAACAACTTTTGGACAATTCTGATATTTCATGTTTATCTTGGTGGCAAACAGTTTGGACTGCAAATAATAGTTTTAGCGTAAACGCGTTTATTGGGAAAGAAAGCCGTCTTCTCAACTGTATAAATATCAATTGTATTACAGTGGAGAGACGTAAATGATCCCGTTTTGAACGCAAACGAAACGCACACTCATTGCAATAAAACGTAGAAAATGACAACGTTTTAAACAATTCTGGCAATCATTTTTTATCTGAATGAAAAACAGGTTGGAGCCCGATCGTCTGATCTGGCTCGTTACCCGGCGTCTGATCTGGCTCAAAACCTTTACCACTTGCAATAATAGTTTTAGAGTAAACGCGTTTATTGGTAAAGAATAACGTCTTCTCCTATGTAGCGTGAATTAACCGTGCAAATGTTTATGACAGTAATTCACTTCAAATTTTGAAAGACCTATTCAACGATGCACAAATGCCTGTACGATTTTCATACAAAAAACCGGTTGAAAACACTATTGACACAAGTGTCAAGGGTGACGGTTAAAAATAAATATTTTCTTAAAACCTCGATTATTATTTATTTTTTAAAACATCTCTTTAATTAACTTGGGACTGATATCTGAGATACATCTTATCTTTAAATGAAATTCTTGGTTTTCTTAAATTACTTTACGCCTGCTGGCGCCATGCATCGCCGATATTCAATCGATATCTGTGCGATAACTTCCCTGCTCAATTCGGACAGAACTGCTCACCCAACAAATGCAAAATGACCTGCCATCTCAAAAAACACTTCTCTGCCTTATCCCGAGTACAATGGTAATTTGCAAACAGTTTAGATCCTGTTCAGAGGCTGCGTAACGCAGCCTCTGATCAGGTTCTAAACTGTTTGGCCCTCGTATCGATGTTCCTGCTGTCATGTCTGTAATCTAAAATCTAAGAAAAGAGCACACGACAACTGTTTAACGCGGAAGAGGTTAAGATTTTTTCTTACTGTTGCATATGCAACAGACTTTGTTTTTTGTTGCTTTTGGGTTTGTAAAAGAAGTGTAACATTCCTTTTACAGTGGAGAATCTGTTATTCTTTCCCGTTTAAACGCAAACGTACGCAAACGCAAAGCACTAAAACGTAGAAAAGAACAACTTTTGGACAATTTTATAATTCTTGTTTATCTTGGTGGCAAACAGTTTGGAGCCTGATCAGACGCCGGGTTACCCGGCGTCTGATCTGGCTCCAAACTGTTTACACTGCAAATAATAGTTTTAGAGTATACGCGTTTATTGGGAAAGAATAACAGATTCTCCACTGTAACACCGAGGTCCAAGATATATAACTAGGACACAGAAGAAACATAAAATACCCAGTCACTTACATTTAAACTTTAAAGAGACCAAAACCAGATTTGGGCATTCAGAAATGTACCTAGATATGAGATGATCAAGTCGAGTTTCGAATTCATGCGGAGAATTTGATTTGATTTGTTTTGATTTTACGTCGCTTTCAACAGTATTTCAGTCATATCGCGACGTCCAGCTAATTACAGGTGGGGGAAGACCCCAGAAGCCCTTTATGCACTGTTTCAGACACAAATCGGCAACTGGGTAGAACCACCGACCTTCCGCAAGCCAGCTGGAAGGCTTCCCCACATGAAAAATCCGAACGACCCTGCTGGGATTCGAACTCACAGCGGTGAGGAGCTTAGTGATGTAAGTCACAGTGACTATACCACTAGGCCACGGAGGCCCCCCTCATGCGGAGAAGGATCATAAAATCGAAATACCTATGCTCTAGGCCTACCTCTCGACAACCGTGTTAGTCTACATGTGTATGGCGGTCTATGTTGTCCTTTTTGTATAGGATTCGAAGTAGTTTGAGCAAATGTTAAAAGTAATATCAACTTAATATCAACGTTGCACGGCTTCTGGTGTGGTTCCAAACTGTTTGCAGTGGAAACCAGTGTCGAGACATAAACGCTCGGGGAGGAATAACGTCTTCTACACTATACAGTGGAGAATCTGCTACTCTTTCCCGTTTAAACGCAAACGTACGCAAACGCAAAACACTTAAACGTAGAAAAGAACAACTTTTGGACAATTCTGATAATTCTTGTTTATCTTGGTGGCAAACAGTTTGGAGCCTGATCAGACGCCGGGTTACCCGGCGTCTGATCTGGCTCCATACTGTTTGCCCTGCAAATAATAGTATTAGTGTAAACGCATTCATCGGGGAGAAATAACGTGTTCTCCTATATACATGTGTTCAGACATTAGGTTTACGATTAATCTATCAGCTAAAGTATTTTTGAAATACAAAAATACATGTACAGTGGAGAAACTGGTTTTTTTCCCAATAAACGCGTTTACGCTAAAACTATTATTTCCAGTGCAAACAGTTTGGAGCCAGATCAGACGCCGGGTAACCCGGCGTCTGATCAGGCTCCAAACTGTTTGCCACCAAGATAAACAAGAATTATCAGAATTGTCCAAAAGTTGTTCTTTTCTACGTTTTAGTGCTTTGCGTTTGCGTACGTTTGCGTTTAAACGGGAAAGAATAACAGATTCTCCACTGTACCCGTATTGTCAGTACTAGTATCACTAACACTGATTAAGTTAAAGCAATTAGTAGTACATTTGAAAGTTAAACAACTTGCTATTAATATTGATCAAGGAGTAACTAGTAGATTTATTACATTTTAAGACCGTTTTAAATGTTCACTAGATGTATTTTAAAATAAGTGTTACCATTATCCTGCCAGTCGTAATTGATCAGCAGTTTCAAAACAGTTTGGACCCTGATCAGACGCCGAGTAACGCGGCGTCTGATCAGGGTCAAACTATTTAGCACTCGTTTGAATGTTTCAAAACCCAAACTAAACCGACATTAAAAATAACATTTAATCCACACACAAATTGGGGAAAACATTGCCAGGAAGATGATATTGTACGTAGATAACGAGTCCATTGGGGACTTATTTAATAAAAATGTGCCGCTAGCTCTCAAGTCTCCTGTAATTGTGACTAACTTTGATTTGAATATATCTAATGTGATCTCTCTGCTGTGGATAAGTTGATAGTACTCCAAGGCACTTGCATCTGATAAAATTCTAACAACTGATGATACACTAAAATAAAGTAAAAGCCTCAAGAACGTATCGTTAAAGTCCCATTGTGTTTTCAGACCTTTTCTTAATGCCTGAAATACAATAACGGTTAATAATAATGTTTGAACATTATTATGGGCCAAACTGATCTATGAAATGATGAAGACGGACCTAAATCACAAAAAGGGCGATTTAAAATCATAACAAACCGAAAATAGAACGTCTGACATAAACATTTCCACACGGCTTAGTATCACGTGATACAGCCGAAAACAACTTCACGGGGTGCAACCGTATCTACCTCCGCCCGTCCATCCATCAGTCAGTTAGGCTATCACACTTTTTTGTCCGCTCTCTAACTCAACTATTTTTTATCCGATCTTCCACAAACTTGCTGAAAATGTTCATTGATATAAAATCAAGGTTTAATTTGATTACTACTAAAATCGCATAAGGTTTTTTTGAGTTATTGCCTGTTAATTAATAGAAAATGACTGTTTCAGTCATGTTTGCACTCTAAAACAAACAGCTTTTATCGGATATTCACCAAACATGCTGAAAATATTTATTCATATAAAATTTAGGTCTAGTTTGATTATTACTAAAATCGCATGTGGCATATCTGAGTGTTTGCCCTTTATGTATTAGAAATGACTGTTTTCAGCAAGTTTTGCTCTCCAACACAAATACTTTTTTTTTTAATCTTCACCAAACTTGCTGAAAGTTTTCATTAATATAAAATCAAGTTTAGGTTTGAATCCTACTAAAATCGCATAAGGCATGTTGGAGTAATAGCCCTTTAATTATTAAAAAAAAAATGGCTGTTTTAGCCTTTTTTGCTCTCTAACACAAATAGTTTTCATCGGATATTCACCAAACTTGCTGAAATTCTTTATTGATATAAAATCTAGGTCCAGTGTGATTATTACTAAAGTCCCACAAGGATTATCTTAGTTATTGCCCTTTATGTGATAAAAAGGACTGTTTCACCATTTTTTGCTCTCTAACACAAATACTTTTTTTTCTTGACCTAGATTTAATACCAATACACATTGTCAGCAAGTTTAGTGAAGATCCGATAAAAAGTGTTTGTGTTAGAGAGCAGAAAATGCTGAAACAGTCATTTTTTAATTATTCAAGGGCAATAACTCAGACATGCCTCATGCGATTTTGCTAGTTATTAAACCTGACCTAGATTCTATACTAACAAACATTTGTAGCAAGTTTGGTGAAGATCCAAAAAGAAGTGTTTGAGTTAGAGAGCGGACAAGGCTGAAACAGTCATTTTCAGCAAGCTCAAGGTGAAGATTCTCCGTATTTTTTTTAATCGTTCACCCCACGTGAATAATATTTACACATTTTGACTGGGATCTCATAGTTTAACCCTGTGCCTACAGGTCGTAACTTTACGGAGTTTACGAACTGTTTGAATCTAGAAAGACGCCGCGTAACGCGGCGTCTCATCTGGATCCAAACTGTTTGACACTCGTCTTAAGGTTTGTTTAATTAAAACAATGCATAAATCTAAACTGAATAAATTTTGCAGACGACAATGTCAAATCAGACGTCTGTGCAGCAGAATAAGGGTTAACCAGATGCTCCAGAGGAGTAATCTGAACTAATCTAACATTTTCTCACTCATTTCAGCACCGGATGCCATGGTGTTACTACTGATTAAACGGTCTCTTCGAGACACTTTTAATGAGTATGACACCATTGGGTTTAAAAGCAGAAATAAAGATTTTAGTTTGCGAAATACTCCCGTTATCTGGAGCCCTGTATTTACAGAGTTGTCCTTCTTTCCATTCACAAGGGAGACTTTTTAATTTGTGCAGCACCAAAATATTATAAATAAAATTTAAAAAGCGAATTTCTTAGGTAAAGCCGGTTTTTGTGAAAGAATCACGTCCCACGTAGTTCAAATGGGACCCCAAACAACCGTTGTATGCAGGTTTCTCAAAAACATAATGCGGCTTTAAAGCAGGCTTAAATAGTTTCCTGCTGAACTACCTACATGTAACAGAGTCCAGGTAACATTTGTCTTTCTAATAAATAGTTGCAAATTTCATATTTTATGGTTGATACAATTTAAAACTTACTTTTAAGCTGCGTTCAACGGAAACCTGCAGAAAATGAATTTCAACGTTTCATCACTGGGTAACCGCTGAAAAATGTGTACATGAATCATATAGCATAGTTTAAAGACTTTTCCTCAGTCCATTGAGGGACTCCCCCCACATTGTCTCGATAGTGTGAGAATTTAACTGTCAAAGCATGAATTACAAGTTTTCACCGGGTATACCAATCTCAGTTGGTGTGAAATCACAGGTAACAAAATTCAAGTTGTCTAGAGAGGCCCTCAAATACTCACACTCAAGGGTTTTTTCAATGGATTTTACTAACCTAACTTACAAATTTAAGGTACGGGCCTCACATGAAACGCTTGGGTGATTATATCTCTAGACAAGATAGCAGTAAAGGACAAAACTTGCACGTGGCGGCATGCTTTGATAGCTGGTTAGGTGTTATGACCAAAAGGTCGTCAGGAGATATCTTTAAACGCCCCAGGGAGTAATGGCAGTGTAAAGTTCAAAACTTTAATCAGGGGTCCAGTGTTTAACTCTTTGAATGCTAACGACGAAACAGTATTACCTTTGCAAATAGTTTGGATCCAGATGAGACGCCGTTTTACGCGGCGTCTCATCAGGATCTAAAATATTTGACACTTTGACCTTTTTTTTTAAAAAATGTTTTAAATTCTAAAAATTTAAAAAATAAATCTAGACGACAAATGGAGATCTATAGATTATTGAGAATTAAAAAGTTTCAGTTAAGGGGGTAGGTGCACCTTGGTAAAGTAAATACCAAATTCTTCAAACTTTGCATACTGATAGTAAAATTAGTTTCTATGACAAAACTAGTGAAAAAAGTGGGGGTACTGGACCTTTCTTTTTCACAATTTGAGATTTTTCAAGGCTACCCCCCTAAAATTGAAGCTTCATAAAAACTCCTACTTTTTTGTACTACGGTTTTTCAATCTTTATTTAAACAATCTATTTGAACCAAAAGTATCCTAATTTATATTACCATAGTAAGAATAAACCCTGAAAATAATGTTTTTTCAAGATCCAAAATAAAAATATTTGATTTCACCAGAAAGGAGTAAAATTTACCCCACCCACTTTTTTATAATGGGTAAATAAGGCACTGTGAAAATTGCCCTACAAATTGTACCAAACTAAATACCAAATTTTTTATTTGTTGTTTTTAGCCTTGCAAACAAAAAGTTTTAGTGAAAGAGCAAACAAAAACACAGGGTCCCGTACCTTTTAAAAAAGATATAGATCATTTTATCTAAAAAATCCATTTTTTCTCATTTTTTCAATTTTTTGTGTACTTTTACCAAAAACAATTTTTTCCAAAAAAATTCATTTTATCGATTGAGTTATCTATAATTTATACTAAAACTGTACTACCATGAAATTTTCATGCTTATATTCTGAGAAATTGAAATGAAATCGGATGTAACAAAATACAACCTATCTATGAAAACAGTGTGTGCTGTTAACTACGAATAGGACATAAAACTTAAAAAGTCCCTTCCGGAACGAAAATCCAATTTTTTCCCGGGAAAATAGTGTTTTATTACTGTATGCATTCACCAAAAATGAGTTCTTACCATTTTTTTGAAAACGAGTTCGTAAAAATTTTCGGAAATTTCATAATGCTCAAAAAGACAGGCCGACATCTTTAAAAAGATTTAGAAATCTAGTTAAAATCTGTGTTTTAGGTTTACATATGTTATTTGGGCAGATATTAGAAGGAGCGTTTATCAGAGTGGGTGCATTCTAATGAGAATATACGGTATTCGTTATGCCATTACTGTTAAAGCAGTACCATTTTTATACACATGCGCAGTATTTGGTCATTGCACAAACAAATGTGGTTTGGATCAAAACTAGTCGACAAAACTAATGTAGTAGACGAAAAATTACTAAGTATAAAAAGAGCTCAAGTTCAACAGTTTTAGTTAAATTTGGTTATTTTGGATTAAATATATTTTGGCAGATATCTGGAGGGAGCGTTTACTATTGTGGGTGTGTTCTACCGAGAGTATACGGTATTCGTAATGCCATTACTGTTAAAGCAGTACCATTTTTATACTGTACACGTGCGCAGTATTGGGTCATTGCACAAACAAATGTTGTTTGGATCAAAAGTCAAGAAATTTATTTCGTGTTATCAAAAGTCATATTCCATGGAGAACTTTTCTGATTTTATCTGGCCACGAGGGAGAAATAATTTACGATTTAAATTACAATTTGTAACCCTGGGCCTTGTTCACAGACATATTTTACCAAATAGAGAGCAGTGAAAAAATTATTTCGACCGCTGAACTGAAAGGCTTCCTTTAGGAGTACAGTGCTCCCTCCCTACAACGACCTTCCGAACAACACTCCCCTCCTTACAACAATACTTCCCGCTCTTCCCCACACAAGACAATAAAGTCTAACGCTTTCACTGTCGCAATATCGTCTGCATAATTGCCGTCTGCTGTTTTTCTCAAGTTACATATGATAGGACGTTTTGACAGAAGTAATATAATGACATGTGACAAACAGCTTGAATCCAGATGAGACGCCGCGAGACGCGGCGTCTAATCTGGATTCAAGCTGTTTGCAAATATAAGCCAATTCTTTATTTCCCTCCTTATAACAACTCCCTTCAAACAACACACACACTCTTCGTCTATCATTGGGTGTTGTTTTAGAGATGGTACACTGTGTAACAGAACAGAACAGAACAGAACAGAATCTTTATTTCAACTTGTACATAAGCGTACCTCGTTGATACAATCATTGTACATTATGTATAACGGTCACATGATATGCATACATGATAATATATTATCTGAACAGAGCATAATATCAGAAAGTGAAAATTTCATTTAGTTCATTAACATGAAATTCCATATCTACTATTCTTATGATAATCTTGATCATAATTTCTTTACAAAATAAGTTTATAAGATACTTTTTTTATTTATTTTTTACAAAGTAAGTTTCAAATGAGTTTAAGCTGTATTTCCAGCTAACAAATTTCGTCTATTAAGAGCAAGTTTGATAAACTTGGTAAGATTGTTGAGTACAACTTTGTTAGTAGACTGCATCAACTGACAAAATTTTACAAAACTTGGTCTCACGTAAAAGTACTTCTTCATAAATTGATTTCGTAAATGATTGTATACTGAACAGACCATTATGAAGTGAAACTCATCTTCAATGTCTCGCTTATCACACATATCACAATATCTTTCATTCCTCGGTATACTATTTCTACCATATCTACCAGTTTCTATTTTGAGAGGATGTGAAGACAGTCGTAGTTTTGTTAAATAAAATCTTAGGTGTTTGGGTACCATATCCAAATAAGGTTCAATTTCGAAATTCAATTTGAAATGTTTGTATGAATATAAAACTCCACTCGCAGCAACGTTTTCGTTCCAAGTTTGTATAAAACAATCTATAGCTCTTCTTTTAAAGACCAAATGAAAAGAGTTTGGATTAACATTCATTGGAGTTTGCCAAACATCTGCAAAACCATACTCTTCTAACATAGACTTAACATTAGTAACCCAGTTCTTTTTACCACGACGACAGTCTTCTAGTAACATGTTGTATATAGTAGACAAAATAACGTTTTCGGTTGTAACAAGTTTAAACCAATACTTTAAAATTCTAGTGTATCGATTTATATACAGAGGGTATCTACCTAATTCCCCATATATACCGAAAGAAGAAGTACTTTTCTTAAGGTGCAACAAGTTCTTATAAAATTTTAAGTGTATTCTCTCAATTTGCTTAGATTTTGTGTACCCCCATATTTCACAATTATAGTTTAAGATGGCACCGACAAAGGCGTCAAATAACTGGCATATAACACTTGTTTTTAAGTCAATATCCCTTATGTTTACCATTAACGTATTAAGAGCCCGCAATCCTTTCCCAGATAAAAAATCTTGATTAAGTGCAAAATTTCCTGTATAATTAAATACTGTGCCTAAATAGTTAAAATCGTTAACAATTTCAATATTTTCATCCCCGTAAACCCACTTTTCGTCTTCTTTTAACCCTCCCCTCTTCCTAAATACCATTACCTTTGTCTTACTACAATTGACTTCTAATCCCCAGCTATCACAGTATTCTTTTAATTTATCTAACTTTCGCTGCAAATCTAAAGGAGAAACACCAAAAACAACCTGGTCATCGGCAAATAATAAAATAACTAACATAAGGTCACCAATTTCAATACCACCATGATCTGGTTCTTGAAGAAATAACTCTAAGTCTTCTAAAAACATAGAAAACATAATCGGCGAAATTATCTCCCCTTGCATAAGTCCAATATAATTGTTGAAATAGTCTGAGTATGAGTTACCTTTCCTTACACAAGTCTTGACTTTAGTATACATGTCTTTTATAATGCGTAAAATTTTACCGTTAACTCCGAGTCGATACATTTTAAGCCATAAACTATTTCTATTAATACTGTCAAATGCTCGCTTTAAATCAATAAATGCACAATATAGTCTGCTATTTGTATTCAAAGTTTTCTGTATAATTGCTTGAAGTATAAAGCCAGCATCAACCGTAGATCGTCCAGGTCTAAAGCCAAACTGCGAGTCAGAAATAATATTATATTCCTCACACCATTTAGACATTCTATTATTTAAGACACCGGTAAATATTTTTGCTAAACAACTTATCAGAGCAATACCACGGTAATTTGAAACGTCATCACGGTCACCCTTTTTAAACAAAGGTACAACTATAGTCTCCGTCCACGAGTCGGGGTAGATACCAGAGTTAAATATAGCATTAAAAAGATCACACAAGTGCGACCCAATTATGTCCATGGACTCTATAAAATATGAATTCATTAAACAATCCCCACCCATAGCCTTTCCATGCTTTAATTTATTCACCACTACCTGAATTTCGTTAACAGTTATCTCTGAATTTAACTCGTCGAAGTTACAGCTTGTATTGTTAAAATCAAACTCAGAACAAAACGCCTCAGCTTCAACATTTTCGTTATGTACATTATTTCCCATTAAGTCTTTAAAGTAGTTAAAATATTCCTCAATGTTTATATTATTATCTGCAGATGACCTCTTGCGAAACATTGACCAAAAATCTTTGGGTTTAGAATGTCGTAAATTTTCCATTTCCTTTATCTTTTTATTTTTAAAAGCACGTCGTTTACGAATAACCATGTCTTTATAAATTTTCTTTTTTTCACAAAAAAATTGCCTATTTTCAATCGACCTGTTACTATTAAAATTCTTCAGTGCATTTTGGTATTCTAATTTTGCATCATAGCAATCACTGTCAAACCACTCACATTTCTTGCGACAACCTTTTTTATTAACATGTATATTTTTAGAAAACAATGGGTCAGCCACTGATCGCAATAACGCCACTATGTCTGTTACACAACTATTTACAGATAAACGGTCCGGACTGTCAAGGCTCGAGGTAACTCTATTCAAATCGGGTAATTTAGCAATTAAATTCCTCCGAAAGCTATCTCGCCCCTCAACGTCCCATTTGTACAAAGTGAAATCATGAGTTTCATTACTAACATCAGGTTTCTTGCATGACAAAGAGAAGTAAAGTGGTGCGTGATCAGACCAGTGGTTGAAATCCCCTACGTTAAAACTGCTCACATTGATAAAATGTCGTTCATGAAGTAGCAAGTAATCGATGACAGACGAACTTCTCGTGCAAATATAAGTACATTTACCTTTCATCACATCTTGGCCTAACCTGCCATTAGCTATGCGCAATGCATTTGACTTACAAAGATCAAGGGTTTTAAGTCCTTGCGTATTACACACACAATCCATAGAGGCCCTTGCAAGGGGGCGATCAGGAACATATTCATCAGAATCAATTTGATCAATATTTCTATCAAAATTAATAAAATCATTTCTTTGACCGACTCGACCATTAAAATCACCTACAATATAGGTGGATCCTAAATTGTCAAAGTATAAAACATCATTTTCTAGTAAACTATGTAAATCAACATTTTCAATGTTATGCATAGGCGAATCTTCGCCCCAAATGTATACGCCACAAATATATGCGTCCTCCTGTAACCTGAAAAATTGACTATCTAACTTTAACCATACTATAGTGTTCAAATGATTTCTTATAACTGAAATGCCTTTAGAAATGTTATTTTTTATATATATTACAATACCACCACTGTGTCGTCTCGCTCGTCTATGCTGAAAATGTCTATAGAAATTATAACACTTAAAACCCTGGATATCAGTATTACTTAACCTATGAGTCCACGATTCGTATAGGAAAACTATGTCATTGTTTGTAAATATATCTGTGAATTCAGTAGAGTCTAATTTATTTTGTGTTAGCCCTTTGCAAGCGAGCCCTGGCGACGAGTGAAATCGTCTTTAACAGAACATTACAGAACAAAACTTTATTCCATCTCAAGCATGGTTACATGTAACAAACATTGTTCCTGTAAAGAACACACTTGTCCTATGTATAGATTGTTTCAACCCAGATCAGAGGGCTCCTAAAGGAGATGCGGCGTTTAATCATACTGCTTATAGCTCATATTTAATAATTATAATTCAAACTTAAATTTTATTTTTATACATTGAAGCGTCTGATCAGGCTCTAAACTGTTTGCCACTTACATTAAAAAGAAAAGTCAAAATTGTCAATACGGTGTCCTTTTCTACAGTTCATTGATATTTTCGTTTTATTGCTTTAAACGGAATGGTGTCTTCTCTGCTGTGAATAGTTAAATATGGATACCGATGATATATTAGAGTTAAATTGAATTCAGTGAATATGATTACTATTTTATTGAAGCATGAACATGTAACACTTTAATTTCAATAGACAGTGTTACCTTTAATTTCAAATAGCAAAATGAAAAACAAATATTCATGTTCTGTAGTAGAAAATGCATGTCGAATTATGCATGCACATATAAAAGTTAACTTTAGCAGACGATATATTTGAAGTAGACTTCAATTCAGCAAAATACGTGTTTATAAGAATTAGAAAATTTCTAAAAGCATGTCTACATGTAAAGAGGACACATGCTGATAACGAATAACGCTTTAACCCTTTCCTCCATAGAAGCGCCTTTTAGCACCTTCAATATATTCCTCCACTAAAGAAAATAGTTCAATTTTATACAGTCATGAATAGGTATCATTAGAAATGTTTTCTATATTCTAGCAGATTGCAGCTTAAAGCAGGCTGAAAGTGAAACAGAATGTGCCTTAAAGCGACTCGCAACCAGATGGTGCATTAAAAATAGTAATTTGTAAATATGTGTCAAACGCTTATATAAATGGTAAAGAATTAGTTTAGGATAAGAAATTCTGTTTAAAAAAAATGTATTTCAATAAAAAAAAAATATTGGTCTCTGGTGGGATTCGAACCCGGGGCCCGGCATTGGCGGACAGAAGGCAAAATAGGGGAAACCGCTTAGACCAATGGACCACGGAACTATCCGTTTATCTCGGATCGATTTAACGTATTTCAATGTGTAGCGATCGGAAGTGCATACAACTTCGTAATTCGGCTCGTGTTTATGTCTGACCCCGTGTAGAGAAGCAACAACAACAACTATACCGTTAGCTAACGCTATGGAAAAACGATGGAAAATATCTAACAAACTAAGATTCGGTGACGATTCTTGAGACGTGTTTTGGACTGATCATATTTTTTTAATGTCAAAAGCCAAATAATGCCACAAATTTGCTTTTATTTGAGTATTTTATTTTATTTTGACAAGAACACCATCCGGTTGCGAGTCCCTTTAAGGCACGTTCTGTTTTACTTTCAACCTGCTTTAAGTTGACACCTATCATCAATACTAAACATAGGCTATGGAGTCCAGGGTTGACCCAACACAGGTGCCCGCAACATACTAGACACGGAATAATACAACATGTATAACTCCACTATTTTGTTTGAAACATAGTTGAACATGTAAGATTCTGATCTAGATTCAAACTGTGTGTATATGTTGGTGATGTCAGGTCTTGGTACCGAAGGGGTAGAGTTGACACCTAAAACAAACAACCATGAAAATGATATAACCCTTCGTTGGCCTAATATCAAAACCTCGTATAGTCAGTTTTTAAAATGTTGCAGGGGAGACGTTTTTTTGTCTAGCTATTTCAAACATTGACAAAATCTCTTTAAAACTGTATTGTATAATTAAGATATAATACTATTATATGTCACTAACTGATTTTCGACTAGGAACAAAGGATAATTGAGTTATAGTTTCATTATTGTTGAGCACGACTCTTTGACATCACTTTAACACAAATTCATGAATATATCAAAACAAAATATCGTTTATAGCTCAAATTGCTTCCCATGAATGTACATAGGGGAAAACATCGTATTTTCAAAAAAAAAGAGAAAATAGCATTCTGTCAAGGCTATGTAACTAGACAAGTGCATAGTCAAAACCTACACTCAAACAATACCTATGATTATATTGCTTCATGTCGTTCCAAAGACTGAGAAAACTACAATTCTTTCTGACCAAGTAAGATGTTTTGATATAAGACTTTTGCACCAATCAGTATACGACATTTCATCAGGTGACTGTTTACAGTCTTTCTCATTGGGATAGAAGTACGGGGTTTTGTCAGAATCTGCATATAGGCGCAATCTTTCCTAAGATGTAAAAAGGTGATTTTCTGAAAATTGGCATTATACGAGGTTTTGATATTAGGCCGACGCCTTGCTGTATAACGCTAGTGACTTTCTTTAACTCATTAATCCGTCCACCAAAAGCCATGCAATGATGCATCCTCCATTTGATGTATTTCAAATGTACAATACCAGTTTCCAAGTTAGTCTAGCCAATTCTTGATTAATTAAAAAAAATTACAATATACTACAAAATGAATGTTAATGAAACCCTTAACAAATGGTATCTGTACATACACTGTTTGCATCGAACAAGTGTATGCTTGGCGTGAACAGTATTTGTAAATGATGTTTTAATGTTTCATTGGTGCCCAATGGGTAACACATTAAATACTAGCGACGAGTATACTCGCCATTAACAAACAGTATAGCTGTAAAGAATACGTATGCCCTATGCAAACATTGTATACCCTGTATAGGAGACCTTTTACCTGGGTCAGCACTTTTTTATATTGCTATATACAGTGGAGAATCTGTTATTCTTTCCCGTTTAAACGCAAACGTACGCAAACGCAAAGCACTAAAACGTAGAAAAGAACAACTTTTGGACAATTCTTATTATTCTTGTTTATCTTGGTGGCAAACAGTTTGGAGCCTGATCAGACGCCGGGTTACCCGGCGTCTGATCTGGCTCCAAACTGTTTGTAAATGAAAAACTAGTTTTAGCGTAAACGCGTTTATCGGGAAAGAATAACAGATTCTCCACTGTACATGTACATGTATTGTTAAAATTAAATCTGAATAAGCAAAATCAGAATATACTTAATCGGAAACTGGACCTATCCAAATGTTTTAAGGGGTGGTTTAGTTAAGCAGCTACATGCATTTAAAATCATCGATGCATCTTACATTGATCGTAATAGCTGAATTTCGCTGTATTTAGTGTTTGAAATTGGTTGTCAGTTATTCTTTCAGAAAAAGGGGAAAAACCGAAAGTTTCATTATCTGGCAAAGTCCCTCGGTACCACCCAGGCGTCCTTGTGATTTGGTATTAATGGACTAATGGTGATTGAACAAAAAATTGTTTTATTGTTTTAACCAATATTTGAAAAATACAGTAAAGTCGCACTATATATCATGACCACTTGAAACAAGATTCGTTGGTGGAATGAAAATCAGATTTCAGCTTGAAGCAATGATGAAAGTAAAGCAAAAAGTTCCTAAAGGAACTTTTTGGTTTACTTTTATCTTGCTTCAAGCAGGGTTCTATGATGAACATCGATAATATTCATCTTTTCAGTTATCATAATAGCGGGGCGTGACTGTTATGCACGTGACATTGTCATTTTTGAAGGATTTAGGGGTCACGTGGTTGTCATACGGAATTTCGGTTTCATTAATGAGAATGCATACATGTATGACATAGCGCATGACCGAATATCATTTCTGGAAAAGACTTGGAAACAATTCAAATAATGAAATCAGGTAATAACCGTAATGTTATTTATATTATTTAAATTACAGATTTTGATTTTAACGAGATCTAAACTGTTTAACATGGGCATCGAGTCTTCATCAACCAAACTGTTTAACATATTCCACAATACAAAACGCCTTTTTACGTTTTGAATTTATTCACCTGCTTAAGAAAGTATAGTTCAACTTTATATAGTCATGGAAATGTACCATTAGAATGTTTTTCTATATCAATGGTGAAGATATCGTGCTAAAGGTAAAGCAGAATGCATATTAAGGGCACATTTTAACGAATTAATTACACAAGTATTATTACCATATAATAATAATAATAATAACTATAATTAAATATTATTAATTTTGGTTTATAATTATTATTATTAATTTTATATAGAGGATACTCAATTTCTTTGGATTGATATGAAAAATATATCACGAGAATTGGTTGTTATCTGGTTAAAACACGAGTCCGTAGGACGAGTTTTTTAACCAAATAACAACCCATTCGAGTGCAATATATTTCATATCTATACAAAGGAATTGATTATTCTATTTATTATATATATGTTAATGACGTTTTACAGGAAAAACACACAAAATTGATAACCGCGACGTCACTAAACTAATTATGACGTGACGTCACAATAAGTGGTATCCTCACTTCATGTAGTGATGATATCAACAGTAGCGATATCAAATTCATCTAACTGAGAAATCTCTATAAATCATCGATATGTATATAAAAATAATAGTATTATTAATTATTATTAGTAGTAGTATCATTACTAGTATTATTATCATTATCAATACTATTATTGTTATCATTAGTTCATCAACATCATCATAAAAAGTTAACTGCCTATTTTTACATGGATAATCTAAACGTACTAATTGCAGATATTTTGGATAGTTTTATGACTGCTACCTCTGGGCTGTGTTCTTGCTGTGGATGCTGTGGGTCTAAATGGCAGTTCTCGAGTTGTACCATTGACCTTGTGCCTGTCTGGTAGATCTTGCTGGTAGGGATTGCCCAATCGCTTTGAAACCATTTGGCTAGGGGTCTATGGTGTAATTCTTGGCGGCTTTATGTTTATGAACTAAGGGTGTACCGCGGCCATGGATTATACAATACTCAACCAAACAACACGGAGAGTATTGTTTTAAACATTCGTTTTACGACTTGTGAACTGCTCTCCGGCTCTACACTGAAACAAACAAACAAACAAATTCAACCAAACAACATGGAGAGTATTGTTTTAAACATTCGTTTTACGATTTGTGAACTACTCTCCGGCTCTACACTGAAACAGCAGTTTTTGTTCTGCATGTTGCTTACTACACAGTGTAACGTATTCTTTCCATGGTCGAGTTTTCCTTTACGAGTGTATTACAAATTGTTTAATAACGATACGGGTGACGAGGGTTACACTTTAACAATTAAGTTTCCTTTCAAAAAGAAGGTTTGTCCGGTTTATAATGAACATGTCTAATCAAGTCATCTGCTGCGTAACCACGAACTCATTTTGTTCAAAGTTTGACCTCAATTCCAGTTTCAGTTTCACTTTATTTATTTCTCAGTTTGCATTTACATACAGCATATGAGAACAGCCCAATAGATACAGTTAACAATCTATATATGGTCAAGGAAGCACGCCTATAAATATACCATATGATGAATCAGTTATCGCAGATATATCATTTAATGAATAAATAACAAATACGGATTATATCAATTTATTGTCTGGTAGGGAGGATCTGACCATCGATATTCGCGATGGTATACAAGTCAGCGTTATAAACTGTGTAGACCGCTATCCAACATGGCTGACCCTTTCAATGCAAACATTCGTGAAAACCAATTGCAAACAAAAATATCCTCATATGCTTATGAGCTCCACCATTGTTACAAAATAAAGTAATACCCTAATGAAAGAAGTTCAAGAGAGACAGACATAGAGAATAAAACTGGCTTTAACCCTTTCATTCTCAATGACGCCTGAGAGCGTTTGCAAACAGTTTGGATTCTGATCAGACGCCGCGTGATGCGGCGTCTGATCAGGATCCAAACTGTTTGACACTCGTTTTGAAATTTCTTTAGCCATACTGTCCATTTTTTACTTTGAAACGACATTGCAGACAACAAAATTGAAACAGACGACAATGAAACGGTGAAGGAGTAAATATCTCACGAAAGTATTGACAGTGAAAGGGTTAAATAGCTTAAACGTTTTTACTAAATCCCAGTTTCACAATACTTTACGTTTGTATATATCGCATATTCCATTTAGTCTGGGAACACACACTCTGAGAAACTTGAAGACAGTTGAGAACAAACTAACAACGACAGCTTTAAGTCTCCTTCCATTAGGCGAGTTGCCTCGCAAGTTAATGCTTTCACAATTAAGGAATTTAACAGAAACAGCTGGTAAGTGCATCAGTTGGCCTTTGACGATTTAAACAGTTAAGTAAACTTTAAATTTATATACAGAAAACTTAAAGTATTACTGTTTTTTTCTCTCAGTGTTTAAAAGCAAAATGACTGTTCAAGTAAGATAAAATAGAAATATAAACTCCTTTATTTCCAGAAAGCCAGAAACGTGGCTGCTTTCGAGCGATTGTAGCTAAAACTTGTCCGATGCATACATGGAAGACCCAGATCAGAAGGCTCCTAAATGATTCATCTAATCAATGTCAGTACTATTTGCCACATTGCAATTCATTGAAATAAAAATCCTAAACAGTCAATAATGGACAAGACTAAATTGAAAATGACCTTATTGTGTCGTTGGGTCGTAAAACACCATCCATTCATTTATTCGATGGAACATTTCATTTCAGTTTCATGGAGGAATGAAGATACGATATGGTCGACGTTCACCGTTATCACATAGAACATTTATAAACAAGACCTGTGTTACAGTGACAGATAGCTCAAATCCGCCCTTCCCGACCACCACTACCTATTATAAGCGTTTATCAACACTGACATTTCGATAGCTAATGGATTATAGGAAATATGCTCCGGACAAGCTGGCCATCCCAAGATGTACTCACAAACCATATTTAGTATTACTGGCTGATAAAGAATATATCAAATATGTTTTTTTTTCGACACGTTTGTTTTTATATCAATATTTCTGAGGTAAAAGGTCATGGCCAAGGTCACATAAATCTAAAAACGTAAACAATAATGCGCCATACCAACATGTACTGCTCCCGAATTTGTATGATTATTGAACCGACTGTACCAATCCATTCTACGACCAAATTGTGGTTTCTTTGCTGATGTAGTCTAATATTAGAAATATGTCCTGGACATGCATGTTCCATAAATGAAGTCGGAGGTCAAAATCAAGGTCACAATGAACTAAAAATGGTACGAGACTCTACGGCATCCCTAATTTGATATCCAAAGCTAATGTGCTGCAGGACATTCATTAGTCAAGAACAAGGTCTCAGTGACTTTAAAATGATTTTCCTAGCTGATATGGTTTATAGAAAATATGCCAAAGACAAGTCTTTTTATAATTTAGTCAAAAGTTATTGTCAAGACCAATTTGGTATCTCTAGCTGATAGGAAATTAGCTGATGTGATATAGAAAATGTGCACCACACAAACATTTTATATAACTGAGCTCAAGATCAAGTTCATCGTTGCCTTAAATGGAATGCCACTCTCCGCTTTTCAATTATGTGTTCACACACACATTTGGTATGTGCAGCTGACGGGGAGTATGAAAAAAGTGCACACATGGACACATTGTTGACGGACTGACAATCACAGTTATGCTTTGGCAGCATAATTTATTACCATTGTAGCTGAATATGTTCAGGGGGATATAGTAAGAACTTAATTTTTTCTTCAACAAACGCATATGAACGACAGAAATTGGTATCCCCTGTAAGTAGCTTGGATTCTGGTCAGTGGCCGAGTAACGTGTCGTCTGATCAAGATCCAAACTGTTTGACAATCTGATTAATACAATTCGCCAACAACATAGAAAGTTTCGATGCAATGCGTTTGCGTTTTATGAACGCTTAAACGGGAAATAATAAAGTATGTTCCACTGTAGGCAGACAAAAAGCACAATCAGCTTTTTCCTTAGTTGTCTTTCTTTGCATCTCTGAAACTTTGAAATTGATAGAATATAAAATTACTGCCAAAAACTGACTGTCAAAGCCTAAAACTTCGTCATTTAAATACTATCAAATTAAGCCTCCAGCGGATAAAAATCAATGAGAAAAGTAATTGTAACGATAATTCGAAGGAACGTATGATTCATTAACAGTGAAAATTAATCAAGCAAATCTGCTTCGAGCTGCTCCTCTGAAATAAATCAAATAGTGTTACAGTATAACCTCTGAGCGACAAACAAGCAAGAAAGAATGGAGATTTTTAAAAACTGCAGAATGCAGGATGAAAATAATGCTGAAAACTCTTAAACCATTCACCACCGTTTTCGACTATTCAAAGTCGTCTTTTCAATTAGTTTTTATCCAGACCAAACGCCGCGATCAGGATACAGACCTTTTGACATTCGTATCTAAATTCCGACAATCATACAACTTAAAATCTAACTTTGAAACGATATTGCAAACAAAAATATTGAAGCAGAACTAAACTTTGTTTTATGTTTGGGAAAGTGAATGTATATAATTTATTTGAAAAAAAAATTGTATTGTTTAACCCTTTGAGCCCTAGTCCCGCATTTTGGCGTCATTTGTAAACAGTGTACATGTGAATAGTACACTTGTCCTATGCAAACAGTGAAGACCCAGATCAGAGGGCTCCTAGGAGCCCTCTGATCAGGGTCTTCACTGTTTGTCATAATGCCAAACATTGGCAAAAACAACCCTTAAAAGTCAGAAATGCACTAGACTTATATGTATATTGGAATTGTCCATTTAAAGTTTTAGGGAGGAAAGGGTTAAACAAAGCCTACGACAATATAGTGGCGAAGGGGTAAAATCTCATGAATATTTTGCCATTGAAAAAGGTTAATTAAAAGAAGGTTCTGCAATACTTTAGAGAAACCCCGTGTGTTTGTAAATTAGCTGTAGCTGCAGACAGTTTTACACGCAAGAAATCTTAATTCTAAACAAAAACGGCGACTAAATTTTAAAGCAAACGATAGATCAGCATCAAATGATTCAAATAGCGCAAATAGGATTTCAGTCAGACGGGATGGACCAAAGAGGCAAACAAAATGTGTGCGAGTACAATATTGTCTAACATGTCGTATAAATATTAGCGATGTAACAAGAAGATAAGCATTTAAAATAGTTACGTAACGCGGCGTCTGATCGCGATCCAAACTTTTTGACACGTATTTTAATAGTGCTCAAGTCAAAATTACGTAAAATTCACATTTGAGAAATAAAAGCAGACGACAATTGTTTTAAAACTTTTAATAGGCAATTCCCATTTCAAATAAGTTTAGTCCATTTTTGGCTATTTATGTTTAATTCTAACAATATATTTCAAAATGACAAACAGTGTAGACCCTGATCAGAGGGTTCCTTAGGGAGTCCTCTGATCAGGGTCTACACTGTTTGCATGGGACAAGTGTAATCCTCACAGGTACACTGTTTATGACGAGTATTCTCGTCGCTAGAGTTGAATGTGTTAAAGCAGATTACGTCATTTACGACTGTGGGTATAAATACCCAGTTCTACTCAATACCGTTTAACCCACAGGTACTTGACACATACATCTAGATCTATTACCAAAAAAGAAATCGGTTACCAAGGAATGATAAATAAATGGTACTTGACAAGTGAGAAAACTATATTTCATATCTTTATTAATCGTTTACTAGACTTCTTTTATAGATATAGAAGTCTAGTAAAAAGATTTTTTTGTGGTAATAGATCTAGATGTATGTGTCAAGTACCTGTGGTTTCACCCTTGTCTTAGATACTACATGTAGCATAAAATCTGTGTCCTCTAGAGGATATACAGAGGTGAGGAAAAGATTAATCTTAATACCGACGCACGTGTTCAAGCGCGTTCACTGCAAGTTTTATTCACCTCGAGTTATCAAAACAACACCAAAAACTGCAATAAAAATCATTCAGTTAGTTGTAGTCAAATCAATCCCGAGATAATTTAACCCATCCTCTCCCATACTTCGAGTACCCTGTTGTTTTCTTTTGCAAACAGTTTGGATTCTGAACAGACGCCGTGTCCGTTCAGATTTCAAACTGTTTACATTTATTTCGAAATTTCTTAAGACAAAATATCTAAAAATTAAATCTGAGAGATACAAGCAGACGACAATTGTTTAAAGCAGATGACGTCATGGCAGTGAAGGGGTTAATTGAGAGTAATAATTGCAAAAATACAACACACGTTTTCAGAACTATTGCAAGATCAACAAACTTTACTGTACGAAGATTAAACAAGCGATATAGAGGAAATATATGCATGTAATTTTATAGGGCGAAATGAAGGATTTGAACAATGATATTTTCTATATTCAAGAGTACCGTTAGAACCCACTTTTCACAGTGGTGAAGACAGCCTTTGTCCTAACAAACGCGTTTATGTTAAAAACCTCAAATCCACTGCGTCTGATTTGGGCGGTTAAAGGATTAACACAGAAGATAAAAATGACAGCGAAAGGGTTAAAGAAACGTTAAAATAAAGCAGAAAGCTAATTAAATGAACATACTGCTTTACTTAAATTCAGTTTTAAGAGACCACCTGTCTTATAACAAAACAAAACAAAACATAGTCTACTCCCTTGTATATTATATTGTACATCACAATTATAAACAACATGAAATTATATAGATCTAATATAAATAATTATTATAATGTACAATACATTCACATTGCAGTCGAGCTTCGATATCTCGAAGTCGTTTTTGTCGAACATACCCGTATTTCAAAGTTAAAACGTGGCAAAGCCACGTTTTAACTTTGAAATATGGATATGTTCGACTTAACCGAGCATGCATTTATGCAGTTCATTTTTCGAACTATCGGAAATTTCGAGTTAAACGAGTTCGAGACGTCGAAGTTCGACTGTATATGAAAAGTGTAACAAATCAAAGTTGTGTAACCCATGGGAGAGGTTTAGTGATGGCCTACAGACTAAGAAACGTCGTATCGTGCATTGCATTGATTTGATTAATAAGTTTCATAAGGCAGGAAGGTTGGCTGATCTAAACTAGATTTTTCCGGAGAAAATGACTTATCTTGCCTCTTTGATTAATATAAAGTTTAAGCATTAAAATGCATAAATATTTTTTTTACAAACAAAAGCCATGATAATATCGAGTGATGCGTCTTTCATCTTGTAGAATCATTTGTCACAGCGAGTGCTTTTAAATTAATGCTTTACGCAGTCACAATTAATACTTTTGTTATTCAGTACTATTCAGCTGTAAATTAGTTTCAAATCATGAAAGGTATTGGCGAAATATATCACTTCTCGTGTCTTTCTATGCACCCCTCTCTTGGAATGAATTTATTGAAATGTTCATTGTTGGTACAATAAAACTGTCAGGGAAAATCAAATTCATTGTACCAATTGAAAACATTCCGATTCTTCTGTTGTAAAACTTCTCTTTAACCCCTTCACTGTCACCCGCCCGTCTTCTTATAATTTCTGTTGTCTTCAAGTTTTGATAAAAATTTAATTTTAGCTTTTTCTCAACGAAACATAAATATAATTCGCAAACAGTTTGAATCCTGATCAGACGCCGCGTTACGCGGCGTCTGATCAGGATCCAAATTGTTTGAAAAGATTAAATTCAGTCGCGACAGACGTTGAAGGGGTTAACTAAAGCTCTCCATACAGCTTCCGACCGGCTGCGATATCATATTAAGTCAGATTAGATCACTCCCAACCAAAACTAATCACAGAACTCGGGGAGATATTCATAGCAGGGGCTTATTAAATCTAGCCTGGCTACAAATGGCCCAAACCAGTGAATACTCCTCATCATTTCTTCTCGTACAGAGTCATCTGTAAATAACTGGCGCCCACTAGAAAGGAATTTCAAATCTTGTTTCAAACTAAGCTATATTTCCGTACAATGTTAGTATAACTGATATTGTGATCACTTAGCAGAATAACCCTTTTAACTGCCAGGGCCGACAATACTGACATTTACAAACAGTTTGGATCCTGATCAGAAGCCGCGTAACGCGGCGTCTGATCAGGATCCAAACTGTTTGCGTCTCGTATTATTGTTCTTTGACAAAATTCCAAAAAATAGAATCTGAACAAAAATTGAAGACCAAAGAAAGTACATGGTTGTAAAGCATCGCACGGTGTCTGATCAAGATTTCGGGATTCGAACTGTTTGACACTCATATCAATGTTTCTTAAGTCAAAAACTCAAAATATTTCCCCTTTTAAGTAAAAGCAGGTGAAAAATATAAGCAGACGATAATATGGCAGTGTATTAGACGGAGCATTACGTCATAATGGCAATGAAGGGTAAATACATCGTTCTAATTTGAGCTTAATCGTGTGATAAGATATTTCTAAGACAGACAGTGAGTGTAAATCAAGATCAGCTTCAAAATATAGATTAAGATTAGCATTGGCGTGTATGAGAAAGATTCGACAAAACTTAGTTATCATCTCTAATGTAGTACCGTAGATTTATATTCCGAAACTATGTCATGGAATTCTAAAATATCGCACGGGTACGGGTACATATGTCATAAATATTTAAATATTTGTACTGCAAAACTAAAGCAAAGTTTTATTCAGGGTTCCAAAATGCAAAATAGGCCTTTTAATGTTTCAACTTCTCATAATCATCATTCTTGATGGAGAGAAGTAATAATAAGAAGAATAGAATAACTGATGTTGTATAAACCAAAGTGTAGGATAACCTGGATCCTGATAAGATGCTAGTCGACTTAAAACCCTTGACACTTGGCCTACATTCATCAGTTCCATCGGCTTGAAAGCAAAATAAAACTGCATGCATTTTTTCACAAAAGCACGAGAATTTTAAAATATATCAGAAGGGCGAAGAACAATTGATTTTAAAACGGTTTGTTCTAGTATGTCGAATAAAATTTGTTCTGACAATGCAGTAATAGATCGAATGCAAACCTTTGTTGCCAGAAAATGTTTTAAGCGAAAAGATATTGACATATTTTGGTTGCCTGGTTTTGGAATGATATGCATGTTTGACTTAAGAAATATTAATATGAGTGTCAAACAGTGTTGATCCTGGTCTGACGCCGCGTTACACATTTAATTTATTCTTTCACTGAAGAAAATAATTCCACTTGATAAAGTCATGAATATTCAACATGAAAAAGTATTTTCTATATCCCAGCAGATGGTAGCCTATTATATCTTTTTAAAACCCTTTACCCCATTGCCTGTTTCTAGTTTTGTAGACAGGTGTTCGCTTAAAGCAGGTTGAAAGTAAAGCAGATTGTGCCTTTAGGCTGATTCTGCTTTACTCTCAGCCTGATTTAAACTTTTTTCTGCTAGAATATAGAAAATATGTCTTATGATTCTTATTTAATGATACTTTTGAGTCCATCATACGAGACAGTTATAAGACCGTTAAATAAAGAGTTCTAGCCAAAGCTCAAATCTGACCAATCAAATGCTTGAGAACTCTTTAATACTTTGGGGCCTGTTGATCATCGATAACTCGAACTCGCCCGTAGTCGAGTTGAATATCGATAACATGAGCTCCCTTAACCCATAGTCTATTTCCAGTTTCTTTGGGCAGTGCTCCCTCTCTACAACAACACCCATTCGGAGACTAATATTGTGTGTTGTTCGGAGGGAGTCGTTACAGGGGGTAACATTAACTCATAACCCCATAGCCTGTTTCTAAATAGGTGACTACTTAAAGCAGGTTGAAAGTAAAGCAGAGTGCGCCATATGGCGCATTCTGCTTTACTTTCAGTCTGCTTTAAGCTATTACCAGCTAGAATAAGTCAAATATCAAATATGACACATATTCATTACGGTTTATATTGGAACTATTTTCTTCAGCGGATGAATAAAATGCATGTGCTAAAAGTCGCTTCTATAAGGCAAAGGGTTAATACCCTTAGAGAGCTGAGCACGACTTGGCTTATATTTACGTAACGCGGCATCTAATCTGGATTTAAGATCTTTGCCGCTCATCATTAGGTGGGTTTTTTTCTGTTAAAATGCCCAATATGTGACTTCGAGAAAAGAAAAACAGATGACAATTTTAAGCAGACGATATTGCAGCAGGGAAAGGATTATACATGTGTATAACTGTCTTGTTTGGGGAACAGCGGCAAGCATTGTTGTGCGGAGTGAATCGTTGTTCGGAGGGCCGTTGTAGCAGGAACGTATATTAGATATACCGTGCAGCTCTGGTCAACATTGGCTCAATTTTGTGGGTACCCCAATATTTCTACTACATGTACATTCTAGTTTAGAAGATGACCGGTTATTTAATTTTTAATACCCTCTGAACCCTAATCCCGCATATAGGCTTCCTTTTCAAACAGTATATGAAAGGTGCAAATATCCGAAGCAAACAGTGAATACCCAGATCAGAAAGCTCATTGCGGAGCCCTCTGATCTGGGTCTTCACTGTTTGTCATAATGCAAAAAATTGACAAAAACAACCCTTAAAATCCGCAGGCTGAAGGTAAATCAGAATGGGTGGCCACATAATTATGTTCAAACAAAACTATAAACAGGCTATGAGGCAATGCTGTAATGAATTAAGTAGTTACCTGTCTTCAACACTAGAAACAGGCTATGGAATAAAGGGTCAATCTCTGCTCTAATTCATTTGTCAGACCTTATCATTTCTGATATCTTTTCAATAGACTGACCATTGTACAGATGAAATAATTAATAATTCAATCTTTCTTTCTGACATTATTTTCCCAGGCAAATTCAATACTGGTGCCCTGGTATACATTGACCTGTCACATAAACCGTGTTTCCTATATATCATTCCCCAGAAATACAACACAAAACTTTACTAGAATCGGTTACCAAGGCAATGATAAATAAATGGTACTTGACAAGTGAGAAAACTATATTTCATATCTTTATTAATCGTTTACTATCATGGTATCGCCGAATTGCAAACAGTGTACACAGGTATAGTAACACAGAAACTGGTAACTAAATCACCCAAAGAAACCATTCAAATAGACAATTCCTGTTTCCAATAAAGTGTTGAAAGTTTTACTCTCTGATTGTCCCCACGGACTGCGTATTTAACCAGGGATTTGATATTCAAATACCCACACTCTCTCCGAGAGTGATACCGTTCTTGTATACGACTAATGCATATGAAACGAGGTCAAGTTGTGGTTATTAAGCCCTCCCTACCCCATAGATTGTTTTCATTTGAAGCGAGACAGTTGACCACTTAAAGCAGACGGATAGTAAATCAGAAAACACCTTAAGGCGCATACTGCATTACTTTCGGTCTACTTTAAGCTAACATCTTCTAGGGTATAGAATATGTTTCTTACGGTATAACTCATGACCGTATAAAGAGAGATTTCTTAAATGGAAGAATAAAATTAAAGGCGTAAAAGTGCGTATTTATGGTGTAATGGGTTCAGAAACGACCAATTACATTTGTTTTACCACATTTGTTGTTGCAATAGATAGCAGCACATACATGTATATATACTAGGTGTCGATGCCGTCCCAATTAGATGTACGTTGTACACGATGATCTAATTTAATTGTCCTGTTTCATTTTACGATTAATTCCCTCACTGTTTGCCACGATCATACTGATATTTTTAAACAGTCTGGATCCTGATCAGACGCCGACTTAGTCGGCGTCTGATCAGGATCCAAACTGTTTGCAAATGATACCGGCGTTTCTTCAGTCTAAATACTCAAAAATTTAAATCTTTGAAATAAAAGCAGACGACACAATTTAAGCAGCCGATATCCTGACATGGAAGGGGCTAATTCGCGGGAAAAGTTCAATTACGCAGACGAGACTGAGAGTGATCTGCCATATTAGTTCTGTTTGCAATACTGAGATCGCTGCAGTCATACATCTTTCGCGGTAAGAAATAAGAAGAAAAAGTTTCAAAGAATTTTCAATCAAATAAGACGTTCCTTTCATGATTGACACAAAGTAGGTATAATTCGAGAGAAATTACGTACTTTTCTTTTTTAATTTCAAACCTGAATGCTTTGGGACTTTATGCAGCAAAGTTGCGCACATTTATCTCCCACCAATTTGTGAAAAGAACGGATGTACCTTTTCCCTCGTATTTGAAAATACAGTCACCTCGTGTTTCAAAGTCAAAATGCTGTAGAGCTGGGGCCCGTTTCATTAAAGTTCGCACGACAAAAACGATCGTAGTCAAAACTTTAAAATACATTTGATATCTGATTTCTCTATCTAATCCTTTCTTGTGACATCTCTGTGGAAACGTTTTTTTCAAGACGATTCCAAAGAGATATCACAAGATAGGATTGGATGGAGGAATAAATAATGATTGAGACTTTTATTATCTGACTTACGACAACATTTGTCGTACGAAGTTTTATGAAACGGGCCCCTGATTACGTTATACTTTCTATACAAACTAGTATGTTAAACTAAACCTATTGCTCCATAAATAAGCAGTTTTTACGCCTTTAATTTATTCTTCCACGGAAAACAAGAAACGTGGCAACAGTACAAAAAACAAGTGTTTTCTCTTACTATTATATTCATTTTAAAAGTAATGCGACATAAAAGCATAGAATAAACTGAAGGTAAAATGATATAGAAAGCATGTAGTATGATAACATGAAATGCATATGTCACAAGTTAAAACTAAACACAGTGACAACATGCAAGCATGTGTCTATTGATTTAGCTATTGGGATTGACCAACCAATATATAAGGACAACGCTGAAATTTGGTGTTAATATGTAATATAGTATACTGAGAGATTTGGCCAAGAACTAATGTCAAGGTCAAGAATCAAAGTCACAGATTTCTTAAAGGTGTATGCCACACTCAACATTCCTAAGATGTGTCCAAAGATGAAAGTTGGTGTTCATAGGTGATAAAGTAAAGGAGATATGGCCCAGACAACGTTTTCCAATCATCAAGGTCAGAGGTCAAGGTCAGAGACTCCTAAAAATTGTATCTTAAGATGTATCAAAAGATAAAATCAGTGTTCCTCGGAGATATAGTATAAGAGATATGACCAAGACAAGGTATTCCTATGTTCAATGTCATAGGTCAAGGTCACAGACTGATGAAAACTGTATGCCACACTTAACAATCCTAAGATGTCTCCAACGATATAGGTTTGTGTTCATAGGTGATATTGTATAAGAGATATGGCCTAAACAATATTTTCTAATGAGCTAGGTCAAGGTCACAGACTCCTGAAACCTGTGTACCGCACTCAACAATACTAAGATGTATCAAAAGATGAAATATTGTGTTCCTAAGTGATTTAATATAAGAGATATGGCCCACAAAAGGTTTTCCAATTATCAAGGTCAGAGGTCAAGGTCACAGACTCCTAAAACATGTGTGCCGCACTCAACAATTCTAAGATGTATCAAAAGATGAAATTCGGTGTTCCTAAGTAATATAGTATAAGAGATATGTCCCAGAAAAGGTTTTCGAATTGACAAGGTCAGAGGTCACAGACTCCTGAAACCTTACAATCCCAAGATGTATCAAAAGATGAAATTTTGTGTTCCTAAGTGATTCGATATAATAGATATGACCCACAAAAGGTTTTCCAATTATCAAGGTCAGAGGTCAAGGTCAAAAACTCCTGAAACCTGTATGCCGCACTCAACAATTCAAAGATCCAATGATCAAAGTCAGGTCAAGGTCAAAGACTCCAATAAAGCATTTCCAAACTGTATTTTCATATAAGCTTTTGATACCACAAATTTGAAAAAAATATACATGTATCACCTACAAGTAAAGTTACCGCCTGAAAACCAAAGTATCCTTGCAGATGGTAGCTTAAGGCAGGCTGAAAGTACAGCATTACATTCAAACTGCTTTAAGTGGCCATCTGTTTTCAAAACTAGAAACAGGCTATGGAGTAATGAGTTAAACAGGCAACTTCACCAAAGGGTCTGACAAAACCAGGCTTATTGCTTTACAACATTGTACAGACCAAACACAGTTGTCATCAAAGATGTGGTGATGTCTTGATCTACACTGCTGGCAATGCAATAAGACAGGTTTTGACATGGCATGCATCATATATGTTTAGAAAACTTTTAAATTGTTCACCCCTGAAACTATTACATGAAAATTCCAGTTGCAAACCAAATATAGTAACTCTATTTTAAATTTTTTTACTATTTAGGTTTTTTTCTGCCATATATTGCAAAATGACAAAAGTGCAGACTACACTGTTTGCATAGGACAAGTATACTACTTACAGATACACTGTAAAGGTTAACAAAGAAAGTGAAAACAAAACAAATGCAGGTGTTATTTATCATTTATTCATCGTAACAAACATGGCATATTTTATAACTTCAATACATAAGTGAATAGTGATAAGTAATGAACATAAAATATTTTATTAATTTTATAATACCTCTTGCTGAGTTCCAATCTTCAGGGCTGCCATTTCTCCGGATTTTTCCTAAATCTTCGGATTTTTTTCCAGTACATGGTAGCTTAACACAGGCAGAAAGTAAAGCAGAATGCGCCTTAAGGCGCATTCTGCTTTACTTACAGCATGCTTTAAGTAGTCGCATGTCAACAAAATTAGAAACAGGCTATGGGGTAAAGGTACGATTCGTAAAATCGCACTTGAAAAATGCAAATTTGGAAATCTTAGGATTTTTCATGTCAACTTATGGCAGCCCTGAATCTTTTTATACCATACAATTGAGTTTGTATGGAAATTGTGAAACTAAAACCCACAATTGTTTTAATTCAAACAAAACAAGAATTCTGCTGAATTGGATGTCCCTGCTTTGCCTAAGTGTACCCATTTAGACTCCATACATGTATACTCCAAATTTGGTATGTCTAACACTTTCACTTTTTGAGAGCTAGATTTAACTCTTTACCCAATAGCATGTTCCTAATTTTGAAGACATATGATCCCTTAAAGCAGGAATGTGCAATAAGGCACATTCTGCTTAATTTCAGTCTGCTAAGGCTGCTATCTGCTAGTATATAGATAATATATAACCTGTTTAGTGGTTGCTTAACCCATTTGTGCCCACGATCCCATATATGGGACATAGGCAAACAGTGTAGACTCTGATCAGACGCCGCATTATGCGGCGTCTGATCGGAGTCTACACTGTTTGCTGATAGGAATTTCAATTTAAAACAAAATGAAAATGAAAATTTTGACCAGCCATCCCTTTGATAAACAAGAGCCCAATGGGGCATATTTCGCTCACCTGAGAATAGCTGACAAAATTATTTAATAGGAAAATGACTTATGTCCAAGACGGGGTCATATTTTACCAGAGGGGCATAATTTGAACAATCTTGATAGAGGCCCTGTATATGATGCTATGTGCCAAATATCTAAGATCAGGGTACTAGGGTTTTAGACAAGAAGATTGTTTTAAGTTTCCATTGAAAAAATCTATTTTTAGCTCCTGTGACCTACATATGCAACACACTGGAGCTATTTGAACAAACTAGGTAAAGGACATCTAGAAGTGTCACCACCAAATATCAAAGTTCTGGCCATATTAGTTTAATCCTCCACTGAATTCAGGAAAATAGTTCCATTTCATACAGTCATGAATATGTATCAGAAGGAATATTTTCTTTATTCTAGCAGGTGGTAGCTTAAAGTAGGCTGAAAGTAAAGCAGAATGCGCCTAAAGGACATCTAGAAGTGTCACCATGATAAATATCAAAGCTCTAGCCATATTAGTTTCAGAGAAGAAGACGTTTGAAAATTTCACTATATAACTCTATGTAAAACTGTAACCCCCATGGCGGGGTCAATTTTGACCCAGGGGCATAATTTGAACAAACTTGATAGAGGCTCTGTAGATGATGCTATGAGCCAAATATCTAAGCTCTGGCCCTTGTAGTTTCAGACAAGAAGATTTTTTAAGTTTTCATTGAAAAAATCTATTTTTAGCTTGTGTGACCTAGATATGCAACAGACCGGAAACATTTGAACAAAATACCTAAAGGACATCTAGAAGTGTCACCATGCCGAATATCAAAGCTTTAGCCATATTAGTTTCAGAGGAGAAGACATTTGAAAATTTCACTATATAACTCTATGTAAAACTGTGACCCCTGGGGCGGGGTCAATTTTGACCCCAGGGGCATAATTTGAACAAACTTGATAGAGGACCTGTAGATGATGCTATGTGCCAAATATCTAAATTCTGGCCCTTGCAGTTTTTGACAAGAAGATTTTTTAAGATTTCCTTATTTTTTCACTTTGGTTGCCATGGCAACCAGAGTTCTACATTGTTTTTAATTCTTTGAACAAATTTGAAAGAGCTTGACCCAAGGAACATTCCTGTAAAGTTTGGTTGAAATCTGTCAAGCGGTATAGGAGGAGATGTCATTTGAAGCAATTGTTAACGACGACGGACAACGCACAACGCATGACAACGGACACAGGGCCATCCCAATAGCTCACCTTGAGCCTTTGGCTCAGGTGAGCTAAAAATGGACTAGAATCTAATCCAATATAAAACATGGAAGAATCCACTGGGCGCAAATGGGTTAACACAGATTGACTGTATTAAGCAGATCAGACCTAGATGAGATGCTGAGTTATTCCTATTGATTCAAACTACAGTAACATGTATTAAGAAACCACTAAAATTGGATACCTGGGGCCCGTTCAAAAACCTTCGTACGACAAAAACTTTCGTAAGTCAAAACTTTAAAATACGTATTTTGAATTCTCCATCCAATCCTGTCATGTGACATCTCTTTGGAATCGTCTTTTCAAGATGATTCCAAAGAGATGCCACAAAACAGGATTTAATGGAGATTGGAGATATAAACAGTTATTGATACTTTTATAATCTGACTTACGATAACAATTGTCGTACGAAGCTTTATGAAACGGGCCCCTGTACTTTAATTTGTAGCTTCCATTCTACAATCATTACAAACCACTTCTTTTAACCTATTACTCCATAGATACGCATTTTTACTTGTTTAGTTTATTCTTCGATTGAAGAAAATAGTTTTTTTATACAGTCATGAATATGTTTAAAAAAAATAAAATTATTATGTATTTTCACGCAGATGGTAGCTTAAAGTAGACTGAACGTAAAGCAGAATGCATCTTAACTCTTTGAACCATAGTCACGCAATTATGGGTCATTTGCAAACAGTATACCTGTAAGAAGTACACTTGTCCTATGCAAACAGTGAAGACCCAGATCAGAGGGTTCCGAAAGTAGCCCTCTGATCAGGGTCTTCACTGTTTGTCATAATGCCAAACATTGACAAAAACAACCCTTTAAAGTCAGAAATGGACTAGACTTAAATCGAAACTGGAATTGTGCATTTAAAGTTACAGGGAGTTTCTGCCTTAACTGCATGCTCATTTATATTCAATATAAGAAACAGATTATGGTGTAAAGGGTTAAAACACCTTAAAAAATCCTGTATGTCGCTGTTACTCTAAGTTCTATCAATATAGATAGACACTCTTTCCACTTCTAGACATTGAAATCTCGTAAGATTTGCAACTGATGAAATAACCCTGGGTTCCTTTCTGGAAATCTTGTGATATCACACAAAGTCATATTCTTTACAGCCTGACCATCAACCAAACAAGGTTAGTCTTGTCATCCCTGACCAGTCCCTGAAAATAAAGGTTATTGTTATCAACCCTAAGACAACACGTTCAACCCTAGCAACCTGTATACATGTACTAGTCATTTACAAACAGTGTATCTATGAAGGATACACTTGTCCTTTGCAAATGGTGTAGACTCAGATCAAAGGGGTCCTGTAGGAGCCCTTTGATCTGGGTTTGCTCTGGTTGTCATTTTCCAATATATATATCCTTAAAATCAACCAAAGATAGTGACAAATGGACTAGACTTAACCCTTTCCCCCATATTAGCGACTTTTAGCGTGTTTAATTTATTCCTCCGCTAAAGAAAATAGTTCCAGTTTATAACCTCATGAACAATTACAATAACAGATATCTTGATACAGCCTAGCAGATAGTTGTTTAAAGCAGGCCGAAAGTAAAGCAGAATGTGCCTTAGGGCACATTCTGCTTTACTTTCAACCTGCTTTAAGTGGTCACCTGTCTACAAAACTAGAAACAGGCTATGAGGTAAAGACTTAAATGAAAATTGGAATTGTCCAATAACCCAATACAACATAGCCTGTTTATAATATTGAAGACAGGTGACCACTAAAACCTGGTTGAAAGTATAGTTTAGGTTCAGCCTGTTTTAAGCTATCATCTGCTAGATTATAGAAATATTTTTATGATACATATGATATTCATGGCTGTATAAAAAGGCTAAAAAGAGTACACTTGTCCTATGCTAACACTGTGGATGATATAAGAGTCTGCATTGTTTGTCAACCTGCACTACATGTAAGATAACAAGAGTTGTCAGAGAGACAACAAAGCTCGCCACCGGCACCTTTAGAAACTTAAAAGCACACTCAAGGTCACAGAGGTCAACCTTTTTGCCTGCATGGAAAGGTCTTGTCCATATACACTGGCAAATCAAATATGAAAATAACACCTCAAGGGACATAGGAATTAATAAGCATTTTTGAAACCTAAACGCAGATTTCGAAACCTAAAACCTTTCGCGACCTTAGTTCAAGGTCAAGGACACAGGGCTAATTTTTTTGCATGCATGGAAAGATCGTGACCATATACACATGCATGCCAAATATGAAAGAAATATCTGAACGGATATATGAGTTAAAGAAATTTTGAGAAACCTAAACGCAGACTTTGAAACCTAAACGCGGGTCCTTAGTTCAAGGTCAAGGTCAGAGGGCTCAATCATTTTGCATGCAAGGAAAGATGTTGTCCATATACACATGCAAACTGAATATGAAAGGAATATTTCAATGGACATAGGAGAAATAAAAAATTTGAAAAACCAAAACACAGATTTCGAAAACTAAACATTGGCCCTAAGTTCAAAGTCAAGGTCACAGGGGTCTAAATTTTACAGTGCCTGGAAAGGTCTTATCCATATACACACATAAACCAACTATGAAAGCAATACCTCAAGGGACATAGAAGTAAAAGGCATTTTTAAAAACCTAAACACAGGCCCTAAGTTCAAGGTCACAAGGGTCCAAATTTATCTGTGCATGGAAAGGTCTTGTCCATATACACACACATACCAACTATGAAAGCAATACCTTACAGGACATAGAAGTTAAAGGCATTTTTCTAAACCTAAACACAGGCCCTAAGTTCAAGGTCAAGGTCACAGGGGTCTAAATTTTTCTGTGCATGTAAAGGTCTTGTCCATATACACATACATACCAACTATGAAAGCAATACCTCAAGGGACATAGAAGTTAAAGGCATTTTTCGAAACCTAAATGCAGATTTCGAAACCTAAACGCAGGCCCTAAGTTCAAGGTCAAGGTCACAGGAGTCTAAATATTTCTGTGCATGGAAAGGTCTTGTCCATATACACACACATACCAACTACGGAAGCAATACCTCAAGGGACATAGAAGTTAAAGGCATTTTTCGAAACTTAAACGCAGATTTCGAAACCTAAACGCAGGCCCTAAGTTCAAGGTCAAGGTCACAGGGGTCTAAATTTTTCTGAGCATGGAAAGGTCTTGTCTACATACAAACACATACAGACTATGGAAGCAATACCTTAAGGGATATAGAAGTTAAAGGCATTTTTCAAAATAAAATGCAGATTTCGAAACCTAAACACAGGACATAAGTTCAAGGTCAAGGTTACAGGGGTCAAACATTTTCTGTGCATGGAAAGGTCTTGTCCATATACACACACATACCAACTATAAAAGCAATACCTCAAAGGACATAGAAGTTAAAGGCATTTTTCTAAACCTAAACACAGATTTCGAAACCTAAACACAGGCCCTAAGTCCAAGGTCACACGGGTCTAAATATTTCTTTGCATGTAAAGGTCTTGCCCATATACACATACATACCAACTATGAAAGCAATACCTCAAGGGAAATAGAAGTTAAAGGCATTTTTCGAGCTTGAACACAGATTCCGAAACCTAAACGCAGGCCCTAAGTTCAAGGTCAAGGTCACAGGGGTCAAAAAATTTCTGTGCATGGAAAGGTCATGTCCATATACACACACATACCAACTATTGAAGCAATACCTCAAGGGACATAGAAGTTAAAGGCATTTTTCGAAACCTAAACGCAGATTTCGAAACCTAAACGCAGACCCTAAGTTCAAGGTCAAGGTCACAGGGGTCTAAATTTTTCTGTGCATGGAAAGGTCTTGTCCATATACACACCCATACCAACTATGGAAGCAATACCTCAAGGGACATAGAAGTTTAAAGGCATTTTTCGAAACCTAAACACAGATTTCGAAACCTTAACGCAGGCCCTAAGTTCAAGGTCAAGGTCACAGGGTTCAAAAATTGTCTGTGCATGGAAAGGTCTTGTCCATATACACACACATACCAACTATTGAAGCAATACCTCAAGGGAAATAGAAGTTAAACGCATTTTTCTAAACTTAAACACAGATTTCGAAACCTAAACGCAGGCCCTAAGTTCAAGGTCAAGGTCACAGGGGTAAAACAATTCTGTCCATGGAAAGGTCTTGTCCATATACACACACATACCAACTATTGAAGTAATACCTCAAGGGACATAGAAGTTAAAGGCATTTTTCGAAACCTAAACACAGATTTCGAAACCTAAACGCAGGCCCTAAGTTCAAGGTCAAGGTCACAGGGGTCTAATTTTTTCTGTGCATGGAAAGGTCATGTCTATATACACACACATACCGACTATGGAAGCAATACCTTAATGGATATAGAAGTTAAAGGCATTTTTCAAAACCTAAACGCAGATTTCGAAACCTAAACGCAGGCCCTAAGTTCAAGGTCAAGGTCATAGGGGTCAAAAAAGTTCTGTGCATGGAAAGGTTTTGTCCATATACACACACATACCAACTATGAAAGCAATACCTCAAGGGACATAGAAGTTATAGACATTTTCTTAAAATTGTTTACGCCGTTCACGACGACAACGACGACGACGACGACTACACCGGGGGTATTGCAATAGCTCGTCATGTACTTCGTACAGGCGAGCTAAAGCCAACAAACTTGTGAAAAAATAGACTTTACCCATTTAAGCCTAGTGCCTACCTAAGTGGACATTGGCAAACAGTGTGGATCCTGATTAGTTGCTAGGTGGTATGTGACATCTCAAAAGGGTTTGCACCGTTTGCTATATCATATGAAGCATTTTGCTGTATGGACAAACACTGCAGTGTCTTTATATCACCCTTGTTTATCTATAATGAAATCTTCCAGCAAGTATACAGGGAGAGTTCATTGCAATAACCAGGCACAAATGGGTTAACTCAAAACAGAAATTGTCCATTTCAAGTTCCAAGGGTCAATGAGATAAAAACACATTTAACCAAATATCCCATAAATACGCCTTTTTACATCTTTAATTTATTCCTTCACTGTAGAAAATAGTTCCAATTTATACCTTTATGCATATGTATAATAAGAAATATATGCTATATACTAGCAGTTGGAAGCTTAAAGCAGGCTGAAAGTAAAGCAGAATGTGCCTTAAGGCACATTCTGCTTTACTTTCAACCTGCTTTAAGTAGTCACTTATTTTTTAAATGAAAAACAGGCTATTGGGTAATGGGTTAAAATATTTCTAAACCGATCAGTAATTGCCAATTTCAAACCCATTTCAACATAGCCTATTTCCAATTTTAAAGACAGGTGACCACTTAAAGTAGGTTGAAAGCAAAGCAGGATGCACCTTTAGGTACATTCTGCTTTACGTTAAGTCTGCTTTAAGCTTCCATCTGCTATAATATATTCTATATATTTCTAACAGTGCGCAGTCATGACTGTATAAATTACTATTTTAATCAGAGGAGAAATAAACAAGAGACCAAAATAGGCCTCTCTATGGAGTAATGGGTTGACAATGATTTTCTTTGCGATCAGTCTTCAGTACATTTTCATCATATACCGTAGAATAAAGATCCAAATACTTTGGTAAAGTATGCATTTATACTCACAAACAGTCTAAGCCTTCAAGGGTAAGTCTGTCTCATCAATTCACATTCCCTGTAGGTAAATATTGATACACAGTTGGGTAATGACAACTCTACAAAATCACCTTCATCAAACATATAAGTACAGTAAAACCTCTCTATTATGACCACTTACTTGTGTTTATTATAAGGTGTTTAACCCTTTGAACCCTAGTCCCGCATAAAGGCGTCCTTTTCAAACAGTATACATGTGAATAGTACACTTGTCCTATGCAAACAGTGAAGATCCAGATCAGAGGGCTCCGAAAGGAGCCCTCTGATCAGGGTCTTCACTGTTTGTCATAATGCCAAACATTGACAAAAACAACCCTTAAAAGTCAGAAATGGACTAGACTAAAATTGAAACTGGAATTGTCCATTTAAAGTTTTAGGGAGGAACGAGTTAATGCAGGTGATTGCTTAAAGTAAGGTAAATGTAAAACAGAAAGCTCCATCAGGAGCTTTCTGTTTTACATTCACCTTGCTTCAAGCTGTCACTTGTCTTTAAAGCAAACAATTAGCCTTCTTTTTAGTGGTCATAATAGAGGGGCTTTTCTGTATAATAAGGTTTTAACAAGACTGCTAGAATACAGAAATTATTCCTAATGTTAAATATTCAACTGTATAAATTGGAACTATGTTCTTCAGTAGACAAGAATAAGAGGCGTAAAAAGGTGTATTTATCGGTAAATGGTTTAAAGCAGGTTGAAAGTAAAGCAGAATGTGGATTAAAGGCACATTCTGCTTTACTTTCAGTCTGCTTTAAGCTTTCATCTGCTAAGATATGAAAAACATGTCTTTTGGTACATGTTTATGACTGTATCAATTAGAACTATTTTTTCTTCAATATAGGAATGATTTAAATGCGTTTAAAGATGCTTCAATGGGGTGGGGGTTAACCTCATACACATGAATGGACAGACAGGACATCTATAGATATCTGGGGCATAAAAACTCTGAAATATTAGTAGGCAAAACAGAATGGTTACAAGAAATACAAGAAGTGGAAACTTACATTGATGTGAACTTGTACTGGAACTGATCACAACCTCAGATGCATATGAGTGGGGGAATTTGTCCTCTGAAATAGAGTTAAATGAAAATGTAATTTTCATTCAGTATAATCAACTGTTTCCAAATAATTGTCAGCAAATTTTAATTTCAATAAATCTAACCCAATACTCCATAGATACACCTTTCAACATCTTTAATTCATTCTTCCGTTAAAGAAAATAGTTCTACATTATACTGTCATGAATATGCATAATAAGAAATAATATACATGTTTCCCATACCCTAGCAGATGGTAGCTTAAAGCAGGCTGAATGTAAAGCAGAATGTGCCATAAGACGCATTCTGTTTTACTTTCATCTGCTTTAAATGGTCACCTGTCTACAAAACTGCAAACAGGCTATGGGGTAAAGGATTAAGCTTGTGTAGATCAAGTGTCAAAATAATAAAAAGATAATGCATGGGAGTGAATAATAAAGTTGTTCATTTTTTTCAATGTTTAATGTACTCATTAAAGGATCTTGACTCAAACTTGTACAAGCTCATACAAACTCCATTGTGAAAATTTCAATTCATAAGTGCGGAATATCTTTGCTACATAATATTTTTTCTAAGGTTCACTAAATCTATCTAAACCTCGAATAAAATATAACATGAGGTATGCCTTAAAGCAAACCCATATGGGGTCACTGGAGCCCTGCTAAAGGAACAGTATAATACTTTTAACTCTTTTCCCCATAACCTGTGTCTAATTTTGAAGACAGGTGACTACTTAAAGCATGTTGAAAATGAAGCAGAATGTGCCTTAAGGTGTATTCTGCTTTAATTTCAGCCTGCTTCCCTTCTTTAACCCATTACCCCATAGCCTGTTTCTGGTTTTTAAAGAAAGCTGATCACTTAAAGCAGGTTGAATGTAAAGCAGAATGCTTTAAACTATTTAAACTATTATATGCTACGATATAGAAAATATTTCTTATGACACATATTCATCACTGCATAAAATTGAACTTTTTTCTTCAGTGGAGAAATAAATTATAGGCGTTAAAAGGTGTATTTATGGGGGAATGGGTTAAGCTACCATCTACTAGGGGTATAAAATATTTCATGCAGTACAGATTCATTTCTGTATAAAGTATATCTAATTTTCTTCAGTGAAGGAATACATCAAAGGTGTAAACAAAGCATATTTATTTAGAGATGGATTAAAGGTAAGAACATATCTGTACAATACCTGTTATAACTGGCTGGTCCACTGGCAATGGAGCATTTAAAGAAAGGGGAACAACTCTGCATGTCACTCTTGCTGGACTTGATGTCTGTGTACCAGCACCTACATAAAGAAAACAAAATACAAACATATGATAATCTTACAAACCATTACTCTATAAAGACACATTTTTACGCCATTAATTTATTCCTAAACTTAAGAAAATAGTTCAAATCTACATATTCATGGATATGCACCTTCAGAAATAAATTCTATGTTCTATCATATGGTAGCTTAAAGGTAGCTGGTAGCTTAAAGCAGACTGAAAGTAAAGCAGAAAGTGCCTAAAGGCACATTCTGTTTTATTTACAGCCTGCTTTAACCCATTACCACTTAAATACACTTTCTTACGCCTTTAATTCATTCCTCCACTAAAGAAAATAGTTTCAATTTATACAACTATGAATATGTATATTCAGAAATATTTTTTACATTCTAGCAAATATCTTAAAGCAGATTGAAAGTAAAGCAAATTGTGCCTTTTGGCACATTCTGCTTTACTTTCAACCTGCTTTAGGTAATCACCTATCTTCAAAACTATAAACAGGCTGTGGGGTAAAGGGTTAATCAGAAGTTACTGTTTCTTCTAGCATCAATACTTAAGGCACATGTTGCTTTACTTTCAACCTGCTTTAGGTAGTCACCTATCTTCAAAATTGAAAAAAGCTATGGGGTAATGGGTTCGTTATCATGAGATGTGGGGGTAGGAAGAGTTGTCTTACCTGGCTGCTGCTCTACAGTAGGTACAAGTCTGCAGGTTATCTTCTTTGACGGTGAAGTTCCATTACCAGCAGCTACATCAATGAAATAAGGTACAGTAGAACCTCTCTATTACGACCACTAAGTTGTGTCCAATATGAGTCGTTTAAGACAGGTGACTGCTTAAAACAATGTGAAAGTGAAACAGAAAGCTCCTACAGGAGCTTTCTGTTTCACTTTCACATTGCTTAAAGCTGTCACCTGTCTTTTATACAGACAATAAGCATTCTTTGGTCGTTATAGAGAGGTTCTACTGTATACTGTTGAGTAGTCGTTATAGAGAGGTTCTACTGTATACTGTTGAGTAGTCGTTATAGAGAGGTTCTACTGTATACTGTTGAGTAGTCGTTATAGAGAGGTTCTACTGTATACTGTTGAGGAGTCGTTATAGAGAGGTTCTACTGTATACTGTTGAGTAGTCGTTATAGAGAGGTTCTACTGTATACTGTTGAGTAGTCGTTATATAGAGGTTCTACTGTATACTGTTGAGTAGTCGTTATAGAGAGGTTCTACTGTATACTGTTGAGGAGTCGTTATAGAGAGGTTCTACTGTATACTGTTGAGTAGTCGTTATAGAGAGGTTCTACTGTATACTGTTGAGTAGTCGTTATAGAGAGGTTCTACTGTATACTGTTGAGTAGTCGTTATAGAGAGGTTCTACTGTATACTGTTGAGGAGTCGTTATAGAGAGGTTCTACTGTATACTGTTGAGGAGTCGTTATAGAGAGGTTCTACTGTATACTGTTGAGTAGTCGTTATAGAGAGGTTCTACTGTATACTGTTGAGTAGTCGTTATAGAGAGGTTCTACTGTATACTGTTGAGTAGTCGTTATAGAGAGGTTCTACTGTATACTGTTGAGTAGTCGTTATAGAGAGGTTCTACTGTATACTGTTGAGTAGTCGTTATAGAGAGGTTCTACTGTATACTGTTGAGTAGTCGTTATAGAGAGGTTCTACTGTATACTGTTGAGTAGTCGTTATAGAGAGGTTCTACTGTATACTGTTGAGTAGTCGTTATCCCATTACCCCATAAATATGCCTTTTTATGCCTTTAATTTATATTCTTTGAGGGCAATAGTTCCAATTTAAACAGTTATGAATATGTGTTATAAGAAATACTTTCTCTATTGTAGCTTAAAGCAGGATGAAAGTAAAGCAGAATGCGCCTTTAGGCGCATTCTGCTTTACTTTCAAACTGCTTTAAGTTTTCACCTAATTGCAAAACTAGAAACAGGCTATGGGGTAATAGGTTAATTATTGCAGGGCTTTCAGTACAAGTCTAGCAAAGATATTTCTATGACAGACCCATAACGCACAGACAGACAGACCGACAGATAGACAAACAAACAGACAGGACACAAACAAACAGACAGGACAGTCCAAAATACAATATTTCCCTACTATGTTGTGCAGAAGCATTATCAAAAGACCAAACCAATTTCAGAATTTTAGCTGATATCATTTTTTGTAGACAACAGTTTTGACAGATGTATAATTATAGCTAAAAGCAGTATTAGCAGAGATCTACAATCTTGTAGCTGTAATAAACATTGGCAAAATATTTTCTCACTAAAAATTAAGAAAAAACATAGTTTTGGGCTATTCTAGAAAAACTCCCTGGTGAGACCATTACTGTTAAAATGACAAAACTTAATAGCTTTTATATTACACCCGCCATAATATCACATTAGATACTCTATGTACAGGAATAGATATGCCCAAAGTGTTTTTATAAGTCTAACTTACTTTTTTTTCTCTTGGCATGCTGCAGGTCAACTTTCAAAGTTGTTGATAACTTTTGTAAACTGTTTGGATCCAGATCAGGCCCCACAAGTGTGGGGCCTGATCTGGATCCAAACTGTTTGCCACTATTAAATTTCAGCAAAACTGAGGTTGAAAGAATGACGCATATTTTGACATCCCCCCCCCCCCCCCACCCCCCACTTTTTTGCATGAACCAAGAACTATAAGACAAGGTATGCACAAGTACTGTATAGGTCGCTGGACTAACACACAAGACACCAAAGACAAGGCGCTACAATTTGCAGAACGAAAGTAAAGCAGAAAGGTCCTATAGGAGTTTTCTGCTTATTTTTGTTCAGCATTAACCCATTGTATGCGGGATACACTTTTAGGTGTACCTCTAGGCAAACAGTTTTGATCTCAGATCAGGCCCCGCACTGTGGGGCCTGATCTGAGATCAAAACTGTTTGCAGCTAATAATAAACTTCAATATTCTATCAGAAACTGCTAAAGTCTTTTGCAAATATTTGAGTTATACCCCCTGCAGACAACATTTTAAAATGGCCACCAAATATTACCCAGCATACAATGGGTTAAGTCTCAAAGACTGATAATTCACTTATCACATAAAACCACCTCTGGCAGTGTCATAAAGCCATTCAATAAACTATAGTGAAAAATCAATAGTTGTGCTCCGGCGCTACCTGTTCGTCCACAAGCGCTGCATTACGCAGGGCGCCAAATGACGTAATTTGTCATGGCATTACTATAAACAATGTCAAGTTTTGGCGGAAAATACATATGGTGGAGAGACTAAAATCTAGGGATTCAGTTGACTTAATAGGTTTTTAAAATGTTTATGTGATAAATAGAATCTAACATTCGTGCTCATTATTTATCATTCTTAATAAACTCGCCAAGGCTCGCGTTATATTATTTTAGTCAACTCGTTCATTAAAAATGATAATTAATGAGCTCTCATGTAAGATCCTCTATTTCTTTTGAAACACAATTTAAACTGTATAAACACTTCTGTAATATACCTGTTTCATCTGTTACAGTAGAGGAGACAGCTTCCAGTCTCCAGGATACTTTTCCTGATTGTGAGTTGCCAGCACCAATAGCTACATTAAAACAAAAAGGTTGTCATAGTTACGTAAGTTGGTAAGAAATGAACAGTTCATAATGGAATGGAATGTCTGTCTTAAACAACTTTTTAATAATCTTCTTGAAACCACAGCCCCATAATATAAAAATGCTTTTTATGCCTTTAAGTTATTCCTTCCAGTCATGAAATGGCACTAAAGAAAATATTTTTCCTGATGTTATCCTGAACAGGTTCCGAGCTAATCGCACATTTAAAGCATCATAATCAGCACACCCTCTCCATCACTTCCGATAACTACCCGTATGATAGGACCACATTTTCAAATTTTAAAGTCAAATGCTTTGTTACTCCATCAATACCAATTTGGCACTATAAAAGGGTGGGTAGAGATCCCAGCAGAAGGAAGCTTAAAGCAGGCTGAATGTAAAGCAGAATGTGCCCTAAGGCACATTCTGCTTTACTTTCAACCTGCTTTAAAAGGGCACATGTCCTTTCAAACCAGAATCAGGCTATGGGGTAATTGATTAATTATATAAAATTTCATACTGCAATACTAGAAAAGAAAACTTCTATTACAACAAGAGGGGTAACTCTGAATCAACACATGTGCACGTCTGTCAACAGCAGCATGTCATTACAATACTACATGACAACTACAGGTAACCAGCACATAAACTTACAGACAGATGGATTGACGAGCTGAAACAAAATAGCCTATCATCCCCCTAGTTTTTTAGGTAGAGGACTAGACCCATTACCCCATAAATACACCATTCTACACCTTTAATTTATTACTCCACAGAAGAATACAGTCCAAATTTATACAGTAATGAATGAGTACCATAAGAAATAGTTTCTATATCTTAGCAAATTGTTGCTTAAAGCAGGCTGAAAGTAAAGCAGATTACTTTGGTGGATTTGATGTAGGAATAAGCGAAAAAATATTGAATTTGTTCAGTTAACTTACTCTTATCTGGAGCCTTGCTCCTGCATTATCAAATCTAAGCTATATTAACCCATTACCCCATAGCCTGTTTCTTGTTTTGAAAAAAGTGACCCTTTAAAGCAGGTTGAAAGTAAAGCAGAATGTGCCTTAAGGCACATTCTGCTTTACTTTCAGCCTGCTTTAAGCTACCATCTACTAGAAAATAGAAAATATTTCTTCTCATAAATATGCAAAATTGTATAATTTGGAACTATTTTTGTCAGTGAAGGAATAAATTAGAGGCATAAAAAGGTGTATATTTGGGGTAATGGGTTAAGCATATGAAGGTTTCTGATGCCCTACCTGTCATACCTGACTGTAGATTCGGGTGTGGAGGTGCTGTGAGGATGGGTACCAGTCTGCATTCTACCTTTGTTGAAGGTGAAGCTCCATTAACAGTGGCTAAATCAAGAAAAAACAGATTTTATTGTACAGTCAAACTTCCATATCTCAAACTCGGTTTTGTCGAACATACCCGTATTTAAAAGTTAAAACGTGGCTAAGCCACGTTTTAACTTTGAAACACGGGTATTTTCGACTTAATGTTATGTTATTCATGTATCGAAATATCGGGTAGTTCAAGGTAAGCAAGTTCGAGAAATCGAAGTTCGACTGTAGTTCCATTTACGCCATATCTTGTTTCCAGTTTTGATTGATTGACATTTCACTTGTTATCTATCTTAAACCATTCCCCCATAAATACGCCTTTAATTTATATGTATCACCCCAAAAAAATCATATCCTAGAAGATGGTAGCTTAAAGCAGGTTGAAAGTAAAGCAGAATCCGCCTTCAGGCACATTCTGCTTTACTTTTAACCTGCTTTAGGTAGTAACCCGTCTTCAAAAATAGAAACAGGCTATGGAGTAATGGATTAAGACAATATTAAATTATAAAATCCAAGTTTTTATTTTGTTAATTTAAACAAGAATGTGCATTAAATAAACGCATATGCCCCCGGTGGCATCCTTGACAATATATTCTAAATCTTTTCTAAGTCCAAATTAGGTCAAGGTCACGGTCAAATTAAGGTTGGGTAATATGGGTGAACTGGTAACGCTCTAAGGCAACAACTGTATGAGTATTAAAGCATTATAGTCAGTTGTGTTGACGCTAGAAGAAACAGTAAAATCTACTTAACCAAGAAAAATAGCCCATTTACAACATTTTAAGTAAAATTAGGTCCAGTTCAATGTCCATTGATATTTGGTCGATTGGGAATGGTCCAAGATAGCAAGTGAATAAGTATCCAAGTATTTGAGGAAGCGATGTTGATCCTAGATGAAACGGTAAAATCTAGTTAACCTGTTACAGACGGATGGACACAAAGGCAGGACAATCACTTTGTGCCTCCGCATCTTAATGCCGGGCGCATAAAAATTCTGAGATATATCAATCATACCTTGCTGTTGACTTTGACCCATCATGGAGGCTGGTACAACTCTTCCTGTTTTATTTTCTGTCAATGAGATGGGTGCAACCCTGCTTGCTATATTTGTTGAAGCTGAAGTTCCAGAACCAGTGCCTTTAAATAAAAGATGTCATTTGTCAGGGCTCCAGTTAACCCATTACCCCATAAATACACCTTTAATTTATTCTTCCACTAAAGGACATAGCTCCATTTTATACAGTTATGAATACATGTATGTACTGTAAGAAACATTCTCTGTATATTAGGAGATGGTAGCTTAAAGCAGGCTGAAAGTAAAGCAGAATGTGCCATAAGGCACATTCTGCTTTACTTTCAACCTGCTATAAGTGGTCACTTGTCTTAACAAGAGCCCCTTGGGGCATATTTCGCTCACCTGAGAATAGCTGAAAAATGGAGAAAATGATTTATGTCCAGGACGGGGTCATGTTTTATCAAAGGGGCATTATTTGAACAATCTTGATAGAGGACCTGTAGATGAAGCTATGTGCCAAATATCTAAGATCAGGGTACTAGGGTTTTAGACAAGAAGATTTTTTTAAGTTTCCATTGAAAAAATCTATTTTTAGCTCATGTGACCTACATATGCAACAGACTGGAACCATTTGAACAAACTAGGTAAAGGACATCTAGAAGTGTCACCATGCCAAATATCAAAGCTCTGGCCATATTAGTTTCAAAGGAGAAGACATTTGAAAATTCACAATAAAACTTGTATGTAAAACTGTACCCCAGGGGCATAATTTTAACAAACTTGATAGAGGACCTGTAGATGATGCTATGTGCCAAATATCTATGCTCTGGCCCTTGTAGTTTTTGACTAGAAGATTTATTAAGTTTTTAAAGAAAAAATCTCTTTTTAGCTCCTGTGACCTATATATGCAACCGACCAAAAAAATTTGAACAATATTGGTAAAGGACATCTAGAAGTGTCACCATGCCAAATATCAAAACTCTGGTCATATTAGTTTCAGAGGAGAAGATGTTTGAAAATTTTACTATATAACTCAATGTAAAACTGTGACCCCCGGGGCGGGGCCAATTTTGACCCCAGGGGCATAATTTGATCAAACTTGATAGAGGACCTGTAGGTGATCCTATGTGCCAAATATCTGAGCTCTGGCCCTTGTAGTTTCAGACAAGAAGATTTTTTAAGATTTCCTCATTTTTTCACTTTGGTTGCCATGGCAACCAGAGTTCTACATTGTATTTAATTCTTTGAACAAATTTGAAAGAGCTTGACCCAAGGAACATTCCTGTAAAGTTTGGTTGAAATCTGTCAAGCGGTTTAGGAGGAGATGTCATTTGAAGCAATTTTTTAACGACGACGGAAGACGCACGAAGGGGGACACAGGGCCATCCCAATAGCTCACCTTGAGCCTTTGGCTCAGGTGAGCTAAAAAACTAGAAACAAGCTATGGGGTTATGGGTTAAGAGGGAGTAAACTAAGTATTTTCAACAGTTTCTCCTTTATGTTTGAACCAAACCCTATGGTGTGACTACTCATAAGAATAGCCTCTTCAAGAGAATTCTAATGAGTAGTTACACTATAGGGTTTAGAGCAGGCATACAGATTTTAGTTTTCAAATGCTCCCCTTATCTGGAATCCAGGGGCCGGTTTCATAAATCTACGTACGACAAATGTTATCGTTAGTCAGATTATAAAGGTCTCAATTATTATTATTATTATTTATTTCTCCATCTAGTCCTGTCTTGTGACATCTCTTTTGAATCATCTTAAAAAAAGACGATTCCAAAGAGATGTCACAAAACAGGAACACATAATGAAATTAGAAATTAAATGACCGTTTTTGTCGTACGAAGTTTTATGAAACGGGCCCCTGCTTCAAATATGAAAACTCTTAGGAACCTACAAAACTATTATGTACACTGCTCATTAGAGTTATCTGAAAGAGACACTTCAAGGGCTGCCTTTCTCTGAATTTTTCCGAAATCTTCGTATTTTTCTTAATTTCTCAGGAAATACAGATTTTTTTCGAAATCTTCAGATTTCTGCTCTTACTTTTAAAATTCGAAATTTTATGCATTTTTTATACCTTGCTGTTGACTTTGACCCATCATGGAGGCTGGTACAACTCTTCCTGTTTTATTTTCTGTCAATGAGATGGGTGCAACCCTGCTTGCTATATTTGTTGAAGCTGAAGTTCCAGAACCAGTGCCTTTAAATAAAAGATGTCATTTGTCAGGGCTCCAGTTAACCCATTACCCCATAAGTACACCTTTAATTTTTTCTTCCACTAAAGGAAATAGCTCCATTTTATACAGTTATGAATACATGTATGTACTGTAAGAAACATTTTCTGTATATTAGGAGATGGTAGCTTAAAGCAGGCTGAAAGTAAAGCAGAATGTGCCTTAAGGCACATTCTGCTTTACTTTCAACCTGCTATAAGTGGTCACTTGTCTTAACAAGGGCCCCTTGGGGCATATTTTGCTCACCTGAGAATAGCTGAAAAATGGAGAAAATGATTTATGTCCAGGATGGGGTCATGTTTTACCAAAGGGGCATTATTTGAACAATCTTGATAGAGGACCTGTAGATGATGCTATGTGCCAAATATCTAAGATCAGGGTACTAGGGTTTTAGACAAGAAGATTTTTTTAAGTTTCCATTGAAAAAATCTATTTTTAGCTCATGTGACCTACATATGCAACAGACTGGAACCATTTGAACAGACTAGGTAAAGGACATCTCGAAGTGTCACCATGCCAAATATCAAAGCTCTGGCCATATTAGTTTCAAAGGAGAAGACATTTGAAAATTTCACTATAAAACTCTATGTAAAACTGTGACCCCAGGGGCATAATTTTAACAAACTTGATAGAGGACCTGTAGATGATGCTATGTGCCAAATATCTATGCTCTGGCCCTTGTAGTTTTTGACAAGAAGATTTATTAAGTTTTTAAAGAAAAAATCTATTTTTAGCTCCTGTGACCTAGATATACAACCGACAAAAACAATTTGAACAATATTGGTAAAGGACATCTAGAAGTGTCACCATGCCAAATATCAAAACTCTGGCCATATTAGTTTCAGAGGAGAAGACGTTTGAAAATTTTACTATATAACTCAATGTAAAACTGTGACCCCCGGGCCGGGGCCAATTTTGACCCCAGGGGCATAATTTGATCAAACTTGATAGAGGACCTGTAGATGATCCTATGTGCCAAATATCTGAGCTCTGGCCCTTGTAGTTTCAGACAAGAAGATTTTTAAGATTTCCTCATTTTTTCACTTTGGTTGCCATGGCAACCAGAGTTCTACATTGTATTTAATTCTTTGAACACATTTGAAAGAGCTTGACCCAAGGAACATTCCTGTAAGTTTGGTTGAAATCTGTCAAGGGGTTTAGGAGGAGATGTCATTTGAAGCAATTGTTAACGATGACGGAAGACGCACGAAGGGGGACACAGGGCCATCCCAATAGCTCACCTTGAGCCTTTGGCTCAGGTGAGCTAAAAAACTAGAAACAAGCTATGGGGTAATGGGTTAAAAGGGAGTAAACTAAATATTTTCAACAGTTTCTCCTTTATGTTTGAACCAAACCCTATGGTGTGACTACTCATAAGAATAGCCTCTTCAAGAGAATTCTAATGAGTAGTTACACTATAGGGTTTAGAGCAGGCATACAGATTTTAGTTTTCAAATGCTCCCCTTATCTGGAATCCAGGGGGCCGTTTCATAAAACTTCGTACTTGAGAGATTAACAGTATAGGGTTAACTGATGGTAAATTTAGACTTATAACATTTACTTCTATATCTAGGCATGTATCTTAATTTTTGGCAAAATAGGAAGTTTTATTTGCATGTATAAAATTTGATGCTTGTGTTATATATTTGTGATACCTTGTTGATGACTTGGAATAGGCCAATTCATGGAGGCGGCTAAAAGTCTGGCTGGACTTGGTCCATTGTAGTAGAACACTGCAAGAAAAACATAGTCTTAACTCTTTCCTCCCTAATACTTTAAATGGACAATTCCAGTTTCCATCTAAGTCTAGTCCATTTCTGACTTTAAAGGGTTGTTTTTGTCAATGTTTGGCATTGTGACAAACAGTGAAGACCCTGATCAGAGGGCTCCTTTCGGAGCCCTCTGATCTGGGTCTTCACTGTTTGCATAGGACATGTGTACTATTCACAGGTACACTGTTTGAAAAGCACGCCTATATGCGGGACTAGGGTTCAAAGAGTTAACCCGTTACCCCATGAATAAGTCTTTTGTGCCTCTAATTTATTCCTCGACTTAAGAAAATACTACCTATTATTACAGTCATGGATCTGTACTACATGAACAATTTTCTATATTCTAGTATACTGTAGCTTAAAGCAGGTTGATAGTAAAGCAGAATGTGCCTTAAGGGTATTCACTTTTTTTTATATAGGATCTGTCCGACATATAAATGCCCTCTTTCCTTAGCTTACCAGCCAATATACTAGTTCAGATGTTAAATATATTCACAGTAGGTGGAGTTTAATATATGAATATTCAGCAGAAGGGATAAAGGTCATGATTCTGTAATGACTGGCAGCTGTACAAAGTGGGTGGAGTTTAATCTATGAATATTCAGCAGAAGGGTTAAAAGTCATGTTTCTGTAATGACTGGCAGCTGTACAAAGTGGGTGGAGTCTAATATATGAATATTCAGCAGAAGAGTTAAAGGTCATGATTCTGTCATGACTGGCAGCTGTGCACATGTTTTACTGAAAATTTCTCCTAACTAGTGATGTAACATTTTACCTTCCCTTTTAGGAGCTGCGGATTTTGCTTTACGCTTCTGTTTGGCACCTGTCAAATCGTGATATATATGGTCTTCTGTATCAAGAAAAAGTCATGATTAGTAATGTTAACAACAAGCACCATTAAAAGATCGGAATTTACAACATACATTTACTGCTGGAACTTTAAATCAACAATACAAATTTTCAATCATACATTTTTTATTACATTAAAACTTCTCTATTACGAATTATAAGGTGATATGTTTTTTTTAAATAACTTTTTTATTTACAATAAAGATTATGATATTCCAAAAAGGGTTTAAGATTAAGGCACATTCTGCTTTTCTTTCCACCTGCTCTAAAAAGTCACATGTCTCTAAAACTAGACACATGTCATTGGGTAAAAGGGTTAAGGAGCATTCTGCTTAACTTTCCACCTGCTCTAAAAAGTCACATGTCTCTAAAACTAGACACATGTCATTGGGTAAAAGGGTTAAGGAGCATTCTGCTTAACTTTCAAACTGCTCTAACCCATTACCCGATAAGAAATGTTCTACTTTTGAAGACTAAAGACCACTTTAAAAAACAGGTTATAAGTAAAGCAGAATGTGCCATATGCACATACTGCTTTACTTTCAGCCTTTTTTAAGCTACCAATTGCTAGGATTTTTTTTTCACTCACTCATGACTGTATACAGTGGATCTATTTTTTTCAGGTAAGAAATAAATTAGAGGTGTAAAAAGGCCTATTTATAAGGTAATGGTTTAAGCTACCATCTTGAAAGGTACTAGAAATGCTGTAAGTGTTCAGGACATTCTCTGTGGGAACTACTTTCCTTTGAGTAGGAATAATTAGAGGTGCAAACAGAAGTATTTATGGAGTAATGGGTTAAGCAGTTTTCTTTTATGCTAAGCAGTGAATTATAGAGTTTTCTCAGTAGATTATAATGTTATAATCTACAGTGAATTATAACTTTTTGGAATATTTTTTTTTCCGGGATTTTTTTTTTTTTGCTTTGACTTCTTTTTAATTTGAATATGCCATACACGATTACTTTTGTGTCGCAAGTGCAGTTTACTACGCCTTCAAAATGATACTTTGTCTGGAGCACTTTGATTTTGAGAGGCTCCATATCAGGTATTTGACATGGCCAAAGTGATTAATCAACGGCTTTATATTAATATTTCTCTGTTAAAAGCATAAAAGAAATAGAATAATCGTTTGTTTCAGTGTAGGATGGGGTTTTCTTTCATCTCATGAAAAGCAAGGGTTATATTTTCACTTGTGGCTTCGCCACTCGTGAAAATATAACCTTGCTTTTCACTCTATGAAAGAAATTCCCATCTTACACTGAAACAAACAATTATCCGCTATATCTACTGTTACAGATTACCATGTTTCTGTGTGAATCCATTACCCCATAGCATGTTTCTAGTTTTGAAAATAGGTGACTACTTAAAGCAGGTTGAAAGTAAAGCAGAATGCACCTTAAGGCGCATTCTACTTTACTTTCAGCCTTCTTTAAGCTATTATCTGCTTGAAAATAAATGTTATGATTCTTATTTGTATTGTTCGACAATATTGACCTGACGTTGAACTTTATGCATGAATAAATTGTAAAAAGATGACGCAGAATAAATCAATATTCGATAGTCTACGTACAACTTCGGGTTGTTTCGGCTGATTACGTAAATCTTGTTACAGTTGTGATCCTCAGTGCTCCACATTGAGCAAGTTCAAAAGATTATTGTTGATAAACTATTATTCCCGAGTCTCCTAGTATAATCGCATCTACTAAAACGCATCATGTTGCGCTTTCGAGTGGGCTATAATCCAGCTGAGATCATCGATGTTCTCACCTGCGACTCTTGCCAATATATGCCTAATTTATAACCCCCAGATGTAACTAATCTGCAATAGGTGTGTCGTTAGAGCAAGGGATTTGTAACACCGAGGTTCCAGGTTCGAATCCCGATAGAGGGGAAATATTTTTATTTTATAAAATGTTATTTTATAGACCAAACAGACGCTATGACATAATGTTTTTAAAAATAACAAAAGAACCGTGTTCCAATCGAAATAGATGTTGTATGATTACTTAAAAGAAACAGCATAAATTGATAAAAAAAATGTGAAAAAATGTAAGAGTATTGCATGGGATTCGAACCACTGACTGTACGGAAAAATAATCTATAGTCATCTTCCTTACCACTTGCGCTAAATACCTGTCGATATTTGTGCAACCGGGCAATGCTATATTTTCTCAGTGCCGATGTGGTTACAATCACAGGGACCCGGCACGATTGATTTTTGAGATAAATTTTTTTCAAAAGGTATATATAGAGACAAGGGGTACAACTGATTGTTAGTACATTCTCACCCTATCTCGACAAAACCGGGCATATCATAAATAGTAATTGATGAAACGACACCCTTTTTGCACTTCTGTCTAGCTTATATAATACCCTTCCATAAAAACATAACATAAAACCAACTGGAAGCATGCACTTTCAAAAGTAATTGCATTTACTCACAGAAATCAACGACTTTTGGAAAACGGGACAGGTGTTCGTTCACAGCTGAAACCGCATTGACCACTACTGTGTGCTTGTATAGGCGGTAATATCGAACATGACAGTCATACAGTTCCATGGATATCCATTTTTACACCGATCAAAGCTGATTTATACTCAAACCATTGCAATACCAACAACAAATTTGCATGTTTTCATCGGCAGTAAAGCTCTTCTTGTACATGTAGGCTTTTTTGTACGGCAATGCTTTGAGAAGAAATCAGCTTAGATCGGTGTCAAAGCTGTATATTTATGGAACTGTTTCAACTGTATGACTGTCATGCTCGATATTACCGCCTAAACAAGCGTACAGTAGTTGTCAATGACAGTAACACTCGATTACCGCCTAAACAAGCATACAGTAGTGGTCAATGCTGTGTTAGCAGTGAACGAACACCTGTCCCGTTTTCCAAAAGTCGTTGATTTCTGTGAGTAAATGCAATTACTGTTGAAAGTGCATCCTTACAGTTGGTTTCATGTTATGTTTTTATGGATGGGTATTATATTAGCTAGACAGAAATGCAAAAAGGGTGTCGTTTCATCAATTATTATTCGTGATATGACCGCTTTTGTCGAGATAGGGTGAGAATATACTAACAATAAGTTGTACCCCTTGTCTCTATATATACCTTTTGACAATTTTTTCTCTCAAAAATCAATCGTGCCGGGTCCCTGTGGTTACAATGTGCGTTCTCGTATAAATGATAACGAAGTGTTCCGAAGCTATATTTAGAAATGCAACAAAGTGTGTAATTATGCTAATAGAGGTCACCAACGTCAGGTCAATATTGTCGAACAATAACAGTATAATTGGATTTATTTTCTTCAGTAGAGGAATTAATTAAAGGTGTAAAAAGGCATATACAGTGGAACCTGTGAAAACCGGACCCTGAGTAAACCGGAATACTCTGGATATCGGACGGTTAGTCCGGTCCGGAATTTTCCCTTCTTTGTCCTTTGTAAAAATAACCTGTATACACCGGACCCTCTGGAAACCGAATACCGGACGGATCACCGCCATAATTTGCTTTATTTCAGCTCATTTTGACCTCTGTAAACCGGACGGTCAATCCTACCGAACTGAAACAAAATTTCATGGTTTCACGCTGAGCGTGTCATAGCCTCTGGGCATCGCGTCGCCATTGTTTTACAACACCCTGTGTGTACTGCACTATTAGTCGGGATTAATAACACATCTAGGTGTCAACTTTATATCTATTGACAGGAGAAGTGGTCCAGTGGAAACTGTGAAAACAAATTTATGACCGCGGAAATCATCATAAATGATCTGCCCCCACATAACATAGACTTACAAATTAGCGCTTATTCAATCGCGAATGTTTGCATACTTATTAACAGTAATTATAATTAAACCTGTTGCGGCACTTTCATTATTAATTACAGATCTTTATTTGACTAGATCTAGCTCTATAATACCACGAATGAAGAACTTCATTAGTGATAAAACACTTTTGTTTCCATAGCTTCATAGTTGGACGATTTTATGAATTTGGAGAAAATCTGAAGTGAAAGGGTAATTTCTGAAAAGTCTTTGATAACTTTTGCAAACAGTTGGGATCTTGATGAGACGCCGCGAAACGCAGTCCCACATCAGGATCCAGACTGTTTGTCACTCGGCCCGTATTTTGAAAATAATTTTTCAACAATTCTAATTTTGGAACAAGCAGACGACAGTGACGCGACATCTCATCAGGATCCAAGCTGTTTGTCACTCAGGCCTGCACACGTTGTTAAATCTAGATGTGGATCTAAACATTTATTTAAGAAAGCCTTAAGACGAGAATCAAACAATTTGGATCCAGATCAGATGCCTCAAAACGCGGCGTCTGATTTGGAACTAATCTTTTTGTAAAAAACCTTTAAGTCGCGCCCAGCAGGCGACGGGTTTATGTCATGACAACGATGGGGATTTATTTAAGTTTCACGGTTTCGAATTCTGTGTTTATCGATTTGTTACATGGGTAACTGTCTTTGTTTTCCTCTAGATCGCTACTTTGGTAAAATAAAAAATATTTATCTCTAAATCATTATTTATTGTCTCTATTCATACCTTCATTGACTCGAATTCAAGTTAACACCTTCACTGCCGGAGAATCCTTTTCTTCTTCAAAAAATAAGTTTTTTCTTAAAGATATTCAGGTTTCAATTAAAGCACTCTGGATCAGGACCAGACGCCGAATTTCTTGGTTTCTTACCAGATTCTAAACTACATGTACAGTGTTCATTACGTATGGTCTAAATTTAGTATTTTCCACATGTGTACAATGATTGTCACGTGGTGATCAAGTGATTGTGAGTTTTTCAAAATGATGGTGTAAACTTTAAAAATGGATTCCAAAACAAAACACCGATGGAAATGAAAGATAACACGTTACACATGTCAGTATTTTATTTATTCGTTTTATACGATAAATCAAGAAACACTTTGTGTTCACGTAAGGCAAATAAACAAACATTCAACAATACATTTATTACAATAAAGTAAAGTGTATTAAACGGTGCATGGGAAAACGAGTACATGTTCACATATTAGTGGCAATCTGCCGACACTCAATAATCCTGACTAAACCGGACACCTCTGAAAACCGGACAATCGGGTCAGTCCGGAGGGCGTCCGGTTTTCACAGGTTCTACTGTATATGGGGTAATGGGTTGAGCGACTGTTGTATATAATCATTTCTACCAACTACTATATTATACCTGATGAGGCGTGGGGCACACGTCTGCGTTTTCGTACTAATTTGGCACCAGGCAACTCCTCAGTTTTGACATCTGTGTCAAGAAAAACATAAAAATCAATAAAACCTATTTGTGTCCACGATCCCAAATATAGGACATAGGCAAACAGTGTAGGCTCTAATCAGACACTGCATAATGTGGCATCTGATCAGAGTCTACACTGTTTTCTGATAGATATTTCAATATAAAACAAAATGAAAATGGACTTATCCAAAATAAAAGCATGGAAGAATCCACTGGGCACAAATGGGTAATATTTCTAACATGGAACAATCATTGTAAATACCAACAATAGTACAAAATGTGGTTATTAATCTATAAAGTTTCTCGTAAAAGAGTTGTGATTTCTATGTTTCTATATTGAGAATTAACTAAATTCTTTTCTCCTTATCCTGTTACTAGTTTTAGAGACAATTAGTCATTTCAAGCCTTTCATTACTTTCAATCTGCTTTGTCACCTGGGATAAAATCTGCCGATTTGATCACTAAATGATCTTTACATTTCTCTAATGAAATAATTTCACTTTATACAGTCATGAATATGCACCATAAGAAATATATTCTATATCCTAGCAAATGCTACCTTAAATCAAGCTAAAAGTAAAACTGAATGTGCATTATGGTACATTCTGCTTTACTTTCAACCTGCTTTAGCTCATTATCCCCTGAGACTTTCAATGGACAATTCCAGTTTACAGTGACAAGCTGGTCCATTTCGGTCTAATTAGGTTGTTTTTTATAACATATTACAAAATGACAAACAGTGAAGTCCCTGATCGGAGGGTTCCAGCAGGAGCCCTCTAATCAGGGATTTCATTGTTTGCATTAGACAAGTGTACTCTTCACATGTACACATTTGGAAGAGGATGCATATATGCTTCACTAGGGTTCAATGAGTTAAGTTATCACCAGTCTTCAAAATCAGAAACAGGCTATGGGGTAATGGGTTAAAAAGTTTTACCTGGCACTGGGAGTTCTACTACACCATGAACAGTTGGGGAGTAGTATACAAGTTTACATGTTGCATTTTTGGTCTTGTCTGGAACACCTGTATCAAGAAAATAATTGTCATAATCACCTCATTGACACTTATATCTTCAAACGGACAATTCAAGTTTCAAACTACAGTAGAACCTCTCTATTACAACCATTACATGAGATAACATTTTTCCAAGGTTAACACAGGTGGTTTCTTAAAGCAAGATGAGAGTAAAGCATAAAGCTCCTATAGACATTAATCCCCCCCCCACCCCATAGAAGCACCTTTTAGCTTATTTATTCTTTTACTGAAGAAAATAGTTTTAATTTATACAGTCATGAAAATGTACTATAAAAAATAGTTTCTTAATTCTAGCAGATGATAAGCTTAAAGCAGGCTCAAAGTAAAGCAGAATGTGCCTTATGGCACATTCTGCATTACTTTCAACCTGCATTAAGTGATCACCTGTTCTCAAAACTAGAAATAGGCTATGGAGTATGTGGTTAAGCTGGCACCTGTCGTAATTGCTACCAATAAGCCTACATTAAGTGGTCGTATTAGAGAGGTTTGACTGTAGGTCTAGTCCCTTTCTGACTATTGATAGGGGCTGTTCTCACAATTATAGCAAAATGACAAACCTACAGTAATAGGCTTTATTGTATACCTTACTATAAATAGTAACAGATTTTGTTATGATGACAATGCAATACGCCCTTGTGGAGCGGGCCAATAACCGGATGCAGTCCAATTACAGGTTAATTGGACTGCATCCGGATATTGGCCCGGGGGCAACAGAATTTATGAACGTGAAAACGTTAGCAACGTAACGTTCAAAATGGCCAACATTCGTTGAAGATGACGTCATTTGATTTCTATAACGGCTGCGCTTATGTAAACATTCAAACAATCTACGTATTCGTTGATTTTGAACCAGGTATACAATAAACAAGTCATTAAACGTTGAGTGCGGGCCGTCGTTGCTTATTGGCACTCGTTAGCCACATTGGCACTCGGGCCAAGGCCTTCGTGCCATTATGGCTAACTTGTGCCAATAAGCACAACGGCCCGCCCTCAACGTTTAATAACTGTATATTATTATACTGATGGGAATAGTTCCAGATAATAACTATTGCCAATCAAACACTCGTGTCGGCCGATTGCAAATTAGTAGTTGATAGTAAAAGTATACACATTAACTCATTACCCCATAGATACGCCTTTTTATGCTTTTAATTTATTCCTCCACTGAAGAAAATAGTTTTGATTCATACAGTCATGAATATGAACCATAAGATATATTTTCTATATTCTAGCAGATGGTAGCTTAAAGCAGGCTGAAAGTATACTAAAGCAGAATTACTCTCAACCTTCTTTAAGTGGTTACCCGTCTTCAAAACTTTAAGCAACCTTTGGGGGAGTGGGTTTACCCATATATGCCCAGAGTAGAATTCCATTGATGTTCCCCAAGCTAAGTGTTATGTCAATAATGACGGGGCAAAAAACTATCATAATTTTCTTTTATCAAGAATTGTTGCCTAAAAATGTTATGTTGCAATCAGCTTTACAGCCTCTCTAAATGGCTAGGTATAAAATCAATCATTTAAAATCAATATCGAAATCCATTGTCTATCAAAACCTCAAAATCCACTGATTTTCATTTAACCCATTTAGTCTGGTAGCAGATAAGGATATTTTAGCTTAACCTTGCTTGGAGTTGTATAGAAAATGTTTTTGTTGTTTTTGGTAGAATAGACCCTCAGCATCAAGGATCCGATGTATGACCGCCGGTCATCCTTGAGCGTTTCCAGATATTCAAGATGGCGTCCAAGATGGCCGCCAGCATGTATCTGGCTAACTGTTAGGTTTGATTCAATAAGCTATAACGGAATTTTCAGCAAATTATAGTTCAATTTCATCTTTGATGACATAATTAAAGTTCAAAATAGAAATAAAAATAATCTATAATTCAAAATGGCGTCCAAAATGGCCGACAAAGACCATTTTTATGTGAAATAAAATGTAAATGACACTTTACAAGGCTACGATTTGCTCCAGTTTTTTCCCGTCGTGATAATATAATTGTTCATAATTGATAAAAAAAAAAAGCGTGAAAAGATCAAGTTGGCAATTAACTCATTCATAAATGAATTATCAGAGACTATCGCCAGAATACAGTATGCATAAAAAACATACAGCTTAAGTTTACATTGAGTTAGTCCATGCATAACGATGTAAAATGACAAGCTGTTGGGTTTGATTTAAATTTTTCAGCAGAATATAGTTCACTTTCATAACGTTTGACATTATTTAAGTTCAAAATAGAAGTAATAATAATAATGCTTTATTCAAATTGGCGTCCAAAATGGCCGACAAAGTATTAAGGTGACGTCCAAGATGGTTGCGAGAATAAAAATGAAACTGCTGTCAGTTTAGATTAGGTAATTGTCAACTGTAAACAAGATTAAAAGTAGTTCAATACTTCTTCGATGTTTAAAAAAGCAAACAGAGAAAAGTATACTGTTAATTTCAAAATGGCGTCAAAAATGGCCGACAAAATATGCAAAACAGATGCTTGTCTCTTCAATATTATATAATAAGCAAAAAACCCCAGAAAGTAACCACTTTTGTATTCTTAATTAGCAGCGTCTCATACATAAACTTATCATTGTGGCTAAATAACTGAAAATGAAAAGGTCGATAACTCTTTCCGGAAAACAGCATTTTTTATTATAAACTTTCTCCATAGAGGAGATACAATGGTGCTCATATTCAGCCGCTAGAACATTTGCTTAAAGAAAATAAAATCACATTAGACTTTCATTCATCGCAATATTCACGGCGTTATCAAGACTAGAAAGTCTTCAAATATCAAATTACCTCCCTTTGATTTGAAATAAGAATATACCTTGTGTGTTCATTTTCGTTACAAGTGTCGTTTAATATAAATGTTTTACTGGAATACATTGGTGAACGTATGAGCCCTAAAAATCTAAAACAAAACTTGAGTTGATGAAGTACTTCAAAAGATATGGAGCCTGAACATTTACTTAATGTAAAATAAATGTAAAAAGTGAGTATATAATCTATCCACCAAGCATACCATTCTTTTTAGCCTCTTTTTAAGACAAATGAGTGTTTTGAAGAATTACTTAGAATTATGAAAGTCACCATTGATGTTTGTGTTTTGAACATGAATTATATGTTTCGTTTTCTAAATGGCAATCAGAATGGCTGCCAAAGTCAGCGTTTTTGTTTTGTATGTTTTTCAAGAAGTAATATTATATGAGATGTAATATAAATTGGATACTATTCCTGTTTCTGCATGTATTGTGAATTTGAAAATGAGTATGTCGCACACAGCAACCTACTATGTAAAGGAGTTAATAAACATATTGGTTTCGATATACAGTACGTTTATAAATTAGCACATGCATATTGTACTATTATATAAATGAATATTCTTATTAGTAGGAAATAAAATTGCACACTATAAATGATATTTAGAAACAAAAGGTCATGTCAGGTTTCTAACATAGCTTGCAATTAAGTTAGTTGTAGTTGACATGATCCTGCGTTTATTTCTCAACTGCTGTGGATGTCCTAGCAACTCAGGTAGGCTGAATGTGGCTAGAATGTCCTCAAACCTGATTTATATGCTCCTCTGACACGCAGGACCTGGTCATCTCTTCCATAGTCTAACCATTGTGATCTCTTACTAAGTCTAAAGCGCAGAATGGTCCTCCTCGTTATTGAGTTGATGCATGAAGTGGCACACTCCACCTGTCCAAAACATCCCAAACCTTTAGTTCTCATTACTTGTATCTGTGGGACCTCCTCGTCCTGTTTAACGCCACAGATCCAACTGTCACAGGCTCAATTTCTGCAAACTGTCTGCAAGTCTTCGGCAGACGACATTAATGAATAACCTCCATATTAAATGAAAAAATAACAAACAGGTGTTGAACACAATTATACGAGTCTCAAAGGATATAATTGTGCTAGGCCTTTCTTTGAAATGTCCTGTGATTATGACAAGCTCGAATCCTCTTCTAGCAAACACCATGTTACAGAAGCTATTCTAGACACCAAACGTAGCCCCATCGACACCTAACTGAGTAACTGGTCTTCCATCAAAAAGACGAGTTTAGTCCTGACGTCATGGGCATACAAAGTCTACACTGCTTGTAATTTTACAATTAATGTCACATAACTACTGTAATTGAATGTTCTCCAATCTGACAGTCAGCACAGCAACATTCCCTACAGTCTCGAAGAAGACCAAGCCAATGACTACTCTGAGAGCATGAGCCAAGAATTCTTCGTGTTAGCTCTCAGTCAACTCGGTTTGATAACATCCTTCCATCCACCTTTTTGGGTTACCCTGTCAGTGAATGTGTGATGACAGAAAATTGTGTACAGAAGCGCCAATGGAACACCTTTGCTAGACTCTTATGACAGAGCATCATACACTAGTAAAGCAGAACATCAAGCACTGGTACAGCAGAGGGTTGAGATCAAATACCTAATGCAAACCATACACAAAAACTTCACGTAGTACTGCCCGCTTCATGTAAGCGGTTTTCAAACTCTGTTTGACATGCAAATCGCATTCCTCAAACCAAAAGCTCATTCTTGGTATTGAATCTAAAGGCTTTCTCCAGATCAACCAAGGCCACATGCAGAGGTTTGATTTCGACCTTTTACTTGTGCTATAGATGGTACACGGTGAAGAACGAATCAATAGTATCTCTACCCTTAACAACGCAAAACTACATGCATCAATGTTGATAATCTCACGCACAGAGGTATCTTTTTAATCGGTTCATCAACTTTATTGTCTGGTCCTTGAGCTTTACCACATGATAAGTGTCGCTCATACGAGCTTGTTATTCACTTTTTTATTGTTTATTGTTTGAGGATGTAATTTGCCTCCCTGTCCTCAGAGATCACGCAATTACTGAAAATCGCATCAGTCAGTCGTCTTCAAATCTCAAACCCCTTGTTCTCCGAAGCTGCTTTAATCATCTCGGTTATCACTCCTGATAGGCCAGCGGCCTTGCAGTATATCATCATGTCAAGAGTTATGCACTTCTTATACAAGATGACCACTTTTGTAGTGACTGACTTTGACAGTAAATGTACCAAAGTTCTGTTTACTTTGGTAATTCAGGAGTAAAGATGTGCAATTTTTTATATTTGAAATTATATGTGTGATGTCATTCTTTCTTATTCTAATCTATGGTTAAGCCAAAAGACTGTTCAGTCAAGTGTCTGTGTAGCCATGTACTCATTCAGCAATATTTCAAAGATATGATGATTCTTTGCAGCAGCAGTACTAGCTTAGAAACTCACAGAATACATGTTAAAAGGCTTGATGAAAAGGAATACTGTACAAAGTTTTATACTGAAAGATACTGTACACAGTTATCTGGTTTCAAAGAGGTGCCACCACATCCTCAGGAGACTTGCATCCCAAGAAGAATTATTGGTATCCATTCTACCAATTTATTTCCCTGTTCCTAAGAAGCTCACATGTAATTGAACTATTTAACAAGATAGGTGACATGTGGTGACAAATGTCACAGTAATGCAAACACAGAACTTTACTTTTGTACGATAATGTCAGCATTCTTTGCTTACAAAACAGTGAAAGTTATATATTAAAGGTAGGTAATTGGGTTCTATGAACTAATTTATAATATTTGAGTTTTGACTTGACTAATTACTTTTCTGTTAATCTGAAATATTTATTGCATTTTACATCGTTATGCAAGAACTATCTCAATGTACACTTAAGCTGTATGGTTTTTATGTATACTCTATTCTGGTGACAGTCTCTTATAATTCATTTATGAATGAATTAATCGCGATCTTTTCACGCTTTATTATAAATTATGAACAATTATATTATCACGACGGGGAAAAATTGGAGCAAATCGTAGCCTTGTAAAGCTACGCACATACTTTGAATTTTATTCTACATTAAAAAGTACTTTGTCGGCCATTTTGGACGCCATTTTGAATTATAGATTATTTATTTCTATTTTGAACTTTAATTATGTCACAAAAGATAAAATTGAGCAAAAATTTGCTGAAAAATCTGTTAAAGCTTATTGAATCAAACCTAACAGTTAGCCAGATATATGCCGGCGGCCATCTTGGACGCCATCTTGAATATCTTAAAATGCTCAAGGATGACCGGCGGTCATACATCGGATCCTTGATGCTGAGGGTCTATTCTACCAAAAACCACAAAAACATTTTCTATACAACTCCAAGCAAGGTTAAACGTGTCCGCGGCCGGATTAATTACCCCATTGCCTATTTCTATTTTTGAAGACAGGTGATCACTTAATCAAAGTGTGTTGAAAGTATAGCAGAATGTGCCTTCAGCCTGCTAAAAGCTACTATCTGCTAGCATGTAGAAAATATTTCTTATGGTGCATATTCGTGACAGTAACGTGAATCTATTTTCTCCTGTTGAGGGAAAAATAGGCGTGTTAACCCATTACCCATAAATACACCTTTTTTCGCCTTTAATTCATTATTCCTCTGAGGAAAATGGTTCTACTTATTCAGTCTTGAATAAACTCCATAAAAAGTATTTTCTATATCCATGCAGATCATAACTTAAAAGCAGGCTGAAAGTAAAGCAGAATGTGCCCAATGTGCATTCTGCTTTACTTTCAACCTGCTTTAAGTGGTAACCTGTCTTCAAAACTAGAAATAGGATATGAAGTAATGGGTAAATGCAGGGCTGCTATTTCTCCGGATTTTTCCTAAATCTCCGGATTTTTTCCCGGTACATGGTAGCTTAAAGCAGGCTGAAAGTAAAGCAGAATGCGCCTGAAGGCGCATTCTGCTTTACTTACAGCCTGCTTTAAAGTCGCATGTCAACAAAACAAGAAAAATGCTATGAGGTAAAGGTACGATTCGTAAAATCGCACTTGAAAAATGCAAATTTCGAAATCTTAGGATTTTTCATTTCAACTTATGGCAGCCCTGTAAATGGAGTTCAAACAACAAGTGGAACATCACTATGTGATACCTCAGGGCTCCAGATAAGAGGTAGTTATTTCAACAAATCAAACATTTTCTCACTCATTTCAGCACCAAATCCTATGGTGTTACTACTCATTAGAATTGTCTCGAAGAGACGATTCTAATGAGTAGTGACACCATAGGGTTTAATTGAGAATAAAGATTTAAGTTTTTGAAAAACTACCCTTATCTGGTGCTCTGATACCTTGTGTTTCATCTTGACCTGGAGGTGTTGAGACAGGTCCAAGACTCTGTGCTACATACTCTGGTTCTGGCTCAGTATTGACAACTGCTGGTGCAGGCTCCGTGTAGACAGCTGTATCAAGAACACATGTACAACTTGGAATTGCATGTCATATCCATATAAAGGGGCCAAGAAAATGATTACCCAAAATTGAAAGAGTTAACCCTTTACCTTATAGAAGCGCCTTTGGCGCATTCCATTTAATCCCCCGCAGAACAAAATAATTCCAATCAAAACAGTCATGAATATGTATCAGAAGGAATATCTTCATAATTCTAGCAGGTGGTAACTTAAAGCAGGCATTCTGCTTTACTTTCAACCTGCTTTAAGTACTCACCTATTTTCAATACTAGAAACAGGCTACGGGGTAATGGGTTAAACCCATTACTCTATATATGTTACAGTCACAGGGCTGCCATAAATTGACATGAAAATTCCTAAGATTTCCGAATTTGCATTTTGCAAGTGCAATTTTTACGTATCGTAATTTTACCACATAGCTTGTTTCTAGCTTTGTTGACATGTGACTTCTTAAAGTAGGCTGGAAGTAAAGCAGAATGCGCCTTAAGGCGCATTCTGCTTTACTTTCAGCCTGCTTTAAGCTACCATGTACCAGAAAAAATTTCCGAAGATTTAGGAAAAATCCGGAGAAATGGCAGCCCTGCAGTCAATCTGTGTAATTACATGAAATGACTAAAAATTCAGTCATTACGTGAAATGACTGTTTCACTTAATCATTTCATGAAATGTCTAAAATTTTCAGTCATTTCATGAAATGACTGATTACACAGATTGACTGTAACATATATACACATTTTTAATGCATTTTATTTATTCTTTCACTAAAGAAAATAGTTCATTATTATACATTCACGAATATGTATCATAAGAAATGTTTCCTATATAGCAGCTTAAAGCAGGTTAAAAGCTAAGGCACATTCTGCTTTACTTTCAACCTGCCTTAAGTAATCACCTATCATGGATAGTAGAAACAGACTAAGGAGTAAAGGTTTGATAAGTAAAACACGATAAAATTTATTAGATGAGATTTTAGAGATGGTCTGGATGGTTACTTTCTCTGCTAACCCTAGTTGCACATATACACACATTCTTAACGATCTGTGCCTGTGGAGTGTACACTTTTTCTTAAGCAAATAGTATAGCCACAAATCAGAGGGCTCCGGCAGCAGCACTCTGATTAGGGTTTACACTACATGTACTATTTGTCATTCTGAAATGTAATGTGTAAAATAACCCTAAATAGTTAAAATTGGACTAGACTTATAGTTTGAAACTGGAATTGTCCTTTTGAATTTTCAGGGTTCAATGTAACGAGTTGTAATACAGGGCTCCAGATAAGAGGTAGTTATTTCAACAAATCAAACATTTTCTCACTTATTCAGTACCAAATCCTATGGTGTTACTACTCATTAGAATCGTCTCTTCGAGACGATTCTAATGAGTAGTGACACCATAGGGTTTAATTCTGAAATAAAGATTTTAGTTTTTGAAAAACTCCCCTTATCTGGTGCTCTGGAAATACACAGGTTGTACAATTATAAGGTGTAACTCACATTGATAGGAAGAGACAGTCAAACTTTCCGGCCAACCTGGTGGGTTTTCCCCTGCAATGGCATGAACAAAATTGCACATTACTTTAACTCTTTGCATGCTCAGATATTTTTTCGTATGCAACAACTGTTGTCTGCTACTGTTCTAAAAATAGAATTGACAAAATTTCTTTTAAAAACAGCCTGGTCAGAGTGTCAAACAGTCTGGATCCTGATGAGACGCGGCATAATGCGGCGTCTCATCTGGATCCAAACTGTTTGCAAAGGTAATCATTGTAGGATATAGCTGCCGTTAGCATGGTAAGAGTAAACCAGTTATCCAATATAACGCCTTTATTTATTCCTCACAGAAATGTCTACTTACTAACATGTTCTAAAAAAGAGCAACAGAAAACTGTTCCTAAATCCTAACATATGGCTACCTAAAGCAGACTGAAAGTAAAGCAGAAAGCTCCTTCAGGGGCTTTTTGCTTTAATTTGATCATGCTTTAAGAAGCATGTCTTACTCACTGAATACAAGTTGGTAGGGATAAGGTTCAACACGTTCAACCCTAGCTACGGTGGAGAATCTGTTATTCTTTCCCAATAAACGCGTTTACGCTAAAACTAGTATTTGCAGTGCAAACAGTTTGGAGCCAGATCAGACGCCGGGTAACCCGGCGTCTGATCAGGCTCCAAACTGTTTGCCACCAAGATAAACATGAAATATCAGAATTGTCCAAAAGTTGTTCTTTTCTACGTTTTAGTGTTTTGCCTTTGAGTACGTTTGCGTTTAAACGGGAAAGAATAACAGATTCTCCACTGTACGAGTATAGTTGTCATTTATAAAAATTATACCTATAAAGAGTACACTTGTTCAATACAAAAAGTGTAGAAGTGTAGACCCAGATCAGAGGGCTCCTGAAGGAACCCTCTGATCAAGGTCTGCACTGTTTGTCAATTTGCAATATATTGCAGAAAACACCCCTTAATTGTCATAAATGGACTAAACTTAATTGGAAAATGAAACTTTCCATTTAATGTTTTAGGGGTGAATGAGATAATAAACAGCTTAAGCTGGTTCATCAAGATAAGGGTCAATTTAAGACAGAAATTGTTGGATAAAATACCTTTAACATGTTGCAATTCAAATGGAATGTCAAGAACAGAAGCAACCGCTGCTGCAGTTTCATCCTCATTGGGCAAAGTCACATACTGGATATCTGTATAAAGTAAATACTACATGTACAGTGGAGAATCTGTTATTCTTTCCCGTTTAAACGCAAACGTACGCAAACGCAAAGCGCTAAAACGTAGAAAAGAACAACATTTGGTCAATTCTGATATTTCATGTTTATCTTGGTGGCAAACAGTTTCGAGCCTGATCAGACGCCGGGTTACCCGGCGTCTGATCTGGCTCCAAACTGTTTGCACTGCAAATAATAGTTTTAGCTTAAACGCGTTTATTGGGAAAGAATAACACATTCTCCACTGTAGTCATAATACAATAAAACCTCTTTTATATTACCACTAAATTTTGTTGATAAAAGAAGAGTTTACAATAGGTGACTGCTAAACCGATTACCCCATAAATACGCCTCTTTACTCCTCTAATTTATTCCTCTACTGAAGAAAAAAGTTCCTATTTATACTGGTACAGATAAGAAGTCATCATCATCATCATCATCATCATTATATTAACGTGCAGGAGTGGGAGTGTCGTCCACATCGGTGGGCCCCCTTCCAGGCAGCTGGCTAACTGCACGCATAGCAGATCTCACATTGGATCTCCACACATCCCTGTCACAAGGGTCAACTTCAGAAAGTTTCCATTGTCGTCTATCTCTCTCTGCTAGAGTCTTCCATGTCATCTTGGGTCGTCCTGGACCACGTCTTCCCTCAATCTGTATGGTACAGACTGTCTTAATTGCGCCACTGGAGCGTTCAACGTGTCCGAACCAGCAGAGTCTTTTCTCTCTCAGAATGATGTCCAGGTCATCAAGGCCAAGTTGTGTTAACAGCTGATCTGACGTTACAGTAGCCACATCCTCTGGCTTCACATTGCAGATCTGTCTGATCATGGCTCTGTCGTTGCGGCGTAAACGCTGGAGATTTGGACTTGTCAAGGGCCAAGTCTCACTTGCATGTAACATTGCGTTCCTCACACATGAGCTGTAAACACAACCGCAGAGAGCATATCCCCTAGGTAGCAGAAGGATGATACCACTTCTAGCTTGTCATGTCCAACCTGAACCTCATTCTGTGGCCTTCCGTCGATGGGTCGAGCAGTTCCTTGGCATCTGGTGCACCTGTATTCAGGCTCTTCTGTCAGACGCTTGAGGCCACTACATTTCTTATGTACCCAGTGTTTGCAACCGTTGCAGTAGATGCTGTTGCTGCCTACACCAGTGCGGCAGATGGAAGTATAAGAAATATTTTCTATATTTAGCAGATAACAGCATATTCTGTTTTACTTTCAACCTGCTTTAAGTGGTCATCTGTCTTCAAAACTAGAAACAGGCTATGGGGTAATGGGTTAAAGCAAGGTGACAGTAAAACAGAAAGCAGAGAGTCAAAAGTTTGCCATACTTTAACAGTATTGCTAGATTTTCACATATTTATCACATCTTCTAAATATCTTATGACACAGCTAGTTCAAAGGAATGAATGAATGAATGTTATCTTATGGCTCATCGACACAAGCGGTCATTTAGGGCCAAAACAGGTACAAAATGTAGTTCAAATTAGAGCAAAAGCATTTAACTTAATTCCTTGTTGTCACAGGTGATCACTTAAAGCAGGTTGAAAGTAAAGCAATATACACCTAAAGTGGAAACAAGAGTTTCATGAAGGAAAGCCTATTTCTAGTATTGAAGATAGATGACTACTTAAAGCAGGTTGAAAGTAAAGCAGAATGTGCTTTAAGGCACATTCTGCTTTACTTTCAGCCTGCTTTAAGCTATCATATGCTAGAAAATAGAAAATATTCCCTATAATACATATTCATGACTGATTAAATTGGAACCTTTTTCTTCCAGGACGAATAAATAATATTTACTTAAAGGCACTTCTATGGGGGTAAGGGTTAAATACTCCCTGAATCTGGGGCCTGTCTTACGAAACGTCGTACGATAAAAACGGTCGTAAGTCAAAACTTTAAAATACGCCTAATTTCTGATTTCTCCATCAAATCCTGTCTTGTTACATCTTTTTGGAATCGTCTTGAAAATCGTCTTTTCAAGACGATTCCAAAGAGATGTGACAAGACAGGATTAGATGGAGAAATAAATCATAAATGAGAATTTTAGAAACTGACTTGCGACAACATTTGTCGTACGACGTTTAGTAAGACAGGCCCCTGGTGCTTAGTAAAGACATACCTGACTGTACTGAATTCATGTTTAACTTTCCCTGCATTTTTCTTGGGCTTGGGACTTTTTTCTGATTGGCTGTATCCTCGGGAACCAAAGACTTCAATTTGGCATGCAGTGAATATAGGTCCGAAAAAATGGCATGGTAAACTTCACTCTTCAGTACCAAATGCAGCATCTTATGAATAGATGCTGCCAACATTTTACATCTTGCGCTCACAGCAACATATTTATATTTCCCTTTAGTATACTTGAAATTCCTGAAAATGAAATAACAGATTCTGAATAAATATTATTTAACCCTTTACCCATTGCACATTTCTAATGGTAAAGATAGGTGACCACTTTAAGCTAAAATACCCATTCTGCTTTACTTTCAGCCTGCTTTAAGCTACCATCTGCTATGATCTAATAAGACCTATTTCTAATAGCTTCTAATTGTATACAGTTTAACTATTTTCTTCAGTGGAGGAATAAATTAATGGCATAAAAGGGGGCAGTTATGGAATAATGGGTTTAGCACTTGAAGAGTTCATCATGATCTGTTAGTGCTGCGAATATGGATTAGCCCTTTCCTTTTTTGGCTCTAGAGAAAACACTACATTTGCAAACAGCTTGAATCCAGATCAGACGCCACATCTGATCTGGATTCAAGCTGTTTATCACACGTCATTGTTTTTTCTGTCAAAATGTCCAATATGTGACTTTGAGAAAAACAGCAAAAAACAATTTTAAGCAGAAGAGACGTGAAAAGTTGGACATAATCACTACTTCTTTTGGGGGAACAGTGGCAAGCATCGTTGTGAGGAGAGAATCAATGGGGAAGGGCCGTTGTAGTGAGGGAGCGCTGTACTCTAAAGTCTAAACTTACTCTGATTTTTTCAATGCTCTGCTCATATGGTTTCTAAGATTCTTGTTTGAAGGGAAGAAGCGACTATTTGTTTCTGATGCTCCAGGAAAGTTTGCCCTCGAGAAAGCCGTTATATGATGCTTCATTTCTGCCACGCATTTCACACCGCACGCAACTAAATCGTAGACTTTGCTAACAATACTCTTATCAACAGGTATAGCCCCTTCCTGAAAGGACAAAAGTTGTACAGAAAGTTCCATAAAGCAGGTGATCACTCAATGAAGAACAAAAGTAAAGAAGAAATCTCTTCAACAGAAAGTTCAGAAAGTAAGTCCCAATTTATTTATCTTCTAAAGAAAATAGTTCCACTTTATACAGACAAAGGAACATTCTGCTTTTCCTTCAGCCTGCTTGAACAAACCATCTGTGTTCAATACTCAGTCAAAAACAAGCTATGGAGGTAAGGGCTTATCAGAAATGAGAAAAATATTTAACCCATAGCCTGTTTCTCGTTTTGAAAAAGGTGAACATATATAGCAGGTTAAAAGTAAAGCAGAATTCTGGGATTTAGAAAATATAATATTTTCTTAATCCTTGCAGATGACGGCTTAAAGCAGGCTAAAAGTAAAGCCGAATGTACCCTAAGGCACATTCTGCTTTACTTTCAATCTGCTTTATGTGGTCACCTATCTTCAAAACTAGAAACAGGTTATGGGGTAAGGGGTTAAATGTACTAATTTAGAAACAGGCTATGGGGTAAAGGGTTAAATGTATTAATTTAGAAACAGGCTATGGGGTAAAGGGTTAAATGTACTAATTTAGAAACAGGCTATGGGGTAAAGGGTTAAATGTATTAATTTAGAAACAGGCTATGGGGTTAAGGGTTAAATGTACTAATTTAGAAACAGGCTATGGGGTAAAGGGTTAAATGTATTAATTTAGAAACAGGCTATGGGGTTAAGGGTTAAATGTACTAATTTAGAAACAGGCTATGGGGTAAAGGGTTAAATGTACTAATATAGAAACAGGTTATGGGGTAAAGGGTTAAATATTCTAATTTAGAAACAGTTTATGGGGTAAAGGGTTAAATGTACTAATATAGAAACAGGTTATGGGGTAAAGGGTTAAATATTCTAATTTAGAAACAGTCTATGGGGTAAAGGGTTAAATGTACTAATTTAGAAACAGGCTATGGGGTAAAGGGTTAAATGTATTAATTTAGAAACAGGCTATGGGGTTAAGGGTTAAATGTACTAATTTAGAAACAGGCTATGGGGTAAAGGGTTAAATGTACTAATATAGAAACAGGTTATGGGGTAAAGGGTTAAATATTCTAATTTAGAAACAGTCTATGGGGTAAAGAGTTGAATATTCTAATTTAGAAACAGGCTATGGGGTTAAGGGTTAAATGTACTAATTTAGAAACAGGCTATGGGGTAAAGGGTTAAATGTACTAATTTAGAAACAGGCTATGGGGTTAAGGGTTAAATGTTTTAATTTAGAAACAGGCTATGGGGTAAAGGGTTAAATATTCTAATTTAGAAACAGTCTATGGGGTAAAGGGTTAAATATTCTAATTTAGAAACAGGCTATGGGGTTAAGGGTTAAATGTACTAATTTAGAAACAGGCTATGGTGTAATGGGTTAAATGTACCAATCTGAGTAAAAGACGCTTCTATTGGGGCAAAGATTGGAAATGTATACATGTAAAAGCTTATGGGGCATTACTATCATGAAAAGGGGTATAGCGTATCATTCTGACATCATCCTGGTTACCTGGTATAGCGGAGAAGACATTTCTCCCAAGTTTGCCTTAGTGCTTATCAAACACTATGATCTGTGATGTGACCATGACCTCTAAATGACCTTGACTTTTGTCTGACATGCCCAAAGTTGTACTGAACTCAAAAACTTCATGCCAAATGTTTTGTCTCTATCACATGTAGTTCCAAAACCACGGCATAACCCCATTGCCTCTTTCTAGTTTTAAACACAGGTGACAAAAGCCCACTTTAAAACAGATTGAAAGTCAGACGGTTTGAAGCTACCATTTGCTAGGATTTAGAATATACTCATGACTGTACAATTTTGGAACAATTTTCTTTAGTGGAGGAATACATTTGGGGTGTCAAAAGATGTATTTATGGAGTAATGGGATAAAAATATTAAATAGGTGAGATAGGTGTGGAAAACAAACTAATAAACTTACATCTTCAATAGGATGATTCTTATGGGCGTCTCGGTCAGGCATTGCGACACACATCCAGTGCTCAAATGGAACTTCTTTCTCCTCATTTTCCAGGTCAGCAGACAGTTTCTTTATCATTATGCGCCTCACATAGTCTGTATTTCTTTCCACCTAAAATACATGTACATGTTTATACAGTAAAACCTCTCAATTAATACCGCTAAAAGAAGGTTAATTGATTGTATAAAAGACAGGTAACAGCTTAAGGCCCCTTGCATGTCACAAGTTTTCTTGCGGGCAAGCGGAAATGCATCTCAAAGACAAGACTTTTTTAGCATGTGCTTATACTAGAAAATTAAGATAAAGAAATGGTAAAGCTCGTCACCGGCACCTTAAGAAACTTAAAAGCACACTCAAGGTCACAGAGGTCAACCTTTTTGCCTGCATGGACAGGTCTTGTCCATAAACACTGGCAAATCAAATATGAAAATAACACCTCAAGGGACATAGGAATTAATAAGCAATTTTGAAACCTAAACACAGATTTCGAAACCTAAAACCTTTCGCGACCTTAGTTCAAGGTCAAGGAAACTGGGCTAATTTTTTTGCATGCATGGAAAGGTCTTGTCCATATACATATGCATGCCAAATATGAAAGAAATACATGTATCATACATATGCATGCCAAATATGAAAGAAATACATGTATCTCAATTTTTGAGGAACCTAAACGCAGATTTTGAAACCTAAACGCGTGTCCTAAGTTCAAGGTCATGGTCAGAGGGTTCAAACATTTTGCATGCAAGGAAAGATCTTGTCCATAAACACATGCAAACTGAATATGAAAGGAATATCAAAATGGACACAGGAGTTATAAAAATTTTGAGAAACCAAAACACGGATTTCGAAACCTAAGCATTGGCCCTAAGTTCAAGGTCAATGTCACAGGGGTCCAATTTTTTCTGTGCATGGAAAGGTCTTGTCCATATACACATACATACCAACTATGAAAGCAATACCTCAAGGGACATAGAAGTTAAAGGCATTTTTCAAAACCTAAACACAGATTTCAAAACCTACCGGTAAACGCAGGCCCTAAGTTCAAGGTCAAGGTCACAGGGTTCTCAATTTTTCTGTGCATAGAAAGGTCTTGTCCATATTCACACACATACCAACTATGGAAGCAATACCTCAAGGGACATGGAAGTTAAAGGCATTTTTCTAAACCTAAACACAGATTTCGAAACCTAAACGCAGGCCCTAAGTTCAAGGTCAAGGTCACAGGGGTCCAAATTTTTCTGTGTATGGAAAGGTCTTGTCCATATACACACACATACCAACTATGAAAGCAATACCTCAAGGGACATAGAAGTTATAGGCATTTTTCGAAACCTAAACACAGATTTCGAAACCTAAACGCGGGTCCTAAGTTTAAGGTCAAGGTCACAGAGGTCCAAAGTTTTCTGTGCATGGAAAGGTCTTGTCCATATGCACAAACATACCAACTATAAAAGCAATACCTCAAGGGACATAGAAGTTAAAGGCATTTTCTTAAAATTGTTTACGCCATTTGAAACCTAAGCGCGGGCCCTAAGTTCAAGGTCAAGGTCACAGGGGTCCAAATTTGTCTGTGCATGGAATGGTCTTGTCCATATACACACACATACCAACTATGAAAGCAATACCTCAAGGGACATAGAAGTTATAGACATTTTCTTAAAATTGTTTACGCCGTTCAAAACCTAAACGCGGGCCTTAAGCTCAAGGTCACAAGGGTCCAATTTTTTCTGTGCATGGAAAGGTCTTGTCCATATGCACACACATACCAACTATGAAAGCAATACCTCAATGGAAATAGAAGTTAAAGGCATTTTTTTGAAACATAAACACAGATTTCGAAACCTAAACGTGGGCCCTTAGTTCAAGGTCAAGGTCACAGGGGTCCAAATTTTTCTGTGCATGGAAAGGTCTTGTCCATATGCACACACATACCAACTATGAAAGCAATACCTCAAGGGACATAGAAGTTATAGACATTTTCATAAAATTGTTTACGCCATTCACGACGACGACAACTATGACAACGACAACGACTACACCGGGGGTATTGCAATAGCTCTTCTTGTACTTTGTACAGGCGAGTTAAAAACAAGCTTATGCGCGAGCTACCTTAAAGCAAAGTTACAGTAAAACAGAAAGCTCCTTGCTTTAAGCTGTCAAGTGTTGTAAACACAAAATAAATAACACAATTGAGTGGTGGAAATAGTAGGGTTTTACTGTATTTGCTCTTCAGAGTTTTAAACCTAACCTTGTATGTTGGAAAGCGCACCAAGGATCTTATATGAATAATGGCTGGGCAGTTGTGTTTCTTGGACTCTTTCAGTCTGTTTCTACATCTTACCTGTAAAGAAAACGCCATGTGAGACACAGCATAGCACTATACAGTAAAACCTCTCTATAATACGACCACTACATGAGATCAAGTTTTCAAGTTTTAGGCAGGTGGCTGCTTAAAGCAAGATGACAGTTAAGCAGAAAGCTCCTATAGGAGCTTTCTGCTTTACTGTTATCTTGCTTTAAGCTGCCAACTGTATTAACCCTTTGAACCCTAGTCCCGCATATAGGCGTCTTTTTCAAACAGTGTACATGTGAATAGTACACTTGTCCTATGCAAATAGTGAAGACCCAGATCAGAGGGCTCCGAAAGGAGCCCTCTGATCAGCGTCTTCACTGTTTGTCACAATGACAAACATTCACAAAAACAACCCTTAAAAGTCAGAAATGAACTAGACTAAAATGGAAACTGGAATTGTCCATTTAAAGTTTCAGGGAGGAAAGAGTTAAATGCTACCAATAAGCCTCCATTTCAGTGGTCTTATAATATTAGAGAGGTTTTACTGTAATTACAAGCACACCATCTTACTGAATTGTAATTTTAGTAGAAACAGGGCTCCAGATAAGAGGTAGTTTTTTCAACAAATCCAACATTTTCTCACTCTTTTTAGCACCAAATCCTATGGTGTTACTACTCATTAGAATCGTCTCGAAGAGACGATTCAAATGAGTAGTGACACCATAGGGTTTAATTCAGAAATAAAGATTTTAGTTTTTGAAAAACTACCCTTATCTGGTGCTCTGAGAAACACGATAATTTAAACTCACTTTAGTTCGACCATATCTATATTTCTCAGTTACAGCGTGGTTAAGCCATTTCTTCTTAGTTTTGAAATACAGGTATGTTTGCTTTAAGCGAGATCGAGTTATTGAAATCAACTCATGAAATACTGGAAGGGTCGATTTAAGTGAGTTCGAAGTATTGAGTTTTAGGCATTATCACGTATGGGGTACTGGATCAGGTGAAAACTAAACATTTCAATTTTTTATCTTTATTCCCTTTACTTCATAGCCTATTTGTGGTTTTGAAGACAGGTGACCACTTAAAGCAGGTTAAATAAAATAAAGCAATTGTGCCATACGGTGCATTTTTCTTTACTTTAAGCCTGCTTTAAGCAACCATCTGCTGGAAAACACATCTTACACTGCATATTCATGAATTTATAAATTTGAACTATTTCTTTAGTGGAGGAATAAGTTACAGGCATTAACAAGAGTTGTCAGAGAGACAACAAAGCTCACCACCGGCACCTTAAGAAACTTAAAAGCACACTCAAGGTCACCAAGGTCAACCTTTTTGCCTGCATGGAAAGGTCTTGTCCATATACACATGCAAATCAAATATGAAAATAACACCTCAAGGGACATAGGAATTATAAGCATTTTTGAAACCTAAACGCAGATTTCGAAACCTATACCCGGGACCTAAGGACACTGGTCTAATCTGTTTTGCATGCCTGGAATGGTCTTGTCCATATACACATGCATGCCAAATATGAAAGAAATATCACAATGGATATATCGAGGGCTTGGTGCAAAACTATTGTAACTCCTTCACAATTGTGAAGGAGTTACAATAGTTTTGCACCAAGCCTTCGAATTATGAGTTAAAGAAATTTTGAGAAACCTAAACGCGGGTCCTAAGTTCAAGGTCAAGGTCACTGGGGTCAAACTTTTTGCATACAAAGGAAGATCTTGTCCATATACACATGCACACTGAATATGAAAGGAATATCTCTATGGACATAAGAGTTATAGAAATTTTGAGAAACCTAAACGCAGATTTGGAAACCTAAACGTGGGTCCTAAGTTCACGGTCAAGGTCACTGGGTTCAAACATTTTGCATGCAAGGAAAGATCTTGTCAATAAACACTGAATATGAAAGGTATATATCAATGGACATAGGAGTTATAAAAATTTTGAGAATCCTAAACAGATTTCAAAACCTAAACGCAGGCCCTAAGTTCAAGGTCAAGGTCACAGGGGTCTAAATTTTTCTGTGCATGGAAAGGTCTTGTCCATATACACACATATACCAACTATTAAAGAAATACCTCAAGGGACATAGAAGTTAAAGGCATTTTTCAAAACCTAAACACAGATTTCGAAATCTAAACGGGGGCCCTAAGTTCAAGGTCAAGGTCACAGGGGTCTAAATTTTTCTGTGCATGGAAAGGTCTTGTTCATATACTCATATATACCAACTATGAAAGAAATTCCTCAAGGGACATAGAAGTTAAAATCATTTTTCGAAACCTAAACACAGATTTTGAAAACTAAAAGTGGGCCCTAAGTTCAAGGTCAAGGTCACAGGGGTCTAAATTTTTCTGTGCATGGAAAGGTCTTGTCCATATACACATACATACCAACTATGAAAGCAATAGCGCAAAGGACATAGAAGTTAAAGGCATGTTTCGAAACCTTAACACAGATTGCAAAACCTAAACCCAGGCTATCAGTTCGAGGTCAAGGTCACAGGGGTCAAACTTTTTCTGTGCATGAAAAGGTCTTGTCCATATACACACACATACCAACTATGAAAGCAATACCTCAAGGGACATAGAAGTTAAAGGAATTTTTGAAACCTTAACGCAGATTTCGAAACCTGAACGTGGGCCCTAAGTTGAAGGTCAAGGTCACAGGGGTCCAAATCTTTCTGTGCAATTAAAGGTCTTGTCCATACACACACATATACCAACTATAAAAGCAATACCTCAAGGGACATAGAAGTAAAATGCATTTTTCGAAACCTAAACGCAGATTTCGAAACCTAAACGCAGGCCCTAAGTTTAAGGTCAAGGTCACAGGAGTCTAATTTTTTCTGTGCATGGAAAGGTCTTGTCCATATACACATACATACCAACAATGAAAGCAATATCACTAAGGAACTAGAAGTTAAAGGCATTTTTCGAAACCTAAACGCAGATTTCGAAACCTAAACACAGGCTCTTAGTTCAAGGTCAAGGTCACAGGGGTCTAAATTTTTCTGTGCATGGAAAAGTCTTGTCCATATACACACATATACCAACTATAAAAGCAATACCTCAAGGGACATAGAAGTAAAATGCATTTTCCGAAACCTAAACGGAGATTTCGAAACTTAAACGCAGGTCCAAAGTTCAAGATCAAGGTCACAGGGGTCTAAATCTTTCTGTGCATGTAAAGGTCTTGTCCTTATACACATACATACCAACTATGAAAGCAATATCACAAAGGAACTAGAAGTTTAAGGCATTTTTCGAAACCTAAACGCAGATTTCGAAACCTAAACGCAGGTTCTTAATTCAAGGTCACAGGGGTCTAAATTTTTCTGTGCATGGATTATATTGAATAATGACACAGAATGTCCATTGCATACATCCGTAAGCTAATTCTCCGATTTCCATGTAGATGCAAGGAAGTGATTAATGCACGTGGTGAACACATATGATACTAGCTGTAATTTAAGAGAAGAACCTAAAAGGTTAAAAGGTGGGGCTCTATGTTCAAGGTCAAGGTCACAGGGGTCTAAATTTTTCTGTGCATGGAAAAGTCTTGTCCATATACACACATATACCAACTATAAAAGCAATACCTCAAGGGATATAGAAGTTACAGACATTTTCTTAAAATTGTTTACGCCGTTCACGACGACAACAACGACAACGACAATGACGACGACAACGACGACTACACCGGGGTATTGCAATAGCTCATCTTGTACTTCGTACAGGTGAGCTAAAAATACAACAATAATAATAATACAAACCAGTTTTAGTTTTATAGGTTTTGATAAAGGACCATAATGGCATTCCATTATGGTATAAGAAATCGTCATAGACGGCACTCCATCAAATTCAATAGGCAAAAACTGACTCTTCTTCACCTCAAAGCGTAAACGCCTTCCAAAGCTTCTAAAGTCTGACCTTTCTGCAAAAAAACAACACAGCTCAAGTTAGGAGAGAATTTCAAATGCTAAAATCCTGCTTTAACCCTTAGCCCGCCAAATAAATTGTTGTCTGCTATATTTCTCGTCTGCTTCAAGTTTCAAAGTGCTTCAAAGTTGCTCAAAATTGCTGAAAATGTTGTCTGAGTATCAAACAGCTTGGATCCGGATGAGACGCCGAGTTACTCGGCGTCTCATCCGGATCCAAGCTGTTTGCATATGAAGCTATAGTCGTGAGTGGCAGGCTAAGGGTTAAAATTTAAGCTATCATCTGCTAGGATATAGGGAATATTTCTTATATTGCATATTCAGGACTGTAAAGAGTGGAACTATTTCTTCAGTGAAGGAATTAATTAACCCTTTACTTGATAGAAGCGCCTTTTAGCGCATTTAATTTATTCATCCGCCAAAGAAAATAGTTCAAATTTATACAATCATGAACATGTATTATAAGAAATATTAGCTATTTACTAGCAGATAGTAGCTTAAAGCAGATTGAAAGTAAAGCAGAATGCGCCCTTAGGCGCATTCTGCTTTACTTTCAACCTGCTTTAAGGGGTCACATGTCTTCAAATCTAGATATAGGTTATGGGGTAAAGGGTTAAATGCGTAAAAATATGTATCCGGCTGCGTGGCTCAGTGGTAGAGCATCCGCTTGCAGTGCTGGAGGTAGCGGGTTCAATCCCCGACCGGGTCAAACCAAATACTTAACAAGTGTTGTCAAAGAGACAACAAAGCTTGCCTTCGGCACATTAAACAAGAGGCCCAGAGGGCCACATTTCGCTCACTTGAGAACATTAGAAGCTGACTGGGCAAGACAACATTTTGATATAGCTTAACCCAGGTGTCATAATTTGATCTTGGTAGAGGACCACAATGCGAAGCTACATCTCAGATATTAATGATCTTGGCCTAACGGTTTAAGAGAAGAAGATTTTTAAAGGTTTTCCCGTAAAAAAAACCCTGACAAGCCTAGGGCGGGCCAATTTTAGTCCGGGGGTCATAATTTGAACACACCTGGTAGAGAACCACATAGCAAAGCTAGGTTTATGTCAAATATTAAAGATCTGGGCCTTACAGTTTTAGAGAAGAAGATTTTTAAAGGTTTTCCTATATAAGTCTATGTAAAACTGATAAGCCCCAGGGCGGTGCCAAATTTGATCAAGGGGTCATAACTTGAACAATCTTGGTAGAGGACCATAGGGCAAAGCTACATGTCAAATATAAATGATTCTGGGCCTTACGGTTTCAGAGAAGAAGATTTTTAAAGGTTTTCCTATGAACAACTAATAAGCCCAAGGGCGGGGCCATTTTTGGCCCGGGGTCATAATTTGAACAATCGTGGTAGAGGACCACAAGGTAAAGCTATGTGCCAAATATTAAAGATCTTGGCCATATAGTTTCAGAGAAGAAGATTTTTAAAGGTTTTCCTATATAAGTCTATGTAAAACTGATAAGCCCCAGGGCGAGGCCAAATTTTATCAAGGGGTCATAACTTGAACAATCTTGGTAGAGGACCATAGGGCAAAGCTACATGTCAAATATAAATGATCTGGGCCTACGGTTTCAGAGAAGAGGATTTTTAAAGTTTTAATAAGCCCAAGGGCGTGCCATTGTTGGCCCGGGGGTCATAATTTGAACAATCGTAGTAGAGGACCACAAGGCAAAGCTATGTGCCAAATATTAAGGGTTTCAGAGAAGAAGATTTTTAAAGGTTTTCCTATATAAGTCTATGTAAAACTGATAAGCCCCGGGGCAGGGCAAATTTTGACCCGGGGGTAATAATTTGAACAATCTTGGTAGAGGACCATAAGACAAAGCTACATGTCAAATATTAATGATCTAGGCCATACAGTTTCAGAAAGGAAGATTTTTAAAGGTTTTCCTAAGAAAAACTGATAAGCCCCAGGGCGGGGCCATTTTTGGCCCCAGGGTCAAAATTTGATCAATCTTGCTAGAAGATCATTAGGTAATGATACATACCAAATATCAAAGGTCTGGTCCTATGGGTTTCTGAGAAGAAGATTTTTTAAGATTTTCTTATGCATTAAAAGTTGTTTATACGGTCATTAGACAAGAGCCGCCTGCGGCCCTAAATCGCTCGCAGTCATGTTGTTTGAACTAGGAAGCTTATTTGAAGAAAACTGGCAAAGGTTCACCCATCATTACTTGTGTAAAAATATTCTTAAATCAGACCAATAGTTTCACAGAAGAAGATTTTTACAGATTTTCTATACAGAAATATAAGGAAAAATTGCCGCTTCTACTGGCGGCAATGTTTTTAAAGATGACAAAATTATTTTAAGAAATCTGGTAGAGAGTCATCAATTGATCATTTATGTACAATTATTTTCAATTTGGACCAGTAGTTTTCACAGAAGAAGATTTTTAAAGTTTTTACTATACAGTATCATAAGGAAAACGTGCCCCTTCCACTGGCGGCCATGTTTTTTTAGATATCAAAATTATTTTAAGAAATCTGGTAGAGAGTCACCCATGGATCATTTGTTTACAATTATTTTCAATTTGGACCAGCAGTTTCACAGAAGAAGATTTTTAAAGTTTTTACCAACAGTACGTATCATAAGGAAAACGTGCCCCAGTCCCACTGCAATTGCCGGCCATGTCTTTTTAGATATCAAAATTATTTTAAGAGATCTGGTAGAGGATCACCCATGGATCATTTATGTGAAATTATTTTCAATTTGGACCAGTAGTTTCACAGAAGAAGATTTTTAAAGTTTTTACTATACAGTATCATAAGACAAGAGGGCCTGAAGGCCCTGATATCGCTCACCTGTTGTACTGAAGCCTGATAGCTTTACCTTTCTGTTTCACCCATTTTAATCTAAATCCATTCAACTTTGTAGCATGTAAACAATTTTGGAATACAACCTCATAATTCTAGTATAGTAGAGTACATCAAGGGCAGATAACTAGAGCCTTAACAATACTGAAATGAAGCCTTTTTCCAGCATTTCAAAGTATATCAAGGGCAGGTAAATATTGCCACAATTATTACATTTCAACAATAATTGCACTTCTTCAAGAACGTATAGCTACATCCTTTGTGTACAAGTATAATCAAAATCCATTGAAAACTGTAGTTGCAAGAGTGTAAACGCTGTAAAATATGGCATTTTCAGCAATTCAAGGTAGATATCTCTTTATCTATTTGTCCGATTCCAACCATAATCACCCTTTTTCGAACTCTTATGGTCATATACAATCTGGGCAAGTTTGAGAGAGCTTGGATATATATTGTGGCCTCTAGAGCGTAAACACTGTTAAATATATCATTTTCAGCAATTCAAAGGTAGATAACTCTTGACCTATTGATCCGATTACAACCATAATCGAACTCATCCGAAGTATTATGGTAATACATGTATACAATATGAGTAAGTTTGAGAAAGATTGGATAAAATTTGTGGCCTCTAGAGTGTAAACATCGTTAAATATGGCATTTTAAGCAATTCAAAGGTAGATAACTCTGATTTAAACCATAATCCAACATATCTGAACTCTTATAGTCATATACAATCTGAGCAAGTTTGAGATAGATTGGATAAAAATTGCGAACTCCAGAATGTAAACACTGTTAAATATGGAATTTTCAGCAATTCAATGGTATATTAACTCTTGATCTATTTATCAGATTTCAACCAAAATCGAACTCATCCGAACTCTTATGGTCATATACAATCTGGACAAGTTTTAGAAAGATTGGATAAATACTGTTACCTCTAGAGTGTAAACACTGTTAAATATGGCATTTTCAGCAGTTCAAAGGTAGATAACTCATGACCTATTTGTCTGATTTCAACCATAATCGAACTCATCCAAGCTCTTATGACAATATACCATTTGAGCAAGTTTGAGAAAGATTGGATATATATTGTGGCCTCTAGAGTGTAAACACTAAAATTGTTGACGCCGGACATTCAAGGATTGCAAAAGCTCACCCTGAGCTAGCTCAGGTGAGCTAAAAATGTGCCCCACCCACTGGCGGCCATGTTTTTTATATCAAAATTATTTTAAGAAATCTGGTAGAGGATCACCCATGGATCATTTGTGTACAGTTATTTTCAATTTGGACCAGTAATTTCACAGAAGAAGATTTTTAAAGTTTTTACTATACAGTATCATAAGGAAAAGTGCCCCACCCACTGGCGGCCTTGTTTTTTTAGATATCAAAATTATTTTAAGACATCTGGTAGAGGGTCACCCATGGATCATTTGTGTGAAATTATTTTCAAATTGGATCAGCGGTTTCAGACAAGAAGATTTTTAAAGTTTTCACAATATAGCCATATAAGGAAAATCTGCCCCACCCACTGGCGGCCATGTTTTTTAAGATAGGAACATTATTTTATCTTATGGAGGGTCACCAATGGCACATTTGGGTAAAATTATTTTCAATTCAGACCAGTAGTTTTTGACATGAAGAATTTTAAAGTTTTTTCAATTGGTTGCCATGGCAACCACAATTTCAATTGGATGACCTATTATTGTAGAAATCTGAGAGAGTACCCTACAAGGAACAATCCTGCTGACGGTTCTACCCCAAGAACGTGTCTTCAAAGCTTATGCGATCCCGCCTTGAACCAAAACCGCCAGCCAGATGCAAGTTACGGATAAGGGGCAAATCTGCCAGACAATTCCATGCTAGCTGATCAGGATTTACACCATCGCCGTATGGGCTACAAGAAGATCAGAAATCTAATACTAGTAAACCGAACAAATATTATGTACAATAACGCATTTATGTACAGTCAAAATTCAATATTTCGAACTCGCTTAAGTCGAGTATATCTGTATTTCAAAGCCCACAAGTTGCTAAACACGTTTGAACCTTGAAACACGGACATGTTCGACCCAAACAATCAAGAAATAATGTTCTGTTTGCTTTTTTGACAGCTTCGTTGACATGGTGGTGAAATGACAGCTTGTTATCTACGTGTACCCCCAGGTCTTTTTCCATATCTGACTCTTCCAGTTCTTTAATCTCACCGAGGTTGTCTTTCATCTGGTAGACATTTTTCGGGTTGTTGTGTCCGAAGTGCATAACACTGCATTTGCCGGTGTTGAATTTCAACTGCCAGTCTTCTGACAATGCTGACAGTCTACCTATGTCATCCTGTAGTGATGCTCTGTCTTCCTCCGTGTTGACTTTTCCATACATCTTGGTGTCATCAGCAAAAAAAAAATATACGCACTACGCTGTTGACAGCATCAGGAAGGTCATTTATAAAGATGACGAATAACACCGGCCCCAATACACTGCCCTGAGGTATTCCACTTGTGACGTCGGCCCAGTTGGAGACATGGCTATTTACTGAAACTCTCCGAGTACGGTCTTGAAGGAAGTTGGTGATCCACGTCTGCACTGACCCTGTTATCCCGTAGCTTTTCAGTTTGTTGACCAGCTGCTTGTGTGGAACCGTGTCAAAAGCTTTCTTGAAATCTAAATACACCGTGTCCATACGAGCAACACTATCAAGAATCTCAGTCCACTCATCAATACAGGTAATAAGCTGAGTCATACACGAATGTCCAGGAACGAACCCATGCTGTTCATCGCAGAATATCTTGTTTTCAACCATGTGCTACATAACCTGTTCTCTGATGATGGCCTCAAGTATCTTACACAGGACCGAAGTAAGGCTAACCGGCCGGTAGTTTCCTGGTAAGTTCTTATCACCCTTTTTGAATAATGGAGTAACTTGACCCTGCTTCCACTGACTTGGGAGTTTTCCAGATTCTATGGACTTGGAATATTGATGGGGGTAATGTGATCGCCGTTTTGGGGGACTGTCTTTTATATGTTTATTCATGTTTTATTTCAGATCTAATTGTAGTTATTTTGTCTTTTCTCGATTTATAGGTACATATGTGTTATTTCATGTAAAGCGCTTTTGAACGCACAATCCCTGTGTGAAAAGAGAGCTATATAAATCTGGTATAATAATAATAATAATCATATATGATTTTAAGAGGAGTGATGATGCATGGTGAAAGTTCCTTTAGCACTCGTGGATGCAGACCATTGGGTCAAGATGACTTGCAGGCTTTCAATTTCTTCAGCTGCTTCTCAATGCTCTCTTCTGTAATAACAATGTCTGACAGTACTACACCTACTCTCAAGTTCTGGAATATTTTCTGTATCTTCGTCTGTAAACACACTGCAGAAATAATCATTTAAGATTTCTGCTTTAGAGTCATTATCACTGTGCACTACACCTTCCTTATCCGTCAGATCATTCACTCCACTTTTCACCGTCGTCTTGGATTTGGTATACCTCCAAAATGCTTTTGGGTTTGATTTAGCCTCATATGCTAGTCACGGTATGGATTGACGGACATGAGCCCCCCCGGACACGAGCCCCCGGCCGATTTTGCTCAAACATATCAAAGTTCTCAAACATTTGGGGTTAAAAGCATAATTATATAAAGTGCATTAATGGCAAAAAAACACTTAAAAACACATTTTGAAGTTTTAAATCTACAATTTTACACAATAAAACATGTATCTTATCATAAGGTGGGTCGGGGGCTCATGTCCGCCCGCGCAAAACAGGTGGGGGGCTCGTGTCCGCCCGCGCAAAATCAGCCGGGGGGCTCGTGTCCGGGGGGGCTCATGTCCACTTACCGTCGGTATGTGTTGTGTCATTTTGTGTCTATATTTCACTACAAAGGGAAGCATCAATTGAAATCAGCAAAATAATACAACTTTCCTTGATATTCCAGACAATATTCTTTTGAATGGTTTTCTTGATGAAAGATGATTGTTTGTGGTCATTTTCACCAAATGGCATTGTTTTCAGCTTATGTCAGACCTCACCTAGAATACGCCTGCGTAATATGGTCACCTACTTACCAAAAGGACATTCTCGCAATTGAACAAGTTCAACGTCGGGCAACCAGACTGGTTCCCGGCCTTAAAGACATCAGTTACGAAGAACGACTTAAATTCCTTGGTCTTCTCTAACTTTCATACAGAAGAGACAGAATTCAAGTCTTCAAGATCATCCGGAACTACGAAGAAGTTAACATTGAACACAACTTTGTGAACAACCGCCTGTATAGCTCAGTGGTAGAGCATCCGCTTGCAGTGCGGGAGGTTGCGGGTTCAATCCCCGGCCGGGTCAAACCAAAGACTTGAAAATTGGTAGTAATGGCTTCCCTCCTTGGCGCTCAGGATTTCGGGTTAGCATTACGACTGGTTCGTCGGTGTCAGGATAAAGTGACCGGCCGGGTACAGTCCCAATGGTGCACCTAAAATGTGCCCCTTCTCATAATCATCAGAATTGATGGCGGAGAAGTAATAAATAGAAATAGAAACTTGAGGCTAAGTGGACCTTCAGCTACCCGTGGTCATCAGTATAAATTAGAGAAAGAAAGGGCCTAAAGCAGATTTGGTCAGAACAGATTTTGTCGAAGAGTCACTAACAACTGGAATTCCTTGTCATCGGAAACTGTGAATGCAGAAAACCATAAATACCTTTAAGTCCAGACACAACCAAGACTGGAAACACAAAGACAATAAGTTTACTGTGTAATATCATACTAGCAGATTATACTACCATCCTGTGAGGTGCTACAGTTACTATTTAATTTCAAGCTAAGTCCGAAGATGTTGATAGGGCCTAGACGAGTTTCAACTCAACGAACGGCTATCAACGAAAGGAAGGGCGTGTTCGTTTATCAGTCCGGAATCTTCCGGATTGACGGAATCGAAATCGAATGGTCCGGAATTCAATTCTAGAACTGTTCCATCAGTTCTGTTCAAATAGGTGGTGTGAGCAGAATTGTGACGTATCATCATGGTTCCCGGCACAATTTACCAACGCTTCGCCAGCAAATTTGTAATAAGTAGGGAACCAGACTACCATATTTGCAAGGGTTCAATTCCGTTTTTATTCGATTTACTAATTCCATGGGATCGTTCCAAACAGTTCTGGAACTGATAATCGAACACGCCCGAAACTAAAAGGTAGCTATAGGGCGAACATAGACTGGGCCGAATTGTTCAGCCCGTTTAGTTTAACCATGCGCTTTCCCCAAACTGAATTATACTTGCCTGGTTTGGCACTTTTCTTTGTGGTTCTCTGAATCACGAATTTTGTTGATGTTCTTATTTCATGATCAAGGATAAAATCGTCCATTTCTTGTACAGCATTTTCGCCCGAGAAAATTTTCAATTCAGCCATTTTTTGTAGAGGGCGAAGGGTAATAAATCTCCTTCACAGAGAGTATTCATTAGTAGTTCTTCCTCAATATACCGGTACATGAAATTTTAGGTAAAGTTTGACAACCTTTGAGAGATTTCATTTTAATGTGATTTGAAGTGGACGTTTTGAGTGTTACGATAAATGAGATCGAAAAACTACACTTTGTTTTGGTACAAAGTCTGACACTAAATTGTCAACAAAATTGTAATGAATGCACGTGCGAGCATCACTAGTGGCAGTGGCACTGTTGACGTGTTGTTGCACCATCTCTGGCCAGTGGTGAGATCTTCAAACGCAGGGCTCCAGTTAATCATGAGGCGAAAACAGAAGAGAGCCGGTTTTTAAGAAAAATCAACCCATCAGATCACTGCATTTTGGTGACTCATAATGAACATGCTAGCTAAGTAAATTTAACCGCCTGTACCACAGGTTTTGCCTGTTTACCTGTGTTTTCGCCACCCTTAGCTATATATTTTTCGCGCATGCGCTTTCTGATGTAACATTTCTTACTTTTTCACGGATCTAATTCTGGACACAGAATTATACACTGACGGAATCGAAACCTCGCACTATATCGTAAATCTCGTGCGGCGCATACGAGAATCGCGACTCGCGAGACTTGATAAGAGACTGTCTATCGGTAGTCACCAGTCAGTATGATAAATGTGTGTTTTCGAAGCATTGTTCACGGGTTTATATTCCCGTGAATTGATAGGAATGTCCACCAAGTCGTTTAAATCCTATAAAATATCCATAAAAACACTCGAGTCGGTAAATTTCACGCCAGAAATTGCGGACAACGAGGCAAAAAGTGAGGATGTTGTCACGTGACACATATATAATCTCGTAAAATTCAACCGCCGCGAGAGCTCAGATACTCGCCAATTCAACTTCGCTTAGTTGCTATTCCGTTTTGTATAATTCCGTGTTCTGGACTGAACTTTCAATAACACGAATATATACAAATAAAACTTGTGCAATAAACACAAATGTAAATTACTGTACCGTTTTTGAACGAGGTCATTAATGCTCTGGATCACCAGGATGCTTTCTTGTCAATTCGCCACCTCTGATTGGTCGTTCGATAATTAGGTCAATGTAGGCTCTGGCAGTATGTTATAGTTTGTTTCATGAAATTTGAACATTGTTTAATGATTTTGAAATATTTAATTTTTTAAAAGTAAATAATATCTTTTACAACTTTACAATAAAAAGTAACAACGGGCATATAGAGTTAAAATTACCAACATGTCCTTTGATTTGAAACTTTTTATGAATTATTGTTATTTTACCTGTTTCTTTCGCATTTTCGGCGCTTGAAATCTTCCTTAGTGAAACTGTCCTAGTATTTGGATATCCTCTGTAGTTTTCGGACATCCTCGGTAGCCTGCTCGTGACGGAATTCCAAGTGAGTGGCGAAATGGCAAGAAGCAAGGATACTTGACACATATCCTGGTTCGTCCAATTACCAGTGATCTAAGGATTCGTCTGACTAATCAAATAATATGGTTTTTAACTCAAAAGGATATTAATCATATAAAGTAAACATTTCTTTATGTTTTTCAGCTTCAATATGTAAATACACCCATAATTTGACATAAAATAATCATGGTCATGTTTGTTTTGGCTACTATATATAATAGTCCTATTATCGGTGATCAGGTAAAATGACACCCGGAATATTTTTCAGGTATCGGCTTGAACTTCTATCGAATATTATTAAGAACTAAGGCTATCTGTAAACACAATTTTTAACTAAAATATTGTAATATTTTCCGTCACATATTTTCACAGTAGGGGCAGTGGAATATGTCACCTCTGCAAAGCACTCGAAATTTTTTACAATATTTTAAAAGTGTCCAATGCTGACATACATCGCACTGAGCCCAATTTACTATATCTGTTGTAAACGTTCTATCTTGATGGAGGAAACGGAAATCTAAAGAAAAAAAATCAGACCATTTTTCAATGAATGGCCTTTACTAGGATATTTGATCTGTCAAGATTAAAATGAGACCAAAACAAAAAAACATGGAAAACGTTTTTCCTCATAGATAATATCTAGCTTATTTTATTGTTTATCAATATTGGTCAGAAGTTTATGCCAGTAAGCAGTCTTTATTAATCCATCGCGTGACGTCACGGTCACACCCCTTAGTCAACAGTGAATTAAATCATTGGATATACATGTATTGAAAAAATCATCATACAAATAGGTTAAATGGTTTTATATGGGGAGAAAAATATTTTTTCTTGTGGAATTAATTAAAAATGCCCACTTTCCCTAAGAAAAGACATTTTTTGCTTTCTACACCAAAGTCTTCAGTAGCAGTCGAAAGATAAACGGAAGTTACGAGCTTACGCATGCGCGTAGCGAGACTTTGCGGAATACTCGGAACCACGATAAATGGGTCAAAAGTGATACATTTAGATCTATTAAACCCCCCCCATACTATACTTCTATTATAGATACAAGGTAAACTGCACAATTCGACACCTATTCTTTACTATCGACTTAAACTGATGCTAAAATAGACTTGATCACCGATATTCTATTGTGGTACCCTCGGGAAATGATTAATTTATCAATATCTACTTTTTATTTCATCAAATTCCGTCAAATAACGTCACAGTACGTGAATTATGACGAAAATGTGCATCAAAAAGTTTATTGTGGTTTTCGCCGTCCTCTCCCCATGGCAACGGGCCTACATGTATGTAGGTGAGCTCTGTTACGTGTTCACAGTTAACGACCTATGTCACTTGAACTCGCACCAAATATTATAAATCATCTTTAAATGAAATATATTCAGTTTTATATAATTTATTTAGAATGCAAAATTAAAAGAAGCTTTTACCTGTTTAATTTTGGCCAATGAAATCGCTCCGTTCATTCGATCCATTCCAGTATTCAAAATGGCATTGAAAATGAAATGAGTCTTTCACTTGTCAATTTCATGCCAAATTACATGTATTTATTATATACATATCAATGATTTATAGAGATTTCTCAGTTAGATTTTGATATCGTCACTGTTGATATCATCACTCTGTCTAGTGATGATATCACTTTTTGTGACGTCACGTCATAATAATTTTTGTGACGTCGCCGCGCATAAATAATTAATTTTGTGTGTTTTTTCTGTAAAACGTCATTTAAATATACAGTAGAACTTCGATGTGTCGATGTTGAAGGGACCATCATAAAAAACTCGACATATCGAAGCCTCGACTCATGTTTACCTGATGTTTCCTCGATTTTTTTTTCTCAAATATACTCGATCTCCATAAAGCCGACATGTCCGTATGTTACCTGTTGATATTGATTATTTCCAATTAAAAACATTCGAGCGGAATTATGTCTGCCTCGTATCGCATCCAAACTGGATGCATATTTACTAATTTTACCAAAAACCAATCTTAAAGATGTACGTTAGGCGAAAATACGTTTCCCGTAACTCGATTTTCAGAAAAAAACAACGGTATGGACGGATGTCGCTTTTTATCAGCACACCGGTTCTTGTACCCATTCCAGCATATATATTCACGCTGGAACCAGATTCAGGGGAAACCCTTTTCTTAAAATAGTAGCAATATCTCCTTAGAGGGATACGGGTAATTGCATAACTATTGATGCTACACATTTCTGGATGGGTTCCGCGTGAGTCGTTCTTTGTCTATTACACACACATTCTCTTCCGGCATAAAAACATTGACCAAACTACGCATATGCGTTAACGTTCGGTTTAAATTGACTTCACACAAAACGAAATAAGGGTGCTATGATTAAGTCCGTGACAAATAAAATATGGAAAAGAGTTGATGAATCAAGGAATTCACGGGGCCTTTGACACATTCAGAAGGTGTTGGCCTGTTTGTCCTGGATAATTGGGTAGTCAGGTCATTCTGATTCACGACAATCAATCGAGTAAAGATGGTCACGGAGGTGTGAAAAACTCGACACACGAAATGACGGTCAGTCAATTTTTGTACAGTCCAACATCGACACATGTGTAATGAATTTTGAGTGAAACAGTACATACGGACCGAGAAAAAAAGTCGATATAGCGAAAAACTCGACTTATAAAAACTCGAGTCATACGTAGGTTTTTAATAAGGTTATATAGGGAGAAAAGTTGGGACTTTAAGAAAAGATCGACACATCGAGAAACTCGACTCTTCGAAGTTCGACTCATCGAAGTTCTACTGTATATAATAAATAGAATAATCAATTCCTTTGAATAGATATGAAAACTATATCACTCGAATGGGTTGTTATCTGGTTAAATTAACTTGTCCTGCGGACTCGTTTTTTAACCAGATAACAACCCATTCTCGTGATACATTTTTCATATCAATCCAAAGAAATTGATTATCCTCTATATTTTATATAGCTGATAGTGAAGAGGGTCATGTTCCGACATAAACGCATTTGCTCTAATGAAATTAGGTAAAAGTTCCAGCCGTAATTAAGGCCTTTAAATTTGCAAACCGACTAGATTACCCCTTATTTTGGGCAATAAAAACTGGACAGCGAAAACGGCATAAAACTTTTTGATGCACACTTTCGTCATAATTCACGTACTGTGGCGTTATTTGATGAAATAAAAAGTAGATATTGATAAATTAATCATTTCCCGAGGGTACCACAAGAGAATATCTGCGATTGAGTCTATTTTAGCATCAGTTTAAGTCGATAGTAAAGACTAGGTGTCAAATTGCGCTGTTTACCTTGTATCTATAATAGAAGTATAGAAAAAAAAGAAAAAAAAATTTAAAGGGGGGGGGGGTAATAGATCTAAATGTATGTGTCAAGTACCTGTGGCCTGTACAGCTCAGTGGTAGAGCGTCCGCTTGCAGTGTGGGAGGTTGCGGGTTCAATCCCCAGCCGGGTCAAACCAAAAACTTGAAAATTGGTAGTAATGGCTTCCCTCCTTGGCGCTCAGGATTTCGGGTTAGCATTACAACTGGTTCGTCGGTGTCAGGATAAGGTGACCGGCCGGGTACAGTCCCAATGGTGCACCTAAAAAGTGCTGGCCCTTCTCATAATCATCAGAATTGATGGCGTAGAAGTAATAAATAGAAATAAGCAACAACAGTGAGTGCTAAACATTGCAGATCAAGACCAGTCTCCTCATCAAGGACTCAATATTCAGCTGGGTTTGGTCTACAGTTTGTAATGCACTAAGTCTAAAATAGATTCTCTGTTGTAGAATGGCTTCAGCAAGGATTCTCCAGCGCTTGACGGAGAGAGCCAAGCAGGCAGAGGAAATTATTGCTCAACTCAAGACTCAGATTGAAGCAACAAAACAATCTGCAGGTATGTAGGTGAAGATGGATGCTTAAACCAGACTGAAAATAAAAGTATTTTCTACATTTTAATGCTTGATTTTTAAGAAGTGGTACAACTCGAATAGGAGTTAAAACATTTAAACAAACATACTGGACCTTTATGGTAAAAAAACTAGAAAGTGTTCAATTTTGATTTTTTTTTACTTGATTGCGACAAAAACAGAAATATAAATTAAAAACCTACTAGAAGTGAACATACAGGACAGGGCTCCAGATAAAGGGAGTATTTCAAAAACTAAAATCTTTATTTCTGAAGCCCTCTAATTTGGGTCTACACTGTTTGCATAGGACAAGTATACTCTTTACAGGAACATTTTTTGTAAAAGAAGCATATAATGTAATTATGAATCACTAGTGTTCAAAAGGTTAAGTTGTTCTATCAAAAATGAGAATTAATTACAAAATATTTGCAAGTAGCTTTCACAGAGCGCCAGGAGTCAAGTAATTTTTAGCCCCAAAGTTTTCAGAAACGAATGATGGTTAACTGTATTCTTTTTTACTTTTTCAGCATTTAGTGTCAGCAAACCCGAAGAAATCAGGCTACAGTCAGAGAATGCAAGTCTCCGAGCAGAAGTAAGCGAACTGAAAAAGAAACTTATCTATGCAGAGATAAAAAATGGAGGTAAATATTACAAACATCAGTTTAACCATTTTCTCACTGAAGTAGTGATTTAACCCATTACCCCATAAATACGCCTTTTTACGCCTCTAATTTGTTCCCCTACTGAACAAAATATGAACCATAAGAAATTTTTTCTTTACCCTAGCAGATATTAGCTTAAAGCAGGCTGAAAGTAAAGCAGAATGCACCCTAAGGTGCATTAAAATCTGCTTTACTTTCAACCTGCTTTAAGTGGTCACCTATTTTCAAAACTAGAATCAGGCTATGGGGTAATGGGTTAACCCATTATTTCATGGTTTGTTTCTAGTTTTGAAGACAGGTGACCATTTAAAGCAGGTTAACAGATTCTGTTTCTGCAAAACTGGAATTGAAATTTGTAAGACATAAAAATCAACAAAATTACTTTAAAAAGTTCTTAGCTTGCAAGAAGTTAAATGTTGAATAATGTAATACATGTAATGTAGAGAGATTGTACATCCTCCTTATTTTCAGTAAAGCAGATTCCCATTCCTATAAGAAACATTACTACACCAGTACGGGAAGAGCCCAAGCCACAGGAACCACCTAAACAACAGAATAAAGCCCCACCATTAGACAAACCCAAGAAACAACAGAAAGAGCCAGCAGCCAACAAGTCAGACAAAGGTTTGAACCATAGCAAATAGTCGAAACTCAATACAGTCGAACTTCGATATCTCGAACTCGCTTAATTCGAACTATCCGATTTGTCGACACATGAATTGCATTATTTCATGCTCGGTTAAGTCAAACATCCCTGTATTTCAAAGTTAAAACGTGGCTAAGCCACGTTTTAACTTTGAAATACGGGTATGTTCAACCTAACCGAGTTCGAGATATCGAAGTTCAACTGTAATTCAAACTTGTGTTAGTTTGAACGTACCCATATTTCAAAGTTAAAATGTGCCTAAGCCACGTTTTAACTTTGAAATACGGATATGTTCGACTAAAGTGAGATTGACATATCAAATTCAACATACTGGTATGAAATACTGGTAAGATTGATATAAGGGAGCTCGAAGTATCGTGTTTCGACCGTAGATGTGCTATTTTCCACTTAGCTTGTACTTAATTTTGTAAGATTTTTGAAAACCATTTGCTTGAGTTAGGATTGAAAACGATTTGCTTGAGTAAGAGAATCAAAGAAATGCTTAATTTGCAAAAATTTAGCAAAAAAGGGACAATACTCTTGCACAACTGCTGTAATATGGTTGGTTATCAAACTTGACCTACAAATATGCATATCTTGAACTGTAACATTGCTATAACAGTATAACATTTTATACATACAGCTTAGCAAAGCAGGCACAGTAAATAATGCTGTTAATTGCAAGTTCAAAATATAGACATTGGTTGGTCAAGTTTGATACCCAACCATATCACCTCAGTTGTGAAACAGTATTGTCCCTTTATTTTATGAAACTTTCCATTCTGGACTTCCTACCTCAAGCAAATATTAGTTTTCAATTTTAATAAAAACTTTGTTAAATTAAAGAAAAAAAATTGAAAGCCCCTGAATAACTCATAACTCCATAAGTACTACATGTACTTATTACCCTAAAGAAAATGTATTCCTCCACTAAAGATAACATTTCAGTCATATAACCCTAAGGATATAAAGAGTTTAATTTGAGTCAATCTTAAACTCAACTCAAACTCTTTGTAATCTTGACCAAGTCATGAATATGCAGTGTTAGAAATATTTTCTATACCCGAGCTGATGGTAGCTTAAAGCAGGCTGAAAGTAAAGTAGAATGTGCCTGAACTTGCTTCTGCTTTACCTTCAAACTGCTTTAAGTGGTCATCTATCTTCAAAACTTGATAAGGCTATGAGGTAAAGCATTAACCTGAATGTGATTGTTTGGATGCAAATGTGTTAAATTTAACCCATTACACCATAGTTTTAAAGCCAGGTGGCCACTTAAAGCAGGTCGAAAGTAAAGCCTTATTTAAGCTACCCTCTAATAAATATAGAAAATCTTTCTTACAAATCATATCAATGACTGTATGAATTTGAAATACATTGTATTTCCTTCAGTGAAAGAATAAAGTAACCCTTTCAACCCTACATCCTACTGTAGAGATAACTGATTATATATGTAAACAGTGTAGACCCTGATCAGCAGGGTTGGCAATTGACCGGTCAATAAGAGTATTGACCACCCGGGCGGTCAATACTGGTTTTAACCGGTCATTAGTGGTCAATACCGGTCATTACTGGTCAATTGAAATGACCACTTCGAACAAACCTATGTATCATACCCCTAGCAATGTAAATTGTTGTTTATTCTAACATGACACGTGAATTCGTCCCTATAAACAAAGAACAGGTATATCGTAGTATACCTGAGACGTTATACCACGCTCTTCCCTAACCCGCTCCTCCCGCGGTTATATGACATGACGTGACCTCATGCGTTCATACGTTATGTTTTTTAAATTTCTTTCGTTATTCATATAGCCCGTAAAGACCATATACTTTTAACCAGTAACGTTACAGTAATTTTCTCATTCTTCTGTCTTGTTTGGTGTAATGTTTGTTCTATGCCAGATTGTGGATCGGTAAATGTAAATTTGCTTATGGGTGTTAGATTCTTGTAATGCCGCGGAAAAAGTTATTCGGTCGAAAAACTTCATCCGCTGAGGAAATAAGTATGGAACATTTGATTTCCTTTCTAATGAATTTCTTTAAATCTGGTCATGTTAGAATCGAAATAATCTATGTTCTACCGTTGTGAAACTGTATTTTACAACGGTCGGTCGTTGTGGTGCGCAGGAATTGACCACTCAGGCCTTCGGCCTTCGTGATCAATTCCTGCGCACCACAACTCCCAACCGTTGTAAAATACCGTTTCACAACGGTAGAACATAGATTATTTCTTAAATATAAACAGTACATACAAACTGTACTGTAAAGGATCTTTTTAAATAACAGTATGATAATTTGATGTTGTCTTTCAAAGTTTTTCTTTAATGACCACAAGTGGTCTTTTGCCGGATGGCCATTTGATGTGGTCAATTCAATCAGACTACTTATAAAATAAAGTACTAGTACCCTACCTATCTTATTCATACATTGTCATGATTAGCATACTGGGAATAATTATCATATCAATGATTTAATCTAAAGATTGAATTTTAATTACATTTTGTAAATATTTGATAAAACCTGGACTACAATGTGGTTGTTTGAAATGACCGGCCTTGTCAATTGAAAATCGACCAGTATTGACCACCTAGGATCAGTTTGGGAGTTTAGTCACCAAAAGGCTAGCTTTACATCAATCAACCACTAAATACTTCAACTCAATCAACTGTTCACTTACATCTCAACTGAGTGAACTGACCATTAAAAAACTCAATTGACCACTGAAAATTTCAATTGACCAGTATTGACCACTTTGGGAATATATTACAGCAATTAATTAACCATTAAGGTCATTTACCCATAGTCAATCAACAATTAAATGTTGAAGATTCATTGATGTTTACTATTATTTACAATCATGGGATATTCATATGTATTTGCAAAAAAAAAAAAAAAAAAAACAAAAAAAAAAAAATTGCTGTCAAAACAGATTATCATGTGTTATGTTGCCCCATGTCACTGCAGTGGGAGTGTCATAGATCTGATTGTGACCAATCAAATATCTTGACACAGGGTGATTATACACTGACAGGGGTATTCATAATACACTGACACTTTGTATTACTGCTCTGCTGGCTGCAAGGTAATCGGCATAGTCACAGATAATGTGATAAGACATCTGTGATGAAGCAGAACCTGAAGGAGGATGACCCCACTGCAACCATAAACTGTCAGGCTGGGACCCAGCCTGAAAGTTTATGGTTGCCCTGCACACTGGCTGAATCTGCTGGGACAGTTTACTACTCCTGACCAGGTGATAAAGCAAGTTAAAGAAGTCAAGAAATACTTCAGGAATCGCCATATACCTGGTTCAATTGGCCAGGGTTTTCTTTTCAATCCACCAGAGTGGTCGATTCAATCCATCGCAAGTGGTCATATCAGTCGACCACAAGCGGTCAGTTCAATCGATAAATGTGGTCAGTTCAATCGACCAGGGTGGTCTTTTCAGATTTGAAAAATCCACTTTGTGCTTCCTATACCCCCTATATACACTTGAAATAGCTTTCTGTGTATCTGTAATACATAATAACACTATAATAAAACACTTTTAAAGCTTTAAGAGCTTTATTTTAACAAAAAAAGAGTATTGACCGATATTGACCAGTATTGACCACTTCAGGGAGTATTGACCGGGGCGGTTTTAACCGGTTAAAACCGGCCGCCCCGGTTTTTACTGGCCAACCCTGCTGATCAGAGGGCTCCGATAGGAACCCTCTGATCAAGGTCTGCACCTTTGGATAATTCAATTGTTCTTGTTATCAAATCAAAACATGTAGCAGTAGACTAGTTCAAAATACCTGTACAGCGTTTTTTTTCACCCAATTGGGAACGGGTCCGGTACCCCTCAGATTGGGAATTTTTCTTGTCCGATTGGGAATTTTTCTTGTCGCGAAAACTTCAAATTGGGAAAAAACGAGTCGTGAAATGATGACAAAAAAGAAATTGGGAAGTTTATTTCATAATATATGTAGGCCTATATTGATCTAACTTATCAAGTAGCAATTATGCAGTTCATATCAACAGGCAATGCTAACACTAGTAACAGAAATTCATTTTTTCACTGAAAATACTATTTTTACCATTTTGCCAGGTCCCTTCTTTGAATTGGGAACGGGTCCTGTTCCAATTGGGAACGGGTCCTGTACCAATTGGGAACGGGTCCTTTTTGGGGTACCGTCCAAAGAAGGAAAAAAAACGCTGCTGTACTAGAAGAGTCCAAAAGGTTAATAAATGCATACAAGAGATATTTGGGGTTGAAAGGGTTAACCCTTAGCCTGCCACTCACGACTATAGCTCCATATGCAAACAGCTTGGATCCGGATGAGACGCCGAGTAACTCGGCGTCTCATCCGGATCCAAGCTGTTTGACACTCGGACAACATTTTCAGCAATTTTGAGCAACTTTGAAGCACTTTGAAAGTTGAAGCAGACGAGAAATATAGCAGACGACAATTTATTTGGCGGGCTAAGGGTTAAAGGCCTAATAAGACGTGTTTTGGGCAAAATTTGGGGTAATGGGTTAAGTGAGTTTGAGCTTCAATATCACTGTCAAATCTGTATTGTGTCTACAGGAGGAGAACCAAAGCCAAAGAAAGGCAAAGTAGAGAAGTCTGCTACAGATGGAGCTCCTGAGAAAGTCGACATATCTAGGCTCTTCCTGAAGGTTGGGAAGATAGTGGGTGTGAAGAAGCATCCCGACGCCGACTCCCTGTATGTAGAGGATGTGGATCTCGGGGAAGAGCAGACTCGTACCATTGTGTCTGGGCTGGTGAAACATGTTCCTATAGAACAGGTATACTGTCACAAGTTTGAATTTGTAATGCTAGAAAAAACAAGTACATGTATAGTATGATTATCAAACTAGACTATTGATAATCAAACACTTAGAACACTCAATTGATAGTAGATTAATACTCAATAGAGCACCACATGCAGGTTTCAACTCTCACCTGTTTTGTTACTCTAATAGGTTAACCCATTACCCCATAAATATGCCTTTTTACGCCTCTAATTTATTCCTCCACAAAAAAATAGTTCCAATTTATATAGTTGTGAAAATTTAACATTAGAAATAATGTCTATATTTTAGCAGATTGTAGCTTAACTCTTTCCTCCCTGAAACTTTAAATGGACAATTCCAGTTTCGATTTTTGTCTAGTCCATTTCTGGCTTTTAAGAGTTGTTTTTGTCAATTTTGGCATTACTGACAAACAGTGAAGACCCTGATCAGAGGGCTCCTTTCGGAGCCCTCTGATCTGGGCCTTCACTGTTTGCACAGGACAAGTGTACTATTCACATGTACACTGTTTGAAAAGACGCCTATATGCGGGACTAGGGTTCAAAGGGTTAAAGCAGGCTGAAAGTAAACAGAATGCACCTTAAGGCGCATTCTGCTGTACTTTCAGCCTTCTTTCAAGTGGTCACCTGTGTTTAAAACTAGAAACCGGCTATAGGGTAATGGGTTAAGAAGGAACACTCCCAACAAGGTGTGTTTGTAATACCCCCTGATGTGACCATGACCTTAAAATGACATTGACTTTGTCTGACATGACCCAACTTGAACAGAGCTAAATAGCTTTTTGAGTTGAATGCATATGCCTAATATGAAGTCTCTATCACACATAATTTCAAAGTTATAGCCAATGTTAAACAGAGAATTGTTTTATATTGTGACATATTGTTAAGAATTGAACTTCCAGTGGCTTATATTACAAATACAATGTACAAAGTAGTTTGGTTTGATAATGTTGTTTTGCCAGCCAATGTTTATTTCATTGTTCGCCACTGTTTTGTTTGACACTTCCAGATGCAGGACAGACTGGCTGTGTTCATGTGTAACCTCAAACCTGCCAAGATGAGAGGTATCATGTCCCACGGTATGATCATGTGTGCTAATGGCTCCGACACAGTGGAGATACTCCTACCTCCTCCGGGCAGCAATGTTGGGGATGTAGTGGTCGCCAAGGGTTTTGAAGGTAAGTAACTCTGATATGTTTACCCTTTCCCTTCATAGACTGATCCAGGGGCCTCCGTGGTAAAGTTACAATGACTTACATCACTAAGCTCCTCACAGCTGTGAGTTCTAATCCTAGTAGGGAAGCCTTCCAGCTGGCTTGCGGAAGGTCGGTGGTTCTACCCAGTTGTCGATTTGTGTCTGAAACAGTGCATAAAGGGCTTCTGGGGTCTTTCTCCATCTGTAAATAGCTGGACGTCGGGATATGACTGAAATACTGTGAAAAGGGAAGTAAAATTGTTACGAATCAAATCAAATCATAGACTGATCTCTTTCCAAAACTTATCTTTTCCCTCTGAGAAGCACCTTTTCCTCTTAGAAATACCGTTAAACCTCTCTTTTAAGACCACTAAATTATGTTAATTATTAGGTGTTTCTGACATGTGACTGCTTAAAGCAAGGTGACAGCTTTAGGAGCTTTCTGTTTTACTGTCACCTTGCTTTAAGCTGTTGTCTGTCATTTATACACTCAACTAGCCTTCTTTTTAGTGTCCGACATAGCGAGGTTTTACTGTACCTCTTCATACTCCTCGCCTATCCTGATGAAGGAAACCTTTTTTCTACATCTTGTGTGGTGATGGCGTTAATCCTTTCCCTCATAGAAGCGCCTTTTAGGGCATTCAGTTAATTCCTCCTCTGTACAAAATAGTTCCAATCTATACAGCCATGCATATTTATCATAAGAAATATTTTCTTTATTCTAACAGGTGGTAGCTTAAAGCATGCTGAAAGTAAATCAGAATGTGCCTTATGGCGCATTCTGCTTTATTTTCAACCTGCTTTAAGTGGTCATCTATTTTCAAAACTATAATCAGGCTATGAGGTAAAGGGTTAAGCAGGCTGAAGGTAAAGCAGTGAGCTCTGACAGGAGCTGTCTGCTTCACACTACTCTATGTACAGTAAAACCTCTCTATTTCAACCACTAAAATATGGCTACTTGATTATATGAAAGGCAGGTTGCAGCTTGAAGCAAGGTGAAAGTAAAACACAGAAGCTTTCTGATTTACTTTCACCTTGCTTTAAGCAGTCACCTGTCTTTCAGACTTAAAAAAGCATATGTTTAAAGTAATGTCTTAACTTAAAACTTAGATATTAAGTAAGTACACTTCATTTATTCATCCTTGTGTCTCTTTCCTTAAGGTGTACCTGACGCAATGCTCAATCCAAAGAAGAAAGTTTGGGAGACCATAAAGCCGTCACTGAGAACTAACGCCCAGAAAGTAGCAGCCTACAACGGCTCACCACTCTATGTAGCCGGGAAGGGCGAGGTGGTAGCACCAACGTTAGCAGATACACAGATCTCTTGATGGCCTTAATACGCATTACATTATAGAATAAACAGAATAAAGATTATTATAATTTAATTATCCATGTATCGGTAGTTCCTCTTTATTTTTACCTTTTGAAAAGTTTTCATTTCTTAAGCATCTCTCACAAAAAGCTGTAATGTCAAACCTGTATTCCCATTACTTCCTAAATACAGTAAAACTTTACTATAACGACAACTTAAGTTTATTATTTTGTGTTTAAGGCAGGTGACTACTTAATGCAAGGTGACAGTATAACAGAAAGCTCCTTTAGGAGCTTTCTGTTTTACTGTCACTTTGCTTTAAGCTTTCACCTGTCTTTCATACAATCAATTAACCTTCATATAGTTGTTGTAATAGAGATGTTACTGTACGACTTTGATTCATTACTCCACTGAAGAAATGAGTTCCACTTTATACTGTCATGAATTTTTACTATAAGGAATATTTCTACATCCTGGCAGATACAAATGTAGTAGCTTAAAGTAGACTGAAAGTAAAGCATAATGCACATTAAGGATTGTTATGTTAGACTTTCAACCTGCTTTAAAAGGTCACCTGTCTTCAAAACTAGAAACAGACTATGGAGTAATGGGTTCTCTGTTTTAGGCAGTGACCCTTTATGAATACCAAAGGTAGGGTCATTTTTAGCTCAACTTTTTCGAAAAGTCGAGCTATTGTCGTCACCCTGTCGTGTGCGTCTGCGTCTTTGTCCGTTAATTTAGAATACGTTTTTTGTAAGACATCATTTCTCAATAGGAAGTGGCTAGCCCTCCGGTTCCGGACGGTTAGCCTGCCCTATGAGGGTAGGCTAGACGTCCGGAATAGATTTTCGTCAGAGCATATACTGCATAATTTGAGTGAGTTAGTGATATTTGAAAGCTCCAACGCCCATACTATTAATTTGACTTAACCCACTATTCCACACTAGATACACATTGTGTGCATTCAGTCCATTCTTCTAATAAAGAAAAAGGTTGTAATGTTTCATTTATTTAAAATTTGTAAATTGAAATATCTTAATAATTATGAAAGATATCAACTTGAAACTTTGAATACTTGTTAAGTATCAAAAGGGCAACTCATTACAGCAAGGAAGGTAACTCTGTGATTCCAGAGTTATTGCCCTTGTTTTATTTACTTTAAAGTTGTAAATTAAGATATCTAAATAACTATGAAAGATATTAACTTGAAACTTTGAATACTTGTTAAGTATCAAAAGGACAACTCATTACAAGAAGGCAGGTAACCCTGGGTTTTGTGATTCCAGGGTAATTGCCCTTGTTTTGACTTAGAATTTAATTAGATTTCTCAATAACTACCATAGGTTTGAATACTTGTTCAGTTTCAAAAGGGCATCACCTCACAACAAGGCAGATAACCATGGGATTCGTCATTGCAGAGTTATTGCCCTTGTTTTGACTCAGAATTTGTATATGAAATTATTCAGTAACTGTAGAAAGTTATTAATTTTAAACTTCCAGTATATTTGAATACTTGTTTAGTATCAAAAGGACAACTCACAACAACAAGGCAGGTAAAGCAGGCAAAGATATTGTCCTTGTTTTGACTTATAGTTTACTTTAAATGGAATGTAGACTGTCCAAGTATGTTTGAGTTGTTGTTGCTTACAAACTTCTATGATCAAAAGGGCATTAAACACCCATACACATTCTTAAAGTTTGGAAAATGTAGCCGTCTCAAGTATACGAATGTCTAGCGTCCAGCACCCGTTTGTGGTTTTCTCATTTATCCAAGGGGCATAATTTTAACAATCTTGGTAGAGGACCTGTGGATGATGCTATGTGTCAAATATCTGAAGCGCATGGTACCAGGGTTTCAGACGAGAAGATTTTTTAAGGTTTCATAGAAAAAAATCAAGTTTAAACCTCTACTACTACTACTACTACTTTCGGATTGTTTTATTAATGTGCAGGCTCAGGGGCAATATCCACATCAGTGGGCCCTCTACCAAGTAGCTGGCTTGCTGCACGCATGGTAGTCCTTACACCTGATCTCCAGGTTTCTCTCTCTCTAGGGTCGATTACAGTGAGGTTCCCATCTCTGCGATTTCTCTCTGTCAACTGTTTCCATGTCATCCTGGGCCTTCCAGGCCCGCATGTGCCAGCAACATGTGTGTTACAGACTGCCTTCAATGCATCGCTGGATCTCTCCATGTGGCCCTACCACCTCAGTCTTCTTTCCTTCAGGATGATGTCTAGGTCATCCAGGCCAAACTGTACCAGGAGCTTGTTTGACCTGGTGGTGGCAATGTCCTGTGGCTTAATGTTGCAGATTTGTCTGACCATAGCACGATCATTTCAAAGGAGACAGTGGAGATTGGGCTTTTACAGTGGCCATGTCTCACTTGCGTGAAGCATCACACTCTCTGCCACATGTCTTGTATGAGAGATGGCGTGATGTGAGAATTGGTAGCAACTCCTTGAACTTTCTCCATTCAGGTGTAACTTGGGTTATGGTACTAAGCTCACAACCCCCTGCTGTTGAAAGCATGTCTCTGAGGTAACAGAGGCTACCAACTCCAGTTTGTCCAGTCTTACTAGGATCTCAGTCTGTGGTCTCCCGTCGATTGGCCATGCTAATCCCCTACACCCACAGGTACTTGACGCATACATCTAGATCTATTAAAACCCCTCCCCCCCCCCCCCCCCCCTTTAAAATTTTTTTTTTTTATTTTTTTTACTATACTTCTATTATAGATACAAGGTAAACAGCGCAATTCGACACCTAGTCTTTACTATCGACTTAAACTGATGCTAAAATAGACTCGATCGCCGATATTCTCTTGTGGTATCCTCGAGAAATGATTAATTTATCAATTTCTACTTTTTATTTCATCAAATTCCGTCAAATAAAGGGGGGGGGGGGGGTTTAATAGATTTAGATGTATGTGTCAAGTACCTGTGCCTACACCGAGCGCATTCTGTGACCTAGATATCATCCTGAACCTTTTGAACAATATTGGTAAATAGACATCTAGAAGTGTCACCATGCCAAATATCAAAGCTCTAGCCAAGAAGGTTTCAGAGAAGGTGTTTGAAAACAGAGCTGAATGGTATCTATTTAGACCAACATTTAGACCAACATTTTCAACCAATCATATTTGATCAGAAGCACCTGTTGAGATTTGATAGTAGCCAGGGCTCCAGATAAGGGTTGTATTTCAAAACTTAAAATCTTTATTTCTGCATTTAATCCTATGGTGTCACTACTCATTTGAATCTTCTCTTCGAGACGATCCAAATGAGTAGTAACACCATAGGGTTTAGTGCTGAAATGAGTGAAAAAATGTGATTTGTTCAGTTTACTCCCTCTTATCTGGTCTAGGCAATATTACTGTTTTACCAGAATTGTGAGTGTAAAATTTAGAGACACATCCTGAATCTGTTTACTTCTGTGCTTCTACTTTAAGGTATGACATCTGAAATATTTTTTATAGATATCTTGTTATAGTTTACTACCAATTTGTTTTAATTGTTAACTATTTGTACACATTTACCATACATTAATAGCAATATAATAAATGGCCTCAAGTGGGTTAAACACAATTGTGTTGTTTCATCATTATTTACAAGAGTGAAGTGTAAGAGAATCTACAGCAGACTGTGCACAGTAGTGTATTTAGTTATAGTTTGTTTCAAGAAACTCTATGAATGAAGTTTGATATATAGAACAATAGATTAATGTGAGGATCTCCTACCAAGAGCTAGGATATGAGTTAAATTATTGTTTTGTTTTGCATTTCTGTACATGATAGTTTTGCATAAAAAATAAAAGTTACTGTTTCCATTCATGATTGTAAACTTGTATTTTTTGCTTTCTTATCCAATATAGATCTATTACAATTCTTTGAAAACCTAAATTTCATTCAATTTTACACACCCATCTATAGCATTAGTTCAACTACTCATTCCGCTGAATATCCTTTTTAAAGATATTTCTTGTTTAATCTTGCACCAAAAATGGTGCATTCTGAGGGATTCTAAGAAGAAAGTTTACATCAATAGAATGATGTAAATATCCCCCAATGAAACAGCAAAAAAGTGGTTTCATAAGACAAAGAGAAGATAAAATCATAATCTGGAGAATTTTAGCTTAAAGCAAGGTGGCAGTAATATAGAAAGCTCCTAATGGGGCTTTCTGTTTTACTGTCACCTTGCTTGAAGCAGTCACCTGTCGTAAACAACTAATATTTAAAACAATTTAGTGGTCGTAATAGAGAGGTTTTACTGTATTAGATTATGGTTGACAGTAGTCAAACCACGGAGTAATACAGAACAGAACAGAACGTATTTTATTCAGACTTGTACATAAGTACATCATCTTAAAACATAAGTAACAAAACCACATATTATGTCAGCTCATGTACATGCTTTGCCTGTCAAGGGAGCCTACTCTGTCGGGCTTAGTCGTGTCTAAGTTAGCTCAGTTACAGGACGTGTATTTTACCGTTCGGGGCAGGCGACTGCATAAAAGAGGTTAAAAAATAAAAATGAAATCTGAATGTACAGGAGGATATTTCAAGCTCCACTTCCAGCTGACTGGCAGACCGTAGGTAAACTTTCCTGTGATTCTATACAAGAACGCGTTTCGGATTCTAGATGGCCAGCGTAAGATACTTGTTATGAGGCTAAGACTTTTCACCTTTTCCCCCAATTAATTCGACTTTCAACGCCTTTGATTTATTTCTCCAACTAAGAAACGGTTCCAATTTATACAGTTATGAATATGCACCATAATACGTTAGACCTATATATCCTAGAAGAACCATGGTAGCTCAAATCAATTTGAAACTAACTTGAAAGTAAAGCAGAATGCGTCTTATTCTGTTGTACTTTCTGCTTCATCATTGCTACTTTCAATCTGCTTTAAGCGGTAACCTGTATTAAACACTACAAACATGTTATGTTGTAGCTATGGGTTAAGCCAAATTAAGACAATCATTACAAACCTAGGGACGACTTTGCATGGCTTATTTACGAGTATTTGTTGCCAGGGTTAACCATAACAGGTAATTCCACAAATTCTCTAGACGGTATGAAGCCATATAATCCAGGTAGGTTTAGCTCTCTGACGAAGCAATCGGCGATTTCTTTTAACTTGAAAACAATTATGGTAATCGGATAAAGATGAACCCACAACCTTTGAAATGAGATTAACGTATATCTGTCTTATATTATAATATCAATGTTGTTTTAACATAAATACATGAGAAATAAGTATTATCTAGCGCTCTATTTACACTTTCAACCCTAGCGACGAGTATACTCGTCATTTATAAAAAAGTGTACCTGTGAGGATTACACGTGTCCTATGCAAACAGTGTAGACACTGATCAGAGGGCTTCTTAAGAAGTATTCTGATCAGTGTCTTCACTGTTTGTCATTTTGAAATATATTGTTAAAATCAACCCTAAATAGTCAGAAATGGACTAGACTGATTTTGAAATAGGAATTGTCCATTAAAAGTTTCAGGGTGAATGAGTTAAGCCCCAGCTTTGATATCGTTTACGTAAGACAAAATATCGCCTGTTCACGTCCAGTATTGGATGGGTCACTTTTTGCAATTGTATTCTTTTAAACTGGGGTGGGTGGGGTCTTACACCAAACAAAACAGAGACTTAAGGTTTCCAAAACAACTGTTTGGGTTTTTTAGTGTTTTTTATTATTATTTATAATTACATTCATGTTAGTTCAGCAACGTTACCTATCAATAGAAATTGTGGTGTTCTCTTAAGATAAGTCTCGTTTTAAGCATTAGAAAAAGCACGAAGAAAGCTTTTGATTGCATCTTCCTTGCTTTACCTTAAACCTGTATATATCTACTTTTTTGTGTTATAATAACTTAATTCATTATCCCATGGCCTGTTTCTAGTTTTGAAGACCGGCAGGGCTTCCATTTCTCCGGATTTTTCCTAAATCTCCGGATTTTTTCTCAGTACATGGTAGCTTAAAGCAGGCTGAAAGTAAAGCAGAATGCGCCCTAAGGCGCATTCTGCTTTACTTACAGCCTGCTTTAAGTGGTCGCATATCAACAAAACAAGAAAAGGGCTATAGGGTAAAGGTACGATTCGTAAAATCGCACTTGAAAAATGCAAATTTGGAAATCTTAGGATTTTTCATGTCAACTTATGGCAGCCCTGGACAGGTGACAAATTGAACATGTTGAAAGTAAAGGAGAATGCGCCTTACTAAAGGCGTTCTGCTTTATCTTCAGTCGATACACTCTGCTCTTTTTTATTGTGCATATTCACAGGGATAATCTATACTAAAGTACTTTAGTATAGATTATCCCTGATAGTCATGACTATATAAAGTCAGGAACGTACATTAGATATGTATATACGTTCCTGATAAAGTGAATTTACTTTTGTCAGTGGAGGAATGAACTAAATGACGTAAAAGGATGTTATTTTTATGGCAGGACCATTTCTCTGGATTTTTCTGAATTCTTCGGATTTTTCATAATTTCTCCAGACGTAAGGATTTCCTCCCGAAATCTTCGGATTTTCCTGCTCCTTCGTTTTTTATTTTTGATAGTACGCCTTTTTCCTTATTTTCCTCATTGTTACCGCTAACAAATAGTTAAGATCCAGATCAGACGGCATGTTACCAAAATGTGTGGCATGCAAAATTATTATTTTGCATTTTCTTTTGGGACATATAGGCCTAACATAAAAGTGTCAAAAAGTTTTGATCAAGATTAGACGCCGAATAACCGAATCATCCAGCGTTTCATCTGGATACAAACTTATTGTAACAGTTACCCCGTACAGTTCCGTATGTAAAACAGGGTAGACCATTTCACTGCCAAATTGTTCGAGACATTTTTACCCCTTCACCGTTTCATTGTCGTCTGCTTCAATTTTGTTGTCTTCAATGTCGTTTCAAAGTTAAGAAATAAGGCAGTAGAGTCTACAATTGAAGAAATTTCAAAAGGAGTGTCAAACAGTTTTGATCATGATCAGACGCCGCATTACGCGGCGTCTGATCAGGGTCCAAACTGTTTGCAAACGCGTGTTCAAGCGGCATTGACAGTATATATAAGGATTAAACCATCAGACAAAATTCACTGGTTTGTTCTAGACCTGTACATAGGTTGTATTCGTGGTAAAGTGGATTCTACATTTTGTTTCACAGAAAAACACAATACTTTATGTTTAGACTTTTTTGCGTCCCACTGACTTTTATCTAGATTTGGTCTTATCCCCACTTGGGTCAGTACTTAGCAGATTATGACCCAATTTCAAAATGTTATATATATCGCATTTCCCGATTTATAAATTTCCCGCTGTGTCGTTTGATTGTTTCTACTACATCTTAATTTCCTAAATCATCTCTTATAAGAGCTGTTTGCGCCCAAAGACTGTGACATACCGACACTTAAACATACTTTCACGCTTCAATAATTTAACCAATTAACGCCAGCAGATGATCAAAGTGTGCCGTACAGTAGGTAAGTCACGTGACACAGTTGATCGAAAGGGTGGTGTAACTGTCTGTTATCTCCGAACGCTGTCGATTTTTCACTTGAAAATTTATTTAATCGATAATTTGGAACGGAAATAAATGTATCTATATCAAAATGGCCCGTAGAGTTGATAAAAAGAATTAAACGCGCTCAATTTGATTTCAGTTGTTTCTCAAACATTAGGGTTACGTTTCGGAAATGAGTGGCGTGTCCTTTCGGAGCACACTATGAGTTACCACTGAAAGAAACATAATAAACTACAAACACGTTAGTTCAGGTTGCATTCAACTTGTTAGGATTAAGGTTCAAAATGGGACTAAAAGGTGAATTAATAGTTTGAAACGCTTGAATCTTTCTAGGCCGGAATTGGATACCGCATGTTACATACATGGAAAGTCGGAAAAACACGGACTAAATAAAGCAAGCAAGTAAGTGTCAATGCTAATTTTTACGAACACTGGTTGTCTGCCTTTATAGTCTGTTACACTTGGTTATGGCCTGAATGGAAAATATGCCCTACTGGTTTACATTCGAGATTTGCAATAACATTTTGAGTTGGAAACGACATGTTGCATGCAATGACGAATGAACAGGCCATGTCCCTAGATGAGAAAAGACACACTTAATTCTTTAGTTAACTTACATTTTGTACATGTCATGTCATCAAAACCAAATGCTGTGCCAACTCATTTCTGACATTAGAATCGTATAGACGATACGATTTTTACGAGTCGTGACATCATAGGGTTGATAGAGATGCATTCTGCTTTACTTTCAACCGTACTTTAAGTGGTCACATATCTTCAAAACTAGAAACAGGCTATGGGGTAATTAACCAAGCCACTGTTTTACCATGCAGAATTATTTCAGCAGACATCATTTCAGCAGACCATATTTTATGACAAGCATGTCAACTTTACACAGGCCTGATGACTTTATTGTGACACTTGGTTTAGTCAGACAATGGGCAGAATTGTATTCATTTGTCATTGCCCATTTGTTTACACAGGGTTACACATATTGCAAGTTTTAATTTCGTGCAATATGGGGAACTACAGTACAGCAGGGCTGCCACAAGTTGATTATGAAAAATCTTAAGATTTCTAATTTTTTTTTTTTTTTCGAGAATGAGTTTACGAATTGTATCTTTAATCCCCCATAGTCTGTTTGTAGTTTTCAGGACACATGTATGATGACTACTTAAAGCAGGTTGAAGGTAAAGCAGTATGCGCCATAACTCATTTGCAAACATCATACCTGTAAGGAGTACACTTGTCCTAAGCAAACAGTGTAGACTTTGATCAGAGGGCTCCTAAAGATACACATTTGTAGGGTAGTCCAGATAATGAGGATGCATGATGTATCCTGGATGAGCTGAGAAAAAAGAGTTAAAAATCGACATACTGAATTTGAAATGATAAATTTTGAACGCAGAGTCTTTCTAGAAGGACTAAGTTGTACAGTTAATTAATTTCTGCACTGAAGAAAATAGTCCCATGGTATTACAGTCATGAATATGTATCATAAGAAATATTTTCTATATTCTATGAATTTCTATCAGATGGCATCTTAAAACAGCTGAAAGTAAATCAGAATATGCCTTAACCCATTACCCACTACTTATGCCATTAATTTATTCCTCCACTGAAGAAAATAGTTCCAATTTATACAGTCATAAATATGTGTGATACAAAATGATTTTTATTTTTGTGAAGGTCTTAACTTTTTAAAGCTGGTTGAAAGTAAAGCAGAATGTGCTTTAAGGTGCATTCTGCTTTCCTTTTGACCTGCTTTAAGTTGTCACCTATTTTAAAAACTAGAAACAGGCTATTGGGTAATGGGTTAAAGTGCATTCTGCTTTACTTTCAGATAGTTTTAAAAAATTAAGTGGTCACTTGAGGTTATGGAAATAATTTTAATTTATAATGGGACATGTATAAGGTATATATCATTATGTTTTTTGTTGATTTTGTCATTTCAGGTTAGATGGTCATTGAGTAGATGAAATATACCTGGTGGGAGCCAATTGAGATGCTTCTGGTCACAGAACTGGAGCAGACATAGATACAGGAAATAACAACGAGCAAGATGCATTAGAACACCTTGAATTGATTGATTGACAGAGTGGTGTTTGTAGAATGTTTTCTGACCGGCATAGAAAAATGGCGCATGATGGACTTTATTTGGCACTATTTGCAAGCCTTGTGGTAACGCTTGCAGCCTCCTGTGCTGATTCTCCTATTGCCCTAAATTTTGATATTGAAGAAAACGAAGAAAAAGGAACTGTTGTAGGAATATTGAAAAATAGTCTCAATTCTACCTTGCAACCACCATACAAAGAATCCTTCTTCTTAGAGACTTGGATTAAAGAGATATTTGCAATAGAATATGACACAGCAGGAACCATAACAACTAAAAAAAGTTTAGACAGGGAGAAGAATGATACATATTCTTTTTATGTAATGAAAGAGTCTGTACCAATTTGCGTTAATATAACAGTACTTGATGTCAATGATAATGCTCCAAAATTTGAATTGAGTCACCAAAGAATTCCCATCTCAGAAAGAGCTCCTAATCTTAAACTGTCTCTAAAAAGTGTTTCAGACCCTGACATTGGGCGAAATACTATTGCAGGTTATAGGCTGGCATCTGGAAACACCGACTATGTATTTAATATCACAGGGAGGACATCAGGCCCACAAAAGTTACTTCTGGATTTAGGTATCAATGGAACTCTGGATTATGAAACAACCAAAAGCTACAAGCTGATAGTGGAAGTATTTGATGGTGGGAACCCGGCAAAAACCTCTCAGATGACTGTTGATGTTATTATTGAGGACTATAATGATAACCAACCAATATTTAATCAAAGTCGGTATTCAGCTCGACTACCTGAAAATGCAACAATAGGCACAACAGTTGTACATGTATTTGCTACAGATGCAGATTCTGGAGACAATGGTAAAGTCCACTACTACATTGAAGGAAGTAAAGACGCAGAGGAGTATTTTGTCATCAATGAATGGAGTGGAGTGATTACATTGAACAAGAAGCTGGATTATGAAACAACAAAATCCTATGATATATATGCTGTGGCAGTTGACAGTGGAAATCAGTCCGTCGAAACAAAAGCTGCAATTGACATTACAGTGACAAACATCAATGAACAGCCTGCCAATATCTTTGTTACATACTTAACAGACACAATTGATTCAATTCCAAGAATTCCTGAAAATTCTCCCGCAGGTCATCCTGTTGCACGTGTCTCAGTAAGTGATCCAGAAGATCCTGATAATTCTGAGATTCTTGTCATACTAGAAGGTGCTGATGCCTTGTTTTACCTCCAACCAACAGAGAACAACCAACAAACACCAAAAACATACCAACTTAAAGTGATGGGACCATTGGACCGAGAGAAGCAAGCCTCCTATAACTTGACTCTAACTGCCATGGACAATGGTTCCCCTCCTCTTTCAGCTTCAAAAGTTCTAACTATAATCATTGACGATGTTAATGATAATGCCCCAGAATTTGCTAAAGTCAAATATGAAGCTGAAGTGTCTGAAATGTCTGAGGAGGGAAGTTCTGTCCTCCTCGTTACTGCCTCGGATCCAGACTCTGGTGAAAATGCCCGCATTTCTTACAGCATACTGGGAAGTGGTGCAAGCAATGCAGAATGGTTCCAGGTCGATTCAAAATCAGGATTAATTACAACACGTGGCTCAGTGGATTGTGAGGTGGATTCACAGCCTTCATTCATGCTAGTGGCTACAGATCACGGTGTTCCGCGACAGTCAACAAGTGTACTAGTGGTTGTGTACGTCAGGGATATAAATGACAAAGAGCCAACATTTGACCAAAGTCTGTACCTTGCCTCGGTTCCAGAAAACCAAAGCATCCAGAGCTGCATTATTCAGGTAGGTGTCCCAAGTTTTTAAATGATCTGTCCTGTAATTCCATCAAAGCTAAAGTCTGTAGGTCTTAATCAAACCCTGTAATGATACAACTTTTTAGAAGACAAGTAGTTACAAAATATTGTTTTGAAATTTATGCTGAAATCCCGGTTTCCCCACAAACTTCCCAAATGTTGTCTGATGGAAATGGACAATAAACACTTCTACAGTCTGACTGTGAAAGCCGGCTTTTATAGCCAAACTGTTGAGTGTTTATATGGGTTGCGAAGTTAAGCAACATGCTGCACAGTTAGTACCTGGATGGGTGACCAGCAGGGTATACCATTGGCCTCAGTACAGGTAAAATTTGGTGGCAGCAGTTGAGATGACATCCCCATCATCCCCGGATCCATGTCCCATTGTAACTACTCACAGAGTTGTTCTTTAGAGACAATGCCAAAATGTAGTCACAATATATTGTTTGGTAAACATTAAAATTATAACATTTTCAATAAGTATAGTCCCACATAGGGCTTGATGGAGACTTGAGGATTTTAGTATTAGTACAGTCGAGCTTCGATATCTCGAACTCGCCTAACTCGAACTATCCAATGGTTTGACACATGAACTTCATTATTTCATGCTCGGTTATGTCGAACGTACACATATTTCAAGGTTAAAACGTGGCTGAGCCACGTTTTAACTTTGAAATACGGGTATGTTCGATTTAACCGAGTTTGAGATATCGAAGTTCGACTGTATTTGAAATATGTAGAGCGAATGACTGATTGCATTGATGCTTCATTTGTAAGTGATCTCTGTTGTAATTCTATGCCATAAGGTTGGAGCTTAACACCTTATGTAGTTTTTAAAGTCATCATTAAATCACTCAAAAAACCTTTAAAACTCTAAATGAAAAAAGATCTGGTAAATTCTGTTTCCCTGTATTTAACTGTTTAGCCCATTATGCCATAAAATCATCATTTTTACGCCTTTTATTAATTTTATTCATCCATTGAAGAAAATATACAGTCATAAATATGCACAATTAGAAATATTTCCTTTATCATAGCAGATGATAGCTTAGCCTTAAAGCAGGCTGAAAGTAAAGCAGAATACACCTTAAGGTGCATTCTTCTTTATTTTCAACCTACTTTAAGTGGTCACCTGTCTTCATAAATACAAACAAGCTATGTAGTAAAGGGTTAAGTAAGGATTAATCTTATACATTAAGGTTGAATATTCATGTCAATATTCAGGAAAAAGTAATAAGTCTTTTGGAGTTTTACTTTCAGAGTTTTACTTATATACTTATTTAGCAGTACAGATAGTCTATCATAAAGCGTTTTCATGTTTCTTCATTGAAAAGCAGATGCACACAGGATTTACTGTGAAACCCAGAGAAACAGAGAAGCACAGAACCTTCTTGCAAGAATCTCCAATTCCACAGAACTTAATGCATTCTTGAAATAGAGACATGTTGAATATTAATGGGGTCACAATATTCTGTTGTATATGCAACACAAGGACCATTATTGTACTGCTGTTAACTATGGTATTGGTATAGCCTGTGATTTAACCCATTACCCCATAGCATGTTTCTAGTTTTGAAAATAGGTGACCACTTAAAGCAGGCCGAAAGTAAAGTAGAATGCGCCTTAAGGCGCATTCTGCTTTACTTTCAGCCTGCTTTAAGCTACCAGCTGTAAAAATTTATAAATTATTTCTAATGTTAAATATTCACAAATGATAAAATATATTCACAAATGTATAAAAGGGAACTACTTTCTTCAGTGGAGGAATAAACTAATGGTGTATTTATGGGGTAATGGGTTAAATTTCTAGTCTTATGTCCTTATCAATTGAAATTTAGTGACATATCAAGGGTTGCCCAAAAGATTGCTGTATAAAGTTTATAGATATCAAGAATGTGGTAACATCCATCTTTCGGGCAATCCAGAGAATCCACAATATTAATTTGGAAACACTCTGAATCCAGATAGGATTGTAGTTACTAGGACATACATTCAAGATTCAGTGTTTTGACAAATCGGCTGAATTTTCTTTAGAAAATGTTTTGATGGTTTCCCTAATGTTTAGGGTTTCTCTGGCTTCATGTTACACCCCTAATCACCGGTGACGCCAGAAACCAGGACTGGGCGTTCATTCTTCAAAGGTCTGTTAATTTGTTTTTACAAACAAATGCCTTGAGAGTAGTGCATAGACCGAGAGAGGACAGATTAGCCCATTGCACTCAGTGATAACGGTTCTTATATTATTTGTAAACAGTTTGTATCCAGACCAGGCCCCACATAATGTGGGGCCTGATCTGGATCGAAACTGTTTGACACTCAAATTGAAAATTTATCTAGTTGATTTAAAATGCTGTTAGTTTCCATTACAGTGCAGTAGCTATTTGATGTAGATGGAAAGTATATAGTGTTAAGGGTTGGGGAAACATGGATTTTTAGATAGGAACTGCTGAAGCACTTTGATAATGAAGCAAACTTCATAGATAATTTCCATGTTTATTTGACAAGTTTGGTATGAGAGTTTGTCAGTGTTTGGGAATGTAGCAAAGTGGCAGGGTTTTGACACATTCGTCCATAGATAGGACTATGCATGCCTGCTAGTCTTTAATGAATTGTATCCAAAACTTTATAAAGTACTTGCTTGTAAGGGGTCCATAGTAAGTTTCAGGGGTATAAAATTATTTATCTATTGTATCTTTTGAATTTACTTTTTTGCCTGAAGAAGCATTGGTACTATCCTGATTATACCCAAAGTTTGTTTATATCTTTTCTGGATTTTAATCATTTTGTATGAATACTGGTACCTTTCGCAAAGTTTTTGCAGTTTAGTTAGAATTTGGCAGTATAAGAATTATGAAATTTTTGCTTTACTGTCATTCTGCACTGAGAAATCACTTGAATAACTCATTACCCAATAGTATGTTGGTGACAACTTAAAGCAAGTTGAAAGAAAAGCAGAATGCACCTTAGCCTTAGGGCTCATTCTGCTTTGCTTTCAGCCTGCTTTAAGCTATAATCTCCAATAATATAGAAAATTTCTTATGGTACATACATGTATTCATGTCAGTGTAAAGTGGATTTATTTTCTTTAGTGGATGAATAATTTAAAGGAGTAAAAAGGCATAAGTATGGGGTTAATAAAAGCATCACAATCACAGAGCCTTAGCTTGAGTGGTTGTTATAAAGCAGCCGGGCTATATTGTATATACTCAGGCACTGTGGTCAGTCTACCCGCCAAAACAAATTTGTGTAATTGCATCATGATTATTAGTTTTGTACTTATTGTCCCACCATTTTAATTGAAAATATCCCTCCTTTTCATGTCCAAAGCACCTAAAGCCATAGGCATACAACACTTATTTCTTGCCTATAGCTTTACTTAATTAGCACAGTCAAACCTGTCTTTATCAGTTTTACCTACCATAAAATGAAATCAAGAAACCTCTTTGGATGAAATCAATCATAGTAATTGCAAACCTTCTAAACAAGCACCTGCTTAATGCTTTACAACAGAAATGCAGAAAGCTCCTTTAGGAGCTTTCTGCATTTCTTTTGTAATGCATGAAGCAGCCATTGTCTTACAAACAGTTTATGTAAAACAATGTGTGACTGTCCTCCTGTTATGAAGTGATATCCGAGGCTTATTGAGAATGCCAACTTGTACAAATATGACATATTTCTGCCATTGTATCCCTGTGTTGATCTCTGTTTGGCTGTTTTAGGTATAATGTTTGATCAGGGTGTCAAAGAAAGTATTCAGGGTGAGGGGGGTTTGTTTGTTTTATTACTTTATGTTAAGCTCTCGGCCCTGTGTAACGGTTGGTACTCTTTGTTTGCAAGTTCTACGTCAGTGACTCGTATCCATGTGAAATACAATTTACACCTTTAAGCTTTTAGGCTGTCATTTCTTTGCAGAAAACTGAGAAGTTGTTGAAATCAGATTTAATCGAACATTTTATTTTTCTTTTAAAAAATTAGTCTGTACAAAACTTGTCAAATAGTGAGTACAACTATATATTTTTGTCAATGGTGTAAATTCAAAATTATTCAACACTGACCAAACCATTTTGACTGTTGTTAAAAGCAGTATGAGCCATGTCTTAAGAAAAGGCTACAAGCATGGCTAACAATGCAGACCCATATCAATGAAAACGTCAATGTTATACTACGTTAAAAGTCCTGTGATAAATAGTGACATGTGGACTGTTGGCCTGTTGGAGCTTTCTGTATTACTTTTTGGCCTGCATTAAGTAGTCCCGTTTCTTCATTGGTTTAAATAATAGTTAGTTAACTACAGATTGATATCAATATTTTACTCAATAGCAAGTCTCTCCAATGAATAATTATTTTATAGTTATACAACTTACAACTACAGGACTAAGGACTTGGTGTGTTTGTGATTCTGTAGTACCGGTATATATGTACATGATGTATGTTATAGTTTTCCAGTACAAATACATGTACACAATTTTCCTGTTTCAAGAAATGGTACAGGAGATTTTACAATAAACAGCAGTAATCTGCTGTTGAACTTGAGGCCTAATGAATATTTAATCTGGTTGGGGAGTTGGAATGGCTTTTTTGTGGTTGGCTGATACTTTGAATGAAATACACACATTTCATGCCTTTCAATATACAGACAAACATTTGTAAAACGACCAGTCACTGAAGATTGTTGGAAAAAGGAACAAGTTATTGAAAAGCCTTCCAGAAAACTCTGATGTCATTTGTCTGCTTAATACAGGACAAATGTAATGCAAGAAAAATCCTAAAGGAGCTGTCTGCATTACAAAACTTTGTCCTGTATTAAGGTACCACAGGTCTTTAAGACTGGTTTTAATTATCTTAAGTTTGGATTGATTCAGTATTGTAAACAGTATATAAACAAATTCTGATGAGGCCAACTGTTGTTTAAGAGAGGTTTCCGAATGTAAGTCAGGTCAAATTAGTTTTAAATCTTTGTACATCAGACATCGAGAAATATTGCTGACTGGAACAATTGCCGTCTGCTACTGTTTTTGAAATATAAGTTAAAATAATTCTTTGCAAAATAGGGTCAAAGTGTCAAACAGTTTGGATCCTTCTGAGATACCGCTAAATGTGGTTTTTCATCTGGGTCAAAACTGTTTGAAAGGTAATGATCATAATTTGGCCACTATTAACCCGACATGAGCTCGTGTAATCTGTGCTAAGGTAATTACAAGTAGAGTGTTTTGTGACAGATTCACATATAGATATTTGTTGATTTTACAGTAAGTGGTAATCAGGGCTCCAGATAAGAGGTAGTTATTTCAACAAATCCAACATTTTCTCACTCATTTCAGCACCAAATCCTATGGTGTTACTACTCATTAGAATCGTCTCGAAGAGACGATTCTAATGAGTAGTGACACCATAGGGTTTTATTCAGAAATAAAGATTTTAAGTTTTGAAAAACTACACTTATCTGTTGCTCTGGTATAAATAAACAATTATGATGACAGTGTAACATCTGCAGGTGTGTTGTGACAGTGGATGTAAGTCACAATAATCCTATGTAAGCTCTGTACAGGGTTCTATTGTACGGTCATCTCATTTACCCAAAAGATATACATTTTTGCACCTTTGATTTATTCCACCCCTAAGGAGATAGTTCTACCTTTATATTGTCATGAATATGCACCATTCAAAATATTTCCTGTATCCTAACAGATTTTGGCTTTAAAATAAAAGATGGCCAAAACTAAAACAGGATGCTTTTAGATGGATGGTTTATGCTGAACAAGAGTAAAGTAAGATACTCTTTTATGAGCTTTCTGCTTTACTTTTGTCTTGCATTGTCACCATATGAAAGACCTTTATGATTAAGACTTCATTGTTATAAAAATGCTAATAAAAAATTTGGGTGTCCTTATTGGCAGAAAGTTGGCTCTTAACAAAAATTGATAGTACATGTACTTATTGTTCTAGTACTATGAACTGTAAAGCAACAATTTCTCGATATTATAGGAGAAAGCCGGTAAACTAAATGGAATTAGACATATTGTATGGCTGATAATGAGGACCTAGATCAGAATGCCATAGATGGTGCTCTTTGATCCCTATCATTAGGAACTATTATGTTATATGTAATATATTAATTGTAACATGGCTGAATTCTTTTGATATCGATATATGGCCTTTATGCATAGATGTAAGGGTAATAATTTGTTTACTCCATTATGGAATAGCTGAATACGCTTGTTGGTGAAAGCTGTTTGAGCTTTTACAGTCAAAATCATGTTAACCTCTGCCTTTCTTTGAAGAAGTATGGTGATTTCTAAAGATGGGTGACCACTTAATGCAGGACAAAGGTAATGCAGAAAGCTCCTGTAGGAGCTTTCTGCATTACCTTTGTCCTGCATTAAGCATGCAGTTTTTCCATGTAAAGCATGCTACCTGTAAGAACTGCAGTAGATCTTGCTTTGAATGGCCGCTACACACATAATTGACTGTAGATAGTTCTATGCGTTATTGCTTTAAGATATTTATTCAACCGGTTGTCAGTCAATACAGTTTTTATGATAGCGGCACATTGATATAGCCTCGATGGAAAAAAGGAGTTTCGATAGCATCTGAATACATTAAGATATTTATGAAGCCGGTATATAGTAAAATCAAAAAGGTGAAACCCACAAACCATTCAACTACTTTCAGGGTAAACAATTCATTGTACAGATGAAATCATGTATAGCCTCAGAGATTACTAGCTGAAGCAAAGAGAGAAGATTTATCAATGGTTAAGATTACATTAAGTTGTTTAAAAAAATGTTTCCGTTAACTTACGTGACCCTGTTTTTCTCACTAACCCATACATTGTATAACCTTTTCTTTGCTTCAAAATAAACAAAATTCAAGCTGCAATAAATCTGAGAGCAACATTAGATGACAGTGACACTTACTATAAAGCTCTTATCATCATAATCACTTTTTTTCTCTCGCCAAAATGGGTTTCAAATGTATAAATTTGAAGAAAAAAAAAAGAAATTATATTACAGGAAGCAAGTTGTCCAGATTTTCCAAAGAGCCTTCAAAGATGCCTCTTCCCATTGCTCGGCATAATCACAATATATTCATTAATGGTCGTATGAAAATAACAGAGCTTTCTACCTCATGTTTTGCTTTTTATACATTACCCCATAGCCTGTTTCTAGTTTTGAAAATAGGTGCCTGCGTAAAGCTATCATCAGCTGGAATATAGGAAATATTTCTTAATATACATATTCATGACTGTATAAATTGTAACTGTTTCCTTGCATGGAGGAATAAATTAAAGGCATCAACAGTCGTATTTATGGGGCAATGGGTTAAGATATTCTTGCACTTTTGTCAATGGAAGTATGGAGTCTTTCTGTAGCTGCTATAGCCTTCTGAAATAGATTGTTTGTACTAATGGCTGTATAGAGTAAAGGGTTAAGGGCTTGCTAGGGTCATGACATGCCCGGGTATTGTCTGTGGTCTTGGTCATTGTGATATGTTGGTCCAAGTTTCTCACTTGTCTTGTCAGTGAACACCTCGTAAAAGTGTGAAGTTAGCAAAGTCCACTCTGGTATGTTTCCATACCAACCATTCAGACATCCTTTTGACAATTACATTTACCCAGATAATTTTACTCTTATTGCTTTAGATCTATTGTGTGTTTGATAAAAAGAGTTAATTGAAAAGTTATGTAGCTGGGTTACAGGGACTCATTTAACCCATTTCCCCATAGCATGTTTTAAGTTTTGAAGTTGTGTGACCACTTAAACAGGTTGAAAGTATAGCAGAATGCGCCTGAAGGCACATTCTGCTTTACTTTCAGCCTGCTTTAAGCTAAATTATCTGCTAGAATATAGAAGATATTTCTTATGATTTTTATTTGTGACAGTATGAATTTGAAAAAATTTCTTCAGTAAAGGAATTAATTATAGGCTTAAAAATGTGTATTTTTGAAGTGATGGGATTAGGGGAGTATAATTATGTATTATAAAAACTAAACTCTTTATGTCTGCACCAAACCTCTTTAGTATGACTACTCATTAGAATGGTATTGAAGAGATGATTCTATTAAGTAAGTCACACCATAGGATTTAGTACAGATATGAATGGGAAAATATTGGAAAATTCTTTTTCACTTTCTTATCTGGGGCACTAGTTGTGGGTTAGTGATCAGAATTTGACTGCTAACATGTCATCTGATTCCCAAAGGATTTGAAAGTTTTCATAAGATGATTTTTCTTTCATGTTTGAAGATGTGAGGGTACAAATGATTTTCCAAATGTGGACCTGTCATAAACAATTTGTCATGCGGAAAGAAAGAATTCTAAAAGAAAAATCTGTAAAAGTAAGAGCTGCAGATAAGGAGAATATTTCAAAGTTCTTCATGTGTCCCTGCCAAACTCTATGCTCTGAGTGTGTGTGACCACTCATTAGAATCATCGCTTTGGCAGTAGAAATGAAATAAAGAAGAAATGTTGAAAAAACTTGCTTCAAATACTTGTTTAACTCTTTCCTCCCTGAAACTTCAAATGGACAATCCCAGTTTCCATTTTAGTCTAGTCCATTTCTGACTTTTAAGGGTTGTTTTTGTCTATGTTTTGCATTATGACAAACAGAGAAGACCCAGATCAGAGGGCTCCTTAAGGAGCCCTCTGATCTGGGTCTTCACTGTTTGCATAGGACAAGTGCACTTTTCACATGTATACTGTTTGAAAAGGACGCCAATATGCGGGACTAGGGTTCAAAGGGTTAAGTATTACAAATGTACAGGGAATGTAGCATAGATACAGTATAAGATCTGCAGATAAGTTTAAGTAAACTGTGCATTAAAATTTCTTCTTCTTTATACAAACTTTGTTGTGACAATTAACTCATTAGAATTAAATGACTTATTAAACAGAAAGATTTCCAATAATTTCAGTTAACCCTGTCCAAAACTCGATGTTTTGACTAACTTATAAGATTATCTAGTGAGTAGTCACAACAAAGGGTTTTGTAAGGACTTTTTACAGAATTTAGGACTTTTAAAATATCACCAGTGTGTAAGGCTTGGAGGTTTTATCAGAAGAATAGAGGCAGTTCCAGGCATTACTAATGGAGCGAAATGTTGTGGAAACCGAAGACCTATTAGGGAATGCCAGGCATCAGTCCCGATAAAAATTGATGCTTTGGATGGCATGCTCCTTCCATTTGCCCTATCAGCCACACATTACTTCTCCTGGTTACTGATTGATAGAATTAATTGATGGAATGAATTGATGGATGGTTAATGTCTGAGGTGTGAAGCTCGGGTAATATTAGTGCAGCAACTGACCCCATAGCATTAGCTTCATGAGAGGGTAGTACCTATAATTCCGTTTGTCTCCACCTAGCCAATGGCACTAGGTAAGAGTGAGTAAGCTGAACAAACCAAACATTTTCTCTTTCATACCAGACAGTTATCAGCACAAAAGATTATTTTCCCCACCTAAATGCATCTTTTAAACAACTTTAATTTATTCCTCCACTGAAAAAAATAGATCTTAGACTTTGTACAGTTATGAATATATATTATAAGAAATACTTTTATATCCTACCAGATGGTAGCTTAAAGCAGGTTGAAAGTAAAGCAGAGCGTGCCTTAAGGCACATTCTGCTTTACTTTCAGCCTGCTTTAATTGGTCACCTATATCTTCAATACTTTGGTGTAGGCTATTGGGTAATGACTGATTAGTTATACTACCGGCTGATTGTATATTAAAATATATTTTTATGGTGCATATTCATAACTGAAAAGTGGAACTACTTTCTGTTGTGGAAGAATAAATTAAAAGCATCTAAAGGCATATCAGTGATGGAGTAATGGGTTAATAGCGTATTGGTACATGGCTACATGTGTATCTTTACACCTTGTACATGTGATGGTGTTCTATCCTATTAGCATGAATCTGTAGAGTTGTTTGCTGATGGGCTTGATCTGGACTGACACTGATCACACACTCTCTCTCTCCTCCTACAATACAGGGCTCCAGATAAGAGCGAGTAAACTGAGCAAATCCCAACATTTTCTCTCTCATTCAGCACCAAATCCTATGGTGTTACTACTCAATAGAATCATCTCGAAGAGACGATTCTAATGAGTAGTGACACCATAGGGTTTAAAGCAGAAATACAGATTTTAGTGTTTGAACTACTCCCCTTTATCTGGAGCTCTGCAATACTAACATAGTAAGTAGATTACATCAAGATCATGTGGGCTGGATTATAGTCTGATAATCCGTAATGTGCATCATGATAGGAAGAATTTATACATGAATATATATTAACACCATCATGTTGTTTTGCATCACTATCTAATGAAAACCTGCTAATATTTTGTATATAATATGCCTTTTAGCCCATTACTCCATAAACACATATTTAATAGATAGTTCTAATAAATTCTATGGATATGTATAATATGATATTATAAGAAGTATTTCCTTTATCCTAGCAGAATGATGGCAGCAGGCAGAAAGTAATTAAGCAAAATGTGCCTTCAGTCGCATTCTGCTTTACTTTCAACCTGCTCTAAGTGGTCACCTATCTGCAATTCTAGAAACAAGATATTGCATAAAGGGTTTATTTTCCTGTAAGCTTCTATTAAGAGCATTTAAGAAACGTTTATTATGGAACTTGAAAGAAGTAAATACCGTTATCATTGGAGCTCAATCTGTAGATGATTAATCTAAACTCTCAACCCTTTCAACATCAAATAATTGTCATCTGTTTAAACTTATGTTAGCTGAAATTCAAGAATTGGCTGTTTTCTTAACAACAGAATGGGAATGACTAACAGTTGGATCCAGATCAGGTCCAACATTTATTGGGGCCTTGCCTAGATCTAGTTATATGTATTACATAACTCACAGTTTTCAGATGTTACAAATTCAGTGCAGGTTTTCAGTATTGAAACCAGGTTTAAATTAACAGGTAATGAATGACCGATTTGCATGCGAAAGCGAATAAGCATTGCTCATTTATGCTGGACTTGCCAATGGATTAAAAAGTTTATTTCAATATTTATACTGCCTCATACAGACATTTAAATCCAATAAAAGGTGCAGCTACTGACAAACCAGTCTTAAGCAACCACTTAAAAGTAAATTACTTGGCCACCCTTAATACATATGTCAGCTTAATGCAGGACAAAAGTAAAACAGAAAGCTCCTACAGGAGCTTTTTGCTTTACTTAAGTCCTGCATTAAGCAATTATATGTCTTTATAAAGATACTAATTTGTTAAAGAATGGTTTGTTAACTCAGGTTTGACTGTATTTGGAAAGCAATAGTTTTGGCCACTGGCCAGTGCAGTTATTTAAGCTTAATGGTAGTTCACCTTCTAGTTAATTGAAATATAAATGGCTTAAAGTTTGAGTAGTTGAATGACAGAGTATTAAAGGTTGATCCTTAACTTGCTGCTGTGAACCATGAGTTTTCTTGACATATCAGCAAACATTTTGGATCAAGATTGGATTCTGAGTTTGATGTCTTGTCAGAAAGAGGTCCAAACAATTTGTTACTCAGATTGTATTTAAAGTGAAACTTAAAGTAAGTGACCATTAAATCGAAGACCAATTAATAGAAAGTATTTTAGTTGTTTCTTAATGCAGGATTAAAATAATTGTTTTTATCCAGTATTATTATTAAGCAGGTACCAGGGCTCCAGATAAGAGGGAGTAAACTGCACAAATCCAACATTTTCTCACTTACTTTGGCATCAAATCCTATGGTGTTACTACTCATTAGAATCGTCTCTTCGAGACGATTCTAATGAGTAGTGACACCATAGGGTTTTAAGCAGAAATAAAGATTTTAGTTTTTGAAATACCCCCCTAATCTGGAGCTCTGAGGTACCACACTAATCTACAATGAGTGGTCACTTAACATAAAGTTATATGTGTCTGAAAATGTAGAGAAAGAGAGTAAATTTAATCCCATTATGGTAGCTTAAAGCAGGCATTCAGGTGCATTCTGCTTTACTTTCAATCTGCTTTAGTGGTCACTTGTCTTCAAAACTAGAAACAGACTATGGAGTAATGGGTTAAAACATATCCCTCAAGCTGACATTTAGAGCAAATACTATTTTATTCATCATTTATAGGGTTAATGGAAAGCTTGTTATCATGATTTGGATTGGCAATTAGGACATTTCATGTCTCATAAGGCCCAAGACAAAACAGCACTGGCCACACTATAGGAGTATGTTGTGCTTGTCAAATTGCAAATGGAGCAATCAATATGCAGTAATTAGATGCACTTTCACTACTGTGGGAAAGAAATCAATTGATAGCAACAATGTTTTAACCCTTTCAACCCACCTCCCCTTATAGCCTGTTTTCAGGTTTCAATACAGTTAATGTTTGTTGCTTAACCCTCAACTCCATAAACACACCTTTTTACGTCCCTAATTATTTCTACACAAAGGAAAGTAGTATCCACCCTAAGGAAGTCCTGGGTGTGAAGTACAGAAGGTTCTTACAGTATCTTTCCATATGGTGGCTTATATAAAGGTGAAAGTAAAGCAGAGTGTTCCTTTAAATCATGCTGAAAATGAAGAAGAATGCTTGGACTGTTTGAGAAAATTTCAAGTAATGGGTTTACCCATTACCCCATAGCCTGTTTCTGGTTTTGAAGATTGGTGACCACTTAAAGCATGTTGAATATAAAGCAGAATGTGCCTTAAGGCACATTCTTTTACTTTCAGTCTGCTTTAAGCTATAATCTGCTAGATTATTAATATTATTTATAGAAAATATTTCTTATGATACATATTCATTACTGTATAAATTGGAACTATATATAACTTCTTCAGTAGATGTATAAATTATAGGCATAAAAAGGCGAAAATATGGGGTAATGGGTTAAAAATTATCTTGGTGTACAATGTTTGCGATGCCTGAAGAAACTTTATTGTGACACTGACTCATACGACAGTTATTTTAAGGACAAATAAACTTGTAATCTCTTTATAATGCTCTCCAAATCCTTCTTGTCATTCCTAATATAATAAATCATAAACTTTAGAAGTCACACATTTCTCTTCAAATGATTTGAAATAGTGTTGCATATTTGACAAAGCAAGCAGTGTTACCATGGAAACCATTGAAAGCCTATTTATTGTTACAAAAGAAGTATTATTGAAGATTGACTGAAGATAGGCCGATTTGTAAAAGAAGCATACTGGGTTACCCATTGTTTTTGTCTATGCTCTATCATTGCAAATGTTTCAACAATGAAGCAGTATTGATAAGCCAAGCTCTATTTTTAACCATGAAATAACCACTAATGTATTGCTGCCTGCTTAACCCATTACTTTACGTGACGTCCTTCTGCCTCCTTAATGTGTTTTTTCACTGAAGAAAATAGTTCCACTGTATACATTCTGGAATATAAGAAATATTTCCTGTATCCTAGCAGATAGGATTATAAGAAACTTTCCTATATGATTATCCAAGCAGATGGTAGTAAAAAGCAAGCTGGTAAATAAGATGCACCTTTAAATGTGAAATCTAGTTTAATTTCAACCTGCTTTAAGAGGTCACCTGTCTTCAAAACTTAGGAACAGACTATGGCCCTGGGGTAAAAGGTCAAAATCTATTTCCAACATTTGAACGTTTATCTGGAAAACAAAAGAAAACCTGCAAACTCGGGTTTGACAATATGTCGGGTTTATGTATCATGCCTGATTGATATACTTAATGTGCATCTTAGGTCTTCTATAATTATGCAGTCACCAACCATGCAATAGACAAATTCTGCACTTATCCAAGTTAATTTGTCTGATACTGATTTAACCCATACATACGCCTTTGATATATTCCTCCACTGAAGAAAATAGTAACACTTTATACAGTCATGAACTTGTATTATAAGAAATATTTTCTATATTCTAGTAGATGATCATTGATGGCTTAAAGCAGGCTGAAAGTAATGCAGAATGTGCCTTAAGGCACATTCTGCTTCACTTTCAACCTGCTTTAAGTGATCACATATCTTCAAAACTTATAAACAGGCTATGGGGTAATATGTGTTAATTCTCACTACACCAAGATCTAAACATACAATGATACATGCATATATGTACATGGTTTTCTGCCACAGGTCTGAAATCAATAGAAACCAAAAGATAGACAATTCCAGTCTCATTGCTATTTAGAAATTGCCCGTTTCAATTTTATTATTCTGTCCAATTTAACCATTGATTGAGAGGAAACAAGTTTTCTAGACATTGTTAACACTTGGGATCTATATAGATAAGACTTGCTGTCTGATTAGAAACTTAGCTGTTTATCAATAAAGAAAATGAAACAAAATTCAGCATGCAATTTAGGGCCTAATCTATGATCTATCTGCTAACCCATTTCCCTACTGCCTGGTGTTTCTAATTTTGAAAACGGGTAACCTAACAGTGACTAAAAGCAGGTTGAAAGTAAATCAGAATGTGCCCTAAGGCACATTTTGCTTTACTTTCAGCCTGCTTTAAGCTACCATCTGCTCTGATACAGAACATTAATGCTTATCAATATGGTGTATATTCATAGCTTGTACATGTATATAATGGAACTATTTCTTCCATTGAATAAATGAAAGGCCTAAAAAGGTGTGTATTTAGAGGATGATAGGTTAGGACTGTTGATAGTGACTTCAGGAGCATGGTTTGGCAAACATTTTGACCCTAAATCAGATGCCATGTGATTGTGCACAGATTATGTTTGTCACTTGGATTGTGTGTCATGTTCAAGACAAAGGAATGAGTAATTTTAGAATTAAGCTGATTATTTAATATTCCAGCATTCAAAAAGCAGTTATTTCTTGTGGTCTACTGACATACCTGCAAATGTACTTGACCCTTTACCCCATAAATGTCACTTATTTTGCCTTTAAAGTATTCCTTGACTGCAGAAAGTAGCACCACTTTATACAGTAATGAATATGTACCATAAAAATTTAGAGCTTTCTGCTTTACTTTCATATAGCTTTAAGCATGTAGCTACCTGCATTAAATACCAATAAACCAAGCCTAATTAAGTGTCCATTATAGCGAGGTTTTACTGTAAGTTAAAGTATATACTTTATGACACTGTTTAGGTATTTCAATTGATTGAAACAATGACAGTGACTCATAAATAAGTATTTAGCATATATGGGAAAATCTGTATTTACCTATTCATGATTTGAGATAAGTCTATATCAGTTACATGCCATAGGGTGTAGTGTGCCAAAGTGGCATGGGTTATGGGTCACTGATTCATTTCAATTACCTACCCTTTAATCATAAAGCCACTTGTAGCAATTCATATTTACCTTTTGTTCCCAATGACTTTCCAATTAAACTTCAGTAATACTATATATATGCCATAGGAAATACTTCTTTTATGCCATGGGAAATACTTGTTTTATCACTCATCATGCTGGTTTTACAGGGCTGCCATTTCTCCGGATTTTTCCGAAATATTCATATTTTTTTCTCCAACAGATAAAAGCTTCAAACAGGCTGAAAGTAAAGCAGAATGCGCCTTAATGCGCATTCTGCTTTACTTTCAACCTGCTTTAAGCATCATGTGTCTTTAAAACTAGAAACAGACTATGGGTTAAAGGTATAATCAGAAAAATCGGAATTGAAAAATTTGAAAACTTTTATTAAGTTATGGCAGGCCTGGTTTTATAGGGATTGACAGAGACTCTGGTGTTCATTGTAATAAGTAAAACTGTTTTATTGTACTGGCAGTACATTTTAATAAGTTAAAAAAAGTTACATTGTATTGCTTTTAGAAAAATTCAATGAAGATAATTTTTATTGTCCATATAGCCAAAGATAAGTGTTTTTTTCCAATAACAAGTAACATATGTATTACTTTTCCCCCCACTAAACCAAAGTCGTGCTGATTCTAATAATTAAGGAATTTCAACATAGATTTTGTGTTGAAACATAATGAAAACAATGTTGAACATTTTAGTTTACTCGTATTACCTTTTATCTGAAAATTTAAGTCAATTTACTGGTATCCATATTTATTTTGAGAAATTGAATACATTTTAAGTTTCCTTAAGTTTTCAAAATAGTCATTTCTAAAAAAAATAAAATTATTTATCCTCTTTATTTGAAGTCTAAACTTGTCTGTTTACTTAACTTAACCATAAAGTCCAATTTTCAATTTCTCAAACTATTCATGCATAGATATTTATACTGTTCAACCCTGCATATATTTCAACAATATTACAAATTTGAAAAACTTCAAAACAATTTTGTTAAACTTTTGTCTAGTTTTGAAAAACAGGTATAATTAACTACTTAAAACATGTAATCACTTAAAACTGAGTCCTCCTTAAGGAGCACTCTGCTTTACATTCATCCTGCTTTAGACTACCATTTTGAAAGTTAGGAGAAATGCCTTCTGTGCTTTTATTAAACTTTTATCTAGTTTTGAAAACAGGTAACCTCTTAATACAGGTTGAAAGTAAATCAGAATCCTCCTGTAGAAGCATTCTACTTTTCTTTCATTCCGCTTATACATTTAGACTTCCATTTTGAAAGGTAGTGGAAATGCCTTAGAACTGTGTATTATATATCAGCCTTTTAAAATGGGTGACTACTTTCCATAGTAAATGAATAACTAGAGGTGTAAAAAGGCTTATGTAATTAAACCATTACCCCATAAATACACCTTTTTACGCCTTTAATTTATTCCTGTGCTAAGTAAAATAGTTCCAATTTATACAGTCATGAATTTGTACCTTTAGAAATATTTTCTATATTCTAGCATATGGTAGCTTAAAGCAGGCTGAAAGTATGGCACATTCTGCTTTACTTTCAACCTGCTTTAAGTGGTCACATATCTTCAAAACTAAAAATAGGCTATGGGGTAATGGGTTCAGGTAGCATTCTAATTTACTTTCGACTTCCATTTTGAAAGGTTCCGTACTGGCCTTCTGTGCTGTATATTCAGCATTTTAACTCTTTCCTCCCTGAAACTTTAAATGGAAAAGTCCAGTTTCCATTTTAGTCTAGTCCATTTCTGACTTTTAAGGGTTGTTTTTGTCAATGTTTGGCATTATGACAAACAGTGAAGACCCTGATCAGAGGGCTCCTTTCGGAGCCCTCTGATCGGGGTCTTCACTGTTTGCACAGGACAAGTGTACTATTCACATGTACACTGTTTGAAAAGGACGCCTATAAGCGGGACTAGGGTTCAAAGGGTTAAAGTGGGAGACTACTCACAGTTAATGAATAACTTAGAGTAGTAAAAAGGCGTATGTAATTAATACATTATTATTTTATGATAATATTTTGGCACTTTTTTGTTTCCATTTCTGTCAGTCACTCAACCAGCCTGCCATGTTATTGCAGGGTGACACACCTCTCTGTCTCACTTTTCAAGGTCTATTTCAGAAACAAATTATTAAGAGTAAAACTATATGATCTATCCAATGTTCGTTTGCTGATAAATGGTATCATCATCTTTTCGTAAATGTTTGGTTTGAGAGTAGCGTTAGTCATTTGACACTGGTCATTTAATAATGGCTAATATTTGGACAGCATATAGTGTCACGGGGTGTGAATTATACATCTGTCCGAGGCGATCAATTCTTTAACATTTTTCACGCTAGCGGCGGATATAGCTGCCACAGGCATAACCTTTGCAAACAGTTTGGATCCAGATGTAACGTGGTGTCTCATCAGGATCCAAACTGTATGCTAAAAGAAACTGAAAATTAAAAGAAATTTTGAAAAATCAAATTTTTGAACGATAGCAGAAGACAAATTGTTGCAGACTAAAAAATTACCCAGCATGCAAAGAGTTAATGGAATTTCTACTATACCGAGGATGAACAGTCAGAATTACTCCCTATTATTGTGATTAGTGAACCGGTTGGAAAATCAGCCCGAGGCCACAAAATTTCTGATCTGAATATCTGATAGTGTTTGACTTGGGAGCAAAATAATTGAAGGTAATTTAAAAACTTTATCTGCGGGTGATCTAGGTGTGCTGTAGGAAAAAGTACATGAATGCAGCTTTTGTGAGTCGACACAGACTGGTAGTGGCCCCCATTATAACACTTACCCCGCTATATATCATCTGCCCTAAATATGCTTTTAGGCCAAATAATATTTTCAAAGACAGATTTACAGTTTTTGATGAAGAAATATTAACACAATGCAGTGTCACACAATTAGGATCATGATCAAAAGAGTTATACAGTGCTTGGTGTGGAGCCAACCTTGTAGCAAATATGTTTTAGCATTACTGAGCCATTGAAGGGCTAACCTTTTTGAACACTGAATAAATACTATCTACTGAATTTCATTTATGATTTGAATATGAAATTGACTCCTTATTATCTTTACTTGAAAGCAGGTCTACAAAGTGGTCTGAATATGACAAACAGTTTTGATACTGATTGGATGTCAAGTTATTGTGTATCTGGTCCAGTGACAGAATTTACATGATAGGTTTCGAATATTGGTTCCCCGCTTTCACAAGGTCAACCATTTGCACAGGTATCGTACAATTAAGCACAATTATCTAATCACTGTGCTCAATGAATCAATGGTTGAATGGATGAAAAAATCTCTACAAATGCCTCTGTCACGAATAATTATTGTACCCACCATTATTTTCCTTTTTATGAAAAATTTAATAACCCTTCACCCAATAGCCTGTTTCTTAATTATGAAGACAGGTGACCACTAAGTTTTAAAGCAGGTTAAGGTATATTCTGCTTTGCTTTTAACCTACTTTAAATTCCCATCGACTAGAATATAGAAAATACTTAATATTTTGCTCAATCAATAGAAATGGAGTACAGGGATAATCAACTCTTAGGAATGGTATCACTTTCAATGATATCATGTTACCTGTTCGGATCCAGGACCACTTGTCAGTCGATCAGGATCCAATCTGTTTGTGTCTTGGTTTTATATTTCTGAACATATATATTTTAGAATATCAGCAGCTGGCCACCTTGCTAAGTAGGAGCCTTTTTAAAGGTAAATAAAAAACACAAACAAATAATTGTCACAGTTCTGCACCAGGTGTTTTAGGATGACAAGTACATGTACTATAATGAATGAGCAATAGTATTTAACCCTTTCCCTCTTGTATTGTTTTCAGTATTTAATCAACTTTTAATGATTCTTCATATGCTTGATAACAATGACTTTCACTACCCTAATATAAAGTCGTAGAAAGTTTTTTCTTAGTAAGAAATTGACATGTTGCTGCTGTAAGTGATCACCTGTCTTAAACACTAAAACATGCCTGCAAGGGAAGCAATAAGACCGGTATCTGTTTAAAACAACCACCTGTCAGGATGTAAGAAAATTTTGCAATGGATTTTCATCAGAATAAAAAGCGAGGAAAATCTATACGAGGAAAAGGTACACACAGCATTGTATTTCCATATAGGCACGAAAAAGCGTTTCTTTGAGAGAAAACGGACTTGACTAAATATTGCTAGTTTTGTGATAAAACTAGGGCAGAGATATAGGGCATGAATTAATACACTGGACAGAACAAAAGGTGTTGGTTGGCTCACCTATAGCACTAGACCTCATTTTGTGATCACTTTCATTAACACCAATACACAGAATATTTGATCTATAAAATCAATAGATTTATCAGCCTAGAGGACTTCATAAACAAGGTGGAATCCATAGTTTGCTCAATGCCTGAGATAAGCCCCGAAATTGTTAGTGATATATGGGCTCTAAAGCCCCATATCAGATGAAGGGTGTTCCATACATTTGTTAGATCAATACTTTAACTTTGAATGTTTTAACGATAAAATTGCGATTTCTTTTGCAAAAAGTTTTGATCCTGATGAGATGCCGAGTAACTCGGCATCTCATCAGGATCAAAACTGTTTGCCATTCTAACTTTATATTAAATTTTTTTTTTTTAATTTTCTATTTTTAGAACAGTAGCAGACAACAATTATTGTTGCAGACGTCTGAATTATTTAACATTCAAAGAGTTAAATATTGAGTGAATCCTTTATCTACTACCACGAATACCCTCGGACGACCATTCAATTCCTTGAGTAAATAATACGTCTATTTTGTCCCAAACTGACGAGAAGGACAAATTTTATTCAGCCTTGGTGCGGTACAATGGAAGAATGTGTCAAGTGGGAAAGCCATTGAATGGCAAGACAAAGGCAATAGAATGATATTGGGCAATTTTGGGTTGGAGAATATAAATCTTGTAATTTTTGTTAGCTGTTGAAAGATTGAAAAACTGTAGATTTAATTCCAGATTTTTTTGAAAAGAAAAATGAAAATTGTTGTAAAATGTCAAACAATATCAGTGACCTAGGCTATAGAATTAGATTTATATATACAGTTACCATTGGTAATTTGACCACTTTTAAAAAAAATTCTGATTGTCCTAATGACAGTTTTTGGTCAGTTTTCTTCTATACATTTACTTTCCTCTTGCTTAAAGCAAATCATCTATCTTAAACTCTGAACACTGAATGTGGGGTTTAATCAGAAAATTTTAAAAAATGTCACTTGTGTCCGTGTTTCGGTGATTTTAAAGAAGACTAGTCCAGTGATAAACTTTTTGCAGATGACAGTTTCAGAGACGGCCATTAATTATAATAAAGGATTGAAGGGGTTAAAGTGTAGCTGTATTACATCTGTCTTGCAGCATTTAAGCTTATTTTAAATGTAAAGTTTCCTATTTCATTACAGTAAAACCAATGTGCAATGGCCACTAATAGAGAAAAAATGTCACTTCTTATATTACTATGTTACTTTACTTTTTCGTCCTGCAATGAGCTGGCATTCTTCATACAGGTAAAACAATAATTAAATAATTTACCAAACTGGAAATTCATCTTTCAAATGGCTGTTGTATGCAGATTTTAATGTATTTTCTAGACTGAGCATATTTCTCCAACTCTGGCATACAGTGGAGAAGACGTTTTTCTCTTCCTGTTGAAACAAAACTATACGCAAACAAAATGCAATAAATTGTAAACAATGACAACTTCTTGTGAGTATTTACTATTCATTTTAATCTGAGTGGCAAACAGTTTGGAGCCTGATCAGACGCTGGGTTACCCGGCGTCTGATCTGGCTCCAAACTGTTTGCAATAGAAATAATTGATTTAGTACGAATACGGTTGTAAAGAATAATGTCTTCTCCATTGTACCTGTATTGCATTGGGCTTAGACTGAGGAATCACACTATTGCATGACCCGTCAAATTACAAGGGGTAGGACAAGGGGAGCACTCTCAAATGACCCCAGCTTTACTAAGTATTGATTTTCACAGGAAACATATTAAACGTCCGATGACAAAAGATGGTTTCATGGTTGTCCACATATTTTCCAATGCCGGAGCCATTAAATGTGATGTGTGTCTATGAGTAGAGGCATTTTTCTGCGCGGTGTAAATGTCCCGCTCAGATCAGTGGATCGTGAACTGCGGAGTGGTTGAAATTGTCTGAGGTTGTTTGGTTCATGTATCAATAAGATCATTCAAAGATTTTTTTTGGGGTGTTTTATTGTGTTATAGTGAACAGTTTTGAGGTATTTGTCAGAGGGGTAAACTGCTGCAATGTCGAATGAATCATCAATCGTTTTAAATAAAGTCATCATTTAGAGGGGAAAATAAGTAAATGACTGATTTTATGTTACCACGGTCCGCCACATATGACATTCAATTATGATTGTACATGTTGTTATGGTACAACTTAATATTAAAGTGTGTCTGAACGTCTTTAAGGCATGTGCAGCTTAGTGCAGGACAAAAGTATAGCAGAAAGCTCCAAAATCTGCTGTACTTTTGCTCTGCATTAACCCATTACCCCATATATAAGCCTTTTTACCCCTTTGATTTATTCCTCAACTGAAGAAAATAGTTCAAATTTATGCAGTTATAAACATGTATGATAAGAAATATTTTCTATATTGTAGCAGATGATAGCTTAAAGCAGGCTGAAGGTAAAGCAGAATATGCCTCAATGAACATTCTGCTTTATTTTCAACCTGCTTTAAGTGGTCATCAGATCTGTCTTTAATACTATAGAAACTGGCTCTGGGATAATTGGTTAACCCATTACTACATAAATACACCTTTTTATGCCTTTAATTTATTCTTCCACTGAAGAAAGTAGTTCCATATTATATCATCATGAATATGTATAATAAGAAATACTTTCTACATGCTAGCAGATGGTAGCTGAAAGCAGGCTGAAAGTAAAGCAGAATGTTCCTTAAGGCACATTCTGCTTTACTTTCAGCCTGCTTTAAGTGGTCACCAATCTTCAAAACTCATTAGAAACAGGCTATAGGGTAATGGGTTAAGCAGTAACCTGTCTAGAAATCTACATGTATCTGAACAGAATGATTTCTAAACACCAGTTTCACTGTATGGAATGATTTATGAAAAGAGTATGGTTGTTATGGTATTGGTAAGAGGAAGCCATAATTTCTGTATTTTATAGACAGAATGGTTTGAAATTATTTTTGACTCACTTGTAAACTGATGAGTAAATTGCTCAGCAGATTTTTTTCAATAGCTTTATTGTACTTGCTTGGTGGTCCAACTCTTTCTGATTTATAGACACGTATGGCAATATACGTATCCTTTCGCTACTTCAAAAATAACAAAAATGTCATAGAGTCTGTGCCCAAGTATTTCAAGTGGAAAAAACATCATTAGTAAAATTTCAGTGTTAATAGTAATTTGTTTTGCATATGTACCTTTTAAAAAACCCATAACATTCTTGTATTTTGTTCGTAAAATTCCTGGGTTCTCGATTTGTTGGTAATATTTTTCAGGTCTGTTCCTTTGCCGCTCGTCTGTTCTACAGATCTACATAGTGTTAAAAGCATCTGGCGATACAATCAGAGTGGGGGTAAAAAGCGAGGACCCCTTCTGCTCGACATTTCAGAGCTCTCTGATCTATAATTGCCTAGTTAAGTTTTTGGAATTCAACCAAGAAAGTAATGAAGAAGTTTAAAACTCATTGTTTAGGTTTCAAATATAGTCTCTCTTTAGTCAGATAACAATCAACACTGCCATTTATTTGATGATATATGCTGTCAGTAAAGTCGAGCATAGCTTATTGATAAGAGAAGTATTTTAAATACTAATATCTGTATGTCGCCACTAAATCCTATGATAATTGATAAGTTTTCTCATTAAAATTGTCTCCTAAAGAGACATTAACATTAACTTTGCAAAAATGTGGGAGCTTCCTGTTTTACTTTTGTTCTGCAGTCACCTGATGTTAGACATCTTGCTTCTAGCAGTGGCCATTTAACACTTTACTCCATTGCCGATATGTTTCTATTATTGGAGATAAGTGACCACTTAAAGCAGGTTGAACGTAAAGCAGAATGTGCCTTTAAAGGCAAATTCTGTTTTACTTTCAGCCTGCTTTAACCCTTTACCTGATAGCCTATTTCCAGTACTTAAGATAGATGACTACTTAAAGCAGGTTGAAAGTAAAGCAGAATGTGCCTTAGGGCACATTCCGCTTTACTTTCAGCCTGCTTTAAGCTATCATGTGCTATAATATAGAAAATATTCCCTATAATACATATAAGATAAGATAAGATAAGATAATCTTTATTTATAGTCGGTTTCAGTCAAACATATTAACACTAGCTTTAAGCTATTGTCCGACATAACAAGATTATCCAGTAACAATTTAAACAAACAATCTGTAATAAAATATGCATTAAAATAGTTAAGAGACTTCTATAAGAGACTCCTATATATATATTCATTACTGATTAAAATGTAACTATTTTCTTCAGTGGATGAATAAATCATATCCGCTAAAAGGCGCTTCTATTGGGGAAAGGGTTAAACTACCATTTGCTAAAATATAGAAAATATTCCTTATGATACCTAATCATAACTGTATAAATGGAACTATTTCTTTTCAGAGGAGGAATGAATTAAATGTGTTAAAAATCAATGGAGTACATGTAATGAGTTTAGCATTCATTTGTCATTCGACATCACCTAGCTTCAAGCAGAGGCCATTTAACACAAGTTTTGCCTGTATATAAACCCCAATTCCAAATCAGAATAAGTTTTTCCCGAAATTGCCAAATAATTTCCCAGGATAAGTGAGAAAAACGAAGATTTGCTTGTAATAATTTTTTCTTTCATTCGATAAAAACGTGTGAAATTTATGAGTTCTTCTTGCCAAGGTCCTCATAGTAATACAAAATTGCATTTCACATAATAATAATAATTAGTTTATAGCAATTTTGTCTTCCACTGCGGTGATATCTCCCAACATAATTTTGTTCACAAGTCCTCAGGTGCCAAAATTGTCCTAAAATATAAAAAATATATTGTAAAAAAGCCTTTGTGTACATCAGAATGTCGAACTTTTTCAACACTAAGCAACTCTTGTGGGTAATTAGGTTCACTTGTGGATCTTATTAGTAACCAAAACATGAAGCTGTCTATTTTGAATAGTTTAACCCATTACCCCATAGGTATATAGCAATTAATACTGTCATAGTTAACACCTAGCAGTGAAACCATAACTTTTGCAGACAATTTGGATCTTGATGAGATGCTGCATGATTATGCAGCATCTCATCTGGATTCAAACAGTTCCATACTCTGACATTGTTGGATAAGAAAATTTGAAAATTCTAATTTTAGAACAGTATTAGACAACAATAGTTTCAGACAATAATTTACCGAGCATGCAAGAGGGTACAGTCTGCATGTCAATAATTTATTGTTTTCAATCAACATGTGCAGTCTGTTCAGGAAGGTAATGCTATATTAGCTATGCTGAAATATTGTCTCCCTCATGAACTGCTCATTGACAACCTGTTAATACAGGCAATCTTATATTTAACAACCATTTATTACATAACACTGATACTCTTTTATACACATGGTTGCTGGTTGCAGGATAAAAACAAGGCAATTATAATTAGCTCATAGAAGCTGTCTGCATTAATCTTACCCTTCATTAAGCAACCATGTGTCTAAAATATTCAGAGACCTCCAGACTTATTGAGTGGTTATTAATTGAGAGGTTGCTTAAAGTTTATATATCAGTAAAATAGTACTAATGGATGTGAAAAACATTAATGGGCTATCCCAGGTGAGGATACCCAAAAGATAGGGTTTCCTTACCCAAACCGGGTATCATGGGTCAAGGGCCAGTCTCTACTGGCATGCATTTCGGGTTTAACACATAAACTGGGTGCAGCTGGGTCTAGACATAAAGGAATAGGTATTTCTGCATCAATGCCCTGATGTTTCTGGTAGATTTGCCATGTATAGGCTGAAGTCAGCATGGTGTAATGAGTCCCCTATTCATAGCAGGGGCTTGATTTCAAAATAAATCTGTTTAAGACGCATGGGCTGGGATATGAAATAGATGAAAAATTAATGAATTGTTGTGGTTGGTATGGAAAGAATGAGAGTTTAGCTAATCCGGAGCCTTGGAAGAGCTGAACGGGTTTATGAAGGTGACAGGTTTCGAACATATCCTCTTCTGTATCTCAAGCAAAATCCTTAATGGCTACACACAAGTTCATCTCATGGAGACAATTCTAATGAATTACATGACACATCATAAGGTTTAATGGAGGCATTTATAATATAAGGATTTTTGACTTTTGAAATACTCATCTTATCTGAAGCTCTGGGCATAGAATTATTTTAGAGAGGATCCCTATGAATGTCATACTTGAAGTTCATGCAGTGTATATAAAGATTTAAGTACTTGGAACGCTCCCCTTAGGGCCCGTTTCATAAAACGTTATAGAACAAATGTTGTTGTAAGTCTGATTATAAAAGTCTCAATTATTATTTATTTCTCCATCTAATCCTGTCTTGTGACATCTCTTTGAAATTGTCTTTTTCAATATGATTCCTATGAGATGTCACAAGACAGGATTAGATAGAGAAATCAAATTTATTGTATTTTTAAAGTTTTGACCACTTTTGTCGTATGAATAATGAAGTTTTATGAAACGGGCCCCTGATCTTGGGCTATTCGGTGAGTGACTGTAAGGGAGCAACAGTTATATTATGATGTTACATATTGCTGCATTCTGACAATAATCCCCACTGGGAAAGATGTTGGCACTTGATAAATGCTTGTAGAATAAAAGTTGACTATGGTATGCTCATAACATGACTATCAAGACAAAACAAGTGGAACCCGTTCCCTTTACTGAAACCATATGGTATGAGGTAGAGGAACTCATCACCGCAGTGTGCTCTTGTCAACAGTTTAAGTGGTGGGAGTACTTGTGATTTTTAGTGCCCCAGGTTTTTATTGGCCATTCTTCTGTAAACTCTTGTAAATGTGATCACTCTTAGAATTGGCTCAGCTGTTGCTTTATTGATGGTCTCTACTAGGAGTGTTGCTATTAAACAGTTGTCTTTCGCCAAGAATCCTCAAACAGAAATGGATAGGCGACTATTTGGCATTACAGTAAAACCTTTGTATTGCAACCACTACATTATGTTCATTATTAGCTGTTTAACTTTCTATTACACTGTCACCTTACTTTAGCAGTCACTTGTCTTAACTCTTTGAACCCTAGTCCCGCATATAGGCGTGCTTTTCAAACACTGAACATGTGAATAGTACACTTGTCCTATGCAAACAGTGAAGACCCTGATCAGAGGGCTCCGAAAGGAGCCCTCTGATCAGGGTCTTCACTGTTTGTCACAATGCCAAACATTGACAAAAACAACCCTTAAAAGTCAGAAATGGACTAGACTAAAATGGAAACTGGAATTGTCCATTTAAAGTTTCAGGGAGGAAAGAGTTAAACGCCTAATTTTAACACAATTTAGTGATCATAATAGAGAGGTTTTACTGTATAACATTATATGACATTTAGAAAAGTCCATAGCAATTTTGCAGGCAAAGGACTGATTCAAAAAGTTGTGCATGATAAGCTTTTAGGAAAAGATTGCTTTTCATGTCACATTATCTTGATAATCAAGAGTTTTATTGCAGCCAGGAAATAAACCATGCTTTGTTTCTAAATAGTTTCATTATCCACTGGATATTATGAATTTTCTCTTTTAAAAAAAGAAAAACTGCCAATAAACACTGTCTTCTCTCTTGTATTGTTGATTAAAGACCTAATTTCATCCAAGAAAAACACTGCAATTTCATTCATCAATCTGGTATTGTGAAACTAGTTTATTTTAATGTAGGGAAACATATTAATTAACAGACATTTGCGAACAAATTGAAAACCCAGATTGCATGCCGTTTAATTAAACCTCGCGATCAGCTTTAGCTAAATTTACAGAAAAACAGATGCGAAAGTTCACTGACGGAGCCATGAAAAACTTAGTCACAGTCATGATCAGTTGCCATAGAAACAGTGTATGGCTTGAAGCTAATTTTTATAATTAAAACATTAAGTCAAATGAGTTTGATGTACAGCCTATGAAAAGTACAGTCATGCATTATAAATGTGGTTTTTCTAGGTAAAAAGGTCAACATACTGGGATGTCATCTAACCAATGCCTGGTTCTGCTAGCTACCTCAGGGCTTCAGATAAGAGGGTGTTTTCCAAACAAATCCAACATTTTTTTTACTAATTTCAGCACCAAATCCTATGGTGTTACTATTCATTAGAATTGTCTCGAAGAGACGATTCTAATGAGTAGTGACAACATAGGGTTTAATGCAGAAATAAAGATTTTAGTTTTTAAAAATCTCTACTTATCTGGAGCCCTGCTACCTTACTTAGTTATTAATCAGATAGTAAAGCATGAAAAATGATTAGCTCATTACTCCATAAATGATGTCCTTTTCCACCTCTAATTAATTCCTCAAATGAATGAATTTGTTTAATTTAGTATACTGAGTCATATATATTTCCTATATCCTAGAAGATGTTAGCTTAAATTAAAACAGGCAGAATAAGAAGTAAATCAGAATTTGCCTAAAGGAAAATTCTGCTTCACTTTCATCTACTTTAAGTGGTTGCCTGTCCTCAAGACAATAGATATGCTATGGTTTTACTAAGAGGAACAGTAAGATATGAACAATTATTTGTAGGTAAAACTAAAAAGTTGCACCATAGGACTGGCATCAACAGTTTCACTCCCTTGCTTATTACATTCATCTAAATCTGAAGTACAAAAGAACTTTAAAATCTATAGTAATATTGGCCATTTAGTTGAGAAGTATGCCTACTTTTTCGGCGGAGCTGTCTGATTTCTCCTTGAGCCTCAAACCTTATATGGCCCAACCAATCGTGAATGACCAGAAATGAAAGCTTAAGGACACGTGCTTAAAATCGAATAGTCTGATTGGGTAGCGGTTAGACTTGACTACTGACTTTTACAAATTTGTAAAATAAGAGACACAGACTGTTATAGGCTGATTTGCTATGTAGCGGTACCAGTAGTAAACACGACCTTCCGCTACTGCTAGTGAGTTATAACCGAGACATTTTACGTGTCCCGACCGTTAGGTAGTGATTTGAATGACATAGTGTTTCTATTTTAAGATATGACATATTGTCGCAAGTTCGGCAATGATTTGATGCGTTCTGCAAATCAGAACGAAATTGTTCATAATAGAATTGATCATAATTTTAATCTAGTACCAAGTATATGAAAAAGAAAGAATAGCAGTAACAATTCAGTGAGATTACGAGAAAACTGGCGTTTGAATTTAACCTAGATATCGAAAAGATTTCGAGCATGATGGGTATTTTTTGTGTTAACACCGTTTTCCCCCAGCGCATGCGCATCTCTGTGACCTCAAATGTAAACAAACCGTGATTTTTTTAACGCGATCGCAATCTCTTGGTTAAATGCGAAAACCCAACAACACGTAGATACCTAAAACGTACATTGCTACACTTTGTAGATATTTTTTATAATAAATCAGAACATAGAACTAACTCTACAAGACAAATTCCATACACGAATTCTTGAAGCGGACACAAGTTTGCTTTATTAACCGGTGGCAACATGAATTTCTCATTTTAGGGGTCGTTTCAAACAATTCATATTCGGCATATTTCGGGGGTGCTTTCCAAAAATCTCAAATCAAAATCAGGTGATTGAGAATATTTAAACAATCAAACCATATCTAATGTATAAACAACTAACAAAAGAGCACACACATACGAATTTTAGTAATTTATGGTATCTGCTAGTCTCATTAATGAACCCCTGGAATGACATTATATTTTGTGACAGTTGTCGTCCCTGGATATGGCAAAGACGAGAAATAGCTCCATATCATGTAACTGTGCACATGTGGACTAGGTATCTACAAATTACAAAATAAAAATGATACACGTAGATCTAGACATGGAAGTATAATTCCGTGATCTAGATCTGTCTTTAAAAATTCTCATCACTTTCAGTCACATCATAGGAAGAAGTAAGAGCAATTCAATTGGCTTATAAAGATGGAAGTGGAAATTTGACCCCCCCCCCCCCCCCCCCCCCCCCCCCCTGTGAACCAAGCAGTAGATCCATGTGTAAACTGTACCTTCTGTCAAGAATTGTAAATCTCTCTACAACCACCTCTGAAAAAGTACTTATTGATGGAATAAAAACAGCTGACAAACAGCTGACAACTTGCAGCAAAATGTAGCCCAATCAAAAGCATAAACGTGTGTAAATGCTCTCTGCTGTACTTTCACCTTCAATCTTTGAGAGACCAACTGCCTTAACAAACTAATGATTAACCTCAGATCCAGTAGTTTAATGATTGCAAAAACTCATTCTTGGCGACACTCAAGACCTTCAGTCTTTGATTATATGTATGTGGTCGTAGATTACTGCGCGTGTCTTATTTGATAAATATTAAGCTTAAAATCCTGATTTACCATCCTATTTATTGAACTTGGATAAAATCAATTCCATATACATCATTACTTTCACCACCTATTCCGCCGAATATCTTTTTTAAAGATATTTCTTGTTAACCCTTTCCCCCATAGAAGCGACTTTTAGCGTATTTAATTTATTCCTACGCTGAAGAAAATAGTTCCAGTTTATAACCTCATTAACAATTACTATAACAACTATTTTATTTAGCCTAGCAGATTTTAGCTTAAAGCAGGCTGAAAGTAAAGCAGAATGTGCCTTAAGGCACATTCTGCTTTACTTTCAACCTGCTTTAAGTGGTCACCTGTCTTCAAAACTAGAAACAGGCTATGAGGTAAAGGGTTAATACAGTTTGTTGTTTAATGAATGAAACAAGGGAACTTTCTACATTACTTCTGTCTTTCATTTCAAATCTCTTAAGACACAGTACTCCTTAATACAGGACAAAAGTAGTACATTAAGCTACTACCTGCCATAAAGACTGACAACTCTTCTCTTTGAATCACTATTTAACTACTATTGTCTGTATTTTCATTTCTCCCACTGCTATAATTCCTACGAATCTACCTTTTATTGTTTTCAGGGATTTTGAATATTTTATGTTGTTCTTACAAATTACTGGCATATTTACAGCCACCAGATGGCAGTAAAATTTGAAGATAACTATGTGTTATTGTCAGATAATTACAGTTGAGGCTAGATCATTCAAACTTCCTTACAAGTCAAACTTACCCTTGGGTATTATTTCAAACTTAATTCTGAGTAAGCTAGCAGTGAAATGACAGGAATACCTCTGCAAACAGTTTGGATCCTGATGAGAGGCCGCGTAACGCGGCATCTCATCAGGATCCAAACTGTTTGACACTCAGGCCCTGTATTGAAAAGAAATGTTGAAAATTCTATTTTTGGAACAGTCAGTAGACTAGACAGCAATTGTCGAGACCTAAAAAATACCAAGCATGCATAGAGCTAAAACATTCTAAATTTTAACATTGAATAATAGGTATGTTTGACTAAAAAGAATGAGTTAAAGGTATCAGAATTTCACTGCAGAAAGACTGGTAAGTTCGGGGAAAGCAAGTTCCGAGTTATGGAGACGCGACAGTACAGAGTTATTGTCACATATTGCTCAGCTCATTCGGATGCTTTATGATGGACTGGGGAATACTTTGTTCGTCAGGATGAAGTGAGATATACCGTCACATATACAGCCTGGGATGATTTATTAATGATATGAATTCTTGATCAACTACTCATCAGTGGTCAGCTACTAGTACCCACACCTGGTCCAGGTGTCCTCACTCTTTCATAGAAACCTTAATTAGGGCTCCAGATAAGGGAAGTATTGCAAAAAGTAAAATCTTAATTTCTGCATTAACCCATTACCCTATAAATACGCTGTTTTACGCCTTTAATTTATTCCTCCACTGAAGAAAATAAAATCAAATTATACAGTCATGAATAAGTATTATAAGATATTTTTTCTATAATCTAGCAGACTATAGCTTAAAGCAGGTTGAAAGTAAAGCAGAATGTGCCTTAATTAAGGCACATTCTACTTTACTTTCAACCTGCTTTAAGTGATCACCTATTTTCAATACTAGAAACAGGCTATGGGTAATGGCTTAAACCATAGGCTATACTCTTTAGAATCGTCTCTATGAGACGATTCTCATGAGTATAGTAACACCATAGGATTTGGTACTGAAATGAGTGAGAAAAATGTTGGATTTGTTCAGTTGTTTTCTCCCTCTTATCGGAGCCATTGACTTTCATAGAAACACCTTTTCATGTCTTTACCTATTCATCAAAACAATTCCTTTTCATGTCTTTAACCAATTACCCCATAGCCCGCTTCTAGTTTGGAAGATATATGACCGCTTAAAGCAGGTTGAAAGTAAAGCAGAATGTGCCTTTAAGGCACATTCTGCTTTACTTTCAGCCTGTTTTAAGTTACCATCTACTAGAATAAAGAAAATATTTCTTATGATACATGTTCATGACTATATAAATTTGAACTATTTTCTTCAGTGGAGGAATAAATAAGAGGCGTCAAAAGGCATATTTATGGGGTAATGGGTTAAAGCAGACAGAAAGTTAAGGTATATTATGTCAATCTATTTCTCCTTGAAATAAAGAGAACAGGCCATATTTGTAAATGCAAATTCATTCCGAAGAGTCCACAGGGTTTCTGTACTAAGTGACACAACTAAGACCTGTCTTACAAAGCCATCTTATCCCTGAGAGGAAGCCACAAGGTTGGTGTTGGCAGGAGAATAAAAGACACTTTAACTTCAACAATAGAAGCATGAGATGACTCTTTGAAAACAGAATTAACCCATTACTCCATAGTTCCATAGATTCGCATTAATACGCATTTAATTTATTCCGCCATGGAAGAAAATAGTTTCAATGAAAATGTATCTTGACTAATGACTTGATCCTGATTTTATTTTTTAACTGCTGTGGGTGTCCCAGGGACAATTGTTTCATAAGAAATAAATCCTATATCCTAGCAGATGGTAGCTTAAAGCAGGCTGAAAGTAAAGCAGAATGCACCTTCAGGTGCATTCTGCTTTACTTTCAAACTGCTTTAAGTGGTCCCCTGTCTTCAAAAAAGTAGAAACAGGTTATTGAGTAAATGGTTAATGTTGTCTTCAAAATTGTTCTTTGCTAAGAGTATAATATTAAAGAATCTTTGTATATTTCAAGAAATTCAATCCAATTGCAAATAGTTTAGATTATCACCTGTCAGATATTGTGTAACCGGCATCTGATCAGGATCAAGATTGTGTGCAAAAGTTATGTTAGTGAAATTCACACTTAATGCAGAGCTCCAGATAAGGGGAGTAGTTCAAAAAATAATTTCTCCATTTTTGCTTGAAACCCTATGGTGTCACTACTCGTTAGAATCGTCTCAAAAAGACGATTCTAATGAGTAGTAACACCATAGGATTTGGTGCCCACATAATGAGAAACTGTTGGTTTTGCTCAGTTTACTCCCTCTTATCTGGAGCCCTGTAAATAATGTATAACAGTGCAAGCTCTGAGAGTTAAATCTGAGAAGAGGAAGCCACAAGTGTGTTGTTAAAATTAAAATTGGCACAAAAGAAATAAAAGCCTTTTTCTCACTTGAACAAAAAAGGAGAGAAGGAAAATTAAATGACTACATAACTATATGCTTTAAAGGTGATCAATCACGGTGTGTCTAACGAGGCAGCACACAATAAGCCTCATAATTCATCATGATGGCAACTAGAGTGTTTCAGAGCAAGTACTTGTCAATAGGCCCTTTCTTGTGAACATTGCTATAATTACACACCATCAGTCCCTAACCTTGCTAGTGATAAATATGTCCAAAAGTGATTATACACCTTTGCAAACAGTTTGGATCCTGATGAGACGCCGCGTGATGCGACGTCTCATCAGGATCCAAACTGTTTGACACTCTGACCCTGTTTTTAAAAGAAATTTAGAAAAAATTATATATAGATGACAATTTTAACAGACAAAAAAATTACCCAGCATGCAAAGAGTTAAAGGAATTGGAGCTGGAAACATGAAGACACTGAGTTGACTTTTGGTGGCTGTCCCCGCGGAGAAGCCAGCGGGAAGCCCGGTACTGGCTGTTACCAACAGAATTTTCACGACTAATATGCAGTTAAATCGGTATGGGGCTCCCATTGAATGGGATCTCTAATGATAAATGGTGGTGTAATGCAAAACAAAACTGATGCAGGAGCTTTCTGCATGATTTTTGTCCCGCATTAAACTGCAATTTGTCTGGAAGACATGTATGGATGTTTTGAATTGATATTGCATAATGACATTTTTGGTCAATTTAACCTTTACTCAATAAATACTCCTTTTTACGCCTCTAATTATTTCTACACTAAAGAAAAGGGTTCCCATTTTGGAAGTCCTGAACACAAAACACAGAATGCATTTCAAGTATCTTTCCAGCTAGTCATTGGTTATAAAGTCCATATGTTATTATTTCTGCAAAATTACGAGACTAATTCTCACAGGGCCAGGTAGAAATATACAAATACTGATTGCAAATTATGCAAATACAGTGTAGACCTAAAACTAGTAAAGTAGATTAAAAAACTAAATATTTTTGATGGTATGAAACTTTATGTTGTTACTCCTCAATATGAATTATGTTGGGAGAGATGAATATAATTTACAGTCACACAATGGAGTTATATGGTGAAGATAATTTGGATAACAATTAATTAGCTGTCCCAAATATGTAGCCATACCTTACCTGTGACCACTTTGTTCTTCATACAATAAAACCTCGACAGTTTGGAAAAGAGGATAGACCACAAATGACAGGTGATTACTTAATGCAGGATGAAAGTAAAGCAGAAAGCTCCCAAAGGGAGATTTCTGCTTTACTTTTATCTTGCATTAAACTGACATTTGTTACCAACTGATTTAGAGACGGAGAAATATCGTTTTTAGAAGTGTGGGGTTTAGTTTAGAGACTGTAGTCACATTGAAAACACATTGTTGTATATGTCAGGTGATGATAGTAGTTAATTAGTGGACAGTCTGGTCAGAGGTGAGATGGTGATCGTATATATCACTGTCACTGAGGTCAGAGGTCAGGCAAGCTTGACCTGATCAAGATGGCCATCTACCAATGGCTAAACCAGTACAATAAAAGGTTTTTGATACAGACAGTTGAAATGATAACCCTTTGCCCCATAAAATATACCTTTTTACCCCTCTAATTTATTTTTTTTCTGTAGAAAATTGTTCCAATTTATACAGCCATGAATATTTATCAGAAGCAATATTTTCTATATTCTAGCAGATGGTAGCTTAAAGCAGGTTGAAAGTAAAGCAGAATGTACCTTAATGTCATTTGCCTTCAAAATTAGAAACATATGTTTGGGAAGGGTTGTAACTACAAACAGGCTATGGAGTAAAGTGTTAGCCTTTTCTTCTGTGAAAGCAGCAGCCAGCAGCCCAGCCATTCAATGCTTTAAATTTACCTATTCCCTTATAATAGTGTATCATTTCACACCATTATCTTTTGTCATAAAAATACCATTTCATGTTTTACTGCTTTAATCTTACCTCCATGGCCCAGCTTACAAATCATCTATATCCAGCTCTGTTAACCCTTTACCTGATAGCCTATTGCTAGTATTGAAGATAGGAGACCACTTAACGCAGGTTGAAAGTAAAGCAGAATGCGCCTTAAGGCGCATTCTGCTTTACTTTCAGCCTGCTTTAAGTAACCACCTGCTAGAAATTTAGAAAATATTTCTTCTAATACATATTTGTGACTGTATAGATTGGAACTATTTTCTTCCGCGGAGGATTAAATGGAATGCGCTAAAAGGCGCTTCTATAAGGTAAAGGGTTAAAGGCACATGACTGCTTTAAGCAAGATGAAGATAGAGCAGAAAGGATAGCTCCTTAACTCATTGAGCCCTAGTGACGCGTATATGCGTCTTTTACCAAAAGTGTACATGTGAAGAGTACATTTGTCTAATGCAAACAGTGAAGTCCTTCATTAGAGGGCTCCTGCAGGAGTCCTCTAATCAGGGACTTCACTGTTTGTCATTTTGCAATATATTATAAAAACAACCCTAAATTGTCTAAAATGGACCAGCCTTTGTTGAAAACTGGATTTATCCAATGGAAGTTTCAGGGTATAATGAGTTAATGAAACCTCCACAGAAGAAAATAGTTCCAATATATTCAGTCATGAAAATGTATCACAAGAATTATTTTCTATTTTCCAGCAGATGATAGCTTAAAGCAGGCTGAAAATAAAGCAGAATGCGCCTTAAGGCGCATTCTGCTTTACTTTCAACCTGCTTTAAGTGGTCACTTAACTTAAAAAATAGAAACAGGCTATGGAGTAAAGGGTTAAGCAGACGATATAATTTTGCAGCAGTGAAAGCGTTGGACATATTAAATTTTGTCCTGTTTGGGAAACAACGGCAAGTGTTGTTGTAAGGAGGGAGTCATTGTTCAATAGGTCTTTGTAGGGTCCGGGAGCACTGTAGCATAGTTTTAATTTCAGAATCCAGATTGTTGGTCACTATGGTTGTATTTCAGAAAAAAGTGACAGAATTAGGGAAAATTAAGAATGTTACTTAGTTAAGAACCGTTTTGAAGCCCAGAAGGCAATTAACTCCGTATAAAAGGGTTAGATTAATACTACATGCAGGAGCATTTAATCAGGCTAATGTATTTGGGCCAGAGCCCTGTGAATTGGACCCCAATGTAATTACTTTTTGCGCCCTCCCTTGTGAAGAGCTGGTAAAACTTTGGATATGACTGGTCATTTGTTTGATGGCTTTACGATGTCCTGTGTGACCATTTAGTTTTCTACCACTAATAAAACACTAGGTTTTATGGGTCGCTGTGAAATAGTTTTCTTGTTTTGCTCGGCTTTTATGGGAGAGGTAGATAGTGTTTGCTTCATTATTTGGTATTAATGGGTGTTAGAACGGGCTTTCCCTCATATGTATAAGTTCAGCAGCCAATTAGCCAGTCTTTGTTAACAGCTTAACACTTCTTCCACCATTAAATTGTCTGCTTTAAAGTTGTTGTGTGAAACTTTGTTCAAATTTTAGAAAAAAATTTTTTTCTTAAACAAATTAAAGTTAACAATGAGAGTCAAACAGTTTGTATCCAGATCAGACACTCTGTTAGTCTTCCTCCGATCTGAATCCAAACTGTTTGTAAATACAAGTCAAGTCAATACAGTAGGAGAAGGGGCTAGGATGACCAATTTTTCATCTTGACATAAAAGATTGATTTGATGGATGGTGAATTGCTACATAGACTATTTACTGTGTTGTACCCCTATTTCATCTGTATACATCTCTATATTAGGGGGAGTATTATCTCTCTACTACAACATGAAAGTGTGTTATTAGCAATTTAAGGCAGGTGACTGCTTAACCCTTTCCCACATAACCTGTTTCTAGTGTTAAATATAGGTGTCCACTTAAAGCAGGTTGAAAGTAAAGCAGAATGCACCTTAAGCGCATTCTGCTTTACTTTCAGCCTGCTTTAAGCTATCGATCATCTTTTAGAATAAAGAAAATGTTTTGTATGATACATATTTATGACTGTTTAAATTGGAACTATTTTCTTCAGTGGAGGAATTAACTTAATGCGCTATATGGGAAAGGGTTAAGCAAGGCAAAAGGAAAACAGAAAGCTTTCTGTTTTCCTTTCACCTTGGTTATAGCTGTCACAAGTTTTTTTTTATACAATCAATAAGCCTTCTTTTTGGTCGTAGTAATATTGGGGTTTCTTTGTCATAAAATCCTTGTGCCTTCACCAAACCCTATTCTGTGACAACACATTCGAATCATCTTTTTGACATACCATTTGGTTGTGAAATGAGGGAGATTTTTTGTTGAATATTGTTGTTGTCTCCATTCAATGTTATTTACCATTCAGCTTTTGTTGGAAGTATAATTTCAAACAGTAAAATCAATGTTCGCAACAAAGCCTATAATGGTGTTATTTCTCATTAGAATATTCTATTCGAGACAGTTTAGAGTTCTAATGAGTAGTTACAATGAATACATGGAATTAGTTAAAGGGGTAAATAGGCATATTTATTGAGTAATGGGTTAAATGACAGAGACACACTAAACAAAGTTTCAGGAAATAAGTCTACTCCCTGTTATCTCTGACCCCCTGATACCACCTAATCAATTTATGCTTTCAGATCAAATGTTGGAATTCCGAACCCTTTCCCCCATAGAAGCGCCTTTTAGCGCATTCAGTTTATTCTTGCCCTGAAGAAAATAGTTCCAATTTATACAATCATAAATATGTATAATACAAAATAGTTTTTATATTCTAGCAGATGATAGCTTAAAGCAGGCTGAAAGTAAAGCAGAATGCGCTTAAAGCGCATTCTGCTTTACTTTCAACCTGCTTTAAGTGGACACCTATATTCAATACTAGAGATATGCTATGTGGGAAAGGGTTAAGGAGAGGGTTGTAATATTTAAATCATTGATCCCATATAAAATCCTTAACAGAAAGACGGTGTATGCATTTATTAGCTGGTTTCTGTATAGATTTGTGGTATTTTATCTTTTGAAGCTATTGGTAAACACCGTATTTTATGCCTGACAGATAAATGAAAATTTAAATGACCAAAGATAAAAAGAGAACCAAATTGAAGACAATACCCGAGTTTTAATGGTAAAATTCAGAAAAAAAATCTCAACATTGGGACAGCCTGTGTAACTGTTGTAATTGTCTTAAAAATGTTGAAAAAATTGCTCTATAATCACACAGTAATTGGTCCAAAAGTTGCCAACTGAATTTCAAACAGTGTAGACCCAGATCAGACTGGCCCCTCAGAAGTAGTCTGATCAGGGTATATACACTGTTTGCTCAGGTCTGTCTGTCCAAGCATCTTGGATCATAATATACGGTAGGCCCTGTACTAATTAAATGTGGCCTTTCCTCCTTTGACAGAGATTCTTTTAAAGATCACCAGTTTGTATTTCCCTTGCCAACAGGATAGACCCTAATTTGAGTTTCGTCTGAAACATGTGCTCCTCAGACCTCTATGCCTCTGCCTAGAAGATGGTATTAGCTTAATTTTAACCCATTACCCCATAAATACCCCTTTTTACGCCTCTATTTTATTCATCCACTGAAGAAAATAGTTCCAATTTATACTGCTACAAATAAGAATCATAAGAATTTGTTTCTATATTCAAGCAGATAATAGCTTAAAGCAGGCTGAAAGTAAAGCAGAATGTGCCTTAAGGCACATTCTGCTTTACTTTCAACTTGCTTTAAGGGATCACATATCTTCAAAACTAGAAACAGGCTATGGGGTAATTGGTTAAAGCAGACTGAAAGTCAAGTAAAATGTGCTTGGCATTCTGCTTTACTACAAATGTACTTTAAGTTGTCTCACTTGTATTCAAAGCCTAAGAAGGGGACAAAGGGTTTAGTATTTTAAATGTCTGGCACTGAGGCAAAGAGATACATATGTTAAAATACACCTTCATTAGATGCAAATGTTGGTTTAAGAAACCTATTAAAATATATCCCTCATTAGATGCGAAAGCTGGTTTAAATATTGAGGGGAAATTTTGAGCTTGTTAAAGAAAATTCATTGGCACTGTTTTGATTTGTTTAATGAAGTGGGTTTGTACTAAGGCAGTTGGTGCTTAATTCTGGCTTGGTAAATCAAGTTTGTTTTCATTTCGATACAGGTCTGGGAACTGTTTGATGTTCAGCCCAAGGGAATTCAAGACACCTGCTAAATTGCACTGGGCCATATGTTTCCTTGGAAACAATTTTAGTTGATAAAAGTTTTAATAAACTCTTGCTTTTAGGAATTACCTTTGCCTAATTCAGTTTAAATTTTGAATCCATCAGTGCTTTGATATCAACCTTAAAATAGGAAATAGTAAAAAATGCCTTTTTTCAGAATTAATAACAAACAAGACTTTCTAGTGAAGTGATTGGAAGAAATTGTATATGATGCATCTTATATACTCCATGTTTTCCACATGTTAGATACCCATACAGGGCTCCAGATAAGGGAAGTATTTCAAAAACTAAAATTAAATCCTATGGTGTCACTACTCATTAGAATCGTCTCTTCGAGACGATTCTAATGAGTATAGTAACACCATAGGATTTGGTGCTAAAATAAGTGGGAATGGTTATGTTCTGTTTATTTCCTCTTATCTGAATACCTTCTCATACATTACTATACATAATTATAACATTGCCAGACACAAGAACACAATATTTAATGTTGGTTTTGAATAATTGACATTGAATCAGCATAAGAAAACTATTAACTCTTTGCACGCTTGGTGGTGGGTAATTATGTCCTCTGCAACAATTATTGTAATGTGCCACTATTTTTAAAAAAAAGTTTTCTTTTCAAAATTGGATCAGTCGTCAAATAGTGTCGATCCTTGTGAGATGCAGCCTTAAATATTATGGAGTCTCATCTGCATCCAAACTGTTTGCTAAGGTTATCACAGTTTTGCAACTAGCTTGCAAAGAGTTGTACAGTATTTAGCCCAAACAAGTATTTAAAAATTTGTAGATGAATCAAATGTGTAGTTGTAAAATAGGAATTCATTGACTTTGCAGACATTGGGATTTCAGTGTTTCAAACACTCCTGTTGCAATAGCAATGATATGTCTAAAAGGGAGTAATAGCACAGTAAATATATGCTGCATAATAGCCTTTAAGATAGCGAGAAATTTCACCCAGATTAGTCACATAATTGAATTTCAGGCAAGTATGCATGTCGAAACGAAATAAGGTTTCAAATCCAATAGACTTAATGTCTTTTACAGGCGACAATATTTTGTTTTAGCAGCGGTATTTGCATAATTGTATCATAATAGCTCCCGAAATCTCCCTCATCGCAGGAGATCTCCTCGTTGCCGAGTCCTCGGGAGATTTAAATTTATAGCTTGGAAATTCAATTCATTCCTAATTAATTAGCGAACTTTATCGCAGAATGGGTGAGTTTCCCCAAATAGGCATGGTTATAATGTTGATGCCACTCTGATATTATCCGACTGACATGTTTACACGTCCCTAAAGACATATGACCCTTTGCTTTGAATAACTCAATTATTAGAGCCCCTGACATGAATACTCATTGATGGTGTTAAATACAGGTGATTGCTTTAAAGCAAGATGAAAGTAAAGCAGTAAGCTCCTAAAGGAGCTTTCTGCTTTACTTTTATCTTGCTTTAAGAAGCCACCTGGCTTAAAGAGTGTAGGGTATATAGGCAATACATACTTCTGGCTATTGAGTACTTTAGGGTAAAGGGTGTAGACTTAATGGGCATTGTTATATAGCTTTAGGCTTATTGTTACTGGCTACTTTAGTAGACTGGGGCCAGCCACTGTATCTATTTAGTTATATACTGATACTTTTCACAATGTTATATATGGAATATTTAAACATTGAGTACCAGCCACTTTAAGAAACAAAAAACACACCTCATAAACAATATTGGTACCAAAATTTTATTTCCTATGTAATGATCAATGTGTGCAATACCAATAAATATGGTACATGCCTAGATAAATACTTTACACTGTCATCTGAAAACTTCAGCTTTAACATTTGTTCATGAAATTGAAATGTATGAAAGATTCAATACGATTAAGTAACATAATGGTACTTAAATGCACCACATGTAGATTTTTACAAAACATTTCAATTTAGTCACAGAATACAGTTAGAAAGACTTTTAGTACAATACCCATGGGTATTAAATACAATGCAGTATAGAAATGAACTACTGTTGTAGGAACAGATGTCTGCCGGTATTCGATGGGAGGTTATTAAAAAGTGTTTTTTTTCCACAAAAATAATTGCTGTTCAAATTTACTGTAGTGTAAATTAATCAATAGAACAAATCATCCAACATTTATGAATGACTTTTCGTTACAAATTTGAACAATAGAAATTGGTTCAGTCACAAACACTCATGACAAAGCACATTTTTGGCCAATAATGTAGTAAATATGTTTTCAATGTTTTGTGTCATTTAATTTGAAATTCAGCTCAAAACCAATTAAAACAGGAAGTTACATGTGCATGTACATGACTAAATGTACAAACATCGTATTCTGAAATAATCTATTTGCAAGAAATTCAAATATACGATTCCATGCAGAATAAAGTTATATCTTTGGTGTTGTGTTTTTCGGAAATTATATAAGTTTGTTGACATTCTTTTTTACTTTCAACCTGCTTTAAATTGTCCCCTGTCCTCAAAACTAGAAACAGACTATGAGTTAATATGTTAAAGCAAGGTGACAGTAAAACAAAAAGCTCCTACATGAGCTTTTTGTTTTACTTTCACCTTGCTTTAAACAGCAACCTGCCTAAATAAATACCTTATGATTAACATTTTAATGTTTGTAACAGAGCGATTTTCCTGTATTGCAGTGAACTGTTAGTTTTGGTGTAGGTCTCCGATGGTCTATCAGGCTATACCTCTGGAGCCTGACTGTGCCATCACTTCGGGAACGTGTAAAATGTTGATATGCCTGGCAGGAATGTGGCAAATGTAATTGACCATTAAAACACACAATTTCTCTATGATGAATGTGAGGTGGAGAGGGACAATCCGTGTTACATTGTTATTTTAGTTTTGTTTTCCCTGAAAGAAACATGAATTTGACATTTTTTAACTCATTGCTCCATAAATACTCCTTTCACCCATTACCCCATAGCCGGTTTCTAGTTTTGAAGATAGGTGACCACTTAAAGCAGGTTGAAAGTAAAGCAGAATGTGCCTTATGACACATTCTGCTTTACTTTCAGCCTGCTTTAAGCTACAATCTGCAATAAAATAGAAAATATTTCTAATGGTACATATTCATGCATGACTGTAAATTTGAACAATTTTGATCATTGGATCAATTAAGGTTATCTATGGGGCAATGGGTTAAAAGACTTTAACTATTCTTACACTGACAAAAGAAGTCCTTTATGTAGGAAATTCTGGAAATAAACCATGAATTACATTTCTATTTTTCTCCAGACAGAAGCTTTAAGGAGACTGAAAGGAAAAAGAAACGTTCCTTTGCATTCTGCTTTGTTTTTAACCTGCTTTAAGTGATAACCTGATTGTATACCTGTAATGTGAAACTATTTTCTTCAATGGAGGAATAAACTAATAGTAATTGGTTAACACAAGTTGTGACTGTAAATGTCCCTGAGTTCCTTTTTCTGTCTTGAAGTAAATAATGATAAATGTCCCTTAAAGCCTTCCTGTATCCTGCAGAGATTTAATGGTTAATGTCCCTTAAATCCTTCCTGTAACTTGCCCTGATTTAATGAAGATGGAGTGACAGCTAATAGTGGAAGGGCACCTGTACGAGTGCTAATTGATTGGCATATGATAACTGATACATGCCTATCTGGCCGGAATCTTGTGCCAACAATCTGTGGACCTAGCCAATCTTAGCAGGCACTTCATCAAGATAGTGCCCAATGACTTGTTACCCCTGCCATTCTAAATCAGGTGTAATTGATAGAAGTAATCACGTTAATTAAGGCAGACAGTTCTTGAGGAGGCTTTATTAAATACTATAGACTTAGAAAGGTTGTACAATTTACAGAGTTGTCTTTGTGTTAAAACTCTATGGAGAAATGATGTCTTGTTTATTGGCTGTCAAATTTGTGTCAAGTTTTGAATAATTAATGAAAAAATTGTATTAAATTTTCTGTCTTGAAGTAGATGGTAACTTTCTGCAGATGTTCTTACAGCAGAAGCATGGACATCTCTAGATACAAATCACTGCTTAATGAAAGTCAAAAGTACCACAGCTTAAAGACTTTTCCTCAGTCCATTGATGGACTACCCCCCCCCCCCCCCCCCCCCCCCATTTGTCTCCATAGGTGTGAATTTAACTGTCAAAGCATGCAGCACATGCTATACCAATCTCAATTTACCTGGTGAGGCCCAGATTATACTCATGCTCTAGTGATTTTCAATGGTTATTTCTAACCTAACTATCAAATATAAAGGTCAAGTCTCACATGAGAAGCTTCAATGGTTCTTTGCTACATGTCCATAAGACCCATGCTTTTTGCAAGGAAATTGTCTGGCAAGGCGTTATGATTGAAAGGTCGTCAGGAGATGTCTTTAACCCTAGCACCTTTTAGCGCATTCAGTTTATTCCTCCGCTGAAGAAAATAGTTTCAATTTATACATTTATGAATATGCATCATAAGGAATATTTTCTTTATTCTAGCAGGTGGAAGCTTAAAGAAAAAGCTGAAAGTAAAACAGAATGCGCCTACTTTCAATCTGCTTTCAGTAGTCACCTATTTTCAAAACTAGAAACAGGCTATGGGGTAAAGGGTTAAAAATTACATTTGTCCAGCATTTTTACCATTCTTCCTTGCTGGCTTGTTGTGATATAGAGAGTTGAGTACATGTTAATTACCTCTTTTCTCTACTTTTCTTTTGTTCTGCATTAAGTTGTCCTGTGTCTTTAACACACAGTTATCTGCACATTTATAGCAGTAGTGAGTAGTAAGAAGATTCAGACTGCAATATGTCAAATGTATTATTGGTAAGATCATTAAACATACATTGTTAATGGGTGAGACACCATCTTTAAAGGCATCTCAAGAGTTTCCATGGTAATCAATTCTTTTACACAAAAACCTCTTAGCAATACATGAAACTTATTCATAGACTCAGGGTCCTCGAGGTTTGTTTGCGGAAATACTGTAGAAATTCAGCACCTTAGCTCTTTGCATGTTGGGTTATTCTACTTTCATCTGCAATCAATATTCTCTGCTAATGTTCAAAAAGTAGAAGTTGAAAATTTTCGTTTTACAACATGGTCAGATTGTTAAACAATTTGGACTGATGAGATGCCACATAATGCAACAATGTTCTCACTGGCATCCAAACATGTTTGCAAGGTTCGTCATGGTTTCACCCCTCGCATGCTAAGAGTTAATTGTGCTATTCAATATTTTGTGCTGTGTCACAAGTTAATGTAGTTACCAGATATATTGGTTATGAGTTATGACATATATTCAGTAATAATATTCTCATAATACCCGATACTCAGCCACACAGTAAAAACTGTTTTAATTAGAAAAAGAAAAACATTTAAGAAGGATTTTGATATTTGCCTTCATTATATGACTTATTTGCTTTCATTATATGACTTAATTAACACTTTCCTCCACTTAAAGTTTTGAGAGAGAATACTTGCATCATATATGGCTTTTAACCCTTTACCCCATAACCTGTTTCCAATTTTGAAAATAGGCGACTACTTAAAGCAGGTTGAAAGTAAAGCAGAATGCGCCTAAGGCGCATTCTGCTTTACTTTCAGCCGGCTTTAAGGTACCACTTGCAAGAATGAAGAAAATATTCCTTCTGAAACATATTCATGACTGTATATATTGGAACTATTTTCTTCTGCGGAGGATTAAACAGAATGTGCTAGGCGCCTTCTATAAGGTAAAGGGTTAAGAAACATAAAGGAGAATATGGTGGACTCCTGACTTCAATTTTCTCCTGTTGTGTCTGGAGTCCTGGTTTTGATGCAAAGTTGATTACATTTTGCTGGTCTGATTAATTTGCTAAACATACTTAAAGAGAATTTACCTGCGCTATCAAATGTCAGCCGACTTTAACTGTTTGAATGTGATGTAACTTTGTCGCCTGCAACAATTGTCGTCTGCTACTGTTTGAAATTTACAATTTTCTAGAATAAAAAATAAATAAGGTTGAAAGTGTCAAACAGCTTGGATTCCGATGAGACTCTTGAGTTGTCTGGCGTATGATCTCGATCAAAACTGGTTACGAAAGCAGTCAGAATTTCTCCGTTAGCTTGCAAAATGTTTCAACTCATTTAAATTCATTAATGATTCTTATCTGTGACAGTTATGTGGAATAGAGCCGTAAAAAAACTTGGTTTAAACCGTTCTAAAATTACGGGAACCGTGTATAAACATTGTTTGGAAACAGTGTAGATCCAGATCAGAGGGCTCCTAAAGGAGCCCTCTGATCAGGGTCTGCACTGTTTGTCTTGCTTTTAAATATCTTGAACAAATTCTTTGAGGGTCATTGTGAACTAGATATTTTTCAGGAGACAGAGGAGATATTTGAAAATTCATCATTTTAAGGCTTATAATATAGAAATGAGAGATTCATTATAATATGCATGTTAGATAATAATAATATGCTGGTGCATGGATATAATTTTCCAAGATAACAGATCATACTGCATTATGAAAATTTAACCCTTGTGTACTCTATAGCCAGTTTCTCATTTTGAATATTTTTGACCACTTAAAGCAGGTTGAAAGTAAAGCAGAATGTGCCTTAACGTGCATTCTGCTTTACTTTCAGCCTGCTTAATTGAGCATACCATTCTGCTAGGATATAAAATATATTTTTTATAATGGTGCATATTCATATCTATAATTGGAAACTATTTTCATCAATGGAGGAATAAATCACAGGCGTAGAAAAGAGTATATGGAGTCATGGGTTAAAGAGTAGGCATTTTATCAGTTTTTGTGCTAAACTTAAACTTTAAAATTCAATGCAAATAAGTGTACAAGAAGATCAATCTCTGGTATCTTAACGTCTGATCTTTTTCAAAAAAATGTATACAAGTACATTGTATTGATGTTTCTTAAGTGAAATACTGCTTTTGGGCATACAGTAATTTAAATATATCAGTGTAGAAGGGTTAATTTGGTTCCTGACTTTTATTTACCCCCATTTGCTTTCTTCTCTATGCCCAATTATGGTGGCAAATAGTGCAGACCCAAACCAGATGTCATTGGATGTTTCTACCACTAGTCTTTGTCTATGTAATGTACTGACGGTTTTAACTTTAATGGCCCGCATACAAAATTTCTCCTTCTCCTGCTACTGTAGCGTCTTCGAAATTCTAATCTGCATAAAATTAACTTTTAATGTCATTTTAATGGGAGAAATTTCAGTATAAGTGGCAAGCAATTAGGATTCAAGGCTCCTTGTTACTCTGCACCTGATCTGGAGCCAGACTGTTTAGAAAATCTAGTCGTATTGTACTGTGTAGGAGAAGCGTTTATCTTTCAAATGCCGAAACTTCATTATGACCTTTTCCATTTTCAAATAACAGTCCAGTTTACTCTTGACTAACAACGGGTTTGTCCACTAGAACAAACAGTGGAGACCCAGATCAGAGGGCTCCTTTAGGAGCCCTCTGATCTGGGTCTTCACTGTTTGTAAATATTGTATATACAATGTAGATACAGTGTAAAGGTTTAAAGCGGGCGGTTTGGCTGTGCATTATGTTACAAGATAACCATTAATCCTTCATTTGGCAGACTTTAATTACATTCTTTGGTAAAACTGTAGCAGGGCTCCTGTAATTAGTATGGAAGTAAGACTGCACTGTATGAATCATTAAGGCAAGCCGGGGAAATACAGCGCCGTTTTTAGCTATTTAACAAGTTCTGCAGACTTCATTTGGTGAAGATTTTCAGTAATTATAACCGGTATGTCTGAGTTTACTGACATTTGCAAACAGCTTGGATCACAATCAGATGCCGGGTATCTGATATTTGCAAACAGCATGGATCACAATCAGATGCCGGGTATCTCAGGAACATGTATTTATATTTTTCACAGTCAAAATGTTTAATAGACTTACCATCATATTTTGAAAGTGATTGTAACTGAGTAAGTGTAAAAGTTCATCTTTGAATTTAAAAACAATAGAATTGTTATGCCCCGGGCATCGATAGATGCTTGAGACGTATACAGCTTCCCCTGTTTGTCTGTCCGTATATCCTTCTGAGGTTAACCATATTTACATATTCCATTCCTCGGGCCATTAATGATTTTGATGCAATGACTAAATTCTAGAAATCAGCATCACTGGGTCAGGAACTGCATTCTGGTCAGGTGTTCAATTATTCACCAGTGTACCATTGTTTTGGGCTGCCTCCTGTAATGGAGCTTAACCTATTGTATGCTGGGTAATATTTGGTGGCCATTTTAAAATGTTGTCTGCAGCAGGTATAACTAAAATATTTGCAAAAGATTTTAGCAGTTTCTGATAGAATATTGAATTAGCTGCAAACAGTTTGATCTCAGATCAGGCCCCACAATGTGGGGCCTGATCTGAGATCAAAACTGTTTGCCTTAAGAGGTACACCTAAAAGTGCATCCCGCATAAAATGGGTTAAATTAAATTGTGCAAGGAATATTTTGAAATTCTGTCTGCCTAACCCTTACTATTCTAAATACTAAATGTCAACACCATAAATATCCAGACCACTGTAAATTATTTTGAAAAATAAAAGCATGAACTTCACAATTTTGGAATTCAAGAATTAAACAGTTCGGAACCACATCTGGATTCAAATTTTTTCAAAAGATATTGGAAACCAAATTCTGAATGCTCTAAAATCTTCATGTCTGTACCAAACCCTATGGTGTGACTTTCCATTAGAATGGTCTCAAACAGATGATTCTAATGAGTGACATCATAGGCTTTAGTGGCAACATGAAGGAAATAATGTGGGAAAACTTAAGGCTACTGCTTCTTATCAGGAACCCTTAATTAATGAATAAACCCATTTGGAATAATCTTATTCTTATCAGATTGAAGAGAAACAAGAAGTTGAGTTGTTTCAGTCTAACGTTAGAATGTAATGGATCTTGAATAAATAGTCCCATACCGCTATCAGTTAATGATGATTGCTGTAGGTGCCGTGATTATTCACATATCTGTACAGTAGCTAACAGCATTGTAATAGATATCTCTTTGCATAATTACCAGTAATATTGGTATGTAATGTTTTTGCTATTCTAGTCTCCAGATAATACAGGAGCTAACTAAAAAAAGTTTTTATCTCTTCCAATTTTTGTTACCCCTGTATTGTGACTGTGACATTAGAACTGTCACGAAGAGATGATTCTTATAATTACCTCATTTAACCCTGAAAAGTAAAATTGTGAATTCCATTATCCTATTAAGTCAAGTCCATTTTTAACCTTTTAAGGTTGTTTATTTGCAAGAAATTACAAAATGACAGCCCTCTGATCTTGGTTTACACTATTTGCCTAATGTACGGTAGACAATCATATAACTCTTTCACTTGTACACTGTTGTAAAGGACTAGTATATACTTGTTCATTATTTAAAACATTTCCCCCATCTACTGAGCATATTTGTGGTACATGTGCTTAGAAGTCTCATTAACACATTTAAGCCAAATGGGGATGGTGGCAATCAGTGTAGATACTGTTGAGACGCCGCATTATGCGGCGTCTCAACAGTGTCTACACTGTTTGCTATATTGCACATGAAATGCTCTGCTGTATAGAAAAATATTTCAATGCCTTAAGATCACCCTTGTATATCTATTATGAAATCTTCCAACAAGCACATAGGGAGAGTTGATTGCAATATTCAGGCATAAATGGGTTAAATTGGACTGAGTTTGGCTGGAGATAATGGGCAATATTATAAAAAAGGCTGGTTTGGCTGTTCTGGTAGCTCTGTATAAAGATGGTTATATAGTACATGAGTGAGAAACACTTGTTAGGCTGTGAGAGTTGGTTTGTAATCTGTCAGTTTAATTGGCCAACAACATCATCACCAAGCGTAACCACAATAAGACCTGTATTAAGCAACCATTTGGAGAAATTGTGTAGACAGTCGTGCAGATAAATTTGATTAAATTGATTAATGCAGGATAACAGTAATTTAGAAAGCTCCTGAAGGAGCTTTCTGAATAACTACTATCCTAGATTAAGCAGCAGTAGCTAGAGTCTATCCAGGCAAGTTCCATGTACGTCCTCAAAGATGAGCTGCTGAATAGGATTTATCTGTTCACATTGGTAGTGTGGTTCATCAACCATTCCAGGGAATTTTCATTAGAAGTTGAAAATACAACCAGTCCGTTATTTAGAAAGACATACAGTCGAACTTCGATATCCCCAACTCGGTTAAGTTGAACATACCCGTATTTCAAAGTTAAAACGTGGCTAAGCCACGTTTTAACTTTTAAATACCGTATGGGTATGTTGGACTGAACCGAACTTGAAATAATGCAGTTCATGTGTCGAACTATCGGATAGTTTGAGTTAAACAAGTTTGAGATATCCAAGTTCAACTGTAATATAGCAATATTCAACTTGGCCTAAAACCAATTGCTTAAAGAGTATGACAGTAGTGTATTCTGTTAGAAAATAAAGAAACATTGTATGTGAAGAAGAGCAATAGATAAGAGGGAGTATCATCAGTATGTAAACTCAATTTTTCCAAAATTGTATCTTTCATGTCTGCGCAGTAAACCCTATGGTGTGACTATTCATTAGAATCATCTTTTGTGTTTGGTGCTGACATGAATATTTAAAATTTTCGAAAATACTCCCCTTTTCTGGAGCTTTGGTAACTGTTTGCGTGCTAGAATCCTGCTATAATGACCACTCTTATGATTAGACTAATTTTTTGGCGTTTTCCCTGTCAATTTCAGATGATATTTAAAATAGGCCCATTGGGACAAATATCCCATTTTCCCATCATGTATAGAGATAATGGGTATTGTTGTTGTCATTGCGTTAACAGTATGTGGGGAACATGTTCTCCCAGTGGGCTACCAAGGAATGTTTGTACTTTAACAAATACAGTCAAACTTCAATTACTCGAAATTACTTAAGTCCAACAATGAACATATCTGTATTTCAAAGTTAAAACGTGGCTTTAAGCCACATTTTATCTTTGAAATACAGGTATGTTAAATTTAGAAATAGGGGTATTTGTCCGGCCCTGTCCGGGATCCATATAAGAAGGAGTAAAGTGAACAAATTCAACATTTTCTTACTCAATCCCGCACCAATTCCTATGGTGTTTCTCCGCATTAGAATCGTCTCAAAGAGACGATTCTAATTAGTACTAACACCATACTTAGGGTCTAATGCAGAAACAAAGATTTTAGTTTTTGCAATATTCTGCATTATCTGGAGCTCTGTTAGTTGGAATTTACTGAGTTTGATTTATCAAGGCTTGCATGACTGTATATAATATACTATCATCATTATCATGGTTGCCAAGTTGTTTTATTTCTGTCTTAAATAGAAAATGAGTTTCTGTCTCCAGTTAAGACAATATACAATACAAGATCTTGGCAAAATGCACAAAATACAAGATAAAATGCATACATGATATAAAATGCATAACATACATGATAAAATGCTTAACATACATGATATAAAATGCATAACATACATGATAAAATACATAACATACATGTACATGATTGTATATGATAAAAGGCAGAACATAAATGTTGAGTGAATTTATTACACAGTCATACCTATGTTGTGCATTTATTCATTTAATCCAGTACTCCTTAAATATGCCTTTGTATGCCTCTTGAATTATTGATACACTTAACCCATAAACCCATGGCCATAGCCTGTTTCTAGTTTTGAAGATAGCTGACCACTTAAAGCAGGTTGAAAGAAAAGCAGAATGCGCCCTAAGGCGCATTCTGCTTTACTTTCAGCCTGCTTTAAGCTATTATCTGCTAGAATATAGAAAATATTTCTTATGAATTTTATTTGTGACAGTATAAATTGAAACTATTTTCTTCAGTGGAGGAATTAATTATAAAGGCGTATTTATGGGGTAATGGGTTAATAAAAGTAGTCCTCGGATAGAAAGTCCTGGACACGAAATATAACTGGCCTTTACAGTACCTTTCTAGAAGGGGCTTAAAGCAAGTTGACAGTAAATCAGAATGCTCTTTGAGGAGCATTCTGTTTTACTTTCAACCTGCTTTAAGTGATAGCCTGTCTTCAGAACTAGAAATAAGGCTATTGGGAAACAAATTTACCATAATGTTGATGTCTATATGTAGGTGACAGCTTAATGCTGACCAGAGGTAATGTAGAAAGCTCATACAGAAGCTTTCTGCATTACTTTTGCCTTACATTAATCTGCAAGCTGTTTAAGACATTACCCACATCCATTCATTGATTACCCTCCATTAATTGTTCTCACTAGGTGTGAAAATACAGGTAGAGTATGAGAAAATTGTTCAGGCAACGACTCAGCCATCTGAAGCTTTGAATAGAGGCCCTTATAAGGCTTAATTACATGATAGATCTCAATAGGTTTTTCCATGGGTTTTAATAACCAAGCTATCAAATATTAGGTGGGGGCCTCACATGAGACGCCTGAATTCTTTGCCTAGACGCTAGCCGAGTAAGTGCATGTGCTCAATGCTTTGACTCAAACTTTCTACGGTGCTAGGTGTTACCACCCAAACTTGGTCAAGTAATGTCTTTAAGTGTGTAATTGGTTTGAGATACATTGTATGTATTTTAGAGATGTAGCCATCATTAAAGTTGTACTTCAGTTTGTCTGTTTGTCCTATATGTCTTCAATCATCATATTCATATTTTGTTATTAATATCATTATGCCAGCATTCTGTATGAATTTATTAATCATTACTGTTTCTCCTTTATCTTTTCAGGTAAGTGCTCAGTGAGAGAGAAGTGCTTAGAGTTTGTTGATACACAAGTATGTCAGTGGAACAGATCTGATGATCTGTCTCAGATAAGTACAATATTCGTTATAGAATGCATACACAGGATAGACCTATCAGCAATATTTTAACTCATTAATCCCAGAGCTCCAGATAAGCGGAGTATTTCAAAAACTAAAATCTTTATTTCTGCATTAAATCCTATGGTGTCACTACTCATTAGAATTGTCTTTTTGAGACGATTCTAATGAGTAGTAACACCATAGGATTTGGTGCAGGCATGAATGAGGAAAAGTTGGATTTGTTCAGTTTACTTACTCTTATCTGGAGCACTCCCTTGGCATTTCATTGAATGGTTACATTTTGTTTGTCTTCAGGAATGGCAGGATGCCTTACCTCTGTCCGTATTTGTCATATAATCGAAACTCGTTACTTCAAACTCGCTTAAATCAATCGTACCAGCAAGTTGAATATCTATGAGTCGATCACACTCAAGTCGAACATATATGTAACCTGTGTTTCAAAGTTAAAACCAGGCTAAGCCATGCTTTAACTTTGAAATATGTGTATGTTCGAACAAATGCAATTTCAAAGTATCGAGTTTCAACTGTACGTATATACCACAGATGTGCATATCCTCAAGATTTTGATGTGCTACAATTTTTCACAGAATTATGGCCTGTTGAACTTAATGTTTTGCATATGCAGTACATTAAGTCGTGCCACAGGGGTGGGGGGTTCATATGTGTTTTACAGACATAGCCAAGTCTCTAGTTTCAAAACGTAATAACTTTTTCATCATAATGTTGAGGTCTTGATTGGTGTTATAATAATATATGCAATAATCGTGTTGATACAGACTCATTTTTCGGTGGTATCCATCATTCTATAGTCATTAAGGATGTTATTTTTACTCTGCTTGAGAGACTGTAGGTGACCCGTCAAATTTCTCTCAGCGGCTTGTAAAGAGTCTGCATACTAAACCTGGATGTTTTATTCACATGCTTTCGAGGTTTTGCCTTACTAGAATTCTCATTTGACGGGAAGGGCTGATATACTGTCAAACTTGTATTTATCAGCCATGCAATATTCAATTTATTACATGTTAAGCCATGTTATAAAGGCAGGTAGCAGCTTGATGCAGGATAAAAGTAATACAGAAAGCTGCTTCAGCAGCTTTCTGCATTACTTTTATCCTGCATTAATCTGCTACCTGTTTTGGAAAGAGGTTCAATTTCTAGATTGGATGGCTTATTAATACAGTTATGATATAAGTGGCTCTCTGATATTCTTGATGGGAAATGTTCCAGCATATAAAACATTTAAGGTGGCGGTGCCCATTATCTTTTTATCAGCAGTATGCTTTGATGGTTTTCTAAGACCCCGAAGTCTTTTTGATATATTTCTGTTTCCTGTATACACTGTGAAGCCTAAATGTACACTAGAACTAGTGATGGTTGTAACTTAGTTATATCACTTTGTCCATGTGTTGCATTCTCTTTGAGACGTCTGGGCAAACTGTCATTAGCAAAAAACCATAAACCAAAGAGGCGTTTACCTCAAAAGCGTAAACAAAAAAACCCAGCATAAAACATCACTACCGTAGATCAATAACAGGGATCTAGATAAGGGGAGTATTTCGAAAACTAAAATCTTTATTTCTGACTTGAACCCTATGGTCTCCCTTGAACTCATTAGATTTATTTCTTCAGTAGCGGGATAAGTAAGATGCGTAAAAAGGCATATTTATGGGGTAATGGGTTAAGCGCATTCTACGGTACTTTACTTTCAACCTGCTACCATAGATAGATAGATTTATTTCGTTAAAAAGTGTACATAACATGGCAAAGCATAATTAAAGCAAAACATACAAGAACCATGTAATGCGCACTAGAAACCAAGGATATCACAAAAAAGGACAAATATTTTCCTTATTTCCATTGTGGTCCTTGATTCTAGTGGCAAGACACAGAGAGTCACGGTAAATTATTATAAAAAAATATCACAGATAGTATCTTAAATTATAGTAGCACAGAAGCTGAAAGTTAGTCAATTTCAGAATGACTAGACCATGTTCACCATCTGCTAGAATATAGAAAATATTTCGTATTCATGACTGTATATAAAGTGAAACTGTTTGAATAAATTAGAGGCATAAAAAGGCGTATTTAAGGGGTGATGGGTTAAGGTATAAAAAGCATTATGCAATATATAAGCATATAATAGCTGTTCTTGTAAGGGAAAGGAACTTAATGGGAGTTTTTGACTTTGTTCAGGTTGACATACTCTAAGGGATTTAATACCAGTTTTACTAGAGTTTACCATGTTTATGTTGAAGTTTTAGTGTCTATAAAGCCAACCCTTTCAGAGGGAGTGAACTGGACCATAAGGAAATATGGGAGAGTATGCTCCTGAAATTTATCTTTGAATAGAGCTCATAAAAACATTTGTCTGTTATCAGCCTGATCTCAATAATTGATTTCATTATCTTTATGAATCATTTTGTTACGCTCTGCTATAGTTTATGATGACAGTTTTCCCACAGTCATGCAAGCTCACGACATATCTCTACAACTGAGTACTCTGCTATGTCCTGACAAACCCTTTCCCTCATAGCCTGTTTCTAGTTTTGAAGACAGGTGACCACTTAAAGCAGGTTGAAAGTAAAGCAGAATGCGCCTTAAGGCACATTCTGCTTTACTTTCAGCCTGCTTTGAGCTAAATCTGCTAGGCTATATAAAATATTTGTAATGGTAATTGTTCATGAGGGTATAAACTGGAACTATTTTCTTCAGCGGAAGAAAAAATTAAATACGCTAAAAGTCGCTTCTATGGGAGAAAGGGTTAATTTATTCCTCAACTGAAGAAAATAGTTTTGCTTTATACAGCCATGTCCCATAAGAGATACTTTCTTTATCTTAGTAGATTAACCTATTACCTCAACGACACAGTCTGATTTACTTTCAGCTTTCTTAAAATCGTCACTAGTCATCAAAACTAGAAACAGGCTACGGGGATTATAGGTTAACTTTTTCCTCCCTGAAACTTTAAATGAACAATTCCAGTTTTCATTTCAGTCTAGTCCATTTCTGACTTTTAAGGGTTGTTTTTGTCAATGTTTGGCATTATGACAAACAGTGAAGACCCTGATCAGAGGGCTCCTTTCGGAGCCCTCTGATCTGGGTCTTCACTGTTTGCATAGGACAAGTGTACTATTCACATGTACACTGTTTGAAAAGGATGCCTATATGCGGGACTAGGGTTCAAAGAGTTAAGCAACCATTCAGCAACTCTAAAAGATAAGTAACTGCTAAATGCTGGACAAAATTATGCAGTATTTTAACCCATTACTCCATAGCCCGTTTCTACTTTAGGCACATTATAGGCACAGTCTGTTTACTTTCAACTTTCTATAAATCGTCACTAGTTATCAAAACTAGAAACAGGCTATGGGGATTACAGGTCAAGCTACCATTCAGCAACTCTAAAAGATAAGTAACTGCTAAATGCAGGACAAACATTATGCAGAAAACTCTTTATAGGAGCCTTCTTCATTACTTTTTTCCCTGCATTTAGCTGCCACCTTTCACTGTAAGACTGCTAAAATTCTATTCATTTTCTTTAGAGCCACCACTAAGTCACCACTTAGTGCACATTGAAGTGTAATAGCATTTAAACTTTGAAAAGAGTGAAGTTATTGATAGTGTTCAGTAATCTGCAGATTGTTGGTATTAACTAAATGACTTCTGGGGGGATTTATAAGCAAGGTTATTCGGCATTATACATAATACTAGATTCGTTTGTGTGTTTGTTCCTAAAACCAGGTTCTAGTACGAGAGTTGTAAACTAGACTTAGTAAAGTTAAGACTATAACTTCTACTTTTTACAATTGGTAGTTTACAAGATTAACTCTTTGCAAGCTAGCGGCAAAACCATGATAATCTTGGCAAACTGTTTGGATCCAGATGAGACGCCGAGTAAAGCGGCGTCTAATCTGGGTCCAAACTGTTTGACACTTGGGTCGTATTTTGAAAATAATGCTTTAGAAAATTCTAATTTTGGAATAGTAGCAGACGACAATATTACCCAGGATTCAAAGAGTTAATTAGTGACAAGTGTTTGCCAAGATTAAACAATAAGGCAGTCAGTTTCATTGCTTGGCATTTAATACTAATTAAGTAAAGTTCAATGTTCAACTTCTTAAGTGCAAACAGCAATCTAAGTGGCATTTTCAAACAGTTTAGATCCACATCAGAAACTGAGAAATGTTGTGTTTGATTTAGATCCAAATGTTTTCTCATTTGGATATATAAGCTAGGTTATTTGGTATTTTACAGATAGGTTTTGTGTGTTTGGTAGGGTTATGGGCTAATCTCAAAGTTGCTAGCATGGTGTTAGTATAATGTGCCTTGGTGTAGGTTCGGAAGGCCTGTAGGTTTTCAGCGCTTACAAAGCGAATCAAATAGTGTTTTCCAGTGGCACTTTCCTCCTGCTGGGAAGACAATGTTATAAGCCTAAGATTGGATAACCTCAGATGTGAATAAACAAACTACTGTACACAGGATAATATTGGGTTGATTACTTAATTATCAAAAAGACCTACTACAGTCAAAATTGTATTATGCAAGCATTGCAGCCATAATGCTTGACAAAATTTAATGTCTGTACAGATAGGAGCTGTCTTAATGTAGGACAAAAGTAAAGCAGAAAGCTCCTACAGGAGCTTTCTGCTTTACTTATGTCCTACATTAAGGCTGCACACTGGTACATGTATTATAGATTAATATTTTGTTGTATTTTCAGTGACTATTAAGACAGGTTTGATTGTACTTTTCAAAAGCATCTTAGTCAGTATCATGGGGTATTTGTTTAGTTTTCTTAAGGAACCCGACACCTGTGATATTGAATGTATGATAGCAAAGTTATCCATCTTGGGATAAGTCCGACCTTAATTCACCTATATTAACACATAATTACATTGTCGCTAGAATTGGAGAATTTTCTTTGCGCCACCTCAGGTTACAAATGGATTAAAAGATTGAAGAGTTTCAAAGGGAGACCATTCCATTGTGACAGTTTGAATGGCTCCCAGCATGATAGGTAGTATTATTGAAAGAATGAGGGATTGTGTAGTCCAATACACTATTCAGCAGGGATCAAGTATGTGATGTATTGACATAATTTCAGTAAAAGTCACAAAAACCTCCCCACACAATACCCGAGGTAGTCAAACCTATAGCTATACATGGTATTTGACACCAAGCCCATTGTCAATCACGTGTACCGATTTAAAATGTATAACGTTACAAAGAAGCCCAATTTAAAACTTGTTAATGTTAGATTTTTTAAACGTAAACTCGTCAAATGTGTCTTTAATAATCTTTAGAATGATAACAGATTAATCTCATCAATGAACCCCCTGTGACGGCATGCTAAATTTGTGACAGGTGCTGGCTCAGGTGAGGACAGCCCCTGAAGTCTAAAATTAGCTCACAGTGCTGTCTCTAACTGTACACAGAGTAATTATAATAATAACGACTTTATTTTACGTGGATAACAAACATGCATCATAAGAAATATTTTCTATATTCTGGCAGATGGTATCTTAAAGCAGGCTGAAAGTAAAGCATTTAAGGTGCATTCTGCATTACTTTCTACCTGCTTTAAGTGGTCACATGTCTCCAAAACTAGAAACTTGCTATGGGGTAATGGGTTAAATTGCTTTAAGTGGCTTTTAACCTGCTTTAAGTGGTAACCTATCTTCAATACATGTATTAGAAACAGGCTGTGGGGTAAAGGGTTAAACCATGTACCTTCAATAGTGTGACACTCTGCCATGCAATCATTCATGCTCATTCTGTTGATTTGGGGTCTTGGAAATATTGATATGAGTGCAGATCATTATGAATGAGTCTAGCGGAACCATGACATACCACCAGCACTGCACAAACATTAATTATTGTCCCTCCATTTGGTTTGGAAGGTTATAATCAACTTCCAATGTATGCTCATTGATAGCCTCTGTGTCCCTATACAGTCAAACTTTGGTGAAGCAGCTAATCAAGGCAATTCATTGGCAACATTTAGCCCATTAACCCATAGCATATTTCTAGTTTGAAGACAGTGACCACTTAAAGCAGGTTGAAAGTAAAGCAGAATGCGTCTTAGGGCGCATTCTGCTTTACTTTCAACCTACTTTAAGCTACCATCTACAAGGATATAGGAAATATTTCTTACAGTACATATTCATGTCTGTATAAATTGGAACTATTTTCTTCAGTAGAGGAACAAATTAAAGGCGTATTTTTGGGGTAATGGGTTAAGACAGGTCTGAATGCAGGACAGAAGTAAAATACATGTACCTACATTTTGAAAAGTGCCCTACTAATAATTGAGTGGTTGCTGATCATAGGTTCTACGATATGTCTCCCTATAATTTCTGAGAAAGAGAGAGCGCGATAGAGCCTACTAAATCAGCTGATTGATGCCGCTAATGAGGAGCCAAGGCATCATGTGATGATTGACAAGGATTTTTCATCACACTAAATTAGATGACAACATCCCAGGGGGCTTAACTTTGTTAGCTCAATTGTTTTTGACCATTGCCAGGGGGTGACGAGGAGGACAAAATTTGCATATTTGTATTGAATATTCATGATTAGATGTTTGCTGCACTGGGATTTTTGCGACGGATGTCTGGTTTACGGGAATTGGCATAGATCAGTATTTGATTGCTAGTAAAGCATTGTTTATGGCTTCTAAGTGACAGATTGTAGCCCAAATATAACTTAATTAGGCATTAGGAGACCAGCCATATTAGCTTTTAATGCCCAATTTTAGGGTGGACGGTTTCTGGCATTCTCTATCGCTCCGTACTCTTTGAATGGAAGAAACATGTTTTTTTAACCCATTAGGTTATAGCCTGTTTCTAGTTTTGAAGATATCATAGGTGACCACTTGAAGCAGGTTGAAAGTAAAGCAGAATGCGCCTTAAGGCACATTCTGCTTTACTTTCAGCCTGCTTTAAGCTACTATTATCTAGAATAAAGAAAATATTTCTTATGATACATATTCATGACTAGATAAATTAATTGAAGCTATTTTCTTCTGTGGAGGAATAAATTAAAAGCATAAAAAGGCATATTTATTTGGTAATGGGTTATAAGAATAATTAACAATTCAACATTGCTGGAAGAATTCAAAATGATGATGTTAAAGAAAAGTTGCAGCTTCAAGTAGTATATAAGTAAAAACAAAAAGCTTTGAAGAACTTTGTTTTATTGTCATCCTGATTTGAGTAGCCGCCTATCTGCCATAGATTTATTTTAGAGTCTGAATTGCATAGAAGCAAATATGAATTATTTATAAGCATGAAGCTTTCAAAGGATGAACACATATATATTCATTTTTTCAGGTCAATAGCCATACCAGTTTTATTTTTGTGACAGGGAAATATTGACAAAAAAGTTTGAAGAAAATATTTATGTTACATGTTCATGACGGTATATAGATTTGAACTATTTTCTTTAGTCTGGAGGAATAAGTTGAATGCACTAAAAGGTGTTTCTATTGGAGAAAGGGTTAAAATGCCATCTGCCATCAACACCATACTGGTTCTAGTAGTTTTGAATGAGTATACACTATACAGCAGGGCTCAAGATAAGAGAGTTATTTCAACAAATCAAACATTTTATCACTCATTTTAGCACCAAATCCTATAGTGTTACTACTCATTAGAATCGTCTCTTCGAGACGATTCTAATGAGTAGTGACACCATAGGGTTTAATTCAAAAATAAAGATTTTAAGTTTTGAAAAACTACCCTTATCTGTTGCTCTAGCTAGCTGTATACAGTCAAACTTCGATATCTCGAACTCACTTAATTTGAATTATCCGATTTGTCGGCACATGATTTGCATTATTTCATACTCGGTTAAGTCGAACATAACTGTATTTCAAAGTTAAAATGTGGCTTAGCCAAGTTTTAACTTTGAAATAAGTGTACCGTATGTTCGACCTAACTGAATTCGAGATATCAAAGTTCAACTGTAGTTAGTAGTATGGTTGAATAATATGTGTTTAGTTTGGGCATATTTATACCAGTTTCTTATCACAGGGAAGTTCAAGAAATAAATATGGAGACTCACTTAAAAATTGTCTTGAGCACTTAGGTTATGAATATCTCTGTAAAACTATTGCAACGTCATTATTAGCATTATAATTATTATCATAACAGCTTAAAAAATATCACTATGGTCAAAACCCTTGAGAAAAAAAAAAGAATGCATGCTTTAAAAACAAGAAATGAAATTAGTTTAGATGGAATTGCACTGGCATGCTTGAAACGGCTTGAATGGCGTAACAATGGGAAGCGCCCGTATTTTGAATTGGTCGCTTGTCACATCCGTTAAGTAGAGAACACTAGGGTAATTCAGCCGGAGACAGGTTTCTAAATAGCATTTATGAGGACAATGTCGCTGGCTAATAGAAAAAAAAGAAATGGGAGGGGAGAACTGCGATCATAACCTAACTGAAGCTTGACAGTGAAGCCTCCGTTTTGCCTGACACAATTGTTTTTTAAACTCAATTATAATGTCATGTTAGCTTCTGTAGAAGCTTTCTGCATTACCGGTACTTTTATCCTACATTAAGCCCATATATTACACATAGTGTTAAAGATTCCCAGTGTTTATGATTGCCTTGTTGGTAACCCGTTACATGTACTATATTATATATAGTCCAGTTTCTAGTTTTGAAGACAGGTGCCCACTTGAAGCACATTGAAAGTAAAGCAGATTGTGCCTGCTTTACTTTCAGCCTGCTTTAAGGACCATCTGCTAGAATATAGAAAATATTTCTTATGATTCATTTACATAATTATTCATAACTGTTTAAATGGGAACTATGGTAATTTTTTCAATGGAGAAATAAGTTATAAAGGTGTAAATATGTGTACTTGTGGAGTAATGGGTTAAGAGGTTGCACTGTATTTCCTCTTATCTCTACATGTGATTAAGTAAATAACCAAGTGCATTTTAATTGTCACCACTCTATATCATACTGCGCTCACTCACAAAAGGCAGGCACATGCATCTTTTGAAAAAGGCTATTTTAGAGATCAAACAGATTAAAACGAAAGGCTTTTGTGACAAATGGTTTTGAAGAACTATGAGCTAATTGTCAATTACCGTAACCCAGGCACTGCCAAGTTATAGTCTGCCTGTAAAATTGTTGTCTGCAATATTGTTTTCAATTTTAAAGTTATATTCTGATTGAAAAAAATATGATATAAGTATGAAAAGTTTGAATCCTGATAAGATACCATTTTACTCAGTTTCGGATCTGGATTCAGGCTGTTTGTAAATGTTTGTGTATTTTGGGCATTGCAGTAAAAGAGTTAAAAGTGTATTGATGGAAATATTAGAAAATTAGTCAGGGTTTTTTCCCGATATAGTAAAACGGGCATACAATGGAGAGACCATGTAATTATAAAATATTTCACATGGATAATTATTACTTTATCAGTGTTCTGGAGAACCATTGAAAGTACATTTTGTAATTGAGAAGTGGTATGAATTGTACAGTCATACTTTTGTTATAAATAAGTCACTCCTTTAACCCATTACCCAATAGTAAATGCTTCTAGTTTTGAGGACAGGTGTTGACTTAAAGCAGATTGAAAGCAAAGCAGAATGTGCCTCACTCCTTTCACCCATTACCCAATAGCTTGTTTCTAGTTTTGAAGACAGGTGTTGACTTAAAGCAGATTGAAAGTAAGGCAGAATGTGCCTATAAGGCACATTCTGCTTTACTTTCAGCCTGTTTTAAGCTACCACCTGCAAGGATGAAACATATTTATTGTGATGTATATTCATGAATGTATAAATTGAAACTATTTTCTGTGATAGAGTAATAAGTTAAATTTAGGCAGAAAAAGGTCAAATATATCGGGTAATGGGTTAAGTGGCATGCAACTTGAAAAGTTTGCTAGTACTATCTGTTACAATGAAACAGTTGTTGAATTTTTGACTACATACCTATAATGAAAGTTACCTCTATCTGAAGTTGACCCCATAAGGTATACACCACTGTGCTCTTGCTATTGATGTTTGAAGATTCCAATGGTGTTAATGTTGCTTTGGCCATCTGGAATGTTTAGGGCTTTAGGGGTAGTGTCAGAAATTAACTTTTAATGGTTCAAGTGGTAACTATTTGGTCTACAAGTGGGTAGCAAAAAGATATTTTATTCTAGTAGCAGAAACTACCCACCCACCATGTATTGGTAGCTGCAGACATTATACAACCCACTATAGGTTCTTTACAAAAATGTATTTTCAGAGCATTTTTTTGTTTGATTGCATTACCTTTAAGTCACGCTTTTGCTTGCTCTCATTGCAACGTAAAACAATGAATTTTGTGGAAATTCTTGGTTTTAGATACTGCCAGTTTACAACTTGAATGCCCAGTCTCAACCTTACTTTTCACCCATAACCCCAACAATAAGCCTTTTTATGCCTCTAATTAAAATATTCCTTCGAAAGAAAACAGTTCCAATTTGTACAGTCATGAACACAACAATGCACCATAAGAAACATTTCCTATATTCTTAAAGATAGTAGCTTAAAACAGGCTGAAAGTAAAGCAGAATGTGCCTTAAGGCACATTCTGCTTTACTTTCAACCTGTTTCAAGTGGTCACCTATCTTCAAAACTAGAAACAGTTGAGGTTATTGGGTATTTCTTAGTGTGAAAGAGTGCAGTTTTCAGAGGTGTTCTGTTCAACTGTATATCCCCTCCACACACTATCTGGAAGAAAAAACTTGGTGAAGTTGCTCAGACAATGATCAAAGTTTAAGTGATTTATAAACCTAATTTGTTTTGTTTTATTTGAAGAAACTTATATTTATAGCTCAGTCTGTGCCATGTCAGTTTTTCTAGAGAGATATTCTTGGACTGATCATTGGCAGCTGCATGTCCAGACAGAAACAGTAACTCTACTAATGAGGCCAGAGCCAGCTAAGTTTTGGCAAACGCTGTAGGGCTCCAGATAAGGGAAATTTTTCAAAAATTAAAATCTCTATGTCTGCATTAAATCCTATAGTGTGACTTCTCTTCGAGACGATTCTAATGAGTAATCACACTGTAGGGTTTAACCTCTTCGAGACAATTCTTATGAGTAAAGTTACACCATAGGATTTGGTGCTGATATGAAGGAATAAATGTTCTTGGACTAAAGTATAATTGGCAACTGTTTGTCGAGATAGAAAAAGTTACTGAGCTTATAAATGAGACCAGAGTCAGATGAATTTTGGCAAACATTAGGGCTCCAGATATGGGAATATTTCAAAAACTAAAACCTTTATGTCTGCATTAAACCCTATAGTGTGACTACTCATTATAATCGTCTCTTCGAGACGAATCTAATGAGTAGTATCACCATAGGATTTGGACTGAAGTATAATTGGCAGCTGTTTGCCGAGATAGAAAAAGTAACTGCTAATGAGACCAGTCAGCTGAGTTTTGGCAAACATTTTATTCCACACTATCAGTAATTAGGTACAAACTTCTGTTTATTTCTGAAAACTTGTTCCTCCCCCAATTTCGCTCATATTTCAATTAAACTGATTAACTGATGCTGAAGCCTCTATGGGAGGGGAGCTCATATATCACTGTAATCAGTTAATTATTAATGCTTAGACTTCTTGGAGTCAAAGTTGTCTCAAGTAAAAGTAAATTTGATAAATTCTCTTAAAAATACTCCCAAAATGATTTGCAGTAATTATTAGTAATATTGCATTATGAAGAATTAATGAATTGAGCAAATAAATCTATATACAGTCAAACCTGCATTTATTGAGTGTAATTATTTATAGATTCTATTATTATTATACCAGATTTAATTTGTGCTCTTTTCACGCAGGAGTTTTGTCAAAAGCGCTTATAGGACAGTGATTAATGCAGGCCAAATGTTACACAGAAAGCTTCTATTGGAGCTCTCTGTATTACTGCATGTAGTTCTGTATGAAGAGGTTACCTAGCTTTAAAGACATTATTCAGTGATCGCCTCCTCAGAATTGTGCAAATGTTGATAAGAAAGCTACCATGCAGAGCTTTCTGCATTACCGTATTTGTCTTGCATTAATTTAGCTGCTTCTTAGTGCTGCAAAAGATGTCCAAGAATTGATCACTTAATAGCTCTCAGGTTTGATTAAGTTGTTAAAGAATCTTGTCTTATCTTGTAAGAATTTACTGTACTTAAAATGTTCACTTGGAGTTTGTTTTTTTCGGTTTAATTTGTGAAGAGTTTCCTGTTGGGTTTAGTTTTCTCTTTTGACCCCTATACATGCATGCAGAGAATTAAACTTCTGTAGACTGTAGATAATAAGGTCAGGTATTATCACAAAGTACTTTTTCACCATCAATAAAACCTTTCTTAATCAATCATTTGTTTGAAGAAGGTAAAGATATCTCCAAAGACAGCGTATTTCTTAATGCAAGACAAAAGTAATGCAGCAAGCTCCTTTTACTGTTGTCTTGCATTAAGTAGCCATCTTTGTGAAAAAACAATCAAATTTCATTTGAGTGGCTGCTTAATGGAGGTTTTACTGTCGTTGTTCACCCGGGGTATTGTAGGAATGTATAGCCTACAGTCTCTGATAACAAATAATCCTTTCTGTTTTCGGAACTGTAAGAGGAAATTGTCTTAGTGACAACAGTGTTTGAGTGCTTGTTTACATTGGTGATCCCTGGGGAGAAGTTTTATAGCTCCTCCGTGTCTGTGATGTGGCCATCTTCATGTTGTTATCAAATCTGGCATGTACTTTCTTTAAGCTGTTCCCTTTTTTACCTCGATTTAGATTTAGCCTAGATTTTCATTACTACATGTACAATAGAACCTCTCTATTACGACCATTAAAAAGCAGGCTAATTGTCTGTATAAAAGACAGATGACAGCTGAGAGCAATGTGAAAAGGCAACAGAAAGCTCCTATAGGAGCTTTCTGTTTCACTTTCACATTGCTCTGAGCAGTAACCTTTCCTAAACGACTAATATATGACACATTTTAGTGGTCGTAATAGAGAGGTTCTACTGTACATGTATGTTCATTGATTTCTATTATAAAAATATAAATTCACCTATTATCTAGAGAGTATAACTATACTTCAATAAGATAAAAAAAAATGTATGTAATAATGTAGGCACACTTTGCTTTGGTTTGGCAAGTAGTGTAGATACCGATGCTTTTTGATACTGGTTTATTTCCAGATCAGAAGATGATCACTAATAAGGTCTGTGAAACTTTCAAAAGTTCATCATAGTTTCTTGCATTAACATGATAATCTAATAGGGCACATTACTATACTCAGCCAGCTTAGAGTTCTAATTTGTAATATTCTGGTCTATCCCAATACTCCATAGCAAGTTACATGTACTAGTTTTGAAGACAGGTGAACACTTAAAGCAGGTTGATATCAAAGCCGTTAAAAGGTGTATATTTATGGGGAAATAATACAACTGTATACAGACAATTTAACTGTTATCAAATTAATAAACATATATTAACTATTCCTTTGAAATTATTTATGACAGATTGCACCTTAATGCGGAACAAAAGAAATCAAGAAATCTCCCAACGGTATATTTCTGCATAATTATCTTTTATCCTGCATTAAGCTGTCATCTGTCTAAAGAGCTTTACATGCTTCGTTATTCATTGGTCACACAGAATTGACTGGATTAGACTTAACTTTTAGCATGCTAGCCGCGTAACCATGGTAACCTTTGCAAACAGTCTGGATCCTGATGAGATGCCGCTTATGCGGCATCTCATCAGGATCCAGACTGTTTGGCATCTCTTTTATTGTTTTGAAAAGAAATTTTAGACAAATCTATATTTAGGACAGTAGGAGATGACAATGTTTGCCGGCGAAAATAAATACTGAGCTTTCAAAGAGTTAATAGAACTTCATGATATGGGGAGTATCTTTGGAGAGAGTGATTCAAGATCTCTGATGATAATTCTTTTGGCAAGTGATCAATTTATATTTCACTGATGGACATTATAATTCTGTCCATTAATAATCAGGGTTTATAGTTCGCTGGTGGACTTGAACACCGAGTGTTATTTATGATTGATTATGGGTAATTTACCTCATTTGTATTCATCCGAACATGACCCACGGTGTGTCACCAATCTGAACTGTGGCTCGGGTGCAAGCAAATATCTCATGTTTTCATACCTACCCATGACTGGCTTCAAGTCCGTGGCTGGACAATGAAAAGCGATAAATTTGAATTTAGCGTTGGTGCGAACTGATGACCAGTTTAATGAAGCAGAGATAGTGCACCTTGGGGGTATGTGACAACAAAGGGTGGAAAGTATGGCGGGTCCTGGTTGAAATTAGCTAGAAGAATGGGACCAATGCAAAAATTGTTTTTATACACTCTTAATAGAAATATCATGGGCAGTCATGGATGAGTGATAAAATAAAATATAAGCCAACGAAAGCATGTCTTTGTCACTCTGGATTTATTTTATTAAAGGACCATAGAATTGTTTTTGATAGACTGTCAAAAGTTGTTGACGTTTCAAATTCAAAATTTTGTTAGTGAGTAAGACCTAGTAGGAGCTTTTAGCAAACATTCACCTGTCTTAACCCATTACACCATAAGTATACCTTTTTACACCTTTAATTTATTTCTCCACTGAAGAAAATACTTCCATTTTATATAGTCATGAAAATGCACCAGAAAAAATATGTTATATATCCTAGCAGATATGGTAGCTTAAAACAGACTAAAATTAAAAATTACTTCTTCTTAGTTGTCGCTAAATACAAATTTGATATATACATGTACATTTTGTCATAAATTATCTAACGAATAGATCCAAGATGATTCATACAGTTATTATATCAAGGTCCTCCTGAATGCTTCACAAATTACCATTGGAAGCTAGAAGTCTATTGATAAACACTGTTTGATGAGGTATCAGGGGTGCCATAAGTTGATCATGAAATATCCTGAGATTTCCAAATTTGCTATTTTTCAAGCTCAATTATTAAAAACAGGTTGAAAGTAAAGCAGAATGCGCCTTAAGGCGCATTCTACCATACTTTCAGCCTGCTTTAAGCTACCATCTGCTAGGATAAAATTCCGAAGATTTTGGAAAAATCCAGAGAAATGACAGCCCTGAAGTATTGTCTACTGACTAGGCCATCAATATACTTTCAGGTAATATGGTATTAATCTTCATCTTGCCAGATGACAAATGACATTTGCGAACAGTTTGGATCCAGATCAGATGCCAAATAACTTGGCATCTAATCTGGTTCCAGCCTGTTTGATACTTTGATTGTCTTCAGTAAATTGTTAAAATGCAGAAAAAACTTGCTTGTGATGAATTATATGCAGGATCGAGGCCATTTTGTGGCAGCATATAAGATTTAATTGTCAATAATTTTGAAATGCATGTAAATCCATAACACAGAGGGGTTCTCGTAATCATGGCGCATGTTGGCTTAGCAAATTTTCATCAGCAGCAGTAACTGTTGTTCCGATGTTATATTGATGGGTTAGTTTTAGATGTGACTGACTGTACTGATTACCTTTCAATTAACCCTTTACTCTCATAGCCTATTTCTAGTATTGTAGATAGGTGACTACTTAACCCTTTACCTGATAGCATTGTTTCTAGTATTGAAGATATGTGACCACTTAAAGCAGGTTGAAAGTAAAGCAGAATGCGCCCTAAGGCGCATTCTGCTTTACTTTCAGCCTGATTTAAGCTAAAATCGGCTAGGCTATATAACATATTTGTAATTGTTATTGTTCTTGAGGGTATAAACTGGAACTATTTTCTTCAGCGGAGGAATAAATTAAATACGCTAAAAGTCGCTTCTATGGGGGAAAGGGTTAAAGCAGGTTGAAAATAAAGCAGAATGCGCCTTATAAGACGCATTCTGCTTTACTTTCAGTCTGCTTTAAGCTATCATCAGGCTCAGCTATGATTTAGAAAATATTTCTTTAGGTACATTTTCATTTGAACTATTTTCTTCAATGGGGGAATAAGTTAAATGTGCTAAAAGCAGTTTGTATGAGGGAATGGGTTAAGATTTAGTCTCTACCAGAAATGCTAAATGTTGATTATCCATATTCTGTTGGCACAAGGTTTAGGTAGCCTACTTAGTTCCCACAGTTGCAGCATGCTAAAGAGACAAAAATTATTCTACAAACACAAATTCTGCACCACATCTCATCTTAAACTACGGTATTGCCAGCAAAGTGACAAACTTGAGCCAAATACAGTAAAACCTCGCTATTATGACCACTAAAACGAAGGGTAATAGATTGTATAATAGAGAGGTGACAGCTTAAAGCAAGGTGACAATAAAACAGAAAGCTCCTAAAGGAGCTTTCTGTTTCATTGTCACCTTACTTTAAGCGGTCACCTACCGTAAAAACCCTAATAATTAACATAATTTAGTGGTCGTAATAGAGAGGTTTTACTGTACTGTAGAATTCCATGAGTTTGGAATCAGTTCCAAAACAATTATTGTGGGAAATCTACCACAGATGGTAAAGCAATTAAGTATTCAAATTCCAGTTTGCAGAAGCCGGGGATATGCTGTAGGATCTTCAGAAATATATTAAGCAACGTAACCAAATGCATGGTTGTCATATTTAGAATGACGTGAACACACGCTCTCTTGGTTTGTTTGAAATTGATTTAAAAGTTTTAAAACCCTACAAGTGCTGATTTTGTTGAAAACCGTTATAAGACTTGTCCAGATTTTGAAAAGTCTTAGACTGAGCAGCTTATTTTGAAGTTTGAGGACCATTTTCTTCCAATATTCAGGTATTGAAGTTATGATGACAAACAGTGCACACCCAGATCAGAGGGTTCCTTCAGGAGCCCTCTGATCAGGGTCTGCATTGTTTGCAAAGGATGTACATATGTTTATACTTTGACCATAGTGTAAGAATAACAATTAACCCTTAGCCCGCCGAATAAATTGTCGTCTGCTATATTTCTCGTCTGCTTCAAGTTTAAAAGTGCTTCAAAGTTGCTGAAAATGTTGTCCGAGTGTCAAACAGCTTGGATCCGGATGAGACGCCGAGTTACTCGGCGTCTCATCCGGATCCAAGCTGTTTGCATATGGAGCTATAGTCGTGAGTGGCAGGTTAAGACAGTTCCAGTGAATGTTCAATGTATAGTTACAGTGTTTGCATTCTGGTCCCTATAACTGGTACCAAAAATATGTATTTAGAATACATGTAAATTATACTGGAAACTGTATTTGTTGACTTGGGGGAAATATACACATTCATATACTATTTTGATGATGAAAAGAAAGAGTAATGATAACATTAAGTATTAGTGCTTTTATCATCATCATCATCATCATCCTAAAAGCTGTGATTGGTTACTTGTTTTGAGTGCCAGTGTTTGTCAGATACCCGGCCCTGATATGCATCGGCCATTAATAAATTTGTTTTAATGTACATGTGTTTTGAATCTTAAAAGCTTATTTAATACAACACATATAAATCAGTATAAGATATGAATTTCATGTAAGGATAGTTTTTGATAAGTCTATATTTAGTATTTTGTTGTTAAAATCTATTTTAATATATAAGATATTAATCAGAATACAATATTTCAAGTTTGAATAATTTTTGATAAATCTATGTTTAGTGCATTTATAAGACCAAGAAAAAAACTTAGGTGTTTTTGAAGGGCTTAGAGAGGATTTATGACAGTTCAAATACTTCTGAACACTGCAGTAATACACTGGGACTGTGTGTTTAGTTAGAAAGGACTGCCAATCATAGGGCTATGTGTCAGTTTCTTTGTTTGATTTTTGAATAAAGTTCACTTCACCCCATTTGTCCAACTTTTTGCTAATAATTAATATCTTGTGTCAGAATACAAACATGGTAAAATCCTATGTTTAAGGATCACTCAAAGATTTGTCAGTTTGAAAAAATATGCAATAGCTTTAAGCAGGTCCTGAAAGTAAAGCGGAAAGCTCCTTTAGGAGCTTTCTGCTTTACTTTCATCCTACTTTAAGCAACCACCTGCCTAAACACTGAGCCTTAGCCTTTTCAGCAAGCATAAAATCAGAGTTTTTCTGTACAGATATCATTGATGAAAAATGTGTCCCCGCAAATATTTTCGGTGTCCTAAGTCATATATTTATTTGATTCCTTTCTTCGTTTGTATTTCTGCATACCAGGGGCTATATATCACGATATCTATGGGTTCATCTAAAACTCTTACTTTGTTGGTGAATCCAGCATGAAAGGGGAAACTCTGTCATTGGTCTGACTATACAATAGTCGGTTTGTTTACCCTTTGGGTGCGGGGAACCGACCTTTGAGTCTTGACCTTTGTAAACAGTTTTGATTTAGATTTGATGCTGGATATCTTGATTGGGAACCAAACTGTTTAATTTATGATTTAGATTTGTTTTGTTAGAATATCTTTAAAACATACAATTTGAAAAACAGATACAGACATCACTTTTGAAGCAGGGGATATTTAACAAATAAAATATTAACTCTTAGCATGCTAGCAGTGACATCGTTGATAATCTTTGCAAACAGTTTGGATCCTGATGAGACGCCGCATACCGCGGCATCTCATCAGGATCCAACCTGTTCGAAATTCTGAAATTGTTTTGAAACGAAATTTAGAAAATTCTCTTTTTAGAACAGTAGCAGACGACAATTGTTGCGGGCGAAAAATTGTACCCAGCATTCAAAAAGAGTTAAAGATCATCTACTTTTGTACTGCACCTTTTCAAAAAGCCTAGTCGGGAACCGATTGCTCTACTCGGGGTACTAGGTTGTGCCAGCTCCCATTTTCACATCGTGCATAAATCAGTTCTTGATGGCTGTGGTAGACTATATTAGATCAATTTGCACAACAGAAGGAGATTTATCTTTTTTTGAACATTGAATAGATGTCGTCTGCTTCAAATTATCTCTGATTTTACTCCTTGAAATCGTTTAAAAAAAGCAGTTAACTTTAGTTTATTTCACCTTACAACTTTTAGGAAGCAGAAGAAATGTTTTCTTCTTAACCCATGGGCATTACCCTATAGCCTGTTTCTTAAGTTTTGAAACCAGGTGACCACTTAAAGCAGGTTGAAAGTAAAGCAGAATGTGCCTTAAGGCACATTCTGCTTTACTTTCAGCCTGCTTTAAGCTTCCATATCTGCTAGAATATAGAATATGTTTCTTATTTTGCACATTCATTAAGGTTAAAATTGGAATTATTTTCTTCAGTGGAGGAATAAATAAGAGGGGTAAAAAGACATTTTTATTGGGTATTGACTGGAGAAACCTTAGGTTCAAACCTGTGACTGGTTGCATGGCATTGAGTAACTTTACTGCCATGGTGGCATGTTGAAATTCAGTAGGTGTTTTATTGTTAGTGGTTTACATGTCGCCGGTGAAGGAAATTAAAAAAAACAACACTTGGTACATAGGCTTAAAATATGCCGTGATAAATGACCGAAAGATTGGAAGTTTAGATAAACATTCCAGCTTACAATATGCCTTCCTATATCGGTTTCCTAAAAGCAAACGAGAGGACAATTATAGTTGAGGCTACCCGCAAACCAGTGTTACAAAACTTACCCCAGGTACATTTTACCCTTTACCCCATTATCTGTGTTTAGTTAAAACAGGTTGAAAGTAAAGCTGAATGATCCTTAAACAAGTATTACCCCATACCCTATTTCTGGGTTTAGAGACTGTTGACTACCTCAAAAAGGTTGGAAGTAAAGCAGAACATTATGTAACTTTGAGGCCCATTCTGCTCTTCTGGAATCAACCTGCTTTAAGCTACTATCTGCTAGGACAAACAAATATATCCAATGATGCATATTCATTACTATATAAAATAGAACTGTTTTGTCTAATAGAGAAATAAACTAAAGGTATAAAGGTGTATTTCTGGAGAAATTTCAGTCTGCATTAAGCTACTGCTTGGATATAGAAATTATTTCTTATGGTACATAATTCATGAACTATTTTCATCAGTAGATGGATAAATCAAAGGCTTATAAAGCTGTATTTATGGAGTTGGTTTAAGGGGCTACATTTGATAAGATGTGGATATAGGTTTACGACATTGAAGGACATGACAGATCAGTTTCTATATATGTTTTGTCTGTAATTATTGCACTGGGTTTGTGATAAGATTTTTGTACACTATTAACACTTCGTTATCCCCTGAAATTATAACCGGCTTTGAAAATACTGTCTTAAAAAATAATTAAATGGATGGTTTGATGTATGTTAATGGCTAATGAAATAAAGACAAAAGTGGCAAATAGTTTGGATCCCCATCAGATGCTGAGTTACTTTATCAGAATCCATACTGTTTGTAAAGTTTTAAGTGTTATTCGAGACAGGGTTTTCAGAGATATGGATTTAAGTCTTTCAAATTGGTCTTTCATTACCTGTCACTTGTAACCTCAATATTTTAATGTAAATACCTTATTTGGTGTCTATTAATACAGGTTATTATTAGCTATTTAGTGTAATTTGTATATACAGTAAATTGCTCTTACAACCACTAAAATGAAGGTTAATTGAATGTATAATTAACAGGTGACACCTTAAAGCAATGTGACAGTAAAACAGAAAGTTCCGAAAGGAGCTTTCTGTTTCACTGTCACATTGCTTTAAGCACTCACCTGTCTTAAGCACCTGATAATTTACACAATTTAATGGTTGTGTAGAGAGGTTTTACTGTACAAAATTAAAAGGCACAACTATCAAAGAATTTGAATGCTCATTTGATTGCCATGTTGAATAATCTATAATTTGGCTAACCTTTTAAATGGAAGAAGGCAATGTTCTGCTCCATTGCAAACTGTTTGGATCCTAATAAAACACCAAGTAACTCAGTGTCTCATCAGGATCTAAACTGTTCAACACTCTAACCCTGCATACTTTGGAAAGAAATTTTAAAACAAATCTTTTTCTAGAACAGATGCAGTTAATCGACAGTTGTTGGGTATGAGAAAATTACCCCACCAGTTAAAAATCTTTCAAGATTCAATGCTTTGATAATGATTCTACATGTACAATTCAATGTATGTTGAGAAATGATTCAGTGAAGCAGAGAGACCCAGTGCTGCCATTTCTCAGGATTTTTCCTAAATCTTCGGATTTTTTTCTCCAGTACATGGTAGCTTAAAGCAGGCTGAAAGTCAAGCAGAATGCGCCTTCTGCTTTACTTACAGCCTGCTTTAAGTAGTCGCAAGTCAACAAAACAAGAAACAGGCTATGGGGGAAAGGTACGATTCGTAAAATCACACTTGAAAAATGTAAATTTGGAAATCTTAGGATTTTTTATGTCAAAAGAAGGCCCTGGAGATCTCTGAAATAAAGTTAGCACCAGTGATTGCAAGCCAAAAGAAATGCTGAAAGTTTTGATCAGATGAATATACTTATGGAGCTTTCTTTATTACTTTCATCCCGGATTAATGTGACACCTAATACAGTCGAACTTTGATATCTCGAACTCGGTTAAATCGAATTTACCCATATTTCAAAGTTTTAACTTTGAAATATGGGTATGTTCGACCTAACCGAATATGAATCAATGCAGTTCATGTGTCGAAATATCAGATAGTTCGAGTTAAGCGAGTTTGAGATATCAAAATTCGACTGTATAGGATTAAACCAATTACCCCATAGCATGTTTCAAGTTTTAATGACAAGTGACCACTTAAACCAGGTTGAAAGTAAAGCAGAATGCGCCTGAAGGCGCATTCTGCTTTGCTTTCAGCCTGCTTTAAGCTATCATCTGATAGGAGATAGAAAATATTCCTTATGATGCATATTCATAACAGTATAAAAAGAAACTGTTTTGAATAATTTAAAGGCGTAAAAAGGCTTCTTTATGGGGCAATGGGTTAAAATTCATTTTCTGTAGGTCTTCTAAGCAAACTTTTCTGTGATTTTGTCCCTGCCACTTCTTTCCAATCTATACCCTTCTCTGTTTCATTATGCATCTTTATTTGACAGATTTTCTTTTATTGCAATCTGAATTACGAGCTCAGATGGGGAAATAAAGCCCGGAGTTGGAAATTTGCTTGTGATAAAGGCGGGATCAATAAAGCAAAACTAGAGTCATATTCGGAGAGAAATTCCTCAAAATATGGGCGTAAATTACGATAAAATGTCATAAAGATTGCGCAAAAACTTGGTGGCTGTCACTTTGAAGCTGAAATGTCTCAATTTTATAGGAGTATATTACAAGCAGTCAAGGACCATGGCCCATTTATTTTGTACCGACCAACTTGTGTTATCAAGCCACTCTTTACAGATGCATATTCTCTTTATAGATGGGCGACTGCCTAATGCAGGGTAAAAGTAAAGCAGAAAGCTCCTACAGGAGCTTTCTGCTTTACTTTTTTCCTGCATTAAGCTGCTAGTTGTTTAAATAATGATGATATGCATTGTTTTTAGCGGCAGCTTAACGTAAGGTTGGCTGTATTTATGTCATAACTATGGTTGTGGTAAATTTTACAGTCACTTTCACAATATTCAACAGATACATCAGAAGACAGAATATTATATTGTTATTGGGCGAAATCAAATAATTTTAACGCTTTGAATGCTAGAAATGAAATCATAATTATCTGTGCAAACAGTTTGGATCCAGATGAGACGCTGCATAATGCAGCGTCTCATCAGGATTCGAACTGTTTGACACTCTGATTCATTTTTTGAAAAGAAATTTTGAAACTTAATTTTAGAAGAATAGCAGATGACAATTGTTCCAGACTAAAGAATTACCCAGCATGCAAAGATTGAGTTAACTGCAGTACATGAAACCATTAAATTTAATGCCCTAGAGATATTGAAGATTTTTCTAATTGCATTTTTATTCCAAGTAACTTGGAGCTAATGTATTGTAAGTCACTTGTGTGCAAAGCCTGGTTAAAGTTTTAATGCAATGATAAAATTCACAACTGTAACTCTAAATATCTGTATTTTATTGTAATATTTTGTATTTAAACTTGATATGCATATCATAAAATTTAAATCAGAACACAAAAATTGTTCAAAAATTTGATTCTTTGTATGAAAAATGCAGCATTTGTACTACATGTATAGATTTCTATTTCTTGACATAAATGTCAGTATTGAAGACTGATGGTTTGCTTAAAACAGGCTGAAAGTAAAGCAGAATGCTCCCATAATATTATTTAAAATGGTACACATTTCAAACAGCCAGTCTTTTACTTAAGGCTGTGTTGCTGATACTTGTATAAATCTGGATCTATACTGTTAACTAGCATTCAGGGACCAGATAAGGGGAGTTTTTCAAAAAACTAAAATCTTTATTTCTGCATTAAACCCTATGGTGTCACTACTCATTACCTATTCATTACCTCAATGAGTAGTAACACCATAGGATTTGGTGCTGAAATGGATGAGAAAATGTTGGATTTAATTGTTTGGAAAACTGCCTCTTATCTGGAGCCCTGGGCATCATCCAAACAGTTTGACTAGTACTGCAAGCAGGTTAGCTCTAATGTTTCTACACTCAGTATAATGATCGGTTACTGCAAATCTTGTCATGTTTGGGCTTCTGGAATATATCCAGATTATCCTCGCCAGTAAAGCTCAAATTTAAATAAACCTGAAATGGGGTTTCAGGTTGAGTGACGATTTACTTAAATCCGTTTTGAAAAGCATTTAATTTGTTGACAAGAGGCTGTAAGTGTTGGCTTTTCATGGCCAGTGCTGCTTGAAAAACTGGGCTATTTATACAGTCTTTACTCAATTTGGGCATGCCAAGTGGGCCTTCAACAGGTTCAATTAGGGGAGACTAAAAATATACCGTAAACTCCTGATTTTAATGACAACTCAGAAGAAGTCATTCTTTTTAATTGCATTTAAGAAAAGTAGTTGTTTAAAGCAGGATAAAAATAAAGCAGAAAGCTCCTAAAGGAGCTTTCTGCTTTACTTTTATCCTGCTTTAAGTTGATATCCGTCTTTCACATCATCAATGAATGAAGTTTTCAGTGGCATCTAATTATTGAGGTTTTGCTGTAACCATGCCGGACATTGGCTCCGTGATAATTTTGTTCAATGGTGCAAGGCTTCTCAGTTCGCTGGGTTCAAAGTACAGCTGTGACATTCAGTCACCTAACAAATTTAACTTCATTGTCAACCTAACTGCAGGTACAAAGAAAAATATTAAGGACTCCGCCATTTTGTATTGGTTTTTAGACATTTTAGTTTGAAATTCGAATATTGGTCACTTAAAACATTTGAATGAATTAATACATAATTATATAATTATTTAAACTATAGATAAGGATATAATTATTAAGTTTTTTCCATTTATATTATTAATAAGGATACTTATAAAGCCTTTCCCATTGCAAATAACATCTTGTTACCTTTCCTACATGTATATTTTTCAGTGTTTATTAGACATAGTTGCTAAAAGCAGGCTGAATTAAAGTGTTCCTAATCCTTTAAGCAACCCTGGATCAGGATATAGCAAGACTTTTCTATCATTGTAACAAGGCTTTATAAGGACAAGATATAAGCCTTGATGGTGAAAATGTGTTCCTGTGACGAATAGGTACAGGCATGAAATGATGTTACCACGGGGAAAGAGGCTTTATATAATAACGAATAGGTAAAGAATTTAAAAGATGTTAAATGAAATTTGAAAGAAAGATCAGCAGATCATAAAATTAAACAGTTACTTACCGGTAGCTAAATGTAAGATATATAAGCTAAGGACAATTGTTTATGAGACCATGTCCTTGGTGAAGAATGCAAGGTCATGCATGGGAGATGACAAGATGATTGGGTGTTGTTAAAGGCTGAGCTACAAGTAGTTTTTCCCTTCTGACAGGTTTGACAGCTATCTGAACAGCCATACATATCCTTCAAGCAATTAAAAAATTATAAAAAATCATGGCCGACAGTGAAAATCAGTGAGCAGAAATTTAAGTATTAATTTCTCACCTATTTACGCCTAGGGTACCATAAAAAGACAATGACAAACAGTGAAAACCTTGATGAGACATCACCTTTTACAGAATGTTGATCAGATAGAGTCAAAACTTTTATAAGGCCATTTATTGCAGAACATTATATTTCTTTAACCCCTTTCCCCCATAGAAGCGCATTGTAGTGCATTCAGTTTATTCCTCTGCTGAAGAAAATAGTTCCAACTTATACAGTCTTGAATATGTATCATAAGGAATATTTTCTTTATTCTAGCAGATGGTATAGCTTTAAGCAGGCTGAAAGTAAAGCCGAATGCACCTTAAGGAGCATTCTGCTTTTCTTTCAACCTGCTTAAAGTATAGTCACCTACCTTCAAAACTAAAAACAGGCTATGGGGTAATGGGTTGAAGACAGGTAAATCATTGATTTTATTTAGGACAAAAGAATTGGTCTCATCTGACAGTATGTTTGTACTACAGTGCTCCCTCTCTACAACGACACCCAATGGGAGACACATATTGTGTGCGTTGTTCGGAGGGAGTCGTTATAGAGAGGGAAAATTAAGACTTGGCTTACATTTGCAAACAGCTTGAATCCAGATCAGACGCCGCGTAACGCGACGTCTGATCTGGATTCAAGCTGTTTGTCACTCGTCATTATATTTATTCTGTCAAAATCTCCACTTATATGTAACTTTTAGAAAAAAACAGCAGACGCCAAATTTAAGTAGACGACATTGCATGCAGCCATGAAAAGGTTGGATATAAATGTCTTGTTTGGGGACGATCTGCAATGGTCATTGTAAGGAGGGAGTCGTTGTTGGGAGGGCCGTTGTAGGGAGGGAACACTGTAGTTGCTAATTCATATGAAATATTCTGCTGTATGGACAAACACTTTAGATCACCCTTGTATAATATCTATAATGAAATCTTCCAGCAAGCATGCAGGGAGGGTTCATTGCAATATCTAGGTATATAGCTAGGTTAACAATGACATTTTAAAAACTGTGTACCTTCCCAGGTGAATTACAGTTAATTTGGTGACTAGTGAAATAAAAATTTCAGATGACATGAAAAGGTGACTTTGTCAGCTGTCTGTCTGTCTGCAGCTGGGAGTGACAAGGGCTGCCTTGAACACCTGGTAAAACCCATTACCCCATACATATGCCTTTTTACGCCTTTAATTTATGAAAAAAGATAGTTCTACTGTATACAGTCATGAATATGTACCATAAGGAAAAGTTATTTTCAATACCCTAGCAGATGGTAGCTTAAAGCTGGCTGAAAGCAAAGAAGCTTTCTGCTCTAATTTCATTTTGTTTAAGCTGCGTATAATACATTGTATGAACATTGATTTGTGATGCTTATATGGGTTTGCTACAAAGTAGAGGTGCTCAAAGGTGCTGCTATGGTGGTAAAGGGTTAAACATTCAATGTGGCCTGTTTGTACGTAATGTTTGTCCGCCAGGTAATGGCTACATTCTTGTGTCCATTTCATGTCTGGACGAGTCAACCAAAGGGAAATGGACATCAAACTGACCACTGTTTAGTTTGTGACTGTCCTCGACTTCTGAAATGGCCATTTATTTGCATTTCACACACAAACTTGAGGCCTTTGTTGAGTCAGAGCAAGGTTTTGTTGATTGTTATATGTGGCTGTGTTTGTTTTAGGAGAAAAATTTGTTTATTCAAACACAAGGCTGTTTCGAAAAGCTGTTTTGTGTGATGATTGTTTCTCATTTAAAGGCATAAGCATAAGGAACAAACACTCATAATGTTGGGTATTGTTGGCTCGGTGCCACAGTAATGGGACTAGGTGTGGGCTTAAGTCCTAAAGTATACTGGCTCTTTAAATGGACAGTGAATCATTAAAGTGCTTGAATTATATTAGGTTCTTTAAAATATCCAAAATTCTTTAGAATTTAATTCTTCTCTTCACTGAAGAAATACTTAACTTAATACAGTCATGAATATGCATCATAAGAAATATTTTCTACATCCTATATGAGTAGATGGTAGGTTATGGCCGGCTGGAAAACTCATTCTGCTTTACTTTCAACCTGCTTTAGGTATTCACCTGTCTTAGAAACTAGAAACAGGTTATTGGATAATGAGAGTAAGTAGTACAGAAAATACGAAAAAAGAGATCAATTCATCTATAATACAGAAAACAATATTTTTATGGCTTAACTTACGAAATACAGCTGAGACTAAGTCTTAAATTGATACCTCGAAATTGCTTAAGTCGATCTTAATGGTATTTCATCAGTAGAATTTTGCTTAAACGAAACATACCCATATTTCAAAGTTAGCCACGTTTTTAACTTGAAAATTACGGGCAAGTTCGTCTTTAACAAGTTGGAATGATTGTGAGTTTCGACTGTATATTACTGGTATATTCAGGGCTTTCAAACATGAACCACCAAAGATGGGGAGATAACAGATGTGTCTTGCAGCAATATTTACCAGTTGTTCACGATCTGATGAATGGATGAGTCAATCATGGTGGGAATATTGTTCAAACTTGTCTAAGACCTGCAGTCTTCAATTAAAAATATAAAATGAGACTTAATTATTGAATTAGTGGCATTTTATATCCTGCTGGTAGACTTTAATATCCAAGAGAAAAAACCTTGTTACAGTCAGACCTATGCTAAATAATCATTGTTAAAATGATACACAGGTTTTAAACAAAGACTTATAACTTAATACAGAATAAAAGTTATGCAGAAAGCTCCTGTAGGAGCTTTCTGCATCACTTTTGTTCTGCATTAAGCTACTACTTGACTATTGATTTCTGTAGTTCTTTATTAATATTCATTTCAGGGCTTCAGATAAGAGGGAGTAAACTGCACAAATCCAACATTTTCTTACTTATTTTAGCATCAAATCCTATGGTGTTACTACTCATCAGAATCGTCTCGAAGAGACGATTCTAATGAGTAGGGGTTTAAAGCAGAAATAAACATTTTAGTTTTTAGCTCACTCCCCTTATCTGGAGCCCTGTCATTTAACATAGGTTTTTTGAACAGGTTTGGCTGTGTAAGATAGCTGGCACAAAAAACTTCCAGGAATGTAATTTGAGGATAATGTGTGGAAATCCAGAAATCAGGAACCCCACAGAGATATGTTTAATTAGATCATAGACAAAAAATATGAGATATTTTAAGACTTCCACTGAGATTTACAAAGTACTTCTATCCGGGTTTATAAAACACTGCGTTTTGGACATGGTATAATTTTCACATTTCTGTAGTATATAGACTTGGATAAGTACTGGCTAGCAGATAACAAGGAGTAAATAAAGATTGTTTTACTCATTCTTTGTTCGTTGACCAATCATTCATCTGTCCATCCAGCATTACCGGTACATTACTTTCAGTCTGCTTTAAGCAATCATCTGTATACTTTAGAAATAGCTATGGGAAGGGTTTAGACATGTGATAGCTTAAAGAAGACTGAAAGTGAACTTGTGGGACTTTCTGCTTTACTTTGAGCCTGCTTGAGGCAGCCAGTTCTGCAATGCTGTAGGAAAAGTTGAGCATGAAAGGAATAGACGCAATTAGAGATTTTTCTTAAAGATTAAGGCATTATACCATGACAGAAAAGGTTAAAGGAAGAAATTGCTCAGTTTTGGATCACTCATCAGAAGTCCATAGAATGAGTACCCCATTCAAATATGTAAGCCAAGATGTATTTGTAAGAGGAAGAACATGTTTTTCACTTACACAGGGCTCCAGATAAGGGGAGTTTTTCAAAAATTAAAATCTTTATTTCTGCATTACACCCTATGGTGTCACTACTCATTTGAATCGTCTCGAAGAGACGATTCTAATGAGTAGTAACACCATAGGGTTTGGTACTGAAATGTTGGACTTGTTTTTGGAAAACTCGATTCCTCTTATCTGGAGCCCTGCTGACAATCTGTCCTAGGGATGATGTATGGTCTATTAACAAACTTATCACAAGAATGTCCAATTCACACATTGATGAATATACTTCCCACCCATTCAGTTCTTTTGACAAGATACTTGTAATGAACAATTAGTATATCATCTGTTTGGTAATGGTCTAAAACAAATAGCCCACTCCCTCACTTCAGGGTTGTTCTTCAAGAGTACTTACGTTAATTGATTTGAATCTCAATGCTTACTGGATTCTGTGAATGAGTTTTAACATAGGACAGCTTTTATTAATTGTAGCTGTGAGACTTGTCAACACTCCCTCAATCATTCTTTCTTTGAAACAGTATGAGTTCTTAGCCGTATTGGAAACATTCAAATCTGTGTTTTACTTTCCTCCTATTTATCTTTTACCCCAGCTTGTTTCTATGTATTGAAGATAAGTGACCACTTAACCCTTTCCCCCATAGAAGCGACTTTTAGCGTATTTAATTTATTCCTCCGCTGAAGAAAATAGTTCCAGTTTATACCCTCATGAACAATTACCATAACAAATATTTTTATATAGCCTAACAGATGGTTGTTAAAAGCAGGCTGAAAGTAAAGCAGAATGTGCCTTAAGGCACATTCTGCTTTACTTTCAACCTGCTTTAAGTGATCACCTGTCTTTAATATTATAAATAGGTTATTGGGTAAAGGGTTAAACCAGTCTTTCCGTTTAAGTAAAGCAGAATGTACTTCAGCCTGCTTAAATTTCTTATGATACATATTCATGACTGTATAAATTGGAACTATTTTCATCAGTCGTGGAATGAATTAAATGCGTAAAAATGCGTTTCTGTGGAGTAATGGATTAAAAAAAGCTTGATACAGGTGATTTGCACTTTTGGCCCTCCAGAAGTCAATATGTTACCAGTTAATCCTTTCTTCTATAAATCTGTACGCGGGATCTAGACAGATGACTAGAAAGCAGAATTATAATAAGTAGATTAACCAGAATGAATGTAAAGCAGAAAGCACCAGGCCTTGTATCTGTTTTAAGGTGTCAACAATTTTGAAGAGGTCAAGTGAATAACAAAGGCAGCCTTCTGAATTTCTGTTTCCCTGCATTAAGTATCCACCTGTTATTACTAGAAGAGTTCTCTATTCTGCTTTTGTTGAATGAGTAGGGACTTGTGTGTTATTTCATGGCACACACTTGGACCAGCAGTTTTGACAGTGTGACACCCATTTGAACATCCTTTCTCACATGGCCCTGTCACGGCTCTGCCAGCATGAGATAATGTAATCGCCACATTGAATCAGATTAGAGCCATTGTTTGGAAATGTTCCTGGGATCCAATGGTAATTAAAGCCCCTTTCATCTTTTCTCGGTAATTCAATCAAGCACGATTGTCAAGGGTGATGGGGCTGGTTGTGTTTTAGTTTTATTGCCAATAGCTCCTGTAAATCCTTTTTTAATTACTTCTTGCGTTTTTCGAATTTGGAATAAAAAATGATCAGTTTCAGTCGAGGAAAAGGGGAAGGGGGAAATGGATGAGCCAAACGTATTCTGTCAGATTAAGTCATTTGGATTTTGGTGATGAAGCGGAAAAACATCCCTCAATAGTTGATGCTTTTCTTTGTTTTTTTCCGTCTTTGTGAGAAGGGAAGTGATTAACACTTTACATGCTAACGACAAAACGGTGAATACCTTTACAGACAGTTTGGATCCAGATAAGATGCTGTTTAACTAAGTGTCTCATCAGATTTCAAACTGGTTAATACTCTCCTATTTTGAAAACAAGTTTTGTGGAAATTCTTTTTTTAGAAAAGCAACTGATGACAGTTATTGCAGACAGCAGTAATACTTAGCATTCAAAGAGTTAGACACAGTGCTGTACAAACACTAAGCTTAACTCGTACAATGCTGAAAGTAAAATATTTTAAATCAAATTTTCAACTTTTGAAAAATGACCATTTAAGTTGAGGACTATATCTGGACAATATTTGAAGCATCAAAAGCAAACCGTGTAGACCCTGATCAGAGGGCTCCTTCAGGAGCCCTCTGATCAGGGTCTACACGGTTTGCCAAGGGTGCTTCCTGCACAATAAGGGTTAATCCACTGTGGATTCCATGAAAAAGAAACATTACAAAAGTGATACTGAAAACCCCAGGATGATTTAAGATGCCACATGAGGGTAGGCACATGACTTGGTATGAGGGTACACACACACAATATCTTCATAACACTTTTAATTACATGTATATATGCCTTGCCTCTTGGGAAAAACGTTTATGCAACCAGACAAACTAGGGTGCGTAAAAACACAAAACTTGATGTGAAGATCCAATAAAAATGTTTCAAACTAATCTGTGAACTAATCTTGTGTGTCTTAAGTATTTTTTCTGTGTTATGATTACATGTATGTATAAACAAAGCTCCAGATAATGGGATATTATTTCAAGAACTAAAATCTTTATTTCTGCATTAAACCATAATGGTGTTACTACTCAATAGAATTGTATATTCAAGACGATTCTATAACGGAAGTAACACCATAGGATTTGGTGCTGAAATAAGTGGAAGTAAGTGAGAAAATGCGAAATTCGTTCATCTAGAGCCCTGTATAACGTTTGAATAAACCCTGTGTTATATGGCCCCTCAAAATGGCATGAATTAGTATTCTGACATTATTATAACATGTAATGGTCAGACAATATGAACAATAATAAACAGTAAAACTACTGATAGAAGATAATGAAATCTTCCAATTAACCCCGTTCCTCCATTGGCTTGTTTTCAGTATTGAAGACAGATGGTTGCTGAATGCAGACTGAAAGGAAAGCAGAATGCTCCTGAAGGAGCATTCTGCTTTGCTTTCAGCTACCATCTGCTAGGATAAAATAAATATTTCTTATGTTGCATTATAGTCATGCCTGTATAACATGGAACTATTTTCCTCAGTGGAGAGGAATAAATTAAAGGCACAAAAAGATGTGTTTATGGTATAATGGGTTAAATAAAGTAGACTGATATCACTGATGGAAAGTGTCCATATCTATAATGGGGTTTAACTGGCTGCCTGTAAACAGTTGTTGGTGTGTTGACTTTCACATGAGTTGACTGTTTCCTATACAGCTGTTGTGTCAGTCTAGGCACGGTGCCTATGTCTGGTGGTAACAGGTTTATCACGGCTATATTGTGGCACTGCCAAGGGACCTCTGACATTATACCACGGATTGGGACGCTTGTTCCAGCAGTACAGTAAAACCTCTCTATTACAACCACTAAATTATGTTAATTATCAGGTGTTACAGGCAGGTGACTGCTTGAAGCAAGGTGACAGTAAAACAGAGAGCTCCTATAGGAGCTTTCTGTTTAACTGTCACCTTGCTTTAAGCTGTCACCTGTCTTTTAAACAATCAATTAGTCCTCGTTTTAGTGGTCGTAATAGAGAAGTTTCACTGTATATCATAGGGCAAAAGTTTATAGTCAAATATATTCCACCCATGATACAGGCATGCATGTTTAATTGGACCTTTCCAGTTGAATTTGGATAACTCAATCTCGCTTAAGTAGACATACCATGTTTTAATTTTGAAATACGGGTAAGTTAAATTGACTTAATGTGAGTTTGAATTATTGAGCTTTGACTGTATTTGAAATTCTTAAGAGTCTTGAGATATGAAACTTGCAAATATTATTTTGTATGTACACGAAGATACTATGAGATAATTGCTCGACAACTTTAAAAGTACATATTCTTCCTTCAAAAGAGATACTGGTCATTGTAAAGCGGATTTAGTATAAAATTGATTTCCAAGAAACTTGCAACGATTGTGTCATCGTCATCAGACTTTGATCATATAATACCGAATGCATTTAGGAAACCAGCCCTGGTTGGGACGCTTTACTATTAGGATTGTGTTGTGAGCTAGATCGTATAATACTGATTGCAAGAGGCAATTTCCTGATGTGTTGCTAAGTCAGTGACACTGACGGATGACAAAGGTTCTCGGCCCTGTCTCCCTGTAGTATCAGATCCCATTTACTGGCTAATTCTCCTCTTATTTTATTGTCTCCCATATGACCTCATTACACCCAGATATTTCAGCACCATCAGGCCTCCAATTAAGATGGAAATCCAAGATTTTCTAATTCAGCACCAAATCCTATGGTGTTACTACTTATTAGAATCGTCTCTTCGAGACGATTCTAATGAGTAGTAACACCATAGGGTTTAATTCAGAAATAAAGATTTTAGTTTTTGAATAACGTCCCCTTATCTGGAGATCTGGTAATTCTTCACTTATTTGATTGTGTCCCACATGACCTCATTACACTCAGATATTTCAGCACCATAACACCGTCTTCACACTAAATATTTCCTAATTAGGCTCTTCAATTATTTCTATGACTTCTGTTTATTTATTCCCAGAACGGTAAGCTTGCACGGAGTGCTGCTGGATTACCATATAAGAGGGACTAGATTAAAACATCCATATAAAAATTATTTTCTTGTCACCAAACCCCCTTGACAGAAGTCACAACACTGGCTTTGTCAGAGACTTATTTTTCATAACACAATTTTTGTACAGTAGCCCGATACCCCATAGCTTGTGTCTTGCTCTGAAGACAGAATACCAACTAAAGCAGGCTGAAAGAAGCAGAATTTGACCCTTAAGGCCTTTACTTTCAACATGTAATAAGTGATCACCTGTCTTTAAATAAGAAACAGGCTATGGGGTAAAGGGTTATTAGGCATATTCTGCGTTGCTTTCAGCCTGTGTTAGCTGCCATCTGCTTAGGGATATAGAATATATGTACCTGTCTTCAAAACCAGAAACAGGTAATGGGTTAACTCTTTTAACCCTAGTCACGCATATATGCGTTATTTGCAAACAGCGTACCTTTTAGGAGTACACTTATCCTATGCAAATAGTGATGACCCTGATCAGAGGGCTCCTTAAGAGCCCTCTGATCAGGGTCTACACTATTTGTCATTTTGACATATATTGTAAAAATCAACGCTAACAGGTAAAATATGGACTAGACCAAATTGAAAACAAGAATTGTCCATTTGAGGTATCGGGGAGGAAAGGGTTATAGAAGGATTTCCTTGTATAGATCAGTTATCATAAAACTTTCTACAGAGACAAGCATGGGCACTTAAAGGGACAACTCTACTAAATATATGACTTAAGAAAAGTCAACACTACACTAAAGACTTGAAGATAGCGGTTGTTTGTATTTTACACTTGGGTCTGTTCTCGAGTAGAAACATACTGATAAAGCACACTGTTGCCTGATCCACACGGCTTACCTTATTAACTTTGAACCTGCTAGCGGCAAACTAATTTTTAATTTGCAAACTGTTTGGATCCTGATAATATGCCGAGTAACTTAGCATCTGATTAGGAAGCAAACTGTTTGACCGTTATGTAAGATGTGTCTATATCAGAAAATGGTTAGAAGAAAATGTTCAATTTATCAAATAATGATTTTGAGTAAGATATTAATTATATACTATATGAATTTAAAGGTTAGTAAATATCAGCAATACTTCTGGGTTTCAAGTTTTATCTGTTTATTTACCCTGAATACATAGTCAATCAATACTGATCCCATTCCCAAATCACCTGTTTCTTGTGTTGAAGATATGTGACTACTTAAAGCAAGTCAAAAGTAAAACAGAATGTTTCCTAACTGTCTTACTTTCAGCCTGAAAGTGTTTCTAACTGTGCATATTCATGACTATATAAATTAAAACTATTTTGAGGAAATAAATTATAGGAGTAAAGAGGTGTATCTATGGAGTAAAGGGCTCTATGTTATGACCGCTTATATAGTCTCTCTGAGGTGATTGTAATAAGAAGACACAATAAAATGTGTAACTAATCAAGACATAGACACGAAACTTTGAAATTTAGCTTTTAGTTACCATCGTTTACTCTGGCGCCCTAAATAACTCAAAAACAAAATAATTGGAATCCGATTCACAACTGACGAAAGAAAAAAAAAAGAAAAGATAAAGCTTTTTGTGGGTGACACTCTAAGAAGAATGGCTCCTTAAAAAGCTACAAACTTTTAAGAAAATGACTTTTATATTCAAATCCAATTGCACCAGAGCTCTGACCATCTGTGTTTTAATGCATTTCTTTTAATTTAGATTTGCCTTTTAAGATAGTTGCCGCTCATTTGCAAGCTCCATAATCATAAAAGTTTTATTTGTTAAGTCCATATCGATTTGCACTCTGGACCCAAAAAAGGCCTTCTTTTATATTTGGTGACGATACAGTGAAGCCTCCCTATTATGACCCCACTAAGAAAAGGTCTTATTTTCTCTCTGTTTCTTGTTAGTGTTTAAAGTAGGTGACTGCTTAAAGCAGGCTGAAAGTAAAGCAGAAAGCTCCTTTTGGAGCTTTCTGCTTTACTTTCATCTTGCTTTAAGCTACCACCTGTCTTAAAACACCATTTATGACTGACTTCTTTCAAATGGTTGTAATATAGAGTTTACTGTAGCTAAGAAAAAAGGTTTAGAAAAAAGAAAGGAGGAATAAATGAGATTTTACACAAGATTTCCTTGGAGAAAAGTTATAATTTCTATATGAGTCACATTACAGTTGTCATAAATGATAATTTAGAATTTTTGTGGCATATTTTGTCCACAAGGGAAATAAAACCCCTTTGTGTGCCTGTGTGTCGTCTTAACCCTATACAAGCTGAACTCAATATAGTCGGCTCAAAACTATAATGTCCGTTTTAATTTGGAAACTGAGACTTTCTTCTCAATAATTTCAGTTATATTGTCAGAGCAATGAGTAATTTGGATTTAGATCTGATGCTGAATTACCTTGAGTCTGATCTAGATCCAGGCTGTTTGGAAAGATGTAGATATTTTGTGTCTTCGTATTTAAAGGTTTGGAAACAGGTCTTCAATAGCCATAGACAAACAAATGCTAAGATAACTATCTCGTAAAATGAGTTCAATATTCAGACGACATGACACAATACATTATGGGGCTGGTCGTGTTTGTCGCTGTCGGCATTTTCATGTTTTAGTAAAGATGTGTAAAATTCTTGTAGGCGAAGAAAATGACATGTTATGCCGCTCAGAGTTGTTGTTTAGACACATTAACAACAAACTACAAGAACAACCAAACTTGTATTAGAGACCCTTCCTGGACAGAGCTCCAGATAAGGGGGGTAATTCAAAAACAAAATCTTTATTTCTGCTTGAATCCCTATAGTGTTACTACTCATTAGAATCGTCTCGAAGAGACGATTCTAATGAGTAGAAACACCATAGGATTTGATGCTAAAATAAGTGAGAAAATGTTGGATTTGTGCAGTTTACTCCCTCTTATCTGGAGCGCTGTGAATCCATATAAAGGCCATAATGGACTGTCTTTGATACAGGGAGTTGCTTAAGGCAGGATACATATGATGCATAAAATATCTTAAGACTCTTTGTTTAGATAATATTTATTTTGAAGTCTTGAATATAGATGACAGCTTACTGCAGGAGAACAGTAAAGCAGAAAGCTCCTATATTGAGCAGGAAAGTTTCTTCTGAGATATCCATTCTTCACGGAATTATGGCTGGTAAACAAGTTTGACAGTAGTAAAACCTCTCAGTTACGATCACTAAAGTATGTTGATTATTTGGTGTTTATGACAGGTGACTGCTTAAAGCAAGGTGACAGGGAATCAGAAAGCTCCTTAAGGAGCTTTCCGTTTCTCTGTCAACTTGCTTTAAGCAGTCACCTGTCTTTTATTCAACAAATTAACCATTGATTTAGTGGTCGTAATAGAGAGATTTTACTGTATGTGTACATCATTTTTGTAAAATGTAAAACTTCAGTTACTCCTCTGAGAGACATGCTGTTTGTTTGCTTGGAGTTTGTTCAACATAGGCAAATCCCTGTACTAACCATACTTAGCAATGTAGAAATGTCATGCGCTACGTAAATGGGGGTTGGTTTATATTTTTTGTGGGTACAAGGTAATCTGTCTTCAAACAGCAACGAAATTTGCACAATCATCTGTCTCGTAAATTGAAGTAAACGTTACTTTGCATTAATTCTTATCCTACATAATTATCGTCTGCCGTGTAAATTGTTGTGGGCAAAAAGTTGCTTTATGCAAGAGAATTCAAAGTGAAGTTTTTATGTCGTAATAGATTGAAGTAACATCAGTTTTCTGTGTCTCTGTCATTGAGTTTGGATCCTGATCAGCTGCAAAGATGCTTGGCATCAGATCATTGAGGATTCAAAATTGTTTGCACAAAGCTCCAGATAAGGGGAGACAAATCTAATGAGAAGTAACACCGTAGGATTTGGAGGTGAAATGAGTGAGAAAATGTTGGGTTTGTTCAGTTTACTCCCTCTTTAATGGTGATTTGGAGCCCTGTTTGCAAAATGCAAGTTTTGGTTGCAGTTAGCGGGTAAAGGGTTAAAAGATAAAGCGAATAACGAGTGCAGTCAGATTTGAAGGATGATAAAGAGTACTCACACATTGCCATTAATCAGAACTTTTTTTCATAATTTATGAAATTTTGAAATTTATTTCAGTATAATTTTAATTTTATGACTTTTAAGAAATTGATCGCATTGAATTATAAAGTTTTGGGCAGAAAGGAAAATTTAATGGCCACAATTGAATAGCATGTACTCGGAGAATAATCCTAGTTATTATCTCTTGTTTTAGGACAACTTTAATCCATGATTCCATAAATGCACCTGTTTACACCATTAATTTATTTATTTCTTCACTGAAGAAAATAGTCCCATATTTTCTATATTCAAGCAGAAAGTAGCTTAACCCATTACCACATAGCCTGTTTCTTGTTTTGAAGACAAGTGACCACTTAAAGCAGGTTGAAAGTAAAGCAGAATGTGCCTTAAGGCACATTCTGCTTTACTTTTAAGCTGCTTCAAGCTATTATCTACTGGGATATAAAAAATATTTCTTACGGTGACACATGCATGATTGTATAATTCTTCACTGTAGGAATAAATTTGAGGCTTTAAAAGGCATTTTTATGGGGTAATGGGTTAAAGCAGACTGAAAGTAGTCTATCACCTGTCTTCAAATCTAGAAATAGGCTATCAGGGAAATGGGTTGATAAGTAGTGAGTGTAGTTGATCTGAACTTCTATTTTGTCTAATTTGTGTACAAATATTGCAGTCCTTAAAACAATAAATACGAATACCAGACTAAACCTTTACATATTGTTGTAGAAACAGAATACTTACAGCTTGGTCTCAAATAAACTTTCCCAAGTTTAAACAGTCATACCTTCAGTAAAAGCAAAATTAATAAAGTTGTGCAAACAGTAACTGTAAAATGCAGGAGAAAAGGTAATGCAGAAAGCTCCTCTTTCTGCATTAACTCTTTGAACCCTAGTCATGCATATAAAAATTTAATGATACAGTAGAACTTTGATGTGTCGATGTTGAAGGGACCATCATAAAAAACTTGACACATCGAAGCCTCGACTCATGTATACCTGATGTTCCCTCGAATTTTTTTTCTCAAATTTACTCGATCTCCATAAAGCCGACATGTCCGTATGTTACCTGTTGATACTGATTATTTCCAATTAAAAACATTCGAACGTAATTATGTCTGCCTCGTATCGCATCCAAACTGGATGCGTATTTACTCATTTTACCAAAAACGAATCTTAAAGATGTACGGTAGGCGAAAATAGGTTTCCCGTAACTCGATTTTCAGAAAAAACAATAACGGTATGGACGGATGTCGCTTTTTATCTGCACACCGGTTCTTGTACCCATTCCAGCATATACATTCTCTCGAAACGCTGGAACCAGATTCAGGGGAAACCCTTTTCTTAAAATAGTAGCAATATCTCCTTAGAGGGATATGGGTAATTGCATAACTATTGATGCTACACATTTCTGGATGGGTTCCGCGTGAGTTGTTCTTTGTCTATTACACACACACATTCTCTTCCGGCATCACAACAACGACCGAACTACGCATATGCTTTAACGTTCGGTTTATATTGACTTTACACAAAACGAAATATGGGTGCTATGATTAAGTCCGTGACGAATAAAATATGGAAAAGAGTTGGTGAATCAAGGAATACACGCGGCTTTTGACACATTCAGAAGGTGTTGGCCTGTTTATCCTAGATAATTGGGTAGTAAGGTTATTCTGATTCACGACAATCAATAGAGTAAAGATGGTCACGGAGGTGTGAAAAACTCGACACACGAAATGCCGGTCAGTGAAATTTTGTACAGTCGATCATCGACACATGTGTAGTGAATTTTGAGTGAAACAGTACGTACGGACCGAGAAAAAAAGTCGATATAGCGAAAAACTCGACTTATAAAAACTCGAGTCATACCTAGGTTTTTAATAAGGTTATATAGGGAGAAATGTTGGGACTTTAAGAAAAGATCGACACATCGAGAAACTCGACTCTTCGAAGTTCGACACATCGAAGTTCTACTGTATATGCTTATTTGCAAACAGTGTACCTGTGAGGAGTACTCTTGTCCTATGCAAACAGTGTAAACCCTGATCAAAGGGCTCCTTAAGGAGCCTTTTGATCAGGGTCTACACTGTTTGTTATTTTGACATATATTGTAAAAATCAACCTTAAAAGGTAAAAAATGGACCAGACTAAATTGAAAACTAGAATTTTCCATTTGAGGTTTCAGGGAGGGAATTTAAGGGTTAAGTCAACCTGTCCTTTGCAAATTTATGTCTTGAACCAACTGGTTTGACTGCACTAATGTAAAGCTGCAACTAGAAAAAAAAACTCTTTAAGCACTGAAGTGGAATTTAACACAGAGAGAAAAGTACTGAGAGAAAGAGGCATTTAGAGACGATGGAGATAAGGTTGAAGTGAAAAAAGAATGCTGATTGAGTTTTGTTTTTGCTAGATTGATATCTCTGGGCTAGAATTGCCTCTGGTGATTTGTTTGGTGTTTGCTGGGAGATGTTGCAGACCAAGTTGCCAGAGTTTTCAGGAAACTGATATGTCTGTTAGAAAGGGGAGGCTGAAGAGTTTAGGAGAAGCAGCGCTAATGACCCATGGTATAGGTTACCTCAAAATACGTGCCTAAAGCCGTGAGCGAGTGTTGAGTAACAGGCGATGGAATCTTCCCAAATTGTCAGTTTAGATTGAGATCATTGTAGCCAGTAGTAATAGATTAAAGGGATAATTAAGCAGTATATTAAGTGAGATTTGCAAACATTGTAGAACCTCATAAGGTATGTTTTGGGATGCCTAATCTATGTCCATAGCTAGAGACAAGAAGCATAGATAAGGGATTTTCAACATTACATTGTATACCCTTTATGCTTGCACCAAACCCTTTGTTGGGACTATTCATTGGAATCATCTCTTTGAGACAAATCTAATGAGTAGTCACAACATAGGGTTTGGTGGAGATATTAGAATATGTTTGAAATATTTTGCATACCTTGAACTCTGTGAATCTATACTGTTTGCAATGATTATGAATATTCTCCATGCTTAGGGACGTATTTACTATTTATGTGTCACCGTGATTACCTTTGCAAACAGTTTTGATCCTGATGCGACGCCGCAAAATGCGGCGTCTCATCAAGATCTAAACTTTTTGACACTCTAACCCTGTTTTGAAAAGAAATTTAGAAAGTTCTATTGTTAAAACAGTTGCAGACAACAATTTTTGCATACTTAAAAATTACCCAGAATGCAAAGATGAAGGCATGACGGCATTCCTGGCTGCACATGGTGTGGGTTGGGTGTCTTATGTTGTTTCAATTTAGTGTTCTGTGTTGTTTTTTAAAAACTTCAAGGGCAAAGGTACAGAATGTTAATTAGAAATCTTGACTGTACTTGGTTGCTCTGTTTGAAGAGCCAGTGTCTTACATAAGGTTCCCAAAATACCAGATGTGTACCTGTTTGCCGTGAAGGACCAGATTTTGGAATTTTTGTTAAATATTGCAATTTGTGAAAATCAATGTTGAAATATTATTCAGTTATAAATATATTTTATGACTTTTAATGCCAAAATATTGCCATTTAAGTTGCATATATAATGTTAACTCATATATTATATACATGTACATGATTGTATTATGTGGAACTATGAGTTATAACCCTTTGTAGTATTGAAGATAGGTGACCGCTTAAAATTAAAGCCGGTTGCACGTAAAGCAGAATTTGCCTTAGGGTGCATTCTGCTTTAACCCATTACCCCATAGCCTGTTTCTAGATTTGAAGACAGGTTAACTCTTAAAGCAGGTTGAAAGTAAAGCAGAATGCACCTAAGGCGCATTCTGCTTTACTTTCAGCCTGCTTTAAGCTATAACCTACTAGAATATAGAAAATATTTTATATGTTATATATTCATGACTGTATAAATTGGAACTATTTTCTTCAGTGGAAGAATAAATTAAATGCGCTAAAAGGTGCTTCTATGTGGGAATGGGTTAATGTCAACTTTCTTTACTCTACCACTTGCTTTGATAGTGAAGGAATGAATTAAAGTCTTATAAATGTGTATCTTGTGGGAGTAGTAGGTTAAACTTCTTGAAGAAGGCGGCTTCAGAGTGATTGTTATGCTGAGTGTTGAGTATTCTGTGTTTGATGGATTGTAAGGGCTGGGGTTCATACCAGACAACTATGTGATGAAGGACTCTCAGGTTACCAGGTTGATGGCTGGTCCGACCCTACCATACAGTTTTTCCATTATCAGACAATTAATGGCAAGAGAGCGTGTAATTTATTTATGAGCGCCAAAAACCTCTCAAGACAGCTGTTCTAGGCACCTTATCTCAGACCATAGCAGCATATACTTTACACGGCTAGAGTCCAAGATATTGTTAGTATTTAAACTGTGCAGACCCATTTCAGATACTGTATAATACAAAATAAAGTCTGAAACCTTACTTCTAAGTGACAGACATGACATGTTTGCATGCATAATGTTTTTTCTTAGTTTAGGGGTCTCAGTGGACTGGAATTTTTGTCTGCAGCCAACACTTTTAGCTCGGCAAATGGATATCTCAGCATATCTCTCCACAAGTATTTCATGTAATAAGTAATTCAGTGCAAGGTGGAGACGAAAAGTAGAAATTACACAAGTTGGAAAGATTAATTTTTAATGACATTTTCATCCAGACCAGCTGTCATATATTAAATTGAAATCCATTAAGGTATCTTACTGTGTGTGCGTGTGTGTAGTCTCATGATGTGAGTTTTAAAATATGTCTGTTTTTTATGCCCCCATTTTGTTATTTCTCCATACCTCTGTTTACTGCAGTCCAACTTTTGTTAAGCAACAACTCTATAAAGAAAAGTGGATATCTTTAGCTGTTTAAAAGCAGAACAGAAATAAAACGGAAAACTCCTAAACGAGCTACAGGAGCTTTCTGCTTTAGTTTTGTTCTACATTTAATTACGATAATTGCCAATTGTATTAACTAAAACCATGACTCCCATTTTAAGATATGTAGCTGTTTAAGCCATTAAAACATGGATAAAATGAAAGAAGAAAGCATCTAAGGGGGAAAACTACTTTTTAAATACAACTAAATGCAGGTGACCTAAATGAATTCAAGTTCCTGACTGAGATCCAGCACTTACTGTTCAAAGCTAAGAGATATGTTCTAAACAGATTTTAAATGGCTTTATTCCCAACTCAAAATCGGATTCACACAACAGTGAGTCATTATGAACAATTTCTTTCATATGAGCATACTTACATAATTACTTTTCAAGGTACAGTCAAAAACATGTAGAGCTATTATCCAAAAGTACATGGACAGACTTTTGGACAGGTGACAGCTTAATGCAGAACAAATGAAATGCAGAAAGCTTATGAACTTGCTGCTTGATTGTTTCATTCCATCTACATTGATGTGTGCATTTTGCTTTATTATTAATCTGCTTCAACTCTTTTAACACTAAGTAACTCTTGTTGGTTATTCTGTTCCCATGTGGATCATTTGAGTTACCAAAACATGAACCAGTCTACTTGGAAATCTGGATAGTTTGATAAATACTGGTCTAAATTAGCAAACAATGTAGACCCTGATTAGAGGGCTCCTTATGAGCCCTCTAATATGGGTCTACACTGATTGCAGTTGTAATTAATATATTTTTAACAGGGCCATGGTGTTGACAGGTTAAGTGGTTTTTTGCTTTCAAAACTACAAACAGGCTATGGGTTAAAGACTTCTGGTGTAAACGTTGACATATACCAGTATGGTTCTTGTCAATATTAAAACTAGGTCAACATTGTCATTAACTTTCAGTCATTATGTGACATGTAAAACCCAGTTTAATCAATCACCTGTTATTAGGTGTCAAGTCCAGTTGTTGCATGGAAATTGTCAGTAAATTATAGTTACACTTCACTTGACAGTACCTGGCTCTAGATAAGGGTGCAATTAAATACTAAAATCTCAATTAAACCTAATGATGTGCCTATTTATTAGAATAGTCTCCAAGTGACGATTCTATATAATGAGATTCCCAAATATGACATTAGATTTTGGTAAATGGAATACATGTCTTAAATCTATATCTACATGTAGCTTCAAAGTGTTCTAAATTAAGGGAGTATTTCATAAAACTCAGTCCATAAGTCTGTATTATAACCATAAAAATGTGAGTTATCATCACAAAGAAGTCATTAATGATTATAATGGGTTGTCACACCATAGGATCTAATTGGGATATGAAGGAGAAACTGTTGAGTTTGTTTATTTTTCTCCTTTAGTGCCTTCTTAGGTTTGAGTTTTAACTTTTAACCCATTTCTCAAAAGATACACATCTTAACTCAATTAATATATTCGTCCACTGAAGGAAATAATTCCAATTTATACAGTGTCCAATGTGCATCATAAGAAATATCTTCTATATTCTTTTCTAGCAGAAGATGGCTCAAAGCAGGCTGAAAGTAAAGCAGAATGTGCCTTAAGGCGCATTCTGCTTTACTCTCAACCTGCTTTAAGTGGTCACATGTCTTCAAAACTAGAAACATGCTATGGAGTGAAGGGTTGATGAAATGGTAATGGAAGATGAGATTTATACAGACAGATGCAGGTCTGGGCTCGGTTGTCGCTAGGTTATAATTTGCTCAAGGCTCATTTCTGCTGATGTTTCAACTGTGCAGCTTGAATTACCCAAAATTATGGTGATAGGGGATGTCTGTTTGGGGTCTGTTTGTGTGGTCTGATTGTCTTGGTGACGGCAGCGGTGATTGAGGATATATATGGTCGTCATGAAACTTTGTACAGCTTTTAAATAAAGTGTCAGAGAATTGATAGCGGTCCTTATAAGACAAGGGATTGAATATATATTACAAATGTTTACTGCTTTTGTCAAGAGTCTTGTGTACTGAGATATGATAGATTCTTTGTTATGACCACGTAAGACTTGGGTCTCTGACTTATAGCAAGATTGAAATGACCTTTCTGCTTTACTTTCATCCTGTTTAACAAAGTTCCAAATAAGCAGTTTATTATTAAAAGATTGGCTGAAAAAGATATGATCATCAAGCGTTCGTAGTCAGATCTAGGTCTATCCTGTTTGTTGTGTGTTTTCAGAACTTAGCTGGTAGAATACAAAGAGTTTAACCTTTTATCCCATAGCGTATTACAAGTACTTTATTTAAGATAGGTGACCTCTTAGGTTGAAGGTAAAGCAGAATTAATGGGCTTGAATGTGTTGTCTGCTTTACTTTCAGCCTGCTTTCAATCTGCTATGGTATAGAAAATATTTCTTACAGTACATATTGATGACTTTAATAAAGTGGAACTTAATAAAGTGGAACTATTTTCTTTAGTGGATAAATAAACTTAAGTCATAAATACGGGGTAAAGGGTTAAGAGTAGTATTTTGCTTACATTTAAGAAGGGTTTCTTCACGTTGTGAGTTTATATCCCCTGCCTTATCTTAATTATGGCTTGTAAGCTTTCTTTCAGTGAACATTCTGTCATTTTGCCAATGAATCACTGGCTTATGTTCTGTTTTAATGTTACAGTGATCCTCATGGCTTCTTTAATCAGCTTAATCTAACTTCTTGATATAGGAAAGTGGACATAAATGTCAGTCAGGCTTAATCCCCCTTTCCTCCCGGAAACTTCAAATGAAACGTACCAGTTTCCAAACAAGTCTAGTCTATTTCTGACTTTTAACCCTTTCCCCAATAGAAGCGCCTTTTTAGCACATTTAATGTTTTCATCCATTGAAGAAAATCGTTTCAATTTATACAGTCATGAATATGTATCATAAAAAAAAATCTGTATTCTAGCAGAAAATAGCTTAAAGCAGACTGAAAGTAAAGCAGAATGCGCCTTAAGGCGCATTCTGCTTTACTTTCAACCTGCTTTAAGTGGGTTAAGCTATGAGGTAATGGGTTAAGGGTTGATTTTAACAATATTTTTCAAAATGATAAATAGGGGAGACGCTGATCATAATGTTTTCATTGAACAAACTCTTTACTGGTATACTGTTTGTAAACTCTTTGCATGCTGGGTAATTTTGTCGTCCGAACAATTTGTCAAAAATTAGAATTTTTCAAAAAAAAAATTAAATTCAGTGTCAGATTGGCAAACAGTTTGGATCTCATCTGGATCCAAACTGTTTGCAAAGGCAATCACTGTGGTGGATATATCCGCCACTAGCATGCAAAGAGTTAATGATGAGTATACTTATGACTAGGGTTGAATGGGTTAACTCCCTTTGTCTGTCAAGCCCAAGTCTACACTCACATTTGCGAACAGTTTTGATCCTGATCAGATGCCCGGTTACTTGTCACCTGATCAGGATTGAGACTGTATGAATAATGATAAAAAAAAACACATTTCTGTTTCTTCTGTCAAAATAACTAAATATAAAAAAAATGTATAAAAAAATAAAGATGTTAATTTTTTAAGCAGATAAGTCTTACGGCAGTGAAAGGATTGACCTTGGAAAGAGCTTACTGCGTATAGAACATCTTTACAGCATTTATCATTGGAATTAATATTTATCCACTTTATAACAATTCTACAGTAATTCTTGTGTTCAGGAACATGCCCAGTGTATAAATCTAAATGTAAAAGACTGCATCTTAGAAGATGGTAGCTTAAAGCAGGCTGAAAGTATAGCAGAATTTGCCTTAAGGCGCATTCTACTTTACTGAAAACCTGCTTTATTAAGTGGTCACCTATATTCAGTACTAGAAACAGGCTATGGAGTAATAGTGCGAAAAGAGATGTGTATAAAGAAAAACAGGAAGCAGTTTAATCAGAGCTCCATATATGGGGAGTACATGTATTTTAAAAACAAAAAACCTTTATTTCTGGATTAAACCCTATAATGTCACCTACTCATTAGAATCGTCTCTTCAAGACCATTCTAATGAGTAGTAACACCATAGGATTTGATGCTGAAATGAGTAAGAATGTTGATTTTGTTCCGTGTACTCCTTCTTATTTGGAGCAGATGTGTTTAAAGACAAATATGAATCAGTTTAAACCCTAGTCCCGCATATTGGCGCCCTTTGAAAACAGTAAACATGTGAATAGTACACTTGTCCTTTGCAAACAGTGAAGACCTAGATCAGAGGGCTCTTAAAAGAGTCCTCTGATCAGAGTCTTCACTGTTTGTCATAATGCCAAACATTGACAAAAACAACCTTTAAAAGTCAGAAATGAACTAGACTTAAATTGAAACTGGAATTGTCCATTAAAAGTTTCAAGGAGGAAAGAGTTAATTGATGTAACAAGTACCTATATGTTTTGTGTGTTTATATTTTCAGGTGAATGCTACTGATCCTGATTGTGGTGTTAATGGTCAGATACGTTACTTCATCTCCAATGAGTCGGACATCAGTCATACAGACTGGTTCTACATTGAGGAGAGACAGGGTCGCATCTGTATCAAGCGAGAGCTGGACAGGGAAATGCACGCAGTCTATGAGTTCTCAATTGTCGCCAAAGATACTGGTAAGAGCATGCTTATGTGAAGTTTTTAACCCATTACCCCATAAATACGGCTATCATTCATTCCTCCAGTTCCCTTTTATACAGTCGTGAATAATTTTTATGTATCATAAGGAATATTTTCTTTATTCTAGAAGGTGGTAGCTTAAAGCAGGCTGAAAGTAAAGCACAATGTGCCTTTAGGCACATTCTGCTTTACTTTCAACCTGCTTTAAGTAGTCACCTATTTTCAAAACTAGAAACAGGCTATTGCATAACGGGTTAACTCACCTGCTGGAAGTACCAGACCAGTTTATGCAATACCTGGCATAGTCGTCAGCATGAATGGCGCATACCTGTACATTTAAAGAAAATGCTATTAAATTCTGCCTTAAGGGCTCAAAAATACTTATAACTTCTATGTTCCTTGAGCTATTGCTTTCCTATTTTGGTATGTATGTGTATATGGACAAGACCTTTCCTTGCACATGAAAAGTTTGACCCCAGTAACCTTGACCTTGGACTTAGGGATAACAAAAAGGTTTCTGAAATCTCTGTTTAAGTTTTGTAAAATGCATATAATAACTTCTTATCTTTGTCCCATGAGGTATTGCTTTCACATTTGGTATGCATGTGTATAATTATGAACATGATCTTTCCCCGGAGACAAAAAATGGACAGCAGTGACCTTAAACTTAAGGCTTACGTTAAGGTTTTGAAATCTGCTTGTAGGTTTCAAAAAATGTTTATAACTCATACGTCTGTTGAATTATTGCTTTCATATCTGGTATGGATGTGTATATAGACAATACCTTTCCATACACTCAAAAAGTTGACCCCTGTGACCTTGACCTCAGATTCTTCTTTAAGGTATGAAAATGTCCTGCCAGCAAGCTTAATTGCCCCTGCATACTTCCCCACCATACAAAGAGAGGTTCTAACAGCTTTAAGGCACATTCTGCTTTACTTTCAACCTGCTTTTAGTAGTCATCTCTCTTCAAAACTACAAAAAGACTTGGGTAATTGGTTAAAGTTTTAACAAAATATTTTATGAAGATGATATTTGTGATGTTTCAGATGGATTTGCTACTACAGCCAATATTCAGATCACAGTACTTGATGTTAATGATAACTACCCTATATTCTACCCTGTTGAATACCTTGGTAACGTCCAGGACACCGCCCGGATAGGCACGGAGATTGTCACTGTACAAGCCAGCGACAAAGATGCAGATAGTTATGGGAAGATTGAGTATAGAATCGTATCTGACGACAGTAACGGGAAGTTCAGAATGGACCTAAATACAGGTAAAGTCTCAACTGATAAGTTGTAATTAATCCATTGCTCCATAAAAACATCATTTTACACCATCAATTTTTTCCTCCACTGAAGAAAATGGTTCCACTTTTCACAGTATGTGCCCAAAAGAAATGTTTTCTATAGCCTAGTAGATGGTAGCTTAAAACAGGCTGAAAAATCGCCTCTCTTTAAAACTAGAAACAGGCTATTGGGTAATGGGTTAATACATGAAATACCCTCAGGACCAGTAATTTCCCAAATCTCATATAGCTTCTAAGAGTGAAGTCCCTAGTGGAGATACAATCAACTTCACAAGTTTTTGAAAAATCCAGAGCTCCAGATAAAAGGAGACTTTTCAAAGTTAAAATCCCTGTCTGCGCAAACCCGATTGTGTGACTGCTCTTTAGAATCATCTTGAAAAGACAAAAAGGTTTGACGCAGACGATAATTACAGAAATATTTGATTGTATGACTGCTCTTTAGAATCATCTTGAAAAGACAAAAAGGTTTGACGCAGACGATAATTACAGAAATATTTAGTTCACACCTTCTGATCCCTTAGATATGCCTATTAACACCTAAAAGTTTGCTTCTTAAGGAGCATTTTCTTAACCTTCAACCCATTACCCCATAAATATGCCTTTAAGCTATTCCACCATTAAAGGAAATATTTCCTTTTGATATGTTCCTAAACATGAACCGAAGAAATATTTATAGATCCTATTGTAGCTTAAAACAGATTGAAAGTAAGGCAGAATGCCCCTTAAGGCGCATTCTGCTTTACTGTCAACTTGCGTTAAGTGCATGGTCACCTGTCTTCAAAACTAGAAACTGGATATGGGGTAATGGATTAATAGGTAACCTGTTAAAACTAGGAGATGGCTATGGGTTAACGGGTTTACAGCCATCTGCCTAGATTATGAATTCTTTTATCAGAACAGTGTTGAAGCTTGTAAAACATTTTGACAAATAAAGTAAAAAGTGAAGAAAATGTGTCAGTTTACTCAAGCTATGTTGGCATTGATGACTTTTCAGGGTATAATATATACACATTACCAGTTGACAGTGCGATACAGAGTGATGTATTTAGCTGGAGACGTTTTTGGCGGAAATAGCCGATCTGGCGTGAATCTGATCGGTTGTTTCCGCCAAAAACGTCGAGAGCTAAATGCAACACTCTGTAGCGCACTGTCAACTGGTGATGTGTTTATTATATGCCTTGAATACACCCCAGAAACAACTAAATAGTTGTTTAAATCATTTTATGTCCAAAATTTATTAGTTATTTGAAGCAGAAAAAGATTTTTTGCATGCCACAAAGAATAACGCGGCACTTATACATGTCACCTACTGACCTACCTAAATGACCTCACTTTAAATTGAAAGCGACGTCAGAGTAAAATACAAAGTGGCTGATACAAGGTGGCTGATACAGACTCTTGTATTTTACTCTGCAGATACACGCGCCGAAACGCTCGATATCATACGAAGGCATATAATAAACTTGTTTTTATCTCAGGAACCGTGTATCTACAAGAAGACCTTCCGTCGGGTGAGCGGATGTATAAGTTGACCATAGATGCCACTGATGGGGGTAGCCTGAGTGCCTTACGCCAGGCTTCAGTAAATATCAGTGTTACAGGACAGGGATACAACCCACCAGAGTTTGAACGTTCTATGTACCGGTTCCAGGCTAGTGAAGCTGCAGCGCCGGGTACCGGTGTTGGACAAGTCAATGCAACATATGCTGGTAGCTCCTCAGGTAAATCTGCATATACAATAAAAACCTTTCTACTACGACCACTAAAATTCTATATGTGGCTGATCTTTGTCAAGATCAGAACTCCCGATATTACTAAACTTCTTAGTTCTCCATCAAAACCTTAAAATGTGATCATTCATTAGAATTGTGCCATCAAGATGGTTCTAACTTATTGTCACAACAGGGCTGCCATTTCTCCGGATTTTTCCTAAATCTTCGGATTTTTTTCCAGTACATGGTAGCTTAAAGCAGGCTGAAAGTAAAGCAGAATGCGCCTTAAGGCGCATTCTGCTTTACTTTCAACCTGCTTTAAGTATCACGTGTCTTAAAAACTAAAAACAGACTATGGGTAAAAGGTATAATTCTGAAGATCGCGCTTAAAAAATTGAAAATTTTGAAATCTTAGGATTTTTTTATCAATTTATGGCAGCCCTGTCACAACATAGGAATTGGTGGAGAAATAAAGGAGAAAATATTTTAAATGTTCCCTTTTCCCCAACTGAAGCACATTTAGCATGCATGGAGTCCAAATGTATGTACATGTATCATTATACATTTAATTATTATTTTCAGACATCAAGTATAGAATCACCTCTGGAGACAGGAATGGGTTCTTCAAGATTGATGCAGACTCTGGTAAAATAAGTACCAACAAGTCCTTGGATCATGACGAGCATCCTTCAATCCTACTCAATATAATGGCAAAAATTGGAAATCTCATCTTTGGCACCGCACAGGTAAAACTATATTGTACTGATGCCCAAAAGATATGCCATTTTACGCTTTTAACTTATTTTCCACTTTATGCAATGAATATGTACTATGAGATATTTTCTATAGTCTAATAGATGATTGCTTAAAACAGGCTGAAAGAAAAACAAAATGCATTCGAATGGATATTCTGCTTTACTCTCAACCTGCTCTCAAGTGGTCACTTGTCTTCAAAACTAGAAACTGGCTATGAGGTAACTGATTAACCCTTTGAACCCTAGTCCCGCATATTGGCGTTGTTTTCAAACAGTGTACATGTGAAAAGTACACTTGTCCTGTGCAAACAGTGAAGACCCAGATCAGAGGGCTCCAAAAGGAGCCCTCTGATCAGGGTCTTCACTGTTTGTCATAATTCAAAACATTGACAAAAACAACCCTTAAAAGTCAGAAATGGACCAGACTAAAATGGAAACTGGAATTTTCCATTTAAAGTTTCAGGGAGGAAAGAGTTAAAGCAGATTTCTAGTTTTGAAGACAGGTTTTCAGATAGAGTAAAAAGTATCTTCATTATTTGCAAACAGTGCATACCCAGATAAGAGGGCTTCATCTGGAGTCTTTGATCAAGATCTGCACTGTTTGTTACTTTTATGAATAATGTAATGACACTACCATTTGAAGTCAATATGTCATTGTTGAAACATACGAGTATTTAAGATCATAAGGGATAATGATTTGTATTTACAAAATTTCAGGTGAACATCACCATAGAAGATGTGAATGATAATGCTCCAAAGTTCAGTAGCTCCCTGGTCACTACATCAATCTCTGAGGCCATCAGCTCACAAGAGGTTATCTACTCTGCCCATGCCACAGACAAGGACAGCAGAGCTAACGGCAATGGCGAGGTCCGCTACAGCCTCGTTACAAACCCACAAAACCTCTTCGTCATTGACCCTACAAGTGGAGTAATCCGTTTAAGAGTTGGTGCAAAGCTGAATTTTGAAACAAAGAAGCAGCACACTTTAGAGATATTGGCTGAAGACCAGGGTACACCAAAGCTTAACTCGAGCCTCACTCTGGTGGTGAATGTCCAGGATGCCAATGACAATCCACCAGTATTTACCAAGAATGTTTTCACCACAGAAGTATCAGAAGCAAGGGATATCAATTATAGATTCCTACAAGTTACAGCCGAGGATTTAGATAGTGGGGACAATGGACGAGTTAGCTATCATCTCCAGGGCGATGAAGGCAAGGATAAGTTTGGCATATTTCCACAGGATGGACTGCTGTATTTGAAAGATAATCTAGACCGAGAATATATCAACCAGTACACTATGACAGTAACAGCCAAAGACCATGGCCAGCCTTCCATGACAGCTACAGCTACCGTGGTTGTTAATGTCATAGATTATAACGACAATAAACCACAGTTCACACAGTCACAGTACACATTCTATGTGGAGGAGAATCTGCCATCAGGCAGACAAATAGGGCAAATTATCGCTACCGATTCAGATATAGGTAGAAATGCTGACCTCCAGTTTGATTTTGATGTTGCCGAGGATGACTTCACAATCTCAAACAGCGGTATTATCACAACAACCAGGTCGTTAGACCGAGAGCTGCATAAGATGTACGTGACCAAAGTAATAGTACACGACATGGGGGAGCCAAAGCAACAAGCCAGCGCTAAGGTGACGATCGTTGTAACAGATGTAAACGATCACTCTCCAGTAATACAGAACACACGCTTCGTGGAACATGTGGACGAGAACAGACCAAAAGGTGTCCGTGTAGTCCAGATAGTCGCCAAGGATCCTGATGATGGAGAGAACAAGACAATCGCATTTTCATTGGAAGAAAGTAAGAATAAAAAATTAACTCACGAAAAGTGTACCTGTAAAGAGTACACTTGTCCTATGCAAACAGTGAAGTCCCTGATCAGAGGGCTCCTACAGGAGCCCTCTGATCAGGGTCATCACTGTTTGTCATTCTGGACAATATTACAAAAAACAACCCTAAATAGTTGAAAATAGACCAGCCTTTATTGCAAACTGGAATTGTCCATTGGAAGTTTCAGGGGATAATGAGTTAAGCATTATGACCATTTAACCCACTACCCCATAAATATGCCTTTTTACACCTGCATTTTATTCTTCTATTATAGAAAATACTTCCATTTAATACAGTCATGATTATGCACCATAAGAAATATTTTCTTTATCCTAGAAGATGGTAGCTTAAAGCAGGATGAAAGTAAAGCAGAATGTGCCTTAAGGCGGTCACCTATCTTAGTAACCAGAAACAAGCTATTGAGTAAAGAATTAACAGCATAAAAGGATGTATTTATGGAGTAATGGGTATTTAAGGAATTATATGTTTGTTGTAGACGGAGATGCACTAGCTCTGAACTACTTTGCCATACACCCGAAGGATGGCTGGATAACAACGAAAGAAGTCCTGGACTATGAACAGAAGAGCAGCTACAAACTAATGGTGGTGGCCACAGACGGTGGAACTCCAAGCCGTGTTACACGCAGACCATTTGAAATTAAAGTCAATGATGACAATGATGAAGCTCCAATATTCCTGCAGAATGCCACCGAAACTTTCTATGTTGTTGAGAATACACCAATCAATACTTTAGTTGGTCATGTACAGGCACAAGATAAAGATGGCGGGGAGAATGGAAGGGTAACCTACTACATCATTGGGGGCAACCATTTTGGACTGTTTGACATCAACAAAGAGAGTGGAACAATTTATACAGTTAGAGATATAGACTTTGAGGAGTCGTCATCTCATACAGTAGGCATCAAAGCCATTGATAACAGCGTGTTCAACCCCAAGAGCAGTATCATTACTATCAAGATTCAAGTGCTAGACGTGAACGACAATGCTCCAGTGTTTGAAGATGACCCAGTTATCTTACAAATCAGGGAAAACTTGGCAGTATCAACAGTAATCCACACATTTACAGCAGTTGATGCAGACTCTGGCAATAATGGAACAGTTAAATATAATATTGTGAGCTCATCAGAAGAATCTAAATTTAGAATTGACCCACAAACAGGGCGCCTCATAGTAAATGGCATCATAGACTACGAACAAGTGCGGCTGATTGATATGACAATCAGGGCGTATGACCAGGCCCCTGACACTGTCAGTCAGCTGTTCTCCTATCTGACGGTGATGATACTGGTGATGGATGTCAATGACAATGCTCCAATGTTCCAGCACTACCCAAACCTGGCCGTGCTAGAAGACGAGCCAATTGGTTACAGGGTGGCAACAATCATAGCCACAGATGCCGACAGTAATGTGAACAAGAGCGGCAATAACAACGTCTCTTACTCCATAAAGACGGGAAATACAGCCAATGCCTTCATCATACACCAACAGACAGGTAGGTTAACCCATTTACATCAGGATTCCAGATACAGTCGAACTTGGATATCTTGAAGTCGGTTTTGTTGAACATACCCGTATTTCAAAGTTAAAACGTGGCTAAGCCACGTTTTAACTTCGAAATATGGGTATATTCAACCCAGCATGATATAATGCAGTTCATATGTCAAACTATCAGACTTTTTGAGTTAAACGAGTTCGAGATATCAAAGTTTGACTGTAATAGGGACTGACCTGAACAAATCCAATATTTTCTCCATCATGACAATACCAAAAGTTATGATGTAACTATTCATTAAAATTCGCTTCACAGAGACAATTCTAATGAGTAGTGACACCATAGGGCTTAATGCAGAAATAAAAATAATTTTTGAAATTCTCCCCTTATCTGGATCTCTGTGAACCAAAAGGACAAGTATACTTGACATTTGCAAACAGTGTACAAGTGAAGAGTATGTTTTCCCTATGCAAACAATAATAGACTCCGATCATTTATAGGGATCCTAAAGGAGACTTCTTATCAGACTTCTACACTATTGTTCCGTAGGCAATCTATTGCAAAAATCAACTTTGACAAGTAAAATGTAGAACTGGAATTCTTCATTAAAAGTTTGAGAGTTAGTAAGGTTTTACTGATATCCATATCAAAATTAACTGTAAGTAATGTTTTAACTCACGCATATATGGGTCATTTGCAAACAGCATACTGGTGAGGAGTACACTTGTCCTTTGCAAACAGTGTATACCCTGATCAGAGGGCTCCTTAAGGAGCCCTCTGATCAGGGTATACATTGTTTGTAATTTTGACGTATATTTAAAATTCAACCCTAAAAAGTCAAAAATGGACTAGACTAAATTAAAAACTAGGATTCTCCATTTGAGGTTTCAGGGAGGAAAAGGTTAAAGTAATTATAGCTAACATTAATTGTTTGTCTTTTACCAGGTGCCTTGACAATAGCCTCCCAGCTAGACAGGGAGATGGTGAGTACGTACACTCTACACATAGTTGCCCGTGATCATGGTGTACCAGTGCTGCAGTCTGAGACCACAGTTGTTGTACAAGTGATGGACGTGAATGACAACTCTCCACACTTCCTACAGTCTACATACCAAGCCAATATCACAGAGAACAGTGTGGAAGGAAGCCTTATTATACAACTGTCCGCTACAGATCTTGATGAAGGTAAACTGTAGTATAAGAACTCTTTAACCCTTTACCCCATAGAAGCGACTTTTAGCGAATCTGATTTATTCATCCGCTGAAGAAAATAGTTCCAATTTAATAATTTAATATATATTATAGGGAAAATTTTCAATATATTCTAGCACAGGATAGCTTAAAGCAGGCTGAAAGTAAAGCAGAATGCGCCTTAAGCGCATTCTGCTTTACTTTCAACCTGCTTTAAGTAGTCACCTATCTTCAATTCTAAAAAATATGCTATCAGGTAAAGGGTTAAATATATTTGTACTCGAACTACAAATTGCAATGGTTACTTAACCCTTTACTCTTTTAATCTAATAATCCTCTAAAAAAGTGTTTTTTTTAGAAAACAATTCAGCTATATTCATTCTTGAGTATGCACTATAAGATTTTTTTCTATATCCTAGCAAATGGTATGCTTTATTGCAAAAAAACAACCCTGTAGAGTTAAAAAATGGACTAGACTTAACTGGACATTCGAATTTACCATTTGAATTTTCAGGATGAATGAGTTAAGCTGTTGACTATCACTATCACTTAGTCTACCTCTGGTCATTTTATTATTTTATGTTTTATGTTATAATATTGTCCATTTCTCTTATCCTCATGAATGTTTCTGTCTATAAAGTATGACTTATTATTATTATTGTCTTCTGTATCCTGACAGGTAAGAACCAGCAACTGACCTACAAGATTCCCAGTGGTATAGCCGACGAGTTCTCCATCAACCCTGTCACAGGCCTTGTTACCCTGGCAACCAGCAGCCTAGACCGTGAAAAAAAGAGCTCCTATATCATAACAGGTATGAGAAAACATTTGAATTTTATTATATTGCATGTAATGTTTTGAAAACAGTGTAGAACCTGATCAGACAGCTCCTGAAGGAGCTGTCTGATCAGAGTCTGCACTGTTTCTTAATAGAACATGTCTGACATGCGTCTGTATTTTTTCCTGGGGAGAAGTTTACTAATTACATTACCTAATGTTTTAGTTCAGATGATAGTAATTTATAGTGGGCAGAATTTCATGCATGAATATTCAGCAGGAGATTGTTTAAAGAATTCGCTACAAGATACCATTGAGTACCAGAGTACCAAAACTGTGGAACTATGTGTGATATAGACCATAGGTGTCCGGCTAAAAAACCCCACAAATGTTGTATTTTGAAATAAGCCTTATATATCATTTCTTAAAAGCAAAGAGCAGAAAACAGGGCCGATACAGCTCGCGGATAAGATTTGAATGTCGAAGTGGAGTTGAGACCCAGCCCATATAGGGTATTCCTATCTCAGAAAAAACAGGTGTTTCTTCAGAAATTGGACTCTTGTACTCGCTGAAAATAGAAGTTACAGTGCTATATTTGGTATCAATGTGAAGAAAAGTTATTTCTCTTTCTACCGTAACCGTGTTTATTTGGAAGTTCTGCATGATTAGCGAAAAAAGTATGATAGATTCGTCCCGGTCAGGGTCGCCCTGTCCGTGAAGTTATATACCTTCTCTTATATAATTACGATAGATCTATAGCACTACTGTACAGTAGACCAAAAAAAAAAATTTTTTTTTTATTTTGAGCCGGACACCTATGATATAGACTTCATGTTTGGCATATGCACTAAACTACCATAAAGTCTTAATTTCAGTACAGTTTGGTCATATCTGACAAATTCAAGGTCATTTAGAGGTCTGTTCACACTAGAGGCCATAATGTTTCACAAACACATTTTGTTTTGTTGATAGATTTGTTAGATAAGATTTGTGATGTGTTCCTGTACTATATCCTATATTGAAAACTATTTGTTTTATTTGTGTTTCAGCTCTTGTTGAGGATGCTGGTTCCCCTATTCTTTACGACACGGCAACCATCATCATTAATGTAACAGATGTGAACGACTCTCCACCAATCTTCAAGGAGCCACGCGTATTCCTGGAGATACCAGAGAACCTTGTACAGGATATGCTCCACACATTTGTGGCACACGATGCTGACGTAGGGGACAATGCCCATGTGCAGTACTCTATTACAGGTAAATACGTATAGCTCAATTGAGCAATACCTAGTGGTTCATTTTCACTCATTTGGTATGCTAGAGTACTTGAAATTAAAACCCATTTGCTTATCCAATTATGCAACAGATATGCCTTTTAATGCCTTAATTCCAGTTTATACAGTCATGAATATTCACCATAAGAAATATTTTCTGTAATCCTAGCAGATGGTAGCTTAAGCTGACTGAAAGTAAAGCAGAAATCTACTTTACTTTCAGCCTGCTTTAACCCATTACCCCATAGCCTGTTTCTAGTATTAAAGATATGTTACTACTTAAAGCAGGTTGAAAGTAAAGCAGAATGTGCCTTAGGGCACATTCTGCTTTACTTTCAGTCTGCTTTAAGCTGTTATCTGCAAGAATATAAAAAAAATTTTTTTTATAAATTTCATTTATGACAGTGTAGGAAAACATTAAAGGCATAAAAAGGTGTATTTATGGGGTAATGGGTCAAGTCTTTCAGACTGAAAACAAGCTATGGGGTAAAGCATTAATACTTATCATTGTCATTTTACAGGTGGAAATACAGAAGGCAAGTTCAGTATAGATCCAGAAACAGGAATATTCTCATGTCGATATCCTCTGGACAGAGAGACCACCCCAGCTTACACGCTCACAATCTCAGCCACTGATGGTAAACACTATGCTACCTGCTCACTGACGATCAGAGTCAAGGACCAGAATGATAACGACCCAACCTTCACCAGCGAGAAATACAACAAAGTTCTGTTTGAGAATGTGTCACCAGGGACGACTGTTGTGGTTGTTACAGCAACAGATCCTGATGAAGATGAGAGTGGCGAAGTGACATACTCCCTCCATAATGACTCTGATACAAGTCTGTTTGAGATTGACTCCCAAACAGGTGTTATCTTGACTAAAGGGTAAGTTGGGTACATGTTGAGCATAAACAATTCTGTCATTTTAGTGTTTGTTAGAAATGGAAAATATAATTTTGCATGAAATCTTTTCCTGCTGAATAATCATACATGTATATAAAACTCCACCCACATGAACACCTTTCATCTTGGGCCCGTTTTATAAAACTTCTTACGACAAATGTTGTCGTAAGTCAGATTATAAAACTCTAATTTTTTATTTATTTCTCCATCTAATCCTGTCTTGTGACATCTTTTTTGAATCGTCTTGAAAAGACGATTCCAAAAAGATGTCACAAGACAGCATTAGATAGAGAAATCAGATATTAAATGTATTTTAAAGTTTTGACTTACGACAACATTTGTCGTAAGAAGTTTTATGAAACGGACCCCTGAACTGTTACATTGCCTAATGAAATAGAAAAAATCCCCAGGAAAGAGTGAAGACTCTTGCCTGACAGACCTTATAGAAAATAGTGCAGACCCAGATTAGGAGCTGTGAGATCTGGGTCTGCTCAGTTTTCAAAAAGTGTCTATATCTGCTCATAGCATGATGAAAAGGATTAATGATTCAATGCATGTTTAGAGTTTATGACCTACCTGTGCAGCTTTGATTTGGTAAGGCAGGATTTGATCTAGGTCATCAGACACATTTTACCTATTTAATTTATTCTTATACTGTGGAAAGTAGTTTCACTTTATACAGTCACGAATATGTATCATAATCAATGTTTATCTATATTAGCAGATGGTAGCTTAAAACAGGTTGAAAGTAAAGTAGAATGCGCCTTCAGGGACATTCTGCTTTACTTTCAACTTGCTTTATGTTATCACTTAACTTCACTCCTTGAACTTCAATACTAGAAACAGGCCATGGGATAACATTTTAATGCTGTATTGGAAACATAGCATTTGATAAAGGTTCTATACTAATTGCTAGAATACAGTGGAACTTTGATATCTCGAACTCAGTTAAGTCGAACATACCCATATTTTCAAAGATAAAATATGGCTAAGCCACGTATTAATTTTGAAATGTGGGTATGTTCGACTTAACAGAGCATGAATGATAGTTTGAGTTAAGCAAGTTCAAGATATCTAAGTTTGACTGTATATACATTTTTGTTTGTGTTTGCAGGTACTTTGACAGAGAGAAGAAGGGTTACTATTCTTTCGATGTAGTAGCTAGTGATGGTGGAAAGTATGACAGAAGATCTGAGAAGGTGCGTGTAGAGGTCACTATTGGAGATATCAACGACAACCCGCCAGTGTTCCAGGAAGTGCCGTATCGTAAGAACGTCTCCCAGGGTCTAGGCTCAGGCACCCTCGTCCTACAGGTGATAGCTGATGACAAGGACGCTGGGCCCAATAAAGATGTGAGCTACAGGTTCAGTCAGGACTCGGATCAAACAGCCCTCAACTTCTTCCAGATCAGTGCCTCGTCCGGGGAGATCCGGACAAAACAGACCCTTGGTGCCAATGCTCTAGGATACCACAATCTGAAGGTGATTGCTACAGACAATGGACAGACTCCTCAGAGTTCAGAAGGTAAGCTTGTCTAGGATGGGTGAAAGATACAGTAAAACCACTTAACTCTTTGAACCCTAGTCCCGCATATAGGCGTGCTTTTCAAACAGTGTACATGTGAATAGTACACTTGTCCTATGCAAACAGAGAAGACCCTGATCAGAGGGCTCCGAAAGGAGCCCTCTGATCAGGGTCTTCACTGTTTGTCACAATGCCAAATATTCACAAAAACAACCCTTAAAAGTCAGAAATGGACTAGACTAAAATGGAAACTGGAATTGTCCATTTAAAGTTTCAGGGAGGAAAGGGTTAACCCATTACCCCATAGCCTGTTTCTAGTTTTGAAGACAGGAGACCACTTAAAGCAGGTTGAAAGTAAAGCAGAATGCGCCTTAAGGCACATTCTGCTTTACGTTCTTCCTGCTTTAAGCTACCATTTGCTAGACTCTAGAAAATATTTCTTATGGTACATATTCATTACTATATAAAGTGAAACTATTTTCTGCAGTGGAGAAAGAAGTCAAATACGTAAAAAGGCGTATTTATGGGGTAATGGGTTAATAGTGTTAATTATTAGGTATTTCTGACAGGTGACTGCTTAAAGCAATGTGACAATAAAGCAGAAATATGGTTGTGTTAGGTGTAAATGAAATTAAAATGATAAAATTCAACTGCAGAAATACAAGCAATTTCAAAGTGAGTTTGAGATACTTAGGATCTAGTGTATGGTTAAATTCATATGTCTTGACCACATTATTGTTGAAAAAAAAGGACAAAAATAAAGCAGAAAACTCTCATTGGATGTGCTGTTATTCTAAATATATGTAACCTGTTTGCTGGTCTTGTGATTGCTCAGATTGCATATCAAGGCAGGGCTTCAGATAAGGGGGGTATTTCAAAAACTAAAATCTTTATTTCTGTTTTAAACCCTATGGTGTCACTACTCATTAGAATCGTCTCAAAGAGACGATTCTAATGAGTAGTAACACCATAGGATTTTTGTGCTGAAATAAGTGAGAAAATGCTTGATTTGTGCAGTTTACTCCCTCTTATCTGGAGCCCTGTCAATGTGTGCTTTACATTCTCCAGGTGTTGTTGAGATCATTGTTGGTACTGGTGGCAGTCAAACGTTTCAGTTTAAGAACCAGAATTATTCCATCAGCTTGTATGAGCATGCCAAGTTTGGTACCCAGCTGATCACTGTGGAACTGGACAACCCACCTCAAGATGTAGCCTACAGCTTTGCAAGCGGCAATGATGGAAATGCCTTCTCTATCACTTCATCAGGTAACATAATACTGCATTTGTAGAAAAATTGTTAACCCTTTCAACCCTAATCTCGCATATAGGCGTCCTTTTCAAACAGTGTACATGTGAATAGTACACTTGTCCTATGCAAACAGTGAAGACCCAGATCAGAGGGCTCCGAAAGGAGCCCTCTGATCAGGGTCTTCACTGTTTGTCATAATGCCAAACATTGATAAAAACAACCCTTAAAAGTCCGAAATGGACTAGACTAAAATGGAAACTGGAATTGTCCATTTAAAGTTTTAGGGAGGAAAGAGTTAAAGCATTTAACTCATTGAGCCCTAGTGACACGTATGTGCATCCTTTACCAAAAGTGTACTTGTGAAGAGTACACTTGTCTAATGCAATATTTTATAGAAAACAATCCTAAATAGTCTAAAATGGACCACCCTTTATTGTAGACTGGAATTGTCCATTGGAAGTGTCAAGGGATAATGAGTTAATTTAATCCTCCACTGAGGAAAGTATTGTACATCTAACTCCGTCACTTTTCAAACTACAACCTTTTAATTTTACATGATGTTTGCACATATACCACAGATGTATGTGTGGTCAGACTTATCAGATGCTGTGATCAATCAAATAGAAATGGCCAGTTGAAGCTAGTAATTTTCCCACACTGACACAGGCAGCATCGTACATGTCAACATCTCTAGTTGTTTATATTTCTGTTAATTAGGTTCCATAAGGGTACAAAATCCCAGTACCATAGACTATGAGGTGACCCATCAGATGAGATTGATCATTGCTGCCAGTTCCAATGGTGTGTATGCCTATACCACTGTGTGGGTGATACTGATGAACATCAACGACAATGCACCTTTGTTCTCCCAGGACAAATATGTCACCACAGTGCATGAGGAGCAGGAGAAATTCACCTTTGTCACACAGGTAGGTTTCTGAGATGTGAAGCTGCCTTTAACCCCTTTCTCTCTCTATTAATGAAAATTTTATACTTGCGTAAATTATTCCTTCATATACAATAAAAAATCTATATTATATCCTACCAGATGGTAGATTAAAACAAGCTGAAAGTAAAGCAGAACCGGCCATTAGGCACATTCTGCCTTTAACCCATTACTCCATAAATACTCATTGTTAGGCCTGTAATTTGTTTCTTCGTGTACAATAAAAAAGAGTATTCTATATCCTAGCAGATGGTAGCTTAAAGCAGGCTGAAAGTAAAGAAGAATGTGCCATAAGGCACATTCTGCTTTACTTTCAACCTGCTTTAAGTGCCCACCTGTCTTCAAAACTGTGCACGAGGAGCAGGAGAAATTCACCTTTGTCACACAGGTATGTTTCCAGGGATATAAAACTGCCTTTAACCCATTAAATTACTCCATAAATACATATCGTTAGGCCTGTAATTTGTTCCATCATATACAATAAAAAATGTAGTATCCTGTCAGATTGTAGATTAAAAAAGGCTGAAAGTAAAGCAGAATGTGCCATAAGGTGCATTCTGCTTTACTTTCAACCAGCTTTAATTGTTCATCTGTCTTCAAAACAGACTGTGAGGTAAAGGGTCAAATAAAGATTAATTTTTGAAGATATGGCCCATGTCTTTTGAATGATTGTGAGTATTAGCTTGACACTTGTCTAGATCAGTAATTGTTTATACAGCACTCCCTCTCTACAACGGCCCTCCCAACAACGACTCCCTCCTTACAACGACCCTTGTCGCTGTTCCCCAAACAAGACATTTATGTCCAACCTTTTCATGGCTGCAATATCGTCTGCTTAAAATTGTCGTCTGCTGTTTTTCTCATAGTTACATAATGGACATTTTTACAGAAAAAAAACTTAATCACAAGTGACAAACAGCTTGAATCCAGATCTGACGCCGCGTTACGAGGCGTCTGATCTGGATTCAAGCTGTTTGCAAATATAAGCAAATTTCCCTCCCTGTAACGACTCCCTCCGAACAACGAACACAATTTTTGTCTCCCATTGAATGTCGTTGTAGAGAGGGAGCGCTGTAGTTGGAAACTTCTATTATTAAAGTAGTGTGCCCCTAATGAGGTCCTACCAATGTCAGTCATTGAGATTGGTAATTCTTGTCAACTGATAGTTCTGCTGAACCTTGTTAACCCTTTCAACCCTAGTCCCGCATATAGGCGTCATTTTCAAACAGTGTACATGTGAATGGTACACTTGTCCTGTGCAAACAGTAAAGGCCCAGATCAGAGGGCTCCGAAAGGAGCCCTCTGATCAGGGTCTTCACTGTTTGTCATAATGCCAAACATTGACAAAAACAACCCTTAAAAGTCAGAAATGGACTAGACTAAAATGGAAACTGGAATTGTCCATTTAAAGTTTCAGGGAGGAAAGGGTTAAAGCATGGCTCGGTATGGACTTCTAGTCGATAGGAATGGCCGATGTCTGTACATACAGTACTCATATTGACCAACATCGGTAATCTTTATGGCATACTACCTTAAAGTAGTAAATTGTAAATGTTCTTATTTTTGCTGCAGGTGTATGCGACTGATGCAGACAACCCTGGACGGAACACGGACATCATCTATAACATCATCCAGGGTAACAATGAAGAGGCTTTCATCATAGACCCACCGTTCACGGGTCTCATCAAGACCAATCTCGTTGTAGACTATGAGATCAAGAACAACTACAAGCTGCTTATAGAGGCCAAGGATAATGGGGAGAATAGGACACTGTCGAGTACCTGTACTGTGAGAATATCAGTGATAGACACCAATGATAACCCGCCCAAGTTCCCAAACCCACAGCCAGTCAACAGAAGTGAAGGTAACACCAATTAATACCATAACCCCATAAATATGCCTTTTTACGCCTTTAATTAATTCCCCCACTGAAGAAAATACCTAAATTTTATACAGTCAGGATTAAGAGCCATATGAAATGTTTTCAATATTCTAGCAGATGGTAGCTTAAAGCAGGCTGAAAGTAAAGCAGAATGCGCCTTAAGGTGCATTCTGCATTACTTTCAACCTGCTTTAAGTGGTCACATGTCTTCAAAACTAGAAACAAGCTATGGGGTAATGGATTGAACTCCATTTGGGAAGATGAAAAATCCAACATGCTTCAATCAGGCTGAAAGTAAAGCTTATACCTTTACCACATTGCATGCTTCTAGATTTGAAAACGGGTTATTACTTAAAGCAGGTTGAAAGTAAAGCGAAATGCTCTGTTTTACTTTCAGACTTATCTGGAAATATATTTGAAATACCACCCATAATTCATTTCCAAAACTACCTAAGGACTATTTTTCTTAGTGTAGGAAAAACTATACGTGTTAACTCTTTCCTCCCTGAAACTTAAAATGGACAATCCCATTTTCCATATGAGTCTAGTCCATTTCTGACTTTTAAGGGTTGTTTTTGTCAATGGTTTCCATTATCACAAACAGTGAAGACCCAGATCAGAGGGCTCGGTAAGGAGCCCTCTGATCTGGGTATTCACTGTTTGCATATGACAAGTGCACTTTTCACATGTATACTGTTATATATATGCGGAACTAGGGTTCAAAGGGTTAAACATTGTGTTTAGACCTTAACTCTTTCAACACTTTGTAACTCTTGTTGGTTATTACGTTCCCTTGTGGATCTTTTTAGTTACCAACATATGAACCAGTCTATCTGGAGTTTTGGGTAGTTTAGAAAATACTAGTTTAAATTAGCAAATAGTGCAGACCCTGATCAGAGGGCTCCTACAGGAGCCCTCTGATATGGGTCTACACTGTTTGCAAATGTTATGAGTATATTTTAAAGAGGTCCATAGTGTTAAAAGAGTAATAGAGGAATATGGCAAAGCATTTTTACAGTGTCAACATGGCACTTGTACAATATTAATTTATCAGAACAAGTCTTGGTAATACAGTCGAACTTCGATATCTCGAAGTAGGTTTTGTCAAACTTACCCATATTTCAAAGTTAAAGCGTGACTAAGCCACGTTTCAACTTTGAAATATGGGTATTTTCGACTTAACAGAGCATGGAATAATGCAGTTCATTTGTTGAACTATTGGATAGTTCGAGTTAAACGAATTGGAGATATCGAAGTTCGACTGTACTCTTTAATTTTCATCGATTGTTATTTCGTGTGTTTAACAGCTACTGAGGTTGGTTCGTTACTGACCATGATAACCGCCAATGACATTGACATCAGTCCGCCAGTCACCTATAACTTCAGCAGTGGAGGTAACCCTGATGGCATGTTCAGTATAGACAGATACAGTGGTATCCTGCGCCTAGCTAAACCAATGGACCATGAGAAGAGGAGACAGTATATTGTTAGTCTGGAGGCCAGTGATGGAAAATACAATGACTCTACTAAACTGGAGATCAATGTCATAGATGAGAATGACAATCCACCCGTATTTTCACAACAGAATTATCAGGTAGGTGTGATCTTGAGTTTCTTCTAATACACCTGACTTCAAGCTCGCGAAAGCTTTTGAATTGAGTCTGAAATCGTTCTCAAGCATTTGATTGGTCAGATTTGAGTTTTTGCTCAATTCTGACCGATCATATGCTTGAGAACAATTTCTGTCTCAACTCAAGAGCTTTATAACCTTGAAGGTCAGCCTTAAGGTTATAAAGATTTTGAGTTGAGTCTGAAGTCATTCTCAAGCATTTGATTGGTCAGATTTGAGCTTTAACTGCTTTAGAATGATTTCAGACTGAATTAAAAAGCTTTATAACAATGGGCTCTGTTCTATGGCTTTGTTCCTATTATGTTGACTTTTCAAAGATGGGCTCTTCTGTAGTGACTTTAGAGTTGGGATATCAGCGTCTAGCCTACATTTACCACTTCACTGACTTGAACTTGATAGGATAGTGTGTGTGATATGCTGTTTGTTGCCAGGGCTTTTCTTTCAGCTTTTAAACTGCTTACTTCAGGGCTGCCATTTCTCCGGAATTTTCCTAAATCTCCGGATTTTCCCCCAGTACATGGTAGCTTAAAGCAGACTGAAAGTAAAGCAGAATGCGCCTTAAGGCGCATTCTGCTTTACTTCCAGACTGCTTTAAGCAGCTACGTGTGAAAAAAACTAGAAACAGGCGATGGGGTAAAGGTAGGGTTCGTAAAATCGCACTTGAAAAATGCAAATTTGGAAATATTAGGATTTTTTATGTCAAATTATGGAGCCCTGTTACTTGAATGCCTGGATACTTATACAGTTGTTGCCTCAACTTGCCTGGGACCATTGCATATCTACCCGTATCTCCCAACCTTGAATTGACCTTGACCTAATTTTGTCTCCTAAAGTTATGCATGTCTTTAATACATTGAACTATAAAGATGTGAAATAAATCTTGCCATGTTTGTTACAGGTGTCTTTGGAAGAGTTAACTCCCCCTCACTCCAAGGTGATACAGGTGAACGCCAGTGATGCAGATTTAGGCCGTAATGCAGACATCATCTATGGTTTGGCCTTGACACCTACACATAGATTTTACATCAACCCTCAAACAGGTAACACAAACACCATATGCCAGTATATTACATCTATCATATACTCTCATTTAAACCTTTTTCCTCATAGGAACGCCTTTTAGTGCATTAAATATATTCATCCACAGAATAAAATAGTTCCAATTTATACAGTCATAAATATGAATTCTAAGAAGTAATTTCTAAATTCTAGTATGAATTAGCTTAAAGCAGGCTGAAAGTAAAGCAGAATGAGCCTTATGGCACATTCTGCTTTACTTTCAACCTGCTTTAAGTGGTTACCTATTTTCAATACTAGAAAAAAGCTATAGGGAATGGGTTTAACCCCCTTTGGGAAGATGCAAAATCCAACAAGCTTCAATCAGGCTGAAAGTAAAGCAGAATGCCTTTCAGTCTGCTTTAAGAAACCATCTGTTCTCAATACTGAAAACAAGTTATAAGGGAAAGGGTTTAACTAGTTATTGACAGATTGATTGGAAGGGAGTATTTTGCAATGCATGGGGGTTTATGATATAATTGATAGGTTAGAATATTTAGTTCAACTAACCTTCAGTATTCTCTTTGCAGGGCTCCAGATAAGGGGAGTATTTCAAAAATTAAAATCTTTATTTCTGCGTTAAACCCTATGGTGTCACTACACATTAGAATCGTCTCGAAGAGACAATTCTAATGAGTAGTGACACCATGGATTTGGTGCTAAAATGAGTGAGAAAATGTTGGATTTGTTCAGTTTACCCCCTCTTATCTGGAGCCCTGTCTTTGTTTTCATTAGCAATCTATAATCAGTAACATTTGTGATGTTTATGCAGAGAATGGAGTACAGTAAAACCCCTCTAAACTGGAACCTCTAAATACCCGAATTCTCTCTAAACTTGACAAAAACGTTTATCCCGTTACCAACCCTTCTTTATTTCAAACAATTACACCATAAATAGATCTATACCTTTTTTACGCTTTTGATTTACTCCTTCACTGAAGAAAATATATTCATGAATATGTATCATCAGAAATGTTTTTTATATTCTAACAGATGATATTTTAAAGCAGGATGAAAGTAAAGCAGAATGCGCCTTAAGGCGCATTCTGCTTTACTTTCAACCTGCTTTAAGTGATCAGCTATCTTCCATACTAGAAACAAGCTAACAAGTTAAAACCCCTCTAAACCGGAAACCCCTCTAAACCGGACATTTGTGTTGTCACCACACATGTCTGGTTTAGAGGGGTTTCACTGTAAACGTTTAGGCAGAGGAAGTAGTTTAGCAGGAACTTTTGTTGTGTTGTTCCCTTGTTTATTCTCATGTATTTTTACTTCCATTCCAGGAATCATATTTACCAACGAAACTGTTCAGTATCGGCAGAATCAGGAAATCATTCAGTTGGTTGTCACGGCAACAGATAACGGTCAGCCTGGACCACTCTCTGCTGTTGTTGCAGTTTACATCCAGATCACAAGCGTTAACAAATATGCCCCAGAATTCAAGCAGAAGGAATATTCGTAAGTTGTGATTTTTAGCTCACCTGGCACGAAGTGCCAAGGTGAGCTATTGTGATCGCCCTGTGTCCGTCGTCCGTCGTCGTCCGTCGTCGTCCGTCGTCGTCCGTCATCAAACTTTTTGTTCAAAGATCTTCTTCTTAGAAACCACTGGGCCAATTTCATCAAAACTTCACAGGATTGTTCCTTGTAGGGTACTCTCTCAGATTTCTTCAAATATAGGTCATCCAATTGAAATTGTGGTTGCCATGGCAACCAATTGAAAAAACTTTAAAAATCTTCTTGTCAAAAACTACTGGTCCGAATTCAAAATAATTTTACCCAAATGTGCCATTGGTGACCCTCTATCAGATTTTTAAAAATAATTTTCCTATCTTAAAAAACATGGCCGCTAGTGGGTGGGGAAGATTTTCCTTATATGGCTATATAGTGAAAACTTAAAAAATCTTCTTGTCAAAAACTACTGGTCCGATTTGAAAGTAATTTTATGCAAATGATCCATGGGTGACCCTCTATCAGATTTCTTAAAATTATTTTGATATCTAAAAAAACATGGCCGCCAGTGGGTGGGGCAAATTTTCCTTATGTTACTGTATAGTAAAAACCTTAAAAATCTTCTTCTCTGAAACTACTGGTCCAAATTAAAAATAATTTTACACAAATGGTCAATTGATGATCTTCTACCAGATTTCTTAAAATCATTTTGTTATCTTAAAAAACATGGCCGCCAGTGGGTGGGGTAAGTTTTCCTTATGTTACTGTATAGTAAAAACTTTAAAAATCTTCTTCTGAAACTACTGGTCCAAATTAAAAATAATTTTACACACATGGTCAATTTATGATCCTCTACCAGATTTCTTAAAATCATTTTGTTATCTTAAAAAACATGGCCGCCAGTGGGTGGGGCATGTTACTGTATAGTAAAAACTTTAAAAATCTTCTTCTCTGAAACTACTGGTTCAAATTAAAAATAATTTTACACACATGGTCAATTTATGATCCTCTACCAGATTTCTTAAAATCATTTTGTTATCTTAAAAAACATGGCCGCCAGTGGGTGGGGCATGTTACTGTATAGTAAAAACTTTAAAAATCTTCTTCTCTGAAACTACTGGTTCAAATTCAAAATAATTTTACACAAATGATTAATTTATGACCCTCTACCAGATATCTTAAAATCATTTTGTTATCTTAAAAAACATGGCCACCAGTGGGTGGGGCAAGTTTTCCTTATATTTCTGTATAGAAAAACTTTCAAAAAAAATTCTCTGAAACTATTGGTCTGATTTAAGAATGATTTTACACAAATAATGATTCATAGGTGACCCTTTGCTAGTTTCTTCAAAAAAAATTCCTAGCTCAAACAACATGGAGGTGAATAAGTGAAAACTTAATCATTACTGGTCCATTTACATGACCGTAATCATGGATACCAGGTGAGCGATTTAGGGCCGCATGCGGCTCTTGTTTTTCTTTTTACGCTAATTATTTCTACACTAAGGAAAGAAGTGGGAAGTTCAAAACATAAAACATGATTGAAGATGGTTAAAAGCTGTACTTAACAGAAGTTATAAATGCACACCAGTATCTTGATTTCTTAACACATTCAAATCTAGCCATGATTATACTCATTATTTACAAACAGTGCACCAGGCCTGTGAAAAGTACTTTTGTCCTATGCAAACAGTGTAGACTCTGATCAGAGGGATCTAAGAGGAATTACAAAGAAATTGGTCATTGGAAGTCTGAGGATCGAATGAGAATGAGTTCTTAAGTTTGGTTTAAGGTTGAGGACCCCTAATACGACCAAAATCGTAAACAATATACAGCTATCGGTCATTCTCGTCAAATATTGCCCATTCCAAACCATACTTTAATCATGCTTTGGAACAGGCCAACAGTTGACAAGAATGGTAGATCTCTCGCCATAGAGTACCAAAATGACTGACATTGGCACAACATCTTTAGGGGTTCTCAACCTTAAGGGTAGTAACCCATTATCCCATAGCCAGTTTATAGTTTTGAAAATAAATGACCACTTAAAGCAGGTTGAAAGTAAAGCAGAATGTGCCTTAAGGCACATTCTGCTTTACTTTCAACCTGCTTTAAGCTATAGTCTGCTATGAAATAGAAAATATTTCTTATGGTACATATTCATGACTGTATAAAGTGAAATTATTTTCCTCAGTGGAAATAAATCAAAGGCTTTAACAAACGTATTAATGGGGTAATGGGTTAACATGTTATCTCAATACCATCAATTTGTCTTACATTTTGTTGTTGTTTTTTGCTGCAGGATTTCCGAATGTTCCATTTTTCAAGCACAATTTCTTAAAACAGGTTGAAAATAAAGCAGAATGTGCCTTAAGGTGCAATCTGCTTTACTTTCAGCCTGCTTTAAGCTACCTACCATCTGCTAGGATGAAATTCCAAAGATTTCGGAGAAATCCGGAGAAATGACAGCCCTGCCATGAAGTTGTCTTACATTGTTGTTGTTTTTTGCTGCAGGACTACCGTCAGTGAAGACAAGGAGCCTGGCTATGTAGTTCTCCATGTTGAGGCGGAGGACGACGACACCTGGGGCCACAACAAGGAAGTCGACTACAGCATTGTCAGCGGAAATACACACAGTACATTCGGAATAGACCAGAAACATGGGAAAATAATGCTGAATGGTGAACTTGATAGAGAAACTACCAACACTTACAGCTTAACAGTGTTGGCACAAGATCGAGGAATCCCATCTCGTAATTCATCTACAAGTGTTCAGATACTTGTGCGTGATGTAAACGACCAGATCCCATACTTCAGTCAGAGAGAGTACTTTGTAACACTGCCAGAAACCTACCCCAATGATACAGCCTTCTTGAAAATCAACGCCTCAGATAAGGACGAAGGAGCTAATGCTAAACTCTACTTTGCCATCACTTCCGGTAACGAGGAAGGTCTGTTCATCATGAATGCTGTAACAGGAGAGATGGTGATCATGCCCAATGAACATCTGGACTATGAACAGAGCCCTAGTCACAAGCTGGTGGTACGGGCTACTGACTGTACTGGCTGTGAGGCTGACATGCCCAGGTTTGCTAATATCACTACAGTATACGTCAATGTTACAGACGTCAACGAGTTCTCACCAGTGTTTCCAATCAGATACAACGAGTATGTCAATGAGGAAATGGACATTGGCTCATCTGTATTCACTGCTCAAGCCAATGACAAGGACGCTGGTCAGTATGGAGTAGTTACCTACAACTTGACCGGTACCAGGAGATTTTCTATCCATTACCAGAAAGGTATTGTCACTACAAACCAAAAGTTTAACTATGAGACTGCAGTGGAGAGAGTCTTCTCGTTTACTATCCATGCCACAGATTCAGGAGGGCGGACAGCATCAGTACCCGTGACTCTGACTATAGCAGATGTTGACGAGTATGAACCAGTGTTTGTAGAGACTGAGTACAAGTTTACAGTGTTGGGCAGTGCCAAGGCTGGTGCTGTAGTGGGTAGTGTCAAGGCCACAGACCAGGACGGCGGGGAGGCAGGCAGAGTTGTCTACAGATTCAAAATAGCACATAACTTCTTTAAAATAAATGCATCAACTGGTGTAATCACTGTGAAGCATGACCTGAACAGAGAAATTAGAGTAAATGAGCACAGGAGAAGAAAGCGAGAGTTGAATAGTCTGTTTATAGAGGCCAGTAGTGGCATTGGAGGTTTGATGAATTCAACTGTAAATATCATTATTGATGTGGATCGCTCCTGCCCCAACTGTCAGTTCACTCCTATTGTACGAGAACCAGAGGATGCAGAGCAGGACATGGTTCCCATCATTGTGGGAGTTGTTGTTGGCTTTGTACTGCTGGTTCTCATTGTAATAATTGTCCTACTGCTTCTGCGTAAACATAATAGGACGAAGAAGAATCACCCACCAAGTGAAACACCAATGTGTGAGTCTGATGACTTTGACCATATTCCTCATTCTAGTGGACCTCCGGCCTATGTTGATGTCGTGAGGTTCAATGGAAACCATGCAGCTAATGTAACAACATCATCAGATATGTCCGCTCACTCCCATCACTCAGGCTCTAGTGGGCGGGGCTCAGCTGAAGACGAAGAAGATGAAGAGTTAGCAATGATCAATTCAACATCGGGCTCATTTTTAAACAATTCAAATGGATTTAGGAAAGCAATGCCAGATTCCGGAATTCAGGATGATGACAATACTTCCGAACCATCAGTGCAAAATCATCAAGACTATTTAGCCAGACTTGGTATAGATACAGCAAAAATCAATTCCAAAGTCAAGTCTGGTCTGACACATTCTGTAGAGAGCATGCATCAGTTCTCCGACTCTGGTGGTGGGGAGGGTGATGGTATGGAGATTGATGTGGTAGATTACTCAAAGTCTCATGGTGTACATCATGTGGATAATAAGAATAATGACTTAGGTTTCCATGAGCCCGAGCCCCATATGATGGGCTCCCTATCTAATGTGATAAACAGTGAGGAGGAGTATAGTGGTTCATATAACTGGGATTACTTGTTAGACTGGGGCCCTCAGTATCAGCCCCTAGCTCATGTGTTTGCTGAAATCGCGAGACTTAAAGACGATAAAATACAGCCAAAGAAACAAGCAGTGCACATTGTTCCCCAGCAGAGACAAGTTCAGAACGTTCAGCCCCTAGTGAGGACTGTTCCCCCACCAATGATTACAGATGCCCCACCTAAATTAATGGCCCAGTCTGCTGCTCGATCAAATAGATCTAGTCATTCTTCAGGAGGGTCCAATCTGAACTCTGCTAGAAACAGTACTATAAATACCTCGCTTCCTAGTATGCCTCGATCGCCTATCAGTCATGAGTCGAGCTTTACCTCTCCGGCTCTCACCCCATCATTTACTCCCTCACTGTCTCCCTTGGCAACTAGAAGCCCGTCAGTGTCTCCTGTAAATAGCGGACATGGTGTGTCGTCAGGTCACAGCTCAGGACCAACCACCCCTAGGGGGCGCCCTATGAACAACAACAACAACAAATATATATTCAGCTCTCTAGGCTCTGAGCAGGAACTCAGAATTTAGATAGGGAGTCAACCTACAAATCAAAATGTGATATTGTGAACTGCATTTCATCTCATAGTATAAGACATAGAGCTCCAGATAAGAGGGAGTAAACTGCACAAATCAAATATTTTCTCACTTATTTCAGCATCAAATCCTATGGTGTTACTACTCATTAGAATCGTCTCTTTGAGACGATTCTAATGAGTAGTGACACCATAGGGTTTAAAACAGAAATCAAAATTTTAGTTTTTTAAATACCCCCCTTATCTGGAGCCCTGGACTATAAGACATAGCTCCAGATAAGGGTAGTATTAACATGTCACAAAATAGATGCATTATGCATTTTTACTCCTTTAATACATTCCTCCACTAAAGAAAATAAACTTTATACACTCATGGATATGAACCATAAGAGACAGTTTCTAAACTCTAGCTGATGGTTGATTAAAGCAGGCAAATAGTAAAGCAGGATCTTAAGAAACATTTTGCTTTACGTTCAGACTGTTTAAGCAACCATCTGTACTGAAAGTTAAATATCTCTATGTTATTGTTCTCATTCGAATTCTCTCGATGATTCTAATGAGTGGCCACAACATAGGGTTTAGTGGTGACACAAATGAGAAAACCTTGGAGATCGTTTACTCACTCTTATCTGGAGTCCTGTAAGAGCATTGTAAATTTTCATTTTTTTATCATCATTTGTTTAAGATTTGTTTTAAAACCATAAATTGTATATTTTGTTGGTACAAGAGCTTTTAGATCAAACTTTTTTTCTTAATATTTTTAAGTATAAGTATCATCAGTACAGAATTTTTAGTTTTAATGGTTTAACATTGGATGTAATTTTTATTTTAACATTTTATTTTTGCCTGATAAAAACTTTCAGATGTCTATCACTATTGGAGGTGAAAGTAATTTTACTCAAAATTGTTCTTTCATTTTACTTTAAGCTATCTTTTATAGTTTTATTAAAAACAACCTTATTTTTTATTATTTTTCATTTATATGAAACGTGGAGAGTCACATACTACATGTGCTTACCAATATTTCAAAAGTTAAAACTACGCTCAGCTACATTTTAACTTTGAAATAAGGGCAAGTTCGGCTTAATCCTTTACTCCATACATAGGCATTTTAGCTTAAAGCAGATTGAAAGTAAAGCAGAATGTGCCTTAAGGCACATTTTGCTTTACTTTCAACCTGCTTTTAGTTTTCCTGTTTTCAAAAATAGAAATAAGCTATGGAGTTAAGGGTTAAGCAAGATTGAATTATGAGGATTAAGCTGTACTTGTAAGACGCAAAGATCTGCATTAATTTATATATGACTTGTTTTAAACATGTCAGCATTTTTTGTTCTGTTTAGGTATACACCAGTCTGTTGTTAGAAAGTTTTAACTTTACGAGTTGTGAACTATTTTAGAGATTATTTTCGTCCAATCACGTTGCTGTAATTAAGGTACTGCCAAAATATGGTTCAATATCTGTGGTTTTATCATACAGAAAAGTTTGTTTATTATGACTACACAAATAAATACTTACCCATGGTGTAAACTCATTCAACCCTTGCGACAAGTATACATATCCTTCACAAACATTGTACCCAGAGTTGTAGATAAGCTTTGTCTTGGAATTGGGTATCACTCCATGGATTTTAAAGGAATAGGGTTTTTTGGAAAATTCATTGGGTATTGCATTGACCACAACCCCATGGTTTCCAATTCATTTGGGTATCCACAGTCCAGAACCCCGTGATTTGAAATATAATTGGGTTTCAGTAGGAAAATAAACTTGGATTTCCTATCCTCTTCCTTTCAACAGTGCATTCAGGGTATTGTTGTTAACTTTCAGTGTTTACCTTACATAGTTCTATATGCAACTTTTGTTTACACACGTTTGCCTAAAGTAAAGTTCAGTTGATAACCCGATGAAATTAAAAAGCAATTGAGTATTTGTTCGGTTTTTACTCAATAACTTTCAAATAATTGGGTTTTCTTTTGCTTTTGTTGGGTACTGTCACCCATTATTTTTGAAATAATTGAGTATTTCACCAATTTCAATTGGGTAAGTACTCGGATAATCTGCTTATCTACAACTCTGTGTACCTATGGAGAGTACACTTGTCCTATACAAAAAGTATAGACCCAGATCAGAGGGCACCTAAAGGAGCCCTCTGATCAGGGTCTACACTGTTTGTCAGTTTGCAGTATAATAGCAAAAAGAAACCTTTAATACTGGACTAGACTTAATTAAATTAATGTAGTGGAAATTGAAACTGTCCATTTTAAGTTTAACCCATTACCCTTTAGAATGTTTCTTATTTTGAAGATAGGTAACCACATATAGCAGGTTGAATGTAAGGCAAACACACCTTAACCCTTTCCCCCATAGAAACGCTTTTTAGCGGATATGATTTATTCCTCCGCTGAAGAAAATAGTTCCAATTTAATCAGCCATGAATATATAGTAAAGGGAAATTTTTCTATATTTGAGCACATGGAAGCTTAAAGCTGGATGAAAGTAAAGCAGAATGCGCCTTAGGGCGCATTCTGCTTTACTTTCAACCTGCTTTAAGTGGTCAACTATCTTCAATACTAGAAATAGGCTATCAGGTAAAGGGTTAAAGATGTGCATTCTGCTTTACTTTCAGCCTACTTGTAAGTTACTATCTGCTAGAATACAGAAATTATTTCTTTCGCTACATTTTCATGACTGCATAAAGTGGAATTATTTTCTTCAGTGGAGGAATAATTTAAAGGTGTGATAAGGTGTCCCTATAGAGAAATGGGTTAAAGTTTGGAAACATCATCTTTTGAGTTGTCATAGTAACAGAACTTTACTATTCAAGTGTTGTGATAACTGTAATGTTGTGCTAATTACACAGATTTCCTCTAGACATATTTTACTCTACTTGATTGTACAGATGCTCTGACATATTTGTGCTTGATGTTAGGGGAAAGATTAACTGCTGATTAGGAAAGATCAAAGGACTTAAAAAAGAAGCAGACAATAAGACCAATAATTAACCCGTTACTCCATAGCCTGTTTTCTAGTTTTAAAGATATATCACCCCTTAATGCAGGTTGAAAGTAAAGCAGACTGTGCCTAAAGGCACATTCTGCTATGCTTTCAGCCTGCTTTAAGCTACCATCTGGAATATAGAAAGTAATTCTAAGTTTAATATTCCTTACTGTATAAATTGGAACTATTTTTTACCAGAGGAATAAATTAAAGGCGTAAAAATGCATATCTATTGAGTAAAGGGTTAGTTAGGTCTGCTTCACTTTTTATTGTCAACGATTGACCATTGGATCTCCATAATGATTTATTCTAGTTTTATAATAGTAAATGAAACATAATTGCCGATGAAACATAAAGTCTTTACAAGAGTATTGTCAGCTATCTGATCATGATAAAATTGTTATTTTTCAAAAATGTTTTTGCACTTCTCATTTTTGAGAAGTTGGCACTACAAAAATTAAAAGTGATGTGACATGCACTTGCTGCATTTTATCAAGGAGAAATATTTTGCAGGGACAGTGTAAGGTTGTCTACTTGGCACTATTTGGTGTGACATTTTACTAAGCAGTTACATTTTTTCTGTGTTGTACATGTAGTCCTTGGGACTCTAAACAAAAGGGACATATTGAAACACCTGCACATAAACATTAGATCATGACAGCTGAAAGAGAGTAGGGTTGATTTTAACAACAACTACACTTCTTAGTGAGAAGAATGGCAGTACTATTGTCCTTCATAGCCTTGAGTTAACCTTTTACCCCATAGCGTGTTTCTAGTTTTGAAGACAGGTGATCACCTAAAGCATGTTGAAAGTAAGGCAGAATGTGCCTTAAGGCACATTCTGCTGTACTTTCAGCCTGTTAAAAACTATAATCTACAAGAATGTCTAAAATATTTCTTATGGTACACATTCATGACTGTATAAATTGGAACTATTTTCTCCAGTGGAGTAACATGAGTTAAATTGAATGCCTAAAAATGTATATCTCTGGAGTGAAGGGTTAAACAAACTATATTGAACAGTGTTAGAGGCAGGTGACTGCTAAAAGCAAGATAAAAGAAAAGCAGAAACCTGCTACCTGTTTTTAAAACCATAATGGAATACTCATTGGTGGCTTTTAAGAGATTTCTGCTTTATTTTCATCTTGCTTTAACCCATTACCCCATTGCCTGTTTCTAATATTGAATATGTGTGGCCTCTTAAAGCAGGTTGGAAATAAAGCAGAATGTGCCTTAAGGCAAATTCTGCTTTACTTTCAGCCTGCTTTAAGCTATTACCTACAAGGATGAAGAACATATTTTTTATTGCACATATTCATGACTGTACAAAGCAGAACTATTTTCTTCAGTGAAGGAATGAATTAGAGGCGTAAAAAGGGTATTTATGGGGTAATGGGTTAAGCTGCGACTGGTATTCAAAACCATCGGCACCATTGTTTGTTACAATGATGTATTATTTCTAGCAGTTGTTCTATTGTGCCAAACCATCAAAGATGTATGCAAGTTTACCCACCATGCCATATATATGTTTGTAATCGTGGATGGTGTTGTTTAAGCATAAGAACTTGCTTATAAGTGTACTGTACAAATTTGTGAGAGAAAAAAACTTGTCATCTAATGATATTTGCAGAAAGTCATTCTGTATCTTCTAGTGTTTTATATTCTTCACTGCTACTCATTGCATATATGTTATTTGGAACAGTTTGGATCCAGATCAGACACCAAGTTACCTTGGTGGGTGATCAGGATCCAAGCTGTTTGACACTCATATCAACAAATTCTTCTGTCAAAATGGCTTAAATCTTAAATTTTGGAAAGACCGTTGCTGATGTTAATATGGCAGTGAAGAGTTTAAATATTAATTGTCCAAAATATTCATTTGTTCATGGATTTGTTGGCATACTTTGATGTTCAGCTAGATGTGACTTAACCCACTACCCCATAGATACACCTTTTTATGCCTTTAATTTATTATTCCACTGACAAAAAGAATTCAATTTTATACAGTGATGAATTTGTGAGGAAATAATTTCCTTTTATTAGCAGATTGTAACTTAAAGCAGGCTAAAAGTAAAGCAGAATGTGCCTTAAGGCACATTCTGCTTTACTTTCAACCTGCTTTAAGTAGCCACCTGTCTTCAAAACTAGAAACAGGTTATCGGGTAATGGGTAAAGTGACGTATTGAAATGGTTAGTAAAGTAGTGTTAATTATTTGATTTAAGAAGGAAAAAATAACAGCTTATGAACAAATGGATGTGGCTTAAGTTCTTGCATTTTATTGATGGAGTGTTTGGTTGCATATCAAAGAACAAATTGACTTACCAGTAGACCTAATTTAAGGCCAGTATAGATTGAAGATTTTATGGTAGAAAATGTGCTATAACCTCTTCATTGCCATGACATAATTTTCTTTAAATTATTGTCGTCTACTTTTATTTCTCCAATTTAAATTTTACGTATTTTGACCTAAGAAAAACTGTTTGGAAATTATTCAGCTTTGTAAACATGAAATACAATGAGCATAACTATGAAAGTTTTGATTTGCATTTCAATAATTTGTGTAAAATTTGGAACTAAAACATATGTTTACTTGTTAACATTGAATAGTGTAGGAATAATGACAGACACATGACACTAACACATGGTGAAGGCATCATTCAGTTTGAAGTAGCTGGTGTACTCCCAGCTGTTGTCATGGTTACTGAACACTTTGTTACAAACACTATAACTATTTAACCCATTACCCCATAGTCTTTTTTTAGCTTTGAAGATAGATGACCACTTAAAACAGGTGGAAAGTAAAGCAGAATGCTCCTGGAGCATTCTGCTTTACATTTGACCTGCTTAAACTTCTATTTGGAAACATGCTTAAAATGTCATTAAAAGATTTCTCTGAATCTTTATCAAGACATGGTAGAAGCACTGAAAGTGTTTCTGTATGGGGTGATAAGCAAACTAGTTATAGTAATTAACTATAGTAGACCTATTATTATGACCACTAAAAAGAAGGCTAATTGTCTGTATAAAAGACTTTTACATTGCTTTAAGCATTCACCTATCTTCAACAACTAATGTTTTACAAAATTTAGTGGTCGTAATAGAAAGGTTTTACTGTATTTGATTATTAACCGTGTTGGTATTGAAATTGATTTCTCTTGCTGATAGTAGCTATCAAATTAAGTGTTGTGTATTTATGTTTTATATTTAACATGAAAATTCTATATGACATTCCAATGTGACAAAATGTTTCACTCATGACATACCATTGCCAACAGAAGTGTACCATTGTTGAAAAGTCTTCTAAATGTTTTATAGCTCCGATTTGTACAGATCTAAAGCATCCCTTATCTGAATCAATTTCTTAAACTGCTATTTCATAACTACATGACTTGGGGAAAGATGTTCAACAAAGGGTTTCTAAGCCAAATTGTTTATACAAAGTTCACAAGTGCAATCTTCCTGATCGAACTGTATCCATACTTTTAATATCACTAAAGGTGCATACAGTGCCAAACTATTTCAGCACCCAACATTTCAAAATAGTCACAAAGGCAAACAGTGTAGACCCAGAACAGATAGCTCTTCCTGGAATATCTACACTGTTTATTACCATCAGGACTGCCATAAGTTGATTTTGAAAAATCCTAAGATTTCAAAATGTTCTATCTTTCAAGCTTAAATTTCAGCCTGCTTAAAGCTACCATCTGCTAGGATAAAAATACGAACATTTCGTAAATATCAGAGAAATGGCAGTCCTGCAATATCCACAAAATAGGTAAACAGTGTAGACCCAGTTCCAACGTCTCTCTCTCTAGAATATCCGAGATATTTACCAAATACATTTGATCTGGGTATGCTATGGTTGTTGCATCAAAAAACTGTCACCAAGCCAAATACATTAACATTTTATGCTGGAAACCTTTATTTGTATGTTACATAATTGGTTACAGGCTTGCTTGCCAAACAGAAAGTGGTAGTTGTAAATGGTAACAGAATGGAACAGGGTTTCCTATAGGAAGGATTAAACTAAACAAGCATTTCCCCATTTATGTGTCCATACTTCAAACTTGTTAACCCTTTACTCCATAGCCTGTTTCTAGTATTTAAGGTACATGACTACTTTTAAAGCAGGTTGGGACTTAAGCAGAATGCGCCTGAATGTGCATTTTGCTTTACTTCCAGCCTGCTTTAACCCATTACCCCATGGCCTGTTTTTGGTTTTGAAGACAGTTGACCATTTAAAGCAGGTTGAAAGTAAAGCAGAATGTGCCTTAAGGCACATTCTGCTTTACTTTCAGCCTACTTTAAGCTATTATCTGATAGAATATAGAAACTATTTCTTATTATTCTCATTTGTGACAGCGTAAATTGGAACTATTTTCTTCTATAGAAGAATAATTTAAAGGCGTTAAAAAGCGTATTTATTGGGTAATGGGTTAAGCTACCATCTGGTTGGATATAGACAATATTTCTTATTATACAATTTCATGATGGTATAAAGTGGAACTATTTTCCTTATTGAAAGAATAAATAAAGGTGAAAAAGGTGCATGGAGTAACCCGCATTTCTGGAGTTGAATTTCGATAACTTGATTTCACTTATGTCAAAATACCTTACCCTCTTAACCCATTACCCCATAAATACGCCTTTTTTTGTCTTTATTTTATTCCTCCGTTGAAGAAATAAGTTCAAATTTATACATTCAATATATATTACACACAATATTTTCCATATTGTTGCTGATGGAAGCTTAAAGTAGCCTGAAAGTAAAGCAGAATGCGCCTTAAGGCGCATTCTGCTTTACTTTCAACCTGCTTTAAGTGGTCACCCATCTCCAATACTAAAAACAGGCTATGGGGTAATGGGTTAAGGGATAAAATACAGATGAGTTGTCGAGCTTTGACTGTATATATTATGTCTTCACTTGAAATACAACTGTTTAGACTACTAGCAATAGATGTTTCTTTACCTACAGTAAAACCCCTCTATTACGACCACTAAAAAGAAGGCTAATTGTCTGTATTAAAGACAAGTGACAGCTTAAAGCAATGTGAAGGTGAAACAGAAAGCTCCTGTAGGAGCTTTCTGTTTCACTTTCACATTGCTTTAAGCAGTCACCTGTCTTAAAGGACTTATATTTGACACATTTTAGTGGTCGGAATAGAGAGGTTATACTGTAATTGTTTTATTTCAAGACAATTAATGCTTCCTTTGTAATGTGATTGTTTGTCTTGTCATACAAAATATATTTATATATATATTATCATGTAGGTTAGTGACAAATACTAGAGGTTGAACCATTGCGCAATCAACTTTGTCTTTGTAATAAATCTATTGTTTTTACATGATCAACATTTTTACAAGAAAAAGTATATTGATAATAAATGATGAAAACTATTCTGGCTTGTGTTGAAATGGGATGTCCAGTTTTAATTCCTTTGATGACATTGTTCTGCCCCGCATATTGTTTGTGGTCTGTCTGTGTGTGTTTGTCTTGTCTGTCCACAAATTTAACCTTGACCAATTAGAGTAGTGGACTGCATAAGAGTGGTTTGCTGCATACATGAGTTACCTAATTATCTCCCTTTAATATACAATATGCCAAAGTATGTGTGAAAGAGACTTCATATTTGGTATGTGTACATGTACTCAACCCAAGAAGCCCCTTGAGCTCAGTACAACTTTGGTCATGCCAGATGACGGTCAAAGTCATTTAGAGGCCAAATAGGCTGAATTCAACATTAGCCATTTGGAACTTCATGTGATGGAGACTTTACATTAGTTCTCCACTCAAGAAGTCGTACAAGTTGGGTCATGTCAGACCTTCCATAAGCCCTTTCTTCGTGCCGACCCTGATCAGATGCCGCCGCTAATTGCAGCATCTCATCATGGTCTACGTATGTTTGCTAATGTCTACTTTAGAGGACGGTAGATATTTTAAATGGGTTAAGGAGCATTCTGTTTTACTTTAAAACCCTCTTTAAATGGTAACTAATGTTTTCCAAACTAGAAACAGGCTAACAAGTGCTAATGGTTGATGGCAGGTAGCTGCTTTAACCCATTACCACATAGCCTGTTTCTAGCATTGAAGATAGGTGACCACTTAAAGCAGGCTGAAAGTAAAGCAGAATACTCCTTAAGGCCTTTCAGCCTACTTTAAGTTATAATCTGTTAGAATATAGAAAATATTTTTTATGAAACATATTCCCGACTGTTTAAAATGGGCTATTTTCTTTAGTAGAGGAGTAAAGTAAAGGGGTGTATTTATGGGGTAATGGGTTAAGCAAGATGAAAATAGACAAGGAAAGCTTGCAGAACCTAATTCCTTAACCTTCATCAATTTGCTTTAAGCTGCCACCTTGCCCCTGGAAACCTTACCTTGTGGTTCGTCCAGGGCTTAATTGGCATAGGGAATGTTTTCAGTTTATTAGACCAACATTATCCCCTCTGCCAAAAATTAAAAGGAAGGCAGGTCGGTGGTTTTGATCCAAATGTACTGCTCAACAGCAAATGAGAGTAGCCAAAATCATCTTTCTGAAATCCTGATCTTATCAGTATTCATCGGTGCTATATCAGTATATGACCTATTTTGTGTCGCAGCGCTGTAAAGCCAAACTCATTCATCCATTTTGAGGGAATGGTGTAAGGTTACCATGTATGAAAAAGCTTAATAAAAGAGGGTAATCCTTGAGGGGGTGAAAAAACCTTTGAGAGTCATTTATCAGAAAAAAGATTTCATTTGAAATGTCATCATTGCACATATTAACATTCTGCACAGACAGATAGTCCTAGGGCCTTTGGTCTAAAGGCTATTAATGGAAAGTTGAGTAAAAAGAGACAAAACATGAAAAATAACAACTTTATTGTTTGAAGATGTAACATAATTTGCAAGCAAATAATTAACCCATTACCCAATTAGTATGCCTTTTACACTGTTAATTTATTACCCCACTGAAGATGATAGTTCCACTTCATACTGTCATAAATATGCACTAAAAGAAATAGGCTTAAAGCAGGTTGAAAGTAAAGCAGAATGTGCCTAAATGCACATTCTACTTTACTTTCAAGCTGCTTTAAGTGGTCAACAGTCTTCAAAACTAGAAACAGACTATTGGGTAATGGGTTAATAAAACATTTCATTCATCACATCATGTGGCCGGCGGTATATGACTGAAGCTGGCATATATAATACATTGTGTACACATGTAGTACTTACTTCAGCAAAACTGGCAAAGTGTTAAGCAAAGGTTTCATTAAAACATGTGAATTTCTTTTATGACATGTGACCACTTAATGCAGGACAAAACTAATACAGAAAACTCCTATAAGAGCTTTCTGTATTACGAAACTATTGTCCTACATTAATCATTTCAACCCCATAGCTCTCTGCAGAGATAACCTATTAAATAATTATGCAAACAGTAAAGATCCAGATAAACAGCATTCTATAAGAGCCATCTGATTAGGGTCTGCACTGTTTGATATTTACATAGGAGTTTGTTGTCAAAAATTCAACAACATGCATTATTCAAAATGTCTACACTAGAACCGTCCAAAAGGACTATAAAGTATATGCAAGCTACAAGAGATATTAAGGGTTGAAAGGATGTGTCCTCTATTATTTCAAAGTGTGGTTATATACCGGTAATATTATGATCAAAGTACATGTACATGTATTTCATTCAGCAAAGCTGGGATATCAACCATTACTCCATAGTCTGTTTCTAGTTTTGAAGACAAGTGACCACTTCAAACATGTTGAAAATAAAGCAGAATGGACCTTTATGGACATTCTGCTTTGCTTTCAGCTTGGTTTAAGCTACCATCTGCTAAAATATAGGAACATTTTCTATGATACACTATATTCATAAATGTATAAGTTGGACTATTTTCAGTAGTGGAAGAATAAACTAAAGCATGAAAATGTGTATTTATGGAGTAATGAGTTAAATTTCAATCATAGATCAATTTCAACAATCTCAATTTTGCATTTATAGTAAGCACATGATCATTTACAGTAAAATATACAAGTATGTATACAGTGGTTATGAGATATTATTTCATAAATCTCACCAGGCCCAAGTCTATATATAAATCTGTGTGATATGAAAATTGGCCTACCAGCAAAAGAAAAACTGTGTAATCTTTCTCCATAGCATCCAATGACCAATTCTTTAAAGATAACAAAAATGTAGTTTATAACAATAAATATTTCAAAAATATTGACAAATATTTCTCTCTGTAATACTATTTGCTTGTTTCAGGTAAATAATAAAAAAAAATCCAACATTTTGGCACTCTGTCTTTAACAAAAACATACAAACTTCTTCATAGGAAAAGGGATCATAGATATTACAACTGACCGGTAACAGTAGACTACTTTCTCACTTACAAGTTCCAAACCATCTATTCAGAGCTCAAATATTTCAAATACTAATTTCCTTATGTCTCCACTAAACCCTATAGTGTAACCACTCGTTAGAATCGTCTCGAAGAGACAATTCTAATGAGTGGTTACACTATAGGGTTTGATGGAGACACAAAGAAGAAAATGTTGAAAATATTCAGTTAATCCACTTGTGTTGACTATTGCTCCAAGCTGCATGTTTTTATTGAACATTTCCATTAGCAAGAAACACATAATTCAGAACAGTATACATGTACATGAAAATGAATATTTTAACTCATTCATCCCTAGCAGTGAGTATACTCATCCTTTACAAACAGTGTGCGAATGAAAAGTATACTTGTCCTATGCAAACAGTATAGACCATGATCAGAGGGCTTCTGCTCTGTTTGTCATTTTGCAATATATTGCAAAAATCAACCCTAAATAGCCAAAAATGGTCAAGATTTAATATAAAATTAGAATGTCCATAAAAAATGTCGGGGTAAATGAGTTAAAATAAACCAAATATAATTCACTGAAAGAAATTCAATTTCATGCACGGTTTTGAAAGACTCTTAAGTTTAACCCATTCATGCCTGTATATTTTACATGATTTAGCAAACAGTGCAGACCCTGATGAGACACCACAAATTGCAGCATCTCTTCAGTGTCTACACTGGTCTCAAATGAATATTTTTAGGGATGATGGGCATTAACCCATTACCCAATAGCCTGTTTCTAGTAGTTAAGATATGTGACCTATTAAAGCAGGTTGAAAGTAAAGTAGAATGCGCCCTAGGGCGCATTCTGCTTTACTTTCAGCCTGCTTTAAGTTACTATCTGCTAGGATATAGAAAATATTGCTTATGGTACATATTCATGACAGTATAAAATGGAACTCTTTTCTTTGGCGGATGAATAAAATGAATGCGCTAAAAGTCGCTTCTATAAGGGAAAGGGTTAATGGATCATGTCCACATAATTATCATCAAAGTCCAGTTAAATATGTGCTGTATGACAATAACACAAAACGTATGTAAATGTGGAACAAAAGTAATGCATAAAGCTGCCACCAATGATTAGGAATGAAATGACCCTGCTTCTTGATTAAAATGTCACTTTAACTCATTTACCCCTGAAACTTTTAATGAACAGATCCAGTTTCTAATTAAGTCCAGTCCATTTATGAATATACATGTATGGTTGTTTCCTGTAATATATTGCAGATTGACCCAGATCAGAGTGCTCCTTTAGGAGCCCTCTGACCTAGGTCTGCACTGTTTGCATAGGACAAAAGTACTTTTCATACAGTGGAGAATGTGTTATTCTTTCCCAATAAACGCGTTTACGCTAAAACAATTATTTGCAGTGCAAACAGTTTGGAGCCAGATCAGACGCCGGGTAACCCGGCGTCTGATCAGGCTCCAAACTGTTTGCCACCAAGATAAACAAGAATTATCAGAATTGTCCAACAGTTGTTCTTTTCTACGTTTTAGTGCTTTGCGTTTGCGTACGTTTGCGTTTAAACGGGAAAGAATAACAGATTCTCCACTGTAGGTGCACTGTTTGAAAAGGACAATTATACTGTTAACTAGGGTTAAATGTGTTAGATACATCTTATAATTATGCGATTTTAAAGTCTTGTAGATGAAGTGATTTTGGGCGGTGAAAACAACGCAGACTCCAAAGTTATGACAATAGTCTTTTTCTTGAAAAAAAACCAACCACCCAGATAAGTTGAATATTGACCAGACATAATTGGAAATTAGAATCATTCATTAAAAGGTTCAGGAGTGAATTAGTTAAAGAAGAGCAGTGTCTATCTTCGATGACAATATCATTTTGATTGAGATAAAAATCACAGGTATAACATTCTGACTGGTAAATAAATATCACCTGCCCTGATATTGTCTGCCTTGAGTGTGAAATTTACTGTTTTCAGTGAATAACAGTTTAGATCCTTTTCAGATGCCAAGTAATTCAGGGCCTGTTTTCATTTCCAGCATTAAAGATAAATCATTTTAACCCTTTACTCCATAGCCTGTTACTACAAGTTGTGAATTGGGTGACCACTTAGCAGGTTGTAAGTAAAGCAGAATTCAGAATTCTGCTTTACTTTCAGCCTGCTTTAAATATTCATCTGCTAGAATATAGAAAACATTTCTTATGATACATAATTTTATTCATGACTGTATAAATTATAACTATTTTCTTCAATGGAGGAATAAATTAATAAGTGTGCTAAAAGGCGCTTCTATGGAGTAAAGGGTTAAACCTTTCCTCTACAGAAGCACCTTGGAGCACATCATCCTACTCTTTCATACAAGTGTCGCAAACAAATATTCATTTATGGAATTGTATAAAGGTGGCAGATTAAACCCATTACCCAATTAATACACCTTTTTACATCTTTTATTTATTCATCCACTGAGGAAAAAAGTTCCAAATTACACAGTCATGAATATTCAGCATAAGATATTTTTATATCCTAGTAGATGGTAGCATTAAGGTGCACTCTTTTCCTATTAAATTTTTAATGCTAAAAACACTGTGGCCATTACAAGCCATTTGGAGCCAGATCAGATGCCGGGTAACCCCGCATCTGATCAGGCCCCAAAATTTTCTCCATTCAGAATAAAAATATTGGTAGTGATTTAAAAAAAAATTCATTTTTCTACATTTAGTTGCTCCATATGCATTCCATGTGCATTTAACCCTTTACTCCATGGCAGGTTTCTAGTTTTAAAGACAGGTGACCACTTAACCCTTTACCTCATAGCCTGTTTCTAGATTTGAAGGCAGGTGACCACTTAAAGCAGGTTAAAAGTAAAGCAGAATGCGCCATAAGGAGCATTCTGCTTTACTTTCAACCTACTTTAAGTCACTATTAGCTAGTATATAAGTAATATTTCTTATTGTACATGTTCATGCCGGTATAATCTTGAACTATTTTCTTTGGCGGAGGAATATATTAAATATGCTAAAAGGCGCTTCTATAAAGTAAAGGGTTAAAGCAGGTTGAAAGTAAAGAAGAATATGCCTGAAGACATTGTGTTTTACTTTCATCCTGCTTTAAACTATCATCACCTATTCATGACTGTATAAGTTATAATTATTTTCTTCAGTGGAGGAATAAATTAAATGCCTAAAATGCATATCTATGGAGTAATGGGTTTAACATGAGAGAATAACATTTTCACCACAGTAGCATATTTTGCCATTGAGTAAAGAGTTAACACAGAGCATTGCCATCTTGGTCTGTAGTGGTATCCTCTTTGCTGTCTTTATCTTGGTGCCTCATGGTATCAGTCTGTTTGTCCCCTTCCTGAATATCACTTGTACTATCACTTGGTGCTTCATCCTTCACAAACACTTCATCTTGTACACCATCAACACTTTCATTGTCATTACTCCCTAAATCTATCAAAGGTTTATGTTCACTTACATTCTCTGACTTATCTAATGTGAAAGTCACTGAATCTGAATCACTGCCAAGCTTGCCTTTTGAAGAGTCTGTGTCACCTGGAAGCTTGTTGTCTCTGAGATCTGTGTCACTGGAGCGCTCTATGCCTTGAGACTGCACAGACTGGTTATCAAGGTAATTATTCATGCTAGCAGTGGTTGACTTGGTTATCTGTTTGTTGGGGTGCCATCTATCTACGGACGTGACATCCCAGTCTGAAGTACTACTGATGACATCAGACTGATTCTGGTAGCCGTTCTGGTGGACATCTGCCTTGGTCACCTAAATGGAACACAAACACGAAATTAACCCATTACCCCATAGCCTGTTTCTAGTTTTGAAGATAGGCACATTCTGCTTTACTTTCAGCCTGCTTTAAGCTACCTTCTGCTCAGATATAGAAAACATTCCTTTTAGTACATATTCATGACTGTATAAAAAGGAACCTTTTTCTTCAGAGAATGGATAAATTAAAGGCGTATTAATGGGGTTATGGGTTAACAAAGCTACAGAGCTACAGGACTTTTCACTAAAGTTTACAGATGGAATCCCACTGTTAGAAAAATCAATGGTGCTGAAACATGCCCGATTTATAGGACCAGTACATGGGAACTCGGATTTTAAGGTCTCATGGTAGGGACCATTAGTAAATTTATTTAATGCAGCAGGGCACAAACCGGCGTTCCCTCTTTTACAAGTCCAGCATGTAATTGCTAGACACGAATCCGCCACATATTTCTTATCGTTCATATTCCTGACTTTATAAAGTGGGACTATTTTCTTCATGAGGAATAAATTTATGGAGTAAAAAAGGTTTATCTATGGAGTAATGGGTTACTGTGCATTACCTGAGGGTCATCTGTGAAGGTTTCTAATGGTGTTGATGATGATGAAGCCTGTAGAAGGGGTGTGGCCTCTGTACTGGACGGCTTAGTTCTGAATGGTCCACTGACGGTCTTCTTCATGGTCGTACTGATCACCTTAACATGTTCCACAACATCATTCTTCACATCTGATACATCCCACATGGACAGGAATGACTCACAACAGTTACCTGGCAACAACAATAATACACAAACCGTTTTCCATATTTTAAATCAAAACCAAAAAACAAATCAGCATCAAAATCGATTCGGGGTCTTTTTATTTTTTCACATTTTCCATATTGTTAAGGAACTAACAGTTTCTATATTACTCCAAAAAAATATCTTTTTGTTGCTAGTGAAATCATCAACATACAGTACATGTTTAACACATTGATCAACCTGAGAAATTCTTTTTGGCATCCATGACAGTAAATTCTGCATCTTAAAAAAATCTTTCGAAATTCTAAGTAGGTCAAGGTCAGTGTCAAATTTAGATTGGATGATATCGGTGGATTGGGAATGGTCCAAGTTAACAACATGCATTTTAGTAAGAAATATTGATGCTAAAAGAAAATGTAAAATCTTGTAAACCTTGCATGCACAAACACACAGACACATGGACAGGACAATCACTCTATGCCTCTTGCTTCTATAGATGCCAGGAGCATAAAAATTGATGTGCTTCCAAGATCCTTGGTCAACAAATCTAAGGTCAACATAGGAATGCTAATCTCCTACAGACAGCATTTATGAGCAATACCAGATCAAATTGCCACAACCTGTTTTCCTAGTTTTTCTAGTTTTAATACATATGGCCACTTAACCCTTTCCTCCCGACACCTCAAATGGACAACTCTTGTTTTCAATTTAGTCTAATCAATTTTTTACTTTTTAGGGTTGATTTTTACAAAATATGTCAAAAAAACAAACAGTGTATACCCTGATCAGAGGGCTCCTTAAGGAGCCCTCTGATCAGGGTATACACTGTTTGCATAGGACAAGTGTACTCCTCACAAGTACATTGTTTGCAAATGATGCATATATGCGTGCATAGGGTTCAAATAGTTAAAGCAGGGTGAAAGTAAAGCAGAATGCTTCCTAAGGAAACTTATGCTTGACTTTCAACCTGCTTTAAGTGGTTACCTGTCTTTAAACCTAGAAACAGGCTATGGGGTTATGGGTTATGTCTACATACCTTGCTCTGCTTCTGGGTTGATAAATGGCTTATGGGAAAATGACAGGTAGTGAGCAATGGCTGCGATGAACATCTCGATACAAATAAGAAAATCCTGGAATCAGAAATAAAACTAGAGCTATCACTAAAGGTGATTGATACCCCCACTCCAAACTGACCTGTCACAAACAGCACAATGACATGTAGAAAGAATAATACATGCATATTAAGGAACTAAATTTCAAGTTGAAAAGGGGCATAATTCTGTCAAAATTTATGCCAGAGTTGTCACAATTAAAGAAAAGTCTCACAATACAACACGAATAATGTGTACCACGTTTGAAGACAATATCATGAATAGTTTTCAAGAAAATGACATGTTCCAAGAAAATAGAACAAAATTTCAAGTTAAAAAGGGGCATAATTATGTCATTTGTTGGCAAGAGTTATGTAACTTCAAGTAGAGTCTGCAAACATCACAGTTATAATGTGTACCAAGTTTGAAGACAATGTCATAAATATTTTGTAAGGAAATGACATGTCCAAAGAATAAATGCATATTAAGGAACAAAGTTTCAAGTTATAAAGGGGCATAATTCTGTCAAATTTTGTGAAAGAGTTGTCAAACTTAATGAAGAGTCTCACAATACAACACTTATAAGGTGTACTAAGTTTGAAGACAATATCATGAATAGTTTTCAAGAAAATTGCATGCTCAAAGAAAAGATTATCAATTAAAAGACAAAAAATAAAGTTTAAAAGGGGCATAATTCTGTAAAATTTGGTGCAAGAGTTATGAAACCTGTTAATGAGTGTCCCCAAATAACTTTGCTAATGTATACCAAGTTTGAAGATGGTATCATAAACAGTTTTCAAGAACAAGAGCCCCATGGGGCATATTTCGCTCACCTGAGAATAGCTGACAAAATGGAGATGATTTATGCCCAGGACGGGGCCAATATTTACCCGATGGGCATAATTTGAACAAATCTTGATAGAGGACCAGCTATGTGCCAAATATCTAAGATCAGGGTAGTAGGGTTTTAGACAAGAAGATTTTTTTAAGTTTCCATTGAAAAAATCTATTTTTAGCGTCTGTGACCTACATATGCAACAGACTTTAACCATTTGAACAAAATAGGTAAAGGTCATCTAGAAGTGTCACCATGCCAAATATCAAAGCTCTGGCCATATTAGTTTCAGAGAAGAAGACGTTTGAAAATTTCACTATACAACTCTACCTAAAACTGTGACCCCTAGGGCCAATTTTGACCCCAGGGGCATAATTTGTACAAACTTAATAGAGGACCTGTATGTGATGCTATGTGCCAAACATCTAAGCTCTGGTGCTCGTAATTTTTGACGAGAAGATTTTTTATCTTTTTATAGAAAAAATATATTTTTAGCTCCTGTGACCTAGATATGCAACAGACCAGAACCATTTGAACAAAGTGCGTAAAGGATATTCAGAAGTGTCACCATACCAAATTTCAGAGCTCTGGCCATATTAGTGTCAGACGAGAAGAAGTTTGAAAATTTCGCTATATAACTCTATGTAATACTGTGACCCGGGGCGGGGCCAATTTTGACCCCAGGGACATAATTTGAACAAACTTGATAGAGGACCAGTAGGTGATGCTATGTGCCAAATATCTTAGCTCTGGCCCTTGCTGATTTTGACAAGAAGATTTTTAAAGATTTCCTTATTTTTTCACTTTGGTTGCCATGGCAACCAGAGTTCTGCATTGTTTTCAATTCTTTGAACAAATTTGAAAGAGCTTGACCCAAGGAACATTTCTGTAAAGTTTGGTTGGAAAGCGGTATAGGAGGAGTTGTCATTTGAAGCAATTGTTAACGACGACGCACATCACACAACGCACTACGGATGACGTAGACGGACACAGGGCCATCCCAATAGCTCACCTTGAGCCTTTGGCTCAGGTGAGCTAAAAAACTAACTCTATCCACAGACTGGCTATCCGGCCTGCAATCTGGCTCTTTAATTTAACCCATTACCCCATAAATACGCCTTTTTACTCCTCCAATTTGTCCTTCCTCTGAAGGACATACACATGTAGTTCCAATTTATACAGTTGTGAATAATTAACATTAGAAATAATTTCTATATTGTAGCAGCTGGAAGCTTAAAGCAGGCTGAAAGTAAAGCAGAATGTGTACTTTCAACCTGCTTTTAGTGGTCACCTGTTTTCAAAACTAGAAACATGCTATAGGGTAATGGGTTAAATTCGTTTACTGGGCACAAATGAGATCTTCTCCACTGTATGACTGTCCTATGACTTTCTCACCTCTCGGACAGAGGTATCCAGAAATCTAGGGGGTGTGAGATAACCTTATCTGTCCGGACAGACAAGCCGAACTAATAGAACTATCTTATGATTGGTTGTTATTAGCGCCATAAAATACAACTCGCCACTGTATAGCAAGTTAAACGCGTTTTTAGGGTTGACGAGGTGAGAAAATAAATCTAGCAAGTTAAACGCGTTTTTAGGGTTGACGAGGTGAGAAAATAAATCTAACACCACAGTTGAGTATCAGATGAATATCCCACCCTTGTTTGAAGATATTTTTGGAACACTCGGCAAAGCCTCGTGTTCCAAAAATATCTTCCAAACTCGGGTGGGATATTCTTATCTGACACTCACGGTGGTGTTAGATTCACTATGTCTAGTACCTGTATGGCTGTTGATATGTCCTCAACATCTTTGCCATAAAACTCTGAATGTGGAATAAGGTTAAACTTGGCTAGAGCAGCGATCACAACAGCTTGCCTGGATAGATAACAACAACAAATACCTTGTAAATCATAATGTATCATCGTAAATCATAATGTATCATAAAATACAAGAAACAGGACCTTCAGACATTACAAGCAGTGTAGAGCATGACCTAACCCAAGTGAACAATGTTTTAATCTAGGTCTACACTGTTTGTCTTTTACTGATATATCAGCTTTTAGTCCAACAGGGCTCAAGATAAGGAGAGTATTCCAAGAACTCAAATCTATGTGTCTGCATTAAACCCTATGGTATTGAAGAGACTCTTCTAATAAGTAGTAACACCATAGGATTTGGTGCTGACATTAGTGAGAAATGTTGGCTTTTCTCATTTTACTCCCTCATATCTGGAGCCCTGGTCCAATATTGCTAATACAGGGCCAATCCTGCATGAATTTGGCCAAAGTTCAGCCCCTAGCAATGCAGGGGCAGTGGACCTGTTTAAAATATACTCATTACATTTGCAAACAGTGTAGACCCAGATCAGAGGGCTCCTATAGGAACCATCTTATCAGGGTCTACACTGTTTGCTTATTTAGAGCAGTATTTATTAAACTACCCAGAATTCCAAGTAGACTGGTTCATGTTTTGGTAACTAACAAGAATGCGTTCAATAAACGCTTATGTCTCCGGTGGCATCCTTGACAATATATTCTGAATCTTTTCTAAGTCCAAATTAGGTCAAGGTCAAGGTCAAACTAAGCTTGGGTATTACTGGTGGCTTGGTAATGGTCCAAGGCAATAACTGTATAAATATAGAAGCATTGTAGTAAGTAGTGTTGATGCTAGACGAAACGGTAAAATCTAGTTAACCAAGAAATAGCCCATTTAAAATAATCTAAGTCCAAATTAGGTCAAGGTCAAGGTCAAAATCACGGTTGGGTGATATTGGTGGATAGGGAATGGTCCAAGGCAACAACTGTATAAGTATCCAAGCATTGGAGTAAGCCGTGTTGATGCTAGACGAAACGGTAAAATCTAGTTAACCAAGAAATAGCCCATTCAAAATATTCTAAGTCCAAATTAGGTCAAGGTCAAGGTCAAAATCAAGGTTGGGTATTATTGGTGGCTAGGGAATGGTCCAAGGCAATAACTGTATAAGTATCCAAGCATTTGAATAAGCGGTGTTGATGCTAGACGAAACGGTAAAATCTACTTAACCTGGTTACGGACGGCCGGACGGACGGCCGGACGGCCGGACGGACGGACGGACAGGACGATTACTATATGCTCCCGCATCTGTCGATGCCGGGGGCATAAAAATATGCACAAAGGGAATCTTATAACCTACAAGAGTTACTTAGTGTTGAAAGAGTCAAGTTACAATCAGGAAATTTCAGTTTTTACAAGTATAATGTAATTTCTAACAAGTGTAGAAGTACATGTATCCAAGAAATCTAGTAAGCAGTGTTGCTATTTAACTCTTTCAGTCTGTGCATGCTAGCGGCGGATATATCTGCCACAATGATTGCCTTTGCAAACAATTTGGATCCAGATGAGACACCGCGTAACGCGGTGTCTCATCAGGATCCATACTGTTTGACACTCTGACTCTGTTTTGAAAAGAAAATTAGATAATTCTATTTTTAGAACATCAGCAGACGACAGATGTTGTAGATGAAAAAATTACCTAGCATGCAAAGAGTTAACGAAACGGTTAAACCTTGTTGTCATAAATACCTTGGTAAAGAAAAATTGGCTTTACTTCCTTACAAACAATTCAATGAAGATGCTTAAAGTACTCCCAGGACAGATGGTCTCTTAATGCTTGACAATGGTAATGCAGTAAGTTCACAAAGGAGCTTTCTGCATTACTGTTGTCCTGCATTAAGATACCACAACACTGTTATAATGCCTGCAACTTCAACTTTAACCCATTACCCCATAGCCTGTTTCTAGTTTGAAGATAGTTGACCACTTAAAGCAGGTTGAAAGTAAAGCAGAATGTGCCTTCAGGCACATTCTGCTTTATTTTCAGCCTGCTTTAAGCTATTATCTGCTAGAATACAGAAAATATTTCTTATAATATTTATTTAAATTGGAACTATTTTCTTCAGTAAAGTAATTAATTAAAGGTGTAAAAATGCGTATTTATGGGGTAATGGGTTAAATGGCCTCCAAACATGTTTATTCTGAAAATCTCACTTCACTATCTTTTTGTTCAGTTCAGACAATTTCAGTTTCCAAAGATTGTTCTATAAACCAAAGAAAACACTTGTTTCATATCAACATGTAGTACTAACCAGAATGAGAAAAACACAACAAATTTGACACAGAGAAACTTTGGAATGGGTTTGATGGGAGCCAGCATGTCTTTGGTGGATTGGTAGAACAGAATGAGGCAGTACATGGCCCACTGAAACAGAACAAGACATCAGTATGGAACTGAAATATCTGATCATGTACAATAGTAGGTATACAAGAGGATGTCAGCTTTTCTTGACATAGCCCTTTACTCCATAGTCTGTTTCATGTTTTGAAGACAGGTGATCACTTAGAGCAGGTTGAAAGCAAAGCAGAATGTGCATTCTGTTCACTTTCAGTCTGTTTTAAGCAAAAGTCTACAAGGACATAGAAACATATTTCTCATGGTGCATATTCATGACCATATCATGTGGTACTATCTTCTTCAATAGAGGAATAATTTAAATGCGTATTTATGGTGAAATAGGTCAATAAGTTCCCTGTTGTGATCTCTATGCTTCTTCAGTGAATGATTGCTTAACCCATTACCCCATAAATTAGGGATGTCAACGAATATCCGGATATCCGTATAGCACAGAATATCCGGATATTAATTTAGTATCCGAATATCTCTAAACGAACTTGTGATTTTTGGTATTTCGCATTATTTGACTTATATAAATATACCAAAGTCACTCAAATTTCAATACTAGCGCAGAACCTAAACATTTATTTCACCATCTGCATGAAGATACAGGTAGCGGTCAAACTGTTACATAATTACCGATAATACCCATGGTCCCCATCGTAACATAGCGATAAATGCGTGTGTGGAGTGCCTATGACACCAGTTAAAATAACATGCGTGTAATTGCTGTGGTGTCTTTTGTCGCCGATTAAAGGTCTTTGTTTTGATAACGGCTGTCACAGTTTGCCTGGATCAACAGGGTAGCATGGGCTGCATTGTTTCGAACAATTATCACAGTTTACATAACACCTTTTTAATAAGAACATCAAGAGTTAAATTTCACTAACTTAAAGGTTAATTAGACATTTTCAAAACAGAAAGAAGTAAATATTATAGTAAATGCGTGTACATTTATGTGCAGTCTAGAAAACTGCGTAATTAGGTTATACCATTGGGATATTCTTTTGTAGAACCTATTGTCTGCTTTTCAAGCGTCTAAACAAATGAAGGCGGGGCTTAATTTGATTGACATGCACTCATTGCGTGTAGCCTTTGACCCAGAGTTTTCTGAGAATACCCAGATATCCGCGCTCGATTTGCACAGTTAAAACTTTTGTTGTGTTTGAAATATTCGGAAACCTGCCCGATTATATCGTACTGATTGATATTCCAAAAAATGTTAGATCTACTAATATTCAAACACTACATGGATTTTAAATAAAGACGAGTTAGTAGACTATTTATATATTTTGATAAAGTTTTTCAACGAACTTCTTCTCTGAATAATGCGACGTAGTAAAAGTGATAAAGTACACACAGAAACAATGGATGCGCCGTTAACGATTGCAAGTAACTAAATGTTTTAATAGTTGTTGCAAATATGTAAAGTCTATTGAACACGGGGAGAATCTTGAAATCTATTCTGCCTAGAATTAATTTACAGACCCGCTTATTAAAGCGTTATGAAAGCTACGCTGTTAAATAGATAACGGCAATTCAATGGCGAAAAAAAACTTCGTCACAAAAAACCCCCAAAAAACATTGTCTGGATACGATTTTTCCACCGCATTTATAAGTGGAAACAAGATATTTGATGCTTTAGAACAATCAACAGTGTTGCATTCTTAACAAATTGCCGTGGGTTCGACTCAATGCGAATATCCCGATACCTCATACAGATATCCGAATAGTGATTTTGGTATTCGTTGACATCCCTACCATAAAAACATCTTTTTACACATTTAATGTATTACTCCTCTGAAGAAAAAAGTTCTACCTTATAAAGTAATGATTATGTATTACAAGTAATATTTTCTATATATATCCTATCAGATGATGGCTTAAAGCAAGCTTATGGCGCATTCTGCTTTACTTTCAACCTGCTTTAAGTGATCATCTTTCTTTAAAACTAGAAACAGGCTATGGGGTAATGGGTTAAATCACTGAAACCCTAGTAACAAGAATATGCAAAATTTACATACAATTTAACCATGAGGATTACACTTGTCCTATGCAAACAGTGTAGATACTGATAAGAGGGCTCTTACAGGAGCCCTCTGATCAGTGTCTGCACTGTTTGTCATATTGAAATTTATTGTTAAAATCAACCCTTAATATATTGAAATGGACCAGACTTAATTGGAAACTAAAATGGTCCATTTGAAGTTTCAGGGGTGAATGATTAAACACAAATTTGACAGTACTATCATACTATACATGTTCCACTCCACTTACAATCTGAGATATGTTGTTTACTATGACAAGATAGGACCAGGCGCTCTTGAAGTTAAAATCCCCTTCCTCATACTTATGGTTCAACTCACAGATTCTGAAAACAAACAAAGAATAAGTATAACATAGCTGCAGATAAGGGGATTCTTGAAAGTGTTCATTGTGTTAGTAAATGCAGATAAAAGCCTATGTTTTCCTAAAAAGAAAACACTTACTAAGTGTCATAGCTGACTAGAGTGTCCTCCTGTGGCCACCCTCAAAGCTACAGGCAATGTGACAACTTCTCACTGTTAACCCAATACCTCACAAATATTCCTTTTTACACCTCTAATTTATTCTTCCACTGAAGAAAATAGTTCCAATTTATACAGTCAAAATTTGCACCACAAGTTATTTATTTTATCGCCAAGGTCCCTAATTCCGAGGAAAAAAAAGTCATTGGAGTTTGGGACCTCAGGGATATATCCTAACAGATGATATCTTAAAGCAGGTTGAAAGTAAAGCAAAATGCATCTTAAAGCTCATTTCGCTTTTCTTACAATCTGCTTTAAGTGGTCACATATCTTCAAAACTAGAAACATGCTACATGTATTGGGTAATTGGGCTATTAACTACTCCTGCAATTAGAGTTCATTGATTGTTGTGAAAATAGTGTAGACCCAAATAAGACCAATCCTAAAGGAGCTGTGTGACATGAGTCTACACACTTTCCATGGGAAAAATTTTGTTATTCTTAAAGGTGATTACTTAAAGCAGGTTGACAGTAAAAAAGAATATGCCTTAAGGTGCATTCTGCTTTACTTTCAGCCTGCTTTAAGCTATTATCTGCTAGAATATAGAAAATATATTTCTTATGATTTTTATTTGTAATGGTATAAATTGGAATTATTTTCTTCAGTAGTGGAATAAATGAAAGATGAAAAAAAGGGTATTTATGGGGTAATGGGTTAAAAAACTAATCTATTTTTGCTAATTCACTATTTGACTGTCAGTCACTTTAAAAATAACCTTCTATAACACTGGGGACAAATTTGTGATAACCGTTGCTAACAGTTAAGATCTAGATGAGACATCAAAGAACTGGGCATCACATCTGGATCCATACTGTCTGACCCTCTAGTAATAACTTTCTGAAAGAAAATGCAGACATATACACTTTGTGATTTGTAACAGACAACAAATTCTGCAGATGACAATGACATCACATGCAGAAGGTTAGAATTGTAAGTACAGATAAACCCCTCCAAACCGGAACCTCTAAATACAGGAATTCTCTCTAAACCGGACAAAAGCTTTAGTCTGTTTCAAACCCTTCTTTATTTTTACCCATTACACCATACATATGCCTTTTTACGTCTTTGGTTATTCCAACACTGAAAAAAAAGTTTAAACATCCTATACATTCTAGGAGATGATATCATAAAGCAGGTTGATAGTAAAGCAGAATGCGCCTTAAGGTGCATTCTGCTTTACTTTCAACCTGTTTTAAGTGGTTTATAGCTATCTTCCATACTAGAAACAAGCTATTTGGTAACGGGTTAAAACCCCTCTAAACTGGAAACCCCTCTAAACTGGAACTTTTTGTCTGGTTTAGAAGGGTTTCACTGTATTAACAAGAAAAGGGTTGTATCTCACACACTCAATATATCAGTTAACCCTTTACCTTATAGAAGCGCCTTTTAGCGGATATGATTTATTCCTCCGCTGAAGAAAATAGTTCCAATTTAATCAGTAATAAATATATATTATGGGTAATATTTTCTAGATTATAGCACATGATAGCTTAAAGCAGGCTGAAAGTAAAGCAGAATGCGCCCTAAGGCGCATTCTGCTTTACTTTCAACCTGCTTTAAGAAGTCACCTATCTTAAGTACTAGAAATAGGCTATCAGGTAAAGGGTTAAGTAATCTTGCAGATAACATACTGACCTATTCCTAGATATATATGTCATTAGACATCAATACACTGCCCATAAGAATAGACTATAGAGTGCCTTTCCCTAACTTTGATAAGAGCCAATTATGACACATGTAACATAGCCATGTGCTTAATACTGACTCCATTTATTTCAAAATCATTCATTGGGGTGTTACCTAATTGTTACAAACAATCAATGCTGCAAAATCCTATCATTGCTATCATTTTATCATTTAAGGTTTGTGTTATAGATGACTACTTAAAGGAGGATGAAAGTAAAGCAGAAAGCTCCTTGAGGAGCTTTCTGCTTTACTTTAATCTTGCTTTAAGTAGTCATCTATCTTGAGTGAAACCAAATAATCACATGCCAGCTATGATACCCCAGGAATGATAATACTCACAAGGCTATGACTGTAGTGGTAGGTCGTATGATGGTATACTGTAGAACTCCATGCTTGCATGTATCGATCATCTGACTGAAATGAAAATATAAGCATTGTAAGACATTGTAATGATTGTATAGTACATTTAAACTCCGCAGAGGCTCTATTATTCAGACTACAGGCTCTATTATTCAGACTACTAATTGTGTTGATTATTTGGTGTGTAAAACAAATGGCCGCTTATAGCAATGTGAAGTTAAACAGAAAGTTCCTTTAGGAGAGAGCTTTCTGTTTGACTTCCATCATGTTTAGCTGTCACCTGTCTTTCATACAATCAATTATCCTTCTTTTAGTGATCCAAATAGGGGGTTTAACTGTACCTTTAACCCCTAGTCTGTTTCTAGTATTAATGATAAGTGACTACTTAAAGCAGGTTGAAAGTAAAGCAGAATGTACCGTACAGCATATTATGCCACATTCTGCTTTACTTTCATCCTACTTTAAGCTACCATCTTTAATTCACAGAAATATTGCTTTTGATGTATATATATTCATGAATGTATCAATTGGAATTATTTTTATATTTGGAGTAATAAATTAAAGTTGTAAAATGTATATATGGAGTAATGGGTTAATCCTTACTATGCTCACTTCTGGAATGGACTCATCCATTTTTCAAAATTGAATAACCTGTTTACATTGACTCTTGATGAGTTTGCCCTAAAATATGAAAGATCATTATGACAAACAGTGCATACCCGGATTAGAGAGTTCCTTCAAGAGCCCTCTGATCTGGGTATACACTGTTTGCAAATGTATACACTTATTTGACCTCTTAAACTTGAAACAAAAGTATTTGTTTTGTTATGATTTGTTATGATTTTACGTCGCTTTTAACAGTATTTCAGTCATATTGCGACGTCCAGCTAATCACAGGTGGAGGAAGACCCCAGAAGCCCTTTATGCACTGTTTCAGACACAAATCGGCAACTGGGTAGAACCACCGACCTTCCGCAAGCCAGCTGGAAGGCTTCCCCACATGAAAAATTCAAACAAAAGTTTGCCAAACTTTTGGCACTCTGCTCAATTTTCCTCTGAAACACTTGTTAATTATACTCTTTTCTGTTAATAACTTTAACCCTTTACTCCATTAATATGCCTTTTAATTCCTACACTGAAGAAGAACTGCACCTTATAGTTTACACAGTCATGTAAATGCACCATAAGAAATATTTTCTATATCCTAGTAGACCTTATGGTGCATTCTCTTTTACTTTCGACCTACTTAAACCATTACCCCATCACTACGCCTTTTTACACCTCTATTTTATTCATCCACTGAAGAAAATAGTTCCAATTTTTACTGTTACAAATAAGAATCATAAGAAATATTTTCTTTATTCTAGCAGGTTGTAGCTTAAAGCAGGCTGAAAGTAAAGCAGAATGCGCCTTAAGGCGCATTCTGCTTTACTTCCATCCTACTTTATGTAGTCACCTATTTTCAAAACTAGAAACAGGCTATGGAGTAACGGGTTAACGTTTTCACAATATCTCTAACTATGTATACCTTCCCATTTTCCATGGTGGAAACAGACAAAATGGTATGAGATGTTTTTGCTGTGGTTTACGGCTCATGTCCAGAGCAAGCTGAGGGTGTGTACTCCACAAGTAGCTCAGCAGATACGCCATAAAGTTGTAAATAACATAAGCTTCGTAACATTCTCGCAGAGTGTCAAGATATATAGCTGCCTCCTTAAACCTCAATGCAAACCACTGAAATGTAAATCATACAGTTGATAGTATTTGAGAATTTATTAAATTTCTGAGTGTACATTGTAAATTTCATTATAACCCACTACTCCATAAATAAGCCTTTTTATGCCTTTGATTTATTTCTCTACTGAAGAAAATAGATAAACTGTCTAAAGTCAAGAACACAATGAACAGACAGCTTGATTGCGATATAACTAAGTAAATGAGGTATGTGGCATTAACTTAGACGTCATTAACCCATTAACCCATAAATACGCCTTTTAATGCTTTTAATTTATTCATCCACTTAAGAAACTAGACAAGAGGGCCTGAAGGCCCTGATATCGCTCACCTGTTGTACTGAAGCTTGATAGCTTTCCCTTTCTGTTTCACTCGTTTTTAATCTAAATCCATTCAAATTTGTAGTATAGCATGTAAACAATTTTGGAATAATTTTAGTATAGTAGAGTACATCAAGGTCAGATATCTATATAGAGCCTAAACAATACTGAAATTAAGAAATAATCTATGTTCTACCGTTGTGAAACGGTATTTTACAACGGTCGGTCGTTGTGGTGCGCAGGAATTGACCACGAAGGCCGAAGGCCTGAGTGGTCAATTCCTGCGCACCACAACGACCGACCGTTGTAAAATGCAGTTTCTCAACGGTAGAACATAGATTATTTCGATTCTAACATGACCAGATTTAAAGAAATTCATTAGAAAGGAAATCAAATGTTCCATACTTATTTCCTCAGCGGATGAAGTTTTTCGACCGAATAACTTTTTCCGCGGCATTACAAGAATCTAACACCCATAAGCAAATTTACATTTACCGATCCACAATCTGGCATAGAACAAACATTACACCAAACAAGACAGAAGAATAAAAAAATTACTGTAACGTTACTGGTTAAAAGTATATGGTCTTTACGGGCTATATGAATAACGAAAGAAATTTTAAAAACTTAACGTATGAACGCACGAGGTCACGTCATGTCATATAACCGCGGGAGGTGCGGGGTAGGGAAGAGCGTGGTATACCGTCTCAGGTATACCACGATAGACCTCTTTGTTTATAGAGACGAATTCACGTGTCATGTTAGAATAAACAATAATTGCACTCCTTCGAGAACTTATAGCTATATTAATTATGTGCAAGTATAATCAAAATCCATTGAAAACTGAAGTTGCAAAAGTGTAAACGCTGTTAGATATGGCATTTTCAGCGATTCAAGGGCAGATAACTCTTGACCTATTAGTCAGATTTCAACCATAATCACACTTATTCGAACTCTTATGGTCATATACAATCTGAGCAAGTTTGAAAAAGACTGGATAAAAATTGTGGCCTCTAGAGTGTAAACACTGTTAAATATGGCATTTCTAGCAATTCAAAGGTAGATTACTCTAGACCTATTCTTCCACTTTCAACCATAATCGATCTCATCTGAAATCTTATGGTCATATACAATCTAAGCAAGTTTGAGAAAGACTGGATAAAAATTGTGGCCTCTAGAGTGTAAACACCCTTAAATATGGCATTTTCAGCAATTCAAAGGTAGATAACTCTTGATCTGTTAGTCTGATTTCAACCATAATGAAACTCATCCAAACTCATCCAAACTCTTATAGTCATATACAATCTCAGCAAGTTTGAGATAGATTGGATAAAAATTGTGGCCTCTACAGCGTAAACACTGTTAAATATGGCATTTTCAGCCATTCAAAGGTAGATAACTCTTGATCTATAGTCCGATTTCAACCAAAATTAAACTCATCCGAACTCTGATAGTAATATACAATCTAGGCAAGTTTGAGAAAAATTGCATAAATATTGTGGTCTCTAGAGTGTAAACACGATTAAATATGATATTTTCAGCAATTCAAAGGTAGATAACTCCTGACCTATAGGACAGATTTCAACCATTATCAAACTCATCCGAACTCTTATGGTAATATACAATCTGAGCAAGTTTGAGAAAGATTAGATAAATATTGTGGCCTCTAGAGTGTAAACAATAAAAATGTTGACGCCGCACGACCGACGACCGACATTCAAGGATTGCAAAAGCTCACCCTGAGCTAGCTCAGGTGAGCTAAAAAGTTTCAATTTATGCAGTCATGAATATGTATCATAATTTCATAGAAATATTTTCTATATTCTGGCAGATGGTAGCTTGAAGCAGGCTGAAAGTAAAGCAGAATGCGCCCTGAGGCGCATTCTGCTTTACTTTCAACATGCTTTAAGTTGGCACCTGTATTCAAAACTAGAAAGCGGTTATGGGGTGATGGGTTAATGTGTTCAACTTTCAACATTTGTGCTGGCAGTATTTGGGTTAAAGATCTCACATTCTGTCAAAAGAGTTATAAGACATAAGCTGTCTAAGTTAGGCAACTGCTTCACCCTTTCCCCTATATTTTCAGCCTTTAGGACAGGTGGTTCCTTAAAGAAGGTCAAAAATAAAACAAGGAGGTTTCTGCTCTTTTTTCACCAGCTTTAACCCATTACTCCATAGCCTGTTTCTAGTTGAGTTTTGAAGACCGGTGACCACTTACTTCAAGCAGTTTACCCTTATTACTCCCGAAATATGTCTATTTACACATTTCATATTCATTCTCTGAAGAAAATAATTCCATTATAATGTAACCGGGTGTTCTTATGAAGAAGTGCCCTCTACCCAGGATCGAACCCGGTCACCAGGTTCGCAGTCATTTACTCTACCACATCACCATAAAAGTGTGCTTGTACAGCAAGGACGTTCATCTACAAGTGATGATAAACCTCCTAAGTTACACACTGTGACATTAAGAAATATTTTCTCTTATATCCAAGCAGATGGTAATCAAAAGCAGGCTGAAAGTAAAACAGAATGTCATTGTGCCTCAGACACGGTCTGCTTTACTTTCAATCAGCTTTTTACTACAACCTGCTTTAATCTTAAAGTTTTCAACTGTTTTCAAAACAAGAGATAGGCTATGGAATAATGGCTTAAGCATCTACGCTATGGAATAATGGCTTAAGCATCTACGCTATGGAATAATGGCTTAAGCATCTACGCTATGGAATAATGGCTTAAGCATCTACGCTATGGAATAATGGCTTAAGCATCTACGCTATGGAATAATGGCTTAAGCATCTACGCTATGGAATAATGGCTTAAGCATCTACGCTATGGAATAATGGCTTAAGCATCTACGCTATGGAATAATGGCTTAAGCATCTACATCTCTACATGCTGCATTTAAAACCCTATTAGAAGAAGATGGCATTTTTTGTCAGTAATGCTTTAATAATCTTACAACAAGAGTCTTCATATAATAGGGAATATGAATTTCAAATTCTAAAATTCATATTTCTTTATTAAATCCTATGATGTGACTATTCATTAGAATCAACACTTTGCAGTATCACAACATAGAATTTGTTGCAGACAGTCAGGATAAAATGCTTTAGGAAAGCAGGCTCTTATCTAGAGTGCCAAGTGAAAATATTGATACTTACAGCATTCAGAGCATATATTGGTACCATCCATATTATTCTAGAAAAGAAAAATATCAAATGTAACATTTCAAACAAGGTCAGAGTCATTCTCCTTTGTGTCTGCTAGAAGGGCCTAGGCCATTGCCTTTATTAAACAAACTTATTTTTATGTTGTCACACTAGTGACACTACACTCATGTTACATCATGTTTATAAGTAAAAGTCTGCTTGCGAATTTTGACAAGAACTGGACAAGTTTGTTGGTAAAAAATGTTAACTTTCCTCTTTAACCATTTCCCTACCAATGGCGCCAATAGGCAACTTTTTGCAAAACAGTTCAGATTCTAGTCACATGCTGTGTTGCTACACCATGTGTACACGACATCTGAGTAGGAGCCTTCTTCTTCTGTTACTGGCCACAATCAACTAATTGAATATGAGTAACATTATCTAGAGTGATATAGTGTAAATAAGCATATAGTAAAAGGTGAAGTTTATACAGTTTAAATAGCAAGATAAAAACATAAAAAGTTAAGCAAAGTCATTTGGCCAATTTAGACTGGAAGGCGTCACTCGTTAACTCTCAAGTGTTTAGACAATTTCTGACCCGACTAACACAAAGTCTGGTGGTAGTCTGTTCCATTCCCTGATCATTGTCCGTTGAATTTTTTTTGGGTGAATGATGTGTTTTAAATACCCGGATGGTGTGGATCCAAACTGTTAAACAGTTTTGACACCCTCGTACAGATATTTCTTCAGACAAAAAAAACCCTTAATTTGATTTGAAAAGATATCGTAAACCAGAAATGGGTGTCAAAGCCACCTGATGCTCGCCTGTTTAAAGTTTAAGTCTAAAAAACATCTTGTATCGAAAGCAAATCAATTTTCAGTTAAGAAAGATTTTAAATGAATGGTGAATCTGAGTCTAGTTATATTAAACTTTAAAACAACCCGTCCAAACTTGAACCTGGTGATTTGTAGTCAAAACAATTAAGTCCAAAACGTGTCAAAAATTGACAAATATTAAAATTATTTTAAAATTCAACTTCATAACATCAATGTTTGACCCCTAATGAACCTCCATTCAAAATTTCAGCACCTTAGCACAAGTATTAAACTTTAAAACAATCCGTCCAAAAAACTTTAACCTGGTGTTTTGTAGCAAAACTCCTAAGTCAAAAACATGTCAAATATTAACAAAATTTTTAATTATTTTTCAATTCAAACTTCATAACATCAATGTTTGACCCCTAATGAACCTCCATACAAAATTTCAGCACCCTAGCACAAATATTAAGCTTTAAAACAACCCGTCCAAAAAGCTTTAACCTGGTGATTTGTAGTCGAAAAACCTGATTTGTAGTCGAAAAACCTAAGTCCAAAACATGTCGAAAATTGACAAATTTACCCCTAATGAACCTCCACACAAAATTTCAGAACCCTAGCACAAATATTAAGCTTTAAAACTACCCGTCCAAAAAACTTTAACCTGGTGATTTGTAGTCGAAAAACCTGATTTGTAGTCGAAAAACCTAAGTCCAAAACATGTCGAAAATTGACAAATATTTAAATTATTTTTAAATTCAAAGTTCATAACATCAATGATTAACCCCTAATGAACCTCCATACAAAATTTCAGCACCCTAGCACAAATATTAAGCTTTAAAACAACCCGTCCAAAAAAACTTTAACCTGGTGATTTGTAGTAGAAAACCAATAACCTGGTGATTTGTAGTAGAAAAACCTGATTTGTAGTCGAAAACCTAAGTCCAAAACATGTCGAAAATTGACAAATATTTCAATTATTTTTAAATTCAAACTTCATAACATCAATGATTAACCCCTAATGAACCTCCATACAAAATTTCAGCACCCTAGCACAAATATTAAGCTTTAAAACAACCCGTCCAAAACACTTTAACCTGGTGATTTGTAGTAGAAAACCGTCCAAAAAACTTTAACCTGGTGATTTGTAGTAGAAAAACCTAAGTCCAAAACATGTTGAAAATTGACATAAATTTAAATCATTTTTAAATTCAAATTTCATAACATCAATATTTACCCCCAAATGAACCTCCATACAAAATTTCAGCACCCTAGCACAAATATCAAGCTTTAAAACAACCCATCCAAAAAACTTTAACCTGGTGATTTGTAGTAGAAAACCGTCCAAAAAACTTTAACCTGGTGATTTGTAGTAGAAAAACCTAAGTCCAAAACATATTGAAAATTGACATAAATTTAAATCATTTTTAAATTCAAATTTCATAACATCAATGTTTACCCCAAAATGAACCTCCATACAAAATTTCAGCACCCTAGCACAAATATTAAGCTTTAAAACAACCCGTCCAAAACACTTTAACCTTGGCCACGCTCACGCCCACGCCCACGCCGGGGGTATGACATTAGCTCTGCTGTTCTACGAACAGGCGAGCTAATGACACTTTCAATGCAGATGAAATTTTGACAGTGAGAGGATTAAAGCAGATTAATAAACTTGGCAGCCAGAGCATGGAATTATACAACATGGAATCGAGACTCAACAAAGTTGAATAGGCAAGCGTCTGAGATCTCGCGACAGTTGGATTTTGCAAGATCTGATGTCTCAACATCTTCACTTTTTGCGCGGTGTCCTGCATTTCTGGGGTGAAATTTACCGACTCAAGTTTATTATTGACATTTAAGCGAATTTAAATGAGTTGGGGGGATTCCTATCAATTCACGGAGGTATAAACCGGTGACCAAATTGCTTTGATACAGACATTATAAATCATATTGACTACGGATAGATCATAGAGTCTACAGATCATAGACATGATCTTATCAAGTCTTGCGAAGTCTCGTTTGGGCCGGACGAAATTCACGAGATATCACCAGACTGTGATTCCATGTGATGTATAATTCCTTTGGCCAGAGTACCGGGTAAGACTAAGAGTTAATTAATCATACCTGATAATATATTTCTGAAGCGATGGGTTAGTGTAATTTATAACATGGTTGATGATTTCCCATAGAGATATTGGAACTGCCAAAAGCACAAAAACTCCACCAGTAAACCATGCTTTGATGTGTCCGTCCGTGTCTTTGGTAACTTCTATGATACAAAGAGGAATGGCAAACATCATGAGAATAAAGTAGATTATACAGGCTAGAGGCCTCAGCCAGTTCCTCCAATGTGCCTTGAAATCCATCCTTATATTGACAGCAAAGTGCACGCTCTGTACGAATCAAGAGCTGATATAAACTCAATTCATTTGTCAGTGCTGTTTATCCCTAGATTATCTAGGATGTTTATTACTGTCACAAGACAGTGCTACCATTCATTCACCATTTTGAGATCATGTGACAAATTTCCGTAGGACTCCGGAATTTGCCGAAGATTGACGTGTCTTATTTCGGAATACCTCCAATGCCATCCTTCACGTGTAATAAAGCCGACGATACACGTCTACTTTCCACTTTTCTTACTTTGTGAGCTGTTAGACCGGTTATTCCGCAAAGATGCTGAAAAACACAGTTGTCTTGATCTTTACGTTATGTCTGTTTTATCTTGTCAATGGACAGGATGACGACGATGCAGCCGTTTCTTATGATCTGAAAACGTTTGAAGAAGCTTCTGCCAATAAGAATATTTTCGTGATGTTTTTCGCACCCTGGTAAGTTCGACCATTATCAGTTTATCAAATTTACCTTTGGGTTTGTTAACACTTTTAATTCTTATTGTCGTCAGCTGAAACTGTCATTTACGAAAACTTTGATTTTTTTTAAAAAATCTTGTTCATAATTAATTTGTAGGGACATGTCAGTTCTTCTTCTGTTGATGTGCAGGGCCGCTCTACGAAAGCTAAGCATTTTCGCACATTTATATACATGGGCAGAGACTTACAAAGAAATGTATGGTCTCTGACATGGGTGACGGAGGGTACCGAAGATTAAAATCAGGATAAAAACATCTGGTATATTTACAAATGGACAGATTCATCATCATCATCATCATCCAGTTTAGTTTAACCAGGCCATTGATTAATCCTTCTTATAAGGGTGAGGCCTGGCTGTCCAGTCTGGAACGAAGTCTCCCTCTCCAAGCTTGGCGGTTTTGTGGGTTGATGTATCATGTTTTCCAACCCTAGAGCTTCACGGTCTCGTTTTACAAGGTCCTCCCAAGATAGCTTTGGTCTACCTGGACCCCGCTGTGTTGGGATGTTCAGGCATCTGATTTGAGAGATCCAGCTAGAGCTTCTCTCTACATGGCCAAGCCATTTCAACCTATTTGATTGCAGGGTCTCCACAACGCCTCTTATGTGCAGTTGCATTAACAAAGAGTCAAACGGGACATCTTCATCTGGCTTGACCAGGCAGATCCATCGTATCATCGCTTTGTCATTTCAAGTTAACAAACTGTATCCTGATCTCGATCACAGCCTTCACCCTAACCCACTTGCCAGAAGCATGGGGCAAGTACCGTCGAACTTCGATATCTCGAACTTGCTCAATTCGAACTATTTGATTTATTGACACATGAAATTCATTATTTCATGCTTGGTTAATTCGAACATACCCGTATTTTGAAGTTAAAACGGTGCTTTACTCCTATATTCTCAAAGACAGCGAACTTTAAAAACTCCTTTTTTGTGAGAACAGCGTTGGATTGGAACAAGCTCAGTGATAACATTGTGGAAACTGACACTATAGAAAGCTTCAAATCGCTCATAAGTATTTTTGACTAAAGCGCACTCTCCCCGTTGAATTAAAGCCAGTATTGGTATCTTCAACGTATTATACAGATACAGATACAGATACAGATATGTTCCACCTAACCGAGTTCGAGATATCGAACTTTGATTGTAGTTTGTAATTCGGGCATATCAATGTTTAAAAGCCGTATTTGTCAGTTTTGGGCTAGAAAAAATTAAGGCAAAGACTGGGATCCATGTTTAATTGGGCTTGGTCTGGATCCAAACAGTTGGCAAAATCTTCATAATTATTTTTACAGTGTGAACAGTTAATCTCATAAGGATGTCATCATTTCAATGACATGACTGACATCATGAATGGAAGAGTGTATTGTCTATGCTTAATTACATGACAGGCTGTCACCATGTCATACTAGCTTGTCAATGATCTATTCTGATACTCCCTTGATGCACGGGTTGTAGATAGTGTCAATAATATAAACTTGTGAGAAAACTTTGTTAACCCTTTACCCAAATGGGCCATACGGTCATAGCCTGTTTCTTGTTTTGAAAACAGGTGTCATTTGACCCATTCCCCCATAGCCTGTTGCTAACAGGTGCCACTTAAAGTAGGTTGAAAGTAAAGCAGAATGCGCCTTTTTGCTTTTCTTTCAGCCTACCTTAAGCTACCATTTGCTAGAATATAGAAATTATTTCTTATAATAAATTTTCGTGACTGTATAAATTGAATTATTTTCTTGAAAAGAAGAAAAATATAAAAGCGTATAAAGGCATAGTATTTATGGGGTATTACTATTAGGTAAAAAATTTCCCTTAATTATTGTTTTCTTTTCATTAAGCTGTTGGCTTCTTTAAATGCCTTCTGACACCTGCCTGAAGAGTGAGACAGGTTTTTATATTTATATAGTACACTGTAGAAGCCATAACATTTGATAGTACTGTCAGAGCCTGTAAGTAAGAAATTATTTTTATGCAAAGTAAAATAATCAACATTTACAAAGAATCAACTGAAAGGAACAAAGAGGAATGCACCTTGGCCAGTGGACCTATATCATATATGTGAGCAACACATGATTACATTGCCATACATGTATATATTATATAGGTTCTGGTATACATACATTTTAAACAAGCCTGAAAAAGTATGATTTAAATGCTTACATGCCTGACCGCTTTTCGGTCTGTTTTCAGCTTACTTCAAGTCATTGTTATACAGTGTTTGTTTGATTTTTTTTTTGTAGATAGTGAAAATAAATTTGCTAGGACTCGCATCTGGCCCAAGTTCTTTCAATTTACAGGGGACAGGCATGTCAGAAAGCTTCAAGTTCCATGGAATCTTTTTTTTTTTTTTGGTATTTGTTACATTTGTTAAAGGACGAGATGTTATGTGGCAGGGACTCATTATTTACAGTAAGCCCAAGATTAATCACTATAAGAGCAACCAATTTAAAAAGGAATTATATTTCCTGAAGCACAATCTAAAATCTTCTAAGTAAAAAGCAAATTTTCCAGATCAGTTAACGTTGCATCTGAGCTTGATCCAAACTGTTTGACAACCATTTTTAAGTTTCTTCTATTTAAAAATAAAAACCAATAAATTTCAAGACTTTTTGTGACAAAAATTTCAAAATAGATGATATTTGGGCAGGATAAGGGTTAATAATTTTTTGTCGAGTTAAAATGTAATGTTCTTGTTTTGTTAGATCAGGGGAAACTGGAAATGGTCAACTGGTAAGTGGTTGAATAGTCAGGGAATTTTGTCTGCAATTTTTGTGGGAACACTGTCATCTGATTTGAATTCAAACTGTTAATAAATTTTAGTCAAGTAACACTGAGCAGGCTAAAGGTTTTAAGTTCTGCAGACACGTGTAACAAACCAGTTGGCTTTCATGAAACATGTATGTCCAATTGAGGAAAACTCATATTTAAAATGTAAAACTGCCTGTCAGTTTAATGGCTTCAAACAAATCAATATCTTTACTACAAATTGCCTACCAGCCAGACATTTTATGGCATTATCAATATATGATACAAATATGGTTAACCCTTAGCCTGCCAGTCACGACTATAGCTCCATATGCAAACAGCTTGGATCCGGATGAGACGCCGAGTAACTCGGCATCTCATCCGGATCCAAGCTGTTTGACACTCAGACAACATTTTCAGCAATTTTGAGCAACTTTGAAGCACTTTGAAACTTGAAGCAGACGAGAAATATAGCAGACGACAATTTATTTGGCGGGCTAAGGGTTAATCAGATAGTATTAGAGATGGTTGATGAGATGGTCATGAAGCTTAAATCTTTTACATGCTTGGTAATTTTTTGTCTGCTATAATTGTCGTCTTCTACTGTTCTACAATAGAATTTTTCAAAGGTTTTTAAAAACAAAACTAAAAAACACCAGGTTGAATGCGTCAAACAGTTTAGATTCTCATGAGACACCACATTAGCACAGATAATTAATTATTCTGCTGCTAGCCTGCAAAGAGTTGGTGAAGATTTTATAATTGATATGATCACAATTAAACCTCATCTCTAACTCTGTTCTAAAATAGAATTTTTCAAAGGTTTTTAAAAACAAAACTAAAAAACACCAGGTTGAATGCGTCAAAAAGTTTAGATTCTCATGAGACACCACATAAGCACAGATAATTATGATTCTGCTGCTAGCCTGCAAAGAGTTGGTGAAGATTTTATAATTGATATGATCACAATTAAACCTCATCTCTAACTCACTTCACCCATTCCCCAATAAATATGCCTTTTTAGGCTATTAAATTATTCCTCCACTGAAGAAAACTATTCCAAATTATACAGTCATAAATATGTACGACAAAAAATATGTTTTACATTTTTAGATGATGTTAGTTTAAAGCAGGCTGAAAGCAAAGCAGAATGCACCTTAAGGTGCATTCTGCTTTACTTTCAACCTGCGTTAAGTGGTAACCTATTTTCAAAACTAGAAACAGGCCATAGAGTAATGGGTTAAATGGGTTAAACATTTACTTGATAGATATCCCTATTTACCTTTAACCCTTTCCTTTATAGAAGCACATTTAATTTATTCCTCTACTGAAGAAATTAGTTCCAAATTATACAGTCATGGACATGTACAATGTACCATAAGAAATATATCTTAAATCCTGGCAGATGGTAGCTAAAAGCAGGTGCCATAAGGCACATTCTCCTTTACTTTTAACCTGCTTTAAGTGGTCATCTGTCTTCAAAACAATAATTAGGCTATGGGGTAAATGGTTAATTGATTCCTTCACCGAAGAAAATATTTTCATTTAAAATTATACAAAACTTTATGAATATGTACCATAAACAATATATTATATATCCTAGCTTAAAGCAGACTGAGAGCAAAGCAGTGATCACCTGTATTCAAAACTAGAAACAGGCTTTTGAGTAAAGGGTTAAGTCAAATTCAATCATATTTTTGCCGCTAAATTTAAAAAAAAATCAAACTCAATTTAGCGTAGCAAATCAGCTTTTTAAAGTTAAAACAAGGCTTAGCCATGTTTTAATTAGCTCACCTGAGCCAAAGGCTCAAGGTGAGCTATTGTGACCGCTCACCGTCCGTAGTACATCTGTCCGTCTGTCCGTTCACATTTACTTCAAACGACATCTCCTCTGAAACCCGCCGATTGTAGGGAGAGTTCAAACTGCTCATGATGTTCCTTGGATGCTTCTCTACAGAAGTTGTTCAAAAAAAAAGGAAAAAAAGCACAAACTCTGCTTGAAAAAGCAAAAAAGCAAAAATCTTTAAAAAATCTTCTTGCCCAAAACTACTAGGCCCTAAGCTTTGATATTTGTACAGTAGAATCTCCTGGTGGATCCCTCTATAGTTTGTTAAAATGAAATCCCTAGGGTCACATTTGACACCACCCTGCACAGTTTAAGTGCTGCTCTAGGCAGGTTTCACAGTATTTTTGATTTAAGCAGAACTGTATTTACCTGAGTTACCCTTAATATACTATGGGCAAATAACCAATATTTGCAAACAGTTTGGATCCAGATCAGATGCAACATAATGCTGCATCTAATCTGGATCCAAACTATTTGCCACTCATTTACCAACTTAACATTTTCTAAAAAAAATTGTACATTTTTCACATACAGAAGGTATTTAGCAGACATCATTTCAGTCTGGTAAGGGTAAGCCCCCAGCAGCAGTGCTGCTAATGCTACGGTACTCTTGCATAATATTTGACCTCAGTGATCAGGCCAACAGAACTGAACATGTTGTCTGCTAAAGTTTAGAAATGGTTCAGTCTGCTTCATACTTAGAGAAACAGGATCTGGAAGTGATCCACTGACAGTTATGTAATTATGTCTTATGCCATATTTATACATATGTTTAATATTGGTTTTGTCACAGTTATCTGCATGTCTTGTCATTTTTTCTTGTCCAGGATTCAACCCTTTCCCCCAATAAATACTGACGTTTGTTAACCCATTACCCCATAAATGTGCATTTTTAGGGTCTTTGATTTATTCCTCCACTTTAGAAAATAATTCCCCTTTAACCCTTTCCCCCATAGCATTGAATGTAGGTGTCCACTTAAAACAGGTTGAAAGTAAAGCAGAATGCGCTTTAAGCGCATTCTGCTTTACTTTCAGCCTGCTTTAAGCTATCATCTGCTAGAATATAGAAAATATTTTGTATTATACATATTTATGGATGTATAAATTGGAACTATTTTCTTCAGAGCAAGAATAAACTGAATGCGCTAAAAGGCGCTTCTATGGGGGAAAGGGTTAAACAGTCATGAAAATGTAAGATGCGAAATAAGTTTCTATATCCTAGTAGATGGTAGCTTAAAGCAGTTTGAAAGTAAAGCAAAGTGTGCATTAAGACCCATTCTGCTTTACTTTCAACCTGCTTTAGGTGGCCACCTATTTTCACAACTAGAAACAGGCTATGGGGTAATGGGTAAAATGAAATTGCCTATTTGGAAAGAGCCTAATGAGAGGAAGTGCCATTTGCAAAGGCCACAACTCTGACATCATTGTTTTTTGAGTTATTTCCCTTTGTCATATTTTCTTGTCAAGAAGACAACTCCAGTTCTACTGATGCTATTGTAATGAAATTTTATGTATGGAAAGAAACTGATGAGAGAAAATGCCATGCACAAGGGCAGCAATATTTTGTTTTTCCCCTTTGTTATATTTTATTGTCAGGAAAATAACTCCAGTTCTGCTGACGCTAGTGAAATAATTATCATTTACCGGAAATGGAAATAGCTTGATAAGAGAATGTGTCATGGATAAGGGTCATAAGCTTGGCAACAAAATTCACTTTAGTCATGTTTTCTTGTCCGGAAGATAACTCCATTTATAGCTATATTAAAATGTTGTCTTGCCCAGTCAACTTAGGTACAAACTTCAATGTCCTCAGGTGAGCGAATTTAGGGCCATGGCCCTCTTGTTTTAAAATACAGGTATGTTTTATTTAACCATTTACCACATAACTTGTTTCTAGTTTTGAAGACAGTTGACCACTTACAGCAGTTTGAAAGTAAACCTGCTTTTTTGTTCACCTGTCTTTAAAACTAGAAACAGGCTATGGGGTAAAGGATTCACATTATTATTATCAAAAATTACGAGGGCTAGGGTTCAGGTGTGTGTAACATCATGTGTAAAACAAAAGCATAAAATGTTTTCTTCAAGAACCACAAAGTCCAAGGTTTAGATATTAAGTAAGTGAAATTTCATTCATCAAGGTGGTTGAAAACATATCTGTGGTTAAAACTTGTCCCTTTTTAGGAATATATGGTGTAAAACTTACTGACTAGGTAATTGATTATACAATAATTGTTTCAGCTGTATACTGTTTACAGTGGAATCCCTCCAAACCGGAACCTATATATCAGAATTCTCTCTAAACCAGACACAAAATTTGAAATTTGGTCCCGTTACCCCCTTCTTTATTTTAAATTTCACCATAAATACGCAATTTAAATATACATTCATGAATATGTATCATCAGAAATACTTTCTATATTCTAGTAAATGATAGCTTAAAGCAGGTTGAAAGTAAATAAGAATGCACCTTAAGGTGCACCCTGCTAAACTTTCAACCTGCTTTAAGTGGTCAGCTACCTTCCATACTAGAAACAAGCTATAGGATAATGGGTTTAACCGTTAAAACCCCTCTAAACTGGAAACCGGGCCATCCTCTAAACCGGAAATTTATGTTGTCTTCAAACATGTCCAGTTTGGACGGGTTTCACTGTATATTATTCACAGTACAATGAGTTCATGTGACAGATTTGAAATGAATGACGATTTGAAATGCATAATTAATATCTGTACTGCTTATGATTATTTTACAATTTGGATATGCATAAAAAAGGCCAGAGTTGCTGTTTAATACCTCAATTCACAAACCGTTCAGAATATCCAGTTGTCTCCATTGTTTTAACCAAATTACTCAATAGCCTGTTTCTAGTTTTTATTCCTCAAAGGAAGCTATTCTCAGGTGAGCGAAATATGCCCTATGGGGCTCTTGTTCCTCAAAGGAAGAAACTAGCTCAAATTTATACATTCATGAATTCATATACTGGTATCATTACTTTCATAAGAAATATTTTCTACATTCTAGAAGATGGCAACTTAAAGCAGACTGAAAGTAAAGCAGAAGGAGGTGCATTCTGCTTTACTTTCAACTTGCTATTAGTAGTCATCTCATTCTGTCTTTAAAACTAGAAACAGGCTATGATGTAAAGGGAAAGGCACATTTTGCTTTACTTTCAGCCTGCTTTAACCTTCCATCTGCTAGAATATAGAAAATATTTCTTATGATGCATTATTATTCAATGGCCATCTAAATTGGAACTGTTTTTCTTCAGTAAATGTGTGTATTTATGAAGTAATGGATTAATAAATAAAACATATATTACATGCACCGATCCTTTAAGCTTGACATTTGGTAGAGTGCTGGGGCCCGTTTCATAAAACTTCGTACGACAAATGTTGTCGTAAGTCGAAACTTTAAAATACATTTAACTTCTGATTTTTCTATCTAATCCTGTCTTGTGACATCTCTTTGGAATCGTCTTTTCAAGACGATTCCAAAGAGATGTCACAAGACAGGATTAGATGGAGAAATAAATAATAATTGAGACTTTTATAATCTGACTTACGACAACATTTGTCGTACGAAGTTTTATGAAACAGGCCCCTGGCTTTTGGTACAGAAGATGAGGAGTTTGACATATCAATACAGTAATACTACTATTACAACCACTAAATTGTTTTCATTATTTAATTAGCCTTCTTTTAAGTGGTTGTAATGGAGATTTTACTGTCAACCCTCTTTACAGTGTCATTCTTGGGTCATTACATTTTGTGATGTCTTTCTGAATTTGCTAATAAAGAAATTTTACAACAAAATTTTAAGAATACTTAATTGAATGTTCCCAGTCAGTTTCTGAAAAGTCCTCATGTCCACTGACCAGTGTATGTACAAGATGTTGGGCTATTCATAGATTTAACTCTTTCCTCCCTGAAACTTTAAATGGACAATTCCATTTTCCATTTTAGTCTAGTCCATTTCTGACTTTTAAGGGTTGTTTTTGTCACTGTTTGGTATTATGACAAACAGTGAAGACCCTGATCAGAGGGCTCCTTTCGGAGCCCTCTGATCTGGGTCTTCACTGTTTGCATAGGACAAGTGTACTATCCACATGTGCACTGTTTGAAAAGGACGCCTATATGCGGGACTAGGGTTCAAAGAGTTAATCACAGTTCCTCCTCTCTATGGCTTCTTGAATGAAGTAATTGGTTCACTGTCCATGTTTGTCTTCCAACCTTTCCAATAATATATTTCTACACTGAAGATTTCATATTGATGATTTCACTTTTGAAAAATGAACAGTATCTTTAGCTTTTAGGAATGCTCTTGTAAAATGTTTTAGAAAAATAAAAGCAGAGCAAACAGTGCAGACCCTATTCAGAGGGCTCCTTAAAGGAGCCCTCTGATCAGGGTCTACACTGTTTGAAAAATGATCAGTATACTGGTTTCCGGCATAGAAAGGGTAAACAGCTGTTACTACGGCACTCTTTTCCACGACAACTTTTGTTATTTGACTGTGTGAACAACTACAGTAGAACTTCTCTATTATGACCACTAAAAAAGGCTTATTGTCTGTATAAAATACAGGTGACAGCTTAAAGCAATGTGAAAGTGAAACAGAAAGCTCCTATAGGAGCTTTCTGTTTCACTTTCACATTGCTTTAAGCAGTCACCTGTCTTAAACGACTAATATTTGACACAATTTAGTGGTCGTAATAGAGAGGTTTTACTGTACAGTTTAACTTATATTATGTGACTGTATTAGTGAAGAGCATTCGAGACTCTTAAACACAGATAGTTGCTTAAGGGTGTATCAATGTCATGAATTTGGGAACTTTTCAAAGTATATGAAAACACTCTATGATGGTTTTGTATTGAAGAGCTATTTAAGATGAATGAAAAAATAGAAAAAGTGTACATTTTGGTGAACAACAGTTGGCTCTACGGCCATGTAAAATTTACCCCACCCACTTCCTCTTATTTTGTCCTTTTCAAACAGCCCGCTTCAATAAAACCCATTTTAAATGAAAGCAAATATGATAATTTGGTTTTGTGTTATTCATTTCCTATCTATGGTAGTATTTCTTCATACAAAAACTAATTTAAGAAAAAAAAGGCACCAAATGTGAAATTTATAAAGCTCTAAATATCATCGATATGGTACTTTTTTGTAAATTTTGTAAGGGGCGATAACTCTTTTTACTTTAATAACTCAAAATTTTCAACACTGACCTTTCAATTTCTTTTCATATTTTGAACTGTCTTAGTATGGGTTTTCATCTGGTAGAATATAAGAAAAAGTTTAATACTAGAACTATTTCATTTTCAAACTTTTTTACTTTTTTTCATAAAATAAAAAAATCTAATAAAATCATGCCCTATATAAAGCATATTTTTGATATTCAAGGATCCATATTGTTCACACCTGGAGCCTGCTTTGTCTAAATTTAGTTTATATATGTGAACATACCACCATAGACATGAAATAAATAAAGAAAACCCAAATTAACATTTTTGTTTTGTTTTGAAATAGATTTTACTGAAGCTTGTACTCTGAATGGGTAAAATTTGAAGAAAAAATCCAAATTTGACATACCTTTTTCAAATCGCTGTAGCTCAAAAAAAAGGACACCACCATATATATTTTTTTTCATTTTTTCATTCATCATAAATAGCTCTTCCAAAAAAACAATGATAGAAAAAAAGTTTAATACTTTGAAAAAAATGGCTCATGACATTGATACACCCTTAATGCATGATAGAAATAACGTAGAAAGCTCATATACGATCTTTCTGCATTAATTCTATTCTGTTTTAAGCAAGCACATGTATCAAGGACTGTCCAATGGGGTTTACGTTGAGTGAGAGCTGAATACAAGTTGGGCTGTATAATGATCAAAAAGGGGCACAATATATTGATTAGTCTGATACATGAAACAGCTGGCATTATATTCAGTCAAATCTATATTAATCCATTACCCCTTAGTCTGTTTTTAGTTTTGAAGACACATGACCACTTAAAGCAGGTTGAAAGTAAAGCAGGATGTGCCATAAGGCGCATTCTCATTTACTACACTGTTAGCTAATTTAGACCAGTATTTATTAAACTTCCCAGAATTCAAAGTAGACTGGTTCATGTTTTGGTAACTGAAATGATTCACATGGGAATCTAATAACCCACAAGAGTTACTTAGTGTTGAAAGAGTTAAGGTACCATATTAGTACATATCGTTAACCCATTACCCCATATCCCGTTTCTAATATTGAAGATAGGTGACCACTTAAAGCAGGTTGAAAGTAAAGCAGAATGTGCCTTAAGGCACATTCTGCTTTACTTTCAGCCTTCTTTAAGCTACAATCTGCTAGGAAATAGAAAATATTACTTATTGTTAGTATTCATGGGCCCAATGGCTGTATAAATTGGAACTCTTTTCTTAAGTGGATGAATAAATTAGAGGCGTAAAAAGGTGTTTTTATGGGGTAATGGGTTAAGTGACATTTTCTGCCATGTCCACTGACTGTGCAGCAATGAGTTGTCCACCTGATAATAGAAATGGTTAAAAATGGTTGTCCAAATTCAATATCAACTCATGTAGTCTGTGACAATGGCTGATTTCTCAGATTGATTCGTAGGTGAAAGTAGTAGGTTGTCTATTTCTGCACATTTGTTCCTACAGTGCTCTTTCTTTACAAAAACACTAAAATGGGATACAAAGATTGTGTGTTGTTTCGAGGGAGTCGTTATAGGGAGAGAAAATAATATCCTTATGGTGCAGAGCACTGCTTAGCTTACATTTGCAAACAGCTTGAATCCAGATCAGACGCCGCCTATGGCGTCTGATCTTGATTCAAGCTGTTTGCCACTTGTCATTAAGAATTTTTGTCAAAATGTCTGATATGTAACTTCGAGAAAAAAAGCAGCAGACTACAATTTCAAGCAGACAATCACAGTAAAATCTCTATAACAACCACTAAAGTGTGATAATTTATTACGTGTTTTCGACAGATGACTGCTTAAAGCATGGTGACAGTAAAACAGAAAACTCCTTTACTGTCACCTTGCTTTAACCCATTAACTCATAAGTGACTGTGATTAACAATTATCAATGCTTATCTCCATACAAGCTAGTGGATTAAAGTGTGTCAAAATGAGTCAGTATGAGGCTATTGGGCAATGAGTCAATATGAGTCAGTATGGCTTAATGGGTTAAGCTGTCATCTGTAATAAATACAATCAATTAGCCTTCGTTTTAGTGGCCGTTATAGAGAGGTTTTACTGTATTGTAATAGTGAATCGGTTAGACATGATTGTCTTGGGAAGCATTGTTGTAAGGAGGGAATCATTGGGCGATGGACTATTGTAGGGAGGGAACACTGTACACTATAATACAGGTAGTGTTACTTGTTTTTCAGGTGTGGCCACTGCAAGAAGATGAAGCCCACATGGAATGAACTGGCCCAGAAAATGAATGTGGAAGGCAAAACAGTTACAATAGGAAAGGTACACAAAAACAATGAATCACCATATAAGTGTAGTTTGTTGTTGCTCTTGCAAGGTTAAAATCAGCTGATTTCTTAACCCTTTACTCCATAGCCAGTTTCTGGTATTGAAGATAGGTGTCCACTTAAAGCAGATTGAAAGTAAAGCAGAATGCGCCTTATGGCGCATTCTGCTTTTCTTTCAACCTGCTTTAAGCTACCTTATTCTAGAATATAGAAAATACTTCTTAAAATACATATTTATGACTGTATAAATTGGAATTATTTTCTTCAGTGGATGAATAAATACCGTATTTTGGGAATAATTGGTCGTGGTTAATAATTGGCCTAATTGGCCACCTGACACGAATGGCGAAAATTCAACACCCCAAAATATCCTTATTATAGACTAACAAAGAAGTCAATTATCGCCGGCGACATATAACTCGACCCAAACATAGGCCTGAAGATTCACACCTCCGTCCGTTAACCTGTAATTTGTATTAGGTAAACCGTGAACGATATGCAAACTAGGGCTATTGTTTACCTTTATTTTCTTTTATCCAAGTCGTTTGTGTAAGTAGATATCCCAAACTATAATTTACACGAGCGTTAATTCCTTAAAAACAAACATTCTCGAACACAAAATGAAACAGGAAACGTTCACTATTTACCTTAGACGGTGTTCTTATTTTTAGCACGTTAAAATCGATACAATCAATGCGATATACTGTAAACCAGTCTGACTGACGTTATTATTCGCCTTACGCATCGGAACAATTTACGAACTAAGTTGGAGTTGTATTAAATTTTAATTTTTGTACTCGAGGATTTTTACCAGATGTAAAATAGCCTTAAAAATCATTCTATTGTGAATATTTTTTCTGAGAACCGAATGCAATAACATACTGACATTTTCGGACATAGAGTATTTTAGTCATTCCGTTTGAGCATCCGTTCTTCTTTCGAAGCCATTTTATCAACAAGTTTTTTTTTGTGTGACGAGTTTGGGGCCCGTTTCATCAAAATATACGATATATTTACAATCGTAACTATATTATATCGTTACGTTTATATACGATACGGTACTATAGGTGGATTACGATCTTATATACCATATATCGAAATACGTTTCATCAAGGCTATCGTTAATAAGACAATGGTGCGTAATTATACGATAGGTTTACGATGTTTCATGAAACGGAACATTGATACATATAGGCTTTTAATTTTCGCCCCTTGGATCTCAGAATTGCCAAAATTAAACAAACCAAAATAAAAAACGATCTTTTAGCACAAAATGGCCAAATTATGACGACGCCAATTATTCCCAAAGTACGGTAATAGGCGTAAAAAGGCGTATTTATGGGGTAATGGGTTAATCAGTAAAAGAACGTTCAGCTACCTTTCAACACCAACACAAACCTTACACCCTGAACTTGCAATATACAGTAGAACCTCTCTATAACGGCCACCAAATTGTGTGTGAATTATTAAGGTGTTTACTGCAGGTGGACTGCTTAAAACAAGGTGACAGTAAAACAGAAACCTCCTATAGAAGCTTTCTGTTTAACTGTCACCTTGCTTTAAGCTGCCACCTGTCATTTAAACAATCAACAAGCCGTCATTTTAGTGGTGGTTATAGAGAGGTTTTATTCCAGTCATCCGGGTATTTAATGTCATACGCATACTCTCGGTCCTTCATTCGGATGGCGACGGTCTTATTTGGAGAAAAAATTAATTCTAATTTTCGGTAAAATTACGCTTTTGCAACTTATGTAAGACCTTCGTAGTATTCATAGGACCTATTCAGATGATAATGAGTAAAAAAAGAATGAGATTAAACTCCCTGCTGCTCAAACTTATGTAGATATCGGGTTTGTTGTCCCCGAGTGCGCGTGCTCGCTAAGTGTAAATAAAGGGGGTATGACGTCACACTGGAAAAGAGAATTGTAGATGGTAAACTGAAATCAAAATCAAACATTCTGTTCTTTTAACTGTTCTTTTAACCCTTAGCCTGCCAGTCACGACTATAGCTCCATATGCAAACAGCTTGGATCCGGATGAGACGCTGAGTAACTCGGCGTCTCATCCGGATCCAAGCTGTTTGACACTCGGACAACATTTTCAGCAATTTTGAGCAACTTTGAAGCACTTTGAAACTTGAAGCAGACGAGAAATATAGCAGACGACAATTTATTTGGCGGGCTAAGGGTTAATGATAATTTTGTCTCATCCAGTGGAGAAGATGTTATTCTTTCCTGTTTAAACGCAAAAGAAACTGAATGGCATTGCAACATAACGTAGTTTGAAGACTCATTTTAATCTGAGTGGCAAACAATTTGGAGCCTGACCATTTGGGGGTTACCCAGCAACTGATCTGGTTCCAAACTGTTAAATGCATTGGAAATAATAGTTTTAGTGAAACAGGTTCATTGGGAAAGAATAACGTCTTCTCCAATGTATCTCATCCAAAATTTTGGTCATGAAATCTCATTAGAAATTTAAAACTGACTCTTCTGTCAGTGCACATGTGTAGGATTCTGTAGAAATTTAGATACTTTAACTCTTTCCTCCCTGAAACTTTAAATGGACAATTCCAGTTTCCATTTCCGTCTAGTCCATTTCTGACTTTTATGGGTTGTTTTTGTCAATATTTGGCATTATGACAAACAGTGAAGACCCTGATCAGAGGGCTCCTTTCGGAGCCCTCTGATCTGGGCCTTCACTGTTTGCACAGGACAAGTGTACTATTCACATGTACACTGTTTGAAAAGATGCCTATATGCGGGACTAGGGTTCAAAGGGTTAAATACTTGTCTTACCTTGAGCTTTTACTGTAGAGACTGTTTATTTCTCAACTTGCCTACATGTCAGATTGTTTCTGTTTAGGTGGATTGCACCGTGCATAGGGAACTGTGCTCCAAACATGGAGTTACTGGCTACCCAACTGTGAAGTATTTTGCCCCTGGGAAGGAATCAGTTCGCTACTCCAAACCAAGAAATCTGGAGAGTTTTGAGGCATTTATCCAGGAACAGTTAGGAGAAGGAGAGGTATGTCCCTGTTATTAACCCATTACCCCATAAAGACACATTTTTACACTTTTAATTTATTTCTCCACCGAGGAAATAGTTCCAATTTATACAGTTATGAATATGTATGGTAACTATTGATAAGAGCTATTTTCTATATTCCAGCAGTTGGTAGCTTAAACCAGGCTGAAAGTAAAGCAGAAAGCTTTTCTTTCAATCTGCTTTTAGTGGTCACCTATCATAAAAACTAGAATCAGGATATGGGGTAATTGGTTAAAGACAAGTTTACAACATTTTATCAAACCTATATCATAGTCTAACCCATATTAATAGCTCAGTACAAATTTGGTAGTATCCGACAAAGGTCACGGTCATTTAGAGGTTAAATATGTTTAAATTAAAATTGGCCATAACTTTACAACTACATGTATATAGACCTCATATTTTACATGTGTACTCAACTAAAGAAACGCTTGTGCCTGGTACATGTTGGGTCATGTTAGACAAAGGTCAAGGACATTTATAGGTCATGGTCACATCAGGGGGCATAGTGTTTCACAAACACATCTTGTTAGTGCTGGTGATACAGTTAAACCTCTCTGTTACGGCCACTAAAACGAAGGCTAATTGATTGAATAAAAGACAGGTGACAGCTTAAAGCAAGGTGACAGTAAAACAGAAAGCTCCTAAAGGAGCTTTCTGTTTTACTGTCATCTTGCTTTAAGCAATCACCTGTCGTAAACACCTAATACCGGTAATCAACACTGTTTAGTGGTTATAATAGAGAGGTTTTACTGTAGAGGTATTTTACGTTACTTGTACAGGGCTGCCATAAGTTGACATGAAAAATCCTAAGATTTCCTTATTTGCATTTCTCAAGTGCAATTTTACAAATCGTACCTTTACCCAAATGCCTGTTTCTAATTTTGGTGACACGTGATTACTTAAAGCAGGCTGGAAGTAAAGCAGAATGCGCCTTAAGGCACATTCTGCTTTACTTTCAGCCTACTTTAAGCTCATCATGTACAAGTAAAATACCTAAGATTTAGGAAAAATCAGGAGAAATGGCAGCCCTGCTTGTAGCATCTATTTTGTATTTTATTCAGGCACCAGCCCCCCTGGACATTGATGCAACTCGCGTGAAGACTTCCGAGGCAGTTAATGGTCTCCACACACTGACTGTAGACAACTTTGAGTCTCACATTAAGAAGGGTCACCACTTTGTCAAGTTCTATGCGCCTTGGTGTGGCCATTGTAAGAAACTGGCCCCTGTCTGGGAAGAAGTTGCTGCCAAATTCAAGGACCATAACAAGGTCACCATTAATAAGGTATGTTGATCGGTCCGTTAAACTTTTCTTGTTAGCACCCTTTAACCTTCATTTATTGACCGATTTAATGAAACTTACTACAAAATTCCTTGCCACAATAGCTCAAACAAGTTATCATTTAAGATGTATGCAGCCATGTTAAGCAGTTATGCAGCTTATATGCCCCCCTTTATTTCAAATATGGGCATTTTGAAAATGAATCAGAATGCTCCTTAACCCTTTAATCCATAGGTTGTTTCAGTATTTGAAGACAGATGGCTGCCTCAAACATAAAGAAAGTAAAGCATGATACTCCGTAAGGAACATTCTGCTTTACTTTCTGCCTACTTTAAGCTACCATCTGCTTGAGTAAACGAAATATTTCTTTTGCTGCATATTCTTAATGGTATAAAGTGGAAGAATCTTCTTGGGTGGATGAATAAATTAGATGTGATTGAAGGAGTATTTATGGAGTAAAGGTTACTTTTAACCTGCTTTTACTTTTCACCTGTCTTTAAAACTAAAAAAGCTATGGGTTAACCCATTACCCCATAAATACAACTTTTTACGCCTTTAATTCAATCCTCTACTGAAGAAAATAATTCCAATTTATACTGTCACATATAAAAAATCATAAGAATTTGTTTCTATTCTCTGGCAGATAATAGCTTAAAGCAGGCTGAAAGTAAAGCAGAATACGCCTTAAGGCGCATTCTGCTTTACTTTCAGCCTGCTTTAAGTGATCAACTATCATCAAAACTAGAAACAGGCTATGGGGTAATGGGTTAAACTGGTAATGGGTTAAGGGGCTAAGATAACATGAATATCAGTCTTCAATACAGATAACAGCTTCATACAAGACAAAAGTAAAAGACAATTTCTACTGGATATTTCTGCTTTACTTTCAATCTGCTTTATGCAACCACCTGTTGTAAAACAGAAACTTAACTATTATTAAGTTGTACAGTACAAAAATATAGAAGACTGACAAGAGAAAACCCGGCTGGAAAATTTGGTGTCACATATCATTGACAAGTTTAGTTTCGTCCTTGTTTGGACTCGTCAGAATAAATGAGATGAACCATTGTGGCATCTCACTTTTATACCTGAGGTTGCTACCATGTGACCTTTGTTTGGCATCATGGTATGATGGACTGCATCATAGATATCTTAAGAGACTAGATCGGCCACTGAGCGCTGAGCTCCCATTGGTCGACGGTCAGAGAGACGCCATCTTGGTACGTGTATCATACAGTTTCCCTCCGGAAACAAAATATGATTTACTTTCATTTAAGAATGAATTCGTACTACATACATCTTGTAACATAAATATGCACCGTAAAACGACAATCAAACGATAATAAGCACAAAATGATGGTAATTCTTATTTAACTGAATAAAATCATCGATTAATCATAGCAACTATGGAACGGTTCTTAGCAACTTCTGTAGTCAATGACGCACCGTCAACGTAGACGGGATTACTGCACACAGCATGTAACGTCATTAATCTACAGCAATACGACGTGCACCAGACCATTGGAACATGAATAGCATACACGAACCAAGATGGCTTCTCGATGACCGTCGCTGATTGGCCTATAGCCGATCTAGGTTATTTTAAGATATCTATGGACTGCATTCACTTGTACTTCCCTTGCTGTAACATGTTCCTAACTACAGAGAAATTCTTGAATGCTCCACAAAGCAAAATTAGAAATATATTTCTTAAAAACTCAGTGGTTCATTTGATTTCCTAACTTCAATTTCTAAACCTTTTGGATGCGTGAAAGTGAAGAAGGAAATAGAAAATTTTCTCTTGCTTGAAGGTATGCTTTCATTTAACTTGAAAGTTATTTATTGAAAGTACATGTTGAGGAAGTGAACTGTTTTAATCGAAATAAACATGTACGATCTGGCCTAAAGCATATGCACAGTGAAAGTCTGAGGTGAAACATGCTCTTCAATAGTTTGTTGACTTATAATGTCAAACTTGTAGTTTAATTGCCATTAAAGTCAAAATCATAGCAATCTCAATAGACAGGTGACTGCTTAATGCAGGATTCAAGTGATGCAGAAAGCTCCTACAGGAGCTTTCTGCATTACTTGAATCCTGCATTAAGCAATCACCTGTCATAATGACTGTCAATGAGTCTTGGCTTAACACAAGGGTGACTGTACATACAAATGATGTGGACGGCTCTGATTGGTTGAAATTCAGATATCCTTTGTACAAACATTTTTTATTGAAGTTGATGGTTTAACCCTTCCCTCGCATGGAAGTTTTGCTGGCAGATAGTTGCTGAAAGCAGGTTGATAGTAAAGCAGCTCCTTCAGGATCATTCTGTTTTACTTTCAGCCAGCTTTAAGCAAGGATCTGTCTTCAATACTAAAAAACCTATGGAGGGAAAAGGGTCAAAGTAAAGGCGAAATATCATTTTGGAGTTTTCTGCTTTACTTTCAACCAGCTTTAACTCTTTGAACCCTAGTCACTCATATATGCGTCATTTGCAAACAGTCTACATGTGAGGAGTACACTTGTCCTATGCAAACAGTGTAGACCCTGATCAGAGTGTTTGTAATTTTGACACATATTGTAAAAATCAACCATAAATGGTCTTCAATTGAATAGACTAACCTGAAAATTAGAATTGTCAATTTTAGGTTTCAGGGAGGAAAGGGTCTACACTGTTTGTAATTTTGACACATTTTGTAAAAACCAAACCTAAATAGTCTACAATGCAATAGACTAAATTGAAAACTAGAATTGTCAATTTGAGGTTTCAGAGAGGAAAAGGATAAACTACCAACTGCTATCAATGAGTCTTTCTAATTAAGAAATAAAAAATTCATACCAGTGTTCTATCGTGCAATCGAACACTGGTAGGAGTTGATATGCGTAGTAATTTAATCACGAGGCCTTTAGGCCGAGTGATTTAATTACAAGCATCTCAACGACTACCAGTGTTCGATTGTTAGATTGTTTTATTTCGATTCTAACACATAATTTAACCGAAATTTGCACCGAAGCAACGGCGCTACAATTCTTGGCGTACGCATTTTCGAAGCCAAATGACGTCACGTTCGAACGTTTAGCACGTGAGTGTTCTACTGAAAATTCGTACACTGAGACGGTCCTTCTTCGCTTATATAGGGGTGTGGGCGATGTGTGTTAGAATGATCATTATAGTTGTATTTTACTGTGTATAAATATACTGGCTTGGTAGTTCAGCGGGTAAAGCTTTGCTTTGGGTATGTAGGAATTCCAATGATCCCAGCCGCACCACATCAAAGTAGTAGCTCCCTTGCTAATACCAGGTGCATTAACCCTGACCTTGACCCCTGACCTTGATTGTTGTAAAACCTTGTCCGAAGGATATCATTTACACTATGCCATCTAGGATTACCAAACCTAGTGTGGGGATACATCTTAGGGTTGCAGAGTGTCACAACTTTCAGGTCACCTTGAACTCTGACCTTGATTAATGAAAGTTGAATAACTCTTTGCATGCTAGCGGCAGATACATCCACCACAGTGATTGTCTTTGCAAACAGTTTGGATCCAGATGAGACGCCACGTAAAGCGGCGTCTCATTAGGATCAAAACTGTTTGCCATTCTGACCCTGAAATTAAAAGAAATTTTGAAAAATTCACATTTAAGAACAAAAGCAGACGACAATTGTTGCAGACGAAAAAATTACCCAGCATGCAAAGAGTTAACATGTGGCTGGGATCTGTAGCAGGGTATTTGTCACCTTTAGTGATAGTGATAGTTTGAACATGTTTATTTCAGGTTGACTGTACCATGAACCAAAAGGTTTGCAGTGATCATGGAGTCCGTGGCTATCCAACATTGATTTGGTTCACTGATGGCAAGCAAGTAAGATTTTATTGTTTTTGTCTCCCTGATACAGAGAAGCAGAACATCTTGGAGGAATTCTTGTCCTTAACCCATTACCCCATAGATACGCCTTTTTACGACTTTAATTTATTCCTCCACTGAAGAAAATAGTTCCCTTTTATACAGTCATGAATATGTCTCATAAGATATATTTTCTCTATCCTAGCAGATAATAGTTTAAAGCAGGCTGAAAGTAAAGCAGAATGCGCCTCAACCTACTTTAAGTGATCATCTTTCTTGAAAGCTAGAAACAGGCTATGGGGTAATGGGTTAATATAACAAACACTTTATGTCTTGAGTGAAGAAAACATTGAGTCCTATTAAACACAGAGTTTGCTTATTGCAAGACAAAAGTAATGCAGAAGGCTCCTTTAGGAGCTTTCTGCATTATTTTTGTCCTGCATTCTGCTGTCACTTGTATGAATCTTCTTTCTTCTTGTGCATTCCATCTTTTAATTGGCGTCTTTAGATCTTAAGGTTAGATGTGGTGGTGAACTGCACTGTCTTCTGCAGGTTACTACAGTGGTAAATACGCTATTCCTACCCATTTACGCGTTAATCTATGCGTAAGAAACGCATAGTGAACGGTTAACTCCTAACGATATTAACGCTTTAACGATTACACCATGCAGTCTTTGCTAAGGGGTCCATCGGCTAAGTGGTGACCCTTTCATCCGGGCTCTTTTAAACGCGTAAAGAAATGGCTAGGAAACGCGTTTAACGAAACGGATAACAAACGCATAAGAAACGCGTAAAGAGGGTAGGAATATCGTATTTGCCACTGTAGCATACTTATGCGAATGAGTTACCCATGCATATTTATGTCTGTTAATGGTTGCTTGGTGCAAGTTTGACTGTAAATTTATTTCTTAGCTAAAGAAATGCATACTCCACTGCAGTACAAGGGGTCATGAGTTTGTTCTCCTTGCCAGACCAAGTTCTTTGATTGGGACTTATAACCCTTTACCCCATAGCCTGTTTCTATTTTTGATGACAGGTAACCACTTAAAGCAGGTTGAAAGTAAAGCAGAATGCACCTTACTTCTGCTTCACTTTCAGCCTGCTTTAAGCTATCATATGCTAAAATATAGAAAGTTTTCTTCTAGTACATGTTCATGACTGTATGAATTGGAACTAATTTTTTCAGTGGATGAATAAATTAAATGTGCTTAAAGACGCTTCTATGGGGGAAAGGGATAAACTAAGATTTATGTAACAGTGCTTTACACCCAAAAGAACCAGAGAGCTCTGTCGAAAATAAGAGTAGAGCATCGCATTCGGAATTTCTGTATCACCTCCTTTCTCTCTGGGGCATCAAATTATCCCAGAAATGGACATTAACAAACCAAACCAAACCAAAGTGTATATAGGAAGGTATAACTTTATTTGAGACAGGCAAATTTTCATCAAACTTTGTGCAGGGCTCCAGATAAGGGTAGTTTTTAAAAAACTAAAATCTTTATTTCTGCATTAAACCCTATGGTGTTACTACTCATTAGAATTGTCTCTTCGAGACGATTCTAACGAGTTGTAACACCATAGGATTGGTGCTGAAATAAGTGAGAAAATGTTGAATTTGATCAGTAAACTCCTTCTTATCTGGAGCCCTGTTTGTGTAAAGAATAATTGACTGGCTATTTTGTTCCATTTCCAGTTTGAAACCTACAAGCAGGGCAGATCTCTAGATGTTATTCAGGGCTACATCTCCATGATGATCAGTGTAGAGTCTGAAGAAGTTAAAACATTGTTTGATGGAAAAATCCCACAAGTCATGGATGACCTCAAGGATCTGGTAAGTTCCAAGTCTTGTCCAGTCTTTGTTTTCTGAGGCACTTTCCCAATCGACACTTGCCCAATCAGGAAAGTTTCTGGAAAACTAAATCAGAACTTTTACTTAGTCGCAGAAATACTACAAATTGATATTCAGTGAAGTTGTTAGAAACAGTATAAAGCAAGATGGAAGTAAAGCAGAAAACTCCTCTCCAGGAGCTTTCTGCTTTACTTTAATCTTGCTTTAAAGTGACTGGCAGCCAGATTAAGCATAAAAATAGTAATTTGTAAATGTGTGTAAAACACTTATATAATTCTCAAAGTCAAACATCTCCAAATTTGGAAGAAATCACACAAAAATGTTGGAAGTTAAGTGATGAGATGTGATAGGGTCAATGCATTGGTACCTATGGAGATTTTACCATTTGTGCTTAGAAACTTTGAGTAGTATATAAACAGGTAAATACTAGTTTAGAATAAGAAATTCTATTTAAAATGCATTCCAAGGAAAAACAATATTTAGCTCTAGTTGGCATGCAAAGACAGAAAATGAAAATTGAGTCATATGTCTTACCATGCTAAGCAGGCTATTCAATTAACAATGATCAATTTAACCTACTGATCTGTATAGTGAGGGAGAATATGATATTGTTTCCGGTTTACGTATAGTAAAATCTACATTGTAAATCAATTCTATTGAGAGTTCACATGTTAACTGTGTATGTCCTGAACTTTTCAGAAATAAAATGTTAGGAACATTCTGCTGTACTTTCAGCCAGCTTTAAATCTGCTACAATTATAGGAAATATTTATTTGTGTAGATATTCATAACTGTATAAGATGGAACTATTTTCTATAATGCATGAATAAATTAAACATGTAAAAAGGCGTTAATATCATAATGGGGTAATAGGTTAAACAAGATACATAATGTATCTAATGACATGTATGCCTGTAAATAAAATCAATACATGTAATAAATCTTTATTATATACCTATCAATGATTTAAAGACATTTCTCAGTTAGATAAATTTGATATTTTCACAGTTCATATAATCACTACATGTAGTGATGATATCACTTTTTGCGATGTCACATCAAAATTAGTTTAGTGACGTAGCAGTAATCAATATTTTGTGTTTTTTCTGTAAAAACGTCATTAAAATATATATAATAGATAGAATAATCAATTCCTTTGGATAGATATGAAAAACATATCACTTGAATGGGTTGTTATCTTGTTATCCTGCGGACTCGTTTTTTAACCAGATAACAACCCATTCTCGTGATATATTTTTCATATCAATCCAAAGAAAATTGATTATCCTCTATGTATATAGTCTGTTTTTTCAGTCATTTTGTATACTTGTGAATGTCTTGTTTGTAGAACCTAGTGGACCTTACAGATGATGACTTTGAAGACACAGTGTCTGAGGACTTCACCTTTGTTATGTTTCTCGACAGGAAGTACGTATATATATGTAGTCTTAGTTAACACATTACCCCATAGCCTGTTTTATGTATTGAAAATAGGTGACTACTTAAAGCAGGTTGAAAGTAAAGCAGAATGCACCTTAAGGTGCATTCTGCTTTACTTTCAGCCTGCTTTCAGTTAAATGTGCAAGAATATAAATAATAGTTCTTATTATACATGCTGATACCTGTATAAATTGTAATTATTTTGTTCAGTGGAGGAATAAATTATAGGTGTAAAAAAGCGTATTTATGGGTTCACAGAAGCTCCATAGCCCTTCAGGTTTTACAGTGTTTAACCCTTTAGTCCTTTACCCCATAGTATGTTTCTATTTTTGAAAACAGGTGACCTCTTAAAGCAGTTTGAAAGTAAACAGAATGTGCCTTAACGCACATTCTGCTTTACTCTCAACCTACTTTAAGACGTCACCTGTCTTCAAACCTAGAAATAGGCTATTGGACAATGGGTTAAGCAATAACTTGTGTTTGAAGAAATCCTTGTCATATCCTTATATGACTGATTAACAAATGTGAACCCTTTCCTTCATAGCCTGTTTCTACTTTTGAAGACAGATGACCATTTAAAGCAGGTTGAAAGTAAAGCAGAATGTGCCTTGAGGCACATTCTGCTTTACTTTTAGCTACATAGAAACATAGGACATAGAAAATATTTCTTATTCATGACTGTATAAAGTTGAACTATTTTCTTCTGTGGAGTTTTAAATAGCATATGTTAACCCTTTCCCCCAATAGAAGCGCCTTACAGCGCACTGGATTTTATTCATCCACAGAAGAATATAGTTCCAATTTATACAGTCAAATGTATGCATCATAATCATATGGAATATTTTCTTTATTCTAGCAGATGGTAGCTTAAACCAGACTGAAAGTAAAACAGAATGCGCCTAAGGAGCATTCTGCTTTTCTTTCAACCTGTTATAAGTAGTCGCATATTTTCAAAACTAGAAAAGGCAATGGGATAAAGGGTTAAACTGGGTATCTATGGAGTAAAGGGTTAATTGTTTGTGATTATTCATTCCCTGTCGTTGTAAGGTTACCGCTGATTACACTTGTCTTTATCCATAGGTGCAAGTCAGGTGAACTAGTGAGGCCAACCCTGGAAGATCTTGGCGAGAAATTTGCAGAAAAGACGGAGTATCTGTTTGCTGCAGTGTACTGTGATGAACAGAAAAAGACTTGTGAAAAGGCAGAAGTAAGGCCCATTGTTTATTCTCAGATAAAAGTAGACTTTAAAAAAATATATATAAAAAAAGTAGGAAAACAATTATACAGTAAAACTTATTTATAACGAACTCTGATAAGGCGAATTTTGGCTGATAGCGAACTAAATTTCATTCCCCGGCCAATCTCTTCGTTAACCCTTTCCCACATAGCATGTCTCTAGTATTGAATATAGTTGTCCACTTAAAGCAGGTTGAAAGTAAAGCAGAATGCGCCATAAGCGCATTCTGCTTTACTTTCAGCCTGCTTTAAGCTATCATCTGCTAGAATAAAGAAAATATTTCGTATAAAACATATTTATGACTGTATAAATTGGAACTATTTTCTTCAGTGAAGGAATAAACTGAATGCGTTAAAAGGCGCTTCTATTAGGGAAAGGGTTAAAGCGAAGTCTCATCTTGCTTCAGTCTTCAGTCATCTGACTCATCTATGTAATTCATGTGATAAACACCGTGAGGCATAGGTGTTAACCCTTTCCCACATAGCATATCTCTAGTATTGAATATAGGTGTCCACTTAAAGCAGGTTGAAAGTAAAGCAGAATGCGCTTTAAGCGCATTCTGCTTTACTTTCAGCCTGCTTTAAGCTATCATCTGCTAGAATATAGAAAATATTTTGTATTATACATATTTATGAATGTATAAATTGGAACTACTTTCTTCAGGGCAAGAATAAATTGAATGTGCTAAAAGGCGCTTCTATGGGGGAAAGGGTAAGATCTCAATGACTTGAGAATTGATCCGTAATTACTATACGGTATAATTAAAATGGTATAATCGTAATGCTTTGTTAACTCCATTAGTCATGGAAGCATAATGTGCATATTTTCTTTCAGTTCTCGTGTTCTCGGTTTGCCGAAGTCACGTGATATTGTTGTGTTGTGAAAAATTGGAGCTCTGCAAATCTATTAAATAAAAGCAAGATTTATAGTATAAAAGTTAAATGTGATCTAAGAAACTGTGATCTAAAGGTATTTGGAGACATTTGTGTGGATATTTATGGGTCTAAATAAAGGAAAAAGGGTGAATAAAAGGAAGAAAAGTGATAACAGTGAGAACAATGACAGTGTGTGTAAGGCGGGAAGATACACGGACTTGCCGAAGGACGAAGTTTGTGTAAGTAGTCTATTGTATGAGACGAACTCTATATTGTATGATCTGGAAGACGATACGGTATTGACACTTACAGACCTATTTAATCAGAGTGATAACCAGAATGATGATAAGCATTCGAGTTCATTGACTACCTCAATTACATCTACCCCCACCCACTCATGGAACATGGAGCATTCAGACAAGTCATCGCAGTCAGCACAGTCATCGCAGTCAGCACAGTCATCGCAGTCACCTACAAATGCCGATATTATGGCATATTTGCAGAAAATGAACGACAGAATCGGCCATGTTGAAAAGAAGCTGGAGAAAATGGACTCTTTAGAAGAAAAAGTTAAATCCTTTGAGAAAGACTTTGCCAAAATGTGGACTTTCATGCAGGATGCGAGCAAAAAAACGGAGGAAAGATTAGAAAGAGCAGAGGAGAAGATAGAAAGTGTAGATTTTTCAGTGGGATTGGTGAGTGACAAAGTGGTGGAGTTGGAGAGGGAAAGAGAAGCATTAAAAGACGAAGTTGTCTATCTCCAATCGCAATCAATGCGCAACAATCTAATTTTTGCGAACATTCCAGAGGCACCGAGAGGTGAAATTGAAGATTGTGAGAAGAATATAAGAAGTTTTCTAGCCAAGGAAATGAAAATAGCACAGGGCTTAGTTGATCAGCTTTCCATTGAACGTGTGCATAGAATGGGACAGAGAGTTGGGAACAGGTGTAGGAAGATCGTCGCCAAATTTACATTATTCAAGGATCGGGAAATGATCAGGAAGCAGTGGAAGACCCTAGAAGGTACAGACTTTTACATTCATGAACAATTCCCGAAAGAAGTCGTGGACAAAAGAAGAAAGCTACTACCTCGACTGAAGGAGGCCAAGGACAACAACAAACGAGCCTGGCTGTCATATGAAACCCTATATATAGACGGTAAACCTGTGCGGGATAATAATAAATAGGGGCGCAGTGAGGGTGATGTTAGTGTAATATCATGGAATGTTAATGGGCTTAGTGACACGAAAAAAGACTCGGACGAATTCGTGAGTATATTGACAAAACATGATATTATATTTATGTACGAAACTTGGTTTACTGCTGAAAGTGATTTAGACTTATCGGGGTTTATATCGCATAATATCTACAGGAAATATAGACATAGAAAGGCAAGAAGGGCCAGTGGTGGAGTGGCAGTGTTATACAGAGAAAGTCTAAAAGACGGTATTAAGATTATACGTAATCACCATGACACATTGATATGGCTAAAGCTAGATAAAGATTTTTTCAACTTTGATAACGATGTATTTATATGTGGTGTTTATCTATGGGGAGAAGATTCTCCTTGTTATATATATTATACCTGTTGATTTGTTTGAATTATTGCAAAATGATATTTATGAATTGGCGAGCCTTGGATCATTGTACTTGGTAGGTGACTTTAACAGCCGAATTGGAGTAAGAGATGATTTTATAGTTTTCGATAATTTTAATGAAGAGATAGACTTTGCAGATTATATACCAGACTCGCCCCTCTCGAGGGCCTCTCTAGACAGCTGTTGTAATCCATTCGGCTTGAAGTTACTTGACATGTGCAAGTCCACGGGATTTCGCATTGTTAACGGGCGTTTAGCTAGCGATCATGATCGCGGATCATACACCTTTGCCTCAATGAATGGGGCTTCAGTAATAGATTATTTATTAACAAGTGAGCAAAATTGTTCATGTATTAATGATTTTAATATACACCCTTTTAATGAATGGAGTGACCATGCGCCTATTTCTTTTTTCTTAATTAGTAATATTAGTACTGTAAAGCCGATTGTTAAAGATGATGTAAAATATGTGTGGAAAAACGAGTACAGGGATGATTTTAGAAGTGGTATAATTGCCAACTTACAGAAATTCAACAATTTTACAGATAATATTTGCATTGATAATAAAGATTCCATTAATAATGTTGTAAATGATTTCACCGATATTGTAAAGCAGGTGGCAGATCCTTTATTTTGTAAAGTGATTCGACAAAACAATTATCACAGTTTTAACGAAACATCTTCTAATCGAAATAAGGAATGGGTCGACAGAGAATGTAATGAGGCAAAACTTTTATATCAGGAGGCGCAGCGGCTATTTAATAGATGTGGATCGGACCAAAATAGGCAACTGTTCTGTTTACGTAAAAAGACGTATAAAGATCTTATTCAGAAGAAAAGACGACAACATAAGCAAAAACTCTTGAGTGAAATTGAAAAGCTACGTTTTTCGAAGCCTAAAGAGTTTTGGCGTTTTTTCAAAAAAAATAATAAAAAATCTGTTAACGACATAACTTTGGATGAATTCTATGAATACTTCTCAAATTTAAGTAATGATATTAGGCAGGGACAAAATGATGAAGCGGAACAGTTTGCTGCACAGCATAATTTTGGTTATAATAATGATGATGAAGGGGTTAATGATGATGATGATTATACTGATGATGATTTTATTAATGTTAATGATAATGATTCAATGTATAATCAGCTTGGTGGAGATGGTGTTGGTGATGTTGGTGGCCATGATTATGATGATCATTATCATCATCATCATCATAATCATCGACGGCAATATCATCATCAAAATCATAGTTATGGTTACAATGATGATAATCGTATAGGTTTAGATGATAATAATGATATTTATGAAGATGTTGGTGCTGCCGCGGGTGCTGATGGTGATGATGATGATGATGATAATCATCATGGTCACCGTGGGCGACCGCAGGTACACCGGCAACATCATGGTGATGGTCTTAATTATGTTGATGTTAATACTGATGGTTACTTTGCTTTTGATGATGATAATTCTATGCAATACGGTGTTGATGCTGCTGCAGGTGTGGATGATGCTGCTGATGATGATAATCGTCATCGGCATCGTGGACAACCGCGGATGCATCGACATCATCATCAATGTAACAATGACAATGTTGTTTTGTCTACTATGTATGGAGTGGATGGTGGTGAAATTGATGTTGCTGATAGCGATGCTGGGGATGATGATGGCGATAACCATCATCACCGCCAGCATCAGCAGCGACATCGCGATCATAATTATGAAAATAAACATAATAAAAATCAAAGTTATAATGGTGATGAGTTTATATTTGTTGATAATGATATTGTTAACAATACACATGTTGATGATGTTGGTGCGGATGATGGCGGAGACGGTTATCAGTATCACCGTCATCGTCATCATCAGCAACAGCATCAGCACCGCGGTGATGATGATGATGTTGGGGACGGTAGAAGTTTTTTCAATGATTCTGCTGTTGATGGTGATGATGATCGATATGATCATAATCATCAACAACAGCAACAGCATCATGCTACGATAATGACGATTTTTATACTAATAATGATATGTTGAATAGTAAAACTACCGTTGAAGAAATAATGAAAGTTGTAAAATCTTTGAAAAGGGAAAAATCGGGTGGAAATGACTTCTTAATCAATGAATATTTTATCGAAAGTGTTGATATTATTGCCTTACATTTATGTGATATATTTAATGCAATTTTAGACAGTGGTCACTTCCCAGATAAATGGACAGAGGGGGTAATTATACCGATACACAAAAAAGGGATTAAAACTGACGTAAACAACTATCGAGGAATCACGCTTGTCAGCTGTTTGTCCAAGATTTTTACGTCTGTTCTGAATAGGCGCATTGTTAATTACTGTGAATACAATAACATTATATCGGACGCTCAATTTGGGTTTGGAAAGGGTAAGTCCACGGTTGATGCATTATTTATTTTACATACGATCGTTCAAAGGTATTTAAATGATAATAAACGACTTTATTGTGCATTTGTTGATTTTAAAAAAGCTTTTGACAGTGTTTATCGAAATGGTTTGTGGCTAAAATTGTATCAAAAAGGTATTAACGGGAAAGTATTGAGAGTTGTAAAAAACATGTACAATAAAGTCAAATCATGTGTAAGGGCGTGTAACGACTACTCGGAGTTTTTCGAATATGCCGTTAGATTACGACAAGGGGAGATAATTTCCCCGATAATGTTTTCTCTCTACCTTGAGGACTTAGAGTTATTTTTACAAGATAATGTACATTCAGGATTAAGAATTGATGATATTGTATTGATATTATTATTGTTTGCAGATGACATGGTTATTCTTGGTGACTCGCCGGAAGATTTGCAAAATAGTCTCAATCTTTTACATACATATTGTAATAAATGGAGTTTAGAAGTAAACACTGATAAAACTAAGGTGATGGTATTTAGAAAAAGAGGTCGGCTAGCTCAAAATATCACATTTAATATAGATGGAAAATATTTAGATATAGTTAATGATTTTAATTACCTGGGAACTGTTTTTAATTACACAGAAACTTTTGCACGTAATCAGGAACACTTGGTTGGTAAAGCTTTGAAAGCTTTACACGTGTTGCTGATTAAATGTAAGAAGTTTAATTTGAAACCGAAAATACTATGTCAACTGTTTGATTCCTTTGTTTGTTCGATCTTAGGGTATGCATCTGAAATTTGGGGATACAGTAAATCGAAAGAAATAGAAAGAATACATCTAAAATTCTGCAAGACAATTCTAAATGTTAGAACTAGTACAGCAACTGTTGGTGTCTATGGGGAACTCGGTAGACACCCTTTGTATATATCTCATTATGTAAGAATATTGAAATACTGGTTTAAATTGCTTAAAACGGATAATAGTATTTTACAAACTATGTATAAATTGGCTTTGGAAGAATGTTCGAATGGAAGAAAAAGTTGGTTGTCTAGTGTGAAAGAATTATTATGCCGGAACGGATTTGCATATGCATGGGATCAACAATATATATTGAATGAAAAGACCTTCATTAATATATTCAAACAACGTTTAATTGATAATTTTTACCAAAGTTGGTATTTAGACAAAGATAAAAGTGAAGTATTACAGTTATATAGTAATGTTAAAGAGGTTTTTGGTTACGAAACTTACTTAGATTTATTGCCATTTGATTTAAGGAATTATATTTGTAAAATTAGACTGTCTGCGCATTCTCTGCATATACAAACCGGTCGTTATGGAAGAAATAGAATCCCAAGGGCTGAGAGATACTGTGTGTGTTGTAGAAGTACAGAAATAGAAGATGAATACCATTTTATCATTAAATGTCCATGTTTTGTAGACTTCAGAAAGAAATATATAAAGAAATATTACTATGTTAGACCCAGTATGTTTAAATTTATAGAAATGCTCAAAACTGACGATTATAACACTTTATTAAATCTTGCTAAATATCTTAAAGCTGCTTTCTCTTTTCGTTGTAACTTGACTCATAACACGTAATTCATCCTCTATTTGCTTAGCACTACTTAATTTAACGTGACTGTTTCATTGTTATATCTTTACATATGATATGAATATATTATATGCTATAGATTATATTACATGTATATATGATGATGTACTATGTACAAGTCAATAAAATATATGTTCTGTTCTGTTCTGTAAACGTTTATTTTTGTCCGTGTCAAATTATAGATATGCGTAAGTAACTGGCCCCATATCTTGTCCATTTCCTACATGTAGACGAAAAAGATGAAGTAATCCTATAGTCGTGTCATTTACATAACCGGGTTTGATTGTTTCGACTTGTTTGATTGGATGTTTAAAAGAATAAATAAGAATTTGATAACTCTCAACCACTGCAGCAGGAGATTAGTAAACCGAATCTCTATGATTTAAACATTAGATGTCAATAATATTAACACGAAATATTAATTCCTTAATATTAATAACAACACAAGTGAAATGAGCATATGACAGCTCACATGTTAATCAAACCGCACACACTAGTGTATTTACGTGTTGGGTATCCAGACAACACAGCATAATTATGCGCTAACAAATATTGTTATCGCTGCCTATTTTTCTTTTCCTTTTTTTCGTTTGAATATGTGACATAGATGGTAAATTGTATTCCAAGATTAAATGGTAGTAAAAGGTAAATACTAACCAGTGTAAAAATATAGAATGTGACCACGTACATGTATTATGATGACGCATTTCCATATGGCACTGAATAAAGTTCAGTTGCAAACCAGGGTGATAATTTATAACGAATTTCGTACTATCAATATAGCGAATAATGTTTAGAGCGAAGTAAATCCTCAAGTCCCTTGGAATTTGTTATAACTGAGTTTTACTGTATATGGTTGTCTGTTAGATACAATGTATAAGTACTGTTTGAGGTAGTGAGTCTATAATGTGGACTGCAACTGCTAGCAAATGGCGTAAACATAAATTTTAAACTGTGTTTGCAGCATTTGGTAAACAGCCATTCAAGAACACAGGCCTTCATAGCATGCTATGTCTCAACAATAACAACTTAACCCATTACCCCATAGCCTAATTCTAATATTGAAAATAGGTTACCACTGCTACAACAGGTTGAAAGTAAAGCAGAATGCGCCTTAAGGGGCATTCTGCTTTACTTTCAGCCTGCTTTAAGCTAACATCAGCTAAATATAGAAAATATTTTTTATCATACATATTTATGACTGTTTAAATTGCAACTATTTTCTTCAGAGGAGGAATAAATAAGAGGTGTAAAAAGGCATATTTATGGGGTAATGGGTTAAACACATGAACATCATTTTGTTAAAATCCCATGTTGTCTGAAGATTTCTGACTAGTAAAAATACAAAATATTCAAAAAATTCTCACAAACATCTTTGCGGTATACCGGTACATGTACATGTATACATGTAATAGATTAAAGGCATTCATTTTCGTCCTTGCCAGCTTGTTTGAATACCAATTTCCATAAAATTTGCCTCCTGTTGTGACATAGTATGCAACAAAAATTGATCCGTCAGGTTCCAAGATTATAAGCTTTTCAGTTGAGTCTAAAGTTGTTCTCAGGCATTTGATTGGTCAGATTTGAGCCTTGGCTCAAATCTGACCAATCAAATGCTTGAGAACACACTCAGGCTCAGCTCACACGCTTTATAACCTTGGACCCAGTAGTTTTTGAGACAGACAGGAGCACAATCCAAGAAAAACTTTCTGCATTACTCTTATTCTGCATTAAGCCATGCCCTCCATTTACCAATTACCACATAGCCTGTTTCTAGTAATGAAGATAGTTAACCACTTAAAGCAGGTTAAAAGTAAAGCAGAATGCACCTTAAGGTGCATTCTGCTTTACTTTCAGCCTGCTTTAAACTACTATCTGCTAGAATTAAAAAAATATTTCTTATCATACACATTCAAGACTGTGTAAATTGGAACTTTTTTCTTCCAGTGAGGAATAAATTAGAGGTGTAAAAAAGGCGTATCAATGGGGTAATGGGTCAAGATATCTCTATGCTTTCTTATTGAATGGCCAAGTAGTTTGATTGAGACCAACACTGAAGATAAACAATGATGCTAATGATGATGATAAACTCTCTTGTACAGGTTGTTGGAAGCACCTATCCAGTGTTCAAGCTGTATTTCAATGGGAAGGATGTAGCTACGTTCCCAGAAAAAGGCGTCAGAACTGTGGCAGCTATTGAGGACTTTATGGGAAAGAAAGAGAAAGAACTGATGCATAAAGGAGTGGACCATGGAGGGGAGCTGTAAACAGCCAGTGATTATAAAAGTTCCAGGGCTCCCAGATAAGGGGAGTATTTCAAAAACTAAAATCTTTATGCTTGCTCGAAGTCCTATAGTGTGACTACTCATTAGAATCGTCTCTTCGAGACGATTCTAATGAGTAGTCACACCATAGGGTTTAGTGCAGACAGGAAGAATAAAATGTTGGAATACTTGAGTTTACTCCCTCTTATCTGGAGTCCTGAATTAATAACCCAAAACACCTTTTAGTTATACAGTTATAAATATCAGTCTTTTCAATATAGGCACTTTGTCTTTCCAGTAAAGCATTGACTGAAAAAGAAAAATGTTTAGGTCCCATCATGATTATGAATATAATGTACTCTATATCCCTATTTAAACACATTCCTTTTAATAAACAGTTTCGCTACATATCTACAAAAAAAAACGATAAAAAAAACACTGCGTTTCTCTAAAAGTGTTGAGCTCTTATATAAAAACACTGCAACGAAACTGAACACAAGTATAATTCTATCTAAAAGGGTTATTCTAAACCAAGAACTCTCATACACTATAGAATAAGTGTCATATTTCAAAGACTGGTATATATTTCTTAACTATGTGCCTAAATCTTACAATATTATCACATTAAAACTTTGGCCTGTTTATGAGTAAAAAATAGCTTGATAAAATTCGATTTGTATCTCGGCCAGTTCAGGATACTTTAGTGCAGGTTTCAGATGGACAGCATGTGCCATCCTTTTGTTAAACTTGTGCATTTAGATTCATTATTTAGATTGTATTACAACATATTTTTGCCTACATTTTCTTGTTTGCAAAGTTTTTTAAATTTTAAACAAATTTCAAACAGAATTGACAATGACAATTCCAATCAAACTGTATTGGTACACAGATAGTATTAAAAAAAACCTTATGCCCAACGCAAATATGATAATGGGGTAATTGATTAACACATTCAACCCTAGCGACAAGAATACTTGTCATTAACAAACAGTGTACCTGTAAAGAGTTCTCTTGTCCTATGCAAACAGTGTAGACCCTGATCAGAGGGCTCCTATAGGAGCCCTCTGATCAGGGTCTACACTGTTTGTCATTTTGCAATAAATTATTAAAATCAACCCTAAATATTAAAAAATGGACTAGACTTAGTTAGAAATTGGAATTGTCCATAAAAAGTTTCAGGGTTGAATGAGTTAATACTATATTGTCAGTAGATGTAGGTCTACATGTTGATTGTGAGAAGTGGTGTTGACGCTGCCAATAGAGAGATTTATCATCAGGGTAGGAGTTGTGTATGTCCCGCGTTTATTGTGATTTAATGTATATTTACTCATAGATGGTAGATTACGTCATCCTCTCAAATAATGTTACCCCCGGCTGTCGCATCCGACTATCAAAATTGATCCCTTTAACCCATTACCCCATAGCCTGTTTCTAGTTTTGAAGATTGGTGACCACTTAAAGCAGGATGAAAGTAAAGGAGAATGCACCTTAAGGTGCATTCTGCTTTACTTTCAGCCTGCTTTAAGCTAATATCTGCTAGAAAATAGAAAATAATTCTAATGAATCTTATTTGTAACAGTATAAATCTGAACTATTTTCTTCAGTAGAGGAATTAGTTAAATGCGTAACAAGGCGTATTTATGGGGGAATGGGATAAACACCAAGTATGAATTATGACTGATGGTGTCAAATAACTTTTCAAAGCAAGTTTCCTATCTGCATTTTGCTTTAAGCAGCCCCCTGCCTTAACCCCATTTACCCATGGCCTGCTTCTAATTTTGAACATAGGTTACAACTCGAAGCAGGTTGAAAGAAAAGGAGACTGCTCCTAGAGGAGCATTCTACTTTACTTTCAGCCTGCTTTGTGCTCACATCTGGAAAGGTAATGGAAATAATGTTCAAGACCTCCGATCTGGGGACCACTTTTCTTAGCGTATGAATAAGGGAAACAAGGGGTGTATTTATGGGGTAAAGGTTCAAGAGAATTAGGTATAGGAGATTAGCACTTTTGGCTTTGGGATAAGAGTTAAGAAAAAGTGCATTTATCACTGAAATGAGCTGGTAACAAATAGTTGAAATGCCCAAGATCAGTTTTCATTTATTCCATTCTTTTATTGTCTGTACATGCTCTGTCAAATTCAATCATTTAGTTTAGACCTCATCTGTTATCATTTTGTAGAACAAAATCCACAAAGATCAAATCAGCTATTTCAAATCTGTAGATAATATTTGCACTTATGTTGTTACCAATACTATTTGTAGCTATGAATATATTCCATCAAAATGTACATGTATCGTAAAATCACATTTATTTACTCAGTCACCCTGAAACTTCCAATAGACAATTTTTCTTTCCAATAAAGTTAAAGGGGGCCTCCATAACCTAGTGGTTATAGTCACTGTGACTCACAATCACTAAGCTCCTCACCGCTGTGGATTCGAACCCCGGTCTCAGCACTTCAGATTTTTCATGTGAGGAAGCTGCTACCTGGCCTGCAGAAGGTCGGTGGCTTTATACAGTTGTTGATTTGTTCCTGACACACTGCATAAATGGGTGTCTGGGGTCTTCTTCCACCTGTAATACGCTGAACTTTGCGATATGACTGAAATACTGTTAAAGCAACGTAAAACATAACAAATCCAAATCCTATTAAGTGTAGTCCATTTATGACTTTTTAAGATTATTTTTGCAATATATTGCACATGATAAACAGTGCAGACCATGATCAGAGGGCACATTTTTCTCATCATATTACACAAACAAGCCACCAACATACTCTGGTAGATATATAAAGTTGTTGTGATTTGTAAATATTACTGACATCTACATGCAGTCAAACTTCCATATCTGGAACTTGCTTCAGTCAAATTAACCCATATTGCTAATGTTCAATTGGTTTATTTCAATCATGTGCAAGTCGAACATACCTTTATTTCAAAGGTAAAACGTGGCTATACCACCTTTTTACTTTGACATTTTACAGTTAAACTTCTCTATTACGACTTCTAAATTATGCTAATTATTAGAGTGTTTACGATAGGTGACCGCTTAAAGCAAGGTGACAGTGAAACAGAAAGCTCCTTTAGGAGCTTTCTGCTTCACTGTCACCTTGCTTAAAGCTGTAACCTGTCTATTATACGATCAATTAACCTTCGCTTTAATGGTCGTAATAGCGAGGTTTTACTGTATCACGTTTTAAATTTGAAATACACATATATTCAGTTTAACCCTTTACCTGATAGCCTATTTCTAGAATTGAAGATAGGTGACTACTTAAAGCAGGTTGAAAGTAAAGCAGAATGCGCCCTAAGGCGCATTCTGCTTTACTTTCAGCTTTAAGCTATCATGTGCTACAATATAGAAACTATTCCCTGTAATATATATTCATGACTGATTGAATTGGAACTATTTTCTTCAGCGGAAGAATAAATCATATTCGCTAAAAGGCGCTTCTATGGGGGAAAGGGTTAAGCAAGTTCGGAGATACTGAGTTTTGACTGTATATCTGTGTTGTTAGTTTATAGGAAGACTTACATGCAAACTTTCATATCTTTTACTATTGTATATATTTATATAGTATACATACATAGTACATAAAAAAATAGATTTATATTGTGCACAAGTTATTTAAATATTGTAGGCATGCAGTTAAATGGATTCACATTATTTCAAGGACTACTACTGTAGATGTCTGTGATAATATTAGTGTCATATATGAGGGAAGTACATAAGTGAATGGAGGAAGAGATAACCTGCTTTTTGGGGTACTTAACCCATTACCCCATAAATACACCTTTGATTTATTCCTCCACTGAAGAAAAAAAAGTTTGCATTTTGTAAAGTCATGAATATGTATCAAAAGAAATATTTTAGTTATTCTAGCAGATGGAAGCTTAAAGTAGGCTTAAAGTAAAGCAGACTGCGCCTTAAGGCACATTCTGCTTTACTTTCAACCTACTTTTAGTGGTCACTGTCTTCCAAATATAGAAACAGGCTATGGGGTAATGGGTTAATAGATAATTTTTTAAGGAAGGGGTAAATCACAATCAAATATGAAACCCCTATTAAAATCATGAATAGTATACAGGGCCCGGGTGCATGACACATAGTTAGTGTCTACCTGTATGCTATCTCCATCGTTGAGAGTTAAATATTGATTTTTTACTACTATACTCAATACAGATAAATTAACGGCGAGGTACTTACCTTACAGGTAGACACTAACTATGTGTCATGCACCCGGGCCCAGAAAGACAAAGTTAAGGAAAAGTTATGTTACTCAACTGATTTCCGGTATCTTTCGAGATGGTTACTTTAAGTTGAATTTGTTAAGCAAGTTTCTAAGAAAGCTTGGAATGGAATGTGAGTTGCAATTTGATGGTTTCAGAAGTTTAGAGAGGGGAGAGCATTATACACAGATGATTTTCTGTTAAATGTATGAATGGTGTGAAACCTTCGCTGTGCATTTTACTTAGTTGTGTGAAGGAGCAAGTGTTGATTGTAAACTCAAGCTGACTACTTCAGCGTATTCTCAGGCTTGAGACAGGAGACTTCTCTCTAACGCTTTGGCCTGGTTCCAGCTTCTGTCAGAAATGCAGCAACTGAGAGCCAGCCCAATGTAATAGAGATTTATTCTCAGGTCATAACCCTTTACCCAATAGCCTGTGTCTAGTTTTGAAGACCGGTGACCACTCGAAGCAGATGAAAGGTAAAGCAGAATGTGCCTTAAGGCGCATTCTGCTTTACTTTCAACCAGCTTTCAAGCTACCATCTGCTAGGATATAGTATTTCTAATGTTACATGTTCATGACTGTATAAATTGGAAACTATTTTCTTTAGTGGAAAATTAAATTGAAATAGCTAAAGGACGCTTCTGTAGGGGAAAGGATTAAGCCTAAGAACGCACTGAAAAGCCCAAGGCCATAACTGATTAATGGCCTATAACACCATGTGAATCTCATCATTGTTATCAATTATGCAGTTGATAAATGAGTCAACTTTGTACATGTGTATGAATAATTTTTGAAAAACTAGTAAAGCCTCAATGTTTGAACTACTCAAAAAAAGAATGCAAAATGATCATTTAAATTTTAACAGAAGGCTGCTCAAATCAGGATGTAAGTGAAGCAGAAAGCTCTTGTAGAAGCTTTCTGTTTCACTTTCATCCTGAATTGAAACTTTCACCTGTCTTCAATGCAGAAAATGAGTCTTCTTTTGAGTGGACTTTATTTGGGGCTTTTACAATATCTCATTTTGCACTTGTGCATTATTCATTGGACAAACCTTTGTCATTGTTAAACATGTGTATATGTCTGTAGACTTTTGCCCTGAGAATGCTTTTGTCAGAGCTCCAGATAAGATTGTGTGAGTAACTTATTTTCAAGATGTTCTCCTTTATGTCTCTTCTTCTCCTATGTAGTGACTTCTCATTTGAACTGTTGCAAAGCGACAATTCTAATGAGTAGTCACATCATAGTGGTAAGTGGAGGCATAAGGAGTTTAGTTCCTGAAATACTCCCCTTATCTGGAGCTCTGCATTGTGATACATATCGGATGCAGAATCAGATCATATCAAATAATGTTTGGAAACATGTGGTTGCGTATTTATTATCTGAGTTTTAAACTCTGAATCTGAACATTAGACCTCCAAATGTTTTGTCAAGCTTGACATGCTTAATGTATGAAATACTGAAAAATAACATGAGATTTTCAGGGCAAACATTTTTACTTGAGGTAATGAGGCAAGAGTTCTGTAGATCAGAGGCTACTGCCTAGTTTGATCCTTTCCCTCATAGCATGTTTTCAGTATTTAAAATACTAGTAGTTCGTTGCCTAAAGCAGGCTGAAAGTAAAGCAGAATTCTCCTTTTGCCTGCTTTACTTAAGGTCTGCTTTAACCCATTACCCTATAGCCTGTCTTCTAGTTTTGAAGATAGATGACTACTTAAAGTAGGTCGAAAGTAAAGCAGAATGCCCCTTAAGGTAGAATATAGAAACTATTTCTGATGATACTTATTCATGAATAATAGATTGGAACTATTGTTTATTAGCAGCATAAATTACACACGTAAAAAGGCGTATTTATGGTAGCCTTCTGTCAGTATGTACAAGATGGTTCAGATAATTCTGAACAGGATAGAAGCATTAAAAAGGCATTTCTATACAGACTTGGTAAATGTGTGACAAAATGTTCCTATGAGGCAAAGGATTAAACTAATGTACAGTCAAACCTGTAATTAGTGGCATTTCAAATGAAGATAAATTGTTTGATAACTTTATCTTCAAACAAGGTAGCAGCAGAATGCTGATTGAAAGCAATGCCGGAGCTGTTTTGGCAGTTTTTGGCATTTATATGCCCTGCATTAAGCAGCTGATCTCTATTATTCTTCATTGAATTGCTGCTGAACTAACGAATATCATGTACCATAATGACCCTAAGTATTGGGACGGACAGGCCTGAGCAAATCGTGTAGACTCTAATCAGTCTGAGAGTCCTCCAGGAGCAATCTGATCAGGGTCTACACTGTTTGTCATTCAGTTTTTACCTTTTGGACCAATCAATGTGTGATAAAAGAAATTCATTCAAGTTTTGGGTTAATTACAGCAGCAACACAGGAAGTCCCAGTTTTTAGGGTTTTACGGCACCTTTCTATTTCATTATACATGTATTTCAAATACAGTAGAACCTGTCTATAACGGCCACTAAATTATGTTAATTATTTTTTGTTTATGACAGGTGACTGCTTAAAGCAAGGTGACAGTTAAACAGAAAGCTCCTTTAGGAGCTTTCTGTTTCACTGTCACCTTGCTTTAAGCTGTCACCTGTCTTTTATGCAACTAATTAGCATTTATTTTAGTGGTCGTTATAGAGAGGTTTTACTGTAGTGTATATTTTTGGACTATAGATTTTGAATATGATTTTGGTGAAAGGGAAATATTTTAGTTTAACTTTGAAACAACGATTTTTTTACTTTTTTCCTGCAAACCCTATTTGGCTAGAGTTTGCTAACAGTTAGGATCCAGATCCAAATAGCTTTGCATCGGATCAGAATCCAAATTGTTTGACACTTGTTTTCAGTTTTCTACAGTTAAAATGTTTTAGGGTTATTTGAAGAAACCAATCATACAACAATTGTGAAAGATGTTTTCATACTCAAATGTCCAGAAACAAATTCTAATGAACTCTGGAAAATAGCAGGAAAAGGGTTGATACTTTTGAATATTTTACATTGAAGAAGAAAATCTTCAATCTTCATCCCTGGATTGTTCGATTTTACTACGCCTGAAGAACAAATACATTGGGCAATATGCAACTTTTAAGAACATTTAAGTGTAGTTCTTTATTTAACCCATTACTCCATAGCTTGTTTCTAGTTTTAAAGATATGTGACCACTTAAAGTAGGGTGAAAGTAAAGCAGAATGTGCCTTAAGGCACATTCTGCTTTACTTTCAGCCTGCTTTAAGCTATTATCTGCTAGAATATAGGAACAAATTCTTCTGATTTTTATTTGTGACAGTATTAATAGGAACTATTTTCTTCTGTTGAGGAATTAATTAAAGGCGTAAAAAGGCGTTTTCATGGGGTAATGGGTTAAGATATATTTACCGTAACTGTAAGGAATTTAAAGTTGTTGTATACATCTTTTGAAGGCAATAATAAGATTACAATGTTAAAGTGCTGAATATGACTTGAATCTCATTTTTGAGCTGGCAGCTATTGGTGCAGAATAGAAAAGTCCTGCTATTATGCAACTTGATTTTTGTTCACTTAAACAGTTCATATCATGAATTTACAAAATAGTGCTAACTGTTAAGAAGATATGGTTTTGTGTTTATTTTAATGATGTGGTATGATAAAGTAATTGATCAAAGGTTGGATTTATTTTTACATTCCTACACTGAATATGAGAATATAAAACCCTTACTTGCTCTAGTCTAAGTGTACTGACATAATAAAACAGCTTCAATCCTGATCAGACAGAGTAACGTGACATCTGATCAGGATCAAAACTGTCTGTACATAGATTAAGAGAGGGTTAACTGTACTTTAATTTTCATTTAATTTTGTTTATATAAAAGAATCTATTTTTCAACAGTAATTTGTCATCAGAGGACCAATGTTACAACTTTCATGCTCATTATAGTATATTGAGGGTAGCATGCAAGACTGTATAATTTATACAGGAAACCCCTCTATTACTTAACAATTGTATGAAAGATAGGTGTTAGCTTAAAGCATGGTAAGAGTAAAACTTTCACCGTGCTTTAAGTAGTTACCTTGCTTTAACACAAACTATTTTATTTAATTCAGTGGTTGCTATAGAGGGATTTGACTTAATTTATTGAGGTAGATCTAGTTGATTCAGTCTTGAAGGCAACCCATGATATATTATCTCTTTGTTTTGTATTTATATGATTAAAAGTTTTCCTCAATACAGTAAAACCCCTGTATTACCTCCACCAAAAAAAAGACTAATTGTTTCAATTTGGTTGTATAAAACACAGGTGACAGCTTAAAGCAAGGTGACAGTAAAACAGAAAGCTCCTAAAGGAGCTTTCTGTTTTACTTCCACCTTGCTTTAAGCAGTCATCTGTCCGAAACACCTAATAAGTAACAAAATTTAGTGGTCGTAATAAAGTTTTCCTCAATAATTATTTTTTTCATTTTCAATAGAACATTTAGATATTTTTGTTTTCATTTGGGATGGAATTTTATTTTCAATAAAAGACTATCATCATCTATGATGTTGTTGTTTTGTTGTTACAGTTACCAAGTACCTATGGCTATGTTGTTACTACATGGTACAGTAAAATCCTATACTCAATAGGGCCCACACCTTGGTGTGAGTACTCTGTAGTAATCATCCTGTCCATCAGCCAGTCAGTCTTTTACACTTTTTATCCACTCTATAACTCAAACAGTTTTCATATTAAGATCTTCACCAAATCTGCTGAAAATGTTTTTTGGTGTAAAATCTTGGTAACTACCCAAATCGCATATTAGAGTTTTGTCCCTTGAATTTTTCAAATTTGGCTGTATCTGCCTTGTCCGCTCTCTAACACATCTATCTAAATATCTATCTCTAACACAAATAGTATTTATCCAACCTTTACAAACTTCCTGAAAATGTTTATAGGTGTAAAATCTTGGCCAAATTTGATAATCAGCTAAGATCAATAAGTCGTGTCAGGATTATGATCCTTGAATTACCAGAAATTGTCAGATTTAGCCTGGTCAGCTCTCCAATAGTTTTCATCCAATCTTCACCAATTGTATGAAAATATACTACTCAAAGTTTGCTAAGCACCAAGGATAAAATCTTCATAGGTACCAATGCATTGACCCTATTGTTCAGGTCCTGTAGGCGAAACCGGAGAAAATTATCAAAATGAGAAATTTCTGAGAATTTACCAAAATTTTCAAATCCATTGAATTCTACATTGTTATGTTCTTAGAGATGTAATTCATTGGTAAACATTGTGTTTTACCTTTCAATGTTCTGAACTTCAATTGTACCCATTATAACATCTCTAAGAACATTAAAATGTAGAATTCAATGGATTTGAAAAACTTGGTGAAATCTCAGAAATTTAACATTTTGATAATTTCCTCAGGTTTCAATAACAAGACTTGAAAAAGTGTAAAATTTATCAGAATCTGTAAAGTAAACCTTTGGCCAAAAAATCTCCAAATTTTGAAGAAATCCAACGAAAATGTTGGAAGTTATGTAATGAGAAGCGGCAGGGTCAATGCATTGGTACCTATGCCTGAGATTTTACCCTTGGTGCTTAGCAAACTGAGTAGTATATTTGTTGGTTTGTAATCTCGGCCATGTTTGATAATCAGCTAAATTGCACAAGACATGTCAGGCCACTGTTTGTAAAGAATGTGAATACACATCACGTGGGTAAATAGGATTAAAAAAAGGGTTTTGGGCAGATTGCTGTTAAACCCCTGTTTAGCTCACCTCCAGGAGGTGAGGGAGGCTTATTCTTTACGCCAGGCGTTGGCATCCAGACTGGATATTATAAACTATAAGGGCTAGGTTTAACTACTGCACATAAGGTCATGAAACTTCATATGCTGATGCGCCTCAATGAATAGACCATGTGCACCGCAGTTTGGTGACTTAAACCTTTCACTTTGACCGCTAGAGTCAACATTAAGTTTTTGCCTTCAAGTCTGTTCTGACCAAACGACTGCACCTATGGTCACGAAACTTCATACGCTGAGGGGCCTCAATGTGTAAAACACAATGCATTGCAGTTTGGTGACCTTGACCTCTAAGGTCAACGTTAAGGTTTTGCCTTGAAGTATGTTCTGAACAAACGACTGCACCTAGGGGCACGAAACTTCATATGCTGATGGGCCTCTTTGAGAAGACCACAATGCACTGCAGTTTGGTGACCCTTGACTTTGACTTCGAGTGTCAATGTTAAGGTTTTGCGTTAAAGCCACAGTTCTGAGCATACGACTGCTCCTAGGGTCACGAAACTTCATGTGCTGTGCGCCTCAATGTGTAAAACAATGCATTGCAGTTTGGTGACCTTGACCTCTAGAGTCAACATTAATGTTTTGCCTTAAAGTCTGTTCTGACCAAACGACTGCACCTACGGTCAGGAAACTTCATATGCTGATGGACCTCAATGTGCCAAACACAATGCACTGCAGTTTGGTGACCCTTGACTTTGACTTCGAGTGTCAATGTTAAGGTTTTGCATTAAAACCTCAGTTCTGAGCATACAACTTCACCTAGGGTCACGAAACTTCATGTGCTGATGCGCCTCAATGAGTAGACCATGATTCATCATAGTTTGGTTGACCCTGACCTTTGACCTTGACCTCAAAGGTTAAGGTTTTGCATTATAAAGTCTGTTCTTTGCAGGAGGTGAGTTTCGTAATCTTTGATTATCCGTCCTGGATTTTATTTAGTAATGCCATATAAGATACTTCAATCTTAACTATTCCACAGTGCACTTACACACTTTCGCTATACGCGCTTGCGATATTTCAACACAGCGGAAGTCAGTATGAGAGCCTGCGCTTTACCACACTCTCATTCATTTCAATGTGAAGCCGCTCACATCAATTTAAAACATTTTCCATACTAGGCTGCATATATCTTGTTTCTTAACTTTTGAAATCGTTTTAACTTATGCTAAATCTTAAATCGTGGTAAGTGTATATCTTTTAGTGTTGGCAAACCGATGTATTTGCTTTAACAGGCGGACGCCGAGCATATCATTTACTTTCAGTTTCAAAATTTTACTTGTTTACCATCAAAAATCATGTGTTTACCATATAAACCGAATATTTAAAGTAAGGAAATTACATAAACTTTATAAGAAAATTGTCTGTTTCTTTGTAAAAATTTGAATAAATATTTACCAAAAGACGAAGTATCTCTTCTTATTGTCTATAGCGAAGAGGAGTAATTTGGCCGAATTCGATACAATTTAATAGTTTAATATCATATCTTGTGAATACCACCTACTGAAATTATGTACAGAAGTTTGAACGTGGAGTGTGCCTTAGGTACTCAAATGAAATTCACTGATGGTATAATATGCAGGTGGCAGCTTTAACAAAATGCTCATTATAATAGGAAATTTCTGCTTATATTCTGTGAGACTATGAAAATTCTGAAATACTTAACAAATAAATGTGGGGCCGACAGTCAAATGGGTACGAAATGACAAGGTGCGCAACGTCTTTAGGCGAAAGTGATATAGGGCGACCCGGATTCGTCTCGCGTTACACCGTGACCGGAAATAAACAAAACGAAACAAAAAACATGTAAAACAAGATGATTAAGAGTCATAGACCTGTAACGTAATTTCTAAACCCAGTTCTTACACGTTAAAGTTCTGATTTTGACATTTGATCACCTATTTACATTATCAGGAATTCTGTTTAAGTGGACAGGCAAGACTAAGGCAGGTAAGTCTTACGGAAATGAACTTAGAAATTCCAAATTTCAGTTTGGCGAAACATTCCGAAACCAGAGGCAGAGATAGAGTAGAGATCAACCATTCCAATGCCGTAATCTTGTTTATTCTGTATTGTTGCGCAATAGTCAATTAAGTCACGATGTAATATGAAATAGGCACAGCCTACAGGCGAGCGAAGCTGTTAAATAATGGAGAATTTAAACAAATTAACACATTACCTCATAGCCTAATTCTAGTTTTGAAATCAGAATGAAGGGTTATTTAAAGCAAGTTGAAAGTAAAGCAGAATGCGCCTTACGGCGCATTCTGCTTTACTCCCAACCTGCCTTAAGTCAGAATCTGCTAGGATATAGAATATAATTTTATGGTACAGATTTTGGACTGTATCAAATGGAACTATTTACTTTTTGAACAGTTTGGATCCTGATCAGAAGCCTCGTAATTAGAGACTATATTTTGCATGGGCACGAAATTTATTTTTCAAGCAGTTTGGATCCTGATCAGGAGCTGCGTACGGCGGCGAATGATCAGGATCTACCGTACACAATTGTTGACACTAATGTTAATATTTCGAAATTTTGAGAACTGAATCTTCAAAGATACTGTGGTGCATGGGTGCACAATTTATTTTCAATCAGTTTGGATCCTTATCTAAATCTACATAATACACTGAACTGTCATACAGACTGACAATACTGCAGCGGCGCACAGACAGAAAAATAAAGAGAAATATAGACAAAGATAGAAAAAGACACGGACAAGAGAAACTGGAGAAATGCACACACAGACAAAGTAAGAAAAAGAGATAGTGTCACCAAACCACTTTCAACTCATCTGGGTAAGACCAATCCAGCTTGGGAGGCCCTGCTGGGGTACGAAACCCCGCTGGCACAGCTCCTACCCGTCATGTGAGTCTACCGGCGGTTGGCTTGTTACATTTAAATGGAGAGAGTGGAGAGCTCCTTCTTGAAAAATGCCAAAGAAGGAGCCTCAGCTGCAGTCGCTGGGAGCCTGTTCCACACTGGAATGGTGCGCGGGAAGAAGCTGAACTTGTGACAGTCCGTAGATTATTAGAAGATGTGTACGGCGACGCATGGTCAGGATCAACATAATTATTGGCACTAATGTTAATGTTAATAATTTCGAAACTTTGAGAACTGATGATCATAATGGCAAATTTGTTCCTAATGACTAAAGTTTCAAAGATACTGTTGTGTCTGGGTAAAAACTATACATCAAGACATATATTTAATACACTAGATCTAATTATGATATTTACGCGAGGTTATATAATGTGCAAAAAACAATAAATTATCGACTAATAACATATTGAAAATGTTCCCTATGTATGCTTCGACCAAAAATGGTACGTTTTGACTTGGTACGCTTTAACCATGGTACGCTTTGACTATAACCCATTAAGGCGTATTTATTGGGTAATGGGTTAATAAACTAAATGATTTAATAACCTGAGGGCCCTGATATCGCTCAACTGTTGTACTGAAGCTTGAAAGCTTTACCTTTCTGTTTCATCCGTTTTAATCTAAATCCATTCAAATTTTTAGTATACCATGTAAAACTTTTTGGAATACAACCTCATAATTCTAGTATAGTAGAGTACATCAAGGGCAGAAACATAGAGCCTAAACAATACTGAAATGAAGCCTTTTTAGCATTTCAGAGTATATCAAGGGCAGATAACTATTGCCACAATGATTAGATTTCAACAATAATTGCACTCCTTTGAGAACTTATAGCTATATACTTTGTGTGCAAGTATAATCAAAATCCATTGAAAACTGTAGTTGCAAGAGTGTAAACGCTGTAAGATATGGCATTTTCAGCAATTCAAGGGCAGACAACTCTTGACCTATAGGTCTTATTTCAACCATAATCACACATATCTAAACTCTTATGGTCATATACAATCTGGCCAAGTTTGAAAAAGACTGGATAAAAATTGTGGCCTCTAGAGTGTAAACACTGTTAAATATGGCATTTTAAGCAATTCAAATTTAGATAATCCTCAACCTATTGGTCCGATTTCAACCATAATTAAACTCATGTAAACTCTTATGGTCATATACAATCTGAGCAAGTTTGAGATAGATTATATAAAAATTCTGGCCTCTAGAGTGTAAACACCGTTAAATATGGCATTTCAGCAATTCAAAGGTAGGTTACTCTCAACCTATGGGTCCGATTTCAACAATATATAAACTCATATGAACTCTTATCATGGTCATATCCAATCTGAGCAAGTTTAAAATAGATTGGGTAAAAATTGTGGCCTCTAGAATGTAAACACCCTTAAATATGGCATTTTCAGCAATTCAAAGGTAGATAACTCTCAACCCATTTGTCTGGTTTCAAGCATAATTACACTCATCTGAACTCTTATAGTCATATACAATCTGAGCAAGTTTGAAGAAAAAGTGTGGCCGCTAGAGTGTAGACACTGTTAAATATGGCATTTTCAGCAATTCAAAGATAGAAAACTCTTGATGTGATCTAGATCTATTGATCTGATTTCAAGCATAATCGAACTCATACAAAATCTTATGGTCATATATACAATCTGGCCAAGTTTGAGAAAGATTGGAGACATATTGTGGCTTCTAGAGTTTTAAAAACTCTGTTGAACTTGGGTGGATTTGGGTGAATTGATGAATGAGGATTAAGTGTATAGTTGGCACTAATATTATTACTTCCATATAGCTGACTGGCATTCAGATAACGAAAACTATTACAGAAAATGACTGTTTTCATGGCTATTGGACGGTGGGTTTTAATAGTGGATAGCCCTGGGTTTCTAGGTGTTTCGAAACCGGCTGAAACTGTCAACACTGCCAGACTATCTACGTAAACCTACCCCACCTGGCATGATCGAGCACAGTGTTGAAATCATCCGTGTATTATACACATGCACTTTGATATTGACAAGATTTAGAAACAACATATCTGATATCACAGAAATAAAGATCTAGGCCTAGCCGAAACCGGTCGAATGTGTGTGACATTGTACTTTTCTAATCGTAGGAAGTGACGTCATAAACATCACAACTGATAAACAAAGGGGGGAAACTCAATAAAACAGTTTTGACTGTGTTGATAATTTCAGTAGGATGGTATTAACGAGCGAGGTTTTTTTATTTAAATTTGATGTGTGATTCTCGCAATTAATTATGTTTTCTTTGGAGATAACCGGAAATGTGCACTTAAAAAATCTCAAATAGACTCTTCCAGAGCTGAGAGGTCAGTCAGAATAGTCGCGCGTGTTAGACAATAACATCCGGGTCAACCTAGGTTAACCGGAAGCAAAAATTTTAACGAAACTTTTTTTGTTCAACATGTTCATAAATAAAACGCGAGCAGGGTCGACCAGTATGTGAAAAATAGCTGAGAGGTCGCAAGTGATAGACAATAACTTCCGGGTCAACGTATGGGTAACCGGAAGCAAAATTTTTAACGAAACTTTTTTTGTTCAACATGTTCATAAATAAAACGCGAGCAGGGTCGACCAGTCTGTGAAAAATAATGTAGCAAGTAGATCCGGCGGAAGTACAAAAAACCTACGAAGAAAAATCTATTCAATGTACATACAGGTCTAACATACAGGTCTAAAAATGTGAATTTTAACTTGAAATTTATTGTATACGTAGCTGTAGAAGCTCGCTTCGCTCGTTACTAAGTCAAGTACCTCGTGATTATGTACAGATATCATTGAATGATTTTAGACTAAACTGTGACTTAGTCCTTCTAGAAAAACCCTGCGTTGGAAATTTTATCATTTCATGTTCATTATACCCCCATTCCACTAGACAGCGATCTAAGGCGCTCTGTTAGAGCCCCGCAGGTCACCAAACAAAGCGCCAGGAGCGCCACCTGATCGCAAATTGGTCGCTATCTGATCTCCATGAGTGCGAAGTTTGCCGTCGGTTTACTCCCCTGCACAAAGATCCATGGCGCTCCAGCCAGAACGCCATCAGATCGCTAATTGATCGCCTTAGTTGCCATCGGAGCGCTACTTGATGGCCAAGATTGTAACTGGAGCGCTATTGGATCACCTTAGAGCGCCATCACAATCCAACAAAGCAAATCAGTACATACTTAGCGCACCGTGGCGATCTAATAATAATTCTCGGCATTTTAAAATACCCGATAGTATTTTGTATTCATAGATCCAAATTGCATGATGTAACACGACGTCTCATCCGGATCCAAACTGTTATACACCCATACAATGAAGATACTGAAAAGTATGTTAATATAATGGCATTCAACACTGATTTTGATGTGCGTTAGAACATCTGTAGTAGCTATTAATTGAAAAAACACAGATTGCTCAAAACTTGTGGCAGTACGAACATAATTTAGAAAGTTCTAATAGTAATTGTCTGCATTACTATGCTACTGCATTAAGTGGACACATGTTAAAAAGAAAGCAGCTATATGTATAACTATTTGCCTAAACATCTGCTGCCAAATCTAAAACGAATGAGCGCAGAGCGCCACAGGTCTTCATGGGAAACTCTATTGTCACTCATTAATCAGATCAAGTAGAGGGCTAACAGAGCGGTAATGGATCTCTATAGGTCGCCGACATCACTATAGGATCTCTTTTGAGCGCCATAGATCGCAGTGGTTGCCATCGGAGTGCCAACAGAGCGCAGTGGATCGCATCTTAGTTGCCTTTGAGCGCTAACGGATTGCAATCTGATCATACACGGTCGCAAAATTTTTGTGAATTGGGTGGAGACCAATGACCATGAAGTCGCCATCAGATCTTACAGATCGCTTACGGATCACAATCGGAGTGTTATCTGATCGCAATCGGTTCGTAAATGCCTTTAGATCGCCTCATACTGTCGGAGCGCGGAGATCGCCGTCGAGAGCTGTCAAGTGGAATGGATGTATTATGTCGATTTTTAACTTCCCCCCTCCCCCGACAATTAGTTGGGGGCATAATGTTTTACCTCTGTCTGTCCATAACGTTTGTTCGTCCATACGGCCCACATACAGTACATACTTTGTCCGACTGACTCCTCCAACAGTTTGAAAGCTTAAACCTTATAACTTGGCAGAGTGTTTGCTTATATGCATGATGTGTAAAAAACTATGTGAACAGGATTTTCATCTGCTTTAACTTTTCACAAAATTGTGGTCAGTTGAACTTAGTCAAATTTTTTTGTCAGTGGGGGCATCATATTTGTCTTACAGACAAAGCTATCCCAACAACATTACACACATGACAAGATGTAAGGATGTGGGACGACTTTGCACCAGGAAGCTACAAGTACCATGTTAGGTGTACACCACGGAATTATACAACACACTAAATCGCAACCTCGCCAATTTCGTCCGGCGCAAAAGAGACTTCGGGAGACTTGATAAGATCATGTTTGTCTGTAGTCAATATGATAAATGTCTGTATCCAAGCATTGATCACAGGTTTATACCTCCGTGAATTGATAGGCATTTCCCCCACTAAAATGTCAATAAATACACTCAAGTCAGTAAATTCCCCCCCCCCCCCCCCCCCCACCCAGAAATGGTGGACAACGCGGCAAAAAGTGAATATGTTGTCATGTGACATAATATAAAATTATGATCTTGCAAAATCCCACCCTCTCGAGAGCTCAGATGCTTGCTTTTTCAACTTCGTTGAGTATCGATTCAGTGTTGTATAATTCCGTGCGTACACGACGTAATGCAACAAAGGGGCATCGTTTGTGTCTTACAAACAAAACCATAACATCAGCTTTTATTTCCTCTTATTCAGAATTTATAAGAATACACTTTTTGCTTCTTTGATATCAAGCATTATGAATATTGAACAAATAAATCTCCAATAGATCCTACTGTCATCCGGTTTTAAAGAGGCTCACAACCGGATTTAGCATTAAAAATAGTAATTTGTAAATATATGTCAAATGCTTATATAAATGGGTAAGATTTAGTTTAGGATAATAAATTCTGTTAAAAAATGCATTTCAAAAAAAAAAAAAAAGAAGCTCTGGTGGGATTCGAACCCGTGACCCTCCATGCGAGACAAACATGAAAAATGAGGACACGCCTTTATCCCCTCGGCACAGGCGCTCTCTATATATATGGTAGCGAATTAACGTACTTAAATGGTAGCGATTGATACTACATTATTCGGCTCGGGTTTATGTCAGAGCCCGTGTAGAGAAGCAACAACATTAACTATACCGTCAGCTGACGCTATAGAAAAACGATGGAAAATATCTAAAAAAACTAAGATTTCGGTGACGATTCTTGAGACTTTTTTTGGACTGATCATATTTTTTTAATGTCAGAAGCCAAATAATGCCACAAATTTGCTTTTATTTGAGTATTTTATTTTATTTTGACAAGTACACCATCTGGTTGCGAGTCCCTTTAAAAGGGGAATATTTAAATTTCAAAAATCCTAATTTTTGTCTCCACTATAACACCCTTTGATATGATTACGTCCAAGCCCATTCTTATAAAAAGTCAAAATATAGGATATAAAATTTCTTCTTGTCTCAATTCAAAATATTAGTACATCATGTATTTTCTAAATCTAAACCAAAGAAAAGTCCCAACAGCAATTAGCAAAGAACAGTGCAAAAACAAAGTGTTTTAATTTTATCTAGATTTCGAAAATGCCAGAATCAGTGTGTCAGGCTTATTCAATGTTTGAAACAAATAATAGCCAATACATACAGTAAAACTCCTTAGTATGGCCACTAAAAAGAAGGCTAATTGATTGTTACATAGTCAGGCGACAGCTTAAAGCAAGATGACAGTCAAACAGAAAGCTCCTAAAGAAGCTTTCTGTTTTACTGTCATCTTGCTTTAAACAGTCACCTGTCTTAAACACCTAATAACTAACACAATCTAGTGGTCGTTATAGATATGTTTGAATGTATTTTATTTAATTTTGTAGTAAATTCTTGCCATGGAGATGCCAGTAGAGTCAAGGTCACGACCTCAAAGTTCAAGGCCATCTAGACCCCCTCCACCAGCAGCTGTGTCGGGCATCACTAGCCTGTCCTCAATGCAACACTGTCATGATGAAGCCTACCGTCTTATAGAGCAGGGACTAGGTTCTGATGAGGAGGGAAGACCCGAGGAAGCCAGAGCATTCTATGAGAGTGGTATGCATGAGGTAAACAAAGGTCTTGCTGTTAACTGTGAAAGTTTATCAGGAACTGCAGATGAAAAAGACAAGGCCAAGACAATACAGCAAAAAATGACAAAGACAAAATTACAAATAGAGTACAGACTTCAAGCCTTGAAAGACTTGCAAAGATCTGCCCCTTCTGCCCCACAGGGTATGGAAATTGATGAACCTCCAAGTTATGAAGACTCAATGATGTCTAAAGCTGACTTTGCTGCTCTTGGGGACAGTATAATGGCGGAGGATACAGTAGATAGAAACAGTTTAGTGGCAAATGCAACAGAAATATTCTCAATTCCAGATGGTGTTCAAATATTTCACATAACTCCTGAAGGCTATGTAAGTGCACCATCATATCCTACATCACTGAAAATATTTAAGTTTAAAGAAAACCAGGCTGGTTCCTCCAGTCAGTCTCAGCCACCAGCGTTTCTACAAGTGGGAGACTGGATCTATCCTCTACAGCCGGGGGCCTCTCCAGCACTGCAGTCTACGTATGGGGCTTACTTCTTCCCTGATGTATCAGATGGAGTGCAAGGTAAGCAACAATTCTTGGCCCAATGGTTATAAAGCATTTAACCCATTACCCGATAGCCTATTTCTAGTTTTGAAAATAGGTGACTACTTAAAGCAGGTTGAAAGTAAAGCAGAATGCGCCATATGGCGCATTCTGCTTTTCTTTCAGCCTGCTTTAAGCTATTACCTGCTAGAATAAGGAAAGTATTAAATATGACACATATTCATTACGGTTTATATTGGAACTATTTTCTTCAGCGGATTAATAAAATTAATGTGCTAAAAGTCACTTCTATAAGGGAAAGAATTAAGATGAGTCTCAGATCACACTCAAGCTTTGATTGGTCAGATTTGAAAAGTCTGCTCAAATCTGACCTATCAAAAGCTCAAGAGAGATCTCTGACTCATCTCAAAAGCTTTATAACCATGGACATTGTATATCGTAGAACCATACACTAAACCCCCACTAATACGACCACTTAAAAGAGGTCTAGTTGATGGTTTGAAAGGTATGGGATAGCTTGAAACAAGGAGGAAGGAACACAGAAAGCTTCTATAGGAGCTTTATGCTTTACTTTCTCATTGCTTAAAGCAGCAACCTGCATTAACCCTTATTTCGTTCTTGAAACTTGTAATAAAGTTTCCAATGCAGTCTACTAGACTATTATGGGTTGATTTCAGAGTTCTTTTAACACTTTACCACCAACCAAGCTCATAGTTTGTTTTCTGTGCTGAAGACAGTAGATAAGGCTTAACCCTTTGAGCCCTAGTCCCGCATATAGGCGTCCTCTTCAAACAGTATACATATGAATAGTACACTTGTCCTGTGCAAACAGTGAAGACCCGGATCAGAGGGCTCCGAAAGGAGCCCTCTGATCAGGGTCTTCACTGTTTGTCATAATGCCAAACATTGACAAAAACAACCCTTAAAAGTCAGAAATGGACTAGACTAAAATGGACACTGGAATTTTCCATTTAAAGTTTCAGGGAGGAAAGAGTTAAAGTAAAGCAGAATGTTTCAAAAGAGGCAATCAGCTTTGCTTTAAGCTACCATCTACTTCTAGGATATAGTAAATATTTCTGATAGTGCGTATTCATGACTCTATAAAGTGAACTATTTTCTTTGGTGAAAGAATCAATCAATTTTTGATAAAAAGACATATCTATTGGGTAATAGGTTAAAGCAGCTTCTTGTCCTGAACACTGAAAATAAGCTACAAGGGACAAACTCTTGCAAAGATATTGGCAGTAAATGATGGAAATCACTTCCTATTTGATACAATGCTCTTGTACTTCAGTTGCTCGTTAAAATGAAATATACTCCAGGCCCCAAGAATATGAAGAGTTTGAGTTGAGTCTGAGATCCTTATCAAGCATTTGATTGGTCAGATTTGAGCTTTAGAATGATTACAGACTCAACTCAAAAGCTTTATAACCTTAGGTCAGAGCTCGATATAAGAGGGTATTTAAAAAACTAAGCTCTTAATTTCTGCATTAAACCCTATGGCGATACTAATAATTTTGCATTAAATCCTATGGTGTTACTAATCATTAGAATATGCTTTGAGGCAATTCTAATGAGTTATAACACCATAGGAGTTGTTGCTAAAATATTTTAATAAGTGGGAACATTTTGGATTTGTTCAATTTATTCTCTTATCTTGAGTCATGTATTCAATATCATTCAGGAACTTCTGTTGGACTCATGATCCCCGACACAGCTTCCCGAGAACAGCGACAAAAGTTTGAACAGCTAATGGATTCACTCACGATGATGTGTCACCAAGAAGCCATACCACAGAGTACTGTAGCAACAGGGGAAGTAACTCAGCCAACAGCCCCAAGAGAGCAGGAACCAGCAGATAGCCAAGAGCAGACAACCAGTGGAAAAATCTCTAAAGGCCTTATTACTGGTACTTGATACCTTAGTCATATTGTTTAAATGTTTGTGTTGAGTACCTTATACCATTACCCCATAACCAGTTTCTAGTTTTGAAAATAGTGACCACTTAAAGCAGGCTGAAAGTAAAGCAGAATGCGCCTTAAGGCACATTCTACTTTACTTTCAGCCTGCTTTAAGCTGTAATCTGCTAGAATATAGAAAATATTTCTTATGATTCTTATTTGTGACTGTATAATTTGGAACTCTTTTCTTCAGTAGAGGAATTGATTAAAGGCGTAAAAGTGGCCAATTTATGAAGTAATACCTCAGTCATATTGTTTGAATGTTTATGTTGAGTATTTTAAGATATATAGTCATACTGTTAGTCTGTACAAAATTCATGAAAATACAAACATAAATCAAGGGTACAAGTGGAAAAATCTCTGAGGGCCTCATTACTGGTACCAATACCTACATGTATCCATAGCTACCAATACCTATAGTTGTATCAGAGCTCAAAATAAAGGGGAGTATTTTGAAAAATAAAATCTTTATGTCTGGTCAAAACACACCACAGATAACTCTATGGTGTGACTACTTATAAGAATCTCCCCTTCAAGAATATTCTAATGAGTAGTCACACCATAGGGTTTGGTTTGAATGTAAACTACAAGTTTTTGAAAATGTCTAGTTTACGACCTCTAATCTGGAGCTCTGGTTAAATCTATTATCTATTATTGTATTCAACGTCTACAGTCTATTTTTAATTTTGAAGACAGTTTAACTCTTTCCTCCCTGAAACTTTAAATGGACAATTCCAGTTTCGATTTTTGTCTAGTCCATTTCTGGCTTTTAAGAGTTGTTTTTGTCAATTTTGGCATTACTGACAAACAGTGAAGACCCTGATCAGAGGGCTCCTTTCGGAGCCCTCTGATCTGGGCCTTCACTGTTTGCACAGGACAAGTGTACTATTCACATGTACGCTGTTTGAAAAGACGCCTATATGCGGGACTAGGGTTCAAAGGGTTAATACGTAAAACTGGTTGAAAGTAAACGGCTAAAACAAGGTATTTGGCACAGTAGAGTAAAAATGATGTTATATGATGACTGAAAGTAACTGAATAGAGAGCCAATGCTTTTCTTGCATTCAATATTTGAAGCTATGACCAATCTTGATAGCCTCAAAATTTTAAGTCAATATCTAACTCCGTTGTTGAGATATTGTAACAGATATGCCCCAAAAATGGCCATTTTTAAGCGTTATGCTGTCCCACTTCAATAAATTTTAATTTTGAGCTCAGAATACAATATTTTAACTACCTTAAAATCAGCTGTAATTAAGACAGTCTCATAGATGTATTTGTTTACTAAGTTTTTATAGGTGGATGATGAAAATAGACAGTATATTAAGAAAGTTATGACCGTATAACTGAAATAGGTGATTTGGCCTAATCATCAGATTCACAGAGGGTATGCTTTGTTATATGTCTGTAAAGAACTGCTATATTGTCAATAAACTGGAGGTTAGTGTTTAAAATGACTCATTTTTAATCAAAGTTTGAAATACCGAAATCTCTTTGAATTTGCACTTTGCATTTATAAAATTTTAGCATTCGAATGCGGAAAAGCGGAAAATGAATTTTCTGTAGTGTCCGTAACAGTGGGTTTAGAAAGTCAATTTGTATTTACATCAGACATTTTAAATTTCCAAATATTATTTCTATGAAGGTTTGTATGCAAAAGCTAAAATATTAAAGATTTCCTTGATTTGAAATATAGTTTTTTTCGTGATTTTAGTGTTACGGACACTACAAAAATTGTACACTTAAACTGATAATTCATCATATCAAACTTCCAGAGCTTTTTTCTTAGTTTTGCAGCTTTGCAGAGCAATAAGTTTTGTTATGGATTATTCCATCACTTAAATACTCTTGGAAAAAACAAGAAAATCTTGTTTGATGCAACAATAGTAAGATGTTATATTGCAATCGAAAGAGGGGTGTGCTTCCAAGAAATTTTCCAGTTCACCAGACCAGTGCCCAGTTTAACAAGAAAGGGCTGAAATAGTCTTCTATCATGTCAAACTGAAAGAAAGAAGTCCTGAGTAATGGACAAAACCAACAATTTGAGTCCACATGATGGCAAAGGTATGTAATAAAGACTTAAAGCATTGCTTGTTGATAAAATGTAGTGTCCGTAACATATTACAGGCATTTCTGTGTAACCATGCTCAAGTAGCCCAACGCTCAATTGTTACATCTGACTTTTTTAAATAATGTTCCCAAACAAAACAAATGTTGCAATTAACCCAATATAAGTGATCATTATCTTTCTCTCTTATATTTCAAACACCATTTAAGTCATATTTAGTGATGCAAATAATCTGAAAGAATTTTTTGACTCATGTATTACATCAAATAGAATTGTGTTCCTTGTATCAAGTCATATAGGCCTTTTAAACAACATATTTAAAACCTTAGTGTCTGTTTGATTCACAGCAATCATGTCTTTCCTAAACTTATTTCTTCTTGTCAAAAAAGTTACGGACACTACATGATCTATTTAATTTATTGAAGGCAATCTATTTAAGTATTTACACATCTGTTTCTTTCATTATCTAAGCCATTTGACCAGGTTATACACTTACAGACAATTTTGACTTGGTTTCTACAGAAACAAATGGTCTAAAGCACACATAACCCAACTCGTGATGATCTGTGTTTGACAACATTTATGAATTCTTCTAAAATATAATTCTGTTCAGTCAGATCTGTAGTGCAAATGTTATAATGCTTAACATGTATGAGAAATTTGAAAATAACTAAATGTAAAGGTTCAGAGAGCTCTTGTTTAGATCCTTCTAATCAAAACTTATACTGCTTGCAAGTAAAAGAAGTGCAACTGTGTGGTCAAATGTTACGAGATAGTTCAAATGGTATAGAATATAGACTCACATTATTGAGATCTTGAAAGGGCCCCAGAATCTAAGCCTAAACAATTTATGAAACATGATTATAGATCCAACATCAAAGAACTCTTTTAACCCATTACTCCAAAGATACACATTTCAACACTTTTTAATTTGTTCCTTCACTGAAAAAAATTGTTCCATTTTCTACAGTCATAAATATATATTATAAAAAAAACCATTTTCTTTATTCTAGTAAATGGTAGCTTAAAGCAGGCTGAAAGTACAGCAGCATGCACCTCAAGGAACATTCTGCTTTACTTTCAAACTGCTTTAAGTAGTCACCTGTCATCAATACTAGAAACAGGCTATGGAGTAAAGGATTAAGAGCCCTTTGATCTGTATCTGCACAGTTTATTACTTTAAGTTGATAGCATATAGTGCTGCATATTTCAATTGGGTCTAATCATGAAATTATTATTATGAAATAATCGATTAACGATTGAAATGGCAATATATCTTAAATATATTTTGCAGATCAGAGCAAGAGTTCATCACTGGGACAAACTAGATCTGCTGTTAAGAAATTGTACTTGAAGTGGAAGCTGAGAAGAAAAATGCGAATACTACACTGAGAGTTAAGATGAGAAGAAATTGTCAGAAAACAGAAAACCCTAAAAAATATTCAGGGCTGAAGAAGACTGACTAAGACAGAAGAAAATACTACAGATTAACCTGATGGCATCTTCAGATCCTGAAGTACAAAATTTAATGTACAAGCTGCTCTTAGAAAGAATGGAGTTGTCAGAGATACAATATTTTAGCTCGCCGAAGGCACATTTGGAATCTTAAAGACAGAGTCTGAGGTCAAGGTCATAAGGGTCAGAACTTTTTGTGTTCATGAAAAGGCCTTGTCCATATACTCAAAACTATAAAAACAAGACATCAAGAGTCATAGCAATTATAAGCATTTTTTAAAACCTAAACACAGATTTCGAAAGCAAAAAGCGGGCCCTAAGTTTGAGGCCAAGGTCACTGGGGAAAAGAGAAAACTTGCCATTACAGGTACATGCAAGTCAAAGGACAATCAGAGGGTGAATGAAGATTATCAAAACTAGGCCTTCAGCATAAACACCTGCTTCAGAATAGGAATAGGATGATATAACAACAGGAAACAGAAACCGCTAAGAAACAGTAAACAGCAAAAAATACCACACAGCAACTTCAACAGTCCAAAAGTTACAACTCTGGGGATTTTTTTGCTTTTGATTTGAAACCAAAGAAGAACCCATATGTGTTTATGTGGCAGAAGTTACAAATATATATGAAGAGGAGTGTTGGCTTAAATATATGAAAAAATCAGGGGGTTTGTGCACATGGCCTAAACAAACAAGTGACTTTGTCGTAAGAGCTGATTGACAATACCATAGGGACACTTTAAACCCTGAAATTGTAAACAAAAGGGGCCTTTTAAGTTTCAAACAAGTGAATTAGACAATGTAAGGGTTACCCTTATATGAAAACACAAACAAGTCTGCTTTAAATAGTTTGGCATTGTAGCTTAACGGTCGAGTTTGGAATTGTAGTGTCCGTAACAAAAGTGGTTTGAGATAATTGTATGTCCAAAGAAAATAATTGAACACATTTTGAACATTGAAAAGTGACTGGAATATAAAACTAAGTCCTTGTACTAGCAAATAGATGTGATTTTAACATTGGGTTTGGAGGATGACAAATGTTAGGTGAAACGTTGCAAGTTCATTTTTTGGAAGTTTTGCGCCTGTACGTATTAAAATTAAAAAAAAAATCAGTTTTGAATTTGAATTAAACTATTTTTCATTTCAGTTATCTTATTTACATTCCATGTTTGGAGTTATGTGTTTAAATCAATAAATATGTTATGTTTTGAAGAAAATAAGTGTTGTTATATGCCTGATGTAGTGTCCGTAACATTTAGGTGACGTATACTTTAAAACCTCTACAAAAATACATTTGTAGAAGCTGCAAACTTAAAACAAGATTTGATATGCGTGGTCAAAGCTTTAACTTTTTGATGCTCTAAATTTCAAAATGCTACATTAAAGTTCATTTTTTTATCCAAGTGGGACACTGGTGTGCCAAATACCTTGTTTTAGCCGAAAGCAGAATGTGCAACCAAAATCTGCTAGGTTATAGAAACTAATTTGTACATGGTAGACTCATGATTGTTTAAAGTGGAAATCTTTTCTTAAGTGGAGGAATTAAAGGTGTAAAGAGGCATAGTTTAAAAAACTGTTATGATGAATTGGATTAACTTGTGGTAAGCAGCCAATCAAAGAATAATTATTACTATCTCTCAAGACAGATAACTTTAATACTGAATGAAAGTGAAGCATAAAACTCCTTTAGGAGCTTTCTGCTTTACTTGCATTATGATTTAACCAGTCACCTGCATAAACCACTGAAACATGTCTTTGTTTTAGTGTAATTTGAGCACTTGTGTTTATTATAGACAGTTTTGGATTTTGTTCCTATATTTCAGCGGCTGAGTACATCTCATGGGGAGTGGGTAAAGGTGCAGAGAAGGCAGGGGAGTTAATCTCCTATGGGTCTACAAAGTTGAGGGCGAGACTTCAACCAGAGAACCCGAAGCCTATAGACCCACAGGTACAGAAAGGAATCCAGTATGTGAGAGTGGGCTCCCATGTTGCTGTCAAAGTCAGCTCATACATTAGTAGGTATCCCAGAGTAAAACAAGCACCTCTTAACATGTTCAACCCTAAAGACGAGTATACTTGTCATTTTCAAACAGCGTACCTGTCAGGATTACACATGTTCCATGCAAACAGTGTAAACCCTGATCAGAGGGCTCCTTGAGGAGCCTTCTGATCAGGGTTTACACTGTTTGTCATTTTGAAATATATTGATAAGATCAACCCTTAATATTCAAACATGGACTAGACTTATTTTGAAATTGGAATTGTCCATTAAAAGTTTTAGGAGAAAATGAGTTAACCCTTTCCTCCCTGGAACACCAAATGGGCAATTCCAGTTTCCAATTTAGTCTAGTCCATTTGACTATTTATGGCTGTATTTGTCAGTGTATTGTATTATGACAAACAGTGCAGACTCTGATAAGAGAGCTCCTTTAGTAGCCATTTGGATTAGGTATTCACCTGTTTGCACAGGACAAGTATACTCTTCACAATTACACATAGTCATTAAATACTCTTTAAATCCGAACAGTCTATGTTGACTTGTTGATAAACATGTAGAATGGTTAAAATCATTAGAACTTATTACTCTATAAATCCTATCAGTCTGTATGTAATTTGTTGATATAACCTTTTTGGAGTTATGAATTATCCCAGCAAATGAATATTATGCATACACGATTTCTAGATTGAACTTGCATGCTTTAAGTTTTACATGAAGGAATATGTATATGATGAAAATGTTTTTCGTATTGATGTTCGTTGAAATCAATTCAGTAAAACCCCTCTAAACCGGAACCTCTAAATACCGGAATTCTCTCTAAACCGGACAAATACTTTGGTCCCGTTTCCCACCCATTTTTATGCCATTGATTTATTCCTTCACTGAAGAAAATACATTCATGAACATATATCATCAGAAATATTTTCTATATTCTAGCAGATGATAGCTTAAAGCAGATTGAAAGTAAAGCGGAATGCGCCTTAAGGCGCATTCTGCTTTACTTTCAACCTGCTTTAAGTGGTCAGCTTCCTTCCATACTAGAAACAAGCTATGGGTTAAATCCCCTCTAAACCGGAAACCCCTCTAAACCGGATGCTTTTGTTGTCCCCACACATGTCCGGTTTAGAGGGGTTTCACTGTATATATTATACATGTAGTTAGTTTACATTTTAACCAATGAATAAGCTTTTTCCAGCATGCTTTACGATTCTAATCATTCACACAGTAAGAAAAGTAGTTTCTAGAGGAATCTAGAACATGAAATATAAACGGAATATCCGATGTTATCAGTACTTTACCAAATGTGAACTTAAACCAGGCTTTAACCCTTTGAACCCTAGTCCCGCATATAGGCGTCATTTCAAACAGTGTACATGTGAATAGTACACTTGTCCTGTGCAAACAGTGAAGGCCCAGATCAGAGGGCTCCGAAAGGAGCCCTCTGATCAGGGTCTTCACTGTTTGTCAGTAATGCCAAAATTGACAAAAACAACTCTTAAAAGCCAGAAATGGACAAGACAAAAATCGAAACTGGAATTGTCCATTTAAAGTTTCAGGGAGGAAAGAGTTAAGAAGTAAACTGATTTCAAAACTAGAAACAGGCTATGGTGTAAAGCATTAATCAACCGAAAGAATTGCATCTTATACCAGTATCTCTGGTATTTTACTGTTACTAAAGAGACTCTATGATATTTTCAGTTTCTAAGCTTGGTCAAGCTACAATGGCCTTGGCTAAAGAGGCAGCTCCTCACATAGTAAAACAAGGGGAGAAACTGGTGCCCAAGTCAATCAAGCCAACATCACAGGAGAGCAAGTCCAAGCTGGATGGAGTGGTAGAGGTTGCTGCATCAGGCTTACAAGGTATTTAACCCTTTACCCCATTGATAGGCTTTTAAAGCCTTCGATTTATCCCTCCATTAAAGAAAATAATTCCATTTTATACGTAAAATTCAACATGTTAACCATTTCCCCCATAGAAGCGACTTTTAGCGTATATGATTTATTCCTCCGCTGAAGAAAATAGTTCCAATTTAATCAGTCATGAATATATAGTATAGGGAATATTTTCTATATTCTAGCACATGGAAGCTTAAAGCAGGCTGAAAGTAAAGCAGAATGCGCCTTAAGGCGCATTCTGCTTTACTTTCAACCTGCTTTAAGTGGTCACCTGTCTTCAAAACTAGAAACAGGCTATGAGGTAAAGGGTTAATTTGAATACATGTATTAACTTAAAACATTCATGAATATGCAGTGTAAGAAATAGTTCAGGAATACAGGTATGTAACACTTTACCACATTCATGGGCTTTTAAAGCCTTTAATATATCTCTCCGCTATAGAAAATAAGCTCCACTTTATCAGTAAAAATACTTAAACATGTTTATTTGTATATTATCTTTAAAGAGTCATGAATATGCAGTTATTCACCATAAGAAAAAATTCCTGCATCTTAGTAGAAGGAGGCTGAAAGTAAAGCAGAATGTGCCTAAAGTGTTTTCAGTACCAATAGTTCTATTTCTAATAAGATTGATGAAAAATGTACTAGTATTTTGATTTTACCCCTTCCACCCTTAACCCCTTGAACCATAGTGACAAGAACATGTAAATACATCTTTTGCAAACAGTGTGTATGGAGTACTCTTTGTCTTATGCAAACAGTTTAGACCCAAATCAGAGGGTTCCAATAAGAGCCATCTGATCAGTGTCAACACTGTTAAGTGTTTTGTCATTTTGTAATATATTTTAGAGAATAATCCTAAATAATAAAAGATGGATTAGACTTCATTGCAAACTGAAAATGTCAATAACTCAATTTGAAGTTTCAAGAGCCAATGAGCTAACTGAAATATTTTATCTAATTTTCTAGCACTCTACTTTCTTCTGTACAGTAACACCCCTCTAGTATGGCCACTAAATCATATTTTTTATCAAATGTTTAAGGCAGGTGACTGCTTAACTCTTTCCTCCCTGAAACTTTAAATGGACAATTCCAGTTTCCATTTTAGTCTAGTCCATTTCTGACTTTTATGGGTTGTTTTTGTCAATGTTTGGCATTGTGACAAACAGTGAAGACCCTGATCAGAGGGCTCCTTTCGGAGCCCTCTGATCAGGGTCTTCACTGTTTGCATAGGACAAGTGTAACATTCACATGTACACTGTTTGAAAAGGACGCCTATATGCGGGATTAGGGTTCAAAGAGTTAAAGCAAGGTGAACATAAAACAGAAAGCTTCTTTAGAAGCTTTTTGTTTTACACTCACCTTGCTTTAAGCTGTTGCTCATCTTTTAGGCAGTCAATTAGACTTCTTTTTAAAGTGGTTGTAATAGGGGGGTTTACTGTCCTCTGTATAGGTTGACGTGATGTTGAACATTCTCTTTATGCCAATGTCTTTATTGTAGGATTTAGTACAGTATACATGGGCCTTGAAGCAGCAGCCAAAGCTATGGCTAAAAACATGGCTGACGAGACAGTAAACGTTGTCAGTCATAAGTAAGTATAGCATACAGCTCTTCAAGTTTACTTCCATATCCAGGTAATAACCTTGCAAAAGAAGACTCATGATGGTATGAATCCTTTTCTTCAAAGCCTGTTTCTAGTTAGCTCACCTGAGCTAGCTTAGGGTGAGCTTTTGCAATCCTTGAATGTCCGTCGTCAGTTGTGCGCCGTCAACAATTTTAGTGCTTACACTCTACAGGCCACAATAATTATCCAATCTTTCTCAAACTTGCTCAGATTGTATATTACCATAAGAGTTCCGATGAGTTGGATTATGGTTGAAATCTGACCAGTAGGCTGAGAGTCATCTACCTTTGAATTGCTGAAAATGCCATATTTAATGCTGTTTACACTCTAAAGGCGAACTTTTTTATCCAGTCTTTTTCAAACTTGCTCAGATTATATATAACCATAAGAGTTGGAATAAGTGTGATTATGGTTGGAATCGGACTTATAGGTAGAGAGTTATCTGCCCTTGAATTCCTGAAAGTGCCATATCTAACAGTGTTTACACTCTTGCAACTACAGTTTTCAATGGATTTTGATTATACTTGCACACAAAGTATATTAGTTATAAGTTCTCAAAGGAGTGCAATTATTGTTGAAATCTAATCATTGTGACAATAGTTTTCTGTGCTTGACACACTTTGAAATGCTAGAAAAGGATTCATTTCAGTATTGTTTAGGATCTAGTTATCTGCCCTTGATGTACTCTACTATACTAGAATTATAAGGTTGTATTCAAAAATTGTTTACATGCTATACGACAAGTATGAATGGATTTAGATTAAAACGGGTGAAACAGAAAGGTAAAGGTATCAGGCTTCAGTACAACAGGTGAGCGATATCAGGGCCTTCAGGCCCTCTTGTTTTGTACAGAGATGTCCACATTGTGTCAAAAGGTATCTGCCCATTTAACTCTTTGAACCCTAGTCCCGCATATAGGCGTGCTTTTCAAACAGTGTACATGTGAATAGTACACTTGTCCTATGCAAACAGTCAAGACCCTGATCAGAGGGCTCCAAAAGGAGCCCTCTGATCAGGGTCTTCACTGTTTGTCACAATGCCAAACATTGACAAAAACAACCCTTAAAAGTCAGAAATGGACTAGACTAAAATGGAAACTGGAATTGTCCATTTAAAGTATCAGGGAAGAAAGAGTTAACTCAAATATGCTAGAAAAGGTCTTATTTCAGTATTGCATGTTTAAGCATTTCAATGGAATTTAATTAAACTAAGGCAAACTTTATATGACTCGGTTGTCAGATGGGATAGATTATTGAGAAAGGTTGACTAACGGGTCAAGAGTTATTTGCCTGTGATTGTTTTATTTCTTTTCGTCAATTCCACTAGGTATGGGCAAGATGCGGGCCAACTTGCAGAGAATGCCATGTATTCAGCAGGAAACATTGCCATGACAGCTTACAATGTGGATAACTTGGGTATCAAAGCTGTGGCAAAGAGAGCCGCCAAAGATACAAGCAAAGCAGTATTGAAGGATGTCGCAGACAAGCAATCAAACAAACAAGCACCACCCCGTTCAGACGGTCCCCCACCAGGCCCTTCTGCAAATGGATTTAAATCATGATAACTGAACATTTTCAAATCAAGAAAATCTCGCTCTATGGCCACACAGATGAAGACTCATTGATGGTGTGTAATGCAATTGGCAGCTTGAAGAAAGATGAAAATACAACAGAAAGCTCCTGATGGAGCTTTCTATTTTACTTTCTTCTTTCTTTAAGCAGACACATGTGTTGAAAGTCTAAAAAGAGCTTCTAAAGAGTGGCTGTATTTGCAGGCTATTTATTTTTAAACTTTCTAAATGCTTTAAGCTGATAATTGATTGGGGTTTGACAATATGAGAAAATTGGTTCAGGCCAGTAAACTACGCTGTTTTGAGAGTCGGGGGTAATTTAGGCTTGCAAACATTGCATGCTAGTACATTCCTTGTAAGAGTCATTTTTCTTTCCTGCCTTCACCTGAAATTACCGGGATGTCGCCATGTGACTGAAATACTCTTAAAGGATGGTAAAATCATAAATCAAATCAATCAAAATCAAACGTCACAAGTCTGGTTTATACGTTTAATAATGTTAAGAGAGCTAACAGCATTTTTATGTACATGTAGATCATATACGTTACATTAAGTCAAGTCATGATTAAGATTTTAACCCATAAATATGCATTTTTACACCTCTAATTTATTCATCCACTGAAGAAATAAGTTTCTTTTTTATAGTCATGAAAAGATTCCATAACAAATATTTTCTATATCCTAGTAGATAGTAACTTAAAGCAGGCTGAAAGTAAAGCAGAATGTGCCTTAAGGCACATTCTGCTTTTCTTTCAACCTGCTTTAAGCCTTTGAACCCAAGTCCCGCATATAGGCGTCATTTGCAAACAGTGTACATGTGAAGAGTACACTTGTCATATGCAAACAGTGTAGACCCTGATCAGAGGGCTCCTTAACGTGCCCTCTGATCAGGGTCTACACTGTTTGTCATTTTGACATATATTGTAAAAAAGTCAAAAATGGACCGGACTAAATTGAAAACTATAATTGTCCATTTGAGGTTTCAGGGAGGAAAGGGTTAAGTGGTCACCTATTTTCAAAACTAGAAACAAGCTATGGGGTAATGGGTTAACTGTCTGTGACCTGGATTGCATTTGTGGTATATAGTGAGAAATCTGTTTATTCTTGATATTGAGCAGCAACATCAGTTTAACCCTATTACCTCATAGCCTGTGTCTAGTTTAGAAGACAGATGAGCACTTAAAGCAGTTTGGAAGTAAAGCAGAATGTGCCTTAAGGCATATTCTGCTTTACTTGCAGCCTGCTTAAAGATTCCAACTGATAGGATATAGAAACTACTTCTGATGGTGAATATTCAATACTGTATGAAGTAGAACTATTTTATTCAGAGGAGGAATAAAATTTATTTAAAAAGGTATTAAGTGTGTAAACTCTTTCCTCCCTGAAACTTTAAATCCAGTTTCTATTTAAGTCTAGTCCATTTCTGAGTTTTACAGGTTGTTTCTATCAATGTTTGGCTCCTAGGAGCCCTCTGATCTGGGTCTTTACTCATTGCATAGGATAAGTGTACTATTCACATGTACACTGTTTGCAAAGGACACCAATATGCAGGACTTGGGTTCACAGGGGTAAAGCAAGCAGATATTTATAAGTCACCTACTGGTGAACCTGGGGGTGGGGGGTGCTAGGTTTTTGTCACTGTATGTCTATCCATCTGTCAGTTCCTCTATCTGTTCATCTGTGTATGCAATAGCACTGGTTAGTTTATTGGTTAAAATGTTGAAATGGCTCACCTTTTTGGGTAAGGGACATGCATTGTTCAGTATACTCTATTTGTTTAGTTTTGTTTTCATGCAAATAGGGCTTCCATTATCCCTATTTCATACTATTGTCACAGTATGTCTATCCATCTGTCAGTTCCTCTATCTGTTCATCTGTGTATGCAATAGCACTGGTTAGTTTATTGGTTAAAATGTTGAAATGGCTCACCTTTTTGGGTAAGGGACATGCATTGTTCAGCAATACTCTATTTGTTTAGTTTTGTTTTCATGCAAATAGGGCTTCCATTATCCCTATTTCATACTATTGTCACAGTATGTCTATCCATCTGTCAGTTCCTCTATCTGTTCATCTGTGTATGCAATAGCACTGGTTAGTTTATTGGTTAAAATGTTGAAATGGCTCACCTTTTTGGGTAAGGGACATGCATTGTTCAGCAATACTCTATTTGTTTAGTTTTGTTTTCATGCAAATAGGGCTTCCATTATCCCTATTTCATACTATTGTCACAGTATGTCTATCCATCTGTCAGTTCCTCTATCTGTTCATCTGTGTATGCAATAGCACTGGTTAGTTTATTGGTTAAAATGTTGAAATGGCTCACCTTTTTGGGTAAGGGACATGCATTGTTCAGCAATACTCTATTTGTTTAGTTTTGTTTTCATGCAAATAGGGCTTCCATTATCCCTATTTCATACTATTGTCACAGTATGTCTATCCATCTGTCAGTTCCTCTATCTGTTCATCTGTGTATGCAATAGCACTGGTTAGTTTATTGGTTAAATGTTGAAATGGCTCACCTTTTTGGGTAAGGGACATGCATTGTTCAGCAATATTCTATTTGTTTAGTTTTGTTTTCATGCAAATAGGGCTTCCATTATCCCTATTTCATACTATTGTCACAGTATGTCTATCCATCTGTCAGTTCCTCTATCTGTTCATCTGTGTATGCAATAGCACTGGTTAGTTTATTGGTTAAAATGTTGAAATGGCTCACCTTTTTGGGTAAGGGACATACATTGTTCAGCAATACTCTATTTGTTTAGTTTTGTTTTCATGCAAATAGGGCTTCCATTATCCATATTTCATATTAGCCTGTCAGGATAGTCATTTCATCAGATTTTTAGCTCACCTGGCACGAAGTGCCAAGGTGAGCTATTGTGATCGCCCTTCGTCCGTCTGTCGTCAAACTTTTTGTTCAAAGATCTTCTTCTTGGAAACCACTTGGCCAATTTCATCAAAACTTCATAGGATTGTTCCTTGTAGGGTACTCTCTCAGATTTCTTCAAATATAGGTCATCCAATTGAAAGTGTGGTTGCCATGCCAACCAATTGAAAAAACTTTAAAAATCTTCTTGTCAAAAACTACTGGTCCGAATTGAAAATAATTTTACCCAAATGTGCCATTGGTGACCCTCTATCAGATTTCTTGGGTGGAAGTGAATAAGTGAAAACTTAATCATTACTGGTCCATTTACATGACCGTAATCATCGATACCAGGTGAGCGATTTAGGGCCGCATGCAGTTCTTGTCTTTTCATCATTTTACTGTTCTCCAAGATTTCTCAAAATAAAATAATATTGGTATTGAAATAAATTGGAAAAAAAGAAAATAGAAATGTTATGAAAATTGGCATTGTATTTCTTGCTCAGGTGTGCCAGGTAACATTTTGTTACTATATATACAGCGGTCCCTCTCTACAACGACATCCAATTGGAGACAGAAATTGTGTGTGTTGTTCGGATCCAGTCGTTATAGAGAAGGAAAATTTAGACTTGGCTTAATTTTGCAAACAGCTTGAATCCAGATCAGATTCAAGCTGTTTGTCACTTGTCGTTATTTGTATTCTATCAAAATCTCAATTTATATGTATCTTTAAGAAAAACAGCAGACGACAATTTTAAGCAGACAATATTACTGCAGCAGTAAAAACATTAGACATAAGTGTCCCTTTTAGGGCTTTGCGACAAGGGTCGTTGTTTGGAGGGAGTCATTGTTTGGAGGGTCGTTGAAGAGAGGGGACGCTGTAGCTCAAAAGAGCCGTTTAGCAAACGTTATCTGGCATGTATTTATCCACGCTATTTGGGTAAAATCATAGATATTCAATATAGATTCAAAACAAGGGAGGTAATTCTGACAAGTTCACAACGAGAAAAGAAATTTAGAATTGTACAGTTGATTCTACACTTGTTTGTGGTTTTCGATAATATAATGATCCGCAGTTTAACCAGTGATTTATTTTGTTGTTGTTATTTGTCTCTTATGATCAAGTTTACATTTCCATTTCTATTTATGACTTCTACGCCATCAATTCTGATGATTATGAGAAGGAGCATGTTATGTTGCATTCTTACATGATGTCATTGATGTCTGTTTTTGTTATGACTTGAAAGTATAACGTGTATAAAAGAAGAAAGGCTCCTTTTGATAACTATTCCTATACGAAACGGCTTGGATTCAATTAAAGCTGTTTGTAGTTCCAAGTTGTGATCTAAAGTGTGCCATGTTTTCTTCTAAAACTTGTGACCACATAAATATCAAACCAAAGCTAAAATAAAGTGACCTTTATAAATAGCTGTTTGTTTGCTATTGGGGATGGAATATGTGATACACAATAAAAAGAATATTCCGCTAATTTACTCGTTTTTAGGGGCCTTTTTAGCCAGAAAAACAATCAAGCACTTTTTTGGTAAAGACGAGGGACTCTATACTCTTGGTTGGTCTGTTCCTGTTTGAAACGTAGCAAAAGCTCGATATACCACGAGGGCGTTAACCCTAACCCAGCTCACATACCACGGTAACTTATACCGGATTTTTAACCGCGGTTAAAAGTGCAGCCGTGTTTATACAATCGCTTACCAGGTTTTTAACTAGAAATTATACCAAATGGTATGTTTAACCCAGGGTTAAACGTTTATACAATTGGGTGCAGGGGTATAGAATCCCCAGTATTTACCAAACACCACGCTTGATTCTATTAATGAATAAATTACATTTTTCTGGGAATACCAAACTACTTTCCAGTCAAGCATGTGTTAACTCTTTACCCCATAGTCGATGTCTAGTATTGAAGACAGTTGAGCACTTAACTCTTTCCTCCCTGAAACTTTAAATGGACAATTCCAGTTTCCATTCTAGTCTAGTCCATTTCTGACTTTTAAGGGTTGTTTTTGTCAATGTTTGGCATTATGACAAACAGTGAAGACCCTGATCAGAGGGCTCCGAAAGGAGCCCTCTGATCTGGGTCATCACTGTTTGCGTAGGACAAGTGTACTATTCACACATACACTGTTTGAAAAGGACGCCTATATGCGGGACTAGGGTTCAAAGGGTTAACACACCTTAACTTTCAGTCTGCTTTTAAACTTACCATCTACTAGGATTAAGAAAAATATTTATTCTGCATATTCATGAGTTTAAAAATGAGCAAATCAAAAGAAGATCATTGAGTGATCTCCATGCTTTATCAATTGTTAGTGAGTGAGAAGTGGGCAGCTTCAAAGACAGGCAGTTTAACCTATCAACCCCTTATTACATTTAACCCACAGGTACTTGACACATACTTTATTATCTATGAACACCCCCCCCCCCCCCCTTAAAAAAAAAAAAAAATTATTATAGAAGTATAATAAAAAAAAAAAATTATTTTTTTTTTTTTTAAAAAGGGGGTGGGGGGGGGGGGGGTTAATAGATAATAAAGTATGTGTCAAGTACCTGTGATTTAACCCTAGAGGCGAGTATACTCATCATTTACAAACAGTGTTCCTGTTAGGATTACACTTGCCTTAAGGAGCCCTCTGATCAGGGTCTACACTGTTTGTCATTTTGAAATATATTGTTAAAATCAACCCTAAATACATGCAGTCAAAATGGACTAGACTTATTTTGAAAATGGAATTCTCCATTTAAAGGTTCAGGGGTGAATGAGTTAACTAACACAGTTTTGGCTGTAGCTTATACCGTATAACATAATTATGTGATCTGTCATACTCTCATGATTACCTTTCCTGAGTCTGTAAAATAGTTTTAACCCTTACCTCCATAGCTTGTTTTCAGTATCAAAGGCAGATGGCTTCTTAACCCATTATCCAAAAAATACACCTTTTTACATCTTGAATTTATTCCTCAACTCAAGAAAACAGTTTTAGTTTATTCAGTCATGAGTATGTACCATAAGAAATATTTAATTTATCCTAGCAGATTTTAGCTTAAAGCAGGTTGAAAGTAAAGCAGAATGCACCTGAAGGCGCATTCTGCATTACTTTTATCCTGCTTTGAGTGGTCACCTATCTTCAGTACTAGAAAAAGGCTATGGGGTAATAGGTTAAAGGAGGCTGAAAGTAAAGCAGGATGCTTGTTTAGGAGGGTAACAAAATTGTATCTATTTGGGAATGAGTTTATTCAAAAGGTTGATAAGAGAAGGGCATTAGCTGATCTACAGTGGAGGTTTCTGTATACTATGTGCCATATTGTTTTCTTCCAATTCCACATTTGAATACCGGTACAGTTAAACCGCTCTATTGTGACCACTAAAAAGAAGGTTAATTGATTGTAAAAAAACACCAGGTGACAGTCACCTGTAATAAACACCTAATAATTCACACAAATTAATGGTCGCAATAGAGAGGTTTTACTGTAAACTTAACTGTAATGGTTCTGATAGTCTACAAGCAGGAAGCTACCATTGTACTTGTTGAACTTCTTGCATTCATGATTTACATGGATATTTCAACTTATATTAACCTCACATTAACTCATTCACCCCTGAAACTTTTAATGGAATATTCCAATGTCCAATTAAGTATTGTCCTTTTTGACTATTTAGGGTTGATTTTAGCAATATATTTCAAAATGACAAACAGTGTAGACCCTGATCAGAGGGCTCCTTAAGTAGCCCTCTGATCAGGGTCTTCATTGTTTGCATAGGGCAAACATACTCTTAACAGGTACACTGTTTGTTAATGACAATTATACTCGTCGCTAGGGTTGAATGTGTTAATATATAAGTATTAGTACATGTATATAACGCTTCTGAACAGTCGAAATGAAAGCTCATACTGTGATTATTCCTATTTGTTATGTATTAACAGCTGTTTCTTCTGAAATAAATTATGCTACATATTGTACATTTGTTATTTGTCAATATTGTACATTTGTTATTTGTCCAATATTGTACATTTTTTATTTGTCCCAAAGTTTAAGTCTTGGTAAAAACTCAATTTGTAGTAGCAACAGGCATATTATTAGTTAGTTGTGTTTATCTCGAAACAATTTTGGTCAAATTCGAATAAATGTCACATGTGGTCAAAGAATAGATGCTTAATTGTTAAAACATATACAATTATGTGATTCAAATCTAGGTCCAGTTGGAATGCGTCATAGGTTAAAACAAGGTCACTGTGTTAACACTGTACAGAACATATGCTATCCGGCGTTTGATCTGACTCCAACCTGTTTGCGATGGTAGTTTTAGTGTACACACGTGTATTGGAAAGAAAAACGCCTTCTCCACTGTCTTTACTCTTGGAAATGTTAAAGTTTAGTCCATGTCTTGATCCTAACTGTTAAACGCTCTACGTATAGGGTGATATTTCCTAAAACAAATAACGAGAGCACCGCAAACGGTGCATTATACGCCCATTGGCAAAGAAATATATAGTTTTATCAAAATATATTCTAATTTGTAGACACTTAGAGCTCTAAGAACATAAACACTACTGAAAAAAGCCCTTTCTGGCATATCTGAGTACAGCAAGGGCAGACAACTCTCGACACAAAAATCCGATTTCAATAATAATTAACCCTTTCATGAACTTATACTTCTATAATTATATTGTTGGCAAATATAATGAAAATGCATTCAAAACTGTAGCTGCTAAGTGTGTTAACACTGTCAAATAATCCTTAAATAGCATATTTGAGGACATCAAGGTCAGATAACTCTGTAACGAAAAATCGAATGAACCTCAAACTCGACATAGCTTCAGATCTTGATGCATATTACATTTGTATGAAGTTTCATTTATATCCTTCAAATAGTTTTCCGAAATTCTCCGGACAAGCTTTTTACAGCATATTTGAGTACATCAAGGACTGATAACTCTGTAACGAAAATTCAAATAAACCTCGAACTCAAATCAGCTTCAGATCTTTATGCATATAACATTTGTGTGAAGTTTCATTAATATTCCTCCGATATTTTTTCGAGAAAACTCCGGACAAGCTTTTTATTGCATATTTGAGTACATCAAGGGAATCTATAGCCCTGTAACGAAAATTCAAATGAACCTCAAACTCGATTCAGCTTCAGATCTTTATGCATATAACATTTGTGTGAAGTTTCATTAATATTCCTCCAACAGTTTTCCGAGAAAACTCCGGACAAACAAAAGAGAAAACTCCGGACAAACAAAATGTTGATGATCGAACGGACGAACGAACGTATTCACGAACGGACGGACAGGGCCACGCCAATATACGACCACTTTTAGAGGTGGGCGTATAACAATGGCAGACAAAGGCACACGGAGAATTGTCGCAGACAACAAAGTTTGTAATCTATAATTACAGTGGGGGAATATATCAGTATTCCCCATGAATCGCGTTTGAGTTAAAACAATGATTTCCATTTCAAACAGTTTGGAGCAAGATCAGACGCCGGGTCACCCGGCGTCTGATCAAGCTCAAAAACTGTTAGCAACTCAGATTTTAAATAAATAACCAACTCTGAAAACTAACATTTTCTAATTTCATTGCATTTCGTTTAGTTTCGTTTAAACGGGGAAATAAATATCACACGTTAAAGATCAGAGATTAATGACAAACGTAACGTACTACGGGGGATATCTAATCTCCTCCAATCGAACATGGGGGTTTCCCTCGTGCATGCGTAACTCTTCAAGTTCTTATAATTATACACCTTAGTTAATTGAATATGTAAATATATAAACTTTTATCGGTACGTGAAATTCAATAGGACTTCTCTTAATTGAGAGCACTCTGGCGTGTTTTAGTAAACAAAGGTCCAAAGACAGTGTTAACCTTTTGATTTAGGACGCTGGCTAAATGTAAAATGAAAACTTTTTTTACTCGATCTAGATTCGTGTTAATCTGAGTGGCAACCCGTTGTGAAATGGCAATACAAAAATGTAGTAGTTTTAGCGTAAACGCATTTATTGCCGGGAATTGAATAGCACCTTCTTCATTGTACATGTAATTGTCCTCTGCAAAAGCTCAAATCTGGCCATTCAAATATTTTAGAACGTTCTCAGACTCAACTCAAACTCTTAACGAGAACCTTCTGCCAGAATCGACTGCACAGTTAGGTCTGTCACAAATGTCTCAATAGCGTGCAGACTGAAGAAGGATAAAGACGCATGTCAGACATCTCCTGTAATAAACTTCTTATACTAATAGCGTATACAGTAAAACCTCTCTATTATGACCACTTAATTGTGTTCATTATTAGGTATTTACGACAGGTGACTGCTTAAAGCAATGTGACAGTAAAACAGAAAGCTCCGAAAGCCTTCGTTTAGTGGTCGTATTAAAGAGGTTTTAATGTAGACCATGATCAGAGTTGTCTGATCAGGTCCTGCACTGATTTCTTACAAAATATGTCTGACATGAGTCTGCACACATTCGTTTGGAAACTTTTCCTTAGTCTATCAGCCTAGGATAATAGTTTCAAAGTAGGCTTAATTTCATGTATGTGCCATGCAGCCAACTGCATTAACACCGAAGACATTTCACCTAATTGGTGATCGCAATAGGGGGATTTTATTGCACATGTGCATTTGTAATTGAATATGCAAGTAGAGTATTGCTAAATCAATATATGCCCCCAAACCGGCGTATTGTGAGCACATAACGAAACTTTAACCAAACCTTTAACTTAACCCTTTACAACATAACCTGTTTTAGTTTTGAACAATGAAGACATTTGATAACTTAAAGCACAGGTTTAAAGTAAAGCAGATGCGCATTGAGGCTGCTTTAACTCTCATCATGAAGAATTGTCGTGTGCTTTAACCCGTTTCCACATAAATTTATACGCCTTTTTACGCCTTTATTTCAATCCTCTCCCGAAGAAAAAAAATCAAATTTATACTGTCACAAATAAATAATCATAAGAAACATTCTTTATATTCTAGCAGATAATAGCTTAAAGCAGGCTGAAAGTAAAGCAGAATGTGCCATAAGGCACATTCTGCTTTACATTCAGCCTGCTTTAAGTGGTCAACTATCATCAAAGCTAAAAACAGGCTATGGGGTAATGGGTTAAATAGATCGTCTGCTAAAAACTGTAAAACTTTGAAACAGACGAAGAGTTGGGTACGAATAACAAAGTTTGGATCCATATCAGATACCGCGTTACGCGGCGTCCGATCTGGATCCAAACTATTTACAAATGTTAGGCAAGTCGCGCTTAGCATGATAAGGGTTAAGTTAACATCAATTAGAATATGGCAAAATATCTCTTAAGTAAGTTATGGTGGAACACTTTTCATCATATGAGGAAAACATTTAAGGCGTAAAGAGGCGTATATATGGGATAAAGTGTTGAGGTAAACGTACAGAAAGATAGACAGACAGACGAACACCTATACAACCCGGGCCCCCAGTTTATTTTGAAGGGGGCTTATAACATGTATGCTAGCAAGCACATGAGAAGCTGGTATTTGCTGGTGAAACCACGAATGAAGAACGACGTCGTTCTTCATTCGTGGTGAAACCTGAAATCTTTTGACAAACAGGCACAGTTGACCAGATACCAAACTTGCCAGCGTCTGATCTGGATGCAAACGGTTTGAAGATGTCAACTCGGGCACACGTTACAGGATAATGGATTAAGTGGTACTTACATTAAATGTTACGTAAATTGATATTGTTGATAATATGCAATTGACTTTAGAACTCTTTTAACCCTTCATCTTTATCAAACAGCGCAAATCATATTTCTTTTCAATCAAGCCCCGTAGATTTTGTGATTCACTTCAAACGAACATTTTCCTTTTTCAAATTAAGTCGAGTCCATTTTTCTGTTTAGGTTTATTTTTAACAATATCTTGCAAAATGACAAACAACACGGAGCTTACAACATAAACCCTGATCAAAGGGCTACTACAGGAGCCCTTTGATAATGGTCTATGCCGTTACAGTGCTCCCTCTCTACAACGACACCCAAATGGGAGACACAAATATGTGCGTTGTTCTGAGGGAGTAGGGAGGGAAATGGTTTACGTTTGCAAACGGATCAGACGCCGCTTGTCATTAGTTTTTTTGTGTCAAAATATTTAATATGTAACTTTGAGAAAAACAGCAGACGACAATTTTAAACAGACGATATTGCAGTAGTAAGACATACTTTCCTTGTTTGGGGATCTGCGACAAGGGTCGTTGTTCGGAGGGAGTCGTTGTTGGGAGGGCCGTTGTAGGGAGGGAACGCTGTAGCATATAGTCATATACATGTATAGGACACTTATACTCTTCAAATGTTCACTGTATGTAAAGGACGAATATAGTCGTCATTAGGGTTGAATAAGATAAAGAATACAGTTGGAAATGTCTGTGAACTTGCTCATGTCTGGGACCTTGATAAATATTTAAAACGGGCACTATTCCCGACACTAACTATTTACATATCGACTTAACTCAGTTTTTTTTTCAAATGAATTTGCGTATTCCCAACTAATGACCTCCCTATTGATATGTATGTTTTCTATTTGTATAAATGTTAATGCTGCCCACGGTAGTGGACCTTATACAGATATATTTCAATAAAATTTCAAAAGTTTTTAGCAGACGACAAATATTCCCTGCTAAAAGAGTAAATGGATGTGTCACATGAAATGATTTTAAGGGGATTCTATACAGTCGGGCCTCGATACATCAACATCGTAAAGTTTGAACTTGACCGGAGAATGTCTTCAGTTGAATTTCGAACAATCAAGCTCGTCTAATTCTAACATACCCGTATTTCAAAGTCAAAACGTGGCTTAGCCACGTTTTAAACTTTGAAATACGGATAAGTTCGACTATCTTGGGCGAGTTCCAGGCAGTTAACAAGGTTCGACTGTATTTATTTGGTCAAACGCAAACATATGATCGATATTGACACAATTCTATTTTTAAACGTATGAGCGATCGCTTATCGACTGTAGGAGCTGAACTTGTGTCCTTGTTGGGTATAATCGATATATAAGTAGAAGAGTTTCACAGATCTTAAAATCAGTTTAGATAAGCGGGTGTATTGAGTTGATTAACTGGGAAGTTAATAAAATTTACAGGTATTTAGTTTAAAAAGTTTGAAACATGCCTCCTAAAAAGACAACTGTTACAAAACCTGCTGCCAAGGGAACTACGGCAACGAAGGCGCCGGTGAAAGGGGCCGCTAAAGGAGCTACTTCAGGAGCAGGGACCAAAGGCGGAGCGAAAGGAGGAAAAGTAGAAGAGAAAAAAGAGCCAGCTCCTCCAGGTTAGTATGGAAGTTCTACTAAGCTTTCTCGCGTCTTAATGCCATGACTTTGTATACAGTGTAGAAAATGTTTTTCTTCCTCGTTTAAAGCCAACTTTTGTATAAATATTGGGCAATTAACTATGTTTAAACTACAAAACGCAAAACACATATCAATAAAATGCAGGACTTTATATTTCTAATTCTTAAAGATTTTTTTTAATCTAAGTGGCAAACAGTGGCGCCTGATCAGACGCCGGGTTACCCTGATCGGGCTAAATACTGTTTGCAAAGGTCATCATTGTTTTAACCCTTTGCCTGCTGGTCGCGACTTAATTGGTATTTGCAAACAGTTTAGACCCCGATCAGGCGCCGCGTAACGCGGCGTCTGATCTGGATCCAAACTGTTTGACACCCGTCTTTAGGGTTGTTTACTTAAAAAAGGTATATATCTACATTTAACAAACTTTGCAGACGACAATTTCGAAGCAGACGACATCACCGCAGGATAAGGGTTAAGCATAAACGCGTTTATTGGGAAAGAATAACATCTTCTCCACTGTATGTTTCTTTTTCTGCATATAACTACGATTAAAGCGAACATTGCTACATGTACTAATATTCATATAGCGTTCCCACTCTACAACGACATCCAATGGGAGACGAACAATGTGTACGTTGTTCGGAAGGAGTCGTTATAGGGAGGGAAATGGCTTACATTTGCAAACAGCTTGAATCCAGATCAGAAGCTGTTTGTCACTTGTTATTAAGGTTTTTTTCTGTCAAAATTTCCATTATGTAGCTTTGAGAAAAACAGCAGACGACAAATTTAAGCAGACGGTATTGCAGCCATGAAAAACGTTAGACTTAATTGTCTTGTTTCATGTGTTTGGGGAAACAGCGGCAAGGGTCGTTGTAAGGAGGGAGTCGTTGTTTAGAGGGTCGTTGTAGGGAGGGAGCACTGTATCTCCATCAACCTCTATATATTGAGTGCGAATTTATTAGATTCGTCTTAACTCTTTCCTCCCTGAAACTTTAAATAGACAATTCCAGTTTCCATTTAAGTCTAGTCCATTTCTGACATTCAATGGTCGTTTTTGTCAATGTTTTGCAATATGACAAACAGTGAAGACCCAGATCAGAGGGCTCACTGTTTGCATAGGACAAGTGCACTTTTCATATGTACACTGTTTCAAAAGAACACCTATATATGCGGTACTAGCTAGGGTTCGAAGGGTTAAAGAGAATCGCGATTCTAAGAGAAGTATTGACATATGGTTTCGGTGTGGCATAAATTAGAACGCTGAAAATATTTAGCCAACACATGTTTAACTAGAACTCTTATATATGTCTCTCTCTTTGCATACATGTACCTGTCTGTCTGTCTGTCTGTATGTCTGTATCACGGTCTGTCTATACAATTCTCTGCACAGCTGTCTGTCTATCTGCCCGTAAGAGTATCAAATTTTCTTGTTTTTGTGTTTTGTGTTTTATGGTTCAGTTATATCAAAATATGTAACTATGTAATACAAGAATGTGCATTCAATTTCAAGTACACTATTTTGGTGAGACTATATTGTAAATAGACCATTTAGCTAAAGGAAAGAATTTAAAAAGTCAACAATACGAACTTTTCTGACAACAATATACAATAGTCGATATCGCCTTACATGATTGTACAGTAAAACCTATCTATACTGACAATACAAAGAAGGCTTATTGAGTATAAAAGACAGGTAACAGCTTAAAGCAAGATGACAGTAAAACAGAAAGCTCCTACAGGAGCTTTCTGTTTTACTGTCACCTTGCTCTAAGAATGCAGTCACCTGTCAGAAACACCTAACAGTTAACACAATTTAGTGGTCGTTATAGAGAGGTTTAACTGTATATCACATGTAGTCGACAAATCTAGTTGTATTCAGTTGAAAAAACGTGTCTAATTGTCCATTGCAAACAGTTTTGGGCCAGATCAGACGCCGAGTAACTTGGCGTCTGGTTATACTCCAGCATGTTTGCCATTTAAAAAGGTCGTCTGTATTGTCAAAGTCTGACATTTTATACATGTTATTGCATTGCGTTCGCGTTAACCCCTTCACTGCCTTACCCCGAGTACAGTAGTTATTTGCAAACAGTTTGGATCCTGATCAGACGCCGCGTAACGCGGCATCTGATCTGGATTCAAGCTGTTTGTCACTCGTTATTAAGTTTTATTCTGTCAAAATGTAAATTATGTCACTTTGAGAAAAACAGCAGACGACAATTTTAAGCAGACGATATTGCAGTAGTTAAAGCATTAGGAATAAGAGTCCTGCTTAGGGAACAGCAGCAAGGGTCGTTTTAAGGAGGGGGTCGTTGTCGGGAGGGCCGTTGTAGGGAGGGAGCACTGTATATTGAGTGGACATTATTCGACAGGGTGTTTGTTCTCATCACACAAACGATTGAGATCAGCGATAACGAAATAGCTTAACCTTGAACTCCTTTACTCAGATTAAGGCCTTTCGCTACCGGAAGTCGGTCTTGCGGGCGAGCGGATATGCGTCTGGACGACACAGATTTTTTCGTACGTGTTTATACTAGGAAATTTATATAAAGGAAATGTTGATATAAATTAGTATAATCCTTCATAGCGCAGTTAGTATAGTGGTTGACTATAGTGGTTGACTAGCAATCCAAAGGTCATAGGTTCGAGACCCATCCGATCCAAATTTTTTTTTTTAGTGTCCGATTTATTGACTTGTCAATCCATAACGCAGTAATCAAGAGACATGTTATGTTTAGTCTTCGTTGATTAGTACTAGTGATGTTTACGGTCCAAGTATATGTCCACTTACCTGTACGTTTTAGTTTAATGACTTACAAGTCAATTAAATCGGTATACATGTAAACGATTTGATCGTACTATAAAGCCACACCTTGAAGCTTATACGCTAACCTTTTCAAGATCGATATTGCCCATTATAATTATGTTCAAACAATATAATAAACCTTGTATGCAAGTCCATGAATAAATAATAATGCATTTTAATGACAAAGTTTTAATTCTAAGGTAGGTAACTGTATCTAAACAACAAATATCCCACATTTTAATAAGAAAATATGTTATTACAACAAATCCTGACTGTAATATTTTCTAATTTTTTCAGACTGACTAGTTCATCAACCAAATATTTGAATAAAATGAAAACAAATATACATTGAATGAGTCAGTTTTTTGTAATTCAATTTTTTAGCATTTTGCAAAATTTAAATAGCTGATAACATCTTTCTGAACACCTTTATTCAAAATGTTTTTAGCTTTTCTTGTAATGAATGTTGTGGACTACTTATTGGGCGAGAATTATAGTCATTAGCTTTATTCATTTTTAAGAAAAATAAAATCATCAAAATTATAGGTTTTTGTCAGAAAAAAGACTTTAAAGGAAAACGGACAGCTGATGACAATATGGTCTTAGATCCTAGATTTTATCCTAAAAGCAACATTCATGAAGGTCCTGCAATTATTACTCATCGATAAGATACGAAAAAGATCGATTTACTGCATACAGGTAAGCTATCGCTAATTGGAACGGGCGCCGCCATATTGGCAAAGCTATCATTCGGAACCCTCGATTTTTATCCATTTTGTGACGACACAAAGGCCTAAACGCTGATTGGCTCTTTCACTCAACCACTGTAACTTGGACGGACATTTCACACTTCGTCAGTAAGGGTAACGGCAAGCTTAATTCAAGGTCGCATACAGTTAAAAAAAAAAGAAGATAATAGATAGATGGTATATTCATATTGATTATGATGAACTTGAAAGGTCGTGTAGATCCAGAAACGATCAGAAGCTATCGTTAATCGGCTTAGAGAAATGTCCGTTCCAATTCCCAGCTATAGAATCTGGGAAAACAATGCTGCGAAATGGCTAACAGTAGAGTATGGCGACATCCATAATACCTTGATTGATGATTATAATAATAGATCTTCAATAAAAAAAAATCTGATAATCAGTGCGATATTGTGCTGATCTAGACCTAAATGTTGAACTGGCTTAGATCTACCAACTCGTTTACAAATCAGCATTTTCTAGCTGGTTCGTCTCGGTTTAGGAATTCAACTAGATCTACATATTGTACGGGTAGATCTAGATCGGTTTTTTCTTTCTTAATTTAATCATCGCGATTCTCTAGATCCCGATCTGATAGAGCGATCTCACTTGAGTCCAAATCCGATTTTGATTGGATCTAGTTTTATCGTTCTTATTTCTGGGTGTAGTTTTACACTCGTCATTTCTGTAGAAAAAAATTCAAACAACTTTTAGATAGGCCTAAATGAATTTTAATTAAAGATTTAAATTCGAGTTTTATGGTAGACTCTAGCCTTTTTAAAAAAGCAGCATACACATCTAGATCAATACAAACCACAAGAGCTAGAAGTGTCCAATATTCTTTTTTTCTTTTCTTTTTTAAAGATCTTGGCTTTTTTGTTTTGATGTAACCCTTTCCCCCATAAATACGCCTTTTAACGCCTTTAATTAATTCCTTCATATACTGAAGAAAATAGTTTCAATATCATACTGTCACAAATAAAAATCATAAGAAATATTTTCTATATTTTAGCAGATAAAAGCTTAAAGCAGGCTGAAAGTATTTTCAACCTGTTTTAAGTGGTCACATATTTTCAGAAGTAGAAACAGGGTAAAAGGCTCGTGGCGTGTAATCGCATATTTAAGTAGCCAAATTGCTAGCCTGTGTTTAAAATCACAACCCTCTTTGACAAGTGCGGCTTATTAGATTACGTAATATGGATATTTATGCCCTGCAGGCCCTAAAGCTTCTTACTTCTTCACAGAGGGGGTCTTAGGCAGAAAGGGGTTGTGTATAATTATTTCCGGTCCATATCGTACAATTTGCAAGGCAGCTTAATTGATTAGTGGTTGATGATGAATGTCAGCATAAAATGCGATCTAGATCAAAGCCGCCTGCTGAAATATGTCCTGAATCTGTTTCGATTATGATTTTCATAGATCTTTATATAAGCTCAAGATATATAACGATAAGTAAAAAACGACATTAATACAATAAATGAGCACTCGGGTCACGTTATCTAGAGCGTTCAGTTTTGACCCAGATCAGAATATCAAATACTTTGTTCAGCAGACAATTAATCAGTTTGGATCTTAATCAGACATTGCCAGTCTCAATTGCTAGATGATAAATTGATATTCCACATTTCTCATGTCAATGACTGTGCAAAAAGTTCAGCAACAGTTTGGATCCAACTGAGATATTGAGAAACTCTGTGATTGAAAATCCAAACTAAGGTTTGAATGTATTGAAAAGCTCATTGAAGAAACTTTTATCCGTACGAGAGACTGACAAACAGTTAGGACCCAGATCGGAATCAAAACTGACTGTACTTAAAGGTCAGCAACAGTTTGGATCCAAATGAGATATTGAGAAACTCTGTGATTGAGACCTGGATGTACGAAAGTTCCCGGATGTTGCGATACCGAGAATAAAGTTTATTTTCTAAAAATGTATGTCCGATTGAGGACCAGAACCGATGTTGAACGTCACGGAAAATTCATAACAGACCAGAAAAATAATTTGATCCCCCTTATTTTATTAAATAAAAACGTAATACCTCATCCGTTTTGTACTGGATGCAGAGACAGTGTATAGCCATATGGCTATACACTGTCTCTGACTGGATCAGAGACTTTAAAGTCTCTGACTGGATGTTATAAAAATCGGCACATGTATTATCGTCTTTATCTGCTCGTGTTTTAGTCGTAGCCCCGTAAAAAAACGAAGATATCCTGGAGCCGATGTTTATGATTAATATTTACGGAAATATTAACAGATAAGACTAAATATATCGGATAAACTTTTTTCGAAAGTCACAGGGCTTCGATGCCTTTATTCACAACCAGTATTACAAATATTATCAAGAGTATCCGTGCCCGATTCCGGTGTCCTATGATATTTGCCTGATATACGCTACCTCAAGTATGGCTGGATTAAGCACTAATAGCTCGGAATTTTGATGGTTCTGCTATGCACTCATTGTCACCAAGACACCCAATCGTCATTTCATTTGTTCTTCAGCAAGTATTAACCTCCTTTGTAGGCATTTATACACAAGTATTGCAGTCGCAAATTCGTCCGGCGAATGCGCTTTCTCTTCGTCCGACCCGTCGTAGTCTCTGTCTTCTAATATTACATTCTCTGATAATTTAGGATCGAAATCGTAACACTGAAGTTCTAAAGTGTTTTTACCTTCCTCCACATGCCCAATTTTTCTCAGTATTTCAGTTTATTAATGTTATCGATGTAAATTCCGCGCACTCTACGGCATTCCCGGTTAGACTCGCTATAACCGGAAGGTCGCGGAAGGCCTTAGTTACGTCACACAGGTAAACAAAATGGCGGCCCCCATGGTCGCTTGCACAGTCATATATCACAAAGTTTAAACGGCTCTAACTACTTCATTTTTTATTATTTTTCAAAATTTCAAAGGCAGAAGGCGATTTTTTTTCAATATCTTTCATTTAAAAGATATTTATCACCAGCTGTCCATTTCCCTTTAAAGACAAACCACACGATAAATTTTGCCTATATTTACACACATTGTTTCTTAGGCTATTATCATTCTTCATGACAATTTTCATAACAATCGTATGGAAACTACGTGCATATGCGAAGTACCTTAAGCTCGACTTTATCTCTTTCTCTATACATGTATTTGCCTCTGTGTGTGTGTGTCTCGCTCTGTGGGTCTGTCTTTGTCTCTCCCTCCCCCCTCTCTCTCTCTCTGTTTTCCTCTCTCACATACACGCACTCTCTCTCCCTCTCCATTCTCTCTCTTCCTACATGTGTATCTCTGTGTCTGTATCTCTGTATGTCTGTCTGTCTGTCAGTTTGTCTGTATGTCTGTGTGCTTGTCTCTGTCTCTCTGTTTCTCTCTTCTAATTTCGGTCTCAATTTGCACACATATTTGCATTTACCCCAATTGTTTACCCTGTTTCTGTATTATGTTTCAGCAAAACCAATTAAGAAGGTATTAGTTCCTGAAGAGGTCGTGTTAAAAGAGATCGCAAAGCTCATGGTGTGTGAAGGAGACTGTGGAGTAAAGTACAAGGAATCGAACAGGTATCTATATACATTTAGATATACATGTACTGTAAAACCTCTCCGACCACTAAAACGAATGCTAATTGATTGTAAAAAAGATGTGTGACTTCCCACAATGTATTATATTGTACTTTTTCATTGCGAGAGACCAGCAAGAATAGTGAACTGTTAGTAGTAGGGTATTTAACCAATTTAGGCATAGTATCTACTAAAGCTGGCATTGCCAAACAATGAAGACCATGATGAGACGCCGCGTTACGCGGTGTCTCATCAGGATATGCACTGTTTGCTATATCAAATGAAACATTTGGCTATTTAAACATTTTAAAGCCATGTTATAACTTGGGAAATAAGGCTATGTTCGACTTAAGTTAAGCGAGTACCAGATGTCGAAATTGTACTACATGTTGTAAAAGCAATCTTAAATAAATTAATCTGGACTAGATTAAATTAGACACTGGAATTGTCCATTTGAAGTTTCAGAGATGAATATGGCTACTCATGAGTTTGTTCATACAGTAAAATATATTCTTTATTGCAGATGGTTGTTCATGATTGACAGAAATGGGAGTGTAGGCACGTTTATAAAGTATGGACATACTAATTACTTAATAGCTTCTCTACATACTGACTTGCAGCCAGAACCTATGAGAAAAGCCTTATTGGGAGCTTTAAAGTAAGCAAGTCATTTGCTTTTCTTTCCTTTGTGTACGCGTATATGTAGTGTACTTATTTTACGTTACTGCATACAGTGCTCCCTCCTAACAACGATTCCCTCCTTACAACGACCCTTACCGCAGTTTCCTAAACAGGACAGTTATGTCCAACCTATTCACGGCTGCAATGTCGTTTGCTTAAAATTATCGTTTGCTGTTTTTCTCAAAGTGACATAATTGAAAAAACCTTAATGACGAGTGACAAACAGCTTGAATCCAGATCAGACGCCGCGTTACGCGAAGTCTGATCTGCATTTAAACTGTTTGCAAATGTCCCTCCCCATAACGACTCCCTCCGAACAACGCACACATTTTGTGTCTCCCGTTGGGTGTCGTTGTAGCGAGGGAGCGCTGTATTTCTTCTTTTTATTCATCAGTTTCTAAACTGTTGTATTTACAAAGCCAGCGTAAAACTGTTTGCGGCTCATGCGCGTACTTGTTGGGGGTTTCTTCCCTTGTTTGCTAAATTGTTTATTTCTGAACTTTTAAAAGTAAATAAAACAGTTTCAATTTTAGCATAACTCATAATAAAGTTAAAATAGTTTAAAAAACACTGACATGCTTATCCGGATAAAACAGTCTTGCGCCTGATCAAACGACAACTTAATCTACGTCTGATTTGGCAACAAACTGTCATTATTATAGCTCAGAATGTATATCGCATGTTTAATTGTGTAATGGCAAGGATCATTTGAATTATTTAAGGTACGGGAAACCTAACGTTATAGATATTTCGGGCACTGATCAGGCAGGAATAATGGAGAAAATCAAGGAGAAGTATGACGAGATTTACAAAGGTCTTTACGATGACATCATGGACAGAAGTATCAAAGAAGAAGACAAGTAAGTTGCTAATACAATACACTAACCTGTTACGACCAACTAAAGAAGCTATTTTTAGTAGTTATGCTATAGGCCTATATAAATTCGCATTAATCTTTTGTTCTATATATCAAACTTCATTCATGGACACCAGACACCTTCCTACCCTCAAGCCACGACAAGGCAGGGAGGTCAGTAGTATAGTATACTGGCTATTCCCACTTCGATGTTAAGCTGTTAAGCCAAATCTAAAAATAGGTATGACGCATCACCCCGAATCTCCGAGAGCCTCATTAGCGTCATTCATCGCGCTTATCTGTTGTTCTTTGACAGCTGGTTAAATTGTGCGAAGCTCGTGCAATGGCGGGGTTGGCTCCTCATCTTAATCAAAGGACCGACAAACGAACGGACTCTAGGAGCTTTCTGTTTTACTGTCAACTTGCTTTAAGCAGTCACCTGTCTTTTATACAATCAAATAGCCTTCTATTAAGTGGTCGTAATAGAAAGGTTATACTGCATTATTTCTCCATTTAACCAATCAATCTACAGATACACCTTTTTATCAATCTACAGATACACCTTTTTATGCAACTTATTTATTTCTCAAATGAATAAAATAGTTCAATTTTAAATAGTTGTAAATATACACATCAAGAAATGTTTTCAGGGCCTGTATTCTTTTACCATTTAGAAATGCACATACCACAGAAAACAAATAAATGGACTGCACTAATTTGAAAACTGGAACTGTCCATTAAATGTTCCTTGGATGAATGAGTTCAAGGAAAATCTCGTGTAACGAGTTAGGTCAGGGTTCAAACAGTTCCAGTTTTCAAATTAGTGCAGTCCATTTATTTGTTTTCTGTGGTATGTGCATTTCTAAATGGTAAAAGAATACAGGCCCTGAAAACATTTCTTGATGTGTATATTTACAACTATTTAAAATTGAACTATTTTATTCATTTGAGAAATAAATAAGTTGCATAAAAAGGTGTATCTGTAGATTGATTGGTTAAATGGAGAAATAATGCAGTATAACCTTTCTATTACGACCACTTAATAGAAGGCTATTTGATTGTATAAAAGACAGGTGACTGCTTAAAGCAAGTTGACAGTAAAACAGAAAGCTCCTAGAGTCCGTTCGTTTGTCGGTCCTTTGATTAAGATGAGGAGCCAACCCCGCCATTGCACGAGCTTCGCACAATTTAACCAGCTGTCAAAGAACAACAGATAAGCGCGATGAATGACGCTAATGAGGCTCTCGGAGATTCGGGGTGATGCGTCATACCTATTTTTAGATTTGGCTTAACAGTTTAACATCGAAGGGGGAATATCCAGTATACTATACTACTAAGGTCTATGGGGGCATTTTGTGTTAAACGACATGTTTTAAACTTTATGTGCATAAATGAATGATGTATTGATGCATGACACTCTAATAAACAATTATGTCTGTCTGTCTCTATGTCTATTACTAAGCTCCGCTGAAAAAGACTGCTCTATGAGTAATGCATGCAAGTAGAACATCATGTGCAACTCACTTTTACATTTGTAGGTATATGAAACTGTACGTACCCGCCACTGATGATGATGAATACAAGAACCAGTTTGAATACCGCGTGGATGACTTCCACTTCATGATCCTCACTGACTTAGACCCGGCTTCAACTGCCATGGAGGATTTCTTCCCGGTCATAATCAACTAAAATACCAAAATAGTGTTCATAACGGAATATTTACAATCTTTGGATTAGGTCCCAATGTTATAAAGCGTTTGATTTGAGTCTAAAATCGTTACCAAGCATTTGATTGGTCAGATTTGAACAAAAGTTCAGATCTGACCAATTAAATGCTTGGGAACGATCTCGGACTCGACTCCAAACCATAGGTATTTCTGGAGTTTTCTATGACCCAAACTGTACTTATAAATTGTTTAAATATACCCACATACATGTACTCATAAAATATCATTAACAACAATTTCATAAAGTTTAAAATAAGTTTTTCAAAAACAAAAAACTGTGTTTCTTTCGAATAGACTTATTATATGAAAAGGTTACCATGATTGAAAATGCAGCCTTTCCCGTAACTTTCTCAAATGCTGGTCGATTTTGACAAATAATGGCTCTTTGTTTTTGAAATGACATCTTTATCAACAATCAATAAAAAAAATACCACCAGTCCATCAACAAACTTGTTATTAAGCAGTGTGGACGAATGATGACGAGCTGTGGATGAATGTTGACGAGCTAAGTGCTGCTTACAATTTGACAAAAATCACATTAAATTGGTTGATAATGGTATTGCGGACTATTTATCTGTTTAGAAGACAGATGTGCCGAAATAATAAGCGATTATATATGACAAAATCTATAAATATTTGACAAAGTAATGAGATAAGGAAAGTCGGGTTGTATTTTCACTCAAAGCAACATGGCCTCCTGTTAAATCAGTAGTAAAAAAAATTTTGAGAAAAAATCAGCTTTTCGAAAAAGTTGTTTTAAACTTCTGGAAATTATTTTAAATGAGATTTATTGGATATGTGGGTGCATTTTGTAAGCATTGTTGTGACAAAAAGACAATTCACATTTCTACTGTACTCACATGTTTGGTAAACAAGGTCAAGGGAAGCAACTTTTGGAATTTTTTATTCTTGCTTGAAAAGGTTATGACTAAAATATCGTCTCATCAGCCATTCATTTATTTATCCTAGTTGTGCGCCAAATTTCTGTGCTATAGACGACAGGGTCCTAGGTAATAAAGATTTTGAGTTGAGTCCGAGATCATTCTCAAGGATTTGATTGGTCAGATTTGAGGCTAGGCTCAAATCTGACCAATCAAATGTTTGAGACTCATTGTCAACTCAAACTCTTTGTTACCTTGGACACAGGGTCTTGTTAAAACTGTTTGAAAATGTTTAAAATATGGTACAACAAATAATGCCTTACAACATAGTAGATACCCTTCACTGCCACGATGTCACATCCTTTAAAACAACAACAAATCTGTCGTCCGCTTTTATTTCTCAAATTTAATTTCAGGTAAATTTACTAAAGTAATATAGTAATTACGTTTCAAACAGTTTGGATCCTAAACAGATGCCGCGTTACGCGGCGTCTGATCACGATCCAAACTGTTTGCAACTGAACATGGTACAGTGGTCCACTGGAGAATGTGTTATTCTTTCCCAATAAACGCGTTTACGCTATAACGTTTATTTCCACTGCAAACAATTTGGAGCCAGATCAGACGCCGGGTAACCCGGCGTCTGATCAGGCTCCAAACTGTTTGCCACTCAGATCAAAATGAATTGTCAGAAATATTTAAAAATTGACATTTTCTACCTTTTAGTGCTATGCGTTTGCGTTTCGTTTGCGTTTAAACGGGAAAGAATAACGTTTTCTCCACAGTAGGTCTACTCATAGCAAGATATGCCAATAAAGGGGTTAAAGAAGGTTTAGCTTAAGCAGAACATAAGCTCTTACTCCTAGATTATATTTCTGCTTTACGTCTACCCTTCTATATCAGGCACGTAGGAAGCAAAATGGGACTGGGGGCACACTCTTCATTGGACTTTTCTTTTTGGTTGTACGCTAAAATTTGTGAAGAAACAACGGTTACTATTACAAAATTATTGCCCCTCCCTCACCCCACCCACTCTGTTCCTACGGGCCTGTGTATACATGTATAAGCTACAATCTGTATGAAACACTGAGAACAAGCTTTTGCGGAAGATTATAACGGTCTTAGTTAAACTTCTTCGAAGAGACGATTTTAATGAGCAGTCACAACAGGTTTAATGGAGACCTGAGGCCCATTTCATAAAACTTCGTACGACAAATGTTGTCGTAAGTCAGATTATAAAAGTCTCAATAATTATTTATTTCTCCAAATAACCCTGTCTTGTGACATCTCATTGGAATCGTCTTGAGAAATCATAAATAAAATGTATTTTAAAGTTTTCACTTACGACCGTTTTTGGCGTACGAAGTTTTATGAAACGTGCACTGATTTTTGCGTTTATATTATTGGAGTTATATGTAATGGATGTATCCACGCAATTTAGTTGAAATCGGTTGTCAGTTGCAATAGCATGCATGTTGTTGTTTTTATTTATGTTCATGTATTATATCTGTAATGCGTGAGACAGAGAGATAGATAGAGAGAGACACACAGAGAAAGAGAGAAAGAGAGGGAGGGGGATAGAGAGAAAGAGAGAGGTTTGCATTTATTACTATGTTCAGTACATTTGAAGGTCGTTATTACTGCAATATTTAAAATCCGTCCTCATATTGATATTTCATTCGTTTTGTTGGCTGTCGCTGTTAATCCAACCTAATCTCAACAGTTAACATGTCAAACTACGCCTCATATATACATGTACATGCATTACGGATAATCTTTTATACACAAAGGTATTTTTACCTTCTAGAAATGATTGAGTAAGAAATTAAATTTTTCACAAACTTACTTGTTACTCGTTTGGTATTTTTTTCCCCTCCCATCGTATAGCCTGGTCCAAGCTTATAAAAGCGTTTGAGCTGAGTCTGAGTGTGTTCTCAAGCATTTGATTGGTCAGATTTGAGCATAGGCTCAAATCTGACCTAATCAAATGCTTGAGAACGACTTTAGACTCAACTGAAAAGCTTTATAACCTTGGACCCTGTTTTCAGTATTGAAGCCAGATAAAGACCACGGGGACGCATAGCAGATGAAGGTAAAAGGCATCTTCCGTCTGCATGACATGATACGACCCTCTTTCCTGTGGAAACGTTTCCGTACTTTATTACCCTAGTATAGTAGTTCAGATGATAGATTTCACCTGCATTAACACCGAGAACAATTCACCTTAATTAGTGATCGCAACTGCACATGTGCATTTTGTTATTTAATGCAAGTAGAGTATTGCTAAAATCAGTACATGTGTATATGGTGAGCACATAAACTTTAATCAAACATTTAACTTAATCCTTACACCATAACCTGTTTCTAGTTTTTGAGACAGTTGAACGAGTGACAAACAGCTTGAATCCAGATCAGACGTATAGCAGAATGCGCACTGAGGCGTGCCTTATCTTCAACTTGCTTTAAGTTAACATCAGTTAGGATATAGAAAATATTTCTTATGGTACATATGTTTGCATTTGTGACTGTACAAAGTGGATCAATTTTCGTAGTGTGAGGAAAAAGGGCGTATATGAAATAAAGGGTTATGGATTGAACGTCAAAAGTTGGGGATCACGTAATATTTATCGACGCGTCAACAATCTTTCGCATGCATTTCTGTTAATACTAGAAAAAAAAACCTTTAAGTATTGACTATTGTTATTATGTCATGGAATTGACCTTCTTTTCTATATATTTTTTCATATATAAAATGAAGAAAAGAAATACAATTAAAACAGTAAACTAGAACGACAACGTCAAAATGACGCTGTAAGATGTAATACAAAATTTCAACACAAGATCGAAAAATAAACAAAAAACGTACAGACAGACAGTCAATAACCTTTGACACCCCGGGTCCCGGTTTATTTTGAAGGGGGATAATAGCATGACTGTGTATGCTAGCAATCATATGAGAGGCTGTGGTCCGTTTCATTAAACTTTGTACGACAAAAACGGCGGTCGTAAGTCAAAACTTGAAAATACATGTACGAGTACATATAATTTCTGATTTCTCTATCTAATCCTGTCTTGTGACCTCTCTTTGGAATCGTCTTTTCATGATTACATGTCGATGGAGAAATAAATAATAATCGAGACTTTTATGATCTGGATGCAAACAGTTTGCAAGATCAAATTATGGCAGCCTTGGAACACATGCATTTGGTATCTAAGTATTTGTATCTGTATTTACACGCAGGTTTTCTAGAGTGTTTTTGAGCAACGTACATTTTGTACAACTTAATTAATTCACCCCTGAAACTTCATATGGACATTAACTTTTCGCTATATGTCATGCTATGGTCTATTGACATCTATTTATACCAATTTTACCAACTTATTAGGCATGTAATGGGCTTTTACATTACACATGCATTTTTTACCTGATAGATAGATAGAGTTTATTCAGGTAACAATATGCATATCATGGCAATCAACAATAAGTATACACAAATCAACCAAAAAGTAACACATCATGTATACAAATGAAGAGAATCATGACAGGCACACCAATACCAAGGATAACACAAAAAAGAGAAAATAAGGTTCCCTTATTTCCATTATGGTCCCTGATATTGGTGGCTGAAACCATGAAAGGTCATGTATTTTAAATATTAAATGTATCATCAATTGATATCACCTATGTATGTATCAATTATAGACTACTTTATGAGATCATATGTACTTAGCAGATATCACATTTAACTTTTGCATAGGTATATAAATGCTTAAAAATGAAATATTCCGTTTTTAAAATGGTTACATATCTTAATGAAAGGTGATACATTATGCTCTGTTGTAAACTTCCGAAAGCTTTAATGACGTCTGCAACAATTCTATGAGATATGGTTTTAGAAAATGTGAAAAGATATCAAACAGTTTGGATACAGATGAGATGCAATATCGAGATGCAATATCTTGCAAAATGACATAGAGTGTCGACCCTGACCAAAAGGCACCGATCCTGCATGCATGAGCCCTCTGATCAGGGTCTACCGTCACCAGGACTGTTTGCCGCGGCAAAAGAGATATACTTTTCAGAGGTACAGTGTTGTCACGCACGAGTATACTCGTCATTAGGGTTGAATGAGATAAAGAAGACAATGTTGGAAATGTCAGTAAACTCGTCTCGGGCCTTGATAAATATTTAACAGGGCACTATTCCTGTCTCTAAATATTTACATATCGACTCATTTTAGCAGACGACAAATATTCAGTGCTAAAAGAATAAACGGATGTGTCACATGAAATGATTTTTGGAGGGGATTTTGTACAGTCGGACTTCGATATCTCGTTCTCACATAAGTAGAACTTAGCCGTCTTTCGTACGTTTAATATCGATAAACTGAGCTCGCTTAAGTCGAACATACCCGTATTTCAAAGTCAAAACGTGGCTAAGCCACGTTTTGACTTTGAAATACGGGTAAGTTAATCTTAAGCGATTTCGAGATAATTCGTTTCGACTGTATTTCGTTGGTCAAACGCAAACAAATGATCGATATCGACACAATATTCTATTTTTAAACGTATGCGCCGCGATACAGCTTTAATGCTGTCCTGTGGGGTATAAACGTTATTATATAAGTAGAAGCGTTTCACAGAACAAATCAGTTTGATAAGCGGGTGGATAGAGTTGACTAAGTGGGACGTTAATAAATTTTACAGGTTTTAGTTTAATCATTGTTAAAAAAAGTTTGAAACATGCCTCCTAAAAAAACAACTGTTACAAAACCGGCTGCCAAAGGAACTACGGCAACGAAGGCGCCGGTGAAAGGGGCCGCTAAAGGAGCTGCTGCAGGACCAGGGGCCAAAGGCGGAGCGAAAGGAGGAAAGGTTGAAGAGAAAAAAGAACCAGGTTAGTGCGGAATTAATGCCCAGTCGCTTTGTAAACTTTATTATTTTATAAAACATTTTACGATCTATTTGATCCGAGTTGCAAACTGTTAAGACCCTGATTAGAGGCCTGGCCCCGAGGTTATAAAACTTAAAACGAACTCTGTGCTCAAAACTCAGAATTTTTCTCAACTCATAATTCTCTGGCAAACATTTTATATACAACGAGTATTTGCATACATAATTCTACGGTAAAGATATATCCAAATGAGGAAACAGAAATAAGTTAATGCATGTTATGTAAAAACTAGAGCATGATATCAAAACTGAGTTTTGAGCACAGAGTTCGTTTTAAGTTTTATAACCTCGGGGCCAGGTTGCCAGGCATCTGATCTGGTCCAAAGCTGTTTGCATTGGACATCATTTTTTTTAGCACAAACGCGTATATAGGAAAAGAATACCGTGTTCTCTACAGTATGTTTCTTTCTCTACTTATAATTCAGAACAACGACCAAGGCGAATCTTTTTAATATGTGTACTAACATTTTTATATCTCCACCAAACTTTATGGTGTGTGCATTCATTAGAATCGTCTGGAAAAGAATCGCGAATCTTAAAAGAAGTCATGCCATATTGTTTCGGCGAAGCATAAATGAGAAAACGCTGGAAATGCTAAGTAAACCCACGTTTAACTGAAACTCTTATAAGATATGTACAATGTATAAGATAAAAAGGGACTAATCTAAAATATAACCATGGAAGAATCCACTGGTATGCACTGTGCAGATATGCACCAAGAGAAATATTTTCTATATTTTCTGCTTTATTATCAACCTGCTTTAAGTGGTCACCTTTCTTCAAACTATAAACAGGCTATGAGGTACATGTAATGGGTTATTGGGGAAAAACATTTAAGACGTATAAATCTATTGGGTTCTGGGTTATTTTGAAATACGGATGAGTTCGACTGACGCGAAATCGATCTATCGTGGTACGATTGTAATTCAATCTATATTGAGTGGACATACATAGTTCGATAGGGTGCTTGTTGTCATCACACAACCGACTGAGACCATCGATAACGAAACGGCTTAACCTTGAACTCCTTCACTGAGATTAAGCTCGACTTGGCTTATATTTGCAAACATTTTGGATCCAGATCAGACGCCGCGTAACGCGGCGTCTGATCTGGATCCAAACTGTTTGTACCTCACATAAATTTCATCTTCCGGTTAAAAAGTATAAAAACTGATCTTGATGTGTTTGCGCAGACGATATATAGTAGAATCTAGATCTATTTGAAGCAAACGACAATTCAGCACGATAAGGTTTAACCATTGAGCTCCTTCGGTGGATCCAATCTGATTGCAAAATTCTGTTAAGCAAAGTAACGTTTAGGATGACAAGGGCTAAACTAGGCCTCGATTGACAAACATCTTATATCCAGATAAGACCGCACGTTTAATGGGAACTGATCGTGTTCCAAACTATTTATAAAGATCTTCAATCTAACGTTTTACAGTGTAGAAACTAGAAAGGGTTTAAAATACTAAGGTTGCTTAAAGGTTATCCCTTGAATAGCAGGCTTAGACAAACTGTACAATACACAATACTGATTCGTTAAAATGTTTTAACGGAAATTAAAAGACAACACTAAAAATGTGTCACCATCGCATCTCTCTTTCTTTCTCATTCTCTTTCTTTCTCCCTATCTCTCTCTCTTTCTCTTTCTATATCTCTCTCCTCTCTCTCTCTCTCCCTGTATTTCTCTGTATGTCACTCTTTGTCATTCTCTGTCTGTCTGTCTCTGTTTGGCCTGTCATTCTGTCTATCTCTCTCTACCTTACCAGTGTCTGTCTTTCTGCGTGTCTCATTCAGTTTCCGCTTCCATCTCTCTATATATGTACTATGTAGTAGTGTAAAATGTAAATAAAGAAATGATGTTTATCTGATCGTATTAATTATCTGTCCAGTTACAGTTCCCGTTCCCATAAATATGATATACCCAATACACAAGTTGTGTGTCTGCACCAGTATAAAGTCGAACAAATTTTAATGCCCCCAGGGTGTTCGAAGTTTCGAAGTTCGACTGTATAATGCTTATCTCTTTCTCTGTCTCTCTCCTACCAGTGGTCTGTCTGTCTCAATATTTCGCTTATATATTCTTAATACTTTTTTTCAATCTTTCTTTCTGTCTGTCTCACTTTTCTGATTATAAATAGCTTTCTTTATATACCTTTCTTTATGCTTGCCTGTCTCTTCTAGTCTGTCCCGTGTGGTCTATATTTGTCTTTGCCAATGTCTATATCTCTATCTGTCTCTCTCTCTCTCTCTCCCCTTCTCTCTCTCTCTCTCTCTTTCTGCAACGTTATATGTGCCCTTTCTATGTCTCTCTGTATATGTATCTTTCTCTCTGTCTCTGTCTGTCTGTATGTATGTCCCTGTGATAAAAGGGTAACGTTGTTTTTTTCCAAAGTGTTTACTTCTTTATTGTCTATGTTTCAGCAAAGCCAATTAAGAATGTATTAGTTCCTGAAGAGATTGGGTTAAAGGAGATCGCAAAGGTCATGACTTGTACCGGGGATTGCGGACAAAATTACAAGAAATCTAACAGGTATATCTATTATATATTACAGCCAATCTGTGTAACCATTCAGTCATTTCACGAAATGACCAAAAAAACTGTTTCACTTAGTCAGTTCACGAAATACTTGAAATTTCAGCCATTTCATGAAATGACTGAAATTGACAGGCCACTTTTATGCAAATTGGCTAGAAACCTTTAACAGGATTTCAGGCATTTTTTTAAATGAAATTTATTTAACTAATTCTACAGCAGTTGTTCAACCATATCATTCAATATGCATAATGTTATATAAATAAAGGATCTAACATCAGTGTTCATAGTTTATAATATTGGATACATAAAACGAGTCTTTTAGAAAACGATAAAAACGAGGCTTGCCGAGTTTTTATCGTTTTCTAAAAGACTCGTTTTATAAATCAAATGAATTATGTACTCTATTTATAACATAACCTGGCAATGCTGTTTTACCATCTCGGTAGATTGCTAGCTTCACTATATAAGTGAAAGGATGACGCGTGAATGGACCGCTCAAAAGAAGTAGATCCAATGTTAATTCCGATTTATTCAAAATAAATCAAGGGAGCAAATATTTCCTGTCCCTACCCATCTATAGCCACTCGAGAACGCCTCGACAGAAATGTCGCTTGACGTCATATTTGTTTACACATTTTGACAGCGCGTATACATACACATTTGAGTACGGCAACATCATTTGCATATTTAAACCACTAGTTATATAGGAGAAATAAACAATGAGTACTATTCAACACTCGCAACGTAGGTTGTGTTATAATTAAGAAATAATCTATGTTCTACCGTTGTGAAACGGTATTTTACACCGGTTGGGAGTTGTGATGCGTATGAATTGTACACGAAGGCCGAAGGCCTGAGTGGTCAATTCATGCGCATCACAACGACCAGCCGTTGTAAAATACCGTTTCACAACGGAAGAACATAGATTATTTCGATTCTAACATGCCCAGATGTAAAGAAATTAATTAGAAAGGAAATCAAATGTTTCAAACTTATTTCCTCAGCGGATGCAGTTTTTCGACCGAATAACTGCTCCCGCGGCTTTTACAAGAATCTAACACCCAACTGCAAATTTACGCACAGCAGGGAATTCGCACACACAATAAACATTTACCGACCCACCATCTGGCAGAGAACAAACATAACATGAAACAAGACAGAAAAATGGAGAATTTACAGTAAAATGACTGGTTAAAAGTATATGGTCTTTACGTAACACGTCACGTCATTTCACCGCGGGAGGCGCGGGGTAGGGAAGAGCGTTGTAAAACGTCCCAGGTATACCACGATGAGCTTGTTCTATTTTTATAGGTACCAAAACGCGTGTCATGTTAGAATACTTAATAACTAATGTACTGTTTGCTATTTCATATGAAATGTTCTGTCGTGTGTGCAAACACTGTAATAGTTTTAGATCACCTTGGGTATCTATAATGAAATAGTCCAGCAAGGAGAGTTAATTGCAACAAGGAGACACGGAGAGTTAATTGCAATATTCAGGCATCCAGTTCATGCACAAATAATTATTGATAAGTACAAATGTCAACATGTTTCCGTGCATTATTGAAGTTTCAGAGGTGTTTAGGGTTACTCGTGAGTTTTACATACATGTATTTCATACTTTCTTTATTGCAGATGGTTGTTCATGATTGACAGAAATGGGAATGTCGGAACGTTTATCAAATATAGAGATACTAATTACATAGTAGCATCTCTAGGCACTGATTTGCAGCCTGAACCTATGAGAAAAGCGTTAATGGGATCTTTACGGTAAATTTACAAGCCATTTGTTTTACTTTTATTGACTTACTTTTTTTTTTTTTATCTTAAAGCCATATTATTAAATTACTTCTTGTTATATGGTTGTAGTATTCTGTTTATTCTGTTGTATTGACAAAGCCAGTGTCATTCCTTATCAGATCTAATTTTTGCCCATTTTTATGTTTCTCGTTGGTTCATTTTTGTTTGTGTGTGCGGTTGGGTTTATTTTTATTTTATTTTTTTTATTATTGAAATATATATATGTACATGTAAATACATGTAATAATATAAGACCCTTTCAATTACAGAAGAACTCATAATAAAAAATTTAAGTAGTTTAACTCTTTCCTCCCTGAAACTTTAAATGGACAATTCCAGTTTCCATTTAAGTCTAGTCCATTTCTGACTTTTAATGGTTGTTTTTGTCAATGTTTGGCATTATGACAAACAGTGAAGACCCTGATCAGAGGGCTCCTTTCGGAGCCCTCTGATCTGGGTCTTCACTGTTTGCATAGGACATGTGTACTATTCACATGTACACTGCTTGAAAAAGACGCCTATATGCGGGACTAGGGTTCAAAGGGTTAAAGAAACGTTGATATATAATAAGTATCAAACAGTTTTGAGCATTGTTTTAGCTTTAACCCTTTCACCGTCGGAGTCGTATAAAGTCGAATTTGCAAAAACAGTTTGGATCCGGATCAGACGCCGCCTAAAACTGCGTCTGATCAGGATCCAAACTGTTTGACACTCGTGTCAACATTTCTTAAGTCATCCTACACGAAATCTAACTTCGAAACGATCTTACAGACAACAATATTAAAGCAGACGATAAAATAGCTGTGAGGGGGTAAATATCTCACGATTAATTTGGCACCGAAAGGGTTAAATGTATACTAATTTTCGCACGTTTACTGTTTGTATTGAAATAGGTCATTTCAATATTTTAGGTTCGGGAAACCTAACGTTTTAGATATTTCGGGTACTGATCAGGCAGGAATAATGGAGAAAGTCAAGGAGAAGTATGACGAGATTTACAAAGGTCTTTACGATGACATCATGGACCGAAGTATCCTACAAGGAGACAAGTAAGATGATTAAACAGTACAGTCGAACTTCGATATCTCGAACTCGCTTAACTCGAATTATTCGATATTTCGAAACATGAAGTTGCCATGAAGTCGTGCTCGGTTTAGGTGAACATACCCGTGTTTCAAAGTTAAAACGCGGCTGCGTTTTTACTTTGAAATACGGGTATGTTCAGATTAGTCGAAATCATCTTCCTGAAATCATTATCATCTCACCCCTTCATCTTTCATCATTCATCGGCGCTATACGACATATTTTGTGTCGCAGTACCGTAAACCCCAACTCATCCACTCATCCAGCCATAATCCATTAATTCACGGAGTTTCTTGAAACAATTACACTTTAACAGATGCATGTGAGTTTCTAAAAATAGAAACACGATGTCAAAGCAATGCAGCCTGTAACAGTCTGTGTCTCCTAATTTTGCACTCACAATTCATCTCAAGTTGAAATTGTAAAAGTACATAGACCAGACTGATCCCATGTCCAATCAAACCATTCGGATTTAAGCAGGTGCCCTTAAACCTAGATTTCTTATCACTTATCATTGCCTGAAAATGTGAAAATGTTGGTCTAAATAGATGTCATTCAGCTCCACTGAAAAAGACTGTTCTATAAATAAATTGGATGCGAATTCTTTCTCTTGCTGCCTGCAAGTAATACGTCATGTGCAACTCACTTTTACATTTGTAGGTATATGAAACTGTACGTACCCGCCACTGATGGTGATGAATACAAGAACGAGTTTGAATACAAGGTAGACGACTTCCACTTCATGGTCCTCACTGACTTAGACCCGGCTTCAACTGCCATGGAGGATTTCTTCCCGGTCATTATCAGCTAAAACACCGAGAAAGTGTTCATAATAGAATGTCTACAATCTTTAGATTGATCCCCAAGGTTATAAAGCGTTTGCATTAAGTCTGAAATCGTTATCAAGCATTTGATAGGTCAGATTTGAGAAAAAAATCTCAATTCTGACCAATCAATGCTTGAGAACGATCTCAGACTCAACTCAAACGTGTTGAAGCCTTTTATTATGTTACAATATCGTCTGCTTGAAAAAAGAAGAACAGCTCAATATAGGTGTTAAATAAATAGGATCATGGTCCCAAAATTACAAAGTTATTGCTGTTATAGTTTATCCTGTTTAGCTGTTGAGTTTGAAGTCGTTCTCAAACATTGGTTTATCAGATTTGAGTCTAGGCTCGAATCTGACCAATCAAATGCTTGAGAACAAATTCATACTCAACTCAAACGCTTTGTAACATTGGACCAATATTTGACGTCGAGTCGCGTAAATAGATGGCAGGCATGGTTCAAAGTGCATGAAAATAAAACATGGTACAGCAAAAAATGTCTTACAACACAGTAGATACCCTTGACTGCTATGACTCTACATCTTTTTAAACAACAACACATTTGTCGATTGCTTTTATTTCTCTTTTTTCTCAGGTACATTGACTACAGTAATACCGTTATGCGTTTCAAACAGTTTGGATCCTGAACAGACACCGCGTTACGCGACGCCTGATTACGAACAATACTGTTTGCAAATTAACCCATTTGTGTCCACGATCCCATATATTGGACATAGGCAAACAGTGTAGACTCGGATCAGACGCCGCATCATGCGGCGTCTGATCAGAGTCTATACTGTTTGCTGATAGGAATTTTAATATAAAACAAAATGAAAATGAATTTTTTGACCAGGCATCCCTTTGATAAAAATTTGATTAATCCAATATTCAAACATGGAAGAATCCAATGGGTATAAATGGGTTAACGTGGTACTCAGCATAAGGCAGTAAAGCGATTAAAACAGGTTTTAGCTAACGCAGAAATTAAGCTCCTACTCCTAGATTATATTTCTGCTTAAATGTTTACCCTGCTATATATACTCGTATAAGCTAGTGTAAACGCTAAAAACAAGTATGACGCGCTTAGTTAAAATATTTCGAACATACGATTTTATAAGCAGTCATAACGGGTTTAATATATACCTGAATTTTGATTCTATATTATTGGAGCTATGTAATGGATGCACCACACAATTTAGGTGGTATGCCCAAGAATCGTTTGTCAGTTGCAATAGCATGCATGTTGTTTGTGTTTTTGTTTATATACATGTAACTGTAATGCGTGAGACAGAGAGACATAGAAAGAGAGAGAGAGAGAGAGGTGGGAAGAGAGAGAGATAGATACAGAGATATACAGAGAAAGAGAGAGCGATTTGCATTTATTAATATGTTGAAGAACGTTATTTCTGCAATATTTAAATCCGTCCTCGTATTTATATTTCATTTCGTTGTAGTGGCTGTCGCTGTTAATCCAACCTAATCTCAACAGTGAACATGCCAAACAATGTCTCATATATTTATTAGAGATAATCTTTTATACACAGAGGTAATTTTACCTACTAAATGGTTTAAATAGTATTAAATAAATGTTTCACAAACTTGTTACTCGTTTTGCTATTTTAAACCTCAGGACTGCCATAAGTTGACATGAAAAATCCTAAGATTTCCAAATTTGCAATTTTCAAGTGCGAATATACGAATCGTACCTTTACCCCATAGCCTGTTTCTAGTTTAGTTGACATATGACTACTTAAAGCAGACTGGAAGTAAAGCAGAATGCGCCTTATGGCGCATTCTGCTTTACTTTCAGCCTGCTTTAAGCTACCATGGATGTTCTAGAAAAAAATCCGAAGATTTAGGAAACATCCGGAGAAATGGCAGCCCTGAAACCTCCTCCTCTCCGTCTTGTTTTTCAGTATTGAAGAGGGTTGTTTAAAGCTGAATGAAAGTAAAGCAGAATGCTCCGTGTGGAGCATTCTGCTTGACCTTCAGTTTGCTTTAAGCTACTGTCTGCTATGGTATAGAAATATTATTCTTAGCCTCTTCATCGTCGTGACGTCATCTATTTTATACAGTTGTCGTCTGCTGTTATTTCTCAAACTTTTATTTCATGCAATATATTTCCGCAGAAACATCTATACGAGTGCCAAACAGTTTGAATCCTAATCAGACGCGGATTTCTGTGGTGTCTGATTAACCCTTTGCCTGCCAATTGCCACTTCACTGTTTTTGGCAAACAGTTCGGACCCAGATCAGACGCCGCGTAGCGCTGTGCCTGATCTGGATCCAAACTGTTTGGCACTCGACATTTGGGGTTCTTTAGTTAAAAATGTATAAATATTGATTTAACATATTTTACAGACGACACTTTTAAAGCAGACGATTTTGCAACTGGATAAGGGTTCAGATTAATACCATCATACAGTGGAGAATCTGTTATTCTTTCCCAATTTCAGTGAGCAGACGCCGCGATACGCGATATTTGATCAGGATCCAAACTGTTTGCAAATAACTGTTGTAGATCTACTGGTGGTGAGACAGTGAATGGGTTAACGACAGATTTATTTCGGTAAAAAGTGTACATAACATGGCAAAGCATACTTCTAAGAGCAAAGTATTGTCGTAATTATGATACAGTGAAAACATGCTCGTGCGGTCCTTATAATACTCAAAATACAAGTAGGCCTATAGTGCTAAACTAGGTAAATAGCTTAAAGCAGAATCAAAATAAAGCCGAAAGCTTAATTGAACGCAGTATGAAAGTAAAAGCGTTCTACTTTGCTCACATCTTAAAGCATGCACATGCACTGAACAATGAAAACAATTTTAATCAGGGCTTCCATAAGTTGATCATAAAAATCCTAAGATTTCAAATTTTCAAATTTTTCAGACGCAGTTTTACTAATCGTACCACATGACTACTTAAAACAGGTTGAAAGTAAAGCAGAATGCGCCTTAAGGCGCATTCTACTTTACTTTCAGCCTGTTTTAAGCTACGATCTGCTAGGATAAAAATCCGAATACTTAAAGGAAAAATCCGGAGAAATGGCAGCCCTGAAAACTGTTTTTAATGATTTCAGTCATTGAAACCATCTACACTTAACGAATCTTCTTTATATAATACAAAACAAAAAATATATAAATTGGAACGAAAAATATGAGTGAGTAAAACAAGTCGGTTTCTCAAAAAGAGAGAAGGAACGTATACAGAAACCTCAGGTGCGATTCCCTACTCTTATTCGCTGGTTATTTTAGATACCCAGTGTAAAGGATCAATACATTGGGTTTCGGTTTTTATAAAGTCTTATCCGAAGGAATTGTTCGGGCGGGGGATCGATCTCACGACCCCTGGTATCGTAGTCGAGCGCGTTACTCTTCGACCACGTCCGACGGTGAGTGTAACAAAAAGTCATTAAAACAGTATTTTTTGTCAATTTAGACAAACAAACGGTTTTAATTCAGTAACGCCTTTGTCCAGCATCGTTTATAATAGCTTGACGTCGACGTCATATCGACGTTACGCATAGTTGAACGGCTATTCAACGTCGCTCGGTCAAGATATTCGTCCAACATGTTTTCCTAATATGCGGCTTGATATCGAATGAAACAGAAAAATATCGAAACAATTTCTCAAGAGTTCGCGATTTTCTCGTGCAAATTAAGTTTTTTGTCGTTTCATGGTTCACTGGGTCTTCAAACAATTTTTTTAATTTGATAACGATATGACATTTCAATGTCCGTCAATAGCCAACACGCAAAACATTGTGTAGAAATGCTTATATATAACAGATATATAGCGAAAAGAAAAGTGCACAGTTAGAAGATTCGTTAAGTGTATAGTTGGAGTCAAGTTTCCAAAACTTTATAAACTTTAGTCTTTAATTATCCGACCAAGAAAGCAACACTCATAAATATCTTCGGATATTATCAGTTCCTTCAAATAAAAAGTCGATTAATTTTGCGAACTGTATGAGAAAAAACAGTGAAATGAATAAGTTAGAATAATAAGCTTCTAGTTGATAATTACACTCTAAAGTAAATATGATGTCGATAAAACATCCCTTTCGAGACCCTTCTATCTCAGCTGAAACTGAAGGCCATTGCAGACATCCTGCATACAGACAGGCTGAGATGGTTTGGCCACACAGAAAGAAGTGCAAGCTGGATCTACCAGATCAAAAACATGAGCATTACATCACAAAGAGGTCAAGGAAGACCAAAATTCTCCTGTTTTGACCTTGTGAAGCGTGATCGTGCATCTCTGTGGATGTACTCTACACAACCACAGGATCGCCATAAGTGGAGAGGAAGACTACGCTCCTCGACAGGCAGACAGGCTTCATCCTTGTTAAATGATTAATCGTTTGGCCTGTATAAACAAAACAGGATGATGATGATGATGATGATGATGATGATGATGATGGATCATGATGATGATGATGAAAAATAGTAAAAGCTGCTTTCACTTTCTTGTATGTAAGATAAATTTCGGGAAAAGGAAAGTGGCATGCTGATTTGAAATGCGGCGGTATCGAGGTTGTCGCCGCGGTCGATTCCGAGGTTGTCGAAAAAAGGTTCCCTGAGATTGTTTAAGGCTATATGTATAGATAATATAAAAAATGATTGAAACTATATTCACGTGTTTCATGGAGTTAAAACGCTTAAAATTTCAAATTGTATAAATAAAAGCAGACAACAATTTTAAGCAGACGATAATATGTCAATGAAGACTATCAGCAAACTATCAGAACCATTGCACAATTACTTTAAGAAGTTTCATTATAAGGTCTGCATTTACAATTACTTTAAGAAGTTTCATTATAAGGTCTGTATTTACAATTACTTTAAGAAGTTCCGTTATAAGGTTTGCATGTAAACATTGTCGAATTAACATTCACTTTTAACATGAAAATGATATTTGGTTACCTTAGTAACCACTCACAGCAAGTTTTTTTATAAGAGCATTATATTGAAAATACGACTTGAATTCAAGCTTTTTTGCAATCAAATAAAGCAAACTTTAAGAACTATAAGAACCAATGAATATTCAGTTCGTTATCTGGTTTGCAAGTTAACACGGTCATATAACATTCACTGTTAGCATGAAAATAATATTTGGTTACCTTAGCAACCATTCGCAGTAATTGTTAAATGAGAGCATTATATTAAAAATATCAGTCAAATTCGAGCTTGTTTTTTTGTACCAATATTGAAGGGAGGTAATGAAGAGGAAGTAAAATATTACCGTGGTATAACACTGATAAATATCATAGCTAAAATATATTCGCAAGTACTTTTAAATAGATTAACCAAATGGTCAGTAAAATACGATAAAATAATACCAAATCAGTTTGGCTTTCAAAAAGGCAAATCTACGGTGGATTGTATTTTTGCATTTACATGACATAATCACCAAGACTTTAAACTCAAAGAAAAAGTTATACTGAGCATTTGTGGATTTTGAAAAATGTTTTGATTCGTTAGATAGATTAAATATTTGGCAAAAACTCAAACAAGAAAATGTTAGTTCACACTTTGTAAAGGCAATGCAATCAATGTATGATGCTGTAAAATATGTTGTACGATATAAAGCTAAAACCTCTGAGTTTCTATTATCAAATAAGGGTGTCAAGCAGGGAGATCCGAGCTCCAGTCTTATGTTTTTATTTTTTGTGAATGATTTGTTGCAAAACATTAACACAAATATTGATGGTCTATTTAGCACTAATGAAATCAAGATGTATATCTTGCTCTTCTGTGATGACGCAGCACTTTTTGCTGAAACGCCACAAGCTCTACAGTCGCTCTTAAATGATCTTGAACGTTATTGCTTGACATGGGGCCTTAAAATTAACACTTCAAAGACAAAAATAATGATTTTTGAAAAAGGTCGACATAGTAGACATAATTTTACAATTAACAATACAGTTTTAGAGATTCTAGATTATTTTAAGTATCTTGGGATACATTTGTTTAAAAATGGAAATTGGGCAATAACCCAAAATAGACTAGCAAAACATAGCAATCGTGCATTACACAACTTGTTTATTGTTTTTAATCAACTTGAATTATCTGTCAAAGAAAAATGTAAATTATTCGTTACTCTTGTAGGTTCAACACTCAATTATAGCTCAGCTGTATGGGGTTACCATGAAAGTAAGGATATAGAATTGATACATTGCACGTTTTTAAGGAAGCTATTATGTGTAAACAAGTCTACAAATCTAGTTGGTTTATACGGGGAATCGGGAAGGTATCCTATGTTAATACAAAGAAAACTTACTATGGTAAAATACTGGTTAAAAATGTTAACGTCAAATAACCCATTTGTAAAACCTTTATACGATATGTTGAGAACTGACGCAGATAATCTTCTTCTTTCTTCTTTTCGTTCGCTCTACACGGTCAATCCGGTTGCAGAGATGAACTGCGTTGTCCTTCTCAGGTCCTCCACGTCGCCATACAGTTTCTGGTGAAGTGGGGTCTCTGATGGCCATATCGCTGCCCTCTGCTGTTCATGTCTTTTGCACCTCTGCAGAACATGCTCTGTTGTCTCGTCTTCTTCACCACATGGACAGACAGGTGATGCAGCCAGTTTGAACTTTTTGAACATGTGCGCGTTCAGTCTGTTGTGTCCTGACCTGAGTCTAATCATCACAACTTGTTCAGGCCTGCTGAGAAGGTGATAATTGTCTTTCTCTTGTCTTGCCTTGAACTGTGCCTTGATGATTGCTACCTTCTCCTGGTAGTTCACACTTCTGTCTGGCTGATCTGTTCGGGCACCCTGTTTTGCAAGTTTGTCTGCAGCTTCATTGCCTGGTACTCCACAGTGGGCAGGAATCCACTGGAGTGCTACTCTACAGCTTCTGCTGAGTTGGTGCAATGCCTTGGCTAACTGTGGTAGTTTGCTGTTAGATAGGGATTCCAGAACTGACAAAGCGTCAGTGAAGAAGGCAACTTGTGGGTCGCTGTCTACAGAGGTTTTCATAATTTCTAGTGCATTTTCTAGTGCATCTGTCTCTGCCTTGTAGTTGGTGCAATGCTTTCCTGAGGCAGAGCATGCTGTCTCTGAAGTCCCATTGGTGTGGTAGATGACAATACCAGCTCCTCCATCCTGAACTGCCTTGGTTGCTGATCCATCTGTATATACGTGAGTCCAGGCCTCAGGAGGGTACTGGTCATGGATCATTGCAAGTGTGTGAATGCGTTTGGTATTGTCATCATCTTGTTTCCCTTGTAGAAATGGGACTTCAGTTCGTATGTCTACTGCAGACAGATCACCATCTAGCGGATCTGGAATGTCGTTGCTACTGAGTGGAGCTGTCTTGATGTCTAGAGATTTTCCATGTTTCCTCTTTAGCTTCTTGACCTCATGGACAAAGCTACTTCTCTTCAATCTGTTTTTGGTGAATCCTTGTAGCCTTGCCTTCATTGGATGATCTGGGAGGCACTCATACTTTTCGGCCTGTAAAAGAATTTTGGTTTGCCTTCTCTCTTGTAGTGGCGGTATCCCAGTAATGCGCTCCATCAATTGTATGGGGGTTGACTTGACTGCTCCTGTAATAATGCGCAGGGCTTGGTTTTGCACTCTGTCAAGGGTTTGGAGGTTGGTCTTTGATGTAGCAGACCATGCAGCTGATCCATACTCTAAGTGGGGTCTCACTGTTCCCTGGTAGACATGTTTTAGTATGGCTTCTTCTGCTCCCCATGTGGTCCCAGCAAGCTTTCGCATTATGGACAGCTTTTTGCGTGCTTTTCCTTCTGCTTGGGCAACATGAGGCTTCCATGTTTGCCTCTTGTCAAAGGTCACTCCAAGATACGTCGCCTGTGGTTCTTCCTTAAGTGGAGTTGGGCCCATCTTGACAACTCCAGCTTTCTGCTTTGATGACAATGTGAATAGTGTGGTGAAGGATTTGTCCTTGTTGACAGTGACACACCAGTCTTCAGTCCATGCGTTGAGTATATTCATGGCCTCTTGCATTCTGAGTGTGGCTGTAGTGGCATATTCCTCTTTGCACCATAGTACCAGGTCATCAGCATACAGGGCAGCATGTATCCCACGTGGTAGCTCGGACACCAAGTCGTTGATAAAGAGCAGGAAAAGAGTTGGAGAGAGAACCCCTCCCTGAGGAACTCCATGACGCAGCAAGAACTTTCTACTTTTGACTTGCTCCAATTTGACCCTTGCTTTTCTGTTGAACAGGTAGGACTTGACCCACTTCAACATATTACTTTCAACTCCACTTCTCATGAGCTTGACTAGGAGCCCATCAGTCCAGACCTTATCAAATGCCCGCTGTAGGTCTATCCAGGTGGCTAGAAGGACCTTCTGCTCTTGGAATGCATCCTCAATTTCTTGAGAAAGATAGGTAGTCTGGTCTTCAGTGGATCGAAACTGTCTGAAGCCAGATTGCTGTGTTGCAAGTAAGTTGTTGGTCTCCAGATACCATCTCAGACGTTGATTAACAATTCTCTCCATTGTCTTCCCTACACAGCTGGTGAGGCTTATTGAACGATAGCTGGCTGGTGCTTTCGGATTTTTGCCTTTCTTCAGTATCGGAATCATGGTTGCTTCTCTCCAAATCTGTGGGAGTGTTCCTGATACCCAGCTGTGGTTGTAGATTTCAAGGAGTTTGCACATTGCAATCCTGCCTAAGTGAGTCAACATTTCGTTGGTGACACCATCTGGCCCTGGGGACTTCTTGTTCCTTAACTGCTTTAGGGCGGTTTGTAGCTCACTTAATTTCAGTGGTTCGTTCATTGGCCCCGGTTGTTCTCCGGGAGACTTTCTCTCTCTTTGCTCCTTTCTTGCTTCCCGCTGTCTCTCTGTGCTAACAGGAATGTTGCTGACATCTTCATAGTTGTCAGCAAATTTGTTGGCTGCGCTTTTCCCTGTCAGCATCTCTCCATTCTCATCCAAGGTTGTTGTGCCTCTTCCAATGTTTTCATCATTCAGCTGTTTCACCAGCTTCCAAAGTTTCTGGCCATCTCGTTGGAGGTTTAGAGATGAAGTTTTAGTTTTCCAACTCTTTCTTAATGCCTCACGTTTGTATCTGAGAAACCTTGCCTTGGCTTGTTGGAGCTGGATGTTGTTTTCTTGTGAGGGACGGGCTTCAGCTTCCCGCCTGGCTTCTGACAACTTCCCCTGCAGTTCCTCCAACTCATCACTCCAGTATGGTTTATACTCCTTTCTGGCTCCCCTTGGTATGGACTTGTGTGCGGCCTGCAGAATGTGTGCATTCAATTCCTTCACCACATTGTTGATATCCCTGCCCTCTACCCTGATGTCTTTGCAGAGTTCATTGGTGAGATGGCGATACAAGTTCCAGTCAGCTTTCTTGTAGTTCCATCTTGGGATGGTTGATGCAGTGGCAATCTTGGTGTCCATTGTAAGGTTGACGGGACGGTGATCACTGCCACCAAGCTGCTCACCAACTTCTCTCTTGATATGACTATGAACATCATCTGAGCAGAACGCAAGATCTGGTGTGGATGTAGTGTGCCAGTTTCTGGAGTAAAAGGTTGGAGGATCGTTAGGATCATTAACAAGGTTAAGGTTATGATCATCTTGCCAGGTCTCCACTTCCTCGCCTCTATTGTCTAGGTGGTCATATCCCCAGCTTTGTGAGTGACTGTTGAAGTCTCCAACAACAATAAAGTTGGTATCTTCTGTTGGAATATGGTCTAGGGATAGATGTTTGTCATTGGGCGAGTACAAATTCACAAGACTTAACTTGAGATCGTTCTTGCTGAGGCTCAAAACCTGGAATTCGGAGTCCTCCATGTGCTTTGTAGTCTGGATAGCATTGATGTTGTTCCTGACTAGTGTGAGGATGCCTCCTTTGCTTCTCTGTTCCCTATCACATCGGAAACATTGGTATCCCCTGACTTTGAAGCTTTTGCCTGGCTTCAAATGTGTCTCCTGTATGCAACAAATATTGATGTCCTGCTCATGTAGCAAGTGTTCAAGTTCTGTCTTTTTGTTGCATACTCCTTCTGCGTCAAAATACAAATTGGACTTTTCAAATCAAAACGATACTTTCGGAAATCGGAATTAATGACATTTGGCGATGTCAAAATGACTTAATGTTTAACGCCTATTTATCATATGATAACGCAGCGTATTCTCGATATGTATATGCAAAGTTTGTATACAAGTGTTAATAACTCTAGACGACTTGCGTCTTATTGCATGTACAAACATAGTTTTAACATAGAAACATATCTTAACTGTATAAGTGTCAATAAATATAGAATCGCATTTACAAAATTTAGACTTTCGTCACATCAACTAAGTATTGAAACTGGCAGACACAATAATATTGCCATACAAGATAGAAAATGTAAACACTGTAATTTAAACGTCATTGAAGACGAATATCACTTCTTACTTGTTTGTCCGAAATACAGAAATCTACGTGTCAAGTACTTTAAACCGTATAATTGTCACTGGCCAACGCTGAATAAATTTATATCACTTATGTCAGCAGAATCGGTAACGACTCTAACAAATTTGTCAAAATTTATATGTTTTGCTTCAGCTCTAAGGTCAGAATCTGACAGAACTTTAACAATTATGTTTGATCAGTCGAACTTCGATACCTCGAAGTCAGTTAATTCGGTTTCCAGTATTTGTATAGATAAAAATTGTCCACGCTTGGATCGAGCAGATCCTTATTTCGGAGTTGAAACGTGACTTGTGCACGTTTTGGCTTTGAAATACGACCATGTTTGACTTATGCGAGATCGGGATTTCGAAGTTTGACTGTATGTATAAATTCAGTTTGGTTCGTAAATATTGTAAACGATGTTCCATATTTTCTTTCTCTGTAAATGCTTATGAAAGAATTATGTATGGTTGTTTCACATTATGTATGTGGTTTACATATATTTAAATTTGTCATATACATCTGTTTTTCACAATACTGCTATATACATGTACGGCTATATATGTGCTTTGTGCAACTTTATGCCGAATAAAGATTATGTTATGTTATGTTATTTACAATTACTTTAAGAAGTTTCATTATAAGGTCTGTATTTACAATTACTTTAAGAAGTTCCATTATAAGGTTTGCATGTAAACATTGTCGAATTAACATTCACTTTTAACATGAAAATGATATTTGGTTACCTTAGTAACCACTCACAGCAATTTTTTTTTATAAGAGCATTATATTGAAAATACGACTTGAATTCAAGCTTTTTTGCAATCAAATAAAGCAAACTATAAGAACTATAAGAACCAATGAATATTCAGTTCGTTATCTGGTTTGCAAGTTAACACGGTCATATAACATTCACTGTTAGCATGAAAATAATATTTGGTTACCTTAGCAACCATTCGCAGTAATTGTTAAATGAGAGCATTATATTAAAAATATCAGTCAAATTCGAGCTTGTTTTAAGGCAAAGTACAGCAACTTATTAGAACCACTGTATTTTAGTCTCTTTTTTAGCAAGTTAACACTGTCACATACCCATTTCCTGTTAACACGAAAAAAATTATTAGTTACCTTAGCGACCACACACAATATATACCTAATAAGAGCATTATACATTTACTTTATTTTCGTTATTAGGTTTGGCAGGTAACACTGTCATACTTTTATTAACATTCGATTTTGATACGAAAATAATATTTGGTTACCTAAGCAACAACTCAAAATATATGCTTAATAAGAGCATTATATTGAAACATGTGTCATATTCGAGCTTGAATGTACAGTACAGCAAGCTCCCAGACTTATTGTAAGGAATACGAGTTAACATTGTTGTCTTACATTACACGTTTAATATGAAAGAAACAACAGTATGCGGTTATCTTAGCAACCAGTCACTTAGAACCCAACATGGCCGAAAAAGTATATACTAAATCCCTAGTCTGTCTTAATATATTACACTTGATATGGCTGTCACATTTAGATGACACCTCAAGCTACAATATTCCATGCATACAGCTTCGTCATTCTTTGCTGTTCTCTGTTTCAGAAGCCCTACCGACATACTTTTTCACCAAACATATAACCATATTCACACATGACCAAAATACTTGTGAATTGGATCATTCTGGGTAAGATCCATGATATGAAGTTTAGGTTTAAATATAGCTGCAAGTGTACCCAATACCATGATTCTACCTATTGATCTTCTTTTAGAGATTTTATTTATGTTTTTTGTTATGAGCAAACTTCATGGATTCAGGGCAAAACATGTGGTCACTTATTGTTCAGAAGCCTCTGTATAATTTAACTACTCACTTACGACATGTATTTTGTCCGACATAACCGATATTCTTACCTGACCTAAATTTTGTCAGGATGATTATATAACAATTGTGAGTCCTAGATTACTAATGTCGCACTTTTTGACCCCAAGTAATCCATATAACATGTTTGGAATGCATGTTATCCTGTTAGTTTTTGAGGTCACTGTGACCTTGACCTTTGACCTCAATATAGAACAAGAGTAGACTGCGGCCATAAATCACTCACCTGTAAAACATACTTGCTGGGTAATTTTTACCAGCTAATTCAAAGTTTTAGATTATCGTGATATATATCTGCAGCTAAATACTTGATGCTTTATGTAAAATCATGCAATGTTTCTCCTGTAGACATATACCCGTTATAATCATAGAACATGTATATACAGACTCATTTGTATTAAACAGCCACTCTTTCATACAAGAGGTCCATGCAGTCCTAAATAGCTCACATTACCCCATTACCCCATAGCATATTTCTAGTTTTGAAAAAAGGTAACTGCTTAAAGCAGGTTGAAAGTAAAGCAGAATGCGCCTAAGGGCGCATTCTGCTTTACTTTCAGTCTGTTTTAAGCTATCACCTGTTAAAGCGACTCGCAACCGGATGGTGTACTTGTCAAAATAAAATAAAATACTCAAATAAAAGCAAATTTGTGACATTATTTGGCTTCTGACATTAAAAAAATATGATCAGTCCAAAAAAAGTCTCAAGAATCGTCACCGAATCTTAGATTTTTAGATATTTTCCATCGTTTTTCTATACCGACTAGTAGACGGTATAGTTGTTGCTGTTGCTTCTCTACACGGGCTCAGACATAAACACGAGCCGAATTACGAAGTTGTATGCACTTTTGACCGCAACACATTGAAATACGTTAAATCGATCCCAGATAAACGGATAGTTCCGTGGTCCATTGGTCTAAGCGGTTTCCCCTATTTTGCCTTCTGTCCGCCAATGCCGGGCCATGGGTTCGAATCCCACCAGAGACCAATATTTTTTTTTATTGAAATTCATTTTTTTAAAACAGAATTTCTTATCCTAAACTAATTCTTTACCATTTATATAAGCGTTTGACACATATTTACAAATTACTATTTTTAATGCACCATCTGGTTGCGAGTCGCTTTAAAATATAGAAAATATTTCTGCATATTTCTGACTGTATGAATAGGAACTATTTCCTTCAGTGGAGGAATAAATTAAAGTCGTAAAATGCGTATTTATGGGGTAATGGGTTAAAAACACCATGTGCTGGGTCATTTTTACCAAAGGGGAATAACTTGTTCAAACTTGACATATATATGAGTTGTAGATTATGCTTTGTGGTTTTAAACAAGAACATTTGGGAAGTTTTCATTGAAAAAAGAAGAGTTTCTTAGACCTAGATATGTAACGGACTGAAACAATTTCAGTAATATTGGTAACGAACCTTTTAAGCGGGTTTACCATATCAACTGTCAAAGCTTTGGCTATAAAATAGTTTCAGAAAAGAGGGTGTTTGAAGATTTCATAATATAACAGTATTAACTCTTTAAAGACGGTGAAGGTTACCCCAATGGTTGGCGATTTTTTACCCCAGGTGCAAAGTTTGACCAATCTGGATAGGTGATGCGTTGTGCCAAATTACTGTGGTTTCAGACTAGAAGATATTTTCATTAAATATCTACTTTTAGCTCCTGTGACCTAGATACGCGACAGACCGGAATCATTTTAGCATTATTGGTAACGGACCTCTAAAAGTGTCACCATGCCTAATATATTCACGCATTGAGAAATTACAGTAATTTCTCCATGATTAACGGTAGTTTAAACATATTTTATTACTCATATACATGTAAAACAGTTGTACATATTTACAAAACGTGTAACACCACAAAGTATAAATATAAGTAAATGGGTTTGGCCACAAGTTCTATCAGCATTAGTAAGGCCCTCCCCTAAGTAAAGGCCCTCCCCTATTAACGTTCTGGCTGGATCATGCAACCATACAAGTTGCCCCGTCTTAAATGTCTTCTTCTTTGAATTAGAATCATAATGCCCAGTTTGGTAATTGTCTGCATTATTATAGGTAGCTCAACTAACATCACACAATAATGTCAGACAACCAGGACTCCGACTCTGAAATCATTTTCAATTTTAACAATAATCAACGAGCGGATCCTGATCAAGAGAATGATAGGGGTGACATGGAGGATCCTGGTGATCATGAATATGCCAGAAGGGATAAGGGAAACGGTAACCTAAGACGCAAGGCGGCTCCGCACATAAAACCAGATCCATACACGGGAGAAGAGGACTGGGACCAATATATCTCGTACTTTGAAGAATGTGCTGAATTGTGCCAATGGTCCGAAAGGGAAAAGTTGTTGTATTTGGCAACCTCTTTGAAGCAGCAGGCTAGGGTACACTAGGGGGAGAAACGAGACGATAGGAGCATTCGGGGACGAGATCCGTCTGTATTCACAAAAGGCATATGTGACCTTAGACAGGGAGGCACAAGAGATGCTGGCGTTGCAACAGTTTTATAAGAATGTCTCGCCTGAGATGAGATGCAGACTCATGGATAGAGACTGTAGGAACATCAGGGAGGCAGTAGAGATTGTTGAGCGTTATGAAGAGGTGATGGGGAAGACGGATATGAATGCTAGGTCTCAAGTTCGAAGTATATCTAGCTCGGACTTTTCATCAGGCAAAAATAGCCACATTGATCAGAGTGAATGTGGGAAGCCAGAGGGTGAAATGGAGGGGATAAAAAGTAGCCTTAGAAATATAGAGCAACGTCTACAGAAATCAGAGACTAAGGGTCAGTCAAGGAATTTGAATTCTTCTAGAACATGTTATCAATGTGGATCCGGCGACCATTTTTATAGAGACTGTCCCGAGAAGAAGTCAAACGGGTGGTGGTCCTCTAGGAGCCAGGGAAACGCGAGTCCACCACATCAGTAGGTCGTGATGTGGTGAGTTCTGATTCAAATCGACCTAGCCAGACTAAATTTTCAAAACCACAAATCACAAAACCGAGATTTGGACCCATGGATAGTAAGATAGGTAGTCAAGATAATGGGTTTTATACAAGAGGGTTTATTGGAAACCATGAAATAAATGTCTTAGTGGGCAGTGGAGCCACAATTACGATTCTGTCAAAAGCTACTTATGATAGATGTCAGTGGGGAAAGCAATATTCCACTCTACCAGAGAGAAGTTTCTATCAAGGGTGTTGATGACACGACTATTAAGGTGCATGGCTATGCAGATGTTCCTTTAAATCTAGGTGATTTTGAGACCTACATGACAATCGCTGTGTGCGATGTCTCGATTGAAGGAATTTTGGGACAGGATTTCATTAGGAAAAATATCAAATACTTGGATTTGGAATCCTTGGATCTTTATACTAAAGATGGAAGTAGTATACACTGCACTTGTAGCACAGGAGGCGACTCAGAAGGGATATGCAGAGTAATAGCCAAAGAAATGATAGAAATACCATCGAACAGCTGCATGTTGGTACCAGTAGATGTACCTCAGTCAACAACTCTTCCAGAAATAGCTAAGGAAAACCTTAAGCATGCAGCAAATTACCAAAAGAAACATTATGATTCTAATTCAAAGAAGAAGACATTTAAGACGGGGCAACTTGTATGGTTGCATGATCCAGCCAGGAAAGTTGGTGTCAGCTCTAAACTACATGTAGTAAACAAATGGAAATGTCCATTTATCATCACTAGAGCTATTGATGATCTCATAAGCATGGTAAAGAGAACATCTTCAGGTTCACCGAAGGCATACCATGTTGACAGACTATACCCATATCAAGGAAATAGAATTCCTTTATGGATTAAAAGAGAATTAGAGCGCATGAGAAGAGAATCGCAGGATAATTAGTGCACTCCTACGAATCCACGATTCCACTTGTTTTGTTGACAAAAACAATTTACCTGTGTATTCTGTCAAATAACATTGTGTGTATGAAAACATATGTATATAAATATTTGTGTGTAGACCAGTAACTTAAGGATTGTAAATTAAAGTAGTGTAAATGAACTATATAAATTACAAACTGTAAAATAAAAATACTTTGAAAAAAAAATTGTGCGAAATCGTTGCTGAATCAAATAAATTGATCACGCGTAAGTTCGAGATTGCGCGCGTTTAACAAGCCGTTTTAACATATTGTACGCTGTGCCAGTTATGCCATCCCATAACTCCTCACCTGTAACACGAGCGATACTTCTGGCCTGTGTTGTTGTTGTTTTCTTTACTTCCCCTAGTTACGCATCATAACAACGGATCCTGGACATAGAGTACGGAGACGGGTGGGGTTGGCAAACCGATCAGGACAACACTTGCTGAACAAGTTTAACTTTTAATAAAGGGTTAAATAAACTTATTTTTAACACGGGCTTGAATGTTTAATTCTTTCCCATGTTACTAATGATCTTGTCATAGAATTTTTGCTAAATGTTTTACATGTATTTACTTACTGTGCTGGCGGTCTTTTTGATTGTGAGGTTGTGGAACAGGGTTTATATTTTATGTACACTGTTTGTCTTTATAGGTGAATATAGGAGATAAGTGTGATGTTGGGCGCCCCTAAACCCAGGTTTAACCCCCCAGTGGTTGTTAATAATTAATTAATTTATAGTTGGTTATTGATTGCTACTGACCGTACCAAGGCGGGCTCTTATGTTCACTTTGCTTTATGTTTGTCTTGCGTGTTGTTTTCTATTTAGTGTGTAGATGAGGGAATGGTATTGCGTGTGTGTGTGTGTGTGTGTGTGTGTTTGTTTGTTGTGGTATGACTGTGTGTGTGTGTTCTGCTTGAGAGGTGGGTGTATTGTTTGTGTTACGTTTCCTGCTTGAGTCTTTCGTATTTATTTATGCAGATCTATATCAAAAGTAATAAGTGCTAGAGACGCTTTGTTATATATATACAGACTTCACTATAGAGTCTTAACAGAGTCAGGTTAAATGTCCGAGTCGCGTCTATAGAGTCCTTGACAAACGCCAGAGTTAATCTCGTTATACATATTAATAAGGGCGTCTATTTATTATATTGTTACTGTTTATGGGTTTCTTCTTTGTAAAGTTTATAATTACATTTCTGCGGGGCGGCTAATGGTAGTCATCTTAATATTCCTGTTTGGATATTAGAGTTATTGGTTTGGTAAGTTTACTAGTACTGTTTACAGTAACGATAGTTGGTAGCTGACATTATGAGGTTTGCCGCGCTCTTATATAGACTGTTGCGTCATGATATTTGTTGGTTGCATCACAGCGGTAATTCGCCTCACCATCCAATGAGAATGCGGTATTAGCCCATTCCGTCATCCTCGTCCAATCGGCTGCAGTGCGACGAAATCCGTACGGAATACCCCTCCGCCGCATCAGATATAGCTCTCCGATTATCTCTAGTTAAAATGGACTAACACTGTCCAAAGTCGGTATTAAACACATACTAAGAATTCATTATACCAGGGCAATGTATTTTAGACCGCCACAGTGCAATAAACATACAAAATCCTGAGTAAGGACGGCGCCAATAGTTGAACGTGAATTATCGGTGCCACGCTTACCAACAGGAAATGGCGGTTTCTGAGTGTAAACAAGCTGCAGATTCTCGGAGTTATTATGGTAATTCAATACATACTAAGGTAAGACCGAGATACGCATTGAAGTACCTAATATATCCAAATCATATAAATATCTACAAGTGTCTTAAATACTCGTAAAACGAGCAATGGTCAGTAGTTTTGGTTCAGTGTAGAAGTGTCAACGCGAGGTTCTCGTATGTTAACACACCCTTCAAATGATCAACTCTTATGCGTGTACGCCGATATTCTGCAACTGAATACCACTGTACACATACACACAAGTGTTTATCTTTATTCAACTTCACAATGATGTGGCATAAGGGTACTTTTCATTACACTGAAGAAGAGGCAACTAGGCATTATGAAGGAAGATGAAAGCAGCCTAAAGAAGAAGCAAAGAGTGGAAGAGAAAGACAGTGATGAGGAGGAGTTTAGAACCTACAAGGACGACATTGTCTTGGAAGAATCTGAAACTGATTCTTCCGACAGTGAGTCTGAGGTAGATAGTCAGATATCACCCGCCTCAGGATCAATACTGCAAGACCAGTTGAGGGTACGTGCCACACGGATTCTGATTAGGGGTGCCATGCCCATTTGTCCTCCCGCCCAACGGGATTGGTCGTTAGTCTCAGAAGTCAAAATAGAGGGGAGCAATGGGAGCATGGTATGGCCCCCAAAGAACTGGAGGAGTATGTCGCCAGACCAAAAATTGATGGCACAAGAGTATGCGGCCATGTTCTTGGAACAATCCAAGTGCAAGGATTTTCCTGTGGAGCTAAGCAGGAGGGCCCTGTTTCGTGTACGACGGCTAAACTCGGACTGAGGCATTTAGCGCCAAAATCATCTAATTAAGCATTCATCAGACTCTTTAACTTAATTCAATTGGATATCTATTAATACACACAAGTCTCATTGTAGGTGGCGGAAAGTCATGTGATCGCTATTGAAGTATCACAAGGGTTAATCCCTAGATTAATGAATGAATGACAAGGGAGACAACTCTATAGATTATATAGAACCGAAACACCTCCCCTTTCAAGTTAGCAATAAAGCAATGTTTGAAAACACAAAACATTACACCACCTTTGACATAACCAGTAACTAACTAAACTTATCAAAACTAACAATAGTAAAGAATGGACTATTTGGTCCTCAAGACAACTCGAGGCCGTTCATAATTCGCCACAGCATTCAAATAAGCATCGCTATCAGCATAGCTACACAAAGAAACCACAAGGACACAAATCTCAGTCAAGCTCTTATGCTGCAAAAAGTCGCCAAACAACAGACAATAGGTGTAGCAAGTGTAATCTTCACCACGCACAGGGAAAATGTTTTGCATACAACAAGAAATGCAGAAACTGTCAGGGATTTAATCATTTCGCAGTGTGTTGCAAGAAAAAGAAGAATCTGCATGAGGTTAAACACAGTGAAGAACCAGTGGAAGATCCAGTGTTCTTAGGCTCAGTAAGAAATTGCAATGACAATTCTCCACCATGGACTGTTGACTTGAAAATTCATGGGAAAGTGGTGAAATTCAAAATAGACTCAGGAGCTGACACATCTGTTATGAGCTATGAAACTTTCAATAAGCTTAATCGTCAACCAGATCTCATGCCGTCGCGATCATCTCTATTAGGACCCGGTGGTAAACTGGATTGTGTGGGAATGTTCAGAGCTGAAACAAAGCACAAAGGACAGTGGTACGGTTTCCCAATATATGTTATTAAAGGAGCCACAGGTAACAATCTGTTAGGACGAGCTGTTGCAGAACAAATGGGGTTGATACAGAAAATTGACAGGATTGAAATTGATCAGGGTGTGTTTGGATCATTTGGACTAGTTAATTGTGAACCAGTGAAAATTACATTAAAAGATGATGCACAGCCATACTGTCTTACTACAGCACGCAGAGTTCCATTTCCTTTGCTTGAAAAAGTAGAAACTGAACTAAAAAGACTCGAAAAGGAAAGGGTTATTGAAAAAGTGACAGAACCAACTGATTGGTGTGCTCCTATGGTTCCGGTTCTCAAATCAAGTGGCAATATAAGAATCTGTGTTGATCTGAAAAAACTGAATGATTCTGTGAAAAGAGAGCATTATATGCTGCCAAATCTTGACGACATTGCACCAGAGTTGAAGGGATCCAAAGTGTTCTCGAAACTGGATGCTTCTAGTGGATTTTACCAGATTCCATTGGATCAAGATAGCTGTGTGCTTACCACATTCATAACGCCAATAGGACGGTTTTGTTTCAAACGCGTCCCATTCGGAATTACCTCTGCGCCAGAAATTTTCCAAAGGAAAATGTCAGAACTATTGAGTGGGTTAAAAGGTGTTGAAGTGATTATAGATGACATTCTAGTGCATGGGAAAAATGACAAAGACCATGATGAACACTTAAAAGCTGCACTAGAAAGAATCCATGACTCTGGATTAAAATTGAACTCCAACAAATGTGAATTCCGCAAAGACAAAATTGAATACTTTGGACACATAATTTCGGAAAAGGGAATTCAACCTAGCTCTGACAGAATTTCAGCAATTAGGGACATGGCTCCGCCTACAAATGTTAAAGAGCTACGTAGAGTAGTGGGAATGATAAACTATCTAGGTCGCTTCATACCAAACTTGGCCAGTGTAATCAAACCAATGACAGATCTCTTAAAAGAGTCAAATGTGTGGCAATGGGATATTGCACAAGAAATCGCGTTCAACGAAGTGAAACAACTGATTACAGATGCGCCAAGCTTGACATTCTATGACCTTAAGAAGCCTGTAGTTGTAAGTGCAGATGCCAGTAGCTATGGGCTGGGAGGAGCTTTATTTCAGGAAGTTAATGGAGTGCTTAAGCCAATAGCATTCTGTTCGCGCAAACTGACTAGTGCGGAAGAGAAATACGCACAGATTGAAAAAGAGTGCTTAGCATCTTTGTGGGCTTGTGAAAAGTTTTCGCGTTATCTAGTTGGACTAGATTCATTCAGGTTGCTTACAGATCATAAACCATTAGTGCCTCTTCTGAACTCACAAGACTTGAACAAATATCCATTGAGATGTCAAAGGATGTTAATGAGACTCAGGGGATTCAGCCTGAAAGCAGAACATGTTCCAGGGAAAAATTTAATAGTTCCAGATACATTGTCCAGAGCTCCAGTAAGCACAGAGACTTACAAATTTGTGGATGAAATAGAGTGTTTTTCAGTGTCAGTGGACGCTCTACGTCCAATTTCAGACTCAAGATTGGAGAAAATTTATAAAGCTACAGAGAAAGATCAAATTCTTCAAGAAGCCATTAATTATACGCGCTTCGGATGGCCAAACTACATGACTGATGATCCGTCAGAACTGAAAGATATGTTTGCCTCTAGGAGTGAGCTGTCTGTCACTCAAGGACTATTGTTGTATAGAGACAGAATAGTGATTCCAGAATCTATTCATGGTGAAGTGCTAGACAGTATTCATCAGGGACACTTGGGGCTAAACAAATGTCGTGCTAGAGCTCAAGCAACTGTGTGGTGGCCGGGGATAGCAAGAGACATTAAGCAGAAGGTGGAAAAGTGTGAGTTTTGCCAGAAACACAGACCATCACAACAGAGTGAACCGTTAAAAATCAGCAAACTACCAAGCAGACCTTGGCAGAAGATCGGGGCTGATTTGTGTGAACTAGAGAAAAAACACTATTTGGTTGTCACAGACTATTATTCACGTTTTATAGAAATAGCGTATCTTGAGAACTTGACCAGTAACCAAGTGATAGGAAAATTGAAAAACATATTTGCACGCTGGGGAATCCCAGAAGAGCTTGTGTCTGATAATGGCCTACAATTCAGTTCAGAACAATTCCATACATTTGCTGAAGAATACAATTTCAGACAAACTTTCTCGAGTCCATATTATCCACAGTCTAATGGAGAGGCTGAAAGTGCTGTGAAAATAGCAAAACGTATCTTACAGCAAGAAGATGTGTTTGCAGCACTTATGGAATATAGAGCTACTCCAATTGAAGCTACAAGACTATCTCCTGCAGAAATGATGTTGGGCAGAAAAATCAGAACACTCTTGCCTATTATGCCCTCTGCATTGACTCCAGATTGGCTCGAGAGGGATGAAATGCGTTTACAGGACTCCAGATACAAGGAGAGAACCAGAATCAACCATGATCTGGTATCGTCAACCAAACCGCTGTCAACGCTTCAACCGGGAGACAGCGTGAGGATCAAAACGGGAATCGACAAGACCTGGGTGACCAAAGGCGTGGTCACTGACGGAGACCCAGACCTTAGATCATACATCGTTAAAACTCCAATGGGTAGTTACAGAAGAAACCGTAGACATCTACAACTTACTCCGCGTGTGCTATCTGATGATGATCCCATGTCGCGCGCGAGTGTTAATAGTGGGGATCATAGTTCGCGAGTGTATACTAGGGTAAATATCCGCAATTCGCAAGTGCGAGATGAATGTGCAAATAACGAGTCAAGAGGAAATGCACAGGGACACCGTGATAACCCGGTGCCAAATATTAGTGTTCAGGGACACCGTGACACTCCGGTGCCTACTTCTAGTGTTCAGGGACACCGTGACACTCCGGTGCCAAGCACAGGGTCAAATACCGATACAAGACCCAATTCTAAAGACGCAGGACCAGTAATAACAAGGAGTGGACGTCAAGTCAAACCAAAGGTCTACAAGGACTACGTCACCAAGTGAACACCTACAAACTGTGTACATGTTGTACATGTATAGATTAAGAGTTTAGATTTGTTAAGACAACATGGGTCAGAGTTGAAAGTAATACTGATAATGTTTAGAAATTTAAGTCATAAGTAAACATATTATTACTTCATACTTTTTGAAATCTCAGAGCTTTAACTTTTACCCATGTATACTTAAGTGTTAGCTATATATAGTTAGTTGCTAAGTGTATTAAGGTTTTGCTAGTCACTTAAGTGTATTAAGAGTTACTGTTTAGTTAAGAGTTATGTCTTGGGACCAAATAGTCCATTCTTTACTATTGTTAGTTTTGATAAGTTTAGTTAGTTACTGGTTATGTCAAAGGTGGTGTAATGTTTTGTGTTTTCAAACATTGCTTTATTGATAACTTGAAAGGGGAGGTGTTTCGGTTCTATATAATCTATAGAGTTGTCACCCTTGTCATTCATTCATTAATCTAGGGATTAACCCTTGTGATACTTCAACTTCATGGCCCTGGAAGGCGCTGCCAGGCCAACGCCTGAGAGCAGCAGGCACAGGGTGGATTCAAAGCTCCGCTATTATAACTTCCAATTCGCCAGGGATGTAGCTAAAGGATTCATCAAGGACTCTAGGATGTCGCAGGGAATTATAGGCTCAGTGGAGCGCGCAGAAAGGTGGAGAGACACTGACAAGCTCACAGAACTCTTGGACAAGGCCAATAACAAACTTAGGATTTGATACTACTATTTGAGGAAGGCAAAACAACAAAGCCATGATATCTTTCATTTTTATTTTTTTATGTGAGCTCATAGAGCATTTGAAATTACAAGTTTTGAACATGCACTGGCTTTAATTATGTATATAATCCAGGAGGATTATGTGATAAGGGAGGGGGAAGTGTAATGAAAGGTACCCTTATGCCACACCATTGTGAAGTTGAATAAAGATAAACACTTGTGTGTATGTGTTCAGTGGTATTCCGTTGCAGAATATCGGCGTACATGCATAAGAGTTGATCATTTGAAGGGTGTGTTAACATAACATAACACGAGAACCTCGCGTTGACACTTCTACCCTGAACCAAAACTACTGACCATTGCTCGTTTTACGAGTATTTAAGACACTTGTAGATATTTATATGATTTGGATATATTAGGTACTTCAATGCGTATCTCGGTCTTACCTTAGTATGTATTGAATTACCATAATAACTCCGAGAATCTGCAGCTTGTTTACACTCAGAAACCGCCATTCTCTGTTGGTAAGCGTGGCACCGATAATTCACGTTCAACTATTGGCGCCGTCCTTACTCAGGATTTTGTATGTTTATTGCACTGTGGCGGTCTAAAATACATTGCCCTGGTATAATGAATTCTTAGTATGTGTTTAATACCGACTTTGGACAGTGTTAGTCCATTTTTACTAGAGATAATCGGAGAGCTATATCTGATGCGGCGGAGGGGTATTCCGTACGGATTTCGTCGCACTGCAGCCGATTGGACGAGGATGACGGAATGGGCTAATACCGCATTCTCATTGGATGGTGAGGCGAATTACCGCTGTGATGCAACCAACAAATATCATGACGCAACAGTCTATATAAGAGCGCGGCAAACCTCATAATGTCAGCTACCAACTATCGTTACTGTAAACAGTACTAGTAAACTTACCAAACCAATAACTCTAATATCCAAACAGGAATATTAAGATGACTACCATTAGCCGCCCCGCAGAAATGTAATTATAAACTTTACAAAGAAGAAACCCATAAACAGTAACAATATAATAAATAGACGCCCTTATTAATATGTATAACGAGATTAACTCTGGCGTTTGTCAAGGACTCTATAGACGCGACTCGGACATTTAACCTGACTCTATTAAGACTCTATAGTGAAGTCTGTATATATATAACAAAGCGTCTCTAGCACTTATTACTTTTGATATAGATCTGCATAAGTTTATTTAACCCTTTATTAAAAGTTAAACTTGTTCAGCAAGTGTTGTCCTGATCGGTTTGCCAACCCCACCCGTCTCCATACTCTATGTCCTGGATCCGTCGTTATGATGCGTAACTAGGGGAAGTAAAGAAAACAACAACAACACAGGCCAGAAGTATCGCTCGTGTTACAATATTAGTTGTTTTAAGACGTGATTCTATAACTCTTTTTAAAACTTGACCCTACAGATGGTGTCACTCTTTACTCCATATGTGGTTTCAGACAAGAAGATTTTTAAAAGTTTTCATTGAAAATATATAGACCTATGTTAAGCTCCCGTGACCTAGATATGCAATGGACTGGAACCATTTGAACAATTGTGAAAGATGGCCGTATAGAAGAATCATTTCTGTCAAATTTAGGGGAAATCATCCTGTAATTTATATCTTTTTTAAAGAAATTGTTGACGACAAACGGACGACGACGGATACAGTGCGATCAAAATTGCAAACCCTGGCACTATGTACCAGGTGAGCTAACAAGAGGGCATTGACGTCCTGATATCGCTCACCTGAGGATATTGAATATGGCGGTTTTACCTTTAGGTTTCAAAATATTCAAAGAACTTAAAGCCAAAACATATAGTTTGTCAAAGTTTGATCAAACTAGATTTCATCACGGAGGATTAAATTGCCCCGGTGATTTCATCCAGGGCATCTGTCACCTCTGAAAATGAAACAGTCAATTCCCGTTTCCAATAAGGCCAAGACTAGTCCATTTAAAATTGACTAATTATATGGTGCTTGGCAATATATTGGAAAGTTACAAACAGTGTTGACCTAGTCTCATTAATGAACCCCTGGAACGACATTATAATTTTGTGACAGTTGCCGTCCCTCAGGACGATATGGGGATATGGCAAAGACGAGAAATAGCTCCATATCATCTAACTGTACACATGTGGACTAGTGTTGACCCTGATCCGAGGGCTCCGTTAGGGGCGTTCAATGAGGTTATCTTGGTCTTCATTGTTTGTAAAGCATGGACATATGTACTTTTCACAGGTACATTAGACTTATTTGGTAAAGCTCGAATTTTGTTCTGAGTATAAAAACATGCAATAGGGCGAAATTAGACCGGGGCGACACGGATTCTGGCAGCAGTAAGGGTAAGTTTTACGACACTGCTCTTCTAACAACCGTGATTGTCCACCAATCAAGTGTCTCCACGTGCTTGTGTCCGTGACTATGCCTTCATTAATTCGCCGCTTCCTGTCTTGATATCGAGTGTATTGAACGCCAAAGATCTATATAAAAGGTAACAAAAGAATGCCAAAGAATGCATTGTTGCAATATTTTAACTTTCAGATTGCGGTTTTGAAATGAACTGAAGAACGGTTTCGTATATTTAACATTTATTTAGCCAGAACTGCAGAAGTGATGTGGGTGGGGATATTTTCGCCGGTCAGCGTGCATCAGCGCAACTAAACACTAAAAAGCAAGCCGAACTCAACTGTGATTCCAGAGAAATTGTAAGGAGAAAGATTGTTCCGGATTTTGCAGAATGTCGCTTTGTACATTTCAAAATTCCCAATTGATTAACTACGAGCTAACAGCCGCAAGTTTCTGTTTGTGTTTCATGGGGTGGGAAAGGAGAAAAATGGGGGTGGGGGGAGTACCCGGGTTGCTTCAAATCATTCTTGTAATAACTCAGTTTTAGCCAATTTCATTCATTAGCCAAAAATAAATTGTACATAGTATAATCACAATGAATAATGTCAGGGAACAAAAATACATATCATCAGCTCGTAAATTATAATGAAACAGACTGTTGGAAAAGTTATATTGCAAGGTCTGCTTCGTCCAAAGAATTATACAAAACGGAATCCTAACTCAACAAAGTTGAATGGGCGCGCTTCTGATCTCTTGCAACTGTGGGATTTTACTAGTCCAAATAATGAGGACGCTTGGAGAATCTAGCGTCCAAATTCATTTGCTCAATTCCCAATAGCAATGAAACAGATATCGCGTTAACACTAACGATATCAGTCACGCGGACTTAGTTCTATTATAAGATCAATTTTTTTTTTAAATAGCATTCTTCACAGAAGAATATAATTCCCTAACCTTTTTCTGCCTTTTTCACAACTTTCCTCAGTTGAGCTAGAGAAATCAGAGAGAATAAGAGTTGAATCTTCAACTTCCAGTGAACAATTAAAACGTCAACTTTCGGTTAATGTAATGAGAGTAAAAAACAAACGAAACCAAAAATTAAAATGGACTGGGAGCCAGCGAGCCGATTTTCGTTCAAACTGGAAACGGAAATTGGTATTCAGAGTCAGACTATTCTTGTGTTTTATACATGACCTTACATGACCTTTGTTCGACAATGGCTGAGTTTCAGAAAAAACGTGTAGTGTCAGCGTTTTTTTTCATCCAATTAGGAACGGGTTCCGGTACCCCTCGGATTGGGATTTTTCTTGTCGCGTAAACTTCAAATCGGGAAAGAACGAGTCATGAAATGATGACAAAAAAGAAATTGGGAAGTTTAGTTTGATAATATAAGTAGGCCTATATTGATCTAACTTATCAAGTAGCAATTATGCAGTGCCAGTTCATATCAACGGGCACTGAACTTTAAAGGATTTGCTTTGACTGATTTTTATTTGCTTTTTATTACGCTGACAGATTATAAAAAACGCCTTCTGGTCAATTTTGTTTGCGTAAATACGCAAATACGAAGCTTACCGTCTTTAGCTATGTATTGTGCACACTTTTATCATAAAATCTTTTTTCTGCAATTTGGGGGTGCATACAATACAGGGGAACAAGACTCTAAAGCCTACCTTGACCAACGGTTAGTGCCCGTAGGCTGATGTGTTAAGATTGCGCAATACGCTGCAGGGCTTTAATTGGTACCTCCCATACTAGGCGGCCGGGGAATAGGGCTGTTTATTGGAGATGACACGCTAGTGACCCCAATTATAATCAGTTATGATTGTCCGGGTGTAAACTGTTGATGTTATGACACTTGATTGCTTATAAGTTATTAAAATTAGTCTCCGATCTGAGAATGCAAGCCCTCATTATTTGAAGCTTCTTTCGAGGGAGCACGTTAGTCATTACGTACAGTATCTAATACAATCTAAATCGGTAAGGCATTTTGAACTGAGAGAGAAATAAAGTAAATAAACAAGTTGTTATTCATAATTATTGCGTGAAATCGCTCAAAAGGAAGTAAACTTAGCTCTGGTTGCATCGTAGAAACAAAGCGTCACTGTATAAACACCCGCCATTTCCGGACCCGAACTGCGCATAATCGAATTTACTATTTCCGGATTATTCTTTTGATTTGCGGCACTCGATTTTCAGAGCGAAACTTTTTGTAACTTTTTCGGAACATTCGTATTCTACCGTATTTTTTCATAATTCAATAAATGCTAGTGATGAAATAATTCGATACAATAAATGTTTAGTATTTATATATTTTAATCCTAATAAACGCATCTACAAACTTACACAGAATAATGCGGGGTGATTCTAATCAGGAACATATTCCGTTCCTGTTCTAATGTGACGCTAGAAATGAAAATTAAGTATGCCTATAAAAATATATCTGGTTTCGTTTCCAGCATTTGAAACACAGTCGCATCTTATTTTTTGGAACTTCGAAGGGCGGATTTCACCCCTGACTATCAGAATACTTGTAATTATCACATATTTAACGGATTTTCTTGATCCTAAAATATGCCTACGGAACTCTCTTCATTTAAAAACAACTGGGTTCAGCAGGAGAAATCGTGCGTACGACGGCTGACCAAAACCTTGGGAAAAGTTTTTTTCCAGACATTTAACCCTGAAAATAAGGGTGCGTGTTATACACGGATGCGCACAATACTCGGGAAATGACGGTATCAACAGCTCTGGTATTGGTAAGTAGGCTGAATGGTCATTCGGACTGAAAGTGGACTTTAACTTGGTACTTGACTAATTTTTATTATGGCATAAAGGAATAATGTATGATTGAGATGAAGTTCATGATATATTTTATTTTTAGAATACAAAGATGAACGGGAAGGTGATAGCTTTCATTGGATTGTTTATGTTGGTGTCGCAGCTAGCATTTACAGCAGCTGATGATGATGATGATTATGATGGCATTGTTGAGGAGGAAGCAGATGAGCCTGTGGTGGTTGAAAGGGTAAGTGGCTAAGTGATGGGTTATAATCAGGGCTGCACAAATCCCATAGCCCGACGTCCCGGACAAGTGGGAAATGGCTCCGGACAGGTGCCTATTTTCTAGAATCTAGTCCCTGACAAGTGACTATTTTCCAACTTTAGTCCCGATCAAAATCGGCAAATTTCAAAAATAGCTGGTTGATTAACACTACGGGACTTCAGGTTAGTGAGGTGGCCTGAATCATAAAATGCCGCGAGTGCTTCTAGCCTACCTTCTGTGCAAAGGTCTTATAATCCAGTTATCCATGTTCCCTAGGCATCAAGCCAATCCGCGTGTCAACTACCACAAATTCACAGTATATCTACATGACTGTTTTATGTCAATTTCGTGTGACTGTCAGTCTCTCACACGTTTCCGCGGCACCACCCTTTGATTACATAATCTCAATGTGTTACTCAAAGGGACTCTCCATCTTACACAAAACCAGCATCTGATGGTCAACTTCTGACAATTCAAGTGTGTAGACAAGGGCACAAAGATTTTTATTTCAACGTGTTGATGAGTAGTCGTGTACATGTAAAATCGGTTGCATACGCTATATTGCATACAAATTAATATTTTTTGTTGTTGTTGAATGTTGCATACAAATTAATGTCCTTATAATATAGAGTGATTAAGAAGTTGAGTGAAAAAGGTAGCATTCTTTTGTTTAAATAGCAACATTTATTTTTATATCTAATAAATAGGTTTATGATTTTTATGTAGGAAATGTGTCTTTAAAATGTTATGTAAACATGATTTAAGCAAATCAAAGTGTAGATGATGATTTTGCAAATGTGAATTTAAAGAAAATCTGTAAATTACAGAAAATTATGACAGTTTGAAATAAAGGAAAGATAACTTTTACACACTTCAAATGTTTAACATAGAATTAAGAAACAAAAGGGAAATAATCTTAAATTTCATTCTTTATTGAATATTGAAGGCACAAGTAGACTAAAGGTAATTATGTTCCTTAGATGGTCCTATATTAAAATTATTTAGATATATTGGAACCATGTAGAACCCTGGTTGCCATGGCTACTTAAGAGAAAATCTTTTAAAATGTTCATGTCAAAACCAACAAGAATATAACTAATATAGAGATATCAATTGTGAGAATTAAAGCTTTGGGTGAAAAGTGTCCCTGTCATAAGGGATCCCTTATTTTAATTAAAATGTAGATCTTAAGTGTGGATCTTTTTACTTTAGCGGAGGAATCAATTAAAGGCATACGTGCAAATTTGTGGGGTAATTGGTTAAAGAAATGGTGGAGATACATTACAGATTCTACATTTAAGTGATATGGTGTGATAGTCTAGTTAATTATGTTTCATAGAGTATACATGTATGATGTATATTCATATCATAATTTTAATTATAATAATAATAATAAGTAAAATATATAAATACCATTTTGTCTTTATAACCGATAAAAATTAAAACAAATTGATATGCTCAAATCGAAAGTATGCAATGTTGTTGTTGTTGGCGTACCTGTGCTTAACACTCACAGGACAGCTTGGTACAGACATTATTGTCTGTCAAGCTGGAGGATTACGTGCATAGCTGTTTTCAATTACCTCGCCATATAGGCAGCCATGCTCCGTCTTCAGAGGAGAAAGTATCCATTTAATGGGTTCCCTTTTGCCGGCATTTACATGGAACCATGTTTTCGAATCGGGTTTATAAAAAGTTGGACAAGTGGCTTTTTGTTCAGGACAAGTGACTTGTCCTGGACAAGTGTCTAAAAAAATTATTTGTGCAGCCCTGATAATTATTAGCAAATCTGAGAGGTAATCCTACAAAAGGGATATGTTTTACAAGTGAATAGCTTAATGTCTTTTTGACCCAACCGCCTGTTCATATATCAGTTGCTTGAATTTGATTGTTCTGAAACCTTTGAAAGGTGCATGGTAATTACACTATTTGTATATTGACCTTTGTATAGATACACTGGAGGTATTGCCTATTTTACTGGTATTATAGTGAGTTTGATCATCCAAGTCCTTAGCAAGAGACTTTAACGTAAGGTCCCATGTATCAGTGCTGTACATTGGGCATGCAAAAGAACCAGATCCTTTTAAATAAAAGGAGTGTAAACTGTGTTCCCAGGGCTCCAGATAAAGGGAGTATTTAAAAAAAATAAAATCTTTATTTCTGCTTTAAACCCAGTGGTGTCACTACTCATTAGAATCATCTTGAAGAGACGATTCTAATGAGTAGTAACAGAATAGGATTTGATGCTGTATGAGTGTGAAAGTGTTGAATTTGTTCAGAGTACTCGGTCTTATCTGGAGCCCTGGTTCCTCTGTAACTGCTTCCCTCTCTCTGGGACTCCCAATCTGCCCAAGGTTGAAACAGTCTTGTTTCTTGTATTATTATAGATGAAGTATGAGCCACCAAAATTACAAGGGAGACCATTTTTTGCAGAGACATTTGATGACAAAAGTAGATACAAAAAGCGGTGAGTGATTCTTTTGATTTTTCTCAGTCATTCTTCATTAAACTTTTTCCTATCAAATTCAAGCAAAACAAAACTAAAGCAGAAAGCTCTTAATGGACCTATCTGCTTTCTTTTGTTTTGCATGAAGCACCTGCTTGTACCATACTTTGCAAGTAACTACTTAATGCAAAATATAAGTAAAGCAGCGAGTAACTACTTAATGCAAAATATAAGTAAAGCAGAGGTCTCCTTTTGGAGCTTTCTGCTTTACTTTCAGTTTGCTTAAACTGACACCGGTATTAAACTCCATCATTGAATGATATTGTGGCTCTTCAATGAAAGTTATGTTACCATTAATATGTATCATAAGAAATATTTTCTATATTCAAATTCTAGAAGATGGTATGTCAAAAGGAGGCTGAAAGTACTTTCAACCTGCTTTAGGTAGTCACCTAGTCACCTTTCTTTAAACCTAGAAACAGGTTATCGGTTAACCCATAACCCCATAAATGCACCTTTTTACGCCTCTTATTTATTTCTTTAATGAATAATATTACTCCAATTCATACATTCATGAATATGCACTAAAGACATATATTCCATACCCTAAATGATTATATTTAAAGCAGGTTTAAAGTAAAGCAGAATGAGCCTTAAGGCACATTCTGCTTTACTTTAAACCTGCTTTAAGTGGTCACTTTACTTTAAAACTAGAATCTAAGAGACAGGCCATGGGGTAATGTGCTAAAGGGTTAGAACTATTTGCAGTGATTATCATTATTGTATTATTATTATTATAGATGGACTCAATCTCAGGCTAAGAAAGACAACACAGATGAGAATATAGCCAAGTATGATGGTAAATGGGGCCATGAAGAGCCAAAGGAGGGGCTGGAAGGAGACCTGGGCATGATTCTCAAGGTACATTATTGCCAAGTGGTGTATCAACCTAAAATAGAGGATTTCACATTACCCCATAGCCTGTTTCTAGGTTTGAAGATAGTTGACCACTTAAGGCAGGTTGAAAGTAAAGCAGATTGTGCCTTAAGACACATTCAGCTTTACTTTCAGCCTGCTTTAAGCTTCATCTGCTATGATATAGAAAATTTCTTAGGATACATATTCATGACTGTTTAAATTGGAACTTTTCTTCAGTGGAGGAATAGATTAAAGGCATACAAAAGCATATTTATGGAGAAATGAGTTAAAACACATTTTGTTATTTATCTATTATTGTCAATTAATATAATTATGTCCTGGCGAGTCTTAAGAAAAGACAGATCTAGTGGATGTTTACTCGTCTGTATTCAAATTTGACTAGCCATTTTAAGCTTGTCTGATTTTCGACGAAAAACCCAAGCTATTGTTGTGACTCCATCGTCTTTTTCGTTATCATCAGAAATCTTAATGTTAGCCATAACTTCTTCAGTTTTCATCTACAACATTCATGTTTGGTATGCATGTATTTTGACAAGTCCTAACCACGCATATCAGTATATTTTACCAACGGACATTGACCTTATATGTGTTTTTATGCCCCTGGCATCTGAAGATGCGGAGGCATATAGTAATCGTCCTGTTCATCTGTCCGTGCATCCATCCTTTTGTCTGTAACAAGGTTAGTAGATTTTACCGTTTTGTCTAGCAGACCATTCCCTATCCACCAATATCACCCAACCTTGATTTTGACCTTGACCTAATTGGATTATTTTGAATAGGCTATTTCTTGGTTTTACTAGATTTTACTGTTTGGTCTAGCATCAACACTACTTACTACAATGCTTCAATACTTATACAGTTAGCACCATGGACCATTACTGACCCATATTACCTAAGCTCATTTTGACCTTGACCTAATTTGGTCTTAAAAAAATTCAAAGTTTAATGTCAAGAAGGCCAATGGGGGCATAAGCGTTTATTGAACGGGCAGTCTTGTTTTTTCAGTGATCTTCAAAAAGAGACCAGCATTGGCACCTGCATGTGGTGCTCTTGTTGATTTCATTATTAATTTCAAGATTGAACATTTTACTTGACTTGATACTTAGTACATGTAAGAATAATTACAGCATCATATGAATAAGTAATTGCTGCAATGTTCCTTTCTCACAAAACTGTTTGAATTGTCATACAATTTTGAATTACAGTAAAATATCTCTCTATTTCGACCATGTTAATAAATATTGTGTTTAATATTAGGTGTTTAAGGCAGGTGACTGCTAGAAGCAAGTGACAGTTAAACAGAAATCTCCTTTGTGAGCTGTCTGTTTTACTGTCACCTTGCTTTAAGCTGTCACCTGTCTTTTAAACAACCAATTAGCCGTCTTTTTAGTGGTCGTACTAAAGAGTTTTTACTGTATTTAAATATTTAAGATGTGAATACCTTTTTCAGTCCAAGGCCAAACATCATGCAGTCTCAGCCAAGCTAGACAGACCATATGAATTTAAAGGAAAGCCATTCATAGTTTCGTAAGTAAACAAATTAGCAAAACTTTTTTCACGTAACCATACAACCAGGAAAAGTCTTCAAAGACAAAAGACAAGTTAAACGCAGGGTAAAAATATTGCAGAAAGGTCCTATAGAAGCTTTCTTCATTATATTTATACTGCATGAAACAGTTAACTGTACTGAGCACTGCATATGGACCTTCTATGCAAATGTAAGACAGTTTTGGGCCAAGTTACTGATCTGAATTCAAAATGTCAGAAATTTCATTCAGGTTATGCTAAACAGTACAAGTGTTAATTAGTATGGATTTTTGTTGGTCATTAGCATAGATATAGCACTAATTATACCGCTATTTATTATTATCATAAAGCAGAGCTCCAGATAAGAGGTTGTTATTTCAACAAATCAAACATTTTCTCACTTATTCAGCACCAAATCCTATGGTGTTACTACTCATTAGAATCGTCTCTTCGAGACGATTCTAATGAGTAGTGACACCATAGGGTTTAATTCTGAAATAAAGATTTTAGCTTTTGAAAAACTACCCTTATCTGGTGCTCTGATAAAGGTTGTGAATATTGATTTACATAGAATATGTTAACGCTTATCATGCTGATGGTAACCTGGCTGACATTTTCTAACAGTTTGGCTCCAGATCAGAGGCCACATGATGTGACATGACTGACATCTAATTTGAAATCCAAAATGTTTGTCACTTTCATTCAACATTTCTTTAGATAAAAAAAACCATTAAAACTAATTTTTATCTTTTTTCATAGAGGCTATATTTAAAGTAGAAGAGAATGCAGCATGATAAGGGTTAACTAATTGCATATACAGTGGAGAATCTGTTATTCTTTCCCGTTTAAACGCAAGCGTACACAAACGCAAAGCACTAAAACGTAGAAAAGAACAACTTTTGACAATTCTGATATTTCATGTTTATCTTGGTGGCAAACAGTTTGCACTGCAAATAATAGTTTTAGCGTAAACACGTTTATTGGGAAAGAATAACAGATTCTCCACTGTATAATAAGAAATCTGTCGGTTATCAATCAGGATGACAATTCAATTCTTAAGGAGATATTTGTTTTTAATTGTGGTAAACATTGTTATCAGCCACTTACCATTCACCCAATAGACAGTTTCACTTTATACAGGCATGGGTATGTATAGTAAATGTTTCCTAATCCAAGCAGATGGTACCTTAAAGCAGACTAAAACTAAAGCAGAATACTATCTAAGGGACCTTATGCCTTACTTCCAGCCTTCTTTAAGCAACCATTTTTGTTAACTACTGGAAAAAAACATGGGGGCTTGGGTTAAAAGGCTAGTATAGACAAAATGGTATTTAAATCAATATGAATATGAAAAAGTTCACCCACCTTTTCATTAGCTGTCATTCACATCATCAATGAGTGATTTTTTGCATGTTTGTAATACACCACCCAAGACCAATTGCCCCATAGCATGTTTCTAATATTGAAGATAGTAAACCTCATAAAGCAGGTTGAAAGTAAAGCAGAATGCTCCTAAAGGAGCATTCTGCTTTACTTTCAACCTGCTTTAAGCTACCATCTGCTAGAATATAGAAAATATTTCTGATGATACGTATTCTTGGCAGTATAAATTGGAAATATTTTATTTATTGGAGTGATAAAAATTAAAGGGGTACAAAGGCATATTTTTGGAGTAATGGGTTAAGCAATGCACACACAAAGAATCTTGTGAGTAGGTCTTTAGGACAGGTGACAGCTTTCTAAAGGACAAAATTAACACAGAAGCATGTTAATCTTCTCTTCAAATTCCTCCATTTATTGATGAAAAAACATTGATGTTGTTGATTAAATGTTGGCGCTAAAAAGCAAGATGAAAGTAAAGTGAAATACTTCTTTGGGAGCTAACTGCTTTACTTTCATTTTGCTTGAAGCAACAATTTGCTTTAAAGACAGGGTTAAAGAGTTTTCTGCATATTTATTTTGTCCTTCATTAAGCAGTTGCCTATCTTTAAAGGTCCCCATTTTCCCACTTCTGTATGACACGTAAGAGGCACTGTTGGGTTTATTGTTCTTGATGTAGAAATAAGTTGTAGAAATTAGTGCTTTCTTGGAACAAATGTGTGCTTTTCCTGATACACCATTGTTATACGCCCGTCCGTCGTGGCGCTGTCTGTCCGTCCGTTAACTTTTTCATGTCCGCTCTCTAACTCAAACAAATTTAGTCCAATCCTTTTGAAACTTTTTCATGTCCGCTCTCTAACTCAAACAAATTTAGTCCAATCCTTTTGAAACTTGGTCAGAACGTGTATGGCCATAATATCTCGGTCAAGTTTGATAACCAGCAAGATCGACCCAGACATTCAAGAGTTATGCCCCTTTTTCGTCAAAAACGGGCATTTTAGTTTGTCCGCTCTCTAACTCAAACAAATTTATTTTAATCCTTTTGATACTTTCAGTGCCCCAGATAAGCTGCGTATCGGCGTATTTTACGCATTAAAAATCACCAATTACGCTTTGAAAATCAATTCAGTGCGTATCAAATACGCAAGCCTTTTATAAAATACGCTAAACATATCACCATAGATGCGTACAAAAAGCAATCTTGACCGATTTCGCAAACGGCTTCCAGTTTCATTTTCTTCCAAAATCGTTACCTCTCGGCTGATTTCTAACAACTTTTCGCGAGGCGCAATGGGAAAATAGCTGAAGTATTCCGATTGCTTGTTTTTGATAATTTTACCTATCCATTGCTAGACGCTTGCTGCACTTTATCTCCATAAGCGTCTCGATAATTTGATCAATTAAGACTACGTGACAGTTTGACACTTGTTTTCGCGGTTTCTGTTAAAATATCGCACCGCGGCCGAAATGGTAAGTAATACGTTCATTCTGGTTTTTGAAACCATCTTTTTATGTTATTTTCAATCTGAATCGAAGACTTCCCCAGCCAGTATAGTATTTAGCTATTGTTATTGATTGATTATAGTTCAATCGGCGGTGGATAAATCAGAATCACGATCAAAGTAAACGTTTTTTACATCGTTTGTGTGCAAGATGAAACATTTGGCAGTGAAAAAACCCATTCCCCCTGGTTTGATATACGCGGAAATCAACGAAAATGTGTAAACTGCACTAAATTGAAGTTTAACAATGTGTAGGAAGTAACCTGAATGCAGCAGCAATGACTGATGAATGCTTACAATTGAAAAATTAATTGTTAGAAAAGTGCCTGTATTAAACTGTAAGACTAGCTACGGTTACAAGTCAACTGTCAAACATCAGTTACAAATAACAGTGTGTATTTATGTCTTCAGTTGAATTTTTATTTACAAGACCAGCACTACATGAAGACTTTTTGAAGTGTCAATACAATATTCCAGTATAGTTACTAAATGTATTTTCTATATATGAACAGCATGACATGTCTTTTAGATTAATGGATACTTAAGAAAACCACATTTTTCACTTTGAAATGGCTTATTTGAGCAACACGGGTTTAGAAAACCAGCAGGTACTCTATTATTTTTCATTTCACTCTATTAATTTGAAAGAGAGGAGTGAAGTACCCTATTTAACAATTTCTTATCTGGGGCACTGTACTTTGTCAGCATGTGTATGACCATAATATCTCGGTCAAGTTCGATAACCAGCAGGATTGCCCCAGACATTCAAGAGTTATGCCCCTTTTATCGTCAAAAAACGGGCATTTTTTTGTTTGTCCGCTCTCTTTCTCAAACAAATTTATTCCAATCCTTTTGAAACTTGGACAGCATATGACCCCTAACTTTCAGCGTTCTTTCCCTTTTGTTCACTTTACCTTGATAGGGTTTTAGTATGACTACATTCTAAGATTGATTTGACGGGCGTATAATGTGCCCGGCTTGCGGTGCTCTTGTTTATATTATGTTTGTTGTATTTAGTTATGAGGTAAAGTTCCAGAATGGCATGGATTGTGGTGGAGCATACATCAAGCTGTTGACCAAGACTGAAAAAACAGACCTTGTAAGTAATTGTACAGTAAAACATCTCTATTAGACTATAACCACCACAAAATCAGTTTAACTGTTAGGTGTTTACAACAGGTGAATGCCCAAAGCAAGAGTAAACAGAAAGCTCCTTAATCCATTACCCCATAGCCTGTTTCTAGTTCTGAAGATATTTGACCACTTAAATCAGGTTAAAAGTAAAGCAGAATGTGCCTTAAGGCACATTCTGCTTTACTTTCAACCTGCTTTAAGCAACCATCTGCTAGAATATTGAAAATATTTCTTTTTATGTATATTTATAGCTGTATAAATTGGTACTATTTTCTTCAGTGGATGAATAAATCAAAGGCGTAAAAATGTGTATTTATTGAGTAACGGTAAAGTAGCTTTCTGTTTTGCTATCACCTTGCTTTAAGCTGTCACCTGTCTTTTATACAACCAATTAACCTTCATTTTAGTGGTCATGATAGAGAAAGTTTTACTGCACATGTTATATTGATTTAGGTATGTTTATGAAAGCAGAGGTTATTTTCCTAGTGTTCGTTGTCGGTGGAATTCTCTTGAGTAACCAATCAAAATAAGCCCCACTTTCAGTCTTTAATCCTTTCCTCCACATAACTGCCATATGCACTTCTACTGACTTCTCACAAAAAGTGTGAGAAATCAATATTCATTGATGATGTTTTAGGCAGGATACTGCTGAACCCATTACCCCATAATACATATATTTATGTCTCTAATTTATGTCTCTAATTTATTCCTCCTCTGAATATTTGGGAATTTTAAACATTAGAAATTATTTCTATATTCTAGCAGTTGTGAGCTTAAAGTAGGTCAAACGTAAAGCAGAATGGGCCTTAAGTCACAGTCTGCTTTACTAACAACCTGCTTTAAGTGGTCACCTTTCTTCAAAACTAGAAAAAGGCTATGGAGTAATGGTTTAAAGCAAGATGAAGTATCACATTCTTCATATGAGGTGGCCATTCAAGAGAGGTTTGCTGTTAAAAGAATAAATTTGTAAAATTTCATGTTTGTTTTGTTTAAAAAAAACTATTTTTTCTCTGGAGGAATAAATCAAAGGCATAAAAAGGTGTTTTATGAAGTAATGGGTTTGGAAACATTTGTAATAGTCTAGCTATGCTGTTGTCCAATAGCTCTTGACTGGTTTTCAGAGACTCTCAGTTTATAGCAGTGTAGTTTGCTAAAACTAAACTGTATATTTAAGCATAACTGCTTATGATTGATAATCATTGTTTGTATTGCAGAAAGCTTTCCATGACAAGACCCCGTACACAGTGATGTTTGGGCCAGACAAGTGTGGAATGGATCACAAGGTAAAACACAAAATGCTACTTAATCATTTACCCCATGAAAAGTAGGTGGATATCCTGTTTCTAGTTTTGATTTTGATTTATTATGTTTTTAAATCACTTTTAACAGTATTTCAAACATAGCACAACATCCAGCTAATTATAGGTTGAGGAAGACCCGAGAATACCTTTATGCACTGTTTCAGGCACAAATCAGCTCTAGTTTTGAAGACAGATGAGTTTTTAAAACAAGTTGAAGTAAAGCAGGAGCATTCTGTTTTACTTTCAACCTGCTGTCATCTACCATCTTGAATGGTGTTGGAAATACCTTCTGTGTTTATATAGTTGTCCAAATTTAGATATAGAATAGATTTAATACTTAAGACTGTAGTGAAGGACTCTAAGACAATGTTATAGCAAGTTTCTTATAAATTCCTTTTATGTTTTATGAAACTTTGTTATATTTTCAGCTACACTTCATCTTCCGTCACAAGAACCCAAAGACTGGAGAGTTTGAAGAGAAGCATGCCAAGAAACCTACTGCTACCATTGACAAATTCTTCTCTGACAAAAAGACACATCTTTATTCTTTAGGTAAGTGTGTCAACTTATCTCCACCTCAGCCATAGGGTACTTTATCAGTATTATTATTATCGACAACAACTGGATGCAGATCCCTATTTTAATAGCTCTTGTCTAGAAGATTACCCCTGTTTAACCCATTACCCCATAGCCTGTTTCTAGTTTTGAAAATAGGTGACTACTTAAAGCAGGTTGAAAGTAAAGCAGAATGCGCCATATGGCGCATTCTGCTTTACTTTCAGCCTGCTTTAAGCTATTACCTGCTAGAATAAGGAAAGTTTTAAATATGACACATATTCATTACGGTATATATTGGAACTATTTTCTTCAGCGGATGAATAAAATGCATGTGATAAAAGTCGCTTCTATAAGGGAAAGGGTTAAAGGAGCAGATCTCAATTTTGAGATCTGCTTCATCCCAAGCAGGCTAGCCTTCTGAGGTTGTTATAAAAAATAAAGCAAGTGTGGGGATTTGTTTTGGGGATGTCAGATGTGTTTATAAGCAGACCTCTCTAATTATTTTTAGCTCACCTGAGCCAAAGGCTGAGGATGAGCTATTGTGATCCCATTCCGTCCGGCGTACGTCGTCCGTAGTACGTCGTACGTTCACATTTTCAAACAACATCTCCTCAGAAACCACATGACCGTATAGACAACTTTTAATGCATAAGAAAATCTTAAAAAATCTTCTTCTCAGAAACCCAAAAGCCCAGACCTTTGATATTTGGTATGTATCATTACCTAATGATTTTCTAGCAAGATTGTTCAAATTTTGACCCTGGGGCCAAAAATGGCCCCGCCCTGGGGCTTATCAGTTTTTCGTAGGAAAACCTTTAAAAATCTTCTTCTCAGAAACTGTATGGCCTAGATCATTAATATTTGACATGTAGCTTTGCCTTATGGTCCTCTACCAAGATTGTTCAAATTATGACCCCAGGGTCAAAATTGGCCCCGTCCCGGGGCTTATCAGTTTTACATAGAATTATATAGGAAAACTTTTAAAAATCTTCTTCTCTGAAACTGTAGGGCCCAGATCTTTAATATTTGACATATAGCTTTTCCTTGTGGTCCTCTACCAAGATTGTTCAAATTATGACCCCCAAGCCAAAAATGGCACCGCCCTCAGGTTTGTTAGTTTTTCATAGGAAAACCTTTAAAAATCTTCTTCTCAGAAACCTTATGGCCTAGATCAATAATATTTGACATGTGGCTTTGCCTTATGGTCCTCTACCAAGATTGTTCAAATTATGACCCCGAGTCAAAAATGGCCTCGCCCCTGGGCTTATCAGTTTTACATAGAATTATATAGGAAAACCCTTAAAAATCTTCTTCTCTGAAACTGTGAGGCCCAGGTCTTTAATATTTGACATATAGCTTTGCCTTGTGGTCCTCTACCAAGATTGTTCAAATTATGACCCCTGGGCCAAAAAAGGCCCGCCCTCGCGGGCTTATCAGTTTTTCATAGGAAAACCTTTGAAAATCTTCTTCTCTGAAACTGTAAGGCCCAGATCATTTATATTTGACATGTGGCTTTGCCTTATAGTCCTCTACCAAAGTTGTTCAATTATAACCCCCGGGTCAAAATTGGCCCCGCCCCGGGGCTTATCAGTTTTACATAGACTGATATAGGAAAACCTTAACAAATCTTCTTCTCTGAAACTGTAGGGCCCAGATCTTTAATATTTGACATATAGCTTTGCCTTGTGGTCCTCTACCAAGGTTGTTCAAATTATGACCCCCAGGCCAAAAATGGCACCGCCCTCAGGTTTGTTAGTTTTTCATAGGAAAACCTTTAAAAATCTTCTTCTCTGAAACCGTAAGGCCCAGATCATTTATATTTGACATGTAGCTTTGCCCCTTTATGGTCCTCTACCAAGATTGTTCAAATTATGACACCTGGATCAAATTTGGCCCCGCCCCTGGGCTTATCAGTTATATCAGCTATATCAAAATGTTGTCTTGCCCAGTCAGCTTCTATGGTACAATGTCTCAGGTGAGCGAAATGTGGCCCTATGGGCCTCTTGTTTTTATATCAATCTAAAGAATGTTCATGAATGAAAACAAGACTATTGAGTGATTAGGTTGATGAACTTAATGTAGTTAAGAAACTATATATTTCACTTTTATATTTTAGTGGTCAATGCAGATAACTCATTTGAGGTTCTTGTAGACAACAAGGTGGTCAATGCAGGCAATCTCCTGGAAGATATGAGGTAAGAATTAAATGTCTACATTCATTTCACAATGATGGCCAGGGGGGCCTCTGTATCCTAGTGGTTACAGTCACTGTGACTTACATCACTAAGCTCCTCACCGCTGTGGGTTTGAATCGCGGTCTGAGCAGCGTTCATGTGGGGAAGTCTTCCACTTGGCTTGTGGAAGGTCTGTGGTTCTACCCAGTTGCCGATTTGTGTCTGAAACAGTGCATAAAGGGCTTCTTGGGTCTTCCTCCACCTGTAATTAGCTAGACTTCGTGATTTGACTGAAATACTGTTCAAAGCAATGTAAAACCATAATAAATCAAATCCCAATGATGGCCATAATAGGCATGATAGAACTAATGGATTTAATGATGTTCTCATAAAAATCAGGAATTTTTATACGCCAACCATGATAGTGGAGGAGCATTACATGTTTAGTTTCCACCTTTTCAGGATTTCTAAATGGGGACTACTTTCTTTAGTGTAGAAATTATTGGAGATGAATTAAGGCATCTTTATAGAGAAAGGCGTTAAACATGATCCTATAATGATAACATTTCTAATAACCGTGTTAATATTTTACAGCCCTGCTGTCAACCCACCCAAAGAGATTGACGATCCTAACGACAAGAAACCAGAAAACTGGGATGAGAGAGAAAAGTAAGTGGGTAGTGTCTAGTACAATAAAACCTTTCTAGTATGAACCCTAAAACAAAGGCTAATGGTTCATATAAAATACAGATGAAATGTTAAAGCAAGTTGACAGTAAAACAAAAACAGAAAACTCCTAAAGGAGCTTTCTGTTTTACTGTCACCTTGCTTCAACTCATTATCTCCTGAAAGTTCCAATGGACAATTCCAGTTTGCAAGAAAGGCTGGTCCATTTTCGACTGTTTAGGGCTGATTATTTTAATATTTTACAAAATTACAAACAGTGAAGTCTGTGATCAGAGGGCTCCTGTAGGAGCCCTCTGATCAGGGACTTCACTGTTTGCATAGGACAAATGTACTCTTCACAGGTACACTTTTGTTAAAAGACGCATATATGCATCACATGCATCACTAGGGCTCAATGAGTTAAGCAGTCACCTGACTTAAACACCTAATAATTAATACAAATAAATGGTGGTAATTGAGAGATTTTACTGTAATGGTAATAATTCTGTGAAAGGAGTGCAATGTACCCAGGCGTTGAGTATGATAGTGACTGTTGTGTTACTATTATAATTGAGATCTGGAATATCAACATTCATACTTGGTGAATTTACTCTTTGTATGTGTTCTATATACACATACTGAGCAACTATGAAACACTCTTCACATTTTCTTAGCTGTTTATCCCTTTCTTCCACATTAGTACCATAGGATGCCTGTACCAAGCGCTCCAGATAAGGGGAGTATTTCAAAAACAAAAATCTTTAATTCTGATTTAAACCCTATGGTGTCATTACTCATTAGAATCGTCTCGAAGAGACGTCTTTAAGATCATCAATTAGACGATTCTAATGAGTAGTAACACCATAGGATTTGGTGCTAAAATAAATGAGAAAATTGTGGATTTGTTCAGTTTACTCCCTCTTATCTGGAGCCCTGTCTGTACCTTCTTATTTAGATGAGCACCAAAAGTTTATATCCATTGATTGAGTTGATTATAGGTGATAGCTCTAAAGCAAGATGAAAGTAAATCAGTAAACTCCTAAAGCAGTTTTCTGCATTTACTTTCAACTTGCTTTTACTTGCAACTTGACTTAAATATAGTTGAATAAGTGTAAATTTCCACATTTGACAGTGCTCTATCAAAGCTATATTTTTAACCATTTACTCCATTGATACACATTTAAGCTCATTTAGTTTATTCCTCCACTGAAGATAATAGGTCCATGTCATACAGTAATGAATATGTAGCATAAGAAATATTTTCTATAGCTTAAAGCAGGCTGAAAGTAAAGCAGAATGTGTCTTAAGGCCATTCTGCTATACTTTCAACCTGCTTTAAGTGGTCACCTGTCTACAATACTAGATACAGGCTATGGAGTAAAGGGTTTTCCTTGTTGCTGAATATTTTTAGCTCACCTGGCACGTAGTGCCAAGGTGAGCTTTTAGGATCGCTGGATGTCCGTCGTCTGTCTGTCCGTCCGTCCGTTCACAATTGTTCGTTAACACTCTAGCAGGTTCAAATCTCATTGGATCTTGATGAAACTTGGTCACAATGTTTGCCTAAATGAAATCTAGGTCAAGTTCGAATGTGGGTCATGTTTGGTCAAAAACTAGGTCACTAGGTCAAATTATCAAAAAACCTTGTTAACACTCTAGAGGCTACAAATTTCATTGGATCTTCATGAAACTTCATCAATATGATTGCCTCAATGAAATCTAGGCCAAGTTCGAATGTGGGTCATGTCCGGTAAAAAACTAGGTCACTAGGTCAAATCTTTGAAAAACCTTGTTAACACTCTAGAGACTACAAATTTCATTGGATCTTCATGAAACTTCATCAAAATGTTTGCCTCAATGAAATCTAGGTCAAGTTTGAATATGGGTCATGTCCGGTCAAAAACTAGGTCACTAGGTCAAATTATCGAAAAACCTTGTTAACACTCTAGAGGCTACAAATTTCATTGGATCTTCATAAAACTTCATCAATATGATTGCCTCAATGAAATCTAGGCCAAGTTCGAATGTGGGTCATGTCCAGTCAAAAACTAGGTCACTAGGTCAAATCTTCGAAAAACCTTGTTAACACTCTACAACTTTCATTGGATCTTCATGAAACTTCATCAAAATGTTTGCCTCAATGAAATCTAGGTCAAGTTAAAATGTGGGTCATGTCAGGTCAAAAACTAGGTCACTAGATCGAATCATAGAAAAACCTTATTAACACTCTAGAGACTACAAATTTCATTTGATCTTCATAAAACTTGATGAAAAGGTTTGCCTCAATGAAATATAGGTCAAGTTCAAATGTTGCTTATGTCTTGTCAAAAACTAGGTCACTAGGTCAAATCATCGAAAAACCTTGTTAACACTCTATAGAGACTACAAATTTCATTGAATCTTCAAGAAACTTGAACAAAATGTTTGTCTCATTGAAATCGAGGTCAAGTTAGAATGAGGGTCATGCCCGGTCAAAAACTAGGTCACACGGTGTACATGGTTACATGGTTACCAGGTGAGCGATTTAGGGCCATAGTGGCCCTTGTTTATAATACTCTGCCTACTGCGAACGTCTAAAAGCTGAAATTCAGCAAATTTCATTTGCTAGTAAGATATGGAGAACTTTGCCAAGGAAAGAATACAGACAGATGATATAGAAAGATTGGGGTATATATTTCTTAAGAAGAGCATGCATGAATGTCTTCTATCCAGGCGTTGAGTATGGTAGTAACTGTTGTGTTACTATTATAATTGAGATCTGGAATATCAACATTCATAGTTGGTGAATTTACTGTATGTATGGGTTCTATATACACATACCCACCAACTATGAAACACTCTACACATTTTCTTAGCTGTTTATCCCTTTCTTCCGCATTAGCACCACTGAATGCCTTTACCTACTCTTTTAACCCATTACCCCATAAATACACCTTTTTACGCCTTTAATTAATTCCTCTACTGAAGAAAATAGTTCCAATTTATACTGACACAAATAAAAATCCTAAGACATATTTTCTATTATCTTACAGATAATAGCTTAAAGCTGGCTGAAAGTAAAGCAGAATACGCCTTTTAAGGCGCATTCTGCTTTACTTTCAACCTACTTTAAGTGGTCACATATCTTCAAAACTAGAAACAGGGGTAATGGGTTAAATAAGCACCAAAAGTGAATTTCCATTGGTTGAGCATTCTCATCATATCTTGTGCCCAGGCGTTGAGTATGGTAGTGACTTATGTTACTATTATAATTATGATCTGGAATATCAACATTCATAGCTGGTGTACCTAATATATGATTGTTCAATTAACGGTTATGTATCAACTGGCTGTGAAACACTCAGTAGGCTTTAAAGCTTTTATACCGACTTAAATCAATAAATCTCATGTATAATAAGATATGAATGTACCATTTGGCCCATTACTCCATAAAACTGGCATATTCTCTTTACTTTCAACTTGCTTTTAGTGGCCATTTGTTTAACCTATTTTCCCATAAATGCACCTTTTTACACCTTATTTATCCCTCCACTGAAGAAAATAATTCCAATTTATACATTATTATTCCAATATTTAACACTCGAAATAATTTCTTTATTCTAACAGCAGGTAGCTTAAAGCAGGCTGAAAGTGAAGCAGTATGCACATTAAGGTGCATTCTGCTTTACTTTCAACCTGCTTTAAGTAGTCACCTATTTTCAATACTAGAATCAGGCTATTTGGTTGAAGGGTTAATGGTCTATTAATAGAATTCTAGAAATTGTTAGATGTAACCAAAAAAAATGCAAGTAATGTATGTTAGTATTTTAAAGTACCAATGTCAAAATATAAATATCAGTCTTGTTATAGTTCTGGACCCTGTTTCATAAAACTTCGTACGACAAATGTTGTCGTAAGTCAGTTTATAAAAGTCAATTATTATTTATTTCTCCATCTAATCCTGTCTTGTGATATCTCTTTGGAATCGTCTTGGAAAGACGATTCCAAAGAGATGTCACAAGACAGGATTTGATAGAGAAATCAGAAATTAGATGTATTTTAAAATGTTGACTTGCAATCGTTTTTGTCGTACGAAGTTTTATGAAACGGGCCCCTGATTTATTTACAGGATTCCTGATCCAGAAGCAAAGAAACCAGAAGACTGGTAAGACCAATCTGTTTTATAATTTGATCTACAGTCAAACCTGTCTGAAGCGACCACTGAATGAAGATGCATGGGGATCTTTATCCTATAGGAGCCTTCTGCTAGACTTTAGCCCTGCATTTAGCAGCTACAGTGGAGAATCTGTTATTCTTTCCCAATAAACACGTTTACGCTAAAACTATTATTTGCAGTGCAAACAGTTTGGAGCCAGATCAGACGCCGGATAACCCGGCGTCTGATCAGGCTCCAAACTGTTTACCACTAAGATAAACAAGAATTATCAGAATTGTCCAAAAGTTGTTCTTTTCTTCGTTTTAGTGCTTTGCGTTTGCGTACGTTTGCGTTTAAACGGGAAAGAATAACAGATTCTCCACTGTACCTGTCATAAATGCTACAAATATATATTGTCTTTTTAGTGGTTGCTGAACACAAGTTTGACAGTAAGTCAAGATGAGAAAACTAAGGTATTATTACCAAACCAGATCCAAAATGTAATATAGACATCTTCACTTGGTAGTGATGCACCCTAGCAAGTTTCACAAACTTTGCAGAGAAGTGACACAATAAGTTCATTATCCCTATTTGCTTATCAGCCTATAAGTATTGGACACATTGAAAAAAAGGATTTGGAAACATGTAAGGTTCAATAAATTGCGATGAACTCACCCTATCTTAAGACACAGCAGTGTTTGTCCATACAGCAGATATTTTCATATGAGATAGCAAACAGTGCATACCCAAATGAGGCACCACAAATTGTTGTGGGAGTCCATCAGCCGCCTTACTATGTTTGCTAATGTCTACCATAGTAGACGATAGGCAAATAAAGGGTGAGGGGGTTTGGTTTTCAGAGTTTATATGTGTTTTAGACTGCTTCTTGTAGACCTTACACAGGGCTGCAGATAAAAGGGAATAAATTGTACAAATCCAAGTCCTATGGTGTTCCACTCATGATAATCTTCTCGAAGAGATGAATCTAATGAGTAGTGATACCATAGGGTTTAATTCAGAAATAAAAATTTTAGTTTTTGAAACACTTGCCTTATCTTGAGCCCTGCGTTACAAGATTATTTGTGTTTAGGGATGAAGATCAGCCAGAAGAAATGCCTGATGAAGATGCTGTAAAGCCTGATGGTTGGTTGGATGATGAGGAGGCCCTTATTGCTGACCCTGATGCTGACAAGCCAGAGGACTGGGATGATGAAATGGATGGCGAGTGGGAGGCCCCTCTTATAGGTAAAGTCGAACTTCGATATCTCGAACACGCTTAACTCGAACTATTTGATATCTCAACACATGAACTGCATTATTTTATGCTTGGTTATGTCGAACATACCTGTATTTCAAAGTTAAAACGTGGCTAAGCCACGTTTTAACTTTGAAATACAGGTATGTTTGACTTAACCGAGTTCGAGATATCAAGGTTTGACTGTATGTACACTTGGTGATTCAGTGAAATTTGTATTATTCTTTCCTTTTACCCATTACACATTTATGCACCTTTGATATATACCTCCACTATTGCAAAAACATGTATTTTCTCTTTATACAGTAATGCATATGCACCACAAGAACTATTTTCTTTATCCTTGCAGTTGGTAGCTTAAAGCAGACTGAAAGTAAAGCAGAATGCACCTGATTTAAGTGGTCAGCTGTCTTAAAAACCAGAAAGAGGTTATGGGTTAAAGAGTTTAAATTCAATGCTTTTTCACACTCTTTCATATTCTTCCTACAAATATGTTGTGATGCTGTCAAGATAAAGAACAAGAGGAAATGATTACTATTTAACCCATTTTATGCGGGATACACTTTTAGGTGTACCTCTAGGCAAACAGTTTTGATCTCAGACCAGGCTCCACATTGTGGGGCCTGATCTGAGATCAAAACTGTTTGCAGCTAGTTCAATATGCTATCAGAAACTGCTAAAATATTTGAGTTATACCCGGTGCACACGACATTTTAAAATGGCCGCCAAATATTACCCAGCATACAATGGGTTAAGCTTTCTACCTTACTTGTGTCTATCATTCAGCATACATGTGTCTTTCAATTGTGTTTCTTCAAAAAGTAATAGGGTTTGATCAGGGCTCCAGATAAGGGGAGTATTTCAAAAATCGAAATCTTTATTTCTGTATTAAACTCTATGGTGTTACTACTCATTAGAATCGAGACAATTCTAATGAGTAGTTACACCATTGGATTTTGGGCTGAAGTGAGTGAGAAAACGTTAGTTTTGTTCAGTTTACTCCCTCTTTTCTTGAACCCTGGGTTTGATTGTATTGATGGTATAATAAAGTATCTTTAATGTTTGTAATTTCAGACAACCCAATTTGTAAGGATGTGCCAGGCTGTGGGGAGTGGGTGAGGCCTAGTATTAAGAACCCTCTGTACAAGGGCAAATGGAGTGCACCTACCATTGATAACCCAAACTATCAGGTAAAATTTGTTAAAGATAATTCACATTCTTTTAAAATGAATAGTTACAGACTTCCAAACAAAAAAAGTTTTTTTATTAGATTAGATGCAAGATATTTGAATTTTAAAATACAAGACTGTTTGGAAATTATATTCAGCATATAAAGTCAAATCTGCTGTTTAACTTTTCATTAATGAAGCATGGATGTCTCTTAACTCTTTCCTCCCTAAAACTTTCAATGAATAATTCCAGTTTCCATCTAAGTCTAGTCCATTTATGACTTTTAAGGGTTGTTTTTGTCAATGTTTGGCATTATGACAAACAGTGAAGACCCTGATCAGAGGGCTCCTTTTGGAGCCCTCTGATCTGGGTCTTCACTGTTTGCATAGGACAAGTGTTTTTGGAGCCCTCTGATCAGGGTCTTCACTGTTTGCATAGGACAAGTGTACTATTCACATGTACACTGTTTGAAAAGGACGCCTATATGCGGGATTAGGGTTCAAAGGGTTAAAAGGTGACTGCTTAATTTTTTCACTGCAGCTGTAAGAAGAAAATGATATCGCTACCTTACCCCATGTTAACTGGTTGTCTGGATTCTGATCAGACATGGTTTAATGAGGCATATGATCTGAATCCAAACTGTTTGACACTCATTTAAATGCTTTTGAACGCACAACTCCTGTGTGAAAATAATAATAATTAAATATTGTTAATTTCATCAATTTACCAAAAACTTAAAATTTGAAGAAAAAAATCCAACAAGACTTGTTTATAGCAAATGACATGACGGCAGTGAATCAACATGCCAAGTGGTCAATTTTACAATGACACTGAAAATCCAACATCGTAAAGATTGCTTGAGGTTATGCCTGAAAAGTGTAATACAGTCGAACCTCGTTGTCTTGAACTCGCTTAAGTGGAACTTACCGGGCAACCCGTATACTTACAAATGTTGCTGACTTTTTTCAGGGTGAGTGGAAGCCAAAGAGAATTCAAAACCCAGACTGGTTTGAGGATTTGGAACCTTACAAAATGACACCTATTGTAAGTATTTGTTAAACCCTTTACTCCATAGATACTCCATAGATGCACATTTTTATGCATTTAATGAATCCCTCCACTGAAGAAAATAGTTCCATTTTATACAGTCTAGAATATGCACCATAAGAAATGCTAGTAGATGGTAGCTTAAACCAGGCTATAAATAAAGCTGAAGGCACATTCTGCTTTACTTTCAACCTGCTTAATTAAAGTAGTCATCTATCTTTAAAACAAGAAACAGGCTTTTTTGGTAAAGGGTATTGCTAGAATTGAAATGCTTTGCAAGCCACATAATTCTCAGTATCCTTCATATAATTTGTAGCTAGCCTGTTCGTAGAACAGCAGAGTTAATGTTATATCCCTGGAGTGAGCGTGGGCATGAGCATGAATAACTGTGTTGAAGCAGCCAACAATATGAAGGTGTAGGGGTAAAAACCTCACCAAAAAAAGGGTAGAAAAAAAGACTGGGTACAAGTTTTGTCTTGTACAATATTGACTGTGGTATACAGTGACTGTTATCCAAGCTTCACTTAACCTGTAGATGCAACAGTGGAGAAGTTGTTGTTCTTTCCCTTTGAAATGCAAATGAAATGCAAACATGGTGCACTTAAATATAGAAAAATCCAACTTTTTAAGTGTTTTTTTTATCTCAGTAGCAAACAGTTTCATCCTGGCTCCAAGCTGTTTGCAATGGAAGAAATAGATTGAGTCCAAACATATTTATATTGGGAAAGAATGACGTCTTCTTCATAGTATTTTATTACTGTTAATTCAGGACTCGTTGGGTCTGGAGCTGTGGTCCATGTCAGATGAGATTGTGTTTGATAACTTCCTGATCACTGATGACAAGGAGATCCATGCCAGCTGGGTGGAACAGACCTGGGAGAAGAAGGTTGCTGCAGAGTCGGCCTCAGCATCAGGGGTAAGCTTGTAGCCATCCCAGTCTGCCATCTCTAGATATGGAGGCTTTAACTCGTTGAACCCTAGTCACGCATATATGCGTCATTCGCAAACAGCGTACCTGTGAGATGTACACTTGTCCTATGAAAACAGTGTAGACCCTGATCAGAGGGTCATTTTGACATATATTGTAAAAATCAACCCTTTAAAGTCATAAATTGACTAGATTTAATTGAAAACTAGAACTGTCCATTTCAGGTTTCAGGGAGGAAAGGGTTAAACATACCGCAGGGGTGTAAAAAAAAGTCAAAAGCTACTCGCCCTGTAGGACTAGTAACTACTGAAATCCACTCGCCCTTCTGCAACTTTTGCTCGTCCGTGAATTTTCATATACAATTCATTTGAACTAAAACTTTCACAATTTTCTTATTTATTTATCTAAACTCAAAAATATCAACTTATAGGAAATTACTGTTTAACTCTTTCATCACTAAAGTAACTCTTGTGGATCTTGTCATCGTTTCGACATCTCTGTTAACGCGGCTATTTTACTCTGAAGAACGACTGTAAGATAGTATTGTTAGTTTGTTTACATTTTGACATGTAGCTGGAAAACTAACGGTGCTTCCGGTTTTTTCGGCATGTGAAATTTTGACTTGTTCAAATTAGGTACAAAATCGTCGAAGCTTTATATTTAGAAATGTTCGCAGTTTGACGGATGATTGAACAATAAAACACATTATAACACTGTTATGCATACTTTAATTTCATAATTCGGATAAATATTTGAACCATCGCTCGACACTTTTAACACAAATAAACCGTTTTGGGCCGAAACTTTTGTATTTCAAAGGCCGAATAAAGATGAAACAAGTAGGTGCCTGTGAATCGGAATGCCTCTTACTTCTTCATTGATACTAGTGAAATGTACGACATTGTAGAAAATGTGTCTTTGATGTTGACACACGCGGAGAATTTCAGCCGTTTTAATTTGCACTCTAATTACATTGCGCAAAGCTATTAGTTAGGAAAATACCAGACCAAAAGATCCACTCGCCCTGAAGGTCGAGCATATATTTGAAAGCACTCGCCCGACTTCAAAACCTACTCGCATTGGCGAGCGGGCGAGTGATATTTTACACCCCTGTACCGGTGTTTGAAAGATGTTACAGTAAAGATGAATACTTATCCTACCTTCTACAAGTTTCTAGCTATCCCATTGGTTAAATGGTTAGTCTGGTTTTTGGTCTTAAAGAGTACTTTTTAGCTCACCTGGCACGAAGTGCCAAGGTGAGCTTTTAGGATCGCTGGATGTCCGTCGTCTGTCTGTCTGTCTGTTCACAATTGTTTGTTAACACTCTTACGGCTACAAATCTCATTGGATCTTCATGAAACTTGATCACAATGTTTGTCTAGTAGAAATCTAGGTCAAGTTCGAATGTGGGTCATGTTGGGTCAAAAACTAGGACACTAGGTCAAACCATAGAAAAACCTTGTTAACACTCTAGAGGCTACAAATCTCATTGGATCTTAATGAAACTTGGTCAGAATGTTTGTTTCATTGATATCTAGGTCAAGTTCGAATGTGGGTCATGTCCGGTCAAAAACTAGGTCACTAGGTCAAATCATAGAAAAATCTTGTTAACACTCTAGAGGCTACACATCTCATTGGATCTTTATGAAACATGGTAAGAATGTTTGTCTCATTGATATCTAGGTCAAGTTTGAATATGGGTCATGTCCGGTCAAAAACTAGGTCACTAGGTCAAATCATAGAAAAACCTTGTTAACACTCTAGAGGCTACAAATCTCACTGGATCTTGATGAAACTTGGTCAGAATGTTTGTCTTATTGATATCTAGGACAAGTTTGAATATGGGTCATGTCCGGTCAAAAACTAGGTCACGAGGTTAAATCATAGAAAAACCTTGTTAACACTCTAGAGGCTACAAATCTCATTGGATCTTGATGAAACTTGGCCAGAATGTTTGTCTCATTGATATATAGGTCAAGTTCTAATATGGGTCATGTCCGGTCAAAAACTAGGTCACTAGGTTAAATCATAGAAAAATCTTGTTAACACTCTAGAGGCTACAGATCTCATTGGATCTTGATGAAACTTGGTCAGAATGTTTGTCTCATTGATTATAGGTCAAGTTTGAATATGGGTCATGTTAGGTCAAAAACTGGGTCACTAGGTCAAATCATAGGAAAATCTTGTTTACACTCTAAAGGTTGATTGTGGGTCATGTCCAGTCCTAATCTAGGCCACTATAGGTCAAGTTTGCCATGGTGTACCAGGTGAGCGATTTAGGGCCATAGTGGCCCTTGTTAAAATGTTTTACATTAAACCCCAAAGATTACGACCACTAACAAGAAAGCTAATTGATTGTATGAAAGACAGGTGAGGGGATGAAAGCAAAACAGAAAGCTCCTTAAGGAGCTTTCTGATATTCACCTTGCTTAAAGCATCCTCCTTCCTTAAACGAGAAATGTTCACTGCTTTGGACCATTCCCAATCCATCTATATCAATTGGACTTAGAGCCAAGCATGCCAATGGGGGCACATGTGTTTATTGAACGCAACATCTTTTCTTATGTATTTGTTGGATTGAAAAACTTTACCAAATGTTAACAAGGATAAGATTGTAGATAAAGATTTGAACCAATTTGCTTAACAATATTTAAATCAAGCTCTTATAATACAGACATTTTACATTACATTATTATAACTGCACCATGCAGACAAAGTATAGATTTACAATAACAGTTATTTTTCCTGTCATACGCCAAGCATGCCAATGTGGGCATATTAGTTTATTAAATGCAACATCTTTTCTGAGGTATTTGTTGTATTGAAAAAGTTTACTAATGTTAACAGGGATTAGATAGCAGATTAAGACCTCTCACATTTAAATCAAGCTCTTATAATACAGACTTTTTACAATACATTATTATAACTACACCATGCAGACAGAATGTAGATTTACAATAACAGTTGTTTTTCCTGTCATACAGCACGGAGCTTTTGTCCAGGGCATTCTGGATGTGACGAAAGACCGACCCTGGTTGTGGGCAGTGATTTTAGTTGTGATAATTTTACCTATAGTACTGCTCATAGTCTACTGCTGTATGCCCACAAAGGAGGTGAGAAAAGCTGAAGCAAGCTTTCTGGTTCATCTCGTCTTGCATGTTTGTGTCACCATAGCTTCTTCAAACTCCTAAACAGCTTCAAAGTGGTATTCATTGCTCCATATAAGGGAAGGTGTTTTGACCCTTTAGCTTTCAGTGGCGCTTAAAAACAAGTTTGCAAACAGTTTGGATCCTGATCAGACGCCACGTAAAGCGGCGTCTGATCAGAATCCAAACTGTTTGACACTCTTTTTGAAATTTCTTCAGTCATACTGCCTTATTTGTTTAACTTTGAAACGACATTGTAGACAACAAAATTGAAATAAAAGACAATAAGATGGTTAAGGGGTAAATCTCTAAGAAAAATTTGGTAGTGAAAGGGTTAACTGCCTACATGTGACAATGTCTCAAGACTGAGGTAGTTTAAAGAAGCTATGGCATGTGTCAACCAATTCTGGATACTGCTGGCCATCAGCTGTGTAGGATAGTTTGCTTGTAGTTCTTGCTTGTAGTTACAGTGAGTCTTATACTTTTGTAGCAGCATGGAACATCTAAAAGCAGGTGACTGTTGAATGCAGATAGAAATAACACAGAAAGCTCCTTTAGGAGCTTTCTGTGTTAATTTTATCATGCATTCAGCAACCACCTGTATAACCCAAGATAAACCCTAAATGGTCTTGAATTGAGCAATGGCTTAGTACAAGATTAACTACTTACTATATTTCCTCACTTAATCCTTGGTTTTACAGGCCATTTTGTCTGTACCAAGCTGTTCTGTAAGTGTTAAGCACAGGTAAGCCAATTGTATTTCCTACACAGCGGTTGATCAGCCTAGTTGAAGGAAGACACTTTTATACTTTTCTATGTTGTGGTAGATGTAGCATGAGTGTGTGTTTTTATTATCTCACCTAGCAAGGTATCTGGTCCACTCTGATGTCGGCAGCGGACCAGCGCCCATGGCTGTGGGCCGTCTATGTTGTAGTTCTGCTACTGCCAATTATTCTCCTCTCCATCTGTCTGTGCCCTAGATCAGGCCCAGTTAAGGTAACTAAAGTTCCTGGACGCCGCTTTCCTCAGATAAATCATAATAAACATAATTATGATACCTTGATATATGTCAGAATTCTAAAATCACTGGCTCGATGTTTCTGTTTGGAATGATTTCACCCTAGCTCAGGCCCAGTTAAGGTATCTTTTAAGTTCCTGAATCTGCAGTTGTAAAGCATTGAACTGAGTCTTAGATCATTTTCAAGCTTTTGATTGGTTAGATTTTACTCTAAAGCTTGAGAATGATCATTGCCGATGCTTTCTTCAGATTAATCATATAAAACATACGAGAGACTAAGGTTGTTTTTGCCAGACTTCTAAAATCACTGGCTCGATATTTCTGTTAAAATGGTTTTGATATTTTATCAAGTTTTGACCAACTCTATTACTTGTTTACTGTTATCATCATGTGATCCTCCTTATTACTCAATGTGTACCAGATACTGACGTTTGCTCTAGTAATGCTTGTTCTGATTGCAACTAAACTGTTTTATATCACAAAAAATGCATGATGACACATAATGATTACATTGTTAACTCTTGACTCCAAAGCACGTTTCTAGTTTTGAAGATGGTGCCCACTTAACTCTTTCCTCCCTGAAACTTTAAATGGACAATTCCAGTTTCCTTTTTAGTCTAGTCCATTTCTGACTTTTAAGGGTTGTTTTTGTCAATGTTTGACATTATGACAAACAGTGAAGACCCTGATCAGAGGGCTCCTGTCGGAGCCCTCTGATCTGGGTCTTCACTGTTTGCACAGGACAATTGTACTATTCACATGTACACTGTTTGAAAAGGACGCCTATATGAGGGACTAGGGTTCAAAGGGTTAAGGCACATTCTGCTTTACTTTCAGCCTGCTTTAAGCTACCATTAACTATGATAACCCAAATATTTCCTACAATACATATTAATAACTTTTATAAAAAGGAACTCTTTTACTTAAGTGAAAGGATAAATTGAAGGCGTAAAAAGGCATATTGATGGGGTAATGGTTTACGGTAGGAGACCCCTAATAAGATTGGGCCAATGTTGGTCAATATCAGTACTCTATGGAGAGTGAATGGCCATTCTTGTCAACTGTTGGCTAAAGCATCGTTCAGAAGGGTCTTCAGTTGAAGAAAATGGCCGATCACTGCAGAGAAGTAATTTTGGTCGGATCTCATTAAGAGTCCTGTCTGGCTGGCTGTTGTCAAAATAACTGTTCCTGCAGCCAACACATGTATTCCTCCAAACAACTAATTCAGGTCTGCAGATAAGGGGCGTATTTCATTAGAACCTTTATTTCTGCATTAAACCCTATGGTGTTACTACTCATTAGAATCGTCTCTTTGAGACGATTCTAATGAGTAGTAACACCATATGATTTAGTGCTGAAATAAGTGAGAAAACATTGGATTTGTTCAGTTTACTCTCTCTTATCTGGAGCCCTGTAATTTACATAACAACAGCGTTCTTACTCAGCACATTTAATTGTCAACTCTTTCAATGCCATTTTTCTTTCAAGACACCCTTTACATTTGATTTTTAAAGGAGAATGTTGGCATTTTGATTGGAAAGATTGATGTGAGTATCAAACAGTTTGGACCCTTGAATAACTTGGCATAAGATCTTGATCTAAACTGCCTTCAAATGTTTTGGAAGTTACTGTTAAGAGAGTTATGCATGTTTTTTAAGTTGTTTGTTAGTTCATTGATACAAACAGCATGTTGAGTTTGAGGTTCGAATCGAACATTATTTAAACCTTGCTTGCTTTACTTCTCAGTTTATGTAGGTTATTTGAATATATGATTGTTAATCCCTTCCCTGCCATGCCAAACAACATTGTACAGTTGCAAACAGTTTGGATCTTGATCTGAGGTAGTGTTGTGCAGTCTGCTTTACTTTCCACTACTTCAACCCTATAGCCCCATAGCTTGTTTAAAGTTTTGAAGACAAGTGGCCACTTAAAGCAGGTTAAAAGTAAAGCAGAATGCCTCTTAAGGCTCATTCTGCATTACTTCCAGCTTTCTTTGAGCTACCATTTGCTAGAATATAGAAAATAGTTTGTATGATACAATCATATTCATGATTGTACAAATTTGAATTATTTTCTTCAGTGGAGGAATGAATTAGATGCATAAAATGGTGTATCTATGGAGTAAAGGGTTAAGCTACCATCTGCTAGGATATAGAAAAAGTTCCATATGTTACAGTCAATCTGTGTAATCAGTCATTTCAAGAAATGACCAAAAATTTCAGTCATTACATGAAATGACTGTTTCACTTAGTCATTTCATGAAATGCCTAAAATTTAGTCATTTCGTGAATTGACTAAAAAACACCTTCTGTCATTTTACGAAATGACTAAATTGACTTTAGCTTTATCTATTCAATCGTAATGTAGCTTTATTTATTCAATTGTAATGATTGGTGTATCTTAATAATTACAAACTACACTATTGAAACAATACATGCAAATTAAATGCACTACAAATCAAGTCTCTTAAATCTTTAAAAATTGTGTGCAATATTTCTGGAATAATTGTTAATTATTAAGTTTTAAACAATATTATGCATATTGAAAGACATGAATGAACAACTGCTGTTGGATTAATTAAAAAAGTAATTTCTGAAATAATGACTGATTACACAGATTGACTGTAACATTTATTTCATGACTGTATGTAAAGTAGAACTATTTTCCTCAGGGGGGAGGGATAAATTAAAGGCATAACAAGGCCTTTTCATGCAGTAAGGGGTAAATGTAATCATTCAACAAAAATGCATAGAGAACTTTATCTAAGATGTTTGTCAAATGTAGGACTGCATTGAGAACTTTACCTTATATATTTGTCAAAATGTAGGACAACATTGATGCATAGAATGCTTTATCTTACATGTTTGTCGAATGTAGGACAACATTGGTGCATTGAGAACTTTATCTTAGATGTTTGTCAAATGTAGGACAACATTGATGCATAGAGAGCTTTATCTAAGATGTTTGTCAAGGTATGACAACATTAATGCTTTAAAAACTCTATAAAGATGTTTGTCAAATGTAGGACAACATTGATGCTTTAAGAACTCTTGATAAAGATGTTTGTCAAATGTAGGAAATCATTGATGCTTTAAGAACTCTATAAAGATGTTTGTCAAATGTTTGACAATATTGATGCATTAAGAACTCTTGATAAAGATGTTTGTCAAATGTAGGAAATCATTGATGCTTTAAGAACTCTTGATAAAGATATTTGTCAAATGTATGACAACATTTATGCATTAAGAACTCTATAAAGATGTTTGTCAAATGTAGGACAACATTGATGCTTTAAGAACTCTTGATAAAGATGTTTGTCAAATATAGGACAACATTTATGCATTGAGAATTTTATCTAAGATGTTTGTCAAAGGTATGACAACATTGATGCATGAAGAACTCTTGATAAAGATGTTTGTCAAATGTAGGACAACATTGATCTCAAAAAGATGTTTGTCAAATGTAGGACAACATTCATGCTTTAAGAACTCTTGATAAAGATGTTTGTCAAATGTAGGACAACATTGATGCTTTAAGAACTCTTGATAAAGATGTTTGTCAAATGTAGGAAATCATTGATGCTCTAAGAACTCTTGATAAAGATGTTTGTCAAATGTAGGACAACATTGATCTCAAAAAGATGTTTGTCAAATGTAGGACAACGTTCATGCTTTAAGAACTCTTGATAAAGATGTTTGTCAAATGTAGAACAACATTTATGCTTTAAGAGCTCTTATTAAAGATTGTCAAATGTAGGACAACATTGGTACTTTAAGAGCTGTTGTTAAAGATTGTCAAATGTAGGACAATATTGATGCATTTAGCTCATATGAGTTTCTCCATTATTCATTTACTGTATAAAGCTTCAATCTGTCTGGACATTTACTAAGTTAACTTTTGCATGGACATTAATATCAGTAATTTGGAATTTGTTCCTTTAAAGGGTAATATAGTTGCCTTAAAATTATCCCAAAACCGAGTTTTACAAATTTAAATTTAAAAAAATCATAGATTTTAAGAATAAGAGAAAACATAATTGAAGACACAAAATTTGAACTATTACATGTATTAATTTTTTTTTCATTCTCCTTTCTCAATACTATATTATGTCTTCACAGCCTGAGGATATTGATGCAGCAAGAAAGAAAACAGATGAGGTCACTCCTGATGATGAAGTTCAGCCAGAGGAGACTGAGGGCGCAGAGGCAGAGGCAGCGGCAGCGGCAGATCCGGGACCAGCAGGAGATAACTCGGCCAAACCAAAAAAATCAAAAGCAGCATTAGAAAAAGAGGTCAGTCATTATTAATTAGTTAATATCTTGAAAGTGTCCGGGCTTAAATGTTATGTTTTCAAACTGATAAGGGAATAAGGACCGACACAGCATAATCTTTATTTTGAATGGAATATTTGATTGAACTCCGGAGAAAATTGTACTCGCATACTTATCCAATAGTTTTATTACCCTATCATCATATTCTCTGCTTAAAAATTATCTGAATTAATTTTATATTTAGATTACATACATTTTCAATTTTGCTTAAAAGTGTTGATTCTAATCAGATAATCAGATGAAGGAGCGGATCTTAAAAAAGCTTGTGCTTTCGATCTCATCCTCTTTGATATTGTTGTATGTAATTATTATTATACCCACTAGTGGTGGGGGCTATATAGGAAACGCCTTGTCTGTCCGTCAGTCCGTCACATTTTTCCGGGACATTTGCCTTTTTCTTGAAAACTGTTTATGATACTATCTTCAAACTTTGTATACATTATCAATGTTATTTGGGGACACTCATTAATAGGTTTCATAACTATTGCACCCAATTTGACAGAATTATGCCCCTTTTTAACTTGATTTTTTGTCTCTTAATTGAGAATTTTTTCTTTGAACATGCCACTTTCTTGAAAACTATTCATGATATTGTCTTCAAACTTAGTACACATAATAAGTGTTGTATTGTGAGACTTTTCATTAAGTTTGACAACTCTTGGACAAAATTTGACAGAATTATGCCCCTTTATAACTTGAAATTTTGTTCCTTAATATGTATTTATTCTTTGGACATGTCATTTTCTTGAAAACTATTTATGACATTGTCTTCAAACTTGGTACACATTATCATTATAAGTGTGATGTTCGCAGACTCTACTTGAAGTTACATAACTCTTGCCAACAAATGACAGAATTATGCCCCTTTTTAACTTGAAATTTTGTTCTATTTTCTTGGAACATGCCATTTTCTTGAAAACTATTCATGATATTGTCTTCAAACGTGGTACATTAGTAGTGTTGTATTGTGAGACCCTTCTTCAAGTGTGACAACTCTTGTATTAAATTTGACAGAATTATGCCCCTTTTCAACTTGAAATTTAGTTCCTTAATATGCATGTATTATTCTTTCAACATGTCATTGTGCTGTTTGTGACAGGTCAGTTTGGAGTGGGGGGTATCAATCACCTTTAGTGATAGCTCTAGTTAATAACTGAAATGATCTATTGAGAAATAAAATATGTTTAAACTAATCAGATGAAGAGTTATTGAGTATCTCATCTGGACCCCAACTTAGGGCCAACTGATTGCAAATTCCACAGTGTGAGCACAATTGATAATAAAAGATTTAAAATTTTACCTAGTTTTGAAGAAAGATGACCATTTAAGCAAGTTGAAGTAAAGCAAATTGTCTCTATGAGAGCATTCTGCTTTACTTTCAACCTGCATTTTAAGCTACTGCCTTGAAATAGTCTGGAGCTGCCTTCTTTAATGTTCAGGACTTGAGGATTAATTTCATTAGTAATTATAATAGAATACACCAAGTTAAAGTCTACTTTCAGTCCGAATGATACATTTACCCCCCTGATCATTGAGCCATATTGCCTACAATATTGAGCACTGCTAACATATGGCGCAGTCAAATGCAGCCGCAGTATCGACTCAGACCCTTCACAGGTACCCATTTTAACCCCTGGGTGGAGAGGAGCAATTCGCGGTACATGTCTTGCTTAAGAATATTCCTGTACATCATCCGGGATTCAGAAAAAATCCCCTAGTCAGACTGCTGGTCCGGCGGGGATCAAACTCACGACCCCTGGTACCGTAGTCCAATGTGTTACCACTGGACTACTGCCGCCGATCATTAGTGTAGGTGTAATTATGGAGTAATGGTTTATGAGATGTCTTGTTTATGTTTGCTGTCAGCAGGAGGAAGCAACAGGGGAAGAATCCACTGAAGGAGAGGCAGATGAAGAGGCCAGCCAAGAAGAGGAAGACGCTGAACCAAAACAAGAAGGGAAATCAGAAGGGAAATCAGAGGCCACAAGGTATGCACTTGGCTTCCAAGACTCAAGGATTTCATTTTGAATAATTTTTATCTCGTCTAAAAGGGCTGAGTATAAAATTGCTGCTTTCATCCTCTTGTTATTCTATCACTGCTTTAAATACAGTAAAACCACTAAAACAAAGGCTTGTTGATTGTGAGAAAGATAGGTGGCTGCTGAAAGCAAGGTGAAAGTAAAACAAAGCTCCTAAAGGAGCTTTCTGTTTTACTTTCACCTTGTTTTAAGTCTTAAAGCAAAGTGAGAGTAAAACTGACCTGTAGGACCTTTCTGTTTTAACTTAAAGCAGCCACCTGCCATTTAGCACTAAATAATTAATGTAATTTACTGGTTGTAATAATAGAGGTTTTACTGTACTTTCTTGTCTAGGGTCTTCCTTCACCTGTACATGTAATTAGCTGGACGTCGCGATATGACTGAAATACTGTTAAAAGTGACATAAAATCATAACAAATCATAACAAATTGTTGTAGCATATCAACGTTATTGTCCGCTGCGAGGAAAGAAAAGTGAGACAAAGGTTTCGCTTTCCTGTCTAGCTTTTGGTGTTTTGTTATGTTTAGACTCAATAGCCTGTTTCTAGTTTTGAAGGCAAATTATTATTTAAAGAAATTTTCTTTAATTTCAGCCTGCTTTAAGCTACCACCTGCTAGGATATAGGAACAGCAAATGTTAGCTTAAAGCAGTCTGAAAGTAAAAAAAAAAACCAGCAGAATACACCATATGGCTTATTCTGCTATACTTTTACCTGCTTTAACCCAATACCCAATAGCCTGTTTATAGTTTTGAAAATAGGTGACTACTTAAAGCAGGTTGAAAGTAAAGCAGAATGCGCCATATGGCACATTCTGCTTTACTTTCAGCCTGCTTTAAGCTTTTACTAGCTAGAATATGGAAAGTATTAAATATGACACATATTCATTACGGTTTATATTGGAACTATTTTCTTCAGCGGATGAATAAAATGCATGTGCTAAAAGTCCCTTCTATAAGGGAAAGGGTTAACCCATTACATTGTACCTCATAAATACACATTTTTAAGCCTTTATTTCATTCATCTACTGAAGAAAATAGTTTCAAATTCTCCAGTAATAAATATGCATCATAATAAATATATTCTATATCCTAGCAGATGGTAGCTTAAAGCTGGCTGAAAGTAAAGCAGAATGTGTCTTAAGGGGTGTTCTGCTTTCTTTTTAACCTGCTTTAAGAGGTCACATCTTTTAAAAACTGGAAATAGGCTATGAGGTAATGGCTTAAGATGTCACCTGTCTTCCAAACTAGAAACAGCCTATGGTTTAATGGGTTAAGGAGCATTCTGCTTTACTTTCAAACCAGTTTAAAGCAGTCAATTTTCTTAATTAACCCTTAGCCTGCCAGTCACGACTATAGCTCCATATGCAAACAGCTTGGATCCGGATGAGACGCCGAGTAACTCGGCGTCTCATCCGGATCCAAGCTGTTTGACACTGGGACAACATTTTCAGCAATTTTGAGCAACTTTGAAGCACTTTGAAACTTGAAGCAGACGAGAAATATAGCAGACGACAATTTATTTGGCGGGCTAAGGGTTAAACAGAAAACATGCATGATGATAGGCTCAGATAGGTTTTGCTGTTATTTATTTGTCAAATTTCATATGCTAATAATAAACAACTTTCTTCTCACTTTTCAGAACTTCTCCAAGAAAGCGAAAAACCAGGAAAGATTGATGATGTGGACTATAGACTCTAGTTGTAATGAATTGTGAAATGCAGAGTGGCAATATGGGGAATCTGTATCAACTTACCTGTGAGAAGCTACTATGGGAGGCATAAGACAGTTTCACTAGAGCTTCTTAAGACTTGTAACTCAATGATTCCAATCTCAACATTTGTCCCAGGTCAAATGTAAAGTTCTTGAACACTTCACTCCATAGCCTGGTCCTAGTATTGAAGATTGGTGACCGCTTAAAGCAGGTTGAAAGTAAAGCAGAATGCGCCTTAAGGCCCATTCTGCTTTACTTTCAGCCTGCTTTAAGCTACCATCTGCTAGGATATAGAAAATATTTCTGACATGTATTCATAGCTCTTTAAAGATCCCCAGTTGTGGTATCTGGTCCTAGTATTGAGATCATCATTATTTTATTATTTGGAGAGTTGAGTTACAAGTCGTACGACTGGATATGAAATGTGTGGTCCAGATGCTGGTGTGTATATGCACACATTTAACCCTTTCCTCCATAGCCGAACGTGAGAATCACCCAAATCTATTGGTGTTAAAGGCAGATGACTGCTTGAAGTTAGATGAAACTTACTCCTAACTGGAGCTTATTTTTACTCTCATTTTGCCTTAAGCTGCTACGTGTATTAAAAAAATCACTAATTACTTATTTTTGGTGCTTATATGGAGGTTTAGGTAATGGTGCTTCTATGGAGGAAGGAGTTATTAACCTTTTCCCAAAAGAGGCACCTATTAATGTATTTAATTGATTCTTCCTATGAGAAAAAGTTCCACTTTATACAGACATGAATATGTATCACAAGAAATATTTTCTATATCCTATCAGATAGTAGCTTTAAGCAGGCTGAAAGTAAAGCAGAATGTGCCTTAAGGCACAATCTGCTTTACTTTCAACCTGCTTTAAGCGGCTACCTATCTTCATTAACTAGAAACAGGCTATGGGGTAATGGGTTAACACCTTCTACACGGAGACTGTGTAGATATGGCGGAGTGGAGCAATGGAAGAGGGGTTGGAACAATTGAAGTCAGGAAATCATTAACCATGCCATGTGTTCTGTTGTGTATATGTTAGAGGAGATTGTTGGAGATTTCTTGTTGTAATGTTAACTTTATATTAATGGTATGGGAGTTGGATGATGTTTATAATATAATATTAGAGCAAAGAATGGTCAAACTTATGTTAACCCATTACCACCTAGCCTGTTTCTAGTATTGAAGATAGGTGACCACTTAAAGCAGGTTGAAAGTATAGCAGAATGCGCCTTAAGGCGCATTCTGCTTTACTTTCAGCCTGCTTTAAGCTTTTATCTGATAGAATATAGAAAACACTTTTTATGATACATGACTATAAATTGGAACTATTTTCGTTAGTGGAGGAATAAGTTAGAGGCGTAAAAAAGCGTTATTATGGGGTAATGGGTTAAGCAGCCATTTGCAGATAGGTACAAGGATTTTGAGCTATGCAACTGCTTTTAAAATTATGAAAGTAATGCATGAAGCTCTTTTCTGAGATTATTTATTGACTGCGGACTTAACACAAGTTTGACTGTTCTTTCTGTTATTGGGTAACTTTCAAGCTCATAACTATATGATGAATTGTGATCGTCCCCCGTCCACGATGTATTGCTATCTTTGAAGGTTGTTTTAAACGTAAAATACTTAATAAGCTGTGCCAGAAGTAATAAGGAACTGTTCTATTTTGCAATCTTAAATGCCTTGTTTAACCTATTACCCCATAGCCTGTTTCTAAATTTCAAAACATGTGACTACTTAAAGCAGGTTGAAAGTAAAGCAGAATGCGCCCCAAGGCGCATTCTGATTTACTTTCAGCCTGTTTTAAGCTATTATCTGCTAGAATAAAGAAAATATTTCTTGTTATACATATTCAAGACTGTTTACATTGGAACTATTTTTCGGAATTTTTTCCTCAGTGGAGGTATAAATTAGAGGCGTATTTATGGGGTAATAGGTTAGCCCAGTTTTGATTAATCAATTTTAGATTTTGGACCCAATGGGTTGAACTACTTAATTTTTATATTTGGGTGCTAGTTTGCCTCTTGATGTATAATCCTACCAGCTCATATAGGGATCCAGATAAGATGGAGTAAAGTATTACATTTTCTCTTACATCTCTTTACCAAATCCTATGGTGTTCTACTCCTTAGGATTGTCTCTTCAAATGGATTCTAATGAGTGCTCACGTCATAGGATTTAATTGAGACATAAGGGAGTTGGTACAGTCAAACTTTGATATATCGAACTCGGTTAAGTCGACATACCCGTTTTTCAAAGTTAAAACGCGGCTCAGCCGTGTTTTAACTTTGAAACGCGGGTATGTTTGCCTAAACCGAGCTTGAAATAAGGCAGTTCATGTTTCGAAATATATGAAAGTTGGAGTTAAGCGAGTTCCAGATATTGAAGTTCGGCTGTTTTTGAAATTCTGAAACTCTGCCATATCCCAGCAATAAGAACCTAGATTTCTGTAAGATCAATAATCTGTAATGATAGGCTTTGTGTGTTTGTAAAGCGAGTTAAGATGGCATAGATGATGTTGATATTTGTTAATAGCTTGCAAAGCAAGAGTGTAAGATGTATTGCAATTGATTCCAGAATCTACAGAGAAGACTTTATTCATTCTCTTTTAAATGCAAACAAAATGCAATGCAATAGAGTAGAAATTTTTTTTTTTTAAAAATTTCCACAATTTATTTTAATGTGAGTGGCAAACAGTTTCGAGCCTGATCAGATTCCATGTTACCTGGGGCCTGATCTAGCTCCAAACTGTTTTCATCCGATATGATGTTTTCAGCATGCATTTATTGGGTAAGAATGACGCCTTCTCCACTTAGATTTATCTTGTACTTGCAGGAAATGGATATACCATCCAGGTTTGGGAGGAGATGTATACATTCCTTAACGCTTTATTTCATAACTTTACCCAGTGTTTAAGACATGATATTGCTTACAGCAGATTGAAAATAAGCAACCAGGATGTGATAGAGGCATTTAACCCATTACCCCATAAATATGCCTTTTCACACCTCTATTTTATTCGTTCACTGTAGAAATTAGTTCCAATTTATACATAGATAAACCTTTAGCAAAAGAAATATTTTCTATATCCTAGTAGATGGTAGCTTAAAGCAGGCTGAAAGTAAACCAGAATGCGCCTTAAGGGGCATTCTGCTTTACTTTCAACCTGCTTTAAGTGGTACCTGTCTTCAAAACCAGAAAAAGGCTATGGGGTAATGGGTTAAAGTAGTTTCTATCATGAATAGATTAAGGTACCAAAATGTGCTTGTTATGGGGAAATGTTTAACCCCTTTTCCTCCATAGAATCACAGCAAATGAGTATTCATTGATGATTTTGAATACAGATAGCAGCTTAAAGCAAGATGAAAGCAAGGAGCTTTCTGCTTTACTTTCATCTTGCTTTAACCCATTACCCCATAGCCTGTTTCTAGTTTTGAAAATAGGTGACTACTTAAAGCAGGTTAAAAGTAAAGCAGAATGTGCCTTATGGCGCATTCTGCTTTACTTTCGGCCTGCTTTAAGCTATCATCTAATAGAATATAGAAAATTAAAATTTGCTACATATTCCTGAATGTATAAATTGGAACTATTTCCTTTAGTGGAGGAATAAATTAAATGCGCTAAAAGAAGCTTCTATGAGGGAAAGGGTTAAAGCAAGATGAAAGTAAGGAGCTTTCTGCTTTACTTTCATCTTGCTTTAAGTAGTCACCTACCTTTTTCATTGTTGGGTATAGGTGATTTAGGTATGGAGGCAAGGGTCGATGCAGTGATCCACGGCTAGTTTACTCAAGACATGTTATATCCTATTGATGTTAGTTTCCTATTCTTTGTGACTTTATTGTAATTTATAACCCAAATTGTTCTTGTTTTAATTATAAATCCAGTGATTGATTGATGGACTGATTGAAGGTGGGATGATGAGTGGTTTCAAATGATGAGGCTGGTTTGAGTTTTTGTTTCCCATATTCATGTAAATATTTATTCCATTTTTCATTTTTTTATAATTATTGTGTCAAAAATATTCCATAGGGAATGCAAAATGAAAAATATGTAATAGTTACTCGATTTAGATATTTCTGCCAGGACTGTGCTTATATTTAGCATTTGTGTTTGAGTCAGAGATGGTTGTCTAGCTTTTAATTGGTCAGATTAGAGCATTCTGCCAATTGCTTAAGAACAATCTCGAGATAGTGACTGTCTTCATGGGATAAACCCATTACCCCATAGCCTGTTTCTAGTTTTGAAGACAGGTAACCACTTAAAGCCGGCTGAAAGTAAAGCAGAATGCGCCTGAAGGCGTATTCTGCTTTAATTTCAGCCTGCTTTAAGCTACCATCTACTAGAGAATGAAAAAAGTCTTTGGATAGATATTCGTAACTGCATAGATTGGAACTATTTTCTACAATAACAGAATAAATTAAAGGTGTATAAAGGTGCAATTATATGGGGTAATGGATTAATAGTGTATGTCATTAGTGAATGAAAAAAGGCTACTGGTAGAAATAACATAAAGGGTAACTTATATATATATTTGTTTGTACTAGTTTTGATGGTTGACTACAGATAATCTGTGTATGTATATGCATGTATATTTGGGTGCCTCATTGACCAAAGATAACTTGTGTAAAAGTAGCTCCTTGTCATTCCAATTACATCAGAATCCTAGCACCAGTCAAACTGTGGAAAAACCTCATAACCCTTCAAACTTTTATCAAGGATGGCATATTAATAATAGACAATGGCAACACAGAAAGTTTGCTTCATTCATTGTACTGTAGTGATGAGTAAAGATGTCATTTACAGATAGATTACTTGTTAGAGTGTATGACTTTGTAAGGTTGTAATCTAAAGTTGTTTTCAACAATATATTGCAAAATTGCAAACTAAACAGATCCTGATTAGAGGGCCCTTTGATCTGGATATACACTGTTTACATGCAACAGATATACTCTTCACAGGTACACTGTAAATGATAAGCAAACGCATCACTAGGGCTCAATTGGTTCAAAGCAGTATGAAGGTAAACCAGAAAGTGTACATATACTTTTTACTTTACCTTTATATCTTGCTTTATGCTATCACCTTAAATAACCTCTGTCAATAAATCTGTATTTGAATGCATTTACTAATGATTTAGCCTCCTAAGTCCAGCTAAAAATTGCTTGAGTGTGGTTGTAATTGAGGGACTTTTACAAAACTTACTATGGGTAAGGTGCTCAATTGTTTAATTCATTCACCCCTAATATTTCAAATGGTCAATTCCTATTTTCAGCTAAAACCTGATTCATTTTCAAGTTCAAAGAGTTGGTTTTAATTCTATATTGCAAAATGACAAACAGAGCAAACCCTGATTAGAGGGCTCCTGAAGGAGCCCTCTGATCAGGGTCTGCCCTGTTTGCATATGACAAGTGTACTCTTCTCGACTACACTGTTTGTAAATGATGCATGTTACTAGGGGTTGATGGGTTACGACTTTTCTACTATCAGTTTTTCTCCAGTGTTGTAGCAACACTGATATGCAACCTGCTTGTCTTCCTACACATACCCGGTATTTGTTTGAATCCAAATGAAAGCATCCAGTATATACAGTAGAACCTCTCTATAACGACCACTAAATTGTGTCAAATATTAGTCGTTTAAGACAGGTGACTGCTTAAAGCAATATGAAAGTGAAACAGAAAGCTCCTACAGGAGTTTTCTGTTTCACTTTCACATTGCTTTAAGCGATCATCTGTCTTTTATACAGACAATTAGCCTTCTTTTTAGTGGTCGTAATCGAGGGTTCTACTGTATTGAGTTGTTAGAGAATACAACGGTCATTAATAACCCATATAAGCCTATACATGTATCTACAGTGGATATTCTGTTATTCTTTCCCGTTTAAACGCAAACGTACGCAAACACAAAGCACTAAAACGTAGAAAAGAACAACTTTTGGTCAATTCTGATATTTAATGTTTATCTTGACGGCAAACAGTTTAGAGCCTGATCAGACGCCGGGTTACCCGGCGTCTGATCTGGCTCCAAACTGTTTGCACTGCAAATAATAGTTTTAGCGTAAACGCGTTTATTGGGAAAGAATACCGTTTTCTCCACTGTAGTAATGATAACATTGGCCAACAGTGTAAACTCTGATGAGACACCACGTACCGTGTCTCATCAGTGTTTGAACTGTTTGCTATTTCATATGAAATATTTTGCTGTGTGGACAAACACTGCAGTGTCTTCAGATAACCCTTGTATAGCTGTGATGAAATCTTCCAGCAAGTATATAGGGAAAGTTCATTGCAATATCCAGACATATATGGATTAAAGATTGCTTTAACCCTTTACCCCATAGAAGCGACTTTTAGCGTATTCACTTTATTCCTCCGCTGAAGAAAATAGTTCCAATTTAAACAGTCGTGGATATGTATCGTAAGTTGTTTTTTTCTTTTTTCTGGCAGGTGGTAGCTTAAAGCAGGCTGAAAGTAAAGCAGAATGCGCATTAAGCTTTACTTTCAGCCTGCTTTAAGTAATCAAATATTTTCAAAAATAGAAATAGGTTATTGGGTAAAGGGTTAAGCTTGAGAAAGATCAAAGACAAACCAAACCAATGCTTACTTGGGTTTTATTTATGTATTCAACCATGTTCAAATGTTATAAACAGACTTTTATTTATTATATTTCATCCTTATTGCTGACATAAAGATACATGGGCATATTTTTAAAGACCGGTCCGGGATTAATGCAGATTGAATATACAATGGAGAAAAATACATTGGTTGCGGTCTGTATCTAGTAGTCTTGATAAGTCGAATTTGCTTTAGACGGACTTATAAAAATTCAACATTTGAATGTTGAAAGCTTAAATTCTCTTTACGATAATTTACATCTGGAAGAATAAGTTTATTTCAGAATAAAGCTGATTTTTTTTTAGCAGACAATATTGTCTCGGCATCAACAAGTTTCAGCATATCACCTCACATCAAAATGTTGTATTTGTGATGTTCATTTGCCATGAAATGTACAGTAGAACCTTTCTATTACGACCACACAAGTGTGGTACTTATTAGGTGTTAACAACAGATGACTGCTAAAAGCAAAGTGACAGTAAAACAGAAAGCTCCTTTAGGAGCTTTCTGTTTTACTGTCACATTGCTTTAAGCTGTCACCTGTCTTTTATACAATCAATTAACCTTCGTTTTAGTGGTCGTAATGGAGAGGTAACTGTACCGTCAGTCTGGTATTGAGTGACCTCTCAATACAGTAGCTTGTGGATTTCTAAATATGGGTGATTATTTAATACAGGAAAAAAAAGACTGAAAGCTCAAATAGGAACCTGGGGCCCGTTTCATAAAACTTCTTACGACAAATGTTGTCCTAAGTAAAAACTTTAAAATACATTTAATTTGTGATTTCTCTATCTAATCCTGTCTTGTGACATCTTTTTGGAATCGTCTTTTCAAGACGATTCCAAAAAGATATCACAAGACAGGATTTGATGGAGAAAATAATAATAATTGAGAGTTTTATAATCTGACTTACGATAACATTTGTCGTAAGATGTTTTATGAAACGAGGCCCCTGTATTTTAAGAGTACCCATGGTTCTTTCATTGAGTGGTCACCTATTACAAAGACTGAATGTAGTTGAAACCAAAAGCCCTGTAAGCATAATGAAAGTTTTAAGCTGTGTTTGTGTGTATGGAAGTGTAGCAAACATTGTTTTAAACAGAATTATTTATATGCAAAAAAATAAAAATGCTGAATAGTTGATATATTTTGTTGTCATTTCCAACTGCCCATCTTTCAGATTAACCCTTCTAGTTCAGGTAACACATTCAGCCTTACTTTCAGTCTGCTTTAACCTATATAACCTATGTAAAGAGGAATTATTTTCTTCATTTCAGAAATAAATTAAAGGTGTAAACAGGCATATTTATTGGGTACTGGGTGTTTAGCTCATTTACCCAAAAAATACGCCTTTACACAGTTATGAATATAATTTTATACTGTAAGAAATATTTCTATTACTATAGGCTTGCTTTAAGCAACCACCTCCAAAAACCATGTTTGTGAGGGAAACGGTTAGTGTTAACTCATTACCCTATAAATACCCCTTTTTAGCTCACCTGGCACAAAGTGCCAAGGTGAGCTATTCTGATGGTGCTATGTCAGTCGTCCGTCCGTCGTCAACAATTTCTTTAAATGACATTTCCTCCTAAACTACTGGATGGATTTTAAAGCCAGAATGTCGCCCAAATTTATGTTTAAATCGCGCAATTTCTTATATAAGAACATTTTCTATGTATTAAAACTAAGCAAAATCCGTTGTCAGGTGCCTGAAACATGCCCCCCTTTCTTTAAGAACCATACATAAATGTGCCGATTTCTTATCGAGATGGTTGGAAAAAAAAGCTTTTTGTTTACATAACATTTCTTCGTGTAGGTTTCCTGACTTGTCTGGGTTATTTTTAGAACAGAATAGTTCATTTCCATTAAGGTACTTCGCATATGCGCGCAGTTTCCATACGATTGTTATGAAAATTGTCATGAAGAATGATAATAGCCTAAGAAACAATGTGTGTAAATATAGGCAAAATTTATCGTGTGGTTTGTCTTTAAGGTCTTTTTTCTGACAAAAACCTAGAATTTTGATGATTTTATTTTTCTTAAAAATGAATTAAGCTAATGACTATAATTCTCGCCCAATAAGTAGTCCACAACATTCATTACAAGAAAAGCTAAAAACATTTTGAATAAAGGTGTTCAGAAAGATGTTATCAGCTATTTAAATTTTGCAAAATGCTAAAAAATTGAATTACAAAAAACTGACTCATTCAATGTATATTTGTTTTCATTTTATTCAAATATATGGTTGATGAACTAGTCAGTCTGAAAAAATTAGAAAATATTACAGTCAGGATTTGTTGTAATAACATATTTTCTTATTAAAATGTCACTTGTGGGATATTTGTTGTTTAGATACAGTTACCTACCTTAGAATTAAAACTTTGTCATTAAAATGCATTATTATTTATTCATGGACTTGCATACAAGGTTTATTATATTGTTTGAACATAATTATAATGGGCAATATCGATCTTGAAAAGGTTAGCGTATTGATAAGCTTCAAGGTGTGGCTTTATAGTTCGATCAAATCGTTTACATGTATACCGATTTAATTGACTTGTAAGTCATTAAACTAAAACGTACAGGTAAGTGGACATATACTTGGACCGTAAACATCACTAGTACTAATCAACGAAGACTAAACATAACATGTCTCTTGATTACTGCGTTATGGATTGACAAGTCAATAAATCGGACACTAAAAAAAAATATTTGGATCGGATGGGTCTCGAACCTATGACCTTTGGATTGCTAGTCAACCACTATAGTCAACCACTATACTAACTGCGCTATGAAGGATTATACTAATTTATATCAACATTTCCTTTATATAAATTTTCTAGTATAAACACATACGAAAAAAGTGTGTCGTCCAGACGCATATCCGCTCGCCCGCAAGACCGACTTCCGGTAGCGAAAGGCCTTAAGGTAACGGTAGAGAAAACGTTATTCTTTCCCGTTTAAACGCAAACGCATCGCAATAATACACATAAATGGACAACCTTTAGACAATTCTGACCATTCATGTTAGTCTGAGCGGCAAACATTTTGGTGCGTCAAACTATTTGCAATTGAAATCATGGTTTTAGCGTTAACGCGCTTATTGGGAAAGAATATCATTTTCTCCACTGTAAGCAAGGTAACATCGACTACATCATCATACACTTTCCTACTTGATTCCTACTTGAGATAAGTATGTTTCCCGTGCAGCACGAGACCGCTGCGCTAACTTTACTGATATTTTATTCTCTCCCAATAAACGCATTTGTATACAAAACTATTATTTCCATTGCAAACAGATTGGAGCCAGGTCAGACGCCGGGTAACCCGGCGTTTGATCAGGCTCCAACCTGTTTGCTACTCAGATTAAAAAATAATAAAACTTCTAAAAGTAAATTTCCACAGTTACATGCATTGCGTTTGCGTTTAAACAGGAAAGAAAAATGTATTCTCTACTGTATACTGCGCACAATAAATACAGCTATCAATGTTTCTTGCTGGATGTAGGGAATACTCATCCCTTTTAAAGTTTAAGAATGTTCCAATCTAAAAATAACTCTGTCAAGTCAGAAGAAAACACTAATAATGAGCTATGGAAACATCTTTACCGGGCTCAAGCCGAACGTTGATCGTTGATCGGATGTCAACAAACCGATTTAAAAGTCGACTTTTTTCCACCAAATTCATGTGTTTGTCAGATTTATTGCCTCCATAATCATCGTGGATTACTTCTTTTTATGTTTAGATTACGTATCTGCCTGAATATTCAGGTTTAAAAAATGCGCTAATTTGGCTTACATACTGCCTTTAACCAAACTTGGCAGAAATGATCCTTATATGGTCCTCTTTGAAAGTTGTTCAAATGTTTCCGGTCCGTTGTATATCTAGGTCACAGGAGCTAAAAATAGATCTTTTCAATAACAAGGGCCACCATGGCCCTAAATCGCTCACCCGGTACACCATGTAAAACTTGACCTATAGTGACCTAGATTACAACTGGACATGACCCACAGTCAACCTCTAGAGTGTTAACAAGATTTTTCTATGATTTGACCTAGTGACCTTGTTTTTGAACAGACACAATTCAGTTTGATTTTGACCTAGATTTGATGTAGGCAAACATTCTGACAATATTTCATTCAGATTTGTAGCCTCTAGAGGGTTAACACTGTTTTTCTTTGATTTGACCTAGTGAATTTTGTTTTGACCAGACATGACCCATATTTGAACTTGACCTAGATATCAAAGAGGCAAACATTTTGACCAAGTGTCATGAATATCGGACGAGATTTGTAGCTTCTAGAGTGTTAACAAGGTTTTCCTATGATTTGACCTAGTGACCTAGTTTTTGACCCAACATAACTCATATTTGAACTTGACCTAGATATCAATTAGGCAAACATTCTGACCAAGTTGCATTAATATCCAATGAGATTTGTAGCTTCTAGAGTGTTCACAAGGTTTTTTAGCTCACCTGGCACGAAGTGCCAAGGTGAGCTTTTAGGATCGCTGGATGTCCGTCATCCGTCGTCCGTCGTCTGTCCATAATTGCTCGTGAACACTCTAGCTACCACAAATTTCATTAGATCTTCATGACAGTTTATGACAATGTTTGTCTTGATAAAATCTAGGTCAAGTTCGAATGTGGGTCATGTCCGGTCAAAAACTAGGTCACTAGGTCAAATCATAGAAAAACCTTGTGAATACTCTTGAGGCAACAAATCTCATTTGATCTTGATGAAACTTGGTCAGAATGTTTGTCTCATTGATATCTAGGTCAAGTTCGAATGTGGGTCATGTCCGGTCAAAAACTAGGTCACTAGGTCAAATCATATAAAGTTGTTAACACTCTAGAGGCTACAAATCTCAATGGATCTTTATGAAATTTAGTCAAAATGTTTGCCTCATTGATATCTAGGTCAAGTTCGAATGTTGGTCATGTACGATCAAAAACTAGGTCACTAGGTCAAATCATAGAAAAACCTTGTTAACACTCTAGAGGCTACAAATCTCAATGGATCCTAATGAAACTTGGTCAGAATGTTTGCCTTATTGATATCTAGGTCAAGTTTGAATGTGGGTCATGTCTGGTCAAAAACTAGGTCACTAGGTCAAATAATAGAAACACCTTGTTAACACTCTTGAGGCTACTAATCTCATTGGATCTTGATGAAACTTGGTCAGAATGTTTGTCTCATTGATATCTAGGTCAAGTTTGAATGTGGGTCATGTCCGGTCAAAAACTAGGTCACTAGGTCAAATCATAGAAAAACCTTGTGAACACTCTTGAGGCTACAAATCTCATTGGATCTTGGTGAAATTTGGTCAGAATGTTTGTCTCATTGATATCTAGGTCAGGTTTGAATATTGGTCATGTCCGGTCAAAAACTAGGTCACTAGGTCAAATCATTGGAAAATCTTGTTTACACTCTAGAGGTTGATAGTGGGTATACATGTCCAGTCATAATCTAGGTCACTATAGGTCAAGTTTGCAATGGTGTACCAGGTGAGCAATTTAGGGCCATAGTGGCCCTTGTCTATGATTTGACCTAGTGACCTAGTTTTTGACCGGACATGACCCATTTTCGAATTTGACCTAGATTTCATCAAGACAAACATTTTTATTAAGTTTCATTAAGATCCAATGATATTTGTAGCTTCTAGAGTGTTCACAAGGTTTTTCTATAATTTGACCTAGTGACCTAGTTTTTGACCGGATATGACCTACATTCGAACTTGACCTAGATTTGATCAAGACAAACATTGTCATGAAGTTTCATTAAGATCCAGTGAGATTTGTAGCCTCTAGAGTGTTCACAAGGTTTTTCTATAATTTGACCCAGTGACCTAGTTTTTGACCGGACATAACCCACATTCGATCTTGACCTAGATTTCATCAAGACAAACATTGTCATCAAGTTTCATCAAGATCGGATGAAATTTGTAGCCGCTAGAGTGTTCACAAGGTTTTTCTATAATTTGACCTAGTGACCTAGTTTTTGACCGGACATGACCTACATTCGAACTTGACCTAGATTTTATCAAGACAAACATTATCATGAAGTTTCATCAAGATCCAATGAGATGTGTAGCCTCTAGAGTGTTCACAAGGTTTTTCTATAATTTGACCTAGTGACCTAGTTTTTGACCGGACATGACCCACATTCGAACTTGACCTAGATTTCATCAAGACAAACATTGTTTTCAAGTTTCATGAAGATCAGATGAAATTTGTAGCCGCTAGAGTGTTCACAACCAATTGTGAACGGACGGACAGACGACAGACGACAGACGACGGACATCCAGCGATCCTAAAAGCTCAACTTGGCACTTTGTGCCAGGAGAGCTAAAAACTTAAAAAAACTTCTCTGAAACCACAGTACCCTGAGCTTAGATATTTGGCACAAAGCATCAGCTATAGGTCCTCTATCAAAGTTGTTCAAATTATGTCCCTGGGGTCAAAAATGACCCCGCTCCTGGGGTCACAAATTTACATAGAGTTATATAGTGAATTCTTCAAACCTCTTCTTCTCTGAAACTAATATAGCTAGAGCTTTGATATTTGGCATGGTGTAACTTCTAGAGGTACTTTACCAATATTGTTCAAATGGGTCCGGTCCGTTGCATATCTAGGTCACAGGAGCTAAAAATAGAGTTTTTCGATTAAAACTTAAAAAATCTTCTTCTCTGAAACCACAGTACCCTGAGCTTAGATATTTGGCACAAAGCATCATCTTCAGGTCCTCTATTAAGATTGTTCAAATTATGTCCCTGGGGTAAAAAATGACCCCGCTCCGGGGGTCACAAATTTACATAGAGTTATATAGTGAAATCTTCAAACCTCTTCTTCTCTGAAACTAATATGGCTAGAGCTTTAATATTTGGCATAGTGTAACCTCTAGAGGTATTTTACCAATATTGTTCAAATGGTTCTGGTCCGTTGCATATCTAGGTCACAGGAGCTAAATATAGATTTTTTTTCAATAAAAACTTAAAAAATCTTCTTCTCTAAAACCACAGTAGATCTACCCTGAGCTTAGATAGTTTGCACAAAGCATCATCTTCAGTTCCTCTATCAAGATTGTTCAAATTATGCCCCTGGGGTCAAATATGACCCCACCCCGGGGGTCACAAATTTACATAGAGTTATAAAGTGAAATCTTCAAACCTCTTCTTCTCTTAAACTAATATAGCTAGAGCTTTGATATTTGGCATAGTGTATCTTCTAGAGGTATCCTTTACCAATATTGTTCAAATGGGTCCGGTCCGTTGCATATCTAGGTCACAGGAACTAAAAATAGATTTTTTTTAATAATGGTGATGGGTCAGTGATTTCAGAAAAGAAGATTTGTGAAACTTTTACCCACGGGCGGGGTCACTTTTGACCCCAGGGACATAATATGAATGCTCTTGATACAGGACCTGTAGACGATGCGAACCAATTCGACAACATATGTGAAGGACCTCTAGACTTTACACCATGCCAAATATCAAAGCTCTGGACAAAATGGTTTCAGAGAAAAATGTGTTTGAACATTTCACTATAACTCTACGTAAAACAGAGACCCCCGGGGCGGGCCAATTTTGGTCCCAGGAACAAAATTTGAACAACTTTAATAGAGAACCTGTAGACAATGCTATGTGCAAAATATCTAAGCTCAGTGTATTTTGGTTTCAGACAAGAAGATTTTTTAAAAGTTTTCGTTGAAAAAATCTATTTTTAGCTCCAGTGACCCAGATATTCAACAGACCGGAACCAATTCGTCAACATATGTGAAGGACCTTTAGACATTACACATTGCCAAATATAAAAGCTCTGGCCATAATGGTTTCAGAGAAAAATGTTTGAACATTTCACTATATAACACTATGTAAAATGGTGACCCCCGGGCGGGGCCAATTTTGACCCCAGGGTCAAACTTTGAACAATCTTGATAGAGGACCTATAGATGATGCCATGTGCCAAATATCTAAGCTCTGGCCCTTGTGGTTTTTGACAAGAAGATTTTTTAAGATTTCCTTATTTTTCACTTTGGTTGCCATAGCAACCAGACTTCTGCATTGTTTCAAATACTTTGAATAACTTTGAAAGAGCTTGACCCAAGGAACATTCCTGTGAAGTTTGGTTGCAATCAGGCATGTGGTTTTGAAGAAGAAGATGTTTGAACATTCCACTATATAACTATGTAAAACGGTGACCCCCGGGGCGGGGCCAATTTTGACCCCAGGGTCAAACTTTGAACAATCTTGATAGAGGACCTATAGATGATACTATGTGCCAAATATCTAAGCTCTAGCCTTTGTGGTTTTTGACAAGAAGATTTTTTAAGATTTCCTTATTTTTTCACTTTGGTTGCCATGGCAACCAAAGTTCTACATTGTTTCAAATTCTTTGAACACCTTTGAAAGAGCTTGACCCAAGGAACATTCCTGTGAAGTTTGGTTGCAATCAGGCATGTGGTTTTGAAGAAGAAGATGTTTGAACATTCCACTATATAACTATGTAAAACGGTGACCCCCGGGGCGGGGCCAATTTTGACCCCAGGGTCAAACTTTGAACAATCTTGATAGAGGACCTATAGATGATACTATGTGCCAAATATCTAAGCTCTAGCCTTTGTGGTTTTTGACAAGAAGATTTTTTAAGATTTCCTTATTTTTTCACTTTGGTTGCCATGGCAACCAGAGTTCTGCATTGTTTCAAATTCTTTGAACAACTTTGAAAGAGCTTGACCCAAGGAACATTCCTGTGAAGTTTGGTTGCAATCAGGCATGTGGTTTTGAAGAAGAAGATGTTTGAACATTCCACTATATAACTATGTAAAACGGTGACCCCCGGGGCGGGGCCAATTTTGACCCCAGGGTCAAACTTTGAACAATCTTGATAGAGGACCTATAGATGATACTATGTGCCAAATATCTAAGCTCTAGCCTTTGTGGTTTTTGACAAGAAGATTTTTTAAGATTTCCTTATTTTTTCACTTTGGTTGCCATGGCAACCAAAGTTCTACATTGTTTCAAATTCTTTGAACAACTTTGAAAGAGCTTGACCCAAGGAACATTCCTGTGAAGTTTGGTTGCAATCAGGCATGTGGTTTTGAAGAAGAAGATGTTTGAACATTCCACTATATAACTATGTAAAACGGTGACCCCCGGGGCGGGGCCAATTTTGACCCCAGGGTCAAACTTTGAACAATCTTGATAGAGGACCTATAGATGATACTATGTGCCAAATATCTAAGCTCTAGCCTTTGTGGTTTTTGACAAGAAGATTTTTTAAGATTTCCTTATTTTTTCACTTTGGTTGCCATGGCAACCAGAGTTCTGCATTGTTTCAAATTCTTTGAACAACTTTGAAAGAGCTTGACCCAAGGAACATTCCTGTGAAGTTTGGTTGCAATCAGGCATGTGGTTTTGAAGAAGAAGATGTTTGAACATTTCACTATATAACTCTATGTAAAACGGTGACCCCCGGGGCAGGGCCAATTTTGACCCCAGGGTCAAACTTTGAACAATCTTGATAGAGGACCTATAGATGATACTATGTGCCAAATATCTAAGCTCTAGCCTTTGTGGTTTTTGACAAGAAGATTTTTTAAGATTTCCTTATTTTTTCACTTTGGTTGCCATGGCAACCAGAGTTCTGAATTGTTTCAAATTCTTTGAACAAATTTGAAAGAGCTTGACCCAAGGAACATTCCTGTGAAGTTTGGTTGCAATCAGGCAAGCGGTTTTGAAGAAGAAGATGTTTGAAGAAATTGTTGACGCACAACGCACCCCGGACGCCGGACAAAGACCGACCACAAAAGCTCACCTTGAGCACTTTGTGCTCAGGTGAGCTAAAAACTTAAACAAGAGCCCCATGGGGCATATGTCGCTCACCTGAGAATAGCTGTACATCAAAATGGAGATAATGATTTATGTCCAGGACGGGGTCATTTTTTACCCGAGGGGCATAATTTGAACAATCTTAATAGAGGACCTGTAGATGATGCTATGTTCCAAATATCTAAGATCAGGGTACTAGGGTTCTAGACATGAAGATTTTTTTTAAGTTTCCATTGAAAAAATCTATTTTTAGCTCCTGTGACCTACATATGCAACAGACTTGAACCATTTGAACAAAATAGATAAAGGACATCTAGAAGTAACACCATGCCGAATATCAAAGCTCTGGCTATATTAGCTTCAGAAAAGAAGACGTTTGAAAACTGTGACCCCCGGGTGGGGCTAATTTTGACCCCAGGGGCATAATTTGTACAAACTTGATAGAGGACCTGTAGATGATATGCAATCGACCAGAACCATTTGAACCTTATTGGTATAGGACATCTAAAAGTGTCACCATGCCAGATATCAAAGCTCTGGCCATATTAGTTACAGAGGAGAAGACGTTTGAAAATTTCACTATATAACTCTATGTAAAACTGTGACCCCCGGGGCAGGGCCAATTTTGACCCCAGGGGCATAGTTTGTACAAACTTGATAGAGGACCTGTAGATGATGCTATGTGACAAATGTCTAAGATCTTGCCCTTGTAGTTTCAGACAAGAAGATTTTTTAAGATTTCCTTATTTTTTCACTTGGTTGCCATGGCAACCAGAGTTCTACATTGTTTTTAATTCTTTGAACAATTTTGAAACAACTTGACCCAAGGAACATTCGTGTAAAGTTTGGTTGAAATATTTTCAGCGGTATATGAGGAGATGTCATTTGAAGCAATTGTTAAAGACAACAATGACTGTATAAAGTGAAATTATTTTCTTCTGTGGAAGAATAAATTAAAGACATAAAAAGGAATATGTATGGGTTAATAGGTTAATAAATATCATTATTTACATTTTCTAAATATAAGAAACTATATGTAAATGAGTGGCAAATAGTTTGGATCCAGATTAGATGCAGCATTATGTGGCATCTGACCTGGATCCATACTGTTTATGGCCAAGAATTAATTGTGGACTGATAGACAGAAAGATAAACAAACAAACAAACAGACAGACCAAAAGTAATATGCCTTGAACTAAGTTGTGCTTGAGCATAAAATAGCAGACATCATCATTTCTGCTATGTATCTCAGTGACCTGAGTTCAGAGCTAGCTATGGGTCAGTTATGCAATAAGAGACGGTCTCAGGGAGAAATGACCATTATCATGCTGAACTGTTGTCTGCTCCAAATGTTTGTATGTGAAATATGTAAAAAATAATAACTTATATTTTCTAAATATAAGAAAATATGTAAATGAGTGGCAAATAGTTTAGATCCAGATTAGATGCTGCATTATGTGGCATCTGACCTGGATCCAAACTGTTTGCAAAAATGTTGCATTTAGTATAAGGGTAGCTTCTTAGCCTGGAAGATACAATGGGTCTGTATAAAAACGGATCATTAGAGAGTTTTTACTGTCAGACCTGCATCAAAAAGCACTGATACGGCCAGGGTTGAGTCAAATTTGACCCTAGGGTTTTGATTTTTTACAATTTTGAAAGTGATTTAGTAGAAGATACTATTCCTGCAATATCTAAGGTGTGGGAACTGGTTTTTTACAAAAAACTTGTTTAAAGTTTTTCACTTTTTTTAATAAATTTCAATAAGTAGTCAACATTTGAATTTTATTTTAACGATTTCTGTAGAGAAGCATCCAAGGAACACCATCAGCAATTTAGTTTTTCCCTCAAACTCGCGGTTTCAGAGGAGATGTCGCTTGAAGTAAAATTTGGACGGATGGACAGACGGACGTTCTCACAGTTGGACATTTGTTGGGTACTTTTTTTGTTTAAAAGTACCCAACCGTACACAAAAATACCCAACAATAACAATAGGGCAATCACGGAATGAATGGAATCTATTGTTCTCCCTACCCAACAAAGGACCTTTCGTGCGCTCGGACGGACGGACAGATGGACAGACGGACGTTCTCACAGTTGGACATTTGTTGGGTATATTTTTTGTTTAAAAATACCCAACAGTTCACTAAAATACCCAACAATAACAATAGGGCAATCACGGAATGAATGGAATCTATTGTTCTCCCTACCCAACAAAGGACCTTTCGTGCGCTCGGACAGACGGACGAGGGACGGCGGGCGATCACAACAGCTCACCTTGAGCCTTCCGCTCAGGTGAGCTAAAAATCTTCTCTTACAACTACAGTACCCTAAGCTTAGCTATTCTGCACTCAGCATCATCCAATCAGCAATTGGCACAATCATATTGTCATAATTTCTCAGTTTTCCAAGATATGTTACATTTACATCAACGGTCCCAGGTGAGCGATTTAGGGCCGTATACGGCTCTTGTATACATTTAGTTTATTCTGCCACTTAATGAAATCCATTTTATATTCCTGGATATGAACCATACAAAATAGTTTCCTTATTTTCGTAAATTAAAAGTAAAGCAGGATGCTCATTTAACCCGTTACCCCATAGCCTGTTTCTAGTTTTGAAGATAGGTAACCACTTAAAACAGGTTGAAAGTAATGCAGACTGTCCCTTAACCCATTATCCCATAGCCAGTATTTAGTTTTGAAGAAAGGTGACCACTTAAAGCAGGTTGAAAGTAAAGCAGAATGCGCCTCAAGGCGCATTCTGTTTACTTTCAGCCTACTTTAAGCTGCCATCTGCTAGAATATAGACAATTTTTATTATGGCATACGATCATAACTGTAAATATGAAACTATTTTCTTCAGTGAATGAATAAATTAAATGAGTTTAAAGGCCCTTCTATTTGGGAAAGGATTAAGGCACACTGCTTTAACCCTTTGAACCCTAGTCCCGCATAAAGGCGTCCATTTCAAACAGTATACATGTGAAAAGTGCACTTGTCCTATGCAAACAGTGAATACCCAGATCAGAGGGCTCCTTATGGAGCCCTCTGATCTGGGTCTTCACTGTTTGTCGTAATGCAAAACATTGACAAAAACAACCCTTGAAAGTCAGAAATTGACTAGACTAAAATGGAAACTGGGTTTGTCCATTTGAAGTTTCAGGGAGGAAAGAGTTAAGTTATATGTTAGGATATAGAAAAAAAAATTTTGTTCATATTCATGACTGTAAAACTATTTTCTTCAGTGTAGGCATATTTATTGGGGAATGGGAACATTCTACTTTATTTTCAGCTTGCTTTAATGTTTTCAATACTGAAACAAGCAATGGGAAAAAGGGTTTCAGGGAAATTGTTGGCTGGAAATAAAATCAGGAAAAACAACAGAATCAGTGTTACAAACATTTTAATTTTTAAATCGCATGACATTTTTAACTATTAAATTATCTCACATAAACAGAAAATGCTTGTTCTTAACAACAACGAAAAATTATGATAGGGGGAATAAATAAGGCTTGGTAAATCTGTACACAAGTTACATGATTATCTCCCTTTAGAACAAGTTGTTTTGCTAACAGGTTTGCCAACAGTTTCATCATGAGGCTGGATATGTTTGCTAATATTGTTTATCAATGACAATATGACCATGACCTGATGCTATTGCAGTGGTATACTGAACAGTTCTCTGTTTATTATGTGTCCAAATTACAGTAAAACCTCTCTATAACGACCGCTAAATTAAGGCTAATTGGTTGTATTAAAGACAGGTGACAGCTTAAAGCAAGGTGACAGTAAAACAGAAAGCTCCTACAGGAGCTTTCTGTTTTACTGTCACCTTGCTTTAAGCAGTCACCTGTTCTTAACCCCTAATAATTTACACAATTTAGGGGTCATAATAGAGGGTTTTTACTGTATTTGGGAGGCATACTGTGTGATATATCCCAATTATTTGGCATATTGCATGACCATGGCATCCCAATTTATGTGTGGAATGTACAGATAAGCCATCAACCAAGGTCCAAGGTTTTGAAGAGGGTCTCAGTTCAGTCTAAGATCGTTCCCAAGCATTTGATTGGTCAGATTTGAGCTTTTGCAAGCAAAAGCTCAAATCTGACTAATCAAATACGGACTCAACTCAAACTCTTCATATCCTTAGACCTGAGCTTAAAATAAGGAAAGTATTTTAAATACTAACATTTATTTCTCAAGATAAACCTATCCTTCAACTAGAGCAAATGCGGGTATTATCGGCACCTTAAAAATGAACCAATGAAATTCCCCCTTTTACTTTATTTAACGCTAAATTCGTGATTCTCATATGTAACACATATTTTCATTAGTTAATTCTTTTATAATAGAAACTTTGCAACTACTTAAATAACTACTATTATGAAAGCATGGACTTTGTATCCTTTGGAGGGTATTTTCGGCACCTTGAGGCTATTATCGGCACTTAAAAAATTTACTTTCCTTAACATCTGTGCTCACACGACCCTTCAAAATACCGGAATACTACCGGAATACCAGTGAAATTTCCAATACCTGTATCGGTGAATGACGCAATATATACCTTATTTACTCTATTTATTATATTTTTATTTTTTTCTGTCAGACTACATAATAAATTAGATTTCAAATTATTTTAGTAAGTGTCCGAATTCATGGAAATAGTAAAAAATATATCCTTAATGAAGTATTGTTTCCCCTCATGCCAATATGGCCGAACATCAAAACGAATCTTCGGCATCTTTAAACTAAGTACTGATGCTTTCCAATGCTGCTGAAAGTTTGATTATAAAGCTGGCGCAGTAAAAAAAAGTTGCAAATAAAATATATCAGATAATCACCTTGAATTTTTGCCTCAAATAGCATCCAATTAGTATCCTCTCTTTATACATACTTTACAAAAACACATTAACACAGACACTTTTTACACACAAGGTGACAAAAACATCACAGCAGAATTGAGGAGCCCCGCCCATTTTCATAATTTACTTAGTATTCAATAGAATAGCTCTAGCTATAGATATATATCCATATATATATCTTACACAAAAATTGCAGCTACACTGCCATGGGGACTCGTCACTAGGCTTGAAGACGGTCTCACCATTCCTAAATCCTTTGATCTGACCGACATCCTTTTGTGTAAACGAAATCAGACCATCTGTTCATAACTAAATCCCACAAGGACATGAAACAAACAAAAAAATACAGTATTATGCTCTAATAGGCTATATTACGGTGCTGAATTCCTTTTTTTGCCCAATGCCCTTGTGGTATATAACACCAGGGAACTGATCAGAACACACTAGCCAGATACTTGTTCAACAGTTTGATTCTGTGTTATAATAATTAATACATGTTCGGAATAAATCATGACACATGTATTCAGGGATTACTCTTAATGTGGCAGTTCTCTAACTGTTTAATACAGTAGGTAAATGGGTTGGGTATGGAAAATGTTTATAAAGTATAATTGTTTATCTCCCAGCACAGGTTAATTGACAATATTGCTAATTACACGCACAGCCAAGCACACTGTTTTAACAAGAATTAACCGAGGTAAGAGATAGTTGGATCCTGAAATGGCGCTGATAACCTCTTACCGGAATAATGTTGCATGGTGTCCGATCACCAGCTGAGGGTGCCGATAATAGACTACTGTTAAAAATATTGACTGCAATTGTCGGCACCTTTACATTCCCTCCATTCCCTTTGTTTTTCATTATTTCTGATCATTTCTCATGTAAAGAGCACAGAATTAGGTAGGTGTGAAACTGTAGTGACTCTGCAAGTAACTTTTGAAGCAAACATATGAACGTGTTTTCATTGGACCAAGCTTAACACAGTTGATAAGATACATTATTTTACAATCTGAAATATGAGGTCATATAAAAAAAGAGAACACATTAAAGATTAAACAAGGCCGCCGTGTACTGTATATATTCTACAACATAAAAGTGACGTCATAGTCACATCTAAAAGCTCAGATGACGTAGTCATGTATTTATATGTGAGGGAAATACTAGATGCTGCCTGGGAGTGCCGATAATACCCACATGCCGATAATACCCGCATTTGCTCTACTTATTGGATTCGTTTCACAGAGAGGATTCTGATGGGTAGTCACAACATTGGGTTTTGTGATGAAATACAAGGGAAAATATTAGAAAACGTTCAGTCTACTAGTAAACTCTTATCTGGAATCCTGCCATTAAGTGTCTTTCATTAAAAAAAAAGAAAACAGATGAAAACAACATAAACACGATGTTAACAGGAAAACCAAATGTTTTTAAAACAGTAATACATAAAATGTGAAAGCTATCAAGATGATTAATCCTAACCAATTTGTGCCTAGTGTCCCCATAAATGGGAGAAAGGCAAACAGTGTAGACTCAGATCAGATGCTGCATAATGCTGCATTTGATCTGAGTTTACACTGTTTGCTAATGCGAATTTCTGTCAAAACTAAAATGAAAATAAAATATCAGACCAGGTGCCCTTTGCATGAAAATTGGATTAATCCAATATATATCAGGATGGAAGAATCCACTTGGCATAAATGGGTAAAAGAAATGAATCAAACTTGGTAGAAATGCACAGATTAAAGTGAAACTTGATAGCTAACAAGTATGGCTTAAGATACAACTCTGTTTGAAACATCCATATACAGAAACAGGGTTCCAGATAAGGAGGAGTAAACCGAACAAATCAAATATTTTATCACTTATTTCAGCACCAAATCCTATGTTGTTACTACTCATAAGAATCGTCTCTTCGAGATGATTCTAATGAGTAGTGACACCATAGGGTTTAAAGCAGAAATAAAGATTTTAATTTTTGAAATACTCCCCTTATCTGGAACCCTGCAGAAACATTTCACTAGTATAACCAATCAAACTAAGAAATGCTGTAAAAAGCAGATGACTGCTGAAAACAGGGTGAAAGTGAAGCAGAAAGCTCCCTCAGGGAGCTTTCTGCTTCACATTCATCCTACTTTCTGGAAAACTACTTTTTAAAATCCTAAAGTTAGCCTCTTTTTCTTCAGGTCATAATATCTGATTTTAACTGTAATAATTATGGCTTAAAATACAAATCTGTTTTCAACATCCCTGTATATAAACATAGTTTCTTCCTAGCCCTTAAGACACTTAAGATCCGCTATTTCTTTTAGCACTGTCGGTTTATTTATCACACTTTATAAGGCTTCAAACAATATAAAATCATGTAGATTTCTTTTTTGTATTAAAAAACCCTATTTAATACCCTTTTTACAATAAAATATACGCTTTGTACATCTATATACACATGGCTTCAATGTACAGATTAAAAGTAAGATGCTTCATAGATTAGTTCTATTATTATCACGGAATAGAATTTAATGACTTCTTTGCATTAAGAAGTAATGTGGATAATTTGACAGGACACTACCCGGCCCCCGAATACCAACTGGGTATTAAAGTATCTTCTATTAACCCATTACCCCATAAATACACCTTTTTATCCCTTTAAATAATTCCTCCACTAAAGCAAATAGTTCCTTTTTACACAATCATGAATAAGTATCAAAAGAAATATGTTTTATATCCTATCAGATAATAGCTTAAAGCAGGCTGAAGTAAAGCAGAATGCGCCTTCAGGCGCATTCTGCTTTACTTTCAACCTGCTTTAAATGGTCACCTATCTCCAAAACTAGAAACAGGCTATGGGGTAATTGGTTAAGGCAAAGGAATATAAGAATGTTGGCAACATAAAAGCATATATCTTCATATTTTGTTACAACCCTGGTTCTTCCTTTTAGGATTACATCCTGAGCTCCTTATAGAGAGGGAGTACGCCAACTATTTTCTCTACCACACCCCATGTTGTTACCACTCAGTAGAATTGTCTCTTCCAGGGTCCAAGGTTATAAAGCTTTTGAGCTGAGTCTGATATCGTTCTCATTCACGTCAAGCATTTGAACATCTCTAGACTCAACTCTCGGGCTTTATAACCTTGGAGCCTAGAAGAGACACACATAAGGGTTTATTGGAACAGGAGGGATACTTTCCCCAAAGTCTAATCTTGCTTTACAGCTACACACATATACCAGTTTGTCAAAACATAGAACTCTATACATGTATATCTATAATATCGAAAAATATTTTCATATGAGAGCACCTGGCCTCATAGTGTAACATATATAGTATTGTTCTTCATAAATGTAATGGCTTATGCATTCTTCAATAAAGAATATAGTTTCTCTTTATATCTGCATAATCTACGCTTATGTCAAATATGTTAAGCGACCTTTTGTGATACAGGAGCAGATATGCAAGTTACTTGACTCAAAAGCAGATCAGGTGTGAAAACTAATGCATTTCCAGGCTGGTATCCATTTTTCTTCCAAAGATCCTAATACTGTGACTACACACAATTTAGTGGTCCTAATGGAGAGATTGTATTGATAAATGTACACCAGGGCTGCCATAAATTGAAATGAAAAATCCTAAGATTTCCAAATTTGCATTTTTCATTGCGATTTAACGAATCGTACCTTTACCCCATAGCCTTTTTCTTGTTTTGTTGACATGCGACCACTTAAAGCAGGCTGTAAGTAAAGCAGAATGCGCCTTAGGGCGCATTCTGCTTTACTTACAGCCTGCTTTAAGCTACCATGAACTGGGAAAAAATCTGGAGATTTAGGAAAAATCCGGAGAAATTGCAGCCCTGGTACACTGTACTCCCCATATCTGCAGCATCGACACAGGTTTGATAATTGTCCTGGAATCCTTATACAGAGCTCCAGATAAGAGAAGTATTTTCGAAAAACTAAAATCTTTATTTCTGCATTAAACCCTATGGTGTCACTACTCATTAGAATCGTCTCGGAAAGACGATTCTAATGAGTAGTGACACCATGGGTTTAATGCAGAAATAAGTGAGAAAATGTTGGATTTGTTCAATTCACTCCCTCTTACATGTAGCCCTATTTATATATTCGAAAGAATATGTACACTGTACTCCCCATATCTCCAGCATGGACAAGGTCGCTCAACACATGTTTGACTATTATCCTGGAATCCTTATATATTCGAAAGACTATGGCAAATTCTGAACTTTTCTCTCCTCCCCCATCTTACATACGGTATCCACTTTATCACACTGTCATATCTCACTGACATATTTTACTGTCATATCTCACTGACATATTTTACTGTCATATCTCACGCCACAAATTAAGTGACTGGCATAGTTTATCCATATTTATATGCGTAAAGCACCTTGAAGGTTTACTCCGATTGGTAATTTTCATTTTGGGGTAAATTACTAAATTTTACCCCTAGCTGAAGGCTTATGCCTTGGGTAAACCACTAATTCCTTGTGTTAACACAATATTTTGGTTAAACATTCATTTGTCAATCTGTTCTTTGAACCCATTTCCTCATACAATTGTCTTTTGTTTGAACCTGCTACATGATATGTAATTTTCATCTGCAGAAACTTGTTCTCACTCCTTTGAAAGGGTTTACTCATTACCCCATAGCCTGTTTCTATTTTTGAAAATAAGTAACCACTTAAAGCAGGCTGAAAGTGAAGCAGAATGTGCCTCAAGGCACATTCTGCTTTACTTTCAGCCTGCTTTAAGCCATTATCTGGTAGAATTAAGAAAATATTTCTTATAATAAATATTCTTGATTGTAAAAATTGGATCTATTTTCTTTAGTGGAAGAATAAATGAAAGGCGTATAAAGGTGTATTTATGAGGTAATGGGTTAACTCAATTGAATATACTTGAAGTTCTGACTATGGATGATAGGGTTATTTTTGTTCTATGTTTTGTTCTTGGCTGGTATGCTCTTCTGTAGGGCCAGGATTTGTTCGTTGCCGAGGGTGATCTTGTCTTCCAGTTCCTGCATCTGTATTGTGTACTTTGACTTCATCTTGATGTAGTAGTGATAGTCGTCCAGTTCTGTTTGAGTTAGACTCTCTCGTAGAAAGTTTTCTATCTGTTCACTGCGACGATCAATGTCAGTTTTCAGTTCCTTCGCATCTTCATGCTGTTGGTGTAGACGGTCTCGCTTGTCAAACGTCATTTTCTGAAAGATAACAGTTGAGATACTTGAGTTTATAGTCTGGCTTTCTGATTTAGTTTCAGATTGCTTTAAGCAAACATTCGTCTTAACCCTTTGAACCCTAGTCCCGCATATAGGCATGCTTTTCAAACAGTGTACATGTGAATAGTACACATGTCCTATGCAAACAGTGAAGACCCAGATCAGAGTGCTCCGAAAGGAGCCCTCTGATCAGGGTCTTCACTGTTTGTCACAATGCCAAACAATGACAAAAACAACCCTTAAAAGTCAGAAATGGACTAGACTAAAATGGAAACTGGAATTGTCCATTTAAAGTTTCAGGGAGGAAAGAGTTAAGGGTAAACAATTATGGATAGAGATACAGATAATTGATCCTAGCAATTCTGTAAACACCTCTACAACTTCATTACAGGTGATTTTAAGTTTTTGAATGATGGGTTAGTTCTGCAACAATTGTCATCAGTAATACTACTGTTCCAAAAATAGAATATTCTAAATTTCTTTTCAAAACCAAGTCAGAGTGTCAAACAATTTACACCCAGACGAGATGGAACATTACCCTGCATCTCACCGTGCATTACGCTGCCTCTCATCAGATTTCAAACTGTTTGCAACGGTTATCATGGTTTTGCCACTGGTAGCGTGCTAAAAGTTAACAAGGTGTTTATAATATAGATTGTTTCCTCATAGAACTGTTGGGCAGCATACCTTGATTTTTTCACTGGTATTCTCATTGAGGCCCTGTATGGTGTTTTCAGCCCGTGCAAGGAGGCCCGACAGTTTGAGCAGTAGTCGTATAATCTTATCCATGTCCTCGATGTAAGCCTTGTACTTGTCCTTCTCTTGTTGACTACGACACTTCCTATCTACCACAGACGATACCTGCACAAAACAGTAAAGTTATATTAACCCTTTGAACCCTAGTACCGCATATAGGCGTCCTTTTCAAACAGTGTACATGTGAATAGTACATTTGTCCCATGCAAACAGTGAAGACCCAGATCAGAGGGCTCCGAAAAAACAACCCTTAAAAGTCAGAAATGGACTAGATGAAAATGGAAACTGGAATTGTCCATTTAAAGTTTCAAGGGGGAAAGAGTTAACATTTCAAAAACTTGAGTGACTTTAATCCTTTACTCCATAGCCTGTCTCTAGTGTTGAAGACAGGGGAACATTTAAAACAGGTTGAAAGTAAAGCAGAATGTGCCTGCTTTAAGCTACCTTCTGCTAGAACATAAATAGTATTTCTAACAATACTTATTCATGATTGTATAAATTGAAGCTATTTTCTTCAGTGGAGGAATAAATTAAAGGCTTAAAAATGAATATCTATGGAGTAATGGGTTAACATGTATTGAAATGGGTGATTGGAATGATTTCAGGTTCAAAATATATCATGCGCAAATAACAATTCAGCTTTGAGAGTAGTTTAACCCTTTACCCCTTAAAAACGCCTTTTTACGCCTCTTACTTATTCCTCCACTGAAGAAAAAAGTTCCAGTTTATACAGCAAAGAATATGTACCAAAAGAAATATTTTCCATATCCTAGAAGATGGTAGCTTAAAGCAGGCTGAAAGTAAAGCAGAATGTGCCTTAAGGCACATTCTGCTTTACTTTCAACCTGCTTTAAATGGTCACCTGTTTTCGAAGCAAGAAATAGGCTAAGAGGTAATGGGTTAACCCTTTACCCCATAGTCTGTTTCTAGTTTTAAAGAAAGATAATCACTTAGAGCAGGTTGAAAGAAATGCACATTCTGCTTTACTTTCAGCATGCTTTAAGCTATTTTCAGCTAAGATATAGAAAATATTTCTTATGATAAATATGCATTCTATTCTCTTATGTGGCAGAATAAATTATAGGTGTAAAACTGTGTATTTGTGGGGGGAAAAGGTTAAGTGACAGTTTACACAAAGGACTCCTTTGCCTCTCTATGTGGCTTACTATAAGATGATATCGTGTGTAAAATATGACTCACAAATTCACAAAACTTATGCTAATAAGGTGCATATTTATACATTGATATTACGGCCGAGTGGGCAAGATGTACTTGATTGATATGCTGCATTGCTATACAGCATTATACATAATATCATGTAGCTTTCCAACATATACACAGCATGTGCAAACAAATTACTACATTTACAAGCATAAATGATTGTTTCTAACAGTCTACCTATGAAGCTAACACTTGTCCTATGCAAACAGTGTAGACCCTGATCAGAAGGCTCCTTTAGGAGCCCTCTGATCAGGGTCTACACTGTTTGCTATTTTGCAATATATCATAAAAGGAAAAACAAAACATCCATAAACAGTCAAAAACGGACTAGACTTAAATGGCAAACTGGAATTGCCTATTTTCTGTTTCAGGGGTTCATAAGTAGGATGAATTATACAGTCATGTTCTTCTTTATAAGCTCACCTGTTTTCCAAGGGACTCATTCTCCTCAATGTCCACTGTCAGCTCCTTCTTGTCATCCTTCAACACATCCAGTTTCTTGATCATTCTCTGTAGAAGTTCCTCCTGAAATAGGACCATTATATGGTTAACACTTTCATCACAAACTTTTATGCAGGGCTCCAGATCAAAGAGGGAGTAAACTGACAAATCCAACATTTTCTCCTTCATATTAGCACCAAATCCTATTGTGCTAGTAGCTACTACTCATTAGAATCAACTCAAAGAGACAATTCTAATGAGTAGTGACCCCATAGGGTTTAATGCAGACATATAGATTTTAATTTTACAAATACTCCCTTATTTGGAGCCCTTCTTATTGACTGCTTTAACTCCTTCCCCACCATTACCGTATATCCTTTGCTTTAACCTGATTTTAGTATTGAAGACGTGACCACTTTAAGCAGGTTGAAAGTACATGTAAAGCAGAATGTGCCTTGCGGCACATTCTGCCTTACTTTCATCCTGCTTTAACCCTTTTCCTTATAGAAGCGACTTTTAGCACATGCATTTTATTCATCCGCTGAAGAAAATGGTTCCAATATAAACCATAATGAATATGTGTCATATTTAATACTTTCCATATTCTAGCTGGTAAAAGCTTAAAGCAGGCTGAAAGTAAAGCAGAATGCGCCATTCTGCTTTACTTTCAACCTGCTTTAAGTAGTCACCTATTTTCAAAACTATAAACAGGCTATGGGGTAATGGGTTAAGCCATCTCCTACAATAATTAAAGTATTTCTTATGGTGCAAATTCATGACTGTATGAATTGGAACTATTTTCTTTAGTGGACAAATAAATTAAGTTAAGTTAAAATGTGCTTCTATGGAGTAACGAGTTAAAATTTTTGCGTAAACTATTCTTTTAAAGTAAGATTTTAAGCTATTTGTTCAAATAAATATTGATATGAATATGAAACACTAATCTTAGCTCAAAATGACACATTTGTCCAGACCTAACAGTCTTATTAGATATTTCCCTTTCTTCACTAAACCACAAGCTTTCTTTTGAATCATCAAAATTTCAATTACAATGACTAAATGAAGTGTTATTATCATCAGGTGGCTGATAAAAGCCAAATGAAATTAAAGCAAAAAGCACCAATTACAGCTTTCTGCTTTACTTCTATCTTGCTTTAAGGGGCCACTTGTCTTATATCATTGTTTATTTTTCTATCCACTGGTTGTTATTAAGGAGTTTTAGCTGTATACAGTAAAAACCTCTCTATTACATCCACTAAAAAGAAGGCTAATAGACTGCATGAAAGGCAGGTGACAGCTTAATTAACCCATTAACTCATAGTCATAAGCAATTAACAATTATCAATGCTTAGCTCAATAAAAGTGTGTCAAATGAGTCAGTATGAGGCTATTGTGCAATGAGTCAATATGAGTCAGTATGGCTTAATGTTAAAGCCAGGTGCATGTCAAACAGAAAGCTCCTTAAGGAGCTTTCTGTTTTACATTCACCTTGTTTTAAGCAGTCACCTGCCTTAAAAACATTATAAACTGTATTCCGCTGAATGACATTTGGTACCTTTTTCTGTGCCAGGGTATCATTGTCCTCTATGTCTTGGGTAAGCTGACTGGTGTCACCAAACTTACGAATCTCCAGCTCGATCATGGCTTTAGGAGGTGATACATAGTAGTTAGATGGCATCGGAGATGTAGGCCTGAAAAAATAGCAAACAATTATCACAGAGCAAATCATTTAAATACACAGTAAAACCTCTCTATAATGAGTATGACCACTAAACAAAGTTGATTAGTTTGTGTTTAAAGATATCACATGACCAAGCTTGGGTGGCAACACCTACCCCCGTATATAGTTTGAGTCAAAGCATGCAGAGCATGCAGTAACAGTGGTAGGGTCTAGGCAAAGAATCATTCAGGCGTCTCATGTGAGGCCCGCACCTAATATTTGATAGCTTGGTTAGTAAAACCCATAGAAAAACCTATTGATATCTATTATGTAAGGGCCTCTATTCAAAGCTGAGCCATTGCCTGAACTTCCTGAAGACTTTTCTCATGCTGTATACCGGTATATACCTGTATTTTGACACCAACTAAAGAATGGGGGGTGAATCAATGAAAGGACTGGCTGGATGTATTTAAGGCAGGTAGCTGCTTAAAGGAAGGTGAAAGTAAAACAGAAAGCTCCTTCAGGAGCTTTCTGTTTCACTTTCAACTTGCTTTAAGCTGCCACCTGTCTTTTATACAATCTCTTACACTTATTTTAGTGGTAGTAATAGAGAGGTTTTACTGTACAGGGCTGTAGACTAGAGTCGGTAAACCAAATGAATACAATGTCATGTTACTTAATTGTAGATCTATACAAATGTAACAAAACACTACAAACTATGAACATCTATTATCTGAACAATTACATTCTGACTTAATCAATTTGCACCCAGTGGATTCTTCCATGTTTTATATATTGGATTAGTCCATTTTTTATTTAAGGGATGCCTGGTCAAAATTTTCATTTTCAAGTTGTTTTATATTGAAATTCCTATCAGCAAACAGTGTAGACTCTGATCAGACGCCGCATAATGTGGCGTCTGATCAGTCTACACTGTTTGCCTATGTCCCATATATGGGATCGTGGGCACAATGGGTTAAAATATGGAAAGTATTTCCAAAGGAAGGAGTAAAGACTCGTGTCAGACAGAGCCGATAGAAAAACAGGGCATACCCTGATCAGACAGCTTGCCGGAGCTGTCTTATCTGGGTCTACACTGGTTTCAAAAGGTGAGTATTAAAACAGGTGAAAGCTTAACGTCAGATGAAAGTAAAGCAGAAAAGCTCCAACAGAAAATATTTTGCTTTTACTTTCATCTTGCTTTAAGCAGTCACACCAAAAACTAATCCTTGAGTTTTTAAATGTTTTGATTTTACTGTATAGACCTTTACCCCATAGCCTTTTACTAGTTTTGAAGACAGGTGACGGCTTAATGCAGGTAAACAGTAAAGCAGAATATACCTTTATGGCATATTCTGCTTTACATTCAGCCTGCCTTAAGTTACCATCTGCTAGGATATAGAAATAAAGTTCTTGCCTTCTTTATTCATGATTGTATAAGACTTAAAGTGGAACTATTTTCTTTAGTGGAGGAATAAATTAAAGACATAAAAGGCGTATTTACGGAGTTAAGGGTTGAGTGGGCACTTACTCAATAGAATCTTTCAATTCCTTTTCTTTCTCTGCTTTGTCAACTCTGTCCTCCTTGACGGATGCGGTCCTAGGTCGGCGCTGCTCTGGGTTTTCATCGACGGGCAGAATTCCGTCAAGATATTGCATACGAATCTTGTTACTGTCAGTCGCTAGCACTTGTGACAGGGCACGATCACTTTCCTTTAATACTTTAGCAAGTTCTTGGGCTTTAAGATCACAGTCTAATTCCTCTGCGGAGGGCTGTCGCCCATGATTAACACTGACTAGTGGTATAGAGGCTTTGTCCTCTGAGTTATCTTTCGAATGTACAGGAGAAGTTTGTGGAGAGTCTGTAGTTTTAGCGACCCTTGATTGCGGGGAATCTGAAGGGAAAAACTGTGGTTGTGAGGACTCAGACTTCCAATGTCTGAAATCCCCACCGTGATAGGTGGTGGTCTGCACAGTAGGGGATTTGGGTTCAATTTCCAAACTTTGTCTTTGTTTGCTAGAGTTATTTCCCCTGTTATCTCTTCTATGTGAATGATTTGACATGTTATCACTATAGCGTTGAGTATTGGGGTGTGACCTGTTTTGCTGATTATGTACACTATCCACTGCGGAATCACTTGTTCTGTTATTTGGACTATGTGAAGAGTTTCTATAATGTGACTGAGAAGGTAACTGCTCTGTTTGTGATTTTGGACTTGGAAATGATGAATTATAATTCCTCTTTTGAGCGATGTGAACACTTTGATTTTGCATATGATCTCGACCTCGTACATTGTTATTGTCTGTATGGTGTGAGGCGAGCTTCACCTCAGGACTAGTTAGATTCTCGTCTTGTTTCGATTTGTCATTGTTCGTTATCTCCTCATTACCTAGTCGCCGCTGTACTGGTTGACGTGAAGGCACTTGGGGCTCAGGTCTAGACTGTCCTGGGCTTCTGTGGGCTGGTGGAGCAGACTGACCCGGGCTTCTATGGGCTGGTGGAACAGACTGACCCGGGCTTCTCTGGGTTGGTGGAGCGGACTGACCTGGGCTTCGCTGGGATGGTGGAGCAGACTGACCCGGGCTTCGCTGAGACTCCTTGGGTGAAGGAGACTTATGAACGTCTTTGTAGTGGTTTGGTCCCACAGGACTGTGGACATGTGCCCCAGGTTTATTCTCATAGGGCCTGGGATGGGTCAGTCCTGGACTGTGATTCTGTACGTTGGCTTTACGACTAACAGGATCAGCTCGCTCACTAGGCTTTGAGAAAGGTCGCGGCGGTCTTTCTGCACTACTGTTGCCAACCTGGCGATATGACCTACTAGGAACTTGAGGTGGTGAGTCAAATTTGTCTGGTACATCACCACTCACCATATTACTGTCATGTGGCACATTGTTTTGATTCTGATCTTCATTGATCTCTGATTCAATTTTCCGCACTACTGGCCGAAGTCTATCTCTGAAACTATTACTACTCTTTATAGAACTTTCTAACTGCTCTAAAGAGTCTGTGTTTACTTGTTGCACACCACTTTCAGCACTTGTTTCACTTTTCACACTTATATTTCCTGATCCTGGCGAATGAGAGAACACCTCAATGCTTTTAATTCTGTCCCTTACTGACGGTGCTACTTCGTCAGTACCTGAGGCTGGTTTCTGGACCACAGTGCTCACTACACCCCCAGTAGAAGGAGAAGAGCTCAGTTTTTGTACAGACAATGCCTGTAGTGGTTTAGCCACAGACTTTGGCGCATGCTGTACATTGCTAACTTCAGCACTAGAGAATGTAGGCACTTGTGGTGCTGGCATTTGACCTTGGGCTGGATTGTCTGAGGCAGGCATGCTTGGGCTTCCCGCTCGTCCACTAGGAGAGCCCTGTAATTGGGTTTCCAACTTCCGTCTTGGTGGCTTGTTTGGGGTTTCCGCTCCCTCTCGACCGGGCTGATCGTGTCTGAATGCCCTTACGTCATTCGAAACGCGGAGAATGTTGGTGTCTGACTTGGTTCTGTTGTATTTACCGACCTCTCGGTGAGCCCTGGACTTGTAAGAACCATAAGAGTCATCAGCACACCTGGAAAATAAAGAAGAAAACAATATAGATTAACCAGTATGAACTTCTATCAGAGATCCGGATAAGGGGAGCATTTCTAAAAATAAAACTTTTATGTCTGCACGAACCCCTATGGTGTAACTACCGTACTCATTAGAATCGTCTGAAAGATATGATTCTAATGAGTGGTCATACATTAAGGTTTGGTGCAGACTTCGAGGAGAAAAAGTTAAAAATGTTTAGTTTACTCCATCTTATCTGTAACCTTGTATGACTTTTTTCTCTATCATCATAGAAAGACATTTGATGCTTTCTACTTTGTCCTGATAAAAAGCCCTACTGAACTTTTTCCAACATCTTGACAAGATGCTCAACTTAAAGCTACAAACTGAAAACAAATAGGAAATGGTGAAAGCAAGATGAAGATAATGCAGAAAACTAAAAGAGCTTTCTCAATCGAAAGCTTCTAAATGAGCTTTCTATCTTATTACTTTCATCTTTGAAAGCAGTTTGGATGCATAAAAAAACAGTCTTTCTTAATACATCCAAACTGCTTTGAAAGCAATTGTAATTCAAGCCTTACTTGACTGCTTACGTGTTGTCTATGTTGATGCTGATAATGTACTAACTGAACAATGAGCCCTATTCATAACTTCTTCAACATCATGTGAAATATGTTTGCCATATACAGGCAATGTGGTGTACCTCAGTATGGTACATCACTGCACCTATGTCTCATCATTGTTGCTGTTACTCCAATCAAAACTTGCATTACAAACATTGACCATCCTGTTTCAAACCTTGACAGATGATGAGCAATAATTATCACCTTATACTGAGTAATTAATTTACATAATTATACACATAACTTCCACCTGACTGTCCATCTGTCACCACTGGTGACCAGTCAAGTCCATTAAACCCATTACCCCATACCCTGTTTCTATTTTTGAAGACATGTGACCACTAAAAGCAGGTTGAAAGTAAAGCAGAATGTGCCTAAAGGCACATTCTGCTTTACTTTCAGCCTGATTTAAGCTATATTCTGCTATAACATAGAACATATTTCTTAAGAGGTATGATTCATTTTCATGACTGTATAAATTTGAACTAATTAATTCAGGATATGAATAAATTGAATGTGTAAATATGTGGGTCTATGGAGTAAAGGGTTAACGAATGGTGAGAGCTCCTATAAGAGCTTTCTACATTACTTTTGCTCTTCGCTAACTTTCAAAGTGCCAACATCAAAGACCGATGCATGTGATCAGTACTGACCACTGATAAAGCAGGTTGAAAGTAAAGCAAATGCACCTGAAGGCACATTCTGCTTTACTTGAATCTGCTTTAAGCTACTGTACATATTCATGACAGTATAATATAGGACCATTTTCTTTGGGGGATGAATAAATTAGGAGTTAAAAATCGTTTTTTGTGGAGTAATGGGTTAAACACACAAAACTCATATCAGTTTACCTGATACCCCATCTTTGATAAGCATACATCATTATCCTCAGAAAGTAATCCCTGGAAAATATGTTCTTCCTCACAACTTTCACATCTTTCCTATCTGTCCAGAATAGCTTTAACTGCTTAATCCATATCAACTTAATCCTCCAGGTACACTGTTAACATATTAGTTTCCACTTGTAGCAGTAGTCATTACCTGGTGGCAGATAAAAATTGTACTGCTTTAATCGCTATTTCCTATGACGAAAACTAGTAGTGTCTGTTTGGTAATGTTTCTAATGAACAAGACCAACACTTGCTCTGGGCTATCTGCATGTTTTCAAACATTTAGTACTCACTACTATGTCTATACAGAAATACTCGGCCATTACAACCCATCCAACAACAAGCTACCATTCACTGATAGTATTAATTTAGGTGGAATATTAACTTTTTCCTCCTTGAAACTTTAAACGGACAAGTCAAATTTCCAATTTAGTCTAGTCCACTTTTGACTGTTTAGGGTTGTTTTTGTTAACCCTTATCCTGCGGTGGTGTTGTCTGCTTCGAAATTGTCGTCTGCAAAGTTTGTTAAATTTAGATTTATACATTTCGTAGGTAAAGAAACCTAAAGAAGAGTGTCAAACAGTTTGGATCCAGATCAGACGCCGCGTAACGCGGCGTCTGATCTGGATCTAAACTGTTTGCAAAAATCAATAAAGTCGCGACCAGCAGGCAAAGGGTTAATGTATTGCAATATGACAAACATGCAGTGCAGACCTTGATCAGAGAGCTCCTTTAGGAGCCCTCCCTCCGATCTGGGTCTTCACTGTTTGCATCAGCCAAGTGTACTCTTCACTGGTACACTGTTTGCAAAGGATGTTTATATGCATGACTAGGGTTAAAGGAAGATAAAAGCAATGCAGAAAGCTTATGTAGGAGTTTTCTACTTTACTTTCATCCTGCCTGAGCAGCCACTTGCTTTAACCCATTACCCCTTAAAAACGTCTTTTTACGCCTCTCATTTATTCCTCCACTGAAGAAAAAAGTTCCAGTTTATACAGCCAAGAATATGTACAAGAAATATTTTCCATATCCTAGAAGATGGTAGCTTAAAGCAGGCTGAAAGTAAAGCAGAATGTGCCTTAAGGCACATTCTGCTTTACTTTCAACCTGCTTTAAGTGGTCACCTGTTTTTAAAGCTAGAAATAGGCTAAGAGGTAATGGGTTAAATACTGAAACAAAAAATGTTTTTTTGAAAGACAATTACTGCAATACTTCATTATATAATCCAGCATTAAAATGAATCGTTCACGTTTTTACCGCCATTAAAACTAGGTCACTACTAGCTAAACTGAACATCGACTGCATGCATTAGTATTCATATACTGCATGTATAATTCATAACAATGAAAATGTCAAGCCTACAGAATAAAGGGCCCCATACATGTGACATACATGTACCAAAACAATGAATAATCCTTCTTTGCCAACTCAACAATATAAACAACAAACTCCTCATCATCTGACTCAACAAATAAACAACAAACTCCTCATCATCCTACAGCGGGTTTGTTTGTTTACCCATAACTCCATAAATATACCTTTTTACACCTTTAATGTATGCCGCTGCTGGAAAACAAAGTTCCACTTTATTCAGTAATAAATATTTATTGTAAGAAGTAGTTTCTATATCCCAGTAGATGGAAGCTACTATAGCTTAAAGCAGGATGAATGTAAAGCAGAATGGGCCTTGAGGTGCATTCTGCTTTACTTTCAACCACTGTTTTATCTGGTTACATGTCTTCAAAGTTAGAAACAGGCTATGGAGTAATGGGTTAAATAACTTTGATGTTTGCAATAGATGTTTTTAATGTACGGAGAGATTTCTTTTTTAAAGAGTGTCACTTCAAGTGTTTTTTACCTCAGTCTAAGTAACTAACCAGTTAACTTGATAGGTGATTTTTAAAACAGGCTGAAAGTAAAGCAGAAAGCTCCTGTAGGAGCTTTCTGCTTTACTTCCAGCCTGCTTTAAACCTCTACTTGTCAGGCTGCAGGCAAAAGTACCTCTGGGCTCTTAAACAGGGCATGGTAGTAACATGAAAAGGCACTAATAGGGAGCTATGTGGGAAAGGGTTACCATAAAACAGAACCAATGATTGTACAGCTGTCTGTGCCTGTGGACCCTTGAAAAAGCCCTAACTCTTTGCATGCTGGGTAATTTTTTACAACATTTGTCGTCTGCTACCGTTTTAAAAATACAATTTTCTTAAATTTATTTTCAAAATAAGGTCAGAGTGTCAAATAGTTTGGATCCTGATGAGATGCCGCGTTACGCAGCATCTCATCAGGATCCAAACTATTTGCAAAGGTTACCATGGTTTCACTGCTAGCATGCTAAGAGTTTAAACAATTTCTCATGAAAATATCCCATGAACCTAGTAGAAACTCTTGAACATTTCCAGTTCATTTCATTCCAGCCATAGGGTATGGAACTAAAGACTGTTACAACAGAGCACCAGATAAGCGTAGTTTTTCAAAACTTAAAATCTTTATATCTGAATTAAACCCTATGGTGTCACTATTCATTAGAATCGTCTCTTCGAGACGATTCTAATGAGTAGTAACACCATAGGATTTGGTGCTGAAATGAGTGATAAAATATTTGATTTGTTGAAATAACTACCTCTTATCTGGAGCCTATTTCTGACACTTGGCCTTCATAAGCCTAGTTAACCCATAGCCTGTTTGTAGTTTTGTACATACACACATTGTACGAAAATGCCCCAGGGTGTGCCCTGTACAGCACTAGGAAGAAGAAGAAGAAGAAGAAGATCGGTATAACCATTTAAAGCAGGTTGAAAGTAAAGCAGAATGCACCTTGAGGGCCAGGTGCATTCTGCTTTACTTTCAGCCTGCTTTAAGCTAGCATCTTATAGAATATAGAAACTATTTAATATGCATTCTGCTTTACTTTCAGTTTCAGCCTGCTTTAATTAATCAACTATCTGCTAGAATGTAGAAACTAATTTCTTTTAGTACATAATTATTCACCGCTGTATAAACTGAAACTATTTTATTCAATGGAGGAATAAATTAAAGGGTGTAAAGGCCTATTTATGGAGTAATGGGTTAATGAACTCAGCGACTCACTATTCATAAAGCCATGATAAAATCTACACACCTATGCAATAAGTGTAGACCCAGACCAAATGGCACCAACTTTATGCCATGTACACTTAACACGCCCATAGCCAAGACTTCAAGAGGATATAATTAATCTGATAGAAAATTGAAAGCAGACCAGAACATGTATCCACCAAAATATACCGAAAATCATTAACATTTATCCACTAAATTATAATCCAAGAATTAGTCCTCTTCCTGCTGTATGTCCATATACATGTACAAAACTCCACCCTCTATGAATAATCATAACTATTACACTTGCTCATAAGATAAGGAAACATCTCCCAGGAAAGATTGCAGAATTATGTCAAGACAGATCCTATAAAAAAACAGTGTAGACCCAGATCAGACAGCTCCTTCAGGAGCTGTCTGATCTGGATCTACACTGTTTTCAAAGAGAGCTGATATATGCTAAAAGCAAGGGAATGGTATAAAATTGCCCTCATTTAATGTAGATTAGATCTACTGGTGATATCATGGCGGGAAGAATTAATGAGAAATGTTACACATGTAGAGTTCCTAACTCTCTCACTGCTAATGGCACCAGCATCACTGACATGTCTTCAAAACAGTTTGAATCCAGATCAAAATGTCGAAACCACACAGGGTTTGATCAGAATCCAAACTGTTTGACATTCTTATCAATACTTCTTCAGTCAAATACCCAAATTCTTAATGTGAAAAAAAAATGCATAAAATAAATTATATAATGTTGAAGCATCTGATAGCATGGCTGATTATATGGGGTTGAAAGAGTTACAGTAACTATTAACCCTTAGCCTGCCACGCACAACTATAGCTCCATATGCAAACAGCTTGGATCCGGATGAGACGCCGAGTAACTCGGCGTCTCATCCGGATCCAAGCTGTTTGACACTCGGACAACATTTTCAGCAATTTTGAGCAACTTTGAAGCACTTTGAAACATGAAGCAGACGAGAAATATAGCAGACGACAATTTATTTGGCGGGCTAAGGGTTAAAACAGGTCTTGATAGGGCCATACCGGAGAGCATTAGTTTTACTTTCCTATTAACCCATGGAGCACTGAATTAAGTTTTGCCTGCAGAAAATGATCTCTGCCTATTAACCCCATAACACGATAAATATGCATTTTTTAAGCTTTTAATCTATTCCTTCACTAAAGAAAATTGTTCCACCATCATGAATCTTTATCCTAGAAGATAGTAGCTTGACAATTTGCTTTATTTTCAAACCTCCTTTTAAATGGTCTCTTGTCTTTTCTTTGGAATAAAGGGTTAATATGTTATGAATTCCTCAAACTTCTCATTAAACTCAATTTTATGACCCTTTTTTGCAAAAAAATCCAAACAGACGCACACACACAAACTTCCTTTAACTCCAACACAAATGCCTTAACAATCTTATAAGAAGAATAAGCCGTGACTCTGCAGAAAGCCAATGATTAAAAGTCCAGCAATCTGTTCTATTTTTACGAGGCCCCTGGTCAGTCCAAAGCATTCCAAGTGACCATGAGCCCATGTCCAGCTCATTTCCATCTGTGCCCATTAGCAATGGTCATTTCACAGTTATTGCCCAATAAAATCTCACACACAGAAATAAGTCCCATTAGGATAAGATCTAATGTTCCGGCTTTTTCTTAAGCCCACTTGGTGTGCAAAGGTTCACAATCGACATTAACTTGGAAAGTGTTGCCAGTCGTTTAACCCTTTACCCCATAGCCTGTTTCCAGTATAGAAGACAGGTGATCACTTAACCCTTTACTCCATATCTTATGGTGCATATTCATTACTGTATAAAATAGAACTATTTTCTTCAGTGGAGTAAAACATTAGTTGGTTAAACATGCATATCGATAGAGTAAAGGGTAAAGCAAAATGAAAGTAAAGTAAAATGCTCCTTAAGCAGCATTCTGCAAACAGTTTTGATCCTGATCAGATGCCGCGTAACGCGGCGTCTGATCAGGATCATAACTGTTTGACACTAGCATCGACATTTCTTCAGTCAAAACAGCCCTAAAGCTGACTTTATAAGTATTGTAATTCCAAATATTTAGGATTACGAAGCACCTTAGGAATTATCTAGGATTGAACGTTGCATTTAAAAGCCTCATTTAGAGTTTTAAATCAATAGATTTTGTAAAAACGGGCTTATATGAACTGAAAATTATATAACACCCTATTATTTGGTATTATCCTGTATTATCCGGTAATATGTGTAACCCCTTAAATTTGAACATCTATGAAAGAAATGAGGAAATTGCTTACCAACAAAACTCCCTACCTCTCTACAACACAAGGATTCCTTCACTAGGCCAGAGAGATAACAAAGTGACAGGACAGTTCCGACCACTTCCCAAATGAAACAAAAAGCTGCATGAGTCACAACAAGTCAACACGATTACCCGACAGGTGATGATGCAGGTTTCTATAACAATTGTGGACTTTTATCACTGGGCCTCGCCCTGGTGTGTTATAGGCAAACTTATGTTGAGAGCCCATTCATACAGAACGGGGCTCCAGATAGTGGGTAAACTGAACATTCCTACAAAGTTGTTCATTCTGTCTCCTCTAAACCCCATGTTGTAGCCAAGAATACTCTTTTCAAGACATTCTGATTAATAGTCACAACAGAGTGTAAGCAGGCCATTAGCCCATTTCACCCATAGAAGCACCTCTTAGTGCATTTAATTTATTCCTCCACTGAAGAAAACAGTTCCAATTCATAGTCATGAACATGTACCAAAAGAAATAGTTTCTATAACAGATGGTAACATAAAGCAGGCTGAAAGTTTTAGGCACATTCTGCTTTACTTTCACCAAGCTTTATGTAGTCCCCTGTCTTCAAAACTAGAAACAAGGTACGAGGTACAAACAGCATCTGTTGCTATGGCAGACAATCCTGCCATATATTATCCCCCATTGTCAGTTTGAACAGTTGGCCATGTTTCCATACACTCCATAGACAGAAAGATATTAATGAACATATTTCTTATTCTTATCAACCATTAAATGCAGTCTTTGTTATGATACTACATGTTGTGCCAGAAGCAGCTTCATGGCAGAAACGAATATAATGCTGGGGATTGGAATGTCACATGACAACGAGTTTATTTATGGCAACAATGCTTGTTCCTATATTATTGTTGGGCTGCATTAAGATATCACTATCAGGGCTCCGGATAACAATAGTTTTTCAAGACCCTAAAATCTTTATTTCTACATTAAACCTTATGGTGTTTCTACTCATAAAAATTGTCTCTTCGAGACGATTCTAACGAGTAGTAACACCATAGGATTGGTGCTGAAATGAGTGAGAAAATATTGAATTTGTTCAATTAACTTCCTCTTATCTGGAGCCCTGACTATGCTAGTTCTTTTTTAGATTTTTAACTTTTATGTTAAATGGCTGCTGCAGCCAACATGTTTATCCCTTTTGAAACCTCAATTACACCTTCCCAACGGGCACACAACATTGTTGCAATATCAGAGCACCAGATAAGCTTAGTTTTTCAAAACCTAAAATCTTTATTTCTGAATTAAACCCTATGGTGTCACTACTCATTAGAATCGTCTCTTCGAGACGATTCTAATGAGTAGTAACACAATAGGATTTGGTGCTAAAAAGAGTGAGAAAATGTTGGATTTGTTGAAAAAACTACCTCTTATCTGGAGCCCTGAATATTATAACAAAGTTGCAACATTTGAGTCAACATTGTTTCAACAATGTGTGCCTGCTGGGTTGTTACCTTCAACCTATTTCTTATCGACATGTATTTAATGCTTCTACGCTGTCATGATTGATGACCCATAACAAACTTTCCAATTTCCTGAACATGACAACTAAAAGAAGGCTAAAGTAAAGCAGAAAGCTCCTGTAAGATTTTCAGCCAGCTTTAACCCATTGAATCCTAGTCATGCATTATATGCATCCTTTTCAAATAGTGTACCTTTGAATAATACACTTCTCTTATGCAAACTGTGAAGACCCAGATCAGAGGACTTGCTAATCAGGGTATGCACTATTTGTCACACTGCAATGCATCGTGGCAGTTTGAAGTTTCAGGAATGAAAGGATTAAGCATTCATCTACTTTAAAACACTGAAAACAAACAATGAGTGAAAAGGTTATCTGTATACATGTCTGTCAGTCTGTGTAGGTGTTGCTATTCCTACCATAACTCAGTGGAGCAAATGTTTATTTAACTACCCCCCTCTCCCTCTCTGGAACACCCTACAATTACTACACACTTTAACTCCCCATCATCACAGCCTCAACCCCTTCATTAAACCACACCAACAGTTCAACTGCACCATCAAACCACACTAACACTCAGGGGTCCAGATAAGATGGAGTATAAGCTGAACAAATCCAATATTTTCTCACATTTCAGGACCAAATCCTATGGTGTTACTACTCATTAGAATCGTCCCGAAGAGACGATTCTAATGAGTAGTGACACCATAGGGTTTAATGCAGAAATAAAGATTTTAGTTTTTGAAATTCTCCGCTTATCTGGAGCTCTGTAATAGAACTGCACCATGACATTTGAACTGTCCCTTGACACTGGGTATCAAAACGGCAATAATCACAGATATTGAATTTCATCAACTGATAAACATTGCCATAACAACCTGGGAGTTAACTTCCAATACACTTCAGCTATCCAAACCCTGCACAGAACACTTTCATTCATTTTAATATCTCCGTCATTTACTAAAATACATCATGCTCTGATACTTTCACTAAAACTTTTCCATATTTAACTCACTAACTACAGTAAACCCTCTCTTCAGCAACTCTTAAAATATTCTCATTGATATTTCAGATGGCAGACTTAATACAGGACAAAAGCAATGCAGAAAGCTCCTTAAGGAGCTTTCTGCATTGCCTTTATCCTGTTTTAAGCAGCCACCCACCCTACATTTCATTGCCTTTATCCTGTTTTAAGCAGCCACCCACCCTACATTTCATTGCCTTTATCCTGTTTTAAGCAGCCACCCACCCTACATTTCATTGCCTTTATCCTGTTTTAAGCAGCCACCCACCCTACATTTCATTGCCTTTATCCTGTTTTAAGCAGCCACCCACCCTACATTTCATTGCCTTTATCCTGTTTTAAGCAGCCACCCACCCTACATTTCATTGCCTTTATCCTGTTTTAAGCAGCCACCCACCCTACATTTCATTGCCTTTATCCTGTTTTAAGCAGCCACCCACCCTACATTTCATTGCCTTTATCCTGTTTTAAGCAGCCACCCACCCTACATTTCATTGCCTTTATCCTGTTTTAAGCAGCCACCCACCCTACATTTCATTGCCTTTATCCTGTTTTAAGCAGCCACCCACCCTACATTTCATTGCCTTTATCCTGTTTTAAGCAGCCACCCACCCTACATTTCATTGCCTTTATCCTGTTTTAAGCAGCCACCCACCCTACATTTAAAGATCCAATGTTTCCAGTGGTTGGTTGTTGACGCGAGTTTGCACTGGCCTTTGAATATCAATTCAACACTCAAACCACTAATTAGTCTCCTTGATCAAAGTGATTTTACTTTTTTTTTTACTGAATATTAATTCATATTTAGTTAGTTCCATCTGCTATGATCCCTGATGCCCCATTGGTCAGAAGTTTATAAATGGTGTATATAGGCAGGTGTTTGTTGATATTATTTCCCACCACCGCCGCCACTACTGACTCTACTATCTCCCTGCACTGCCTGCCTCATTTGTGCTTGACAGCCACATGCTGTAGCTAGCTGAACATTGGAGCGGGGTTGTACTATGGGCACAGACCAAGATCTTCCGTTTTGTTAGTGTTTTTAATGAGCGAATTGGGTTTTACGGCACCGCGACACTAAGAAGGTCATATAGCGCCCTTAGTGTATGAAAAATATTAGAAGCGTGAAAGGGTGTATTTATGGGGTAAAAAGTTAAGACAGGTGACAAGTTGTTGCAAGACACTTTAATTACAAAAGCTTCTTCATAGCTTTTTGTATTTTTATGCTCTCTTCAGCAGCTATTCTATATAGATATTCTTACAGGTTTCTTTTTTTGCTAGTTGAATAGTTCAGTTTCATATAAAAATGTACCGTTATTTTAAAGGCACCGCCTTTTTCCAACCATTGCTTAGAATTGAATTTAGAATAGCAATTTGACATTAACATTACCGACCCAAACCTGCGGATGTAGTCGAGGGGTAAAGTGCTTGATTACAATGCCAGGGGTCGCGAGTTTGATCCCCTGCCAGACCAAGTCCATCGGATGAGACTTTATAAACCGAGGTCCGATGTATCTGTGCTTTACACTTGGCATCTAAAAGAACCAGAGAACTCTTGTCTATAATAAGAGTAGGCTATCATGCCCTGGTCCCCTCTTTCTTGGGCATCCAATTAGCCCATAGATTGCGGAAACGGATGTTAACAAACTCTCAGCCCTCAGTCCCATATCCCACTTTCTACAATGCCTACAAAAAGTAACTGCTACAAAATGTCTCCAGCTGAGTTGCTCCAGTGTTTTTACCTACCACTTTCCATCACTGTGGAGTGTCCCCATGAGGACTAATCCTGTCTTGATAGTTCTCTAATTAACCTCAGCTACCTGATAAGCCCAACCATTACTCTTCATTTAAGTCGGTAGGTAAATAAACTATTGCCACACATCAGAAGAGAAGTCTTGCTATATCAAACAGTCATTTGTTAACTCTTTCCTCCCTAAAACTTTAAATGGACAATTCCAGTTTCCATTTGAGTCTAGTCCATTTCTGACTTTTAAGGGTTGTTTTTGTCAATGTTTGTCATTATGACAAACAGTGAAGACCCTGATCAGAGGGCTCCTTTCGGAGCCCTCTGATCTGGGTCTTCACTGTTTGCATAGGACAAGTGAATTATTCACATGTACACCTTTTGAAAAGGACGCCGATATGCGGGACTAGGGTTCAAAGGGTTAAACAGCGGTACCTCACTACAAAGGCCCTCTCAACAATGATTCCCTCCTTACAACAACCAATGTTGCTAGCCCCAGACAAGACAAATATATAAACACTTGCACTGCTGCAATATCGTCTTCTTAAAATAATTGTTTGCTGTTTTTCACAAAGTAACAATCATATTATTGGACATTTTGACAGAAGAATTATAATGACGAGTGGCAAACAGCTTGAATCCAGATCAGATGCCGCGTATGAGGCGTCTAATCTAAATTCAAGTTGTTTGCAAATGTAAGCCAATTTCCCTCCCTTTAATGACTCCCTCCGAACAACAAACACAATCTTTGTCAGCCAATTGGTGTTGTAGAGAGGGAGCACTGTAGATATCTTGCAACAAGCTTAACCAGCACTACTGGAATGTAGAAGCACATAAGTCTTGTCAACTAATAGAGCCATGATTGCAGTCATAATCAAAATTATCAAGTTGTAATTGTGAGAATAGAGTAAAATCTCGCTATTACGACCACTAAAACGAAGGCTACTTGATTGTATAATAGAGAGGTGGCAGCTTAAAGCATGGTGACAGTGAAACAGAAAGCTCCTTAAGGAGCTTTCTGTTTCACTGTCACCTTGCTTTAAGCGGTCACCAATAGTAAACACCCTAATAATTAACAAAATTTAGTGGTCGTAATAGAGAGGTTTCACTGTAATAGCAATACACAAGCAGTCCTAAATATAGAGAGTGAAATGCAAAAACAGGAATAATGCCGAAAGCTTATTTTGGAACAGGACAGTCTCATAATGGTCTCCATGTTTCTTCATTAACCCATTACCCTATAGCCTGTTTCTAGTTTATTTTGGAACAGAACAGTCTCATAATGGTCTCCATGTTTCTTCATTAACCCATTACCCTATAGCCTGTTTCTAGTTTTGAAGACACGGAATCACTCAAAGCAGGTTGAAAGTAAAGCAGAATGTACCTTAAGGCACATTCTGCTTTCCTTTCAGCCTGCTTTAAGCTACCACTTGCTAGGCTATAGAACATATTTCTTATGATACATGTTTATGACTATAAATTTAAACCATTTTCTTCAGTGGAGGAATAAATAAAATGTGCTTAAAGGAGCTTGGGTTAAAACATTGCCTTCTGTCAAGTGGTAATAATGAGGAATTCACTGAGGTAAACAAGACTAGCAACATACAGTAAAACCTCGCTATTACGACCACTAAAACGAAGTCTAATTGATTGTATAATAGAGAGGTGACAGCTTAAAGCAAGGTTACAATGAAATAGAAAGCTCCTATAGGAGCTTTCTGTTTCACAATTACCTTGTTTTAAGCTGTCACATATTGTTAACACTTTTTATAATTAAAATAATTTAGTGGTTGTAATAGAGAGGAATATAACTGTATATATGAGTATGATGTATAATGATGAATAATCATAAAACAAGGAGACTGTCCAAGTCATTATACAATCAATCTTGTGTAGTGCTTGCTATTCATTTTAAGGAAGAGTGCATAACTTTGTATAGGACCTGCTTAATGCAAGACAAAAGTACATGTCCTTCAGCATTATTTTTGTTCTGCACACAACAGTTATGATTATATTTGTCTCTTGTGCTCCTACTTAATATGTGTTGACTCTTCAGTATAACCTCTCATGAAAGACACAACCATAATGCCTCATAGGTTTACGTTTATATACATTATACGTTTGTCTTTACGACAGGTGACACTTTAATGCTGAGCAAAAATAAAGCAGAAAGCTCCAGAAGCTTCCTTGCAACTTCACTTACATTATACAGTAAGCAGGCACAAACCTTTATAGAGTTCCCTGTTTCCAGAATGGTTGGTTGCTAAAAAGAGGTTGTACTGTAGTAGAAGAGGTTCCTTCTGTTTTCCTCATTAACTAGGGAATCTCTGGTATTAATTACACCCATAAAACAAGTGTTCATAAAGAACACATTATGTGTTGTACACCCTAAGTAGGGGGCTAGAGCTATGGTAGTCAAACATGCATTCAACAACCATTCAATACAACACCCATGAGTCTGTAATACAGAACAGTGATTAATGCAGGATAAACAATAATGCAGAAAGCTCCTTCAGGAGCTTTCTGCATGATTTTTATACTGCATTAAGCAGTCACCTGTCTTTATAGAAACCATGCACAGTTTCCATGAGTTGCAGCTATACACAGGTGTTACTGTATTCGGTTCCAAGCACCTGACATTTGCCATTACCGGGCCAGTCTTTTCCAATGCCAGGTACCGGCCAAACTTCCGTTTAGTAGCCTCTCTTAGAGGAGCCACAGAGATTTCTTATCACAGGTGGCTGCTTAATACACATCAATTATAAAGAAGAAAGCTATCTGCATAATATTTGTTCTACATTAAGCTGCAACATGTATCCAAGACTTCTATTTCCAGAGATAGTTTAACACACAAGTTTGATGGTATTACTGGAATTGTGTCGGGGTAATATTGGAGGGGGTTGGGTCGCCATGTGGTCTATGAAAGCAGCAGGTGCTAGCAATAAGGGGATTTGTATCTTCCAGCAAGTCTGTCAGCCTATAATTAACTTATGAGGTGATACCAAAGGTTTACTGCTACTAAAATTTCATATAGCCGATATGATCTAATGAAAATTGAGGGCATTCTTAACAATGAAGTAGGTAGGGTATATATGTTTGAAATTAGTTTTCACTCATAAAGGGGGATAGGAAAGTGGGAAACGGTCATTAAGGGGCATGAATAGATGTAGATAGTAATGTCAAAAGGTTCTTTTTAAAATCATGTAGCAAAAGAAATCAAAAGAGACCTTGTTTAGCCTATTGCTCCATAGCTATGTCTTTTTATGCAATTATTTTATTCCTCCACTGAAGAAACAGTTCCCCTTTATACAGTCATGAATGTGCACCATCATGCAGAACAGAGGTAATGCAGAAAGCACTTTTTTGCATTATTGTTAATCTGTGATGTCATTAAATAATATAACCATGTACATGCGTTTGAAAAGTCATTAACCCACTACCCTATAAATATGCCTTTTTACGCCTCTAATTTATTCCTTCACTAAGAAAAATAGTTCAAATTTATATAGTCATTCATGAATATTTACCGAAAGAAATATTGTCTATATCCTAATAGTTGGTAACTTAAAGCAGGTTGAAAGTTAAGCAGAATGCGCCTTAAGGTGCATTCTGCTTGACTTTCAACCTGCTTTAAGTGGTCATATATCTTCAAAACTAGAAACAGGCTATGGGGTAATGGGTTAAGTGATGCAGTGCATGTAAGCCAGGCATTGAAAAACTTCAGAACTATCATATTTGACATTCTGAATACAAGCAAATATTTCTCCTTGTACTATGCATTGAGTGATTGAGTTACCAAAAATAAAGTTTCTTAGCAGTACGAGGCACACAATAAATCTTATCATAATAAGTTAATAACAGTATGGCTATCCCCCAGACATTTTCTCATAAAGACCAGATTGCATACAATTTATTCATAAATTTTCAATATCTAGAAATATAATTAATTATTCATAATTCCCACTTCCAGGTAGTATAATTAACATATATCTGCATGAGGGGTGTTCCACCAATGTCAATATTTATGTTAACTTTTTGCACTGACACTCTACCAGCAAACAACCATCATTACCTTTACAACAGTTTGGATCCAGATGAGGCACTGAGTAGCAGCACTTTAACCTTTTTTCCTAAAAAGTTTTTTTTTGTTAACCCATATACTGTTTCTAGTTATTAAGACAGATAACCACTTAAAGCAGGTTGAAAGTAAAGCAGATAGTGCCTTTAGGCACATTCTGCTTTACTTTCAGCCTGCTTTCAGCTAACATCTACTAGAATATAGAAATTATTTTAAGGTGTATATTCATGAGGTGTACTTTAATGGAACTATTTTCTGTAGTGGGGGAATAAGTTAAAGGTGTACAAATGCATTTTTATGGAGTAATGGGTAAACATATCTCTACAGGAAGGGGTGTTCAGCCAATATCAATATTTATGTTAAAGGAATGAAAGTTTACAGTTAGAAAGTTCATCTTGTCTATTTTAGCCTTACATGTTGTATCAGTTTAGCCAGTATTGAGTGGCAGAAAGTATCAAACACTGATCCCTACAGTTAGCCTTGTACTAAGTCACTTCACTCCTGAAATGTTTAACCCATTACCCCATAAAAACACCTTTTGAAAACTTTCATTTATTTCTCTACTGATTAAAATAATTCCATTTATAAAGTCATGAATAAGTATCATTAAGAAATATTTTCTATATTCTAGCAGATGTAGATGATAGCTTAAAGCAGGATGAAAGTAAAGTAGAATGCGCCTTAACTCTTTGAACCCTAGTCCCGCATATAGGCGTGCTTTTCAAACAGTGTATCCCTATTGACCCGTTTACCGTGGACATCCTATTACCGGTGATTTCCGAGTATTCCGCATAGCGCCGCTACGCGCATGTGTAAGATCGTAACTTCCGTCTATCTTTCGGCTGCTACTAACGCCTATTGTGTATAAAGCAAAAAATGTCTTTTCTGAGGGAAAATGTGCATTTGTAATGAATTCCACAAGAAAAAATCATTTTCTCCCCGTATATTTAAAAAATTCGAGTGCCTTGCAGAGGTGACATATTCCACTGCCCCTACTGTGAAAAAATGTGACGGAAAATATTACAATATTTCAGTTAAATATTGTGTTTACAGACAGCCTTGCTAATAATATTCGAAAGAAGTTCCAGCCGATACCTGAAAAATATTCCGGGTGTCATTTTACCTGATCACCGATAATAGGACGAGTAGCCAAACAAACATGGCGGCACACTCACTACAGTTGACCATGATTATTTTATGTCAAATTATGGGTGTACTTATATATTGAAGCTGAAAATCATAAAAAAATGTTTACTTTATACGTTTAATAACCCTTTGAGTTAAAACCCATATTATTTGATAAGTAATAGTCAGACGAATCCTTAGATCACCGGTAATTGGGTGAACCAGGATACATGTGAATAGTACACTTGTCCTATGCAAACAGTGAAGATCCTGATCAGAGGGCTCCGAAAGGAGCCCTCTGATCAGGGTCTTCACTGTTTGTCACAATGCCAAACATTGACAAAAACAAGCCTTAAAAGTCAGAAATGGACTAGACTAAAATGGAAACTGGAATTGTCCATTTAAAGTTTCAGGGAGGAAAGAGTTAAGACACATTCTGCTTTACTTTCAACCTGCTTTAAGTGGTCACCTATCTTCAATACTAGAAACAGGCTATGGGGTAATGGGTTAACTCTTTCAAAACTATGGACTTTGCAAACAGTGTAGACCCAGATCAGAGGTTCCAATAGTTCCAATTTATACAGTCATGAATATGTATCTTTAGGAATATTTTCTTTATTCTAGCATGTGTCAGCTTAAAGCAGGCTGAAAGTTAAGTAGACTGTGCCTAAAGGCTCATTCTGCTTTACTTTCAACCTGCTTTAAATAGTCACCTATTTTCAAAACTAGAAACAGGCTATCGGGTAAAGGGTTAACTGACGCCCAACAATCATTTGATCTAGTTCAACCCAGTTCACCAGTCATCACTATAGACAATCAAGCTTAATTCAGTGAATTACTGGAGCCCTGCAATTACACCTTGGCATACAAACAGGAGATTGCTTTTCTCCTGGCATATCTTGATAATGTCATAGTTTGTATGTTTTGACTCCACTTGTCAGCTTGAGATCAAGAAGGATGGAAATAAGGTTACCTATATCTCAGGAAATACAAAGCACAACCTTTCCTTTCTGCAAATCTTGATACAGATAATTATAGTTTAACTTCGATATCTCGATGTCGGTTTTGTGGAACATACCCGTATTTCAAAGTTAAAACATGGCTAAGCCACGTTTTAACTTTGTATTATTGGTATGTTCGACTTAACCGAGCATGAAATAATGCAGTTCATATGTTGAACTATTGGATAGTTCGAGTTAAACGAGTTAGAGATATCAAAGTTAGACTGTATAGAAATAGTAAAAGAAGTAAAACAGCATTACTGCTGCTTCTCAAATACAACTCTTACATAAGGTAATGGATTCGTTAAGACAAGTGGCAGCTCCAAAAAGTCAAAATTCAGAAAAGTAACTACCCAAGTAACCACAGGCAACCTTGTAGCTTTCTGCTTTATTTTCATCTTGCTTTAAGCAGTCTTTTAGTAGCTTTCTTTTTTACTTTCCTCTTGCTTTAACTCTTTACCCCATAATTATCTTGTTTCTAGTTTTGAAAACAGTTGACCACATAAAGTAGTTTGAAAGTTAAACAGAATGCACCTATAGGTGCATTCTGAATTACTTTCAGCCTGTTTTAGCTACAATCTGCTTAGATATAGAAACTATTTCTTATGTTACATATTCATGACTGTATAAATCAAAGGCGTATTTATGGGCAATGGGTTAAACTGTCCTTTAATAGTATAAGAACTGCTATTTGTGCAACTTAGGCCAGTTACCTGGAAGAGAGCTCACTGTTGTGGACAACTTTTTTCTTTACTTTCATCTTGCTTTAAATCAATCTGACATAAATGTACCTTATTCTCAGTGGGTGTAATAGCAAGGCTTTACTATATACAACTACTGCACTGATAAGCCTAAAAACGCTTTTCCTGATACTGAACAGAGTTGTAATCAGTGAACATGACAGCATAACTAGTTTTTTCTACTTTTGTTCTGGGATTTAGAAAGGTTGTCTACAGAGTTTTTTTTAACCCATTTGTGCCTAGCGTCCAACAAAAGGGACATAGACAAACAGTGTAGCATTCTGCTTTACTTTTAACCTGCTTTAACTCATTACCCCATAGCATGTTTCTAGTTTCGAAGTTAGGTGACCACTTAAAGCAGGCTGAAAGTAAAGCAGATTGTGCCTTAAGGCATATTCTGCTTTACTTTCAGCCTGCTTTAAGCTGCTGTCTGATATTATACATAAAATATGTCTTATTCAATTATTCATTACTGTACATTTTCTTTAGTAGAGGAATAAATTAAAGGCGTAAAAGGGGTATTAATTGGATAATGGGATTAGCAGTCAACTATCTTCAATACTAGAAACAGTTTATGTGGAGAAGGGTTTAACATAGATTTTTTCTGTAAATTTCAAATGATATCACAAAAATAAATAACATTGTATATTTCATGAAGAAAACCCGCTCAGGTTATTCTAGACGTCTAGGTCGATTTATCACCCCTAATTGCAACAATAGATGGGTTAGGTTGTGTCTGTGAAGATCTATCTTCTATGATAAGTGATTTTTTGCTTGGCTATGATAAACGTTGAGTTTATCGTGGAGAATCTCAGTAGATCTTGTAACTTGACGTCTACTTTCTCAGGGGTTCTTGTAATCAGATGATAGATGAAGGGCTATTATTGCCTCATCATAGCAACATCTATCTCCAAGCTTATAGTGGACAGGGCTCCAGATAAGAGGGAGCAAACTGAACAAATCTAACATTTTCATACTTGTTTCAGCACCATAGGGTTTAATGCAGAAATAAGGATTTGATATATTGCATACTCCCCTTATCTGGAGCTCTGTATGCAGTGGCTTCCAAGTTCCTACTGATTTTCATCTAATTTCTGCCATCTCCCAACTGCTGATAATTTCATTGATTTGATTGACTTCTTAAATTTTTACATTGTCTTAACAGTATTTCAGTCACATGGTGTCATCCAGCTAATTACAGGTGGAGGGAGACAATTCTAATGAGTAGTTACACCATATAATTTGGTGCAAAACTGAGTGAGAAAATGTTGGCTTTGTTCTGTTTACTCTCTCTCTCTTATCTATGCCCAGAAAACTATAGAGATGGATTAACATCCATCTAACTTTCAGATACTCCAAATCCAAAACAGATGCCAATTAGTAGATATTTGACCAGGATCAAAACTGATTGAAGTACTCGGTAAGTAAACATTTATAATTGGTGGAGGAATGAAGAAAGTTCAGTGCCTTGGTGTGTAACGTTTGTTTGCTCTGTAATTGCCACCTGTTTTTTGTCCAGAAGGTCACTGACCATTTTATCATAAAGAAACTTTGTAACAACCTATCTCAGCCTTTTAAATGCTTGGAAATATATAATTTCTAGAACTTTGAAGCAGTTTGGATCAAGACCAGATGCCAGGTATCTCTGTCCCTGATCAGGATCCCAAGTGTTTGTCACTATGACTTTTTATATGTCTAACTAAAGAAGAATGACGACATTTGATAATTGAAGCACACAACATTTCGAGTAAAGTATTTATTTAGCATTGAAAGGGAAAGTTAAATGTTTATCAGTGGTGCTGTGACAGGTGTATAAACAAATTGTTTCATGTAACTATGTACGGCCTAATTGAGAAATGTTGTTAACTGCAGGAGTTCTGCTAGTTTTAACATGTTGTAATTACATGTCACTTTGTGTTAAGCATCCTCTCAACATACAATGTAGATACATTGAAACATAGAAAGATATCAGCTTACTGCAGCACTAAGAAAATGCAGAAAGCTCATGTCTAGCATTCTTTTTGTCTTGCATTAAGCAGTAACTTCTGTTAACCCATTACCTCATAGCTTGTTTCTAGTTTTGAAAAAAGGTTACTACTTAAAGCAGATTGAAAGTAAAGCAGAATGCGCCTTAAGGCGCATTCTGCTTTACTTTCGGCCTGCTTTAAGCCACCAACTGATAGGATGTGAAAAAATTTCTACTGTGCATATTCATAACTAGATAAATTGAAACTATTTTCTTCAGTGCAGGAATAAATTAAAGGCATCAAAAGTCGTATTTATGGGGTAACAGGTTAAGAGATTTCCATGTTCTATATATTGAGAGGTTGACAAATGCATGTTTGACCATACATAGAGTTAACATTGTTTTTCCTAGCATAACTGTTTGCTCTACCAAAGTGTTAAGGCTAAATGATCAAAGAAAGATAACTGTCCAACATGAACTATTCACAAGGCAGTAAGATTTACTTCCCTTCTTTCAAATTTGTTTCTGGGTACAAAGTATGAAACAGTATTTCTACTTGGAAAGGCATGAATAGGTGTTTAATGAAACACTATCTAAACATAGCAGCTAACATCCTTATGCCTCAACAAAACCCAAGATGATATTCTAATAAAGTTGAAAGAGACATTAAAGAGGAAAAGGTTGAATTTTAATTCAACTCTTATCTGGAGTCTTACAGATGTGCATTTTGACAACTTTAATTCATTCCTCCAATGCAGAAAATATAGTCATGAATATGCACCATAAAAAAGATTTTATACATTTGTATATCTTAGCAGATGGCAGTTTAAAGCAAGCTGATGAAAGTAAAGCAGAATGCGCCTAAATGCACATTCTGCTTTTCTTTCAACCTGCTTTTAGTGGTCATGGAAGACAAAACTTGAGAAGAAACTTAATTTAACTGAAACCGAAACAAGACTCGGGGCACTAGAATGACATCATCTAGGTAGAAACTTGACCGATGTATGTAACCATTACAATGACAAAGGCAAACTAACACTTGGCTGTTGACCAAATCATTTTTGCTGAAACCCAGAAAAATTGTCAGCGAAACCCAAGTACTTAATGACAGTACCTATTTATTTGCTCGTCAAACAATACCGCAGACAATAACAAAAACAAGGTATTCATTTCTGAAACATGTGCCTTTAATCTTTATGTCAGGGTAACCCTTGTATATATATCCATTGCAAACAGTGTAGACCCTGATCAGAGGGCTCCTAGCCCTAGTAGCCTCTGATCAGGGTCTACACTGTTGGTTTTCACTTTTAAAAAGTCTGAAAACATCCCTAAAAATTTAACATAGGCTGGTCATTTTTCTAAACGTGGCAGAGTTCATTGGAATTTTCAGGATATTAAGGGCTAACAAACTTCCTGTGCAAACTACCCACTGGCTCTGTACATAATGATAACCTACCTATGACCACAACATAATCACCCTATAAAAATGCTTTGTGGTCACAGAACATCATGTTTCTAATGTCACCGACAATTATTTATACAACCCTCTGTGATGTTTAAAACCCTGTACAGTCTGAATAAATAACATCTACCGGTACTTTAAATGTCATTCGTTTTACTTATGAAATTGATGATTTCATCTTTTCTATTTGTGCAGATTTGTTATACAGATGACAAACAGTTTAGATCCAGATCCAGTTACTTGGCGTCTGATCTAGATCCAGACTGTTTGTCCAAGGTCTAGTTAAATGGTTTTCACACATTGAAAGGGTTTAATTCTTCTTAAATGACTAACACTCCCTCGCACTAGTTCATCGATATTTAGGTCATTTAGAGCTAATAAAACTTGATTGTAGTTTTCCTATGGGAGAGTAATGGCTAATGTTGCTTTTAAATTTCCAATAATTTATTGAAACCCAAATAACTGAACATATGGGACCCATTCAGGACAAAATTCCAGAGTTGGGCCATGGGCTATACAGGCCAATTATCTAATATAATGATAAGGCTCATTCTGTTTAGAAAGATATAATATGTTGGAGACTTTATGGAATAACTTTTCCTTTCATATGCACATTATGGTGCTCGGACAAGATCAAAGTCTCACTGGACTACCAAAAAATATGCTTTGTGAAAGAATACTACAGACCGGTACAAATAGTTTGACTAAGATCAGTCCAAATAGTTGAACAGCTTGGCAAGAACTGTATGTCTATCCTGAAAGGCTACATGAAAGACTAAATGGTTATTCTTACAGCACAAACAGGCATGCACTTGTATCTGTTTAGACTGAGACCAATCAGACACTGCACATTGGTTATCCTCAGCTTTAGAATGCTTATGAATCATTATTTTTCTTAAATTAATCCTGATTTCGCGAGCTGCAAAAATAACAGTTCAGATCCTGATCAGGATCTGAGCTATTTGCACAGATCTTCCTTACTTGTTTACCGATAGCCACGGTATCCAATATACCAGGGTGACCTAGTTCTTTATTAAAGCCCTGTCATGACTCATTTCATTGACTAATAAAGTAAAGCTATAACATCATCCAAATCTACATACAGTCAATTCATCAGTTAGGGGCTAGCATGCTTAATGGAGGACAAAAGTAAAGCAGAAAGCTCCTATAGGAGCTTTCTGCTTTACTTATGTCTTCCATTAACATTAAACGATCACCTGTTACCTGTATCAAAGACGTGATATTCATATTCTTTTCAGTCGCAGCGTAACAAAGGTTTTACTGTATTTAATTAATGGAAACACAATATTCTTTTGATGATATAATTCTTTAAAATCGTGATATATATCATCTCCTGTCTGCAAGAAGGTTTTTCTTTGGGGTTTTCTGTTGTTGTGGGGTGTTAATTATCTTTATTTAAATTGAAGAAAGATTTATTGACTCGGTCACTCCAACAGCAACCAAATAACTCAGCTGAGACCAAGATAAATCAAATGGACTTCAAAGTGTATTTTCCAAAATGATGCAGACAAAATTTGAATAGATAACAATTATTGAGAATGGGAAAAAGGGGGTAATTTAAAAAGAAATTGCCACCATGAAATTGTATTGATATTTATCATTTCCCAATTTACTCCCTCGTGATATGCAATAATACCTTTGTAAAGCAACCAATTACAACATGTTGCTTAAACAGGTGTCTGCTTAATGCAGGACGAATGCAATGCAGAAAGCTCCTACAGGAGCTTTCTGCTTTACAATTGTCCTGCATTTAGCTAACACCTGATATTAAGGGTATCCATACATTTTCAAAGAATGATTGTTAAATGTTAAATTGACTGTATACAGATCGGAACTGTCAGTAAATGTGAGGTAATTAGCTACCCTGTGTGAAAATGATATCTAACATATTTGATTCTCCTTTGATATCTACAGTCAAACTTGTGTTTACTCTTTGCATGCTGGGTAATTTTTATATCTGAAACAATTGTCGTCTGCTACCGTTCGAAGATTAGAATTTTCAAAACTTATTTCAAAACAGTGGCAGAATATAAAACATTTTGGATCCTGAAGAGACGACGCGTTGAACGGTGTATCATCTGGATCGATCCAACTGTTTGCAAAGGTAATCACCATTTTGCAGCTAGCGTGCGGAGAATCATTTTTGAAACAGGGTGTCTGTTTACTACAGTATGTAAGTAAAGCAGTAATCTCCTCATATAAACCAACATTAAAGAAATGGCAATCTAATTTAAGGTTGACAACTTAAAAATTACTTAACAAGTTTAACTGTATATTTTTCCAAATTCATCGTTGACAAATCAATGACGACCCATGTCATCCACCAGCGATTTGGAATGCTGATAAATTGATAACTCGGGTAACCTAATAGTTTCCTGCTGATTGTACAGGTACCGCGACCTCACGTTGACTAAAAACCACGGAATGTACCTCGTACCCCAACTGTAACCGACATGTATTATACTTCCTCTCCTATCCTTTCATCACTAAAATCCTAGAGTTGAGGATATCTGGATCCAAACAGTTTGGATCCAGATCAGGCCCCACATTAGTGGGGCCTGATCTGGATCCAAACTATTTGCTATTTAGATCCTGTTTTCTGGAAATTTTACATAAACAGAGCAAATTTTCAGAATTTCAGCAGACGGAATTATAGTCAGCAGACGACATGTTATTCAGTTTTGAAAAGGTTAAAGCTAGACTAAGTATTAATAAAATTTTGACATTTTTATTCCCTTTTTATTTCCTTTTTTAATCAAAACTGCACTTGATACGGCAAAGAATTTTGAAGATTAGATGCTGGTTCATAAAACTCAGTTTGCATACTAGCAAGGGAAGTAACATATGAATAAAATATATTTTACTAATCTAGAGTTACTGTTAGTGCTTCAGGAATTCCCAAGAGAACTCAAGTCAAAAGCATCAGCCTTTACACCAGTGGGGATTGTGATCTAACAGATATATCTTATTTTGGATCCAAATTGTTGATAAAATACTGCTAATATTAGGTGAGCCTGTTATACTTTGGACACAAAAAGTTTTAACCCTTTACTCCATAGACTGTTTCTAGTTTTGACAGGTGACCATTTAAAGCAGGCTGAAAGTAGAGCAGAATGTGTCTTAACTCTTTCCTCCCTGAAACTTTAAATTTACAATTCTAGTATCCATTTTAGTCTAGTCCATTTCTGACTTTTAAGGGTTGTTTTTGTCAATGTTTGGCATTATGACCAACAGTGAAGACCCTGATCAGAGGGCTCCTTTCGGAGCCCTCTTATCTGGGTCTTCACTGTTTGCATAGGACAAGTGTACTAATCACAGGAATACTGGTGGAAAAGAACGTCTATATGCGGGACTAGGGTTCAAAGGGTTAAGGGACATTCTGCTTTACTTTCAGCCGGCTTTTTGCTACCATCTGCTAGGATATAGAAACTATTTTTTATGCTGCAGAGTCAGAACTGTATAATTATTAAACTATTTTCTTCAGTGGAGGAATGAACTAAAAGTGTAAAAAGGTGTATCTATGGAGTATAGTGTTAGATCATTCTTTCCCATATAATAGCTACAGAAACTATTCCTCACCTGTCTAGGTTTTCTGCGGATCCTTCTTCCATGAATTCTGCTGGCGGTGGCGGGAAGTCTGCAGTTTTATTCAAATCGTCTTTTATCTCCGTCTCTCCGTTCTTGAGCGGAGTCGGTAGAGGTGGTGGCTCGGGGCTCATGCCTGGCCGGGGTGACGCTGTAGGTTTGTATTTATGAGAGGGTGTTGGTGACGAGGCTGATGATATTTTGGGCATAGGCATGGCCTCCAGCACTGGGGCCGGTTCCTGTTTGTATGACTGAGACAGGCTCACCTGCATTGTTGACTTAGTTGACACCACTTGCATAGATATAGGTTTGTGCTGCTGCTCTGAAAACCGCCGTGCCTGCCTACGTAGTTGCTGCGCGTAAGCATCCTCACGTAAAGTCCCATTTTCCCACTTTGCAGGCTCTTTTTTATACGTCTCCTGTAATTCCTCGGTTTGTTTGCTGTCCAGACGAGACAAGAGAAATGATTCAGATTTGCTACTGTTAATGAATCTTGGGTAGTTCCGAGGTGGTACTGCCGGTGGTTGGTCCTCGCTGGCCCCAGGCACAGGGGGAGGGGGCCGGCGTGGGTAGTCCCCACCATAATTCTGGTAGATGGGCGTGGTTACCATGGCATCACTGTTTGCTGGAGGTGGGCTGAAATAGACAAGCAAATGAATAAATAAATATGAAACAACTTATCAAAATGAAGTCAAGAGCTCCAGATAAGGTGGGTATTTTACACACTAACTTTCTTTTTTCTCTGACAAACCTTATGTTGTGACTATTCATTAGGATCCTCTCAAAGAGAGATTCTAATGAGTGGTCACAACATAGGGTTTAAAGGAGACATAACAGCTTTTTTTGGAAATGTTCACTAACTCTAATCTAGAGCACTGGAAATAAAAGTGTACATTTTCTAACATCTCATCCAAGAAAACAGTAAAGTCCAACTTTTATGATAACTGAAATAAAGACTTATGTTTTGTATAATTTCGTAAATAAGCTCCATACAAATACAGTGTTCCCTCTCTACAACGGCCCTCCCAACAATGGCTCCCTCCTTACAACGACACTTGTCGCAGTTCCCTAAACAGGACAATAATGTCCAACGACTGTAATGTCGTCTGCTTAAAATTGTCGTCTGCTGTTTTTCTCAAAGTTACATAATGGACATTTTAACAGAAAAACACTTAATGTCGAGTGACAAACAGCTTGAATCCAGATCAGACGCCGGGTTACGCGGCGTCTGATCTAGATTCAAGCTTTTTGCATTTTCCCTCCCTATAACGACTCCCTCCGAACAACTTCATGAACAACACCTACAGTCTTCCAGATGAAAAGTTAACATTTCCAACATTTTCTCCTGAATGTCTCCACGAAACCCTATAATGTGACCACTCATTAGAATTAGAATGAGTGGTCACATCATAGAGTTTGGTGGAGGAATAAGAAAGTTAGTATTTGTAATACATGTACCAACCTTATCCAGAGCTCTCAAAAAATAACAATACACCAATAGTTTCATGAACACCATTATAAACCAGATCCTCTCTAAATCAACTGAAACCAAACCAGGAGACACCTTGCACCATCTCAAGTATTTCTTCTGTTTACAATTTTCATCAAGTTTCATAATAAAGACACCTGCACACCAGACAAAACACATCCATGGTAAAACCTTTCCCCTTATTCCATGCTTATAAATATACCCTGGCTCCAGAACTGAACAAAATCCTGTGTTTTCTCACTCATTTCAGCACCCAAATCCTATGGTGTTACTACTCATTAGAATCGTCTCTAAGAGACGATTCTAATGAGTAGTGACACCATAGGGTTTTATGCAGATTGAAAGATTTTAGTTTCTGAAATATTCACCTAAACTATATCTCTACCTATAACTATTCCTCATAATGCTTCTACTTTGTACTGCATAATATGAGCTGTAGGATGTGTTCCTACATCCTGACAGGCGATTTCTGCTTTACATTGTACTTTCAGCCTGCTTTAAACATCTACCTGTTTTAACCCTTTACCCCACAAGTATAGATTTTTACGCCGTTAATCATTCCTCCATTGAAGAATATAGTTTCACTTTATACAGTTATGAATATGAACAATATTTTTTTTATACAAGCAGATGGTAGCTTAAAGCAGACTGAAAGTAAAGCAGAATGTGCCTTAAGGCACATTATGCTTTACTTTCAACCTGCTTTAAGTGATCACCTGTCTTCAAAACTAACAACAAGCTATGGGGTAATGGGTTTAACACTATAAGGGAAAGGTTAATTCCCTGCACTTCTTAGAACAACACCGACATGACCAGATGCCCAACAACATGTGCCTGACAGTAATTAGCTAATTTTAGCACTAATTAAAAACATCAACCCCTTCTTTAACAATTTGCTTGCCAACCACAAGCCGACTCACATTTGCATTAAGTTTTGAACCAAATCAGAGGCGAAGTAAATTAATTGGCATCTAATCAGACTCCAAACTATTAATCCCTTAACCCATTACTCCATTTCACAGCAAATTTATTCCTCCAATGTAGAAAATTGTTCCACTTTAAACCGTCATGAATATACAAAATACACATTATTTTCCATATTCTAAGAGGCTTTAAACAGGTTGAAAGTAAAGAAGAGTGCATTCTGCTTTACTTTCATTCTGCTTCAGTTGGTAACCAGTCTTCCAAACTGAAAACAAATTATGGGGAAAATGTTAAGTATAAAGCAGATGGAAAATTGGCAACCTTCAAGCGACTAATTGTTTTTCATTGTTAAAAAGGTTAAGGACCTAAAACAGAAGTTGTAAGAAATAGAAAGCCAACAAGTGGCTCCTGTGGCTTATCAGCATGTCACAGCCCCTCCTATTTCCACAGACATCACTTGGAAATGTTCAGTACAATCTTTAACCCATTACTCCATAAATATGCCTTCTTATGCCTCTAATTATTTTTACGCCTAAGAAAGAAGTCCCCAACTAGAAATTCCTGAACATATAAACAGAAGGTGTAAAGTTCCAGTATCTTTCTAGATGCTAGCTTAAAGCAGGTTGAAAGTAAAGCAGAATGCTCCTTAAGGAGCATTCTGCTTTACTTTCAACCTGCTTTAAGTGGTTACCCGTCTTTAACGAGAGCACCGCAAACGGTACATTATACGCCCACTGGCAAAGAAATATATAGTTTTATCAAAATCTATTCTAATTTGTAGACACTAAATAGGGCTCCGAGAGCATAAACAATACTGAAATAAAGCCTTTCTTAGCATATCTGAGTACACCAAGGGCAGATAACTCTCACCACTATGATCCGATTTCAATAATAATCAACCCTTTCATGAACTTATACTTCTATAATTATACTGTGGGCAAATATATTCAAAATGAATTCAAAACTGTAGTTGCTAGGTGTGTTAACACTGTCAAATAAGCCTATTATAGCATATTTGAGTATATCATGGGCAGAGTACTATGTAACGAAAAATCAAATACATTTCAAACTTAACTCAGCTTCAGATCTTCATGCATATAACATTTGTGTGAAGTTTCATTAATATCCCTCTATTGTTTTCCTAGAAAACTCCAGACAAGCATTTTATACCATATTTGAGTACATCAAGGGCAGATAACCCTGTAACGAAAATTTGAAGGAACCTCAAACTCCACTCAGCTTCAGATCTTGATGCATATGACATTTGTGTAAAGTTTCATTAATATCCCTCCAATAGTTTTATGGAAAAACTCCGGACAAACAAAATGTTGACGGACGAACGAATGGACGGACATGGCCACGCCAATATACGACCACCTCTAGAGGTGGGGGTATAAAAATAGAGACAGGCCATGGGGTAAAGGGTTAAAACATACAAGAATTTTAAGTGATCTCCAAATTTAACAAGTGGCCGGGTAGAATCAACATTACAACACACATCTGATACTTTCTTTTGGAACATGATATGATGTCATTCACCCTAGATAAGTGTCCTGTAGATTTGTATAGGTTTCAAAGGCTGTCAAACTATGCTGTACCCTCCCCACTTAGCATTTTTGCAATGTTTAACTCTTTACCTCTTACCAGTTAAAACTTAAGATGGGTGATGACTTAAAACAGGTTGAAAGTTGCTTTACTTTAAGTCTGCTTTAGGCTACCATCTGCTTTGGACTACCATCTGCTAGGAAATAGGAAATGTTTATATTGCATATTCATGACTCTATAAAGGGGAACTTTTCTTCAGTGGAAGAATAAATCAAAGGCATAAAAAGGTGTAATTCTGAAGTAATTGGTTAATAGAACAAGGTCTTAGCGTGAAAAGGTAAAGGCGTTAAAAATTTGAGGGGTGGAGAGAGAGAGAGAGGGGGGTGGGGGGTTAATGCTTTCATTGGAACTACCGGTATACACAAGTTTGTATTTAAGGGATTAAGTAGAAATTTTAGGAAAGTAATACCATGGATTAGATAATATTGTATAAATAGGAATGTTAAATCTGGATTTGATAACATAGGTAATGTTGTTTGCTGCCACTGATATTGTTCATTATGCACATGAAACGAGAGGTTTAGATATTGGTATTACATGTATTTGTTTTAATCTACGTCTTAACATAATTATAACCTCATCTATATGTCTTTTACTCCTCCAAATATTTCTTCATTAAGGAAAGTAGTCCCATATTAACCCATTACCCCATAAATACGTCTTTTTACCCCTTTAAATTTTTCCTCCATTGAAGAAAAAGTTCCTTTTTATACAGTCATGAATAGATACCATAAGAAATACTTTCTATATCCTATCAGATAGTAGCTTAAAGCAGGCTGAAAGTATAAAGCAGAATGTGCCTTAAGGCACATTCTGCTTTACTTTCAACCTGCTTTAAGTAGTCACCTGTCCTCAAAACTAGAAACAGGCTATGGGGTAATGGGTTAACACATTACCTCATTTGTACCTATTTTGCTCCTCCAAATATTTCTACATTAAGGAAAGTATATTAAGTCCCATATTAAAAAGTCCTGATTATAAAGCATCATAGAATGTATTTCCAGTATTGTTCCTGGTGGTTACAACTAAAGTAAAGCAGGGTGATCCTTAAGGAACATCCTGCTTTACTTTCAACCTGCTTTAAGTTGTCACCTGTTTTCAAAACTTAAAATAGACTATAGGTTTAAAGGATTAAGCAACCATATTAAATCTAGTATTCATCCATTCATCGTCACTGAAAGGCCATTTGCCGGGTTACAGTGTGTGTAACCTGAACAATACATGTCAATCTTCTGACCTCATCAAAATATGACACAATGAAATTATAAAATATAAATTTTACCAAAATCACAAGTAAAATATTCACTCACATTCTCCACACTTTTTATTCATCCAACTTGTAATATTAGTTTCCAAATGAAAACGAATCTTCACAAACAAAACTTTGTCAGTTACCAATTAGCCACAATTTCAGCACTTTGTTTTATCCCTATATCCAACGTTAACTAGACTTTCCAAATCAAAACAAAACTTGTATTTCTCAGTTTAGCCACAATAAAACTCTTTTTATCCTTATATCCAACTTGAAATATAGTTTCCCGATGAAAACATATATCTACGTCTTTTTCTGTTTAGCTTGATGTACTTTTTGACATTAGTAATAAGCCCTAGTCACTTGCACGTTTGTCACCCAGTCGGCCAGCGTAAAGTGATACATCGTTCTACTACCTCTGTATCAGTAAGCCACATCACTTTTTTCTCGACCTCATTCATTACAGACTGACTGAAAACATCCTTCTCCGATTGCAGTTATGACAATTCTAAAGGTAGATAAAATTGTAGGGTCGCTAACTTCGTACACTGTCACAAACACACGGGTCTTTGTAAACAATCCGGATAATTCTTCTCCGAGTATTTGTCCTCCAATTTGTGACCTTCTAATGACCACTGTTTTTACTTTATCGCAGACTTCAGCCAACACACATTTAAAACTTGACGGCTTTTAACGGAACATTTTTACAGATTTGAAATACTTGACCCATGGTTTACTTTCAAGCTAATACACTAAAACCTTCGTACAAAATTCACTCAATAAAGAAATATTACAATCTCTTCAAACAAATTACTGCTTAATGCAGGACAAAAGTAATGCAGAAAGCTCCTTCAGGAGCTTTCTGCATTACTTTTATCCTGCATTAAGCTAACAACATTATATAAAACAGCATTTTTTTCCTATTTTGAGGGATGACTATATGCAGGTTTTACTCCATTTTATCTATCGAAATCTATATGAACTAATCTACCTACTACCCTTACTACCTTTACTGGCCCAACTTAATCTCCTTATATTTATCAAACCTATATAATAATCTTCCTAGGAATTTCCTTAAGCCAGGTTCTAAATTTCGATATACCACGTCATGTGACTGGTTTCTAATCTCATTAATTACCTGCTATTGTATGCAGATGATACTGCTATAATAACAGCATGATTACAAATTTTTTTGTGGGTACCCGTAGTAAGACCTGTGTTACGGGTCGAGTCACTCCTTATAGACTGAATCACTGCAAACTCATCGCCCGTGACGGAGACAAGTTCAAATTTCTCTTAAACAAATGATTAACAACTAATTATCTTTGTGGTTATGTGACCAGAGTTATTCAACTGGTAATAGTACTATTGGTAACAATCTTGAATTAGTAAACAGTTTGGAATCTGACCTGACGCTAAAAACTTCTCTATTTGCTCAGGGTTCAAATTGTTTGACCTTAATTATGGACATAGTATCAGAAATAAAGAAGATGGAATCTGATTCAGAAGTAAAGGGAGAGGATATTTGGAGCTGATGATTGTTATCCAGCAGTCTAAGGGTTAAATAAAGGGGAATCACTGAGCCCTTGTGTATTTGAGAATCATCATAAACATTAAATATTTATAACTAAGATTACATGTATATCACCTAAATGATGAGTCAATAATAAATAGACATGTACAAAGATTTCCTAATATTTTTTCGAAGTTTAAAATCCTTATTTCTCCACCAAACCCTATATTGTGACTATTCATTAGAATTGTCTCGAAGAGACAATTCTAATGAATAGTCACAATATAGATTGTGGTTTTTAAAAGGTGAACACGATGAAATTATTTAGTTTTATTACTTTAATACTAGGCTACAGACAATTGATGTAAGCATCTAGACATTACTCATGCCGTGTGCAGTATACACTATGTAAATGTTTCCCTTTTGATGTCACATATAAAACAACTTTTATTTTAGCCGCAAGAGAAAGTGTGCTTCATAAAAAGATGCACACATCATTTCCTAATCAGGCAATCACAGCACTCCTCCATCAAAATAGGAAAACCAACTGCTTGAACTGAAGCATATTGTGGGAAAAATGCTAACAGTTTTGATCCAATGATGAGCCACCAAGTATTTCATCTGGATCCACACTGCTTGATATTCTGGTGATATTTTCATATATTTTATAATTATGGAAGTTCTAATTTGAGAATTACCATGGATAGATGGTAAATTTCATGTACCTAAATTGTCAAGTATGCTAAAGGTAAATAATTACTTATGTGGCACAATAAATACTTGATAGCCATCATTTTGCCATCATTATGATGTGGTTCAAATGGTACTTATGCACTTTCCATTCATAGTATTGGTACTGACATTTAAGTTATTACGTCTTATCCATTCTTTTTAACCCATTACCCCTTAAAAACGCATTTTTACGCCTCTATTTATTCCTCCACTGAAAAAAATAGTTCCAATTTATACAGCCAAGAATATGTATCAGAAGAAATATTTTCTATATCCTTGCATATTGTAGCTTAAAGCAGGCTGAAAGTAAAGCAGAATGTGCCTTAAGGCAGAATGTGCCTTAAGGCACATTCTGCTTTACTTTCAACCTGCTTTAAGTGGTCACCTGTTTTCAAAGCTAGAAATAGGCTATGAGATAATGGGTTAAAGTGGCCAGGGTTCCAGATAATGGGAGTATTTCAAAAATAAAAATCTAAACCCTATGGTGTCACTACTCATTAGAATCGTCTTGAAGAGACAATTCTAATGGATAGTAACACCATATGATTTGGTGCTGAAATAAGTGAGAAAATGCTGGATTTGTTAAGTTTACTCCTCCTTATCTTGAACCCTTGAGGCAGTTTAAAAATGACCATTGGACAATCTTTTTAAGCCTCAAATTATTTCTATGTGATCACTAATAAGTGAAGCCTACTAAAGGGGTCCCATTCCAAGATGTTCTAAACATTAAAACATGGCAGAAATTTCCAGCATCTTTCCAGTTGGCACGTTAAGGCTCATTCTGCTTTGCTTTTAACCTGCTTTAAGTGGTCACCTGTCTTCAAAACTAGAAACAAGCTATGGTAATGGGTTAAGCTGTCACCTGTCTTTAAGATCAATAAACAAGTTAAATGTACGTTGCAAGTAATTGAAAGAGATGTAAATATGAGAACAATTGATGACATATCAAGCAATATAAATGAGCTGTGTTACTAAATGAACTTTACTGGACTTCGGTCATTTCTATATCTATATCCCCAGGGGGGACAGCTGACCACACCTCAGCTGTGAAGAGTGGACAGTCCGGCCACACTGTTCAATGTTTTCCGGTTAGCCATGGGGCAGTGTTTTATTTGCTGAATTCATCATCGGGGCTTTTGATCTGTACAAAGATATCAGGCCAGCTGATTCATATTCATGTCAAAGTGAAAATACTGTCAAACTTGTGTAAAGCAGCCACCCAAACAAATAGATAATCAGTCTATAATATTGTTGGTGCAGGACAAAACGTAAAGCAGAAAGCTCCTGTTGTTTCTGTATTAAACCCATTCCCCCATAAATATGCTTTTTTACACTTTTAATTTATTCCTTTTCTGAAGAAAATAAAACACTTTTATAAAATCATGAGTATACAATGTATCTTAAGAAATAGTTTCCTTTATATTCTAGCAGATAGTAGCTTAAAGCAGACTGAAAGTAAAGCAGAATGTGCCATAAGGCACATTCTACTTTACTTTCAATCTGCTTTAAGTGGCCACCTAGTCTTCAAATAAAGAAACAGCCTAATGGGTAATGGGTTAATACAAGCTTAACTGTATTTGGTATGAACTATGATGTGGATGTCCTCCTGTTGCTGGCGTCATCATCCAAAATAAATAAACTAAATACCATACAAACTACCAACAAGCTGTATACATACAGGTCAAATTAAATACACTGTATATAACATGATCGCCCCAAGATATAACATATATTACATGTACAATGAAATCCTGCTTTCATGTTCATTCAAAACTACGTTCATTGATTGTATCAAAGACAGGTGGCAATTTACAGCAAGATGAAAGTAAAGCAGAAAGCTCCTGAAGGAGCTTTCTGCTTTATTTTCATCTTGCTTTAAGTTGTTATCTACTGGATTCATATTTAAACTAATATATTTTTTTGTATTGCCTTTGTAAGGCCGAAACGTTGGTGAATAAAAAACAGTCAACACAATACTGCTTGATCGTGTCTTCTACTCCTTTGGTGTTTTATTATTAATATATTTCTAGTAATCACAATAGGGGGTTTTCGAGTGAATTTATATAGTACTCAAAATGAGAAAGACAGATATAAATCAATGATTACCTTGAACAACATGCAGCCTATAAATACTTAACAAGAATGAGCAATAAATCACTGAAATGAGTTCCCTAAATTTATCCAATTTTGTTTTGGCAAAAACACACCAAGATATATGCTTTAATATTATTAAATAAAGTAGGAAATGATGCAGAGAACATTATCCTTTAGTTTTGTTCACCCAAACAACATTATCTCCATTGCAAACAGTTTGGAGCCAGGCAAGATGCTGGGTAATTTGCAGTCTGATCGGACTCCAAACGTTTGCGACTCAGACTCAACTAAATTATAGGAATGAGCAATAAATCACTGAAATGGGTTCCCTTATGTATCTACATTAAGTTTGCCGAAAACCAAGATAAAGTCATATGAAGTAGAAAATAACAGAGAAAACATGATCCCTTCCTTGTAAATGTTTTTATGCCAATAAACATTATGTCCATTGCAAACAGTTTGGAGCCAGGCAAGATGCTGGGTAATTTGCTGTCTGATCCGACTCCCAACTGTTTGCGACTCAGATTAAAATAAATCGTAAGAAATTTCAAACACTGTACTTTTTGACATTTTATTGTGTTTGCATTTAAACAGTAAAGGATGATGTCACAGTACAAGAGAAATAATCCACTTACAGTAAAACATCTCTATTCCAACAACTACAACGAAGGCGTATTGACTGTATACAGTGGAGAATCTGTTATTCTTTCCAAATAAACGCGGTTACGCTAAAACTATTATTTGCAGTGCAAACAGTTTGGAGCCAGATCAGACGCCGGGTAACCCGGCGTCTGATCAGGCTCCAAACTGTTTGCCACCAAGATAAACAAGAATTATCAGAATTGTCCAAAAGTTGTTCTTTTCTACGTTTTAGTGCTTTGCGTTTGCGAACGTTTGCGTTTAAACGGGAAAGAATAACAGATTCTCCACTGTATAAATGACAGGTGACAGCTTAATGAAAGCAGTGACAGTGAAACAGTAGGCTTCTAATAGAGCTTTCTGTTTAACTGTCAACTTTTTAAAAACATTTTATTGACTCCCCGTTATGACTTCACCTTTTACAAATTTTTACTTTATAATTATATTATAACACAATTCTATTAATTCCACAAAATCCCTGGACACACTTACATTATAATTTCCAGTGGGTGTTCCATAAACTGCCGAACCATTGTCATATCAATATATTCCCCTTCGGCACTATTTTCTGAGTCTAGTTCATCGAGCTCACCTCTTATATCTATCCCTTCATCTAGCACATCACCAACTGTTACAGTCTCACTCATTGTCAGCTCCCTTATCATCCAGCTCCCTAATCATCCACAGTACCCTTTTAACACCTTTTATCAGATTTCGCCCAAAAAAAACCCGGCCTTTAATCTCGTATCACAGCTTTTGAAGAGTCCCCTACAGAGATAACCTCGTCTGCGGATTAGCTTCTAGCTTCGTAGACTTTACTTTAATCTACCAATCACATAATTACAGGTGTAGCTCAAAGAATAACATTGTTTGGTCAACAGTTTCTATTTTTCAGGTATTTGATGGTATAATTATCAGATAACCCCCCTTGTCCATCTGACATCTAAAGAAACAATGTCTTTGTGTTTATACCACCCTTTTGTTTGAAGTTACACCTCCCTGTTCTAATAGCAGTCAAAACAATGTGGGTATACGTTGACAACTTGATCTCTCCTGGTCAAAACTATAAAAGTCAGTCAACAGTTGATTTTAACTTCGCAAGAGGATGGACATTGCAAATTTTCCTAATATTAAATCCACATTGTTTTATAACCCTTTACTCCCTAGCTATGCATTTTATGCATTTAATTTATTCCTCCACTGAAGAAAATATTTCCATCTTATACAGTAATGAATAATTTATGTATTATAAGAAATATTTTCTATATTCTAACATATGTTAGCATGAAATTAAAGCAGGCTGAAAGTAAACCAGAATGCGTTCTGCTTTACTTTCAACCTGCTTTAAGCAATCACACTTTTAAATATTACAATCATGCTATGGAGTAAAGGGTTAAATCCACACAAAATATTTTTAAGGTTGTAAATATCCAATATCATATGAAAGTTTCACAGCACTTTTCCCACACAGTATTTAAAACTCTCAATTTATCTTCCACAATAAATATCAAATATTAAAGATCCGAACACCCCATTAGCATGGGATTTGTATTCCCAAATCTACCCGTACAAATCTCTCTATTGACCATCACCATGTTCACAGTACTGGTCAGTCATGTTCGAGATCTCGGGTGGCAGTCACTAGCCATGGTCTGTCAAAAATGTCAACTATTGGGACCTGTGGCTTAGTTCTGACCATATGTTGTTTTATTTACTGACTGTCCAACGACTCATCCAGTCATCTGTACAAAATTATGACCTCATCAAATAATAGTATTAACCCTTTCATTGCTGTAAATACATTCTGCTTCAAACTCATACTCTACTTTTATTTGTCAAAACAAGATTTTCAACATTTCTTGGTTAAGGGAATATTAGTTACAGTGCCAAACAATTTTTATCCTGAACATAGGCCGCATTACATGACATCTAATCAAGATCCAAACAGTTTGTTTATGTCTGCAAAAGTCTGACTTGGCCCAACTAAAGAAAAAGTTGCGCAATTTTGATCTGCAGTGTCAATAGTTATGCAACCATCACATATTATGACTATTGCTGTCGGGTTTCTTTTCTCACATACCGCGGAGGTGGCCAAGCGTGATCAACAGTGTATTGCCATTAGATCTACCCCTGGGGGCTCAGTCCATTGTATGACCATCACAAAAACAACAGCTTGCTCACTTTGTAGGTCAGTTGTGCATGGACTGCTGATCAGATATATTCAGTATTTAACATTTTTTACATTTAAATAAATTGTTTTTCGATGAACTTATGAAGATGGTGCAGATGGAGGTGCTAAGTGACAAAAATCTATACTACTTGTTTAATATTCTAGCCTGATTTTAGGTTTGAAGACAGGTGCCTACTTAAAGCAGGTTGAAAGTAAAGCAGAATGTGCCTTAAGGCACATTCTGCTTTACTTTCAGTCTGTTTTAAGCTATCGGCTAGGATATAAAATCATTTCTTATGATGCATATTCAATTATTCATAACTGTATAAATTGGAATTTTTTTTCTTTAGCAAAGCAATAAATTAAAAGTGTTATAATGAGTACCTGGAGCAATGGGTCAAGACAATGTCCATATAAGGTGTGAGAAAATAACTACTATAGATTTGTCAATACAGTAAAACCTCGCTATTACGACCACTAAAACAAAGTTTTATTGATTGTATAAAAGACAGGTGACAGCTTAAAGCAAGGTGACAGCTTAAAGCAAGGTGACAGTAAAACAGAAAGCTCCTACAGGAGCTTTCTGTTTTACTGTCACCTTGCTTTAAGTAGTCACCTGGCGTAAAGGACCTAGTAATTAACATAATTTTGTGGTCGTAATAGAGAGGTTCTACTGTATATTTAGGCCTTATATCTTAGCAGAAGTTTTATGGTGCAATGCTGGCTCTCTAATTACAAGAGAGCAAGCGTTGTCAGACAAATCCCAGCACAAGACTAGTCGCAAAGCAAGCCTCCCAGGCACTTGCATCAGCTATTACAAGTCATTTGTCTTTCTCCGAAATACAAGTAAATGCATGTTTGACACTATATGCCTGGTCTACATGGTCAATTTTGCTGATACTAGCGAACATACACCAAATGGGCATTGCATGTAACCTAAAGTATAAAGACAAATAAAGTGGTTGTTATATTCATGTTTGTGAAGAGACTGTAATGTATATAGCATGACAGATGGTCAGCTTCAGTCATCCGATCAACACAAACCCTTACAACACTGAAAACCTATTAGATATAGACCATTGCAAAAAGTGTAGATTCAGATCAAGCCCAGCTCAACCCAGTGCTTGATCAGCCTCCAAAAATCTTTTAGACCTTTTTTTTTTTTTTTATAAAATACCAGAACAATTTCAGCATACCACATTTCAGCAGACATCAGTTACTATGTGTTGTCCAGACGTTTTTTGCCATTCTTCACTCAGCAAGTGACAGGCAAGGTTTATGACCGTTTGACATGGAAAACCTGTCTACACATTTAACCCTTTCCCCCATAGAAGCTCTTTTTAGCACATTTGATTTTTTCCTACACTGAAGAAAATAGTTCCAATTTACAGTCTTGAAAATGAACCATAAGAAAAAAATGTCTTAATCCTGGCAGATGATAGCTTAAAGCAGGCTGAAAGTAAAGCAGAATGTGCCTCAACCTGCTTTAAGTGGTCACATGTCTTCAAAACTAGAAACAGGCTTTGTGGTAAAGGGTTAAGTCCCTTTATCTTGACAATTGCAAAAAAAAATCTTTTATGGGGTGAGAAGGGAGACTGCAAAAATAGAAAAGTAAAGCAGAAATCTCTAACTTACATCTTGCTTTAAATTGTCACCTGTCATTCTGAAAAACATTGAGCTTTGCTTGTGTGGTCAAAAAAGAGTGATGCATGTTTTCTGTATTATGATATCTGTTACCATGGCAACCTATCACTATCTCCAAGCTAAAGGCATTTCCAGCTGCTCAAATTAGAATGTTAAAACTGATAATTCATAATTGAATTGCAAACCTATTAACATTCTTTCACTAAATTAGTTCTTCAGTTATGATGTGTTTATAGGTGCAATCAGAATCAAAGAACAAAAATTTAAAACTCTGGTCAGGAAACTTTCTACTTTTGTTAACCCATTACCCCATAGTTTGAAGACAGGTGACCACTTAAAGTAGGTTAAAAGCAAAATAAAGCAGAATGCACTTTACCTAAACACAGATTGCGAAACCTAAACGCTGACCCCAAGCTCAAAGTCAAGGTCACTGGGGTCAAACTTTTGTTTGCATAGAAAGGTCTTGTCCATAATATACACATGCATATCAAAGATGATAGCAATATTTTAAGGGACAATAAAGAATTATAAGCAATTTTTCAAGACCTAAACACAGATTTTGAAATCTAAACACAGGTCATAAGCTCAAGGTCAAGGTCACTTGGGGGTCAAGCTTGCATGCATGAAAAGGTTGTCTATATTCACAGGCATACATATGGGGTAATGGGTTAAGGTCAAGCCATGATCAAAGCATGACAATTATGAATTCAAACCAGCATCCTGAACATGACTCATGAGTGTCAGATCAATGATGACAATACAGCACCCCCTTTCTACAACGACATCCAAATGGGAGACAAAGATTGTGTACATTGTTCACAGGGAGTTGTTAGAGGGAGGGAAATTGGCTTACATTTGCAAACAGCTTGAATCCAGATCAGACGCCACGTAACATGGCGTCTCATCCGAATTCAAGCTGTTTGTCACTCGCCATTAATTTATTTTCTGTCAAAATGTCCACTATGTCACTTTGAGAAAAACAGCAGACGACAATTTTAAGCAGACGACATTGCAGCCGTGAATAGGTTGGAAATTACTGTTTTGTTTAGGGAACTGCAGCAAGGGTCATTGTAGGGAGGGAATCGTTGTTGGGAGGGCCGTTGAAGGGAGGAAACACTGTACTAGGATAGGCAAAGAACCAGGGAAATGCCCAGGTCCAGAGCAAGATGATGGATGACAGTTAATGATGGGAAAGGCCAAAGTTTGTAGCAGATTGCTGTGGGACTGAGCCAGCTGCCAGAGCCATGGCAACCTGAACATACCAATGAAACCTGTAGTTAACCTCGCCCCATTGGTTTGTTTTCAGTATTGAATACATTTGGCTGCTTAAAGTAGGTTAAAAGTAAAGCAGAAAGCACATTCTTCTTTACCTCCTGCCTGCTTTAAGCTTCCATCAGCTAGGGTATAGAAAATATTTTTTGTGTTGCACATTAGTTGTTGCATAAATTGGAACTATTTTCTTCAGTGGAGGAGTGAATTAAAGGGTGAAAAATGCATATTTAAGGGGTAATGGGTAAATCCTGTGTTTTTTGTCTATGATTTATTTTGAATGTTGCTAAATACCAAAATAGCTCTGTATGCTTAATATAGACCTGTAACTTCTAAGCTCCTTTTAACATATTAATAGCAGTATTGAGGACATTTTGTAATCAGTTTTGATCCAGATCAGGTCCCTAAAATTGTAGGGCATACTCAGGTTCTGTTTGTCACTGTAATCTTATTTCGTCACTATTTCTGTTAATACAAAGATATGAAAAAGAATTGCAGCAGATACGAATTTTAGCACATGGCAAGATCAAAACTGCTTATGAATCAGGTAAAAACTTGTAAATTAAAAGGCTAAGAAGAACATAATCAGCTCATGCATGTAAGGAGTCTCATATTAATTTCCAAATGACATCAAACCCTTGTCATGCCATAGTTACTAAATATCGCCAACCGGTATACTTTATTGTAACAGTTGTCTGCTGCAAAAATTCGATTTCATTTTTATGGATTTTTAATTGGGGAAAAATTTAAAAGATAAGTGTTAAACAATATGGATCCTGATCAGATGCCGTAATATGCGGCATCAGATCTGAATCCAAATTGTTAGCGAATATCTGTCAAGTTGCATAATTATGGGGTGTTAAGGGTTAAAAGCACAATAAAATAGATTTATGACTCTTTAATCATTGTCTATTTAATTGCCCTAGCTAATAATAACCCTTAATACCAAAATTGAATCAATATTTACAGAAATTATTAATTATAGATGAATAATATTCATGGCTGGTTGCTCAAACCACAAAATTAGAATATTAACTCGTTTGCACGCTATCGGCGGATAAACCTGCCATAGTGATTATCTCTGCAAACAGATTGGATCCAGATGAGACGCCGCGTAACGCGGCGTTTCATCAGGATCCAATCTGTTTGCTATGCTGACACTGAATTTAAAAGAATATTTGAATATTCATATTTTAGAATGATAGCAGACGACAAATTGTTGCAGACGAAAAAATTACCCAGCATGCAAAGAGTTAATAGTGCTATTTTTGATATGTCTGCCTTCAGTCAATTCTTTTTTTTAATGATCTTAAGACTGAATTTAGCATTGTACATGCTGCTTCAATCAAACTCATAAATATAACATAATTATGTCTGGAATGTACTCAAAGGCTTATATAATGAGGATTTAACCCTGAGATTACTCCATAGCCTGTTTCTAGTTTGGAGGACAGGTGTAAACTTAAAGCAGGCTGAAAGTAAAGCAGAATGGTCCATCAGGTACACTCTTCTTTACTTTCAACCAGTGCTTTAAGTGGTCACCTGTCTTCAAAATAAGAAACAGGTTATGGGGTAAAAGGTTAAACAATTTCTTATCTAACCCATTCCAATAGCCTTTTCTAGATTTGGAAACAGGTGACCACTTAAAGCAGGTTCAAAGTAAAGCAGAATGTGCCTTAAGGCACATTCTGCTTTATTTTCAGCTTGCTTTAAGCTATCATCAGCTAGAATATATAAAATAGTTCTTATAATGCATAATCATAACTGTATAAATTGGAACTATTTTCACTAGTGAAATAATACAAAGGGCGTAAAAAGGCGTATTTATGGGTTAATGGGTTAAACAATGAAAATGAGCTATGCAGGACAGCTGGGTTAACTAATAATGTCACCTTTTTAAACAAAATCAATGATATTCAATTTTGCTTTCTTGTCACCATATGTGGTACCACTTTTTATCCAGAGTTCATGTTGTTATTTCTTAATTTGTTGTCGGAAGGGTAGTCTACCGTATGGCGACCATCGTGCCATACATGACATAGTGTAGGACAGGTCTCAGCTACATGTCAGTCACTTGATTGTCTAAAGCAAAAAGTCAACAATTCTACCTGATGAGATCGTGACTGTTTGACATCTATCCAATAAACGGTCTTTATGCCAATACAAATTTGATGGCTTGTAAGCCCTGTGCCAATTACAGTTGATCCAGTATTGAGCGAACATGCTATTCACTCTTTAAATACAAAGTTAAATTGTCGTCTGCAACATTTGTCGTCTGCTACTGTTCTAAAATTTCTTTCCTAAACAAGTCATACAGTTTTCACTTTGAAATACGAATATGTTTGACTTTTTAAAGCAAGCTCAAAATATCGAAATTAAACCGAGTAATAGGTTAAGTTTGACTTCAATGATACGAAGTTCGACTGTATTTGTATTAGTTAAATCTTAAATGGAAAGGAATTATATGGGTGAATTTTGAATGACAAGACAAGTTAGGGATGAAATATCATCGTATTTGCAGATCAAGCCTCTCATAGAAAACACCTAATCTGGTTTGATATGGGCACCCTGCATTACGACTCTGTGCTACCAGTTGATACATTTTTCAAGGTGTCAATCGAGAATGCCGGGAATGCCCAGTAGTAAATAGGGACAAAGTATGTGATACTTTTATACCCAAACTTGGGTGAGAAGACTCTAGCTTTCAAATCCGAAAATCCTTTAATCAAGGGCCATTAATAAATATCTGTGACCCTAGGGGTTTTATCATCACTATTCAGTGTAAACTCTGTGAAGCTGTATTTCATTTAAGAGATCAGTCAATTTATTTACATTTGATAGATCTTAAATTGGACATTAAAATTCTTTGCTTGAGATTCTTGGGTATAATTATGCAAATTTCATCTTGTGATACTTTTTTGTTTGCAGTTTGTTTATACAGCAAGACTTGTATTAAGCGCCCACTCAAAATAAGGTAACCTTTCTGTCTTTAACACTAGGTGACTATTTAATGCTGGACAAAAGCAATGCAGAAAGCTCCTATAGGAGCTTTCTGCATTACTTTCATCCTGCATTAAGCTTGCACCTGTCTTTTAAACAGTTTAATGCTTCTTCAAAGAAAGCCTGATTAATAATAGTTTTATTGTATTGAAATGCATACTTCACATTGGCAGCGGCTTATTGTTCTGTTTATGAGTTTACCTCGGTTTTAGGTTTGAACAATATTAAATTCAATATGCGGTCAAATTTATGTCAAGTGGCTTTTCAAAAGAAGATTAATTTGCAGACTGAAAGACAGGTGGCAGTCTGTGCATTACTTTTATAATAAAAATATTTCCAATTCATTTCCACAATAGTCAAACTTGTGTTAAACCCTTACCCCATAAATATGCCTTTTTACACCTCTAAATTATTCCTTAACTGGAAAAAATAGTTCCAATTTATACAGTTATGAATATGTGTGATAAGAATTGGTTTTTATATTCCAGCAGATGGTAGCTTAAAGCAGGCTGAAAGTCAAGCAGAATGCGCCTTAAGGCACATTCTGCTTTACTTTCAACCTACTTTAAGTGGTCGCCTGTCTTCAAAACTAGAAACAAGCTATGGAGTAATGGGTTAAACCTTTAGCTTAAAGAGCACTTTATTAATTCCTCCATCGAATTAAGAAAGTAGTTCCAATTTTCACAGTCATGAACATGAGTACCAAAAGAAATATTTTCTAAATCCTAGCTGGATCTCATCTATGGTTTTGAGAGCAGGTGCCAGCTTAAAGCAATATGAAAGTAAAGCAGAAAGCTCCTAAAGGAGATCTGTGCTTTACATTCATTTTGCTTTAACCCATTACCCCACAGTATGTATCTAGTTTTGAAGACAGGTGATCACATAAAGCAGGTTGAAAGTAAAGCAGAATGTGCCTTCAGGGATAAAACAAAATATCAGCACAAGAAAACATTACCTTGTTCTAAAGACGTTTCCTTTGTCTGCCAGCAACTCATAAAACTTTTAATAAACAAAATATCAAACTTCAGAAATAGTTGCTCATTTATCTTCAGAATATTATTAAGAATATCCATTTTCACTTAAGTAGCACTAAAATACACACTTAACAGATAGTCCTCCATATCTTGGTTTGTCCTTTCCAAACAAACATCAGATCTGAAAACTCCGCTGCCCGAGGTAATAATGCACTGTTCTAAATATGCAGGCTTTGTGATAAAAGTCAGTATTGACAAATAATGTAGTACACTGTTAACAGGCTTTTCATCCCATCTCTGTCGTTAGTACTTTATAAACATCAATAAGTCCTTCCTGATTCACGGTTCTAAATATAGTCAAACTTAGTTAAGCAGCTATTCTTTGACGAGGCATTGATCACTTTATATTATGACAAGTACAAGGGGAGTGAACTATGGTTTTTTAACATTTTCAACTTAATGTCTTGATCAAATCCTATGGTGCAACTACTCATTAGAATCGTCTCTTCGAGATGATTCTAATGAGTAGTCACATCATAGGATTTGTGCAGACCTGAGGATTTCAGTTTTGGAAATACTCCCCTGATCTGAAGCCCTTATTAGTGAATTAGCACTCTGCTTTACTTCTATCCTGCATAACGTTGCCATTTCAAACTTCTAATGCATCTTTAGAATGCCTGCTTACACATAACACCAGTTTTTTTCACCTCACCTCTGAAGTCTGTGTGAAAGTGCTTTATGATCATCAATAAATCCTTTGTAGTTCAGGATTCTAATTAGCCTGGATCTGTGTGGTAAAAAAACCCAATACAGGTCAACAAAAGGAGGGTATAAACCAAGCATCTGTTCTGTTTACTTTTGGAGAACATTATTAAATTCCAAGCTTTGTTTAGAAAAGTGGTTAATCCTGTACCCGATAGAGAGACTGGAGAGATACAAAGCATGCGAAGGGCACCTGCAGTCGAAAGTAAAGCAAAATTGGCCTTCGATCATGCCCATTCTGCTTTACTTTCAGTCTGCTTTAAGGCTACCATTTGCTAAGATGTAAAAACTATTTCTTGGGTGTATAATCATAAATGAATAAAGGAAGATAATTTCTTCAGTGGAGGAATAAATTAAAGGCATAAAAGGATGTATCTACGGATTAGTGGGTTAACTCTTATTTATGATATTGTGGTTGTAAATTGGATGTATTTATATTTGAATATATGATGGGACAATCTTATCAGATAAGGGGAGCTAGCAAGTATTTCAAAAATTTAAATCTTTATTTCTGCATTAAAACCCTATGGTGTTACTACTCATTAGAATTGTCTCTTCAAGGCGATTCTTTTGAGTAGCTACACCATAGGTTTTTGTGCTGAAATGGGTGAAAAAATGTTGGATTTGTTCGGTTTACTCCCTCTTATCTGGAGCCCTAAAATAAATCAAATTTGGGCAATGAGCAGGGTTACAGCCAGCTGTAATGTTGTCACCTGTCCCTACAGGGTAATGAAGCTGAAGCTGGGAGCCGTATTGATCAGGACATTCCAAGCATACCTGTGATATTGATCCCCAGGTAACACACAGACCAACGCTGGGACAACAAGAGGCTGACAATGAGTTTAAACTTTATATGTTACATCATTGCAGGTTAATGACTTATGGAAGACCACCCTGGGGGGAAAATGACTTGTGACCGCCATGGAACCACCCTGGGACTATGGCTAATGACTGATCTTGACAGTACAGTGAAATATGGAAACTTTATATGTCATAGATACACATTTATTACTCCTGTAATTTATTCCTTGACTGAAGAAAATAGTTCCAAAATACACAAAATATTAAATATGTACCATTAAAAATATATCTTACATCCTTTCAGAGTGTAGCTTAAAGCAGGCTTAAAGTAAAGCAGAATGTGCCTATAGGCACATTCTTCTTTACTTTCAACCTGATTTAAGTTGTGACTTGTCTTCAAATTGAAGAAACAGGCTATGGAATGAAAGGGTTAACTCTTTCCTCCCTGAAACTTTAAATGGACAATTCCAGTTTCCATTTTAGTCTAGTCCATTTCTGACTTTTAAGGGTTGTTTTTGTCAATGTTTGGAATTATGACAAACAGTGAAGACCCTGATCAGAGGGCTCCTTTCCGAGCCCTCTGATCTGGGTCTTCACTGTTTGCATAGGACGAGTGTACTATTGACATGTACACTGTTTGCAATTGACGCCAATAGGCGTGACTAGGGTTCAAAGGGTTAACATGTTACATAATTGCAGATTAACGACTTATTGTAGACCACCCTGGGGTATTTTAGTGGCCTATGACCTGCCTAGACTATGTATTGACTGTACTGTGAAATATGGAACACAATGAGAGGCTGGCAAAACAGGTTTTAACATGTTACATCATTGAGGGTTACTGACTTCTTGTTTACCACTCTGGCAGGGCTGCCATAAGTTGATCATAAAAATCCTAAGATTTCAAATTTTCATTTTTTAGATGAAATTTTACATATCGTACCTTTACCCCATAGTCTGTTTCATGTTCTGAAGACACATGACTGCTTAAAACAGGTTGAAAGTAAAGCAGAATGCGCCTTAAGGCGCATTCTGCTTTACTTTCAGCCTGTTTTAAGCTACCATCTGCTAGAATAAAAATCCGAAGACTTAGGAAAAATCCGGAGAAATGGAAGCCCTGCTCTGGGGATAATGGCTATATAATGACCGCCCTGGAACTCCCCTGGGGAGGGTGGCTAATGATCATCCTTGTGGAAATATAGGCTTATATAGTTAAACTTATTATCATTTATACAGGTATATTGATATTTTCAAGGGACCTTGCAATCCATCATTTAGTCAATTTAGGATGATACACATCTAAGAATGTCCTTCAATTATTTCATAATATGATACAATCTTAGAAAACAACCACTTATGCTAGATATTGTATTTCTCTCAATGTTACATTTTAGCACCTCATAAACAAGAATAAAAGCAATAAAGTGGACATTGGCAAACAGTGTAGACCCCGATGACAAGTTGTGTTCGTCAAGGTCTGCACTGTTTGATATATTATATGAAATATATTTTGCTGTACGGACAACATTGCTGTGTCTTTAGATCTGCAATGGATATCTACAATGCAATCTTCAAAGTTTATAGAAAGTTCATTACAATATTCAGGCATAAATGGGTTAACCCATTACCCAATAAATAACCTTTTTATGCCTTTTATTTATTCCTCCACTAAAGAAAATACTTCCAATTTATACAGTCATGAATATGTACCATAAGAAATATTTTCTATGTACTAGTAGATCAGGTAGCTTAAAGCAGGTTGAAAGTAAAGCAGAATGCGCCTTAAGGCGCATTCTGCTTTACTTTCAACCTGCTGTAAGTGGTCACCTATATTCAACGCTAGAAAGAGGTTATGGGGTAATGGGTTAAAGTAACCTCTATTCCAGCCCGGGCCCTATACATTCCTCCTGCGTGTTGAAATGCGGGCACACTTCCTAACCACTATCTTCCATTACCTCACTCCAGTATTTATCACCTCCAAATCTGATACGACCCACTCCAGTCTGAAGTACGCCTGTCAGTGACTAAGATAGGGGGCAGGCACTCAGTCCCTTAACCCCTTTCAATACTGCACAAATACTGAAGGCTTTACCGATCAGTCTGGATCCAGATCAGGTCCCACAGTACTGATTAACCCTTTGTCACTCTGATAGTAGTTACTTGTAACACCTTAAACCCTTTACCTCATAGAATGTGTCTAGTTTTGAAGACAGGTGCGCACTTAAAGCAGATTGAAAGTAACGCAGAATGCACCTTTTAAGGCGCATTCTGCTTTACTTTCAGCCTGCTTTAAACTACCAGCTGCTAGAATATAGAAATTATTTCTAATGTTAAATATTCACAACTGTATAAATTGGAACCATTTTCTACAGTGATGGAATAAATTAAAGGCTTAAAAAGGAATATTTATGGAGTAATGGGTTAACCCATTTATGGCTCAATATCGCAATATACTTGCTGGAAGATTTTCTTTTAGATATACAGGTGTGATCTAAAGACACTGTGTACAATGTTTGTCAATACAGCAAATATTTCATAACTATGATATAGCAAACAGTGCAGACCCTGATGAGAAGCCGCATTAGGCGGCATCTTATCAGGGTCTTCACTGTTTGGGGGCATCTTATCAGGGTCTTCACTGTTTGCCAATGTTCACTTTTGTCGACATTAGGCTAAAATGGCCTTAACCCTTTGAACCCTAGTCCCGCATATAGGCGTCATTATCAAACAGTGTACATGTGAATAGTACACTTGTCCTGTGCAAACAGTGAAGACCCAGATCAGAGGGCTCCGAACGGAGCCCTCTGATCAGGGTCTTCACTGTTTGTCATAATGCAAAATATTGACAAAAACAACCCACAAAAGTCAGAAATGGACTAGACTAAAATGGAAACTGGAATTGTCCATTTAAAGTTTCAGGGAGGAAAGAGTTAAACATAGAATAAGTAAACCATATAAGTTCAGCTGGTAACATTTTGAGTAGATGATATATGTACTCAAAGGGTTAGAAATTTGTCAAATCAAACAATTATTAAAATGACTTGATCACATAAACCCTTCAGTTCTTATCAATTTCTTTCTCAGTTTTATGGAGGAAATATTTATAGTCATTTCAGAGTGTGTTGACCTTAGCCAAACACAATACAGTAAAACTTCTCTATTACGACCACTAAATTATGTTAATTATTAGGGTGTTTACGATAGGTGACCGCTTAAAACAAGGTGACAGTGAAACAGAAAGCTCCTGTAGGAGCTTTCTGTTTCACTGTCACCTTGCTTTAAGCTGTCACCTGTCTATTAAACAATTAATTAGCCTTCGTTTTAGTGGTCGTAATAGCGAGGTTTTACTGTACAGTCAAAACCTGATATTATAGACAGCCACCCAAAACAAGGTGAATTGGCATTCTTGCATTTCTTTTGTCTTGCATTGAGCAATGTCCTTTACTTTTTTTTTAATTTGAAGCCTCTTAACCCATTACTCCATAAATACACCTTTTTACACTTTTCCTTTATTCATCCATTGAAGAAAATACTTCCAATACAATCATGAATAAGATATATTTCCTATATCCTAGCAGATAGTAATTTAAATCAGGCTGAAAGTAAAGCAGAATGACGTGCCTTAAGGCACAGCCTACTTTAAACCTGCTTTATGTGGCCACCTATCTTCATTTCTAGAAAGAGGCTATTGGATAATGGGTTAACTCTTTCCTCCCTGAAACTTTAAATGGAAAATTCAAGTTTCTATTTTAGTCTGGTCCATTTCTGACTTTTAAGGGTTGTTTTTGTCAATGTTTGGCATTATGACAAACAGTGAAGACCCTGATCAGAGGGCTCCTTTCGGAGCCCTCTGATCTGGGTCTTCACTGTTTGCATAGGACAAGTGTACTATTCACATATACACTGTTTGAAAAGGACGCCTATATGCGGGAGTAGGGTTCAAAGGGTTCAGGAGATTTATGCATTTCTTTAGCCCTGCACTGAGCAATGGCGGCTTTGGTCTGTTTTTTCATACAGGTTTGGGCTTCTTAACAGGTTGTTTGTTTAACATAATTTTTACTGTAAAAGGGTAAATTACAAATAACAGGTACTATAAGAAATAACACAGGTGGGAGATAAGGTCAAACTGTTGATAAGTAAACATTTGATGAAGGAGTAAAGCTTTTTTTTAACCCAAGCCTAGACCAACAGGAGGCAATACACATTCAGCACAATCTGCAACAGCTTCAATCAACCTTTCCCATATATGATAATAAGTATTTTCCCTACCTTTTTCCATAACAATCCTTGTAAAAAAAATTGTTTAGACCTAAGACTATATTATAAACCTCAACAAATTATGAGACTTTTCCTACCATAGTCTCATTAACAATATTAACAGATGGTGAAGTTTGAGCAGTAAAGTAATGCAGTTACATAGTCACTGTGGCATCTTCATCTTGGTTTAATCTAAGTGACCTTAATCGGCTATAGCCAGGTTAATACCTTTACAGCCCGTGGAACAAGATAAATATTCACGTCACAAGTCATTACTGTAAACTTGGTATCAGAGCTCCAGATAAGGGGAGTACATGTATTTCAAAAACTAAAATCTTCATTTGTGGAGTAAACCCTATGGTGTCACTACTCATTAGAATCATCTCTTTGAGACGATTCTAATGAGTAGTAACACCATAGGATTTTATGCTGAAATGAGTGAGAAAATGTATGATTTATTCAGTTCACTCCCTCTTATCTGGAGCCCTGTTGGTATGTTTACTGTTGTAACGGTATTAAAATGAATTACAATAACATTCCATTATTGCAACAACTCAACTGCATATTTCAAGATAAGTGGAGTACATGTATTTTAAAAACCAAAATCTTTATTTCTGCATTAAACCCTATGGTGTAACTACTCATTAGAATCGTCTCTTTGAGACGATTCTAATGAGTAGTTACACCATATGATTTGGTTCTGAATTGAGTAAAAAAAAATGTTGATTTATTTTTATTTATTCCCTCTTATCTGGGGCCCCACAAATGCAGATTCGATAGTGCTATAGACAGTTGGCATGACGAGAAATATAAATGTTAAGGATAGATGGCTAATTAAAGCAGGATGAAAGTTCAACAGCTTTCTGCTTTATCATTAATGAAAGAATATAGAAAACAGGCTATGGAGTAAAGGGTTAATCAAAGAGTTTCATCTATTGCCAAGTATTGAGTTAGTTCATGGTAAACAGCTTGTATTAATCTGTGCCAATGTCTTTACTTAATATTATAGTTATTCCTCATAGAAATCTCTTTTCATGCCCCTACCCTACCTTGATCAAGAACAATCAGCAACTTTTCCTGTATCCTGACCGGGTTTTGATTAAAGCATACTGAAAGCAAAGCAGAAAGCGCCTTTAGGCGCTTTCTGCTTTACTTTCATTCAGCTTTGAGAAAATGTCTTATAATAGTGAAACTAATCTGAAGTATAGGGTTAATCTTTCTTAATCTTGTGCAGTACAGACCCAAATGTTGACAATGAAAATATTATCAGTGACGAGAACCGAAAACCAAATTATTGTTCAAAACCAAGAATCGTGAGAAAGTATGACACCCTTTACTCCGGGTCAGGCTAACTCTTAGGTTGCTAACAGCGAGTTCAGCCACATTTTCAAACAGATTAGATCCAGATCAGATGCCGAGTTACTCGGCATCTGATCTGGATCTAATCTGTTTGTAACTAGGATAGTATGTCTGGTAATGTATGCAGTAATGGGTCAATTTAAGAATTTCTGGAGAAGATGATTTTGAAGCAGGCAATGTTTATTCTGCGTTAAAGGGTAAGGCAGGTATGGTTTGAACAATAACTAATCCATTACAACCACTAAATACCTGAACATGAATATGTTTAAATTTTTCTGTGACACCGAAGGTTCAGAGTTCAGATCAACATTAACCCTACCCCATAGCCTATTTCAAGTTTTGAAGACAAGTGAGCACTTAGAGCAGGTTGAAGGTATGCCTTACAGCACATTCTGCTTTATTTTCAGCCTGCTCTAAGCTACAATCTGCTAGAATATAGAACATAATTTAAAAAGTCATAGAACTGTTAACTGAAATTTCTATGTAAAGGGAGGTAACCTGCTGTACCAGATTACCCAAAACCATTTGCAAAATAATTCAATTCAATCCTTTTCCCACGCAATAATCATTATACGACACTCCACCCACTATGAACATCTATTATCTAAACTACTACATTGGGTAACAAAATAAGGACACGTTTCCCCAGGCAAGAGTGCAGCTTGTAATGATATCAGACAGATTCGTATGAGAAAACAGTGTAGACACAGATCAGACAGCTCTGTGTAGGAAAGGAGTAAAACATTACTTAAACAAAACAACTAATGGAAAAGAATTAAAGTTGATGTGAAAATCAAATGACTTATGGTTGGGTGTTGAAAAGGGAGGGGGTGGGGGGGGGGGGGGGGGGGGGGGGTGTTTCCAATTTTTACGCCATCAAATTTGGACCCCCCCCCAAATAATTTGCAGGGCATAGTAACTTCAGGAAAGGAGTAAAACATAACTTAAACAAATCAAATAATGGAAAAGAATTAAAGTTGATGTGAAAATCAAATGACATATGGTTGGGTGTTGACAAGGGAGGGGGGGTCCAATTTTATCGCCATCAAATTTGGACCCCCTCTCCAACTGAATTAATTTGCAGCGCATATATAGTAACCTCAGGATAGGAGTAAATCATTACTTAAACAAAAACAACTAATTTAAAAGAATTAAAGTTGATGTGATAATCCAAATAACTTATGCTTGGGTGTTGAAAAGGGAGGTGTGTGGGGGGGGTTGTTCAAATTTTTACGCCATCAAATTTGGAACCCCCCCCCCCTTCTCCAACCAAAATAATTTGCAGGGCATAGTAACCTCAGGATAGGAGTAAAACATTACTTAAACTAAACAACTAATGGAAAAGAATTAAAGTTGATGTGAAAATCAAATGACTTATGGTTGGGTGATGAAAAGGGAGGGGGAGGTCCAATTTTATCGCCATCAAATTTGGACCCCCCTCTCCAACTGAAATAATTTGCAGCACATAGTTACCTCAGGATAGGAGTAAATCATTACTTAAACAAAACAACTGAAGGAGCTGTCTGATCTGTGTCTACACTGTTTTCAAAAAGCGTCAATATACGCTTAAAGCAGTCCGGTTTGTTGTGACATCCTGAAGGAGCTGTCCGATCTGTGTCTACACTGTTTTCAAAAAGCGTCAATATACGCTTAAAGCAGTCCCGGTCTATTGTGACATCCTGAAGGAGCTGTCTGATCTGGGTCTACATTGTTTTCAAAAAGCGTCAATATACCCTTAAAGCAGTCCCGGTCTATTGTGACATCCATATTTATGACAGTTTCCTGTCAGACAGTGCATTAGCTACAGCAGATAATAATTAACACTTACAATACCTGTTTTCTTGAATGAACGCTTCCATTTTCTTATAACTGAACAGTTCACATTGACTCTTCAGGAGTAAGTCCTCATAATACTTAAAATCATTACACTCACTAATCAGATGGCGCCTTACATAATCCAAGCATCATGATCTGGGCTTTCGCTGTTATCAAATGATGTATATATTTTGTATCCCTATACTACATGGTTAACATGACCTCATATAAATCTGTAAGCTGGTAAAGCATGACGAATTCACAGAATAAAAACTTTACAATCATTTGTTGCACTGGATATGTTCATTATATGACAAGTATGACATTACATATGCTGTAAAAACCCGGCTAATAAGTTACTGAAATATACAACCCGAAAGACAAATTTCCTCTCAGTGTTTAACCCATTACCCCATAGATACACCTTTTTTGCCTTTAATTTATTTCTGCACTGAAGAAAATAGTTCAATTTATACAGTACCATAATAAATATCTCCTATATCCTAGCAGATGGTAGCTTAAAGCAGGCTGAAGGTTCATTCTGCTTTACTTTCAAACTGCTTCAGAGGTAGTCACCTGTCTTCAAAACAAGAAACAAGCTACGGGGAAATACATTGCTTTCCAAAAATGTCTAAATACGCTATAAGCAGGCCAGTTAACACATGCATGCCTAGTGCCTATTAAAGGGGCCATTGGCAAACAGTGTAGATGATGATGAGACGCTGCGCTCATCAGGGTCTGCACTGTTTGTTTATGCATATGAAATGTTCTGCTGTATGGAAAAACGCTGTAATGACTGCGTCCTTAGATCATCCTTGTATATCTATAATAAAATCTTCCAGGCATAAATGGGTTAACTCTTTCCTCCCTGAAACTTAAAATGGACAATTCCAGTTTCCATTTTAGTCTAGTCCATTTCTGACTTTTAAGGGTCGTTTTTGTCAATGTTTGGTATTATGACAAACAGTGAAGACCCTGATCAGAGGGCTCCTTTCGGAGCCCTCTGATCTGGGTCTTCACTGTTTGCATACAACAAGTGTACTATTCACATGCACACTGTTTGAAAAGGACGCCTAATTATGCGGGACTAGGGTTCAATGGGTTAAGCTAAAGAATATTTCTGAACTATTAACCCATTACCCCATAACCTGTTTCTAGTTTTGAAAATAGGTTACTACTTAAAGCAGGTTGAAAGTAAAGCAGAATGTGCCTTAAGGTATATTCTTGACGGTATAAATTTGGAGCTATTTTCTTGAACGGAGGAATAAATTAGAGGCATAAAAAGGCGTATTTTATGGGGTAATGGGTTAAATGGTGAATGTTGAATTCCTCAACACCAGTGTACGTACCAGTGAAGTAATGATAAAGATTCACGATGTTGACACAGCTGTCACACTAATTACACATATCCACGTAGAAACCAGTTTGTCAACTGACAGTCATGTACCGTAAAAGTAAATTCATGACCACCACACAAACACCAGGAAATATTCCCGACCCACGAATCCGAAAATAGACAAAAAATAAACGAAACCGATCTTTTTCCAAAGATTGTTTACTTTGCATTGGAAACAGAAGTCATCACTCTAATGAACATTGCTATAAATAACATCAAATTGAGGCATCTGTTAACAAACTCATATCCCGAGTTAGTAGTGAAAGTATCATAGGAAACATATACGAAAATCAATGTTTTTCATTTAATGTGACTTCCAATTAGAATTGTCTGTTTGAGACAGTTCTATTGAGTAGTCACATCATAGTTTGTTGGAGACATAAAGAGACATAGCTGCAGATAAGATTGGTATTTCAAATACTAAATGCTAACTTTCTTCACCAAACCCTATGTTGTGACTACTCATTAGAATCGTCTCGAAGATGACTCTAATGAGTAGTCACAACATTTAATTTAGAGGAGAAAATTTTGGAAATGTTTAGTTTACACACTCTTATCTGAGGCCCAGAAGAAAAAAATATTTTTTGGAAAAAATCAGTTTACACACCATGTTCTATATAAAATCTACCATTACCTGCAACTTAACATCAGCAAATGGACTTTTTCTACAATATCTTAACAAAACTTTTAAACAGTTTAATTCAGCACAGACTAATTACAGGTTCGACGGAATCAGATTTCATAAATGTCTTTTGGGAAGGCCTTTAGTGTCATCTGCATGCTTCAAAGCTTTGTCTGTTGAATACTCATTATAATATTCATCATAGCTTATTTATTCTAAAGTCAGGTACTGAGTGTCAATTTGAAACTTTGAAAGCCAAGCTAGTGGTCTTATTACTTGGCACCTGATTTTGATCTGATCTGGTTGCCACAGTGATAAAGATCTTGCTACATTTCAACTATGTGAAGGATATCAAGTCAAACCTGTATCTCCATGAAGAATTCTCAAATGATGTGACTACTTAATGCAGGATAGAAGTAATGCAGAAAGCTCCTGTAGGAGCATTCTGCATTACTTTTATCCAGCATTAAGTTCCCACTTTGTCAAAGGCTGTACAGCCGGATCTTTGTAAGACGTGACTGCTTAATTCAAGAAAGACTGTATATTATATGCAAGCGGCAGGACATTAATCATCAGGTTTCTTTATAAGGTATATCATATCAGGTGGGTTTTGGCCTAGATACATAAGAATTAGATATTTCAAGGCTGAATCAATGTCGTCTGCTTCTCAACTTGTCGTCTGCTGACATTTTTACATTCATTCATTCAAGAAAAATTATTGAAAACACCGAAAGTGATCTTAATTTGTTGCTAAGTTTCTCAGCGTCTGATCTTGATTAAATTTAGTAAAATCACAAGACAAGTTATTACAAACATTAGCTCAGAGTTCACTCTTTTCATGCTAGCGGCGAAAACATGATTCTGTACAAACAGTCTGGATCCTGATGAGACATCTTCAGGATCTAAACCATTTAACACTCTGACATTATTTTTTTAAAAGAAGTTTTGAAAATTCTATTTCTAGAACAGTAGCAGATGACAATTATTGTTGCTAATGAAAAAATTACCCAGCATGCAAAGAGTTAAAGCAGGTTCAAAGTAAAGCAGAGAATGTCTTAGGCTGCTTTTAGCTACCATCTGTTGGGTTATAGAAAATATTTCATCATATGATACATACGCATGACAGTATAAATCGGACCTAGTTTCTTTGGTGGAGGAATAAATTAAAGGCGTAAAATGTGTATCTTTGGATCATGCATTAAGCTGCCAGCCCTATCAATTTAAGCATACAAAAAGCCTGTTACCTGCAATTTTAGGTGCATAATACTTTAGTACACATTACTTAACTCTTTGAACCCTAGTCCCGCATATAGGCGTGCTTTTCAAACAGTGTACATGTGAATAGTACACTTGTCCTATGCAAACAGTGAAGACCCTGATCAGAGGGCTCCGAAAGGAGCCCTCTGATCAGGTTCTTCACTGTTTGTCACAATGCCAAACATTGACAAAAACAACCCTTAAAAGTCAGAAATGGACTAGACTAAAATGGAAAATGGAATTTTCCATTTAAAGTTTCAGGGAGGAAAGGGTTAAGCTCCTTGCAAATATTGGAACCAATTTCACTTTGACCCGTACACTCAAGTTTATTTTTATACATCTTTTGCAAACAGTGCAAACCCAGATAAGAGGACTTTGCCAGGAGTTCAGTTTTGATAAGGGTCTGCAATCGATGTCAGGTATAAAATTAAATGGTGTTTGCTTGTTTTTGTTGTTTTTAGTTATTTTTCTTATTTAATTCTATAATATGGCATGTTTATGGTTATCAAAATTGTAGTGTCTGCAGTTTTATCCCATTCATATGGCTGTTTAGAATTCAAGACTGTTATGGACTAAATATCAAATACAGTAGGGAAGTGTTGAGCAACCATTCAACAGGGAAGCATGACAAAGTTAACCCATTACCCCAATAGCCTGTGTCTAGTTCTCAGGGCTGCCATTTCTTCAGATTTATCCGAAATCTTCGGAATTTTATGCTAGCAGATTGTAGCTTAAAGCAGGCTGACAGTAAAGCAGAACGCGCCTTAAGGCCCATTCTGCATTATTTTCAACATGCTTTAAGTGGTCACGTATGTAGCAATTGACTATGACGTAAAATCGCTCTTGAAAAAAAGACAACTTTGGAAATCTTAGGATTTCTCATTATCAATTTATGGCAGCCCTGAGTTTTTAAGACAGGCGACTACATAAAGCAGGCAGGTTGATAGAAAAACAGAATGCACCTTAAGCCTGTTTTAAGTTACCATTACTTGAGCTAGGATATAGAAAGTATGTCTTACGCTGCATTTTCATGTGTGCGTAAAGTTGGAACTATTTTTCTTGAATGGAGGAATAAAAGCCATAAATAGGTGAATTCCTGGAGTAATGGGTTAAGCGACAGTGTGTAATGGAGGTTCAACTGTATTTTGTTTTCATTAAAAGTTGGACTACTGCCCTATATAATTGGTCTGCATGCTTTTTAAAAGGCATTAAAAGTTATGGCCTGTGGTTTCAGGGCACTGGGTGAAAATCATTCATAAAACTAGATTTTATTGTACCTGAATATATATGGTGTTGGATGACATCATATCCTCAACATATACTTTAATTCTTTGCATGCTGGGTAATTTTACTTAAATTAAATGTACATACCTGGGTATGTATGAACATTTTAATAATTTACCCCATAGAAGCCCCTTTTAGCACATTTAATTCATTCCTCCACTGAAAAAATAGTTCCAATTCATGTACCATAAGAAAAAGTTTCTATATGCTACTAGATGGTATTTACCAAGCTACTATTGGGTAATATGGGTTAAATATCACAACTACACAAATGTATATTTACTAATGGGAACCATGTTGATGCAGTGCCTGTTTGCAGACAAGTTTAATTATAAAACTTAATTTTTCGGACATTTACTTATTCTATAATACTATTTGAGTGTCCCTATGCCTTGCAATGTTTAATGTGCCCTTACAGTATGGAATCTGATTCATCTTTTGAAAACAGTTAAGACACGGATCAGAGGGCTCCTTAAGGAGTCCTCTGATCAGGGTCTGCACTGTTTGTCATATATTTAAACTATAGTAACATCCATCTCAAGTGTCAATATAAACAGGTTAAAAGAAATAAATCAGCTTAATGTACAAGTTAATCATGGATTTAGAGTTTAATCTAAAGCTTAGAACATAAGCAATAAGCAATAATAATGGGCAATAATTCCAATTAACACCTGCACTGCTTTCATGTACGTATTGTTGAGTTTCCTGTCTGATCAAGGCAACAATTGCATTGAGATAAAATGATGGAACTCTGCTAGAACCTGACTTGCACAAAAGGGGAAATAGCTGTTTCTATATTGCACACAGTGTAGATACAATTAATTGCTAGCATCTGATCACTGTGAGTCTACGACTGTTTGTCACATTGCAGTTTCGTAATTTCACAAGTTATGTGACTATTCTTTGAAGAAGCTGAAAGCTCCATTAACTCTTTGAACCCTAGTCCCGCATATAGGCGTCCTTTACAAACAGTGAACATGTGAATAGTACACTTGTCCTATGCAAACACTGAAGACCCAGATCAGGGTCTTCACTGTTTGTCATAATGCCAAACATTGACAAAAACAACCCTTAAAAGTCAGAAATTGACTAGACTAAAATGGAAACTGGAATTGTCCATTTAAAGCTTTAGGGAGGAAAGAGTTAAGGCAGCTGCCTGCTGAAAGCTGGATAAAAGTAAAGCAAAAAGCTCTTTTTTTCTTTACCTTTGTCCTGTATTAAGCTATAAATCCAAAGACTGACAATTTCTCTTCTTTTAAATGGCTGTTTATAACAAATTTGATTGCAACCCTTTAGACAGAGAACCAGCTTCTATCCCCCAGGAAAAAACAACCCTTCAGCATTCCCTAAATACCCAAGTGTTTTCACTCGAAGCACGCTTCAAGTACCCCTACTCAGAATGGTGACTGTAATAACTAACTTGTTATCTCTTCTCGGACTCCAAAGATCCGTCAATATACCAAATACTGTTATTTATAGTTGATAATCCGGTCATCAAATATCCTGCTTTTCTCCGCAGTCAATGTCTTTTTGAATTAACTCTTTCCTCCCTGAAACTTTCAATGGACAATTCCAGTTTCAATTTTAGTCTAGTCCATTTCTGGCTTTTAAGGGTTGTTTTTGTCCATTTTTGGCATTATGACAAACAGTGAAGACCCTGATCAGAGGGCTCCTTTCGGAGTCCTCTGATCTGGGTCTTCACTGTTTGCATAGGACACATGTACTATTCACATGTATACTGTTTGAAAAGGACGCCTATATGCGGGACTAGGGTTCAAAGGGTTAACACATACAATGTCGACTTGCTAAATGCAAACAGAGTAATGTGTCTAATGACCAACAACAACCAGTTTTAGTTTACTCTCGAGAAGTTTGTCCTAAAATTGATTAACCCATTACCCCATAAAAACGCCTTTTTACGCCTTTAATTAATTCCTCTACTGAAGAAAATAGTTCCAATTTATACTGTCACAAATAAATATCGTAAGAAATATTTTCTATATTCTAGCAGATAATAGCTTAAAGCAGGCTGAAAGTAAAGCAGAATGCGCCTTATGGCGCATTCTGCTTTACTTTCAATCTGCTTTATGAGGTCACATGTCTTCAAAACTAGAAACAGGCTATGGGGTAATGGGTTAAGATCCTTGCAAACATTGAAGTCTATAATCGACCCTGATCAGAGGGTTCCTGAAGGTCGAGCCCTCTGATCTGTGTCTACACTGTTTGCAAATGATGTATAAAATTTGTTTCCCTCACAGTAAGGGTTAAAGAGAGTGTTGGACATCGTGTATCCTGGAGATTATAGACACAGATTTTGTTAAAAATAATAAGAAGAATCAAATGCTTAAGACTTGATCTTGTTTGAAACCTACTTGACAGAACTGGTATTGATAACATCTACTGAGCACAGTGTAAAAATCCGATAGATAAGATGTTGCAAACTGCATCATCTCATTTGGGTCTGCACTGTTTGCAAATACTTGTATAACTTTTAGCAATATATTTACAAATGCATCACCTCATCTAGATCTGCACTAATATCTACAGAACTTCTAGCTATATTGACAAATACCACATCTAAAATAAAAACACCCCATATTTGATCATCTCTCATTCCATCCAACACAATGGAATTATCCACTGAAAACTTCCAGGCAAAGAAAAAAAACGAAAAAAAGAAGAGTACAGAATTACTCATACTGTACATTATGAATTGAAGGCTGTTCTTCATGCCCCATATAACAGCTGTTCTTCATTAGTTTGTCTACCTTCTATATAGACAAGTAATGGGGCTTTAGACCATAACTGTTTCAACACCACACACTCAATTCATTTAGTGATAACTTTACCCTTTGTAATGCTAAATTGTTAAGATGGACTATTTTCACATTTAACAAATAATAAGTTTATACTTATTTAAGAGTAAATTTGAGAAAATACTGCAGCAAAATTAAAAGTGCCACAAACAGTGTAGACCCTGATCAGAGGGCTCCTTACGGAGCCCTCTGATCAGGGTATACACTGTTTGCATAAAAAACATAACACTGGTTTCCGGCATAGAAAGGGTGAATTTCTACATTTCAAACTGGTGATAATGAGAGAGGGGAGAGGTATTTAGAGAGACAAAGATATATCCTCCGCAGCCATCAGATTAAATCAGCTATATCTAACTGATATAGCATTGCATGCTACCGCTTAATGAGACTAATTAATATAATCAAAGGAGTTTTTCAGATTTTGAAGATTGGGGTATGCTTCAGGCAGGATGAAGCTTTTCTGCTTTTCTTTCATTCTGCTTAAAATTTAACCCATTTTTACATAAAAACACATTTTAACGTCTTTAATTTATTCCTCCACTGAAGAAAATAGTTCCATTTTATACAGTCATGAATTTGAATCATAAGAAATAGTTTCTATATTCTTTCAGATGATAGCTTAAAGCAGGCTGACGGCACAGTCTGCTTTACTTTCAACCTGCTTTAAGTCGTCACCTATCTACAAATCTAGAAATAGGCTATGGGGTATTGGGTTAAAGAAGTCTTATAAAGTGAAGGAATAGATTAACCCATTTCTCTGTTTGCAATTTCTGCTTTACTTTCAGACTGCTTCATGCTCTCAACTTGAAAGGTACTTGAAATGCCTTTTATATTTCATGTTCAGGAGCTCATAGTCGTGGAAGCTGAAACTAATGATCTTACAGACCCCTATCCATTGAGAGAAGAAAAACAAAGACCAACACTTCATATTTTACGATCAATCAGGGATATTATCATCAAACAAAACCTGAGTTAAGCAAACAAGATTTATCAAATGTAAATAGGATTAATATTTGTTTGGAGCTGGTGCTGTTATTTCTGTGACTAGCCTTAACATGATATCTTAACATGAAAGTTGCAACAAGAGAAAAAGAACACTAGCAACCCATAAAATGAGGTGGCAGATCAGGGTCTTCACTATTTCCAGTATCTTTAAAATTTTGGTCAGAATAATGGATTGTATCTGCATAAAGTAGTCCACTTTTTATATTCTTCTGTTTAACCCATTACCCCGCATTAGAAAGTAAATCAGAATGTGCCAAGAGAGGTGCATTCTGCTTTACTTTCAACCTACTTTAAGCAGAACCATCAGTTCTGCTAGAATAAAAAACATTTCTTATGATACATGTTCATGATTTTTTTGAACTACAGTATTTTCAAACTTCTGAGAATCAAACAGTGTTGACCCTGATTTGATCTAAAGCCATCTGATCTGGATCAACACTATTTGAGATTGCCTGTCAAGAACACAGCTGACATATATAGCCTAGCTTACCTCCAGTGGTATTGGAAGCTGCCCACAGAAAAACTGCGAGACTTCCGCACCTTTGCCGTCGGCCGCGTATAACCTCCAAAATCCATACGAACATATCCCGAACTAGTGTTCATTTTAATGCTGACATAGATCAACCTCCTTATACGCACTAACAAAAAACAGACTGTCACATCTTCCTGTCTAGAGACCTAAACCCAGCTAGTTTCAAAGTTGCACAAACCACAAACTTTTCCTGATTGTCCTGATAAAATTTGGTTTTACCCTATATGAACATTCACTGATAGTTTGCCCAAGGATTCCTATATCTACATGTCTAACAAGATAAAAAAAGAAATTCGTAAAAATCTATGCACAGCTGTCATTCAATAAACATAGCAATTATATCAATTTCAAAACATAAATAATTGCTTAATGCAGCATAAAAGTAATGCAGAAAGCTCCTGTAGGAGCTTTCTGCATTACTTTTATCCTGCATTAAGCTGCATGCGCATCATATAAAATACCTTGAATGACTGCTGTACACATTTTTTACCGTATAGCGGTATGCAAATTTTGATGAAACTTCACCAAATGCACTTTCATAGTATCCTGTTTACAAACAATTGTAAGCAACTGTAAACATTGTAATATCTTCCCTGGATATTAACATTTCACATCCTGCACAGATACTTATTATGGTCACTTCAACAGATCCCATCTAAGGAAATATCACTTGTCACTGGAGTTGTCAGGGCTCGGTATATACATGACTTTCATGATCGGTCAGCCACTGTTTGTATAAGAGTCTGAATGACCGAAACAAAAATCAATTTCACACCTCTTAACGTTGATACTTATACTGCAAACAATTAATAGTTTCCAAAGTCAGGAAAAGTTAAGTCCTAATTGAGACAGATTTAAGAAAGTGTGTCGATAGATGAGAGTTCGGTGTGTGTGACCAATCAAAATAGTTCTTACAAAGGTATGTCGGGGCCCCAAGGTGGGGGGAAATAAAACTTGACAAACTTCACATTAATGTCACGCTTGGCCTTATCATAAGGTATCAGTGTACAGCTCAAGTAAATTAAGATCAATAAAGTATTAACGGAGAGAAATTAAGCCTAAACTCGTGTGCAAGGTGTTTAGATTAATTGTAGCCAGACTTCAGTTTAGAGGGCATCTTTTTAACCCATTACCCCATAGCATGTTTCTAGTTTTGAAAACAGGTGACTACTTAAAGCAGGTTGAAAGAAAAGCAGAATGCGCCTTACAGGCGCATTCTGCTTTACTTTCAACCTGCTTTAAGCTATCATCTGATAGAATGTAGAAACTATTTCTTTGCTATATATTCCTGACTGTATAAATTGGAACTATTTCCTTCAGCGGAGGAATAAATTAAAGTTGTAAAAAGGCGTATTTATGGGCTAATGGGTTACAAAGGTGGTAGCTTAAGCATAACAAAAGTAATGCAAGCATACCAAGTAATTTCTTCTTGAGCTAAATTCTGCTTTACTTTTGTCGTGCTTTAACCCGTTACCCCATAGCCTGTTTCTAGTTCTGAAAACAGGTGTTCGCTAAATAAAGCGGTATGAAAGTAAAGCATAAGGCGCCATTATTAGGCATGGCACCTTCTGCATTACTTTTGGTGTCTGCTTTAAGCTACCATATGCAAAGCTATAGTAAAACATATTCATGACTGTATAAAATGGAACACTATTTTCTTCAGTGGAGGAATAAATTAAAACTGTAAATAGACGCATTTAACCCATTACCCTATGTATTTTGCTTTTCTTTCAACCTGCTTTAAGTGGTCACATATCTTCAAAACTAGAAACAGGCTAAGGAGTAATGTGTTAAGGAGTAAACAGTTAAAACCAGGACCAAAGAAATATAAAGGAAGCTGAAAAATAAGGGAATTTGCCAAGGAACGGGTAAAGCTAGAGTCATGTCAAGCAGATTCAATAAGAAAACAGTGCAGACCCTGATCAGACAGCTCCTTAAGGAGCTGTCTGATCAGGGTCTACACTGTTTTCAAACTATGACATTGTAACATTATGCTAACAGCATGAGAAGGGTTTACAAAGATTTGGCAGTAAATCTCATTCAGATATAATTATCAATGGGATAAAGAATGAAAAGATGGGAACATTTCAATCATTTAGATAACCTAGGTAGCAATGCTAAAAAATGATGAATGAATTCATCACAGAGAGACCACCAGGGAAAACATCAAATTAAACCCAACTAACAAGCATTCTGAAATGGTTTGAAACATTAAGATTTAAACTAATTTGTCATTGAGTTATTGTTTACCCATTACCTATTTCTAGCTTTGAAAACAGGTGACCACTTAAAGCAGGTTGAAAGTAAAGCAGAATGTGCCTTAAGGCACATTCTGCTTTACTTTCAGCCTGTTTTAAGCTACTATCTGCTAGGATATAGAAACTATTTCTTCTGGTACATATTCTTGGCTGTATAAATTGGAACTTTTTTCTTCAGTGGAGGAATAATTGGATGTGTAAAAAGGCGTTTTTAAGGGGTAATGGGTTAACAAGTGTAATCTTGACTTAGGATTTTATAGATCCTCCAAGGCATAGTGAATAAACTGCTTGCCTTGCAACTCGGTGGTCGCTAGTTTGATCCCCGATTCCTCATGTCACCCAGCTAAATATCTCTCGATGATAAGACAGCAGTCATCTCAAGCAGTTCATGAATGAAATTTCAGATCTTCTATTATAAAAATATCATTAGCTGATCTAACTCTATTATGTGACAGTTCAGAAGATGTTAGATCTTTTCAAATTACCGGTAAACACAAATGCAATGTAATAAAGCGTTTGTCTATAGTTTAACATATGGTTAGTGACGCGGCTACGCAGCATGAAACACTACATGCAAAGTCCAGAATTGACCCCAATATTGGCCAAAACTCTCGGAAGGAGAACCAATGGCCTGCGAACTCGTAAGTTACTCGTAAGTAAGTTAGAAAATGACAATCTTTTAAAATTTCTAACGATTTGTTTTAATCTGAGCAGCAAACAGTTGCCTGATCAGATGCTGGATTTTCCGGCGTCTGATCTGGCTCAAAACTGTTTGAAATGGACATAAGTGTGTTTATTGGGAGAAATTAAAGTCTTCTCATCTGTAGAATAAAACCAAAACCAAACCTACCGTCTTATATTGTAAACCAGGGTCACTGCACGAATCCTTCTAGTTTTAGTATGTATTCCTCTTTCATACTGATTAAAATGTAGAGAATAGTAATTAAACTGTGCCACTGCCATTGTGGTCTGTCTGTCTGTCAACGGCTAAGATTAAATTTGGTCAAGCTTCCTACATTGTGCTGTATTTATAGCGAAATTGTAGGTCTTAAAACAGCCTTATCCCTTATTCTATACTATGTACAAATTGGCTTGTGATTGCAAACAGATTGGATCCTGATCAGATGCCGAGTAACTCGGTATCTGATCAGGATCCTTTTTGTTTGACATTTATAGTAAGGTTTTTATATTCAAAGCACAAAAACTGAAATTTAAAAAAAGAAATGTGGAAACAATCATGTGAAGCAAACATTATCTATGGAAGGCAAAGAATTAAGAAATAACAACAACAAAATTAAAGCAACAAAATACAGAAACCAACATTACTGCACCTGAACAATCAGGAGTAAAATCTCAACGGATGTTCAACTCCAACTTGCCCTATTCATGTACAGTCAAACTTCGATATCTTAAACTCCCTTAACTCAAGCTTTGCCGTATTTCTACAATTGAGTTTCATTTTTTCTACCTCACTTAAATATAACATATTCCTTATTTCACAGTTCAAAAATGGCTTTACCCCATAAATACGCCTTTTTACAGCTTTAATTTATTCATACACTTTAGAAAATAGTTCAATTTTATACAGTCATGAGTATGTATCATAAGGAAATTTTCCTACTCCTAGTAGGTGGTAGCTTAAAGCAGGCTGAAAGTAAAGCAGAATGTGCCTTAAGGCACATTCTGCTTTACTTTCAACCTGCTTTAAGTAGTCACTTATTTTCAAAACTAAAAACAGGCTATGAGCGAGTTGGAGATGTTGAAGTCTGACTACTTCATTCGTAATTCTGTGTACCACACAATGACCATTTATGGTAAAAATATTTAACATAGAAGTGCAAAATGTTGCGCTGAAGTAGCTCCCAGTAAAATTAAAGAATAACACTGTGTTATACGTTGACCAGGATGATTGTGTGCTCTTTCGGTTATTCAACTTATAAACACAAATCTGATTATAACTCTACTGAATAGAAGAAAAACAAAATACTACGTAATCCACTGTAAAAATAAACAATGCTGACTCAGGGCTCTAGATAAGGTGGAGTAAACTATAAACATTTTCAAAAAATATTTTTTCTCTTTATTTTCTCCCCTCAGTCTGTTTTTGCACGAAAACCCTATGTTGTGGCTACTCATTAGAACCGTCTTTTCGAGACAATTTTAATGAGTAGTCACAACCTAGGGTGTGATGGAAACGGTTCCATGGAAACTCTAGGATTTTATTGTTTGAAATACTCTTGAATTTTCTAGAGCTATATAATATTCATTAATCCTATTTCTGTAACTTTTTACTCCATAGGTTGTTTCTATATAGTTTTGAAGCCACATGGCCACTTAAAAGCAGGTTGAAAGTAAAGCAGAATGCACCTTGAGGTGCATTCTGCTTTACTTTCAGCCTGCTTTAAGCTACCATCTGCTAGGATATCGAAAATATGAAATTTTCCTATGGTGCATAACTGCATATTAATTCATAACTGTATAAAGTGAAACTATTTTCTTCAATGGAGGAGTGAAAAATGCATTTTTATGGAGTATAATGGGTTAGACAAGATGCAAACATACATTACAATACATACCTTGAAAATTGATATCAATGCTTGATAATAATATTCTCTTCTAACCCTTTTTCACAATCAGAAGAACTTAATTATCACAAAACAGAGGAGCGGATGAATTCCACTTGAAAGCTGCTTATCCCCGCAGAGACTAGCACTGCTGCAGCGACTCTAAGGCACTACGTGATTCTAACATTACAACTGGGATTGTACTTGAAAGAACAGACCCCATATCTTTCTGACAACCCCATATCTCTGTCAGAGCAGCCCGCTGTCAGATCACTCTGACCATCTAGGAACGCCACAAGAATAAAACCCAATTCTTCCAATTACAGGGCTGCCATATCTCCGGATTTTTCCTAAATATCCGGATTTTTTTCTAGATCATTGTATCTTAAAGCGGGCTGAAAGTAAAGCAGAATGCGCCATAAGGCGCATTCTGCTTTACTTACAGCCTGCTTTAAGTAGTCACGTGTCAACAAAACTAGAAACAGGCTATGGGGGTAAAGGTACGATTCATAAATTCGCAATTGAAAAATGCAAATTTCGAAATCTTAGGATTTTTTTTGTCAACTTATGGCAGCCCTGTAATTACCATTCTGCCCTTAACCCTCTCACTGCTAAATTGTAAATGACTACATTGATTCTTTCAGAGATTTGTCCCAAAAATAGTTTAACTCTTTCCTCCCTGAAACTTTAAATGGACAATTCCAGTTTCCATTTTAGTCTAGTCCATTTCTGACTTTTAAGGGTTGTTTTTGTCAATGTTTGGCTTTGTGACAAACAGTGAAGACCCTGATCAGAGGGCTCCTAGGAGCCCTCTGATCTGGGTCTTCACTGTTTGCTCAGGACAAGTGTACTGTTTATATATACACTGTTTGGAAATAATGCCTATATGCGGGACTAGGGTTCAAAGGGTTAAAGTATGATACAAAGAGTGGACTCTGATCAGAGGGATCATTTAGAATCTCTCTGATCTGGGTCTACACTGTTGCAAAGGATGTATGTAACCAGGTTCTAGCACTAGAGATATCCTTTCAAAATCTAACAATTTATGTTGATCTGTAGTCATTAACCCTTTCCCCCATAGAAGCGACTTTTAGCGTATCTAATTTATTCTTCCGCTGAAGAAAATAGTTCCAGTTTATACCCTCATGAACAATTACCATAACAAATATTTTATATAGCCTAGCAGATGGTAGTTTAAAGCAGGCTGAAAGTAAAGCAGAATGTGCCTTAAGGCACATTCTGCTTTACTTTCAACCTGCTTTAAGTAATCACCTAAATTTAATGTTATGAACTGGTTATTGGGTAAAATATTTAAAATGAACTCCAACACTCACGGTGTAGGCCTAGTTGAAGAGCCCACTGGTTATGGTCTGCACTGTTTGCAAAATATATGTAGATATGTATTCTGGTTTTATTGTTCAGTAAAGGTTAATATTCCCAATAAGGAAACAAAAATTTGCTCATTCCAGAGAGATTTGAAATTGATCAGGAACCACTCTCTTTATATCACTTTTACCATTTCCAACATAGATGGTTGAAATGGGAGATGGCAAATTGAGCACCAAAGACCACATACTCTTTAAATGCTAAATAAAGGTCTTCTGTTTCAAAAACTGTTGTTTGCTAAAATCCTCAAAATTCATTAATTCTCCAAAATAATGAATTTTTTTCAGAAATATCATCTAAATCACAAACAGTTTTGATCCAGATCAGACACAACTCGGCATCTGAGAAGGATCCAAACTGTTTGCCAAATGCAAGACCAAGTCACCCTATAGCACTCAAAGGGGTTAATTATTTTTGCAGACCAACCAGTCGAATTCAATAAATTCATGGCGGAAGCATTAGAGGCAGGGCAGATGTTTTCTGGTTTCCTGTGCTTATAATTTTGATAATTTGACTGTGGCATCCGAGCAGCCTGGCATCAGGTTACCATGGAAACAAAGTGATCACGGCAAGTGCAAAACCAATTACGTATAATTAAACATATTGTTACAACCTTTATTTTAACCATTACAGAACTGGATAGAATTACATGTATTCTTCTTTAGCAAAAAGTGCAGATTCTGATCAAGGAGTCCTCTGATCAGGGTCTACACTTTTTGTTATATTTCTAAATATTTTTAGAACAAACCTATCTAGAGTCAATATGTACTTTTCATTTATCGAAAAAACGGACAAGTGCCTTAAAAACTTTAGCACTGCAAGGCTTAAGAAGGCCCATTATTATGCCTCCCAGAATAACAAAAGTTCAAAGCAACCTGATGAAACGCAGACATGTACTGTCTGTAGAAAGTTTTATGGCCATCGAAAATCTTTTTTTGGAAATACAGTCGAATCTCTATAACATGGGCTTGTTTAAGTCTATATTACCCATAATTCAAAGTTAAAATGTAGAGTTGTACATTTGAGTTACAGGTATGTTGGACTTAAACAAATTTGAGTTATCCGAATTAACACATTCAAGCCTAGCGACAAGTGTAACTCATCATTAACAAATATAGTACCTGTGAACAGTGCACCTGTCCTTTACAAACAGTGTAGACTCAGATCCAAGGGTTTCAGATCAGGGTCTGCACCATTTGTAATTTTGCAATATATCACAGAAAACAACCTTAAATAGTCATAATTGGACTGGACCTAATTGGAAATTGGAATTCTCCATTCAAATTTTCAGGGGTTAATGAGTTAAGCCTACCAATGCATCACCTTAACCCTTTCCCACATAGCATATCTCTAGTATTGAATATAGGTGTCCACTTAAAGCAGGTTGAAAGTAAAGCAGAATGCGCTTTAAGCGCATTCTGCTTTACTTTCAGCCTGCTTTAAGCCATCATCTGCTAGAATATAGAAAATATTTTGTATTATACATATTTATAAATGTATAAATTGGAACTATTTTCTTCAGGGCAAGAATAAACTGAATGCGCTATAAGGCGCTTCTATGGGGGAAAGGGTTAAGAATGGTCTCTATACAACAGGCACCACTGTACCGTGATGTACTTAGAATAAATGTATACATGTTGCCTATGTACTTTAGACTGGTTTTATATTCAACTTCAACATGTTTATATGATTCGTTAACAGAAGTTGATTGCATCTTTGTTACAGTTTTATTTCTTTGAACAAATTTTTATTACACCTTTAATTTATATGAACACTGCATAGGCTTACTGTTCATAGACTCAAGAATAATATCTGACACATAAGTAATCTTTTTTAACATACTAACCCATATACATCTTTTTACGCCTTTAATTTATTGCTCCACTAAAGAAAATAGCTCCAATTTATACTGTCACAAATAAAAATCATAAGAAATATTTTCTATATTCTAGTAGATAATAATAGCCTTAAGGCACATTCGTTTTGCTTTACTTTCAACCTGCTTCTATAAGTACTAGTCACATATCTTCAAAACAAGAAACAGGCTATGGGGTAATGGGTTATATTGAATTTTCATCAGGCTTAAGACTGAAAACTCATCAAAAATATATATGTATATTCTGTCAACAAAAGAATAACCTCCAACTATGGTTTGACTCCCAGCCTCTGCCAGAATAGCAGAGGCTGGGAGCCAAAACAAAGTGTTAACCCTTTACCTGATAGCCTATTTCTAGTACTTAAGATAGGTGACTTCTTAAAGCAGGTTGAAAGTAAAGCAGAATGTGCCTTAAGGCACATTCTGCTTTACTTTCAGCCTGCTTTAAGCTATCATGTGCTAGAATATAGAAAATATTCCCTATCATATATCTTCATAACTGATTAAATTGGAACTATTTTCTTCAGCGGATGAATAAATAAAACACGCTAAAAGGCGCTTCTATAGGGGAAAGGGTTAAAAGTGTTAGAGATTATTATAAATATTACCGGTATATAATTATGATGTTGTCACACAAAATGGCTTAACCCATTACCTCATATATGTGCCTTTTTACACCTTTAATTTATTCTTCACTGAGGAAAAAGTTCCAATCTATACAGTTATGATTATGTATGATAAGAAATATTTTATAGTTTTTAGCAGATGGTAGCTTAAAGCAGGCTAAAAGTAAAGCAGAATGTGCCTTGAGGCACATTCTGCTTTACTTTCAACCTGCTTTAAGTAGTCACATATTTTCAAAACTAAAAACAGGCTATATGGGGAAAGGGAAACGGTTAAACGGTATAGTTTAAAAAAAAATTTGAAAAAAATCACACTTACATTATAATCATTCAGAATGAAAACAGTTTTTTGTTAAAGTTTACAAAAATAGGTCACCAGAAATTGCCCCTGCCTGGCCTCTTGCAAGTGATCTGTCTCCTTAAGGTATGTATACATATACTTATATACATCAAGTGTTTGTATTAAGTTTACAGATTCAAGTACTATACTAACACTTATAATATTAAACCATGATTTACCTGTAATTCGGCAAGCAGTTTAGATCCAGATCAGATGCCGAGTAACTCGGTATCTGATCAGGATCTAAACTGTTTGTTACTTGGATCATATTTCTGGAATTAATCAAAGAAATGAGTTACTTTTATAGTTAAGCAGACGGCAATTTTGAAACAGACAACAGTTATTCAGATTCTTATAGGGTTTATAGACTGGGTCCCATGTATGACCAAGCAAAAAATAGCCTGAATCTCCTGAACAATTCAGATCATGATCAAAGGTGAATAATTCAGCAGCTATTAATATTGATCAAATCCATATAACTTTCTTTCAGCAATTTTGCAAAAGCAATCAGGAATATAGAATTAATTTTGGTCAAAGATGACAGTTATTTTTTACGAAGCAGACGTTACAATTTGTCAGTGAACCAGTCGACCATCGCATTCCAGACAGATATCTGACACAGAAACCGCTTTAAATTTTCTCTTCCTTCAAAATCCTGCCATACTGTAAAACCTGTGTTAAGTGGTCATTCTTTAACCCATTACCCCATAGTTACACCTTTTTACGCCTTTAATTTATTTCTCCACCGAGGAAAATAGTTCCTAATTATACAGTTATGAAAATGTATGATAAGAACTATTTTCTATATTCTAGCAGATTGTAGCTTGAAGTAGGCTGAAAGAAAAGCAGAATGCGCCTTAAGGCACATTCTGCTTTACTTTCAACCTGCTTTAAGTGGTCACCTGTCTTCAAAACTAAGAGTTAAAACTCTCTGCTGACTGGTGACTGCTTAATGCAGGACAAAAGTACTGCAGAAAGCTCCTTTAAGGGCTCTCTGCATTTTATTTTCATGCATGAAGCTTTCAGCCATATTAAACGTCAATAATTTGCATGGAAGCATCGACACTCTTAAGACATAGAGAGTGCTTAACCCATTACCCCATAAATACGTCTTTTTACACCTCTAATTTATTCCTCCACTGAAGAAAATAGTTCCAATTCATACAGTCACAAAAAAAGACTCATAAGAAATATTTTATATATTCTATCAGAATTTACATTCAACCTGTTTTAAGTGGTCACCTATTTTCAAAAGTAGGATCAGTCTATGGAGTAATGGGTTGATATAATAGGTGGCTCCTTAACCCTTTCCCCCATAGAAGCGCCTTTTGGCGAATATGATTTATTCCTCCGCTTAAGAAAATAGTTCCAATTTAATCAGTCATGAATATATATTAAAGAAACATTTTGTTATATTCTAACACATGATAGCTTAAAGCAGGCTGAAAGTAAAGCCAAATGCGCCCTAAGGCGCATTCTGCTTTACTTTCAACCTGCTTTATGAAGTCATATCTATCCAATACTAGAAAAAGGGTTAATCCTATAGTTTTTCTGCTTTATGATTATTTACTTAGAAAATGTTCACTTCAATTTGCATTAAACAATAATAATTTCAAGTGACTGTTTAACAGAAGTGAGACTGTGGTTGATGAAACTCGATATCTATAATAATATCTGTAAGAAGTGTGGAGGGGTTATATCACCTGCCTGCCAGTATAGACACACCCACAAAATGATATACAGATAAAATAACATAATTTTATTCAAGCCCTCAATTGCCAATTACCATAAATCAAAGTTGAAGAATGGATGTAAGGTATTTGAACATATGCAGGTAAACCTGCCTGAACGCTTTGCATACTAGCGGTGGAATCGTGATTATCTTTGCAATCAGTTTCGATCCAGATGAGATACCGCATAATGCGGCGTCTCATCAGGATCAAACCTGTTTGACATTCTGACCCTGTTTTGAAAGGACAATGTTCACGAAGCCTCCAATTTGGCCCTGTAAAAAAAATATTTTTCCAAAAAATTTTTTATCTTTAGTTTCTGTTTATTTGTCAATATCAGATACTAATACTCCATAATATACACACAAACGACCCAAAGTCAAGTTTTGACAATCTTATAGTTTCTTGTAAATGAACCTAGAGGCCACAAATGACAAAAAATCAGATTTTTGGTACAATTCTATGTATAAATCCTAAAAATAAATTATGAAGGCATGCATGCGACACTTCAAAATTTGGATATGTTACTTCAACTTAAATATTTATTGTGTACTTAAAATATCTTTGTGTCGCATTAGTGCCTTCATTGTTTATTTCTATGATTTATACCCTGAATTATACCAAAAATCTGCCTTTTTGGCCTTATTTGGCCTCATGGTCTATTTACAAGAAACTATAAAGTTATCAAAACTTGAATTTGGGTTGATCTTTATGTATAATATGAAGTATTAATATCTGAAATTGACAAATAAAGAGAAAATAAAGCTAAAACATTAATTGGGAAAAAAAGAGTTTTACAGGGCCAAAACGGAGGCTTCGTGAACCTTGTCCTTTGTTTTTGAAATTTTTACTTATGAACAATAGCAGACGACAATTCATGCAGATGAAAAAATGTTCCAGCATGCAAAGAGTTAACCTATTTCTCTATAAATACACCCTTTTTCGGTAAAATATCTAACTTTGATCCTATGTTATAATATTTCACTCAGAGCACCAGATAAGGGTAGTTTTTCAAAATCTAAAATCTTTATTTCTGAATTTAACCCTATGGTGTCACTACTCATAAGAATCGTCTCGAAGAGACGATTCTAATGAGTAGTAACACCATAGAATTTGGTGCTTAAAAGAGTGAGAGTTGTTGGATTTGTTGAAATAACTCCCTCTTATCTGGAGCCCCGTTTCTCTGCTTTAACCCCTTCACCATCATTACTAATATGCCTTAAATGATTGTCACCTGCTTTTATGTAAATTTTAAGTATTTTGACTTACGAGTGTCTATCAAAGTTATACGGAGTTATAATATTTCACTGCTTTAACTCTTTGCTCCCTGAAACATTAAATAAACAATTCCAGTTTCCATTTTAGTCTAGTTCATTTCTGACTTTTAAGGGTTGTTTTTGTCAATGTTTGGCATTATGACAAACAGTGAAGACCCTGATCAGAGGGCTCCTTTCGGAGCCCTCTGATCTGGGTCTTCACTGTTTGCATAGGACAAGTGTACCATTCACATGTACACTGTTTGAAAAAGACGCCTATATGCGGGACTAGGGTTCAAAGGGTTAACCCCTTCACCATCATTACATGATATGCCTTAAATGATTGTCACCTGCTTTAATGTAAATTTTAAGTATTTTGACTTACGAGTGTCTATCAAAGTTATACGGAGTCTGATCAGGATTCAAACTGTTTGCAAATAATCATTTTACGGTACTCTGGATAAAGCAGTGAAAGGGTTGAACAAGTGGGAACGAAAACCTCATATGTAGGGCCAGAAACATCAATATATCCCTTGTAACAAGTGGGAACGAAAACCTCATATGTAGGGCCAGAAACATCAATATATCCCTTGTAACAAGTGGGAACGAAAACCTCATATGTAGGGCCAGAAACATCAATATATCCCTTGTAACAAGTGGGAACGAAAACCTCATATGTAGGGCCAGAAACATCAATATATCCCTTGTAACAAGTGGGAACGAAAACCTCATATGTAGGGCCAGAAACATCAATATATCCCTTGTAACAAGTGGGAACGAAAACCTCATATGTAGGGCCAGAAACATCAATATATCCCTTGTAACAAGTGGGAACGAAAACCTCATATGTAGGGCCAGAAACATCAATATATCCCTTGTAACAAGTGGGAACGAAAACCTCATATGTAGGGCCAGAAACATCAATATATCCCTTGTAACAAGTGGGAACGAAAACCTCATATGTAGGGCCAGAAACATCAATATATCCCTTGTAACAAGTGGGAACGAAAACCTCATATGTAGGGCCAGAAACATCAATATATCCCTTGTAACAAGTGGGAACGAAAACCTCATATGTAGGGCCAGAAACATCAATATATCCCTTGTAACAAGTGGGAACGAAAACCTCATATGTAGGGCCAGAAACATCAATATATCCCTTGTAACAAGTGGGAACGAAAACCTCATATGTAGGGCCAGAAACATCAATATATCCCTTGTAACAAGTGGGAACGAAAACCTCATATGTAGGGCCAGAAACATCAATATATCCCTTGTAACAAGTGGGAACGAAAACCTCATATGTAGGGCCAGAAACATCAATATATCCCTTGTAACAAGTGGGAACGAAAACCTCATATGTAGGGCCAGAAACATCAATATATCCCTTGTAACAAGTGGGAACGAAAACCTCATATGTAGGGCCAGAAACATCAATATATCCCTTGTTATCACCACTTAATGCAATATTAAAATGAAAACTTTCACACCTGTTAACTATCTGTTGTTGGACATGCTCCATGTCTACTGTCTTAAATAGTTCGTTTTGTGAAAATAATAAATCAGATGTCAGAACTTGGCGTTGAAAGGGTTAACCCCTATCATGTTAAATCAAGTCTGCGAAACGGACCGTGCGAAACAACTAAACATACTTTTTACGCCTTTTCTTAATAGGGCCAGAAACATCAATATATCCCTTGTTATGACCACTTAATGCAATATTAAAATGAAAACTTTCACACCTGTTAACTATCTGTTGTTGGACATGCTCCATGTCTACTGTCTTAAATAGTTCGTTTTATGTTTTTAGATACCATAGGTTGACCAGTACAACTATTAAAATACTGTACACGTCATACAGACATTATCGTAACTTTGTCCTACCAGAATTCATAATCTAAGATATATCTGAAGATAATTAACTGCTTAACCCTTTACCTCATAGCCTGTTTCTAGTTTTGAAGTCAGGTGACCACTTAAAGCAGGTTGAAAGTAAAGCAGAATGTGCCTTAAGGCACATTCTGCTTTACTTTCAGCCTGCTTTAAGCTAAAATCTGCTAGGCTATATAAAATATTTGTAATGGTAATTGTTCATGAGGGTATAAACTGGAACTATTTTCTTCAGCGGAGGAATAAATTAAATACGCTAAAAGTCGCTTCTATGGGGGAAAGGGTTAATGCAGGACAAAAGTAATGCAGAAAGCTCCTACAGGAGCTTTCTGCATTACTTTGGTCCTGCATTAAGCTGTCACCTGTTTTAAAGACTCTTGGTTGGAATGGTTCTTCAACACAGGTTCAACGGTGTATTATAAATAATATGGTACGAGATTAAGTTGTAATCTTGTTAGTTATAAAAGCCTAAAAGTCTTTTGAAAACATTGACGGGCCAAAAAAGCTTATTGATCTGAGTGACCCTTGTAAGCAGATGGCCTAAGAGCTGTTAAAATCAGTCTTCAGATAATTAAGTCAATAATTATCTTGTTTACAGAAATCATGAAATTTCAATCTGTCCTCAGTGACTTGAATGTTTATACCTAGCCAATTTTGACTATGAGCTGAAGATGTTCTTGAACAATTCTTTAACCAACCTATGCCTTAACATTTTTAATGTACCTTACTTTTTACTTTAATTATGTTTTATCTGTAAAACACTTTTAACCAATTACTTCATATTTAAACATCTTTTTGCATGTTTTCAGTTTTGAAGATAGGTGACCTCTTACAGCGGGTTGAAAATAAAGCAGAACACACCTTAAGGTGCATTCTGCTTTACTTTTTAAGGCACATTATGCTTTACTTTTAAGGCACATTCTGCTTTACTTTTTAAGGCACATTCAGCTTTACTTTCAGTATGTTCTTAGCTAGCATCTACACAAGAATATAAGAATGTTTTTCTTTTGTTGCACATCTAATAAAGTAGAACTTTTTTTTTCAGTGGAGGAATAAGTTAACTGAATTAACCCTTTGAACCCTAGTCCCGCATATAGGCGTCCTTTTCAAACAGTGTACATGTGAATAGTACACTTGTCCTATGCAAACAGTGAAGACCCAGATCAGAGGGCTCTGAAAGGAGCCCTCTGATCAGGGTCTTCACTGTTTGTCATAATGCCAAACATTGACAAAAATAACTCTAAAAATGTCAGAAATGGACTAAACAAAAATGGAAACTGGAATTGTCCATTTTAAGTTTCAGGGAGGAAAGAGTTAAAACGTGTATCTAAGGAGTAAACGGTTACTCCTGTATTAAGCAGCAAGCTATCATTAAAGATCCTACCAGTATTCTTTCTTATTGTCATGTTAGTTGCAGAGTGTACTGTGATTATATAGTTAATTGTCATAACCTTTTACCCCATAGCTTGTTTATACTTTTAAAGACAGTTGTCCACTTAAAAAAACCTTATGGAGCATATTCATGACTGCATAAAGTTGGGACTATTTCAGGTTTGAAAATGTGTATTTATGTAGTAATGGGACAAGTGCTCAATTAGACCAGATAGAAATTACACCCATGACCTATTGGGTACCAGTTGTTTTGATTAAAAATTTTATTATCACACAGGAATTTAATATTTAAACAGTCATTGTGTTTGTGTATGTGCTTGTACTACTGCCGAGCCGTACTGGTCACGACTCACGTGGGGTCACTCGGTGTTTGTGGTCAACACGACTGGTCAGCAGCTTTACCCTGTACAAACATGGGGCCTAGAAAGCTAACAATTTCTTAGATTCCTAATTAATTATTTTTCAAAAGTGCCAAGAGCCCCTGTCACAGAATATTTGATTATTTCATAAATGCCTTTATGATTATTCAGTGTTATTTAACCCTTTACTATTTAGCCTGTTTCTAGTATTGGAGATAGGTGACCACTTAAAGTAGGTTTAAAGTAAAGCAGAATGCACCTTAAGGTGCATTCTGCTTTACTTTAAACCTGCTTTAAGCTACCATATGCTAGAATAAGAAAATATTTATGAGACATATTCCTGACTGTATAAATAGGAACTATTTCTTCAGTGGAGGAATAAGTTAAAGGCATAAAAGTGTATATCTGTGGAGTAAAGGGTTAACATACTAAAAACTTCACTCAATCAGCTGTTTGAAAAATAAGGACCTATTTCCGGGGGTTGAAGCTTCTAAATGCATTCCAATATAAACTGTTTGAAACATTATTTACCAAAATTAATGAAATCACCAACTTAAAGCATTATTGTGTCATTAAAAAAGCTGTGCATTAATCATACTATCAATAGCTTCATTCATATAACTTGCCATTGCTCTGACACAAGAAGCACCCTAACCCTACTTTTACACCATTAAAACCTTTTGGAAAATTTATGATATCTGTTGCAAACAGTTTCACTTTGGATCCAGATGAGATGCCAACTAACTTGGCATCTCATCTGGATCAAAACTATTTGGCACTCAGGAGATACATTTTTAAATGCATATCATCTGAAAAATGCTTTTGATGATAAAATATTTAAATGGCCAAACATGCTAAAGATTAATCTCAATACTACATCAGCCTAATATTATATATCACTCGTTGCACAAAATAACTTTTGTATTCCTGTTGAAATCCAGCCCAAAACATTTAACTACTCTTTGCACGCTAATTAATATTGTCGTTAGCGACAAGTGTCATTTGTTACTCAACTAAATTCCCAATTTTCGAAAATAATTATCAAAATGAGGTCAGAGTGTGAAACAATTTAGATCCTGATGAGACGCCGCATTAAGCGGCATCTCATCTGGATCCAAACTGTTAGCAACAACGGAAATCAGGATATTGCTGTAGAGTGCAAAGAATTAAAACTTTTACATCAAATTTACATTTACTGCTATATCTCATTTACCCTTTTACTGCGGAGTCCCATAAAATTGGCTACGCAAACAGTATAGTTCCAGATCAGACGCTGCAAAACGCATTGCCTGATCAGGATCCAAACTCTTTAATACTCATGTCAACATTTCTTAAGCCATACTACCTTTAACCTTATTTTGAAACCTTCTTGTCGAGAACAATAATGAAGTAGACGATAAAATAGCGGTGTGGGTAAAAAAAGCCCCACAGTTAATTTGGCGCCAAAAGGGTTAACCCATATCCTACTAAGGGCATCTACATTGACATAATTATGCAAACAGTTTGGACCCTGATCAGATGTTGGTTGTCCTGGCATAAATCAGAATCTAAACTGTTCAGCTCAATTATTGATTTATTTAACCCTTTAACCTATTGCCTGTTTCTAGTTTTTAAGACAAGTGATCCAGGTGTAAATATGGAGTAATGGGTTAACCCTTTCCCACATAGCATATCTCTAGTATTGAATATAGGTGTCCACTTAAAGCATGTTGAAAGTAAAGCAGAATGCGCTTTAAGCGCATTCTGCTTTACTTTCAACCTGCTTTAAGCTATCATCTGCTAGAATATAGAAAATATTTTGTATTATACATATTTATGAATGTATAAATTGGAACTTTTTTCTTCAGGGCAAGAATAAACTGAATGCGCTCAAAGGCGCTTCTATGGGAGAAAGGGTTAAATAAGTAGTGACAGCATAGGGTTTGGTTTACATGTAATTGAAATACTTCCCTTATCTAGGTAGGATGTACAAGGACTGAACTGACACACGCAACCCAACATAAATAGCCAAGCCAACCTCTTAACAATAAAATTAATATTATAACACAATTGTGTCATGAAGAAATAGCAATATGACAGGCTTATAAATCACCTTTTATCTATGACAATCTAGTGAAGTAATTTCCCCTACCCTTTAATAGTCCAATACAAACTAAGAAAATCCCAAGTTAATAAGATAAACTGTCCAAGGGAAACAACTTCTCTGACTAAACCAAATATATGAAACACATGATTATTTCCCTTGACATTAAGCTAGTCAAGGGAAAGAACTCATCATCAATTCTAATACATGTAACCACAATTATCTTCCTTGACAAAAAAGCTCTACTTACCCCTCTGTTGCCTCTGTACTGTCATTGCTGTCTTCAACATCAATTGGCTACAAGAAACAAACAAAGACATTAGTTTCGTTTGGTTCTTATCAATTTTGATAAACATTTATATATCTAATTAACTTTTTTAACCTTTAATTTATTCATCCACAAAAGAAAATAGTTTCACTTTTATACAGTCATGTATTTGCACCATAAGAAACATTTTCTATATCTTAGGAGATGAAAGTTTAAAGTAGGCTGAAAGTAAAACAGAATGTGCCAGAAAGGCGCATTTTGCTTTACTTTTGACCTGATTTAAGTTGTCACCTGTCTTTAGAACTATAAACAGGCTCTTGGGTTGGTATCTGCTCTTTCTAATTCTCCACAGTCTGTGTCTAATTTTGAAGGTATGGGACCACTTAACCCTTTGAATCCTAGTCCCGCATATAGGCGTCCTTTTCAAACAGTTTACATGTGAATAGTACACTTGTCCTATGCAAACAGTGAAGATCCAGATCAGAGGGCTCCGAAAGGAGCCCTCTGATCTGGGTCTTCACTATTTGTCATAATACAAAACATTGACAAAAACAACCCTTTAAAGTCAGAAATGGATTAGACTAAAATGGAAACTGGAATTGTCCATTTGAAGTTATAGGGAGGAAAGAGTTAAGCAGGTTGAAAGTAAAGTAGCATGTTCCTAAATGAGCATTCTGCTTTACTTTCAGCCTGCCTTTAACTATAAGCCTATAAATAAGCCTTTTCTTTATTCCCCAGCCATAGAAAACAGTTCCCCTTTATAGTTCATACAGTCATGAGTATGCACCATATGAAGTAGTTTCTGTAGTCTAACAGATGATAGCTTTAAGCCACATTCTGCTTAACTTTCAACCTGCTTTAAGGTCTTGTATCTTAAAAACTAGAAACATGCTATGGGGTAATGGGTTACAATCTGCTAGGATATAGGAACATTTTCTTACAAAGCAAAGTCATGTTTGTATAAATCGAAACTATTTTCATAAGGAGGATTACTAGAAAGTCAAAGATGTATATAGGGAGTAATGGATTACTGGGTTAACTCTTTCCTCCCTGAAACTTTAAATGGACAATTCCAGTTTCCATTTTAGTCTAGTCCATTTCTGACTTTTAAGGGTTGTTTTTGTCAATGTTTGGCATTGTGACAAACAGTGAAGAACCTGATCAGAGGGCTCCTTTCGGAGCCCTCTGATCTGGGTCTTCACTGTTTGCATAGGACATGTGTACTATTCACATGTACAGTGTTTGAAAAGGACGCCTATATGCGGGACTAGGATTCAAAGAGTAAGCAGTCATCTGATTTCAGTGAGATCTATTCTCTTTCAAATAAAGGCAGTTAACATAAGTATATACTATCCTTGAACATAGGAAGCTGAGCATGTTAACATAACTAAATGTGTTCTGTACTGGACATGAAATGTAGCATTACATAACATTAGCCCAGTCCTGCAGAAAAATGAATCTACAGGGCTGCCATAAGTTGACATGAAAAAATCCTAAGATTTCCAAATTTGCATTTTTGAAGTGCGTCCGTACCTTTACCCCATAGCCTGTTTTTAGTTTGTTGACATGTGACTACTTAAAGCAGACTGTAAGTATAGCAGAATGCGCCTTAAGGCGCATTCTGCTTTACTTTCAGCCTGCTTTAAGCTTCCATGTACTAGAAAAAAATCCGAAGATTTAGGAAAAATCTGGAGAAATGACAGCCCTGGATCTAATCTGACAGCAAGTACTGTTATTTTTCTGACAGACTTGAACACAGCTGCAATAAAATGGGAGAAACATAAAGTGAAGAACTGTTACAACTTATTCATTTAACTCTTTTAACACTAAATAATTTGTTTGCGTTGTTAGGTTCCCTTGTGGACCTTTTTAGTAACCAAAACATGAACCAGTATACTTGGATTCTGGGGAGTTTAATAAATACTGGTACAAATTAGTAAACAGTGTAGACCCAGTACAGAGGGTTCCTGTAGGAGCCCTCTGATCTGGGTCTACAATTTTTGCAAATGCAAAAAGTATAGGGTAAGGGGTTAACTTTTAAAACACCTGTTTAATACATATTATTTAGTAAAACCTTTCTATTACGACCTCTAAAACAAAAGCTAATTGATGTTTATAAAAGAATGGTGACAGTTTAAGAAAGGTGACAGTTAAACAGAAAACTCCTAAAGGAGTTTTCTGTTGTACTGTCTCCTTGCTTAAAGCAGTCATCTGTCGTACACCTGATAATTAACACAATTTTGTGGTCGTAATAGAACGGTTTTACAGACCCCAGATAAGAGGAGTATTTCAAAAACTAAAATCTTTGTTTTTGCATTAAATCCTATTGTGTTACTACTCATTAGAATCGTCTCAAAGAGACGATTCTAATGAGTAGTGACGCCATAGGATTTGGTGCTGAAATGAGAGAGAAACTGTTGGATTTGTTAACTCTACCCTCTATCTAGAGCCCTGTTTTTACTCTATTTATGTCATACTGTGTACATACCTTTTTGACATCTGTTTCATCGAGACTCTTGCTACTTTCCTCTGGGGTGGGTACCGGTGAGGAGGTAGCCATGAAGTTCTCTCCTGACGTTATGTCTGAGCCAATCGACAGAGGACGTCTAGGCAGGGCACCGTCCTGAGACCTCAGTCTACTCCACTCAGTCTGGAAGTTAGGCTGCAGTCTCTTCATCTCCATATAATCTGCAGAGTCGCGCGAAGAATTGGAGGAAATTGATCGAGTTCGTTTGAGACTTTCGTTCCTCTGGGCCTTTGTGTAGTGGTAACGTTTTGAGATGTCTGGGATAGGAGAATTGGGAGCGCCTGGTTGAGGTGAGGTGCTCTGATCACTACCCTCGGGGGTCAATGCATGGGGAGGGGCAGACAAGTCTACACCAACTTTATTCACTAGATTTGGACTGTGGGGCTCAGAACTGTCCGAGCTGCGAGATTCTTTACTCTTTCTCTCTACATATTCTAACAAAGCTTTCTGTTGCACTTGTTTCAAGTTAGAGTCTGACAAATGCTGAGACATAGATTTCTGAACACTTTCATTGTCTGATTTGTTCTCCTTTGACGACTCACCACTAGAACTATAATCCTTTCTGAATTCTTTACTTTCTGGCATTTTTTGAGGTTTAGTTTCAATCTTTTTCGGCCTGATTTGCTCTGACACTGTTCTTCTCATTCCTGTTCTATGTTCTTGCTTGTCCAGTTCACTTGAGTGTTGGTTAGCCAGAGGCTGAGACTCCATATTAAGATTTTCATAATTTGATGGTCCATCTCGAGACAGCGACTTTGACTTCATGACGGCCTCCTCCCACCTCCTCTCTGAGCCTTCCTCCTTGATCTGGCCCAGTCTGTCTGCTGGGTTGTTGAAATGCATGGGTAAGTAGTCTGAGGATGTGTAAGAGGCTGAGCGACCGTGCACTATTCCTGGATCATGTGTGTTAGATGACAACACCTCACTGTTATTTCTCTGATGGCCGTATGGAGTTGCGTAATGATGCTCATGTTCATCATATGTACCATAAGCAAGTTTCATACTTTCTTTTCTACCTATGCCTACACTTTGGGTGCGCACCTCGGGCACACTTTGCGTTACACTAGCCTCTGATTGAGAAACTGATGAACTATCATACATAAACACTGAGTCTGAATTATTCCGTGAATCTGCGGACTTAAGTCCAGAGGCTGATGAGCCTGAGCTAAGTCGACTGCCTGATGAGCGTGCCTCCATAGAACTGCGTGGACGGGAAGATACAGATGATTCTGAACTGTTGTGGTATGAGCGATGTTGATGTGGATCCCCTAGTGATGAGGCGGGTCGGTTTAGATGTAACAGACTTTGACTGTAGTTGTTACTTTTCACATTAAAGCTAGCCGAGGACAGGTTGCTCTCTGAGGTGAAGCGTGACTCATTGAGACTTCTAGGAGGTATACCCATGCCTGCTGTGGTCTTCTGTAGAATGGTGGCAGAGTCCATGCTGTAGCGAGGCTTGTGAAACAATCTAGGGTCAGTAAAGTTCTCATGTTCTACGTCTGAAGTCTCGGGCTTTGAGCTTACTATACTGGGGTTAGAACCGAAGTCATCCTTACCAAATAGGCCGGCAGACTCATGAGGATGTATGACAACGCTAGAGTAGGACTCAGCCTCCTTTAGACTGCCATAGTGAGACTCAGACCTAGGACTTTTTAACTCCTCATATGCTGATGCTGATGAATGTCTTTTATCATTTGGCATAGAACCCGACAACTTTCCACGATAAAATTCCTCTGACAACTTTCTAAGCAAAGGAGCACTTGATTGATCACTGAATGTCATACTGGAAAATCCAGAACTTTGTGAATGCTGTTCAGAATGGTCCCCTATTTCAGAACTACTATTTCTATTAGACTGGTTGCCTAAATCATCTGTCTGTGTACTTGTATTATAATATGGCATTTGCCGAATTATCAACCCACGAGATTTATCAGTAGGGGACAGAAAAGTGTCATTCTTTGGATTTGGAGTTACAGTTCTGAGACCAAATTTGGCTTTTTCTTCACTCGGACTATGAATGGGACTAGTTCCTGAGTCCACCATGTTCTTAGACTGAGACATATTTGACACATTTGATCTGAGCAGGTTCTGTGCATTCATGGCCTGCTGAAAATACACTCCTGGTATACGTCCTGCCTGTGGACTGGTCGCTGCGTCCGCCTTGCCTGACCGTGGTGTACCAGTTTCAGCTGTAGCATGATACTGAAATGGAAACGCCATCTGGTGGCTGGCCCCAGGGTGGATCACTGCAGCTATCTTTTGGACTAGAGATTTCTCGTCAAGATTTGGCATGTCTCGTTCAGGAGGTGAGGGAATACTGTATTTTTCATCACCAAAGTTATGACCGTCTGGGTCAAGTTTTGGTGGAGGGTAACCGGGCTGTGACTTCCTGCAGAAATCATTGAACCGTTCTTCCTCAGTCTTCATGTTCTCATAGTCAGGCTCTTTCTGCGAGTCATAATTTGGTTTTCTTGTTGTGTAAAAGTTTGCTTTTGGTTTCTTATTAAATCCAGGGTCACTTTGATTGCGAGCTTTATTAGTTTCTTCACTACCGCGTGAGTCTGAGCTTGAATTACTTCTGTCACTAGACTTAGCTACAGCAGCTTTAGCCTTCACTTCTCTGTCAACCTCAATTTCAAGACCTTTGTCCCTCACAGCCATACTGGTATGTGTGTCAAGTGGGGGCCCCAAGTTCTGTGGGGGATTACCAGTTGTCACTGGCCATGAGGGATATTTTTCATGATTCTGGTGATATGTGACATATTTTAAACTAGAGATATCTCTCACCGGAGGAGCGGGAGGGGTATACACAGATTGAACATTTAGATCACTTGGTGGTCTACGTTTCATACCGGCGTTTTCTTTGTCCATTTCCTCCTCTTCGCGTGTGACAGGCATGCTTGTGAGAGGTTTCTGCTCTGTGTTAGCCTGTTCTTTCTGATAGTCATGTCTCAACTGATACAGACCTTGTGGAGGTAGTGACCTCCGGTCATAGTTTTTGGTCTGTGGATAACTAGGAGAGTCATCAAAACTGTTTGAATTTGCACCAATAAGTTTCTGAGAACTGTTTGCACCAGATTGCTGATAGTTTGTTTCAGTCTCGGTAGACTGTGGAAACATTCCACTAGATGGCAATGACGTAGGAGCGAATCCTGTCACTGGCGATTGTGGCTGGTAATAAGATCCATATCCTGCATATGAATTACGCGGACTACCACTAGAATATGAATTTCGCGGACTACCACTTGCATATGAATTACGCGGACTACCTCCTGAATAAGAATTTCTGGGACTTCTTCGAATATTAGGTCCTGAGAAATCAAACACCATTGAACGATTTGGAAATTTTTGATACCATGAGGGACTTTTGGGACTTGTTGGTGATGTTACGCGATCATTGTTCATTTGATCAGCAATATCTGGTGTTGATTTGGCCATTGTCAAGTTCAGAGGTGGGTTTGCCCTATAGCCTCTTGGTGCTGCTGCACTAGTAGTCATTGTCTCTTCCTGATTTAAACTTGGCGAGGATTTAGCCGGAGACAGCGGCATATGACGAGATGACGGCACAGTCACATGACCACTGGACATGATGACCGGCTTGTGTATGGAGGAAGAGAGATCATGTTCTGTGGCCCATCCTTTCAGGGGTGGTTTGTTGCTGGCACCATCTGTTGTACTAGTGGGCGTGACCTTGCTAGGGGGCGTGGCTTTGCTAGGGGGTGTGACTTGCTGGGCAGAGATGGGGCTGGCCACTGACGTAGTCACAGAAGAGCTGCTACTGGACTGAGCTGACCCTCGCCGGCTACCACTGAAAGTAGAAATAAACTAGTGTTACCAACAATGTTATATTAAGTGCCTTTAAACCTTTACCCCATAGTTTGTTTCTAGTTTTGAGGCAACTGAGTACTTAACCCTTTCCCCCATAGAAGCGCCTCTTAGCGCATTCAGTTATTCTTGCCCTGAAGAAAATAGTTCCAATTTACACATTCATAAATATGTATAATACAAAATATTTTCTATATTCTAGCAGATGATAGCTTAAAGCAGGTTGAAGTAAAGCAGAATGTGCTTAAAGCGCATTCTGCTTTACTTTCAACCTGCTTTAAGTGGACACCTATATTCAATACTAGAGATATGCTATGTGGGAAAGGGTTAAAGCAGGTTGAAAGTAAAGCAGAATGCACTTTAAGGCACATTCTGCTATAATTTCAGCCTGCTTTAAGCTACTATCTGCCTATAAACACTTTCTCTTGGTACATATTTATGACTGTATAATTATATTGAAACTATTCTCACAAGTGGAAGGTTTGAATTGTATTTTAACTATCATTTCAGTAGTACTGTCGAAAGTTAGCCAGGTTTTAACTTTGAAATATGGGTATGTTGGACCTAATTGAGATTGACTTCATGAAATTCAACTTATCAAATACTGGTACAATCGATTTAAGCGAGTTTGAAGTATCAAGTTTCGACTGTATTAGGGAAAAAGTTGTCCAAATAAAATCACATTAAGAAAATTTGATCTTTATGGGTGAAATGCACTCTGACTGGTAAAAAACATGCTAACGCATTAAACATGCATGAGCGTTGCAAAACAACCCGGGAGTATCTATTTTATAAGGTGCAAAACAATTAACATTATCTTGGCATTTAGAGATCTAATTTAGATATTAGGTATTCTCTGGCTATTTGAGACTGTGATTATCAAGACCAGTCCATGCATATACATGTGGAGTATTGATTTATATGCATATTGCTTGCAATACTGCAGGTATTGATTAACATTTACCCTGTAGTTCATTTCTTGCATTGAAGATAGGTGACCACTTAAAGCAGGTTGAAAGAAAAGCAGAATGCGCCTTAGGGCGCATTCTGCTTTACTTTCAGCCTGCTTTAAGCTACCATCTACTAGCAAATGTATCTTACGATAAATATTTATAATTGTATAAATTTGAACTATTTTCTTCAGTGGAGGAAAAAATAAGAGATGTTAAAAGGCATATTTATGGGATAATGGGTTAATCCCAATCGTCACATAATATTGTCTGTTTAAAATTTGTTTGCATTTGTTATTGTTTTTTGAACTATCTATAATGAAAACCACAGTTAAACTGCACTATAATGACCACTCGCAAGAAGGTTGTTTTCTATGTTTAACTCATAACCTCATTGCCTATTTTCTAGTTTTGAAGACAAGTGACCACTTAAAGCAGGTAAATGAAAACCCGTGAACACCATTCTAAGACGAGTACTCTCCTGTTAAAATCCTTGGGCCTTTAATTCCTGAGACAGCCAGCCATACATTTGCAGAGTACAGAAACTTTATAACCTGCTTTAAGTGGTCACCTATCTTCAAAACTAGAAAGAGGCTATGGATTAAATGGTAAAATATTGTCCATTTAGAAATATTTCTATGGCGTAATCATTGCAAGGGTTAATCAGATTAATGTATGTACCAACTGACCCAGCCAAATACAGTTCAATATGCGATCGAGTTTTTGGCAAAAAGGTTTGGGTCCAACAAGTATTATGAATAATTACAGCCGTCTAGACCTCTCTGGAGACATTTCAATATTGCAAAGATTTGTTATTTACAGATACTGGTATGTCGAAAACTGTATATTTCAAGAAGAAAATTTGTTTAACCTATTACCCCATAAATACACCTTTTCATGCGTTTAATTAATTCCTACATTGAAGAAAGTAGTTCTTTTTATACAGTCATGAATAGACACCGAAAGAAATGCTTCTATATCCTAGCAGATGATAGCTTAAAGCAGGAAAGTAAAGCATAATGTGCCTTTCAACCTGATTTAAGTGGTCACTTAATTTAAGCAATCACTTGTCATCAAAACTAGAAACAGGCTATGGGGTAATGGGTTAACCCTTTACCTCATAGCCTTTTTCTAGTTTTGAAGACATGTGACCACTTAAAACAGGTTGAAAGTGAAGCAGAATGTGCCTTAAGGCACATTCTGCTTTACTTTCAGCCTGCTTTAAGCTAAATTCTGCTAGGCTATATAAAATATTTGTAATGGTGATTGTTCATGAGGGTATAAACTGGAACTATTTTCTTCAGTGGAGGAATAAATTAAATACGCTAAAAGTCGCTTCTATGGAGGAAAGGGTTAAGATGTACAACATGAGAAAGTTGAAAGATCAAAACGGTATCAAGCCAGATTTCTCTGAATAAAATGTAAATTGTGCTGAGTGATAATTTCAAATCAGAAACCATGTTGCATTATCTTGATACTGGGCAAAAGTAATGCAGAAAGCTTCTTTTGATTACTATACTGTCCTGCATTAACTCCTTCCTCCCTGAAACTTTAAATGGACAATTTCAGTTTCAATTCTATTCTAGTCCATTTCTGACTTTTAAGGGTTGTTTTTGTCAATGTTTGGCATTAAGACAAACAGTGAAGACCCTGACCAGAGGGCTCCTTTCGGAGCCCTCTGATCTGGGTCTTCACTGTTTGCACAGGACAAGTGTACTCTTCACAGTTACACTGTTTGCAAAGGACGCTTATATGCGTGACTAGGGTTCAAAGAGTTGAGAAGCCGCTGTGTTTATAGATATCAAATCTCCTTCATCAAATTGTCACTACATTATAAACACAGGTTTGACTGTATATAGCCCCTTTTGACAGTTCATCCATGAATTACGATGTGAATTACCGAAAACATTGAAACTTCCATTCATAAAAATATTAAAAAAGACCTTTTCATTTCGAGTCAATACATCATTATCCAATACAATACTACAATACAAAATATGAACTTGTTGAACCTAATTTGATTTGATATTTTGAATAAAAATGTACAAATTTGTTGAAGTTTGTAATGATACTTTTCCGAATGCAATGAAGCCTTCCATATGTATATTAACCCTTTCCCCCATAGCTTGATCCTTTTCAGTACGGTAATAAGGAGCATTCTTTTTTACTTTCAACCTGTTTTAAGAAACCATCTGCTAGGATATAGGAAATATTTATGATGTATTTTCATATTGTATAAATTGGAACTATTTTCTTTAGTACAGGAATAAATTAAAGGCGTTAAAAGGTGTACATAATTATAAAGTGAAAGGTTGAAAAAGCCTCTACACTAATGATTGATACAACATAGGTTTGAATAAATAAATCTATTGATTCTCATTTCTGTATTAAGCAGTCACCTATCTTTACAGATATTCATGCTTTTCCACAGAACAGTTTCTTGAGGTAATAATATTATACTGATTGTTTATTATATAAGGAAACAACACCAACCTTTTTCTTTTCATTCCCATTTTCTCAAGTCAACATATTATTGCTTTCAGCTAAATTTCCATTCAAATTCCATTCAAGATTAAATTTTAATACATGGTACACTATATAGTGTTTAATGTACAACTTCCAAGCAAAAGAAATTTGAAGTTTGACTGAAGTTAGTCCGAACTCAAGAAAGTTTTCCAAACTGTAAGAATACCAATAAGAAAGAATTTGGTTCCCCTACAGCCAATCCTGCTTCAAGCAGCCATTCAATAATACAGCTGGAGCAGATAGATCTGTAAAGACAGGTACTAGCTTCATGCAGTTTAAATGTAATACAGAAAGCTCCGATAGGAGCTTTCTGTATTACTTTTAATCTGCATTAAGCTAGTACCTGTCTAGGATTTTCGATAAATGTTTTTAAAAATATGGTTACTTAACGCAGATTCGACTGTATCTAAAAATAGCCTATTTTAAAATGGAAGACAATTCGGCGGATATCTAACACCATCAGCTCACAGAGAGGAGACATACTTGTTTGACAGCTAACAATTACATTTCCTTTTTTCTTTTAATAATTTGAACAAAGTCGTTTATTACTAGGTGTCACAGGGTATATTTTAGTGAATGCCTAACTAGCACCTTGCCAGTTTTTTACACAGGGTAGAAACAATGGACACAGATGTATCGATTACCAAAAACAATTGCCGATCTCGTCTGGGCTAAGATTACATTACCCTCATAGAATGAAACGACCATACCATTCACTGACTTTCTTGAACCTCATAGAAGTTTTTAATTACCACTTCAAATGGCATGTCTACAATTCCAAATTCTGCTGTAATTCTTTACAATGCAAAAAAGAACAATTTTTGACCGAGAATTGTTAACATTTTGGTTCGGAAACAATTCTTGTGCTATTTGTTAACCCTTTCCTCCAATTAGCCAAAATTGCTTTAAAAGTGAGGTGATAGCATAAAAGAAGATAAAAGTAAATCCGAAAGCTCTTAGTAAGACTTGATGAGCACATAGTTCAGACATGGTGAGCACATGTGTCTGATACTATAATCATGCACACAATTCAGACATGAATACATAGTTCAGACATGGTGAGCACATGTGTCTGATACTATAATCATGCACACAATTCAGGCATGAACACATAGTTCAGACATGGTGAGCACATGTTTCAGACATGGTGAGCACATGTCTGATATTATATGCACAGAATCCAGACATGAGCACATTGGTTACATGATCAGACACGGTGAGCACATAGTTCAGACATGAAGAACACGCAAGTCAGAGGTGGTGAGCATGTTGAGAACATAGGTCAGATATGATCAGCACATAAAGGTCGTCCATGCCGGTGGAGCCAGAGTGCCCTCACATCTGTCACTATCTCTACTGTCACTGTCAATGCACACAGCAGCTGCACTGGTCATTAGGCCTTCCATTAAACTCCATTACACTTTATCAAATGTAGTTACAACTACAATCACATGCATTTATCAAGTTTCCTCAGGTAAACTTCATTAACTCTTAGCATGCTGGCAGTGAAACCATGATAATCTCTGCAAACAGTTTGAATCCTGATGAGATGCCGTGTTACATTGTTTGATACTTAAACCCAGTTTGAATTTTTTTTTGACTACGATAAATAGTTGCATAAGGAAAACTACCAAGCATGCAAAGAGTAAAAATTTTAATTCTGACACAGCTGATTCTCAGAAAGGACTATTCAGTTTCCTAACCAATGATCAGTTTATAATGTTGACTTTAAAGGAAATAATACTTCCAAAATACTAGAAATATGACAAGCAATTGAGCAGACCCTGATCAGGAGCCCTCCACTGTGTTTTCTTAGGCTGCCATGTATGTCTATATATATTAACTTTTGATTCCAACACTGTAAGGGTTAATCTATTTCCATACTTTTCAGTAGATAACGACTAAATTGGCAAAAACCAGTTTAAAATGATCAATACGAAATGAGCCCCAAGGGTGGAAACAACCAACAGGAAGTCAGTTTTGGTCATTTTTGATACAATCACTGGATCAGAGATCAGACCCTTGCTAACGAGGTTTTTGTTTCTCTTGAGTATAGACCCACTGGATTTCATTCAATTGATAATTCTGTCCACACATGTAATATTTAGTGGTTAGAACCATATCAGTGAGACTAGCAGACATTAAGCTTGCATACCTTTTGTAATATTCATGGAACAGTGATTCTTATGCTGCGCGGCAATTTGAAGAAGGTGCATTGGCAGTGTGTATGACACTTACCGCTTAATGTAGAACAAAAGTAATGCAGAAAGCTCCTGAAGGAGCTTTCTGCATTACTTTTATTCTGCATTAAGCTGACACCTGACTTTTGAGATGTAAACGGAATCTTTTTAATTGAGTGGCTGCTCAGTACAGGTTTGACTGTATTTATCTGAGAAAGGAATGAAGGCAATAACTCTTAGCATGCTGGGTAATTTTTTTCATTTGCAACAATTGTAGTCTGCTACTGTCCTAAAAATAGAATTTTCAAAAATTTCTTTTCAAAACAAGATCAGGACTTCAAACAGTTTGGATCCTGATGAGACACTGCAAAATGCAGCATCTCATCTGGATCCCAACTGTTCGCAAAGGTATTCACCACTTCGCTGCTAACATGTAGGGAGTTAAACAGTAAAATGAAAGATAAAGCAGTGTTGATGTATTGATTTAATCCTGACTTTACCTTATTTTCACTATGGATTCTTCCATTACATTATTAGATCTACATGTCTATACTATCAATTTGCTGAATGACAATTTTGCGTTGCAGTTAAGTGTCAACAACTCAATATTGTCTCCTATCAACTGTGCAGTAATAAACCTTTATATATTGAACATTGGAGACCTTTAACCCATATTAAGCCATTACTATGCCTTTTTTCGTCTTTAATTTATTTCTCCACTTAAGAAAATAGTTCCACTTTATACAGTCATAAATATGTACCATGAGAAATATTTTCTATGTCCTAGCAGAGTGTAGTTTAAAGCAGATTGAAAGTAAAGCAGAATGCACCTTAAGCACATTCTGCTTTACTTTCAACATGCTTTAATTAATTATAAGCAGTCAAAACTAGAACCAGACTATGGACTAAAGGTTTAAAAGACTAACATAGTGATATTTTACTTGAATTGTAGAGAGCTTTACATAAGCTCGGCTGTATATTGTAAATTGACAGAATTAACTCTTTGCACCCTAGTGGCGGATATATCTGCCTCTGTGATTACCTTTGCAAATAGTTTCGATCCAGATGAGACGCCGCATAACGCGGCGTCTAATCTGGATCCAAACTGTTTGCCGTTCTGACCCAATTTTGAAAAGAAATTTTGAAAATGCCAATTTTAGAACATTTGCAGACAACAATTATTACAGACGAAATATATTACTCAGCATGCAAAGAATTAATGGGAGTTAATAAAAGCACCTTTGTGGTCAAAGGGCAAACTGCCTAAGTAAACACAGTGCGGTAGAGCCAGACAGAAACACTATCATTTCACAATTATATATCAAAACACTTAAACATAGCTGTATAGAAACTCATTGTGAAGATAATGTGGCACTTTTTAAACAGGTCTCCAGATAAGAGGGAGAAAAATTAACAAATCCAATATTTTCTCGCTCATTTTAGCACCAAATCATATGGTGTCACTACTCATTAGAATCGTCTCCTCGAGACGATTCTAATGAGTAGTGACATCATCAGGTTTAATACAGAAATAAAGATTTTTGCTTTTTAAATACTCCCCTTATCTAGAGCTCGAGACAAAAACTACTTTTTATTAAACTCTTTGCACACTAATGGCAAAATCAAGTGTAATAACTTAAACCCATTACATGTGCTCCATATGTGCGCCTTTTTATGCCTCTAATCTATTCCTGCACTGATTGACTGTCTAATTGGTTTATCTTTCATCTTTACAAATTCCAAATTTAGGGACCAAACCTTTTTCCTGCAAATAGCACATTTTGATGTTGTTTTTTAAACAGTACTGACTCAGATCAGTCTCTTTGCATACTAGCGATCAAACTTTTCAAATAGTTTTGATCCTGAAAGAACGCTGCATAATGTGAGTTAGTCTACTGTTATTTGAAGTCCACTAGTTTTTTTGTTGTTGGTTGTTTTTTTTTACACCATTGGAACACGTTAATCTGCTGTAACTCTACTTACTAAAGACTTCCAATAATTCTGATCAATAGTCCGACACTAGCACTAAATAACCATACCGCTGATTAATTTCATTAAAATACATTTGAAACTCCATTACGGGTAGACACAAAACTTATGGAGGTAAATTCCGTCTCAATTTACAAGCTAATTTATTTGTAACGACATTTTTCACATAGTTGCCGGTCTTAGAGCATGTTTGGTAAGACACAGATAAACAATGAGCATTCCGTGGTGTCCAAGACCAACGACGCCATCATAGGCACACTCCAAAGTAAGTTCTTTGTTGACCTCCCATCATCTGAAGCTTAACCCTCAAAATGCTACTAAAGTGTGATTTGATTTGCATTTGCAAACTGTTTGAATCCTGATCAGACGCCGAGTTACTCGGCGTCTGATCAGGATCCAAACTGTTTGGTAGAGGTATTAATTGCTTCTATGGTTAAATTTCAATAAATAATATAACTAAATTTGGGTGTTCTTCAAGACTATGATTTTGAAGTAGATGATTACTATAGTTAACAAGTTTCAAGTAAGAGGTGACATTTAATTTCACTCACATGACCTAAAGTTTAAGCTGTAGTGTCGGCCCTTTTGAATGTAGGAAACCAGATTTCTAAACCTTTGCAATCCAGATAAGATGTTAGGTAAATTGGAATCTGATCAGAATCAAAACTGTTTGTCATCTAGGTAGTTTTTCTGGACAAAAGCAACGGAGATTCTAAAAGCTTATTTGATCCCATTTTGGAACAAGACTGATGGTAATTATTCAAATTTACAGAGATAAACAACACGAGGAACTATTGATCAAGTTTATAATTGAAAGAAACAAAATACATATTGATAGCTATATTTAACCCAGTACCCCTATAGTTGGATTTTTCTGATTCCAAATAGGTCAAGGTCAATGTCAAATCAAGATTGGCTGATGTTGGTGAATTGAGAATGGTCCATGGCAACAACTATATAACTAGGCAGACATTCTAGTAATAGTATAAGCAGTACCATTGCTTGAAGAAACAGTAAAATCTGATTAACCTCTATACAATTATGCCTCCCACATTTAAGATTATAGAGAAAATGATAAAAATGTTCAATATTTTGATCTTCAACATTTTCACAAGGTTTGTAAGAGATTTACAAGTGAAAATGTTTGCAATACATACTCTTTTCCTCATTATAAATTTTAAGTTTCATGACTCGAGATAAGCATGAATAATTGAACAAATTCATCATTTTTCTCACTCATTTCAGCACCAAAACTTATGGTATGACTACTCATTAGAGACGATTGAGTAGTGACACTATAGGGTTTAATTCAGATATAAAGATTTTTGTTTTTTATATACTCCCCTTATCTGGAGCCCTATAAGAACTGATGTAGTCAGCAAAATTCTATCCTGCACCCCAAGTTACGAGCAGATAACCTCCATGTTTAAGCGATGCCCTAGATTACGGTATTCAATAGTCATTCATAAATTGTAAAATGATGATACCATACTTGTATTGTGTAGTGTCATTGATAATATTGAAGATAGTTAACAGATAGGAGGAGAGGGACGGCTGCCAAGAATTTTAATTCTAACTATTATCAGACGAGATAAATTATCTGACAAAACCTCAAGTCCTGGTCAACGGGCTCTTGCAAGTGGGTGTAAAACAGAGATCCTGATAAGGGGAATATTTCAAAACTAAAATCTACACAAAACCCTATGGTGTCACTACTCATTAGAGTTGTCTCTAAGAGACGATTCTAATGAGTAGTGACACCATAGGATTTGGTGCTGAAATGAGTCAGAAAATGTTGGATTTGTTCAGTTTGCTCACTCTTATCTGGATCGAGCCCTGTGTAAAATTTGAAAGACTGACATTATTTCATAGTACACCTTTTACCCTTTTACTTTATACGAGACTGTTTTATAATAAACACTCTTTGCCAATGTTATTAACTTGTCTAAGCTATACCGGTAATATGTTGTACATGTATGTTTTGAACAGGGGTTTCACCCTCACAAACAATGTATCTCGGCATGCATGCATTTTAATTCAAGTGCCCTTATCACAGTCATAAATTGTGCACATGCAGCTACTGTTCCTTCAAGTATGCCCCCAAAAATAGCGCAATATAACAGTCAATTAAACCATGATATCTCAAACTCGCATTGGTCAAACTTATCCATATTTCCTCAGTTGAGTTCACCGACTCGAGCTCGCTAAAGTTAAACATACCCATATTTCAAAGTTAAAACGTGGCTACTTTGATATATGGGTAAGTTTGATTAACGAGAGTTTGAGATGACGAGGGCTGACTGTATGAGATTGGAGGTAATTTGTGGTAAATGTTCTTATCATCAGGCTATGCAAATCTGATAAAATACTGACCTGAATTTTAAGAATTCAATATCAACTGTTGAAATTTATACTTTTGAATACAACTTTGTTTCTTTCCAAGTTCATGAAGAAATTTGTTACAAAGTTGTGAAATGTATTTGCATTATTATGGTTTTGTGCATGGGCATTGATTTTAATACATGTATGTTATTACTTTAATCCAGAATTAATGTAATGCAGAAAGCTCCTAAAACAACTTTCTGCATTACTTTTGTTCTGCATTAAGAAGTAACTCTAAATCTGAAGAGATATCTCTAATAAAATGTTCACTGAGTTGTCACTAAATACCATTTAACCCACTACTCAATAGATTTGCATTTTCACACATTTAATTTATTCCTCCACTAAAGAAAATAGTTCCATTCTATACAGTAATGGATATGCACCCGGCACCATAAGACATATTTTCTATATCCTAGCAGAATGATGATAGTTTAAAGCAGGCTGAAAGTAAAGCAGAATGTGCCTTAAGGCACATTCTGCTTTACTTTCAGCCTGTTTTAAGTGGTCACCTGTCTTTAAAACTTGAAACAGGCTATGGGGTAGTGCGTTAAAACATGCTATTGGGTTGAGCTGATGACATTTATAAACATTCAAAGGAGTTAACATTGTATATGTTGCTGTAATGTACCCATCATTGTTTGCCAGTCCCACCTTTACAAAGTGCAGTCTGAGATAAGATTTGGGTATACAACGATGAAAACAAAGTGCACGTCTTGGCAACAAAGCACCCATTATGTATAAAAATAGCCCATGGAGGCTTTGATCTATTCTAACCCTGATCCTCACATACAAAAATTGATTGATAGTTGTATACAAACAGCTTGGATCCAGATCAGACACTGAATAAACACAGTATGTGACCAGTGTGATACTCAAACTAAAGTTTTGACACAGGTAAAAGGCTATTAAGACTCAATTCTTCGTTTTGGCGAATAATAATTCTGATGTAAACAGTATTATGATCCGATAAGTGTTAACTGATAAGATATTTTTTCCTGAACTTTTTTTCTGAGATTTAAACAGGCTGTTTTTATCAGCACATGGTTTATAAACTGAAACTGTTCCCAGAGGCATGCAGCTCCAAAGAAAAGTCAAATTCCACATCTGACCTTGATCTTAAAGCATCTGACCTTGACATTGAAAACAAGGCAACACCTTCTTTATCATCTTTAAAATGCAATGCTGATGTAAAATAATCAAATAAATTTCTGATAATGGTCGACGGCATGCAATTGTTTTCCCTTTTAAAACTTTAGACATTGGAATGTTATATTTTGTGTATTGAAAGATCAAAGCATGTGAAACATTTGGTTTGTTGCAGATGTATGTCCCTTTACTGTTCATTTTGAGACAATTAACCCATAACTTATTTTCAATGTTTAATTATATAAGACAGGTGGTTGATTTAGTTTCAGCCTTCTGTAAGTGGTCACATGTCATCAAAACTAGAAACAGGTATGGGGTTAAACAAATCTAGCTGAGGGTCTGCGAACTCAGTCAAAGATTTTGCTGAATCTGTATTTTTTTACTTGAAGTACATTAAGTTGGAACAGCAATTTCCAGTGAATGTAAGACTTTTCATTAGCAGGTCTTGTGATGAATAGTTAATACAAGGGAACAAATCTAAGTACCTCAAGTTTACGACTTGCATTGCAAATGAGATTACACAATTTATCGAATTTATATCGCTAAACTTGTGCTTCACCCACTCCCCAATAGTCTGTTTCTGTTTCTAGTTTTAAAGACATGTGACCACTAAAAGTACTTGTGCCTCTTGCTTTACTTTCAGTCTGCTTTAAGCTATGATCTGCTAGGTCCCATATAGAATACATTTCATTACCATTTAAAATGGAACTATTTTCCTCAGTGGAGGAATAATTTAGAGGCGTTAAAATGTCAATTCATGGAGTTATGGGTTAAGGGACACTTCTATGACAGATGTACTTCTATTCATATCTCTTGACCCATTACCCCATAAATACTACTTTTTACGCCTTTAATTTATTCCTCAACTGAAGAAAATCATTCCAATTTGTACAGTCATGAATATGTTCTATAAGAAATATTTCTGTACTCTAGCAGATGAAAGCTTAAAGCAGGTTGAAAGTAAAGCAAAATGCGCCTTTAGGCACATTCTGCTTTACTTTCAACCTACTTTAAGTGGTCACCTGTCTTCAAAACTAAAAACAGGCTATGGGGTAATGGGTTAAGCTAGGTGGTTGCCTCATGCAGGATAAAAGCAGTACAGAAATCTCCTACAGGAGTTGTCTAATCTGGGTCTACAATGTTTTCAACAGGCATCAATATATACTTATATCTGGCAAAGTATTAACTAGTATGAATCTTATAAACAGGGCTGGCATGATTTGATCATGAAAAATCCTAACATTTAAAAAAAAAAAAAAATTAAGCGTGATTACTTAAAGCAGGTTGAAAGTAAAGCAGAATGTGCCTTAACTCTAAAAATTCCTCTCTGAAACTTCAAATGGACATTTCCAGTTTCCATTTTAGTCTTGTTCATTTCTAACTTTTAAGGGTTGTTTTTGTCAATGCTTTGCATTATGACAGAACAGTAAAGACCCTGATCTGTGGGCTCCTTCAGGAGCCCTCTGCTCTTAGTCTTCACTGTTTGCATAGGACAAGTGTTCTATCCGCATGTACTCTTTTTAAAAAGGACGCCCATATGCATGACTAGGGTTCAAAGGGTTAAGGCACATTCTGCTTTACTTTCAGCCTTCTTTAAGCTACCATCATTCTAATAGGATAAAAATCAGAAGATTATGAAGAAATGGCAGTCCTGTAAGAATGGTACATGATCACAAGCATAACTGTACTTAAATTTGTATACAAATTACACATATAAATCATATCCAGGAGATGCAATACTGACCCAATCACCTATCAGTAAACAAACCCCAACAATTTTGCCCGACTTTCACACAAGCTTGCCAAAACATTTTTCACCATAATTCACTTCATCTGTTCAATGAATCTGGTCAGATAACAGGGCTAAATCACCCAACAGGAAACAAACTCATCATTTATCCACCAAACCCTATGTTGTGACAACTCATTAAAATTGCCTCTTACTTGTGACAACCCATTAGAATTGTCTCTTTGAGACAATTCTAAAGAGTAGTCACAACATAGGGTTTGGTTGATCAATAAAGTTGTTAGTATTGGAAATACTCCTTATATCTGGGTCAAAAGTTATATACAAGCTTTTGATTTGAGTCTGAGATCAAATCTGACCAATCAAAAGCTTGAGAACGATCTTAGACTCAACTCAAAAGCTTTATAACCTTGGGGCATGTAGCTCCTACAGAGAGACCTTTTTACAGTGGAGAAGACCTTATTCTTTCAAATAAATGTGTTTGTGCTAAAGTAATCATTTCCATTGCACTCAGTGACATTGGGGCCAAATGAGATGCTGGGTAACCCAGCGTCTGACCAGGCTCCAAACTGTTTGCTTCTCATATTGAAGTATAGTATTATAGCATTGTAATTTATTTGAGTACATCACCTTTGTGTTTTGTTTGCTTTTAACCCTTTCCCACATAGCATGTCTCTAGTATTGAATATAGGTGCCGACTTAAAGCAGGTTGAAAGTAAAGCAGAATGCGCCTTAAGCGCATTCTGCTTTACTTTCAGCCTGCTTTAAGCTATCATCTGCTTGAATATAGAAAATATTTTGTATGATACATATTTATGACTGTATAAATTGGAACTATTTTCTTCAGTGAAGGAATACACTTAATGCGCTAAAAGGCGCTTCTATGGGGGAAAGGGTTAAACTGGAAAGAATAACATCTATTTCACTGTACACATGGTGGGCACAAAGCCACCATTGGTATTGAAGCATATATAACTGTCAATAGCAATGCCAATGATGATGCTAATGGAGGGGCCAAAATTGGCTACCAATGTGATTGAAAAGGCATCAATACAAATGGTGAAGAATTTAGATCAAGCACTTGTATTCACTTACCGGTAATCATTTTTAGGTTTGGATTCGATAATAAAATCTTACACATTTGTTTGGCTCCCAGCTTCTGCCAATCTGGCAGAATTACCTGAAAGCCAACCGCTGTTAGAGATTATTCTAAAGGTACAAGTTTCTTGCAAAAGCCGTGACTTGAAACAATGTACAACAATGTCGAAGCCAAAGAATGTGAGACCTCTTTAGTCTTATATGACCAATTAAAGGAAGTGCCTGCTTTAAAGTGGTTAGTAAAGGGCTGCTTAAAGCATGATGAAAGTAAACCAGAATTCCCATTAAAGGAGCTTCCTGCTTTATTTCTATCATCTATCAAGCCACCACCAAAATTTAACATCAGAAGTGATTATTCATTGATCAACAGTAGACTTTACTTTAATTTTATACAGAATGAAAATTCAAGAGTGTTCCTTTATGAATGGAGCTCTCTCTCATAAAGTAAAATAAGTTAAATTCCACATCAATTATATTTATGTTATTGTACAATTGATAGATACAGGGGTTATATACATTAACGATTATTATGACAACCACAGGATGATATCCTAAATGAGTCATACTGTGAAGTGGTCAATATCTTTATCTACGTTGTCGTAACCCGATGGGTAAGTCATCGTTAAAATAACGATAAATCAAAAGTTTATGGTCCACGAAGCAATATACCTATCTTGTATGATCTATAGTTCTGACTGATAGTGGGAAAGAATTACAGTCAAACCTGTTTTAGTATAAGTCATTAATAAGGATTTAAAATATCTAAAGACAGGTGGCAGCTTAATGCAGAATAAAAATAATGCAGAAAGGAGCTTTCTGCATTATTTTTATTCTGCATTAAGCAACCACCTGTCTTTATACCGTTGACACTGGCCTTCTATAGAATTGCTACTAAAGAATAGTTGGGGCTCTATCTTGATCAGATATTAACAGCAGTATTTAATTAGATCTCAACACCAAATTAATGAGGCATATCATTGGGTAAGATAACGTCACTTGTCAAAATATCTATGTATTTTGTTTATTGTCTCTGCAAACAGTGTAGACACTGATCAGATGGATTGTTTTCAAAGAGATTAGGTTGATCTGGATCTTTCATGTTGGCAATGTATTTTATTCCCAAGACAGGGATCTAATGGAATTGCTAGGTCAATTTACCTATTATTCAATAAATATGCCTTTTTACGCCTTTTAATTTATTCCTCCAAGGATAAAATTGGTTTGACTTTATAAGTTATGAAAATATGCCACAAGAAAGCAGAATGAGTCTTAATTCAAGATCGTCATTTTCATAAGGGAATAAGAGATGAAAAGAGTGTGTTTCTATCAGGAAGAGGTATTGAAGAATGGAGGAATTTGTCATTTACTTACCGTCGGAAATGAACATAATTCCCAACATGCATGAGATTGGTGCTACTACACTCGATCATAATAATATCCAATCAAGTAACTCTATACACTAAATATTAATTAGTAGTCATAATTTTGTAAGAGGTCATAAGTTTTTATTGTACTTTGGGTATTTAGATACACAAATCCAAATATTGATAAATTCCATTCCATATAAACAGAGCACAATGTGATACTATATGTCCAACAAACTAACTACCAACTAACTGTTGGTAAGTAAAAGTACCGTATGTATTGTTGGAGTCATAAAAGAATTACTGAGGATAAGCCTCAGTGTATCACTTATATGCCATGACCAGCCATTCTATAACCTTTATTCTGTGCAGGATCTGAGTATACACTTCATTCGCAAACAATGCAGACTCAGATCAGAGGGCTCCGAAAGGAGCCCTCTGATCTGAGTCTACAATGTTGTTACCACTTCCAAATATCATGAAAGACCCAAAACTCAAAATTTTAGATACATTGTTGTTTCCTTAAAAATGGAAAAACGTTGTTTAAAAATTGAAAATGTTAGCATTTTAAGGGTTGACCTTTTAAACGATACACAAAAATGTTCAAAATAGAAACAAAAATCAACCGTATTTCATACGATCAAATATTTGAATGCTATTTATATTTTTTGTCATACCTTTGGGAAACTTTAACGCCGAGAATATTTTTACTTATCAAGCCAAAAACTGTGAAGACAGGATTTGTCAATCAAAATATATTGGATGTCAAAATTTTGGAGTATCATTAGATCTCCAGTAGGACAAAGGACAAAACATTTGTAAAATTAATTCTTTACAAGCTGTGTACTTTTTCTTCGTCTGCAACAATAATTGTTGTCTGCTACTGTTCTAAAAATAGAATTTTCAAAATTTCTTTTCAAAACAGGGTGAGAGTGTCACAATTTGGATCCTGATGAGATGCAGCATTATGCGGCATCTCATCAGGATCCAAAGTGTTTGCTAAGGGTATCATAGTTTCATGCCGCTGGTATGTTAAAATTAATATTTAAAGCAGGCATTAATCTCCAGGATAATCCAATTCAACAGCTAATCCATTTTACCCAGCAATTAATCCAACACAATCCTACAGCTCGTCAGCAGTGCCATTAATATTGAAGACCAAAACCTCTCTAAAACCATAACCCCATATTGCCTGTTCCTAGTTTTGAAGACAGAGATGACCACTTTAAGCAGGTTGAAATTAAAGGTGTATGTATTGGGTAAATGTTAAACCATTAACCCATAGCCCTTTTCTAGTATTGAAGATAGATGACCAATTAAAGTAGGTTGATAGTAAAGCAGAATGCACCTGAAGGCACATTCTGCTTTACTTTCAGCCTGCTTTAAGCAACCATCTGCTTGGGAAAAGAAAATATATATTTTATAAATTGGAACTTTTTTCTTCAGGAGGAATAAAGGCGTAAAAAGGTGTATTTATAGGGTAATGGGTTAAAAACATATAGCATCAGTATTTCTATACTTAGAGAAAGTTTTACTCTCTTCTTTTTCTTTATAACTTCTGTTATGCAATCAATTTTTTAAGTATTGTTGATTCATAAAAAGAATCATGAAAACCCATCATTGGTTTTGAAATAGTTTTCTACAGGTGACAAAACCTACGTTTTTCTTTGAAACTTACTATTGTAACATCAATTAAGCTGTCAAAAGTTAATGCAAAAAATCCGAGGACTCGATCAAAACCCATAAACAGTGAAATTTGGACCAGCAACTTCAAAAACAGTCAATGTTCTATTATGCAACTACAAATTATTGAATAAAGACAAAATCTTTCATTTAAAGACAAATAAATGCTTAGATGTAATGAAGGATAAAAGTAATGCAGAAAGCTCCAAATTGGAGCTTTCTGCTTTACTTTTATCCTGCATTAAGCTGCAACCTGTATTATTCAAAGACTACAACAGTTATAATTATTGTTGTTTTCAATGGTCGCTTTATACAGGTGTAACAGTAATGTCACCATCATACAAACTTACAGTAAAACTTCTTTTATATGGCCACTAAATTGTGTTAATTATTAGGTGTTTATGAGAGGTGACTGCTTAAGGCAAGGTGACAGAAAAACAGAAAGCTCCTTTAAGAGCTTTCTGTTTTACTGTCACCTTGCTTTAAGCTGTCGCCTGTCTTTTATACAATCAATTAGCCTTTGTTTTAGTGGCCGTAATAGAGATCGAGGTTTTAGAGGTTTACTGTAATGTGAAATGTGTTTCCAGTGACAGCAACTATAAAACAAAACTCACATTTCACTATTTTCACATTTAACACCGCCTATAAGGTGGAGTTGTCATGCCACAGGTGTGAAAAAACTCTTCTGTGTCAAATACCACAAGCATTAGTAAACAACAACAACAGTAACCATTTAGATAATGATTGCACAGTGGTGATGAAAATTTTCATTGCAAGTTCTGAACCCATGACTCCATAGCTATGCATTTTAACACCTTTAATTTATTCCTCCGAATGAAGATAATAGTTCCACTTTATACAGTCATGTATATGTATCACAAGATGTATTTTCTATATTCTAGAAGATGGTAGCTTACAGCAGGTTGAAAGTAAAGTAGAATGTGCCTTAATTAATGTGATCATTTATCAAAGTTTGTTCAACAGCATTTCTTAGGGTAGGTTCTCAACACGTGGTTGCTCAATGCATGACAAAAATGCACAACTTTTGTTCTGCATTAAGCAGCCATTTCCAATAAAAGCTTTACTGTACCTTAGTTAACCCTTAGCCTGCCACTCACAACTATAGCTCCATATGCAAACAGCTTGGATCCGGATGAGACGCCGAGTAACTCGGCGTCTCATCCAGATCCAAGCTGTTTGACACTCGGACAACATTTTCAGCAATTTTGAGCAACTTTGAAGCACTTTGAAACTTGAAGCAGACGAGAAATATAGCAGACGACAAATTATTTGGCGGGCTAAGGGTTAAAGTCCTAAACAGCTGTACATAGAACTAGTTCTGACATACCTCAACCAACATGACTCTATGGCCTGAGATTAATAACTTCTTCCTGAATGTCCAACATAACAAATCCCATCAACATGTTATATCCTTCCATACAATATTAGAACCAGACAAGACTCAAAATCCACTGAATCCAAACTAAGAATCATAACTCTCTGAAAACTCCACACAGATCTTTCTTCTAAAACTATTTCAAAGTGTTTCTTAATCTTCGTCCTACTTTTGTTTCATTGGTGATGAATACCATACAGTCTAATATCTACACGATACAGTGATAAATCTCTAGAGCAGCATTCGATCAACAATATATTATCTCAATACTTTCAGAAAGGTTGGTGCTAAATGCAGGACTAAAGTAATGCAGAAAGCTCCTTTAGGAGCTTTCTGCATTACTTTAGTCCTACATTTAAGCAGTTACCTGGGTTTAAAGATTACAAATCATTGTGAATTTTTTATTGCACACAAGAGGGAGAACTGTATTCCAAATGTTATGTAAATTGACAGAGGTATATAGCCAAATGATAGCAGTAGCGGAATGTCAATATTGTCAACGGGCGCTGTTCAATAGGACATCTCAAATTAAATCCTGCCATTTGTATGCCTGTTACATGGGTATTGAAATTAAATATTTTTGACTCAAAGTGAAAGTTGAAAAGATTCTTTTATCGTCTGGTATGGTCGGAATTTTTTTTTTCAAATTTTTTAACTCTTAGAATGTTGGGTAAATTTTTTCGTCTGCAAAAATTATTGTCTGCTACCATTCTAAAAATAGAATTTTTCAAATTTTCTTTTCAAAAAGGGGCAGAGTGTCAAACAGTTAGGAACCTGTTGAGACACTGCAATATGCAGCGTCTCAACAGGTTCCAAACTGTTTGCAAAGGTTATCATGGTTTCATTGCTAGCATACTAAGAGCTTACATGGCCGTAAAATGTCATTAATGGCAGGTGCCCAATACTTATTCAAAAGTGTCTTGTTACCATTGAAAAGAATTTGAAAATCTACATTAAGAGATTTTAGGTCTACCCCTAAAAACACCATTTTCATGATCGGAATTAGCAATAATTGCATCATTCACTTATTTTCCCCAACCAAAAGTGTTCTCTTTCTGCATTGCAACTAAATGCCATGTTTACTAAATCTAATTTTAGTCAAGAATTTGACAACTGCACTTTAAAGGACAACAGTAAAACTTCTATTTAGCTATCATTATTAAATTTACTGAAGAAGAATTAGAATGTCTCAAAACATGCAGGACTAAAGTAATGCAGAAAGCTTCCTATAGGAAGCTTTCTGCATTACTTTTATCCTACATTCAGCCTCTGAAAGACTGCAACCATTTATCTTCTTTAACACTATGCTAACAGCTATACTGTGATTATCAAATTGTTTTATTATTATTATTGTTTGACACTTTGACCCTATTTTGGAACAATATTGTTAGAAATATTCTAAATTTAGGAAACTACAGCAGACACAATTCTTAGAATTCAAACAGTTACAATCCCAACTTAACCCATAAACCCATAAACACGCTTTTTATGCCTTTAATATATATCTGCACTGAAGAAAATATTTCCAATATATTCACTCATGAACATAATTATATGAACAATACAAAATATTTCTATATCCTAGCAGATGGTTGCTTGAAGCAGGCTGAAAGTAAAGCAGAATATGCCTTCAGGCACATTCTGCTTTACTTTCAACCTACTTTAAGTTGTCATACTCAAAGCTTGAAACTGATTATTGGGTAATGGGTAAATACGGAGCTGACTGTAATATGTAACTTGTATCATTATCATACTTGTAAACTCAATCATTATAAATAGCTGTATACTAAAACACACCATAACTACCATATTATTGATCTGCGTTACCATATTCAGGTAGACTTATCTTTTTTCGCTTCCATTCATCCCTATATGACATTACATTGGGTTACCATGGAAACAAAAAAATACCTGTTTTCTCAAAGGAAATTCTACCTGTATTCTCTTGTGATGTTTTCTAATTGAAAAATGTGACACACAGGTGAAATCATTATACAGATTTAAAGACATCTCCTGACGACCATTTCGATCACAACGCCTTGCCAGACAATTTCCTTGCAAAAGGCATGGGTCTTGTGGACATGTCGGTAGAAAAGAACCATTGAAGCTTCTCATGTGAGACCCGACCTTTATATTTGATAGTTTGGTTAGACATAACCATTGAAAATCACTAGAGCACGAGTATAATCTGGGCCTCACCAGGTAAACTGAGATTGGTATAGCTTGTGCTGCACATGCTTTGACAGTTGAATTCACACCTATCAAGACAATTTGGGGGGGAAAAGTCTTTAACCTACTATTTTATGTCCTGTGTCTAGTACTGAATATAGGTGACCACTTCAAACAGGTTGAAAGTAAAGCAGAATGTGCCGAGGCTAAGAGTATTCTGCTTAAATTTCAGTCGGATTTAAGCTACATTATCTGCCTGAATATAGAAAATATTTTTATGATACATATTCAGAGCACGACTATAAATTTGAACTATTTTCTTCAGTGAAGGAGTGAATTTGAGGTATAAAAAGGCGTATTTATGGATTAATGGGTTAATACAGGTTGTAGCTTATAATGCAGGACAATTATGTATGTAAAGCAGAAAGCTATAGCTTTGTTCTACAATAACCCTTTCCTCCCTGAAACCTGAAATGGATAATTCTAGTTCTCAATTTAGTCTAGTCAATTTTTGTCTTTTTAGGGTTGATTTTTACAACATTTATCAGAATGACAAACAGCCCTCTGATCAGGGTCTACACTGTTTGCATAGGACAAGTGTACTCCTCACAGGTACGCTGTTTGCAAATGATGCATATATGCATGACTAGGGTTCAAAGAGTTAACCCATCTATATGCCTGGACTTGTAATATACATTGTACCGGTAGATATACAAAAGTGATCTAATTTGCAGACAAGGCAGTGTTTGTCCATACAGCTAAATATTTCGTATGAAATATATTTAATATGCTATAGCAAACAGTGCAGACCCTGATGAGACGCCATGTAATCTTGCATCTCATCCGGGTCTACACTGTTTGCCAATGTCTACAATAGTAGACACTAGGCTTGAATGGGTTAAGACATCGCTTGTTGTATGATGTGTATGGTTGTTAAAAGGATGACCAATAAACACTTGTGCCACTGTGATCATAAACAAGTTTGTCACCATTTTCACAGTCTGCCCTAAGATAACATTACATCCTGTTAACGTCATTCCATGCTCACTTTTATTGTTTTCTATAACCTAGGAGACTGAAGCTTAACCCTTTACCTGATAGCCTATATATATTATTGAATATAAGTGACTTCTTAAAGCAGGTTGAAAGTAAAGCAGAATGCGCCCTAAGGCGCATTCTACTTTACTTTCAACCTGCTTTAAGCTATCATGTGCTAGAATATAAAACATATTCCCTATAATAGATATTCATTACTGATTAAATTGGAACTATTTTCTTCAGCGGAGGAATAAATCAAATACGCTAAAAGTCGCTTCTATGGGGGAAAGGGTTAAAGCACATTCTGGTTTACTTTCAACCTGCTTTAAGTGGTCACCTGTCTTAGAACTAGAAAGGTAGTGGTAGTGCTAGCGGTACTATGGGTTTAAACCCTGAGAATTCTTCTCTTGGGAGTGAAATAACATTGACTGGGTGGAGTGTTATCTAAAAGGCTCGTTCTTAAAATGGTGACAAACTGGTATTTCATTACTTTGTTTGTCATTGGGTGACAAGATGGGTGGGGTAACTAAGGCCACCTTGCCACTGAAGGAAGCACGTAAGTCAAACAAACCCTACACCTGGTATTTGAACGATCAACAAAACCATGTGCTGGGTGCCTCCACATCCAGGCAACACCTGGTCTGATTACAACAAGAGGACCTTATAGCCACTGATTGCTCACCTGAGTAATCGGTATACTAAGAGCTTATATATTATATTTACATTAATAAGAATGTTAAATGAAATAAAGAAACCAATAATTTTCTATGCTAATCCAGACTAGCCATAATCTTGATGATTATTCCTGAACTATACTTGTGGCCTTACCATGAAATAAAGTGCCTTTTAACCCTTTTCCACACTGAATACAGATGGTCGCTTTGTTTATATAAACAGACTGAGGGTAAAGCAGAATGCTCTTTCAGGAGTGTTCTGCTTTGCTTTCAGCCTGCTTTAAGCTACCATCTGCTAGGGTACAGGAAACATTCATGACTTAACCAAAACTTTTTCTTTTTGTTTAATTATTGTTTGGCAGAGTAGGTTGCCCCGTGGCATTTACTACAGGGGGTGTTTAAACGGGGTATACTGTAATATCAAATGGGATTTCCCCTTGGTGACATTCAACCAAATTACAATGGTCTAACTACAAATAATAGAGCAATATTTTACCCAATAAAGTTATTATAAAATCATAAAGGTGTGAATTACCATATCTTTTACCCCTGTTTTCATAGCGGACCAACTTTGATTTTTTATAACCCTTAGCTTACAGTTTATATTGCCTTACTTCAAATGTGTCCTCTCCAGTAATATTTAAATATAATATCCATACTTTGTAACAGGAGAAAGGCAGCAAACAGTTTGAAACCTGACCACATATTAAGCAACTCGTCACTCTGATCTTGATCCAATCTCTAGGAATTTTTTTCCATAAAACAAAAGTTACAAGTAGGGTTTAGCAGGATAAGGATTGACTCTTTGCATGCTGGGTATTTGTATTTTTTGCGTCTGCCACAATTGTCATCTGCTACTTTTCTAAACCCAAAATTTTCAGAAAATAATTTTCAAAATAAGATCAGTGTCAAACAGTTTGGACCCTGATGAGATGCCACATTACGTGTCATTTCATCAGGATCCAAACTATTTGCAAAGGTTATTAATTTTTCACTGCTACCATGCTAAGAGTTAGCGTTGGACAAAAAGGGTAATTCGTGACACTGGAAATGGTGTATAATTTTCAAATTACTACAATTGCCTCAAGCAATCTTACAATTCATGTCACAAGTACAAATGTCCTTCCTGCGAGCATTGGTACAAGTTTTCTATTACACTTTTTTTCACTCCTTTAACCCTTTCCCCCATATAAGCGACTTCTAGCGTATTTAATTTATTCCTCCGCTGAAGAAAATAGTTCCAGTTTATACCCTCATGAACAATTACCATTACACATATTTTATATAGCCTAGCAGATTTTAGCTTAAAGCAGGCTGAAAGTAAAGCAGAATGTGCCTTAAGGCACATTCTGCTTTACTTTCAACCTGCTTTAAGTGGTCACCTGTCTTCAAAACTAGAAATAGGCTATCAGGTAAAGGATTAACGCATTACCCCATATTTTTTACTTACTCCTACACTGACGAAAATAGTTCAAATTGTAACAGCCATGAATATATATCATATGAAATATTTTCTATATTCTATCAGATGATAGCTCAAGGCGCATTCTGCTTTACTTTCAACCTGCTTTAAGTGGTCACCTGTCCACAAAACTAGAACCAGGCTATGGGGTAATTCTGTTAAGAGCTCAGGGTTCCAACCATTACACCTGTAGCTACAAATAACCACTGCAATCATGATGCCCATCAATAACGCCACAGACTTGTTATGACAGTCATGTAACTACCTGGTGTAAAACAAGGCAAAGCCTGAATGGTTCATCAGTAACAGCTGACCTCAGATGGAGTTCAACCTCACGAGTTGCCAACTCTGAGGACACCAAGTATCAAAGGGATCTGTTGTTCTGTAATTGGCATTCAATTTCATCCATTACTCCACAGATGTGCCTTTTTACACTTTCAATTTATTCATCCACTGAAGAAAATATACAGTTATGAATATTGAATAGAACCATGGAGAAATGACAAATGGAGAAGTAACTTATACTCAAATCTGCATTTTCCCGAAAATGGTGTCGTTGATTACCTGTATGTGCGATAACGCTTAATCGATCGATAATTCAACTGCACCGATACGCCGAAATCTGGCTATAAAATATATAGCGTTTTTTATCGTGTTGAATGGTTACCTACTGTTAGTTTAAGTTACATAAAATCCTTAATTTTCACCCGATTTTCATTATAATGGTGGTCTTAAAAGAAGGCTAAGATATTTATCTTTCACTTGTAAAAATAACAGATTTTATTTTTAAAATTGATCAGTTTTATGGCGAGTTAAAGAGTGGTTACCAAATGAATTTGCCGATAAAAGTGAGCAAGCACTCGCGCATAAATATATCACGCCCGTTACAAAACCTTTCATAAACCCCTCAATTTTCGACCGATTTTCAAAGAAATGGTCTTAAAGGAAAGCTTAGATATTTTTCTTTCAGTTGTGGAAATGCAAGTGTTTATTTTCGAAATCGACAAATTTTATGGCGAGTTAAAGAGCGATTGCCAAATGAAATAGTCGATAAACGAGAGCAGGCGATCGCGAAATACATATTACGTCCCGTTTCAAAAAGTTGAATTTAATCCATAATTTTCATCCGCATTCTGCTTTACTTTCAACCTGCTTTAAGTGCTACCCTGTCTTCAAAACTACAAACAGGCTATTGGGAAAGGCAGGGTTCCAGATAAGGGGGAGTAAACTGAACAAATCCAGCATTTTCTAACTTACTTCAGCACCAAATCCTATGGTGTTACTACTCATTAGAATCGTCTCTTCGAGACGATTCTGAGTAGTGACATCATAGGGCTTAAAGCATAAATAAAGATTTTAATTTTTGAAATACTCCCCTTATCTGGAACCCTGGTAAAGGGTTAAATAAATGACTGTTTAATACAAACTTTTCACTGTATGAGCCAGACAGACAGACAGTATCACCAGAATCAGCACCTGCCAATGTTTGCCTGCTTCAACAGAACAACTTTTATCTACTTTTATCTACAAATGTAAAACTTAACACTCATTTAAACATTTGCATTTGAACAAAATCTAGCTGTACTTAGCTGTTCACTTCATTTTTTGTGATTTGTTTAATGGCTAAAGGCATAATTATAAGCTTGGATTAATTTATATGTACCTTGTTTTTGTTATTGTTTTGTTGTAACAATTATAGGCAGGTAGTTAAAACTGCTTCAAGCAGACTAAAAGTAAATTACTAAATTCTACAATATCCTGTGCTATTGGCCAATAATGGCGTCTTACATTATTTGTTTTTTAAAATAGTGCAATCAACAAAATCAGACAGTTCTCAAGCTGTCGTCTCATCAGGGGTCTGTCTGACAAGAGTCTGCACTCTTTTCTCGAGAAAAGTTTCCTTATTTGATTAGTCAATGTAATAGTTCAGATGATACAAGTAAATGAACATAGTTTGTTGAATTTTATATATAAATATTCAGCTGGACTAAGGGTTAACAAAATATTAAATCATTGCATCATTTACCTTTTTGATGTTACAGTAAAACCTGTATTAAATGACCGCCAAATAAAGATGCATAAATTATGATCTTGAAAGGCAGGTGGTAACTTAATGCAGGATAAAAGTCATGCAGAAGGCGCCTTCTGCATGACTTTTGTCCAGCATTAAGCTGCCACCTGTCATGAATGCAACAATAGGAGCCTTCTGCATGACTTTTGTCCAGCATTAAGCTGCCACCTGTCATGAATGCAACAATAGGAGCCTTCTGCATGACTTTTGTCCAGCATTAAGCTGCCACCTGTCATGAATGCAACAATAGGAGCCTTCTGCATGACTTTTGTCCAGCATTAAGCTGCCACCTGTCATGAATGCAACAATAGGAGCCTTCTGCATGACTTTTGTCCAGCATTAAGCTGCCACCTGTCATGAATGCAACAAATATATATTGCTGTTTTAGTGGCCGCTTAACACAGGTTAGACTGTAAGGTATCATGACTAGTCTAAGACCCTCAAGGTAAAGTAGTTTCACTATCTTAAAACATCATGTACTATTTAAAACGAAACATGTATCATACCACATTTACACATGTAGTACAGACAAACTTATGTTAATTTTTAGAAAACATTGGGAAATGAACATGTGTGGGAAGCCTAAAATTATCATAATACTGTTTGTTTCAAATTGTTTCTCTTTTTTTTGTTTGTAAATTTAGTCTAATAAAACATGTTAATCACTGACCTAAACATGATTTCACACTTAATCCCATACCCTAATTGGCCTATAGTTTTAGTTTTGAAGAATACAGGTGTAAACATATAAAGCAAGTTGAAAGTAAAGCAGAAATTTGTGTCTTAAGGTAAAGCATTTTGCTTTACATTCAGCCTACTTTAAGCTAGCATTTGCTAGGATATAGAAAATACTTCTGATGGATTATTCCTGACTGTATAAAGTGGACCTATTTTCTTCAGTGTAGGAATAAATTAAAGGTGTAAAATGGTGTATCTGTCAGGTAATGGGTTAATTGTTATTATGTCCATTAAAAAAAGGCATATTTTAATGATTTACAGGTGGCTGCATAAAGCAGGATGAAAGTTAAGCAAAAAGCTCCCAAAGGGAGCTTTTTGCTTTACTTTTATCCTGCTTTTAGCTGCCACCTGGTGAGAGTGGTGGTCTTTAACCCTTTCCCCAATAGAAGCGCCTTTTAACGGATATGATTTATTCTTCCGCTGAAGAATATAGTTCCAATTTAATCAGTAATGAATATGTATTATAGGAAATATTTTCTATGTTTTAGCACATGATAGCTTAAAGCAGGCTGAAAGTAAAGCAGAATGCACCTTTGGGCGCATTCTGCTTTACTTTCAACCTACTTTAAGTAGTCACCTATCTTAAGTACTAGAAATAGGCTATCAGGTAATGGGTTAACATGATCAATAAGAATTAAGTTTGCATGGACATACATACAGTACTGAACCTTATTAAATTAAATTGATAATCGCAAGCCAATTGCCATCGAATTGCCATCGAATTGTCATCGAATCGGGCGCTTCAAAAAACAAATCCTACGTTTGAATATTTTGACGCGAATTTGCTGAAGCGGTTGTGACAAAAACGGAAACGAAAATATTAACGAAGGCATATTTGCGAACATTTGTGAGATACACCATTCAACAAAACTTACCAGAGGGTAAAGTTATTATTTTTAATCGCAAGCGAATCGCCATCGAATTGCGAGCGAATTGCCATCGAATTGCAAGCGAATCGCAAAAATTGTTAATTTAATAAGGTTCAGTACTGTAGCAGGATTTTTCTAAACATATCAAAAGTAAACGCTCGATCACTATACCTGTACGTGCACACATAAATCCTCATAGCTGCTTTCAATAATTCATTCACTTTATCATTTCAATTCTCCAATAACTCATAACTCTACATCTCGGACATTATCTCCGATCATTCAGCCAACTGCTGCAATGAACACGACCAGTTTGACCACCAAGCACAGTAGTCTATACGAACACAACCTGCTCTCTGCAGTCATCAATCAAGACCAATCCAAGCTACCTGTGACGACCACTCTAAAGCTTTTGTTTAGAAACAACGCTAGGTAGATCATATACCATAATTAGTTAACTCAGAAGCATAATATTGACTTTAAAAAAACATCTATTGTGATAAGGCTGAATGTCATAATGCTCTGTTATTAGCTCCAATGTATACAATACAGTAGACTACAAGTCCTATACATACTCCTGCGGCTATGAATTACGTCTACTACAAAAGTTAGGTGTGCAATTTATTTTTCAAATTTAAGTTTTAACTTTTGCTTTAACAGAAGGTCCCAGTCTCAAAACAAGAGTAACAGTCTTGAGAATCCTGATGTGTTTAACAGTCAGTGATTCAGGTGTCTGATTTGAATCCTGTTCTATTTGCAAATTCCAGTCAAAATTCACTATACTGGAGTTGACAGGTGGTTGCTTAATGCAAGACAAACATTATGCAGAAAGCTCCTTAAGGAGCTTTCTGCATTACATTTGTCATGCATTAAGCTCTTGTTGTCCACATTTACTAAAACTTAAAGTTTAACTGTACAATTATCTTGGTCTATCATCTTCCAATAAACAGTTCACCTTGCAGTAACTTGGGTACATTTTTGCAATGAGATACAACATATACAAAAGATCTTGACAGCTCCTAATATCAGTTCACCTTTGAATACAGTCAAACCTCTGTCAACCCTTTACCCCATATACTCTTTTTACGCCTTTAATATATTCCTCCACTGAGGAAAATGGTTCCAGTTTATACAGTCATGAATATGTATCATAAGAAACAATTTCTATTTTCTAGAACATGGTAGCTTATAGCAGGTTAAGGGGCATATATATTCTGTTTTACTTTCAGCTTGCTTTAAGCTACTATCTGCTAGAATATAGAAACTATATCTTACCGTACATATTCATGATTGTATAATATGGAACTATTTTCTTCTGTGGAGGAATGAAAGTTTGACTGTAGTCTAACCAGGGCTCAAGATAAGGGGAGTATTTCAAAACCTAAAATCTTTAATTCTGTTTAAACCCTATGGTGTTACTACTCATTTGAATCGTCACGAAGAGACGATTCAAATGAGTAGTAATTAACACCATAGGATTTGATGCTGAATTAAGTGAAAACATGTTGGATCTGTGCAGTTTACTCCCTCTTATCTGGAGCCCTGGTCTAACTGGATAAGATGTTTTCTAACTCGTGGACCCTATTAGATATATACATACATGTGCATTTATTTATTCATGTCCTTATTTAACCAAACAGGGTACATTATTGTTTATTTTGGAAATAGTTTCAATGTAAACAATGACATTAAAATTTTCCACCTGATGTTCTGATTTCAAAGTTTACACCATGGGCTCTGGGTTTGTTTTGAAGTGAACTGTTCCGATGCACCAGTTGCGCCCGGGCTTTGACGGCAACCAGTACCCTGAACCCCTTAATTTGATATTTGTCAGTGATAACTCAGTCAAAATCATTGTTGAGCATTGTGTACCGTTTGAACTTCTAAAACTTCTCATGCCTAATAGGACCAGCCGTTTAACCCTTTACTCCGTAGATATTTTTATGCCTTTACTTTATTCCTAACACTGAAGAAAATAGTTCTAATTTATAGTCATGAATGTGAACCATAAGAAAAATGTTCTGTTCCTTAGCAGATGGTATTTTTGGCTTACAGCAGGCTGAAAGTAAAGTAGAGTGTGCCATACAACCCTGTCTTGTGACATCTCTTTGGAATCATCTTAAAAAGATGATTCCAAAGAGATGTCACAAGACAGGATTAGACGGAGAAATCAGAAATAGGATGCATTTTCAAGTTTTGACTTTGTTATCGTACGTTGTTTCATTAGACGGTCCCTATAAGGTTACCAACATTTACTAACTGAAGGGCCTATGTAAGAGGGAGTAACTAATTTTCCAAAATTGTCTTTTTTCCAACCCCACACTTTATTTCAACCCAGTATTACCCAAAAGCCTGTTTCTTATAGTCATGATGACAGGTGACCACTTAAACCAGACTGAAATTAAAGCAGAATGTGCCTGAATTTTTTAACCCATTTCCCCATTAGTACGCCTTTTTACGCCTCTATCTTATTCATTCACTAAAGAAAATAGTTCCAATTTATACAGTCATGAATGAGTATCCAAAGAAATATTTTCTATATTCTAACAGATGATAGCTGAAAGCAGGCTGAAAGTAAAGCAGAATGTGCATTAAGGCACATTCTGCTTTACTTTCAACCTGCTTTAAGCGGTCATATACCTTCAAAATTTGAAACAGGCTATGGGGTAATAGGTTCAGACAACACAACATTTGAAATTAGTTCTAACTTAAATTTGCTCTAAAATAGCAGAATTACAAACAACTTGGGGTTCCAAAGGGATGTGGAGTTACAATATGGTACGACAAGCCTACAGGTACATTCCTTCTATTCAGAGCTCCAGATAAGAGGTAGTTATTTCAACAAATCAAACATTTTCTCACTTATTTCAACACCAAATCCTATGGTGTTACTACTCATTAGAATCGTCTCTTTGAGACGATTCTAATGAGTAGTGACACCATAGGGTTTAATTCAGAAATAAAGATTTTAGTTTTTGAAAAACTACCCTTATCTGGTGCTCTGCTTCTATTATCACCTAGAAATAGGGGAGAGGTTACTGTATACAAGTATTGGGGAAGAAAAGATGTTAAATCTCTACCAGATAAAATATTTGAACATTGAGATTTTACTAGGGCCTAAAACCCATTCCCACCACTTGTGGTATGATGGAACTATGATAGAGATAGGTATCATGTCTCCAAGATAAGCCCTACTATCATGAATGGCACGAGAGATCTGTGCAACAATTCTACAGAAATCTTGAAACCTTTCCAAATTCTTTAACTCAATGAATACATTTTATCTGCTGAAATGTCTTTAGCTGAAATTCCAAACTTTAAAATAATGTCTAGTAATACTATCAGAGTGACAAACAGTCTGGATCCAGATCAGGCCCCACAAAATGTGGGACCTGATCTGGATCCAGACTGTTTGGCCAATACATTTTTCATTTAACATTTTAACTGTTGATCAGCTAATGGCAATTATTGTGGCATTAAATTTTAAAAGGTCTAGATAAAAAACAAATGGCCTAATTGATTCATGGCTTAATTGGTTTGTATTTCTAGAAATACATATGCACATAGTATAACAAGAAAATTTTAAGAAATTTTGCGGACAAAATTTGCAGCTAAATTACTGACATTATTTTAGCATGTACTGGTAAGGGTTATGGGAATGCCATACAAAATTAACTTTATAAACATTTGTATATTTAATTGTCAAAGACATTTTTTTAGCATTTAAATGGGATATAGCAAAAAAGCATAATAATGATATCTATATATCTAATTGTTTACATGCGGTTTTAACACAAAATAATGTGTATGCAATAAACCGAACCTTTAAATAAATGCAATTGTAACGGACTGTAAATAATATATAGCCAAATAATTAGCAAACAAATACATGAAAAGACCCTTGAAAACAGGTAGGTAGCCGGTCACTTGATTATTTAAACAGATGACAGATAGACAATTATAGATTGCAAAAATAAAACATGATCTCATGTCGTCAAAATACCAATTACATTGTTTGTATTATACATTACTGTAGATTCCTGTTAGCATGACAAGTTGAATTTAGGAAGTAAATTTTGTTTTCTAGTGATTAAGGCAGGTAGTTGCTTAAAGCAAGATGGAAATAAAGCTTTCTGCTTTATTTTCATCTTGCTTTAAGCTGCCACCGTTCTTAGTTTTCATATCAAAATCATAATTTTAGTAGTCATATTAAAGGAACATTACTGTAGAGTAGGAATGAAATCTTTACTCCTGATCTATAGAACTAACCAACAGTCAAGACTGTATAAAAACAGAAACAAGAAAGATTTGCAGTCTCTTAACTCTTTCCTCCCTGAAACCTTAAATGGACAATTCAAGTTTCCATTTTAGTCTTGTCCATTTCTGACTTTAAAGGGTCGTTTTTGTCACTGTTTGACATTATGACAAACAGTGAAGACCCTGATCAGAGGGCTCCTTTCGGAGCCCTCTGATCTGGGTCTTCACTGTTTGCATAGGACAAGTGTTCTATTTACATGTACACTGTTTGAAAAGGACGCCTATATGCGGGACTAGGGTTCAAAGGGTTAAGAAAAGGTGGCAACTTAGTGCAAGACCAAAGAAATTCAGAAAACTTAAATCTGTGGGACTTTGATACTTTTGGACTGCATTAAGCAGTTATCTGTCTTAAAAGATCTAAAAATCTCTGGACTCTGAGTGCAAGTTTTATTTTATTATTTCAACACACAGTTAAACTTTTCATCACCCGACAATAAATTGAACTCTGAATGTAAATTTTGCTCAAAATGTTTGCCTGCTAAACGAGTCTAAAATTACTACTTGGTCTCTCAAATTTGCAATGATAAACTCCAAGTGACAAACAGACTGGATCCTGATCAGGTGACTCAGGTCCCACATTTGTGGGGCCTGATCTTGTTCCAATCTATTAGCAAATGTTTTCATACGTTTTCCTTTTGTTCCAAGGGTATAGCTGGCAAGACAATGGAGGAATGTGGACAACTTATAGATATCTTATTATCCTTCATTAGTCCAATAATTAACCCATTACCCCATAGCATGTTTTAAGTTTTGAAGAAAGACGACCATTTAAAGCAGGTTGAATGTAAAGCAGAATGCGCCTTAAGGCGCATTCTGCTTTACGTTCAACCTGCTTTAACCTATCATCTGCTTGAATATAGAAAATATTTCTTATGATACTTCAACATAAAAATTGAAACTATTTTCTTCAGTGGAGGAATACATTAAAGGCATATAAAAGGTGTATTTATGGTGTATAGAGGATAATCAATTTCTTTGGATTGATATGATAAATATATCACGAGAATGGGTTGTTATCTGGTTAAAAAACAAGTCCGCAGGACGAGTTTTTTAACCAGATAACTACCCATTCGAGTGATATATTTTTCATATCTATTCAAAGGAATTGATTATTCTATTTATTATATATATTTTAATGACGTTTTTACAGAAAAAATGCACAAAATCGATTACCGCGACGTCACTAAACTATTTATGACGTGACGTCACAAAAAGTGATATCATCACTACATGTAGTGATGATATCAACAGTGACGATATCGAATTTATCTAACTGAGAAATCTCTATAAATCATTGATATGTATATAATAAAATGGGTTAAATCATTACAGTTATGGCATCCAAGTATATACATCCTTTGCAAACAGTGAAGACCACTTGAGATTATTGAGGTGAGTTATTAACAGAACAGAACATTTTCTCACTCATTTCAGTACCAAAACCTATGGTTTTACTACTCATTAGAATCGTCTCTTTGACACTATAGTTTTAATTCAGAAATAAAGATTTTAGTACCTGGAATACTTCCCTTACGGTATCTGGATCCCCGAAATACCTTATCTGCTCAGAGGGCTCCTAAAGGATCAGGGTTTACACCGTTTGTCATACTTTTGCAAATGTTAAGAACAAGCGCCACACAATCTAGCGTTTATCAGACACTGGAAGGGTTCATTTGTTTGAAAATTCTGAAAGGTTTAGAGTTAACTAGTATAACAATGAGTACAGTAAAACCTCGCTATTACGACCACTAAAACGAAGGCTAATTGATTGTATAATAGACAGGTGAAAGCTTAAAGCAAGGTGACAGTGAAACAGAAAGCTCCTAAAGGAGCTTTCTGTTTCACTGTCACCTTGCTTTAAGCGGACACCTACCGTAAACACCCTAATAATTAACATAATTTAGTGGTCGTAATAGAGAGGTTTTACTGTATTTGGAATTTCAAAACCTTACCATTTACAGTCATAAGATTAGACGATCCTACATAACAAAGCATAATACAAAATGCTAATCTCATTAAAAACTTAACATACGTCTGCCAACCCTTTCACTGACGCAATTCAATATGGCATTTGCAAACGGTTTGGATCCAGATCAGAGGCTGTGTGAATTGCATATGATCAACACATTTTGACACGAGTGTACTTATCATCACATTTCTTAATTCAAAAGACCCAAATCTTAATTTTGAAACAGACAAATCATAAAAATGCAGATAATAAGCATGACAATTTAGCAGAGAAAGGATTAGTAAGTAAGTTTAAATAATTTTTTTCCCTATCAAAGCAGAGCTCCAGATAAGGGGAGTATTTCAAAAACTAAAATCTTTATTTCTGCTTTAAACCCTTTGGTGTCACTACTCATTTGAATCGTCTCGAAGAGACGATTCAAATGAGTAGTAACACCATAGGATTTGGTGCTGTATAAGTGAGAAAATGTTGGATTTGTTACAATTACTCCCTCTTATCTGGAGCCCTGATCAAAGACTCAAACATGCACTTGGTCAACCTTTAAAGTTTATGAAAAGAGGGCGCAACCAATGACGTCTCAGTACATGTAAACTTAATTATGTTAACTCTTTGCATGCTGGGTAATGTTTCCGTCTGAAACAAATAATGTTGTTTGATACTATTTCAAAAAAAGATATTTTTTAAATTTCTTTTCAAAACAGGGTCACAATGTCAAATATTTTGGATCCCGATGAGACCCTGTGCTCTCTGCGTCTCATCAGGATCCAAACTGTTTGCAAGGTTATTATGGTTTTACCGCAAGCATGCTAAGAGCTGAGAATTTATCTGTCTTTAGAAATTTCTTCAAAGAATGAATGCTTATTTAATATAATTCAAGTTAGACTGCAAATTGTTTCAGTTATTTTTTGCATAATCCACTTAACAATTGAATGGAACTTCAAAACCAAATAAAAAATGCACGGATTAGACCTTTAACCCTCTCCCACATAGCCTGTTTCTAGTATTGAATATTGGTGTCCACTTAAAGCAGGTTGAAAGTAAAGCAGAATGTGCCTTAAGGCACATTCTGCTTTACTTTCAGCCTGCTTAAAGCTACCATCTGCTAGAATATAGGAAATATGTCTTATGATACATATTCATGACTGTGTTGTAAAACTGGAGTTGACCCGACATGCTAGAGCAGATTTCTGCTCAGTAAGCAAATTGCTTATTTTGATTCTTTAGACCTGTAGACCAAATATAGTTGTAATTTTGGTCACGGTAGCTGCGAGATATGTTTCAGCAACTACCGGTGCATATATTTTAGGTTGATATTGCATTTTTAGTGTTTTAATAGAGATTTTCTATCTTGGCCATTTTCTACTATATAACCATATAGAGGAAATTGGCTCAGGTGTGAAATCTTATTAAATAAACATAAATTCAGTAGAAACTCAGCCTGATTAGGCACTTATACTTTATTTCTACCTTTTCTAATAGTTTTTGGTGGATGACATTGTTTGGATCCTGAGTTACCTGCCCAAATGTAGACCTGTTTACATTTGACAGATGACCCAGATCTGTCATTCAGACTCTATAAGTGCAATATCTCCTTGTACATTGATATTTTTCACACCTTTAAATGCCTACTATGTAGACTTTAGTTGTCTTAAGGTTTTTCACATGTTCATTTGTCTGATTAGTGCCAGATAATCCTGTTATTTAGATTAATTGTGTTGAGGAGCTAGATCCTTAGTAAAGATAGGCATTCAAAATGGCCGCCAGCTGAAAAAGCAATGATTTGCTCTTACAATTGGGGCTTTATCTCTGTCAATAAATTACTATAAATTCTAGATTTATACTCATAATGTGTCTAAAGGTTTGAAGTTTATGATAGATATTTTTAGGGAACTTGATAAATTAGTATTTTTGTGTATTTGATGATTTTCGGCTGAAATCTGGGTCTAGAAATTCTAGACCCTTCACTGCTCATATTTTGAAACATCACTTATATATTGTATTTGGCCACTCTGAATATAGATTTGATAGTTTTGATTTAATAGCTGTTATTTGAGCTACTTTTTAGTAATTTAGAATGTATCTTTATAATAAGTAATTATTTTGTATTTAGCCCTAAAAACAGGAAGGGCTATTATTTGCCCTCAGCCAATCAGAAGGCTCGATTAGGGTCATGTGATTGAAGGCTCTCTCAAAGGCTATAAATTGAGGGGAATTCCTCAGTCACTGATGGGAACGGGTCGAGCGCTGCACAGGCCAACAGGATCCGGAACCATGGTACGCACAAGTTAAAAGGGGGATTGCACTCGGACGCCTGGATGGTCGAATATGAGCAAGGCTCGAGAATAGCCTGACAGGCATCCGGTGTGAGCTCCGATTCGGACAAGGTGCATCATGGATCTGTTAACAACTAACCACTGGGAACCAGAAACAACAACACCTCCTTGACAAGACAGCATTTCCTCCTTCCGACGACAAGCGGCAACAAAAGGCCCTTCTCAGGGCCACCACTGCAAAGTCCATTCAACAATAGGCATGATGCTGACCATTGTCCCAAACCTGAGACAATGGGATGACGCATCTGATGAAGCTTATGCGGGACTATAAACCTCAGCAGAAACAACAACAATCCTCAGTCACACACACTTACTCAGACCACCAACTAGAAAGATGCATTCTAACTTGCCTTACACTGGCAGGTTAGGATTTGTTCTTCTAGGTGAAACTTATTTATTACTTGAAATACACTTAAGGAACATTTTCTGCTTTATCTAACTACATTTCTAAATTGAGTGTGTCACTTTTAAAGCCATTTAACTTAGCACCATTTTTGGTCTTCACTTCTTGCTTTAAGCATTTTGGCTGTTTGCTATCTTAGATCCTTTTGCTAAATTATTGTTTGCATTTAAAGCAGCACATTTTAACTTGATCTGGCTTTAGTCAGTTGTGTAAATAATGCTTTTATTCTTTAGATTAGATTAGAACTGTTTGATATAAAATACAAGTGATTAACACTGATTTTATTCTTTTGTTTTACTTATTTAGTTTTTTCTGACCTTTTGGTCAGTGGTGTCCATCCTGACAACTGTTTACCTTATTAATGTTATGTTACAGTTTTGCGTAACATTGGTAAGGTAAACAACCTTAGTTAAAACCCAGCTTTTGGGTTGCCTTCCGCTCGTTAAATACCCGTGTAAAAACCCACCCATTTAATAACTGTATAAATTGGAACTATTTTCACCAGTGGAGGAATAAATTAAATGCGTTAAAAGACGCTTCCATGTGGGAAAGGGTTAACCCATTTATTCCTGGATATTGAAATAAACTCTCCCTGTATACTTGCAAGAAGATTTCATTGTAGAGTTTCAAGGGTGATCTAAAGATATAACAGTGTTTGTCCATACAGAAATATATTTCATATGATATAGCAAACAGTACAGAGCCTGATGAGACACACAGGATCTCATCAGGGTCTACACTGTTTGCCAATGTCCACTTTAGTATACAGTATGCTTAAATGGGTTAATTTAACATCATCGAAAATGAGGGTTAAAATGGTATGCACCATGTTGAACACTTCTGCCCAAAGGGAAATAACTTGTTTAAGTCTAGTTATGTGATATTGTTTGTTAATGTTTTGTACATGAAACACAAAACCAGCAGTGAGTCATCGCTGCAGGTAAAATATGTTTTTCTCCATGTATGAGGTAATCTGCGGGCTGTCAACGCAAACATGCTCAACACACAAAACAAACAGTATGTATGACTGTTAATTGAGCAACCCCCAAAATATCCTTCAAGGAAATTCAACAAAAAAAACTTTTTAATTTTAAAAGCTTGTTTTAATAATTATGTTTTCACAGTATTGAAAACAGATGTTTGCTATAGCAATATTCTCCATAAGGAGATTTCTGCTTTACTTTAAGCCATCCTTTACTCTAAGGATATAGGAAATATTTCTTATGGGGGATTTTCTTGACTTAAAACAGTGAAAACATTTTCTGCCGCAGAAAAAAAAAAGGCGTTAAAATAAGCATGTAAAACTTTGCATGCTAGCGGCGGGTACATGTGCCACAGTGATTACCTTTGCAAACAGTTTGGATCCTGATGAGACGCTGCATAATGCAGCGTCTCATCAGGATCCAAACTGTTTGACACTGACCCTTATTTGTAAAGAAGTTTTGAAAATTGTATTTTTAGAACAGTAGCAGACGACAATTATTGCAGACGAAAAACATTATCCAGCATGCAAAGAGTAAAGGACTAATTGGTTAATTAAGACATTCATGATAATTCAGTTTATGATTAGCCAGTGTTTCTTTTAGTATTGAAGATAGATGTTCACTTAACCCATTACCCCATAGTTTTTTTCTAGTTTTGAATATAGTTGACAACTTAAAGCAGGTTGAAAGTAAAGCAGAATGCGCCTTAAGCGCATTCTGCTTTACTTTCAGCCTGCTTTAAGCTATTATCTGCTAGAATATAGAAGATATTTCTTATGATTCTTATTTGTGACATGATAAATTGGAAGTATTTTCTTCAGTAAAGGAATAAATTAAAGGCGTAAAAAGCGTATTTATGGGGTAATGGGTTGAAACAGGTCTTGAAAGTAAAACAGAATGTATATGCCTAAAGTTACATTCTGCTATACTTTCAGTCTACTTTCAGCTGCCCTCTGCTAGAATATAGAATATATTTTTTACTGACTAATTAAATTGAAACTATTTTCTTCAGTGAAAAAAATAAATGATTTATGGATTCATTTATCTGAAGGCCTACCAATAGATTTTCATTAAAATGATGTAAAGCACTGTATCGATTTCTGTAATATTGCAAATACATATAATTATTACCTTGTTGTCATGGCAATGAAACTGAATCAAGATTATAAGAACTTAATCCTTTAATATTCCACTTTGAAGTTTCAAAGGTTAGACCTGTCTAGTTCAAACATGAACATTCTGGCAGCCTGTCCATAATCAAAACCATTATTTATCTCATCAAATTTAATCCAAGGCAAAGGTGACAACAATATCTTGCTAGCCAAATATTCCATCAATCATTTAGTCATGACCATTGCTGCTCTGAGTATAAGAGAGGCTTTAGTTGCAATCTTGAATGTTTGGACAAGGATTTGTCAGGGGAAGTGGATGACCCCTGCGTTCAGTAGTCCCAAGTCCCTTGACCTCTGACACCCGGGTATCATACTCACAGCCTGACAACACAGACATCTATCTTAGCAACACAACTATTTGAGGACTTTGGTTGGAAAGCAGTGCATGATTTATCTTTGGTACTTTTCTTTCAGGAATTATGAAATAATTTTGACTGAGTTTGCAATTTGGTAACTCTGGAATGCATAATAATTTACAATATATTTTTCCATGATATATTAGGAAATTTCACACAAAATCAAGTAATTAATGCTATCTCAAATATAGCACAATTGTATGGGTAAACATTATCATATTTGTTAACTTGACTACAACAAGTTCTCCTTAAACTCATTTGTTTATCCCTGTTTTAGGCCTTTAATTTAGTCCTACACTTAATAAATTGGTTCCACTTTATAGACCATCAGAAATAGTTTCTATACCCTAGCAGATGGTAGCTTAAAACCGGTTCAAAGTAAAGCAGAATGTGCCTTTACTCTATAGCCTGTTTCTAGTTTTGAAGACAGGTGACCATTTAAAGCAGATGAAAGTAAAGCAGAATGCACCTTATGAAAGGGCATTCAGCCTGTTTTCAGCTACCTTCTGCTAGGATATAAAAAATATTTCGTTTGGTGCGGAACTATAGCGGAACTATTTTCTTCAGTGTATAGGAATAAATTATAAGTGGAGTAAAGGGTTAATAAGTTCATTGAATGGCTGTTTGACAAGTTTGAAACTGATAGTGCGCTCACATTTGCTCTACGGCGGCCGTACGGCGGCCGCAGAAACCTGAAATCGAGAGAATCTTACGGCGGCCGTAGAGATTCTACGGCGGCCGTACGGCAGCCGCACGGCGTATCCCAATATTTTACAGGCCGTAGAGGTCGCCGTAGAATTATAACGCGGAGTTATAACATTTTTTCATTTCTACGGCGGCCGTAGAAATACACACCACAGAGTGGTTCTACGGCTGCCGTACGGTCGCCGCACGGCCACCATGCGGCCGCCGTAACTCAATGGTCAATTCTCCTATTGTGCATTTGTACTTTTGTTCATATATGTAAAACATGTATATTATCTAAAAATGGATTTAGATGTTCTTAAATGCTGTCCAAATGTGTCCTTTGAGTTCATGTTTTTTTTTACTGATATTAGTTGTGTGAACATGTAGCAAAACCAAGTTGTGAAGCAGGAGCAGCATTTTGGTTGCAGGGTATCTGGTTGGACTTCCACGGCTGCCGTACGGTCGCCATGCGGTCACTGTACGGCAGCCGCACGGCGGCCGTAAGGTTGCCGCAGGTTTTTTAACCCCACAAAAATAATATCTCGCCGCACGGCAGCCGCAGCAAATGTGAGCGCAACACACGGCGGCCGTAGGAATTCTGCGGCGGCCGGCGAATTGCTACTCGCCGTAGAAATGATTAGCCGTGCGGCCGCCGTACGGCAGCCGCAGCAAATGTGAGCGAGGCATGAGTGAACTCAACTTTCAACAGCTGACAATTAAATTCAAAGAAATTCTTATCTGCAGCGACCGAACTGAGCGCACACCACCATCAACAAACTACAGTAAAACCCCTCTTTTATGACCACTAAAAGGAAGGCTAATTGATTGTATAGAATACAGGTGACAGCTTAAAGCAAGGTGACAGAAAAACAGAAAGCTCCTTTAGGAGCTTTCTGTTTTACTATCACCTTGCTTTAAGCAGTCACCTGTCGTAAACACCTAATCATTAAGACTGTTTTTTGGACGTAATAGAGAGGTTTTACTGTATAGTACAGTTCTCACATGATTTATACAATCAACTGACATAAAGAACATGCAACTATGTCAAGATCCAACATCTTAAATCAAAATTGAAATACTCTGCATGTTTTACTACATTGAAACTTGTCTTGAAAGCTATATGGCCGACTATAAATTAAACAAGGCAACCTTTGTCAAACTGTCACCTTGGTGACTGGTGACAGGTTCTCTGTAATTAATCAACTAGTAAATCCTGTACTGTTGAAGACTTCAACTTCTCACCAACTGTATTAACCCATTACCCCATAAAAACACCTTTTGACGCCTCCAATTTATTTATCCACTGTAGAAAATAATTACATTTGATACAGTTATAATTATATCATAAGAAATAGTTTCTATATCTTAGTAGAAAGTAACTTAAGCAGGCTGAAAGTAAAGCAGCTATGTTTTGCTTTACTTTGATCCATGCTTTAAGCAACCTGTCTCAATCAATGAAATTTCTTTAAGTGATTATCATGATACAGAGGGTTTATTGTAAAAGGACAAATGATGGCTCCCCTAAAACAATAACATACAACTAATTATGTCTCCACTAAGTATACCACACCTCCACAAGTATCTTAATTATGACGTACAGTACGTCCCACCTGTAATCCAATCGTCCCAAAAGATGATTGATGAAAACCTACATATACAGATAATAGCTTAAAGGGACTCGCAACCAGATGGTGTACTTGTCAAAATAAAATAAAATACTCAAATAAAAGCAAATTTGTGGCATTATTTGGCTTCTGACATTAAAAAAATATGATCAGTCCAAAAAAAGTCTCAAGAATCGTCACCGAATCTTCGATTTTTAGATATTTTCCATCGTTTTTCTATACCGACTAGTAGACGGTATAGTTGTTGTTGTTGCTTCTCTACACGGGCTCAGACATAAACCCGAGCCGAATTGTGAAGTTGTATGCACTTTCTATCGCTACACATTGAAATACGTTAAATCGATCCGAGATAAACGGATAGTTCCGTGGTTCATTGGTCTAAGCGGTTTCCCCTACTTTGCCTTCTGTCCGCCAATGCCGGGCCCCGGGTTCGAATCCCACCAGAGACCAATATTTTTTTTTATTGAAATACTTTTTTTTAAACAGAATTTCTTATCTTAAACTAATTCTTTACCATTTATATAAGCGTTTGACACATATTTACAAATCACTATTTTTAATGCACCATCTGGTTGCGAGTCGCTTTAATGCAGAACAAAAGTAATGCAGAAAGCTTCCAAAGGAAGCTTTCTGCATTACTGTTGTCCTGCATTAACCCTTTCCCCAATAAATACGCTTTTTTACGCCTCTAATTTATTCCTCCACTGAAGAAAATAGTTCCAATTTATACAGTATTAATAATATATTACAAGAAGCATTTTCAATATTCTAGCAGATGGTAGCTTAAAGCAGGCTGAAAGTAAAGCAGAATGTGCCTTAAGGCACACTCTGCTTTACTTTCAACCTGCTTTAAGTTTTCACCTGTCTTCAAAACTATAAACAGGCTATGGGGTAATGGGTTAAACAGCACACTTTCTGTAGTAAATCTTCTGTCGTTTTAAATGACTTGTCTCTAGGCAAAGGTACGACTTTAGAAGGGAGTGAAAGATTTCTTCACCACAGGGGCATTGTTTCTTTTGGAAAAAAATGTGACCTCTTTGTGCATGGCTGGCATGTAATTTGTCACTGCACAGTGTTAGACAAAGACTGAGAGACCGACAAAGACCGACTGGTGTGAGATATGATGATGGTCAGTAGTGTCTGACCTCTGACCCCGCCCAGACTCCCCTAGTCAGGTATAGTCAGGTATCTAATTGTTCACAACTTTACCCATTCATTATCATTGAGTGTTTTCATATTGGTAAGATTTATTCTCAAATGAAAAATAGTTTTATCAAAAATAAATTTCTAGATTTATCACTGGAAAAAGTTCATATTGTTGGTCTTCAAAAAAGACTGAAAACCAGATGGAATGTTTTTGCAAAAATAATGTTTGGTTTGTTGGTTTGTTTCGTTAATGTCCTTTTCTGCCGTCTATGGGCTAACTGGCTCCAAGGTTAAAAAGCTTTTGAGCTGAGTCTGTAGTCGTTCTCAAGCATTTGATTGGTCAGAAATGCTTGAGAACAAAAGCTTTATAACCTTGGACCCTGGAAGCTCCAGAGATAGGGAACCAAATACAGTAAAAACCCAGGCTAAAGTTCTCTGGTTCTTTCAGATGCCCAGTGATAAGCACTGATACATCTAACCTGGTTAATAAAGCCTTATCAAAAGGACTTGGTTTGGCTGGGAATCAAACTCAAAACCCCTGGCATCGCAGCTGAGCACATGAACCACTTACTTTCAGCCTGCTTTAATATGCTATCATCTGAATAATTATATAGAGAGAATTTCTTACGCTGCATAATCATGAATGTATAATTAGAACTATTTTCTTCAGAGGAGGAATAATTAATAGTCGTAAAAAGACGTATTTATGGGGTAAGAGGTTAAGACTTAGTATCAGACGTAAGTAACATAACATCTTGCAATTTGAAAAGCATGTCTGCTCTTACACTAATTCTCTGCCAGGATTTCGTCTGCTTCAAACTTGCAGTCTGCATTCATTAAAAAAACTTAGAATTTTGACTGAAAAACTTAGATATGAATGTTAAACAGTTTGGATTCTGTTCAGACGCCGAGTTACTCAGCGTCTGAACAGGATCCAAACTGTTTGCAAACATCAGTACACATGATCTATGGTAGTGATAGGACTATGAACAATACCTACGTCAATATAATCCAATATAACCATTAAAGTTGACTGGTTTACAAATCCAATTTGGTTTTTACACTCCAACCACAAAACATACAACTCCGCACAAGGACAGTCTTAAATAGACTGGTTCACCTCTTAAAACCTAGCTGACCTTTTTTATCACTTTTAACAACTGAACGTATAACCAGTCTGAAGCTCATACCTGTAAACAACAGTTTGTCTCCAGATCAAATCCCAGAAAATTATTCAGCTTCATCAGGATCCAAACTACCTAAATCAAAGGCTGCAGTATTAAGAATATGAAAAGAAAACCATTATGTTTCACAAAAAAAAAATTCAGCAGACGACAACTTCCAAGCAGACGACATTATCCGTTATTGAAAGGATACAGTAAAACCTCTCTATTACACCCCTGAAAGGAAGGCTAGTTGACTGCTTAAAAGACAGGTGACAGCTTAAAACAAGGTGAACATAAAACAGAAAGCTCATTAAGGAGCTTTCTGTTTTACTCTCACCTTGCTTTAAGCAGTCACCTGTCGTAGATACATAATAGTTCAATGAATGTTATAGAGAGGTTTAGCTGTATATTGCTTTTAGGAAAGTCTACATAACGTGTACATGGAGTAATTCACATGTTTTTGCCATATTGACCACAACAGCTGGTTAATTCAATAAGCACACTTCTGTACTTGTAAAGCTATATACATTGCTGGTAAAGCAATATTTTCTATAGAGTCAATGACTGCAATAACAACAATATCTCAAAATAGTTTTTTTCAGTGTTACAGCAAAATGAAAGTAAAGAAGAAAGCTCCGGCTTTCTTCTACTGCCATCAGGATCATAACTGATTAACGCTTTTGAAAACATATGACCACTTAACCAATTACCCCATAAATAGGACTTAAAGCACGTTGAAAATAAAGCAGAATGTGCCAAAAGATGCTTCTATGGGAGAAATAGTTAACCCTTTGAACCCTGGTCCCGCATATAGGCGTCCTTTTCAAACAGTATACATGTGAAATGTGCATTTGTCCTATGCAAACAGTGAATACCCAGATCAGTCATAATGCAAAACATTGACTAAAGCAACCCTTAAAAGTCAGAAATGGACTAGACTAAAATGGAAACTGGGATTGTCCATTTGAAGTTTCAGGGAGGAAAGGGTTAAAGCAGAAAACACTTGATCATAGCGTTGTTACATAGACAGCCAGTTCAATAGTATACATAAGGCCATGAGCCTCTATAAGAAACTAATGAATATTAATGAGCTTCCAATTAATTTCAAGTCACAAGTAATTAATGGTGTTAATGATACACCAGGTTTTTGGCAATCACACAGGACATGGGTTCAACCTGTACTACCACATAGTGCTCTTAACTCTTTCCTCCCTGAAACTTTAAATGGACAATTCCAGTTTCCATTTCAGTCAAGTCCATTTCTGACTTTTATGGGTCATTTTTGTCAATGTTTTGCATTATGACAAACAGTGAAGACCCTGATCAGAGGGCTCCTTTCGGAGCCCTCTGATCTGGGTCTTCACTGTTTGCACAGGACAATTGTACTATTCACATGTATATTGTTTGAAAAGAACGCCTACCGTATATGCGGGACTAGGTAGTCTGTTTCAAGTTTGGGAGATAGCTAGGTGACTACTTAAAGCAGGCTGAATGTAAAGCAGAATGACTCTAAAGGCATATTCTGCTTTACTTTCAGGCTGCTCTACTATAATATAGCAAATATAGCTTGTGTACAAATTAATGACTATAACTTGAAACTTTTGTCTTTAGTGGGGAATAAATTTAAGGCAGAAAAAGGTGCACTTATTGGGTAATGGGTTAACCCATATTACCATATGGGTTCTAGTTCTCAAGACAGGTGAACACTTAAAGCAGGTTGAAAGTAAAGTAGAATGCGCCTTCTAGAATATTGTATTAGATATCTACCAGAGTTTTGAAGGTTAACGTTTTACCTCATAACCTGTATCTAGTCTAAAATACTGGTGACCACTTAAAGCAGGTTGAATCTAAAGCAGAATGCACCTTGAGGTGCATTCTGCTTTACTTTCAGCCTGCTTAAAGTTACCATCAGCTAGGACTTAAGAGTATATTTCTTGTGGTGCATATTCATGGCTGTATACAGTATAAAGGAACTATTTTCTTCAGTGGAAATAAAGAAATGGCTTAACCCTTTGAACCCTAGTCCCGCATATAGGCGTCCTTTGCAAACCGTGACCATGTCAATAATACACTTGTCCTATGCAAACAGTGAATACCCAGATCAGAGGGCTCCGAAAGGAGCCCTCTGTTCAGGGTCTTCACTGTTTGTCATAATAATGCCAAACATTGACAAAAACAACTCTTAAAAGCCAGAAATGGACTAGACAAAAATCGAAACTGGAATTGTCCATTTAAAGTTTCAGGGAGGAAAGAGCAAGCCTGACAAAATTTTATTAAATTTCTAAATAAAACAACACCTTTCATGCGTTATCACTTATATCAAAACAAATTTAGATATCTCATGCTTCCCAAACAAATGGTTGCTTAACACGAATTAGACTTTAATTAAATAAAACTTTTTTAAATACAGATAACGCCATTCATCAATTATATCACCAGTTGAAGATTTTAAGATTCCACGAGAACAGCCCATCCATCATTTTATCTGTCACTGTCAATGAAGCTTTCAAAGGAACTGATTTTCATAACCAATTACTGTCATAACACTTCAAACAAACTAACTGTTTAAATCCTCCTCCTCAATTAACAATAGGAACTCGTTTCATAGAGTAGGACGAGAAACCGCCAATGTCGGTATGGCCGGATTGTCTGCACTTTTGCTTTGTATATACATGTATATATATAATATAGTTACCCATGGCATGTGATGATGACCTCACTACAACTGTACATGCCAAATTTGGTTGCTGTAGGACTTAAACTTTGACTAAAACTGACACTAACAAAAAGGTCAACCAAGACGCAAACGAAAAGGTTAACCAAGAATTCTCTAAGTCATTGGATCGTGAAATCTAGGTCACAGTGACCTTGTTACCCACAGCATGTGATGATGACGTCACTATAACTGTACATGCCAAATTTGGTTGCTGTAGGACTTTTAATTAAGCTTTGGCTAAAACTGACACTAACAAAAAGGTCAACCAAAGTGAGGCCCCCTGATACCATTTTTGCAATTTTTAGAACCAGTTAAGGGGTCATGGCCCTTTAACTGCCAATAGCCCTATATTTGTTCACAGTCCACTAAAATGGCCCCTTACTCTAAGTTAGCTGCACGGAAAGACAGACGGACGGACGTGCCACCGAATTGGGTTAGAGGGCCTTTTCTTTTGTTATTTTCTTTTGTTCGAATAACGGGCCACGGCCCCTTAGTGTATTGTTACGGAATGAACTCTATTGTCTTCTTTTGTTATGTTTACCGTTATCTGGCCCTCTAACCCACTTTAGTGGCGCGGACGGACAGATGGACGGACGGCATTCGCCAATCTATAGACCGCATTTTCAATCCGGCCAATAAGTTTGTAGTAAACCCTACCATTATAACCAAAGAAACTGCTGATACTTAATAAACAATGTATGTGACTGCTAAACCCGTTAAGCAGAATGAACCTCAAGGCACATTCTATCAGGTCATAATTACAACAGTCGGTTCCAAATGAGATGTGCATCACGTGACCGAGAGTATAATTCAGTGCGCTTTTTATTGCCGAGTTGTGTGGACACGGTTCACACAGGACCAAGAGCGTATCTTTATATTTGGTTGACTCAGTTAATTCTGCTTTACTTTCAGCCTGCTTTAAACTACCATTTATAAGTTGGCTAGGATTAAGAAAATATTTCTTATGATGCATATATGATGCATATATTCATGACTGTATAAAGTATTATGTTTCACTTTCAGCCTGCTTTAAGTTATCATCTGCTAGAATATAGAAAACATTTCTTATCATGGTATATCTTCATGACTGTACAAAGTGGAATTATTTTTCTTCAATGAAGGAATAAATTAAAGGCGTAAAAAGGAAGGTGTATCTATGGAGTAATGGGTTAAGAGTGGGTTGTAGTAGAAGGTTTCTAGCTGTGTCTAAAGCAAAGGATGTGTAGAAAAACATGGCCAGAGCATAACTGTCAAGTGTCAAATCATTGTTGGGGACAGTGAGTCCCGTAAGTTACGTCATGTTAGGTCATTCCACTGTTATAAACACTTAACAGTCTACAAGACATTAATGTGGCCATTTGAAAGCTATATATTCAGTAAAACCTCTCATTTACGACCACTAAATTGTGTTTATAATTAGGTGTTTAAGGCAGGTGATTGCTTAAAGCAAGGTGATAGTAAAACAGAAAGCTCCTTCATGAGCTTTCTGTTTTACTTTCATCTTGCTTTGAGCTGTCAGGTGTCTTTCATACAATGTATTAGTTTTCTTTTTAGAGAGGTTTTACTGTAAAAACATTGTCAAATGAATAAACTAACAAATGGAC